>CAJFCV020000004.1:5000000-6250000 GCA_904066235.2 Bursaphelenchus xylophilus
GAGTGCATTCCCAAGGAACATGGTCAGCAAGGACGAAGATCATCTTCATGATCGTTTCGGAAAGGAGTAGATACTTATCTTTTTCTGATTTTATGAACTAATATTACACATAAACTACTGATACTCATGCTGTCATTTTTGTCTACCACTGTACATGTATGTATAATAATAAAGTCTGGACCAGGTGGCAAACGGGCCTCTTTTTGAATGTTTCAGGCCTAGCCCTTCAAAAACCAGACCCGGCCCGTTTCAAAATTCGCCAGGCCGGGCCGGCCTGGTGCACTCGTGGCCGCGGTTGCGACCCCTGGTCTGGATCTACTGCAGGGGTGGCCACCCGGGCCCGTTCAGGCCCGTTTCGGCCCGTCTTACTTATCCCGAACTTTTTTCTGAGTAACCGGATGGCTTTGAAACTTCGGCTAGCCCTAGGTTTAGAAGGGTGCTGACCCTTCAAAATGTTGTCAGATTTTTGATATCTCTTCACCAAAACGAGATATCGCAATTGCGGGAAAAGTAAGACGGGCCGAAACGGGCCTGAACGGGCCTAAACGAGCCCGGGTGGCCACCCCTGATCTACTGATTTACAAGCAACAGTTGACCCTGATGTGTCAACTCTCTCCCTGATATTTTATTTCCAATTTTTTTCGACAAACATTTTATTCGCGGTACCGATGAAGGTGTATCGATACAAAGCAAAGTAAACGATATTGTATACTTTGTTTTGAAGATTTTACAACTAGATGTTGTTTTTTTGCGTTTTTTCATGTATTGAAATTATGTTTTATTTTTTCAGGGTTTATGTCTGTTACAGATTTGAGGAATGCATTTTCTACATTTCCGCATCAAATCTGGGTTCTCTCGGAGTTTGGAAAGCCAATATTCTCAAGGTGTGTTTTAACTTCGTTTATCTCGTTTCATTTATAGATGAAGATAACCTTTTTGATTTAGTTGTGGAAGCGAATCAGACCTTGCAGCAACCTTCGCAGTGATACAAGTACTTGTGCGGACCTTTGAATCATGGAAAGATACCTTACTGTGCATTCAAATGAAAGGTCTACACATTCAATTTTCCTACAGGAGTCCTTTGATTCTCTGTGTTGTCTCCAAAGCTCCGGCCAATTTGAGTCTTCAACTAGATATGATCTATAATCAGGTTATCTCCATCTTATCCAAGAGTGTGCTAAAGAAGACTTTCGTGGAGAAGGGCGACAATTTTGATTTGAGAAGATGGTTGAGTGATTTGGATAAGAGGGTGGACGTCTGTTTGAATAGTTTCGTCGAGGATCCAGTCGTTTATCTGACTGGTTTCAGAATCCTCCCATTGAATCCGAGTGATCGAGAGTTTCTGGTGAGCACGATGGGAAGTTGTATTGTAGAAGCTACTGACAGTGTAAGTCTCTTTTCGTCATTGGTTGTGATTTTAGGTTGCCTTTGCTGTTCTTATCGCCCATCGACAACTTGTATCCATGGTTAGAATGAAGAGGCTCGATCTAAAGGCCTCTGATTTCAATATTTTGGCTAACCTTGTAGAATGCCATTCATCGTTGCGGGACGGAGAGACTTGGGTACCAATTTGCTTACCTCATTTTAATCAAAAGTAGGCGCACTTTTCTGTATGATATTACATTTTTAGTGCTTGTTGGGCTTTTATTTCGTATTTATGGGAAGACAATGGACCGTGTTTGATCATGCTAAGTACCGATAAGAACTCCTTCTTCACGCTTAGGGATGTAAAATTAAAGATTTTGGATAAATTGGATGTATATAAGAGGAAGAACGAACTGAAAACTTCTATCTCAATTCCCGAACAAATGCTTAGGACTCAGGTAATTATATATTGTAGAAAGTATACTGGTTACATGTTTAGAGGCCTAATCCAGAGCTATGGCATTTTATGTACAAGAATATCTTGTCCTCCCAAGTCTGCTGTTCGTCGCCTGCCAAGCCTTTTATTGCCTTAGATGAGCAAAAAGAATTATATAAAGGTTACTTTGAAGTGACGGATGCGATGAGGAAATCTAAGATTGGACGAATATTGTTCGTTCAGAAAGACGAGTACACAATTTTTGCTTGGGTAGGTATTATGTATCTTATATTTAATGTTTTTGTCCTGGTTAATTTAATACTGATTCCAGATAACGGGTAGTTTCGAGTTGTATGCTGCATTCTCCCCGCTGGTGTCACAAGTGTCGGTGATGGAAACCGCTGAGAGATTACTGCGAATCCTCCGAAAGGAAGAGAAGCGGGTCTTCTTCAATATTAACCCGGGTGTCTTAAACGGGCCATAGCTTAAGCCAGACTGATTGTTATTTCGATTGCTGCTGAGTGTGCAGATTGTTACGACTGCCTAAACCCTGGCGAACATGACCTCGGACGCATTTAGTTGTTAATGTAGATACTTAATCCATTATTGTTGAACATAAAATTTTTATTTAATTAAAACAATCTATACGATAAAGCTTTTTTTCTTTCCGTCTCGGATGTGAAAGAACCTTGGAAGTCTATTAAACAGTCCTCGACCTAATGTCATTTTCAGACTAAGTTTATATAATCAACGAAAATAAGATGTGGGAAGCGAAATCAAACGCCTGAATTGGGATTTTTGTAATCGAGAGAGTAATAACATTATTATACATCAACAAAACCAAGAAAGATAAGGACAAAACGAGAGAATGGAAAAGAAAAAAAACCAGGAGTAAAAGAAGGGACCTTTCCGGGGTCCCTAGTACCATTAGAAATACGACAGCAGATCTGGTGGGTCAGATTGTGGTTTACCTAAACCGATGGCACTGCGTATGATATACCGCATATTCTGGCCATCCAGATCTGATATCATGTGACTAGGAAAGAGTGATAAAAGAACCAAAATAACATAATGATGGTATTTAAATTAAATTTATTTACGGAAAGTGACACGGCCACAGTTCTACTGGAAGCTGGTCTGACGTGGCGGGGGAGGGTCCCCGCTGCGGTGGAAGTGGACGCAAACCCATCCCCGGTTCCTTTTGTGCCATACCCGTGTCTCCTGGGCCTGTCGCGTGCGGGCCTCACCGTATCTGTAATTGTGAAACTGGATTGTTTTAGTAATTGCCTTTGTAAATATTTTTCCCGTTACACTCTCTTGCTATAGACTATAGAGATAATACAACAACATACTTATCGACGTATTGTGTCAGCCTCACATAGGCAATGCAGGCGCCATCATCACCCATCAGATGGACATTCGGATTCAGAAGCGTCGTGTGGATCTGGGAATTGAGCTGATTCGCACCAAACGCATTATTCACCGCCTTGGTGGGTCCGGATGGAGTCCCTGGAACAGCTGTAAATCTCTTAATAACTTAAGCAACAAGCGAGAGGCATTCCTTCCGGAAGAAATAAAATTTGATGACTCTTGATTCCAACATAAAAAAGTGTTCCTTTTTGTTTCCGATTTTTGAAAATAGCAGAAACAGCAAAGCTAATTACTTACTGGTATCGAAATAAAACCGATGGAAGTCCATTCCCTCGATCAGATTCCCCAAAGTCTCCGGCTCGAAGCACGTCATGGACGGATCACAGAGGCGTCTAAAACTAGATGTAAAGGGGGAAGCAACACTTACGAGTACGCATCAAAGTCTTTACATGATATGGCATCCAGAAGTTGCTGAGTCACTCGGACAATCTCTTGTTTTTGCACTGGAATTGGATTAATTTAGCCGCCGAGAGAGGGCGAAAGTCGGGAGGATGCAGAGAAAGAGAGGGAAAGCAGAAAGTAATGTTAAGAATTTAGGCGAAAGTAATTTTAAGCAGGCGAGAAAATCAGAAGTTGGGAGAGTTACTGAACTCAGGAAATGGCTGTAAAGGGACAAATTAGGCTGGCCAAACCGAGAGGCAACAAAAAGCAAGAAGCCGAAGCAAATGCGAGATCAGAGGGAGACAAGATTTGAGGGATTACTTCTACCCGGATCCGATTGACTTGTTCTCTTCCCATTTACCAGGTGTGAGTGGGGTGACAGATGGGGTAGGGGAGATTTGAACACTGGATCGTACATTTGGTTCTACCCTTAGAACACTCTAGACGTTCGTATTCTCTAGAGGAAACGCTCAACTAAAGTAAATCCGCAATTAGCAGAACATTCGGAATTTAAATGTGAATCAAAAATCACGCGTTCTGTACGCCGGGCTTACTTTGCAAAAGGTAAACGTAGTACTAAAAAAGTTCTTTACTTCTTAAGACCAAAATTGAGATGAATAGCATGGAACAAATAAAAACAAAACAAAATACACAACCTCCTCCCCTTCCCTCTTCGATTGCTCCTTTCCAGCCCTGAGTCAAACGACGGGGCGAAACCGAAGGGGCTTGAAATAATGGCCTTTGCTCATCCCCTGAGGGCCAGAACGGCGCCGAACAGGCTTACGTTTTCGAATCAGAAACGAACCCCGGCCTTCCTTGACTCGTTTACATCCGCCACCTTCTTCCCGGGTTTCATTCTTTATTATCCCGAGACGAAAAATGTAAAAAACAAGGGTAGCATGTGCAGAGAGGGGGCACATCAAGGCCGGGAAACGAAGCGTTTCTCGGGATATTTGGCAACGCAAAGGGTCCAAAGAATGAGTAATCACACGGATTCTGAAGTCGGATGACAAAGCCTGTTGAATAATGGCGGCCGAACGCCGGCCCAAGTCCACTGGCAGATGGAATGACTTGTTTACATTCTTATCACGAAGCTGTCTCCCACACACCTTAACCCCCGAAGAGAGGCCAAACGTGCCTCTTGTTGTTATTTGTAAACAAACAAACTCTTGAGACTGCCGTGTGTACAAGAATGAAGGGGTTAGTTTAATTTGAATATCACCTGAGGTGAAACTCATATTAAAGATGAAGAGAAAGCTGATAGAACTAAACTAGGCGGGAAAAGGAACCATTATCCTCCAACAATACCTTCCATTCCTGGACGGAAGAGAGATTTGCACCAAATTAAATTGAGAGGGAAGAGAGAAGAGAACACAGGGAATGGCGAGGGAGGCAGAGAAAGAGAGGGAACGACGCCGGAATCTCGCTAGCGTGAGGATGGTGCAGATGGAAAGAAGACGTTGGGATAAGCTCACCTGGCAAGCTGTTGGCCTGGCGCGGTGTGGCGGTGGCGGGGGTGGGCGAGGCGGGCACGGTCGAGTTGACACAGTTGACCACATTGTTTTTGGGCAGTCCAGTCGTTGTGTCCACTCGGACCACCGTGTTTTCGTGCTTTAAGAAGGTCGAAGAAGAACCAGCTGCAGAATGGAGAAAAGTAAGCAAAATTGGCCGAAGGGTCCCTCACTCAGACACCTCGAGGGACCGTGCAATTAACCATCAATTAACGTCAAACTTGTTACAGAATAGAAAAAGAGGTGCGCAATAGACGAAAAAGTGCTCCTTGCGGACAATACGAACAGCTACAGTAAGTCGAGACGTTGGGAACATCCGCTTTTACTCTAGCTATATTGTCCATCTACTGCTAACCAAACACAAAGTAAAATAGCCACCGAATGTACTGACAGATCGATGAATGGAAAAGAAAATACAGTAGGAAAACGGGACCAAAAATAATCGTTTTGCCGTACATTTCGATTTATTGATATCAAAAGACTATGTGTAATCAGATTATGTTGTAAAAATGGACATGTCCGTACATTCGGCTACAGAAGAAAGGAAACGGGAAATGACACTCAGAGACCGAGATCGACGCTATATTGCACCATAACCACAAATTACTCCAAAAACGGGGCACCGGTGACGCCATCCTTCGACGGGGGACATTTTATACGAGAGATTTTGGCGTAAAGTTTGCATCACCGTGCCCCTCGAAAAACGGTTTCCAAACACGGGGAAAACAGATAAATATAAAAAGGAATTAAAGCCGGAGAATATGAGAAGAAGGGATTAACAAGCACACGGCAATCAGGTAAACAAAAACAATCTCGTTAGTAGTCCAGAAGTCGTAATTAAAAAGCGCGCTCACACACGGCATCGCGGACGCTTAAAAATCACCTTTATCACCATCGTTGTCGTCGATGGTCTGGCTGGATTCACTCGACTCCTTGATCGTCGATGGGGGCGCTTCTTTCTTGTTCAGCAAGTTACGGCCTGAAATTACAATGTTAGAAAGAAAAATAAGATTACAAAAATGAGGTTAGAAAAGGAGAGGAGAACACCAACTGAAGTCATCTTGAATCTCTTTAGCTTGATCGTTTGCTTCGAATTCGTCTGTGAAACTCAAAAAAGTCGAGAAATCTGGAAGATCCACGGACACTTCGGTCGACTCCAGAAGGCTCACATGACCGGAATCTGCGACAGATGGTGTTTCTGAAGCCCTGTGCCCCGACTCCAAAGGAATCACACCAGAAATAGTCCTGTCGTTCTCTGGATCCGCGAGATCTCTCGTTGTGACCCTTCTGAATCTTCGTTGGACTTTATCAAAAATCACGGGCCGAAGATCCAAAGGCTGCGCAGCACTAATGGCCGCTTCCGCCATCGCTTGTTCATGCTGAACGATGGTCCGTTGATGAACACGGCCATGGATGAGGCAATGGATAGCGGCACAAACGGAAGCCGCGAGAACAAAAGGTCCCAGAGAACGAATCCAGGAGACCAACGCCTCAACAAAAGGGTCCGATCCAGAAGTCATCAATGCCTAGATGGACATTGTCCAATGCTTTGACAGCCACAATGTGAAGGCCATATAGAGGACAGGCTCTGGTTTTTTTGTGATCGAGAAGAAAGGAATTGGAAGAGCTGGATTAAGGCCGGAAACAAAAAGTCTGATGGGAGAGGACAGGCACACTCGGCCTTGGCCCCACTCGAAATTAACAACCATCCCCCTGATCCCTCCCGGGCCCGGATCTGCAGAAAAACTCGGCTCGGACTCAGAAAAATCTCTATTTCAAATAAATGTTCGGCAATAACGAGCTGCATTGTTCACTTTAAATACCAAGTGTCAGAGAATGGGGTTCGTAAAGAATAAGGAAGCTAATTGGATAATATATAATATTATCAAACAATACGAATTCTGAGACTACTGCAACCTTAAGGAACACTTAAAATCCCTTACAATCGATGTTATTGTTGTTATAAGTCCATGCCACCATCTCGGCCAACTGAGTCATATCCAGTAACAACCTGGCCGTAGCCGACTCTATGGACTTGGATCGGCGCCGAACCAGGACCGGGGACCGTCTACAAAACAGACTGAACCCGGTGTCGTCCAGATCATTCTGTTGGGAAGCGGCCCTTCTTATAGGGTAAATTGATTGTGACATTCACGGCATAGCCTCCGGGCAAAGCACCTGTCTTGGAAGCCGACCACGAATGAAATACTGTGCCGAAACTGGCCTCCTACCTTGGGTCTGACTCTCTTGCTGGGCTAATACCTTCGGGGTCTACTACAACATCCCGCAGTGTGGCCATAAAAGCCCATTAGAGGGCCGGCGGGCCCGTCTTCGTCGCCTTTTTTCCGCGAGGTTTAATCGACGGCCAGGATCTTGACAGCCACAAAAAATGGCTATTCTCTCTATGGCCCTCAAGGGATTATATCACAACTTTGGGGGTGGGGTTGACAGGCATCTGATTCATCTATTTAACTTGACTAGACAATTTGGAAGGAGTCTTGAATCACGATTTACCTTCTATGTTTAAAGTGTCCTGCTCTCTTCTCGGATGTTCAGCAGATAGAGGACAACTCCCTCTTGAAGAGACCGTCAACTTTTCTAGAGTCAACGTCGATTGTTGTTTGTTGGTTGGTTTGATTCCGTAATTAGAAACCGAAATGACAGGTTCCGAGGTCTTTCGTCGCTGGGTCGTTGTCTCTCTGAGAGCATATCATAATCATTATATAATATACCTGCTGACCGACGACTTCTTTCTCGTGGAGACCAGGTCCATTAACCCGGACATCACCGATCTCATTGCAGATTTTTTTGATTTCTTTCTCGAGTTAATACTCAAATCCGCAATGGAATCGGAGATGGTCAGATCGCCCGATGAGGAGGCCGCGGCCGAACAAATGGCCGAATCCGCGGCCGAACCGATCGGTGAATGCACCTGAGCAGAATTCTGGGAAATATCATCGTTGGAGATGGAGCGCTGAGGTGTGCGGGCCTTCGACTTCATCCCGAGCCTATGGAAAGATGATAATTCGAATAAAATCGCTTTTAGAAGCTATTTAGATATTCCGACGCGAGCAACACGCGATGACAATCACCAAATAATGCGGGACTGATAAACCTTCCTTCTTTAGGGGAATTAGATGCTGTAAAAAATTCTAGGAACAAATCGAGAGCAAATTATCAAAAAGAATGGCAACGAAAAGTCAGGAACATGTAATTTCCTGCCATGTCCTAATAAACTTCGGAGCGTGCTCTCCAATTCCGAGTACTTTTGGGCACGACCCGGACGTGCTCGAACATGCTCCCGCGAGCGGATGGAATAGATTCCCAGGCTGATCAATACCAACACGCCTTTAAAAGAACCTCCAAACACCGGGACCGCACAGAAAAAGCGCTCACGCCGGACCTTTTTTGGGAGCGGCACGTCGAAGAAAAGGGAACGTGGAAAACGCCTTGGGGCGATCGGAAATTGAATAAAGACCGGGTTCCGCTCTCGTCTCCTGTTATCGGTGCGCGGGAATTATGAGACTTCGATAAGAGACACGGGGACCGCCCCCGCCCCTCCCCACGCGACCCGATCCCCGGCTAATTGTGTGCGTCGAATCGTCGTATTGGGGGGCCTCTTTAAGGGCCGCGCTTTCGGTCTGTTTGAACAATTTAAGAACGTCTGTCTACATGCACAAACGAAGGAGACTCTCTCCATCGCTCTGGGGGACCCGATCCCCGGATTAGAACAACGGAAACCATAAATGCTCGGACAAACCACTCGGGAGAATTTGCACCTTGACAACAGGCCCCAAGGGCTAAGTTAATTACATATTCAAATCCCCCCTCGCCGCCCGCATGCAACCCTCCTGCCATCTGAATCTCTTATGACACGCCAGATGACCTGAAGACCTCATGAAAATAAGGCATGTCAAAGGAATCGGAGGAAGCTGTTTGGTCATTTTGATGACGAAAACACACCCGAGATGAGCGTGGCCATAACAATCACTCATACGAAGGGCTATAACCTTTACAACACAAAAGAATCCACAATTCAGTGTCCGACAAAGAGTCTCCCTAACGATTAGTGTTCGATATCCAGAGCAAAACAATTACCAGACTCTGATTGAGATTGACAAATGAAATCTCATCAATATAATCGAAAACAAACACTTACTGGACAGATTGCGAGTGGCGATCATGGTGGTGAGGATAGCGCCCTGAAATTAAAATACGGTAACCTCCATCCCTTCGGAAAAGGCGAGACGAGCGAAGCGGAATCAAAAGGTCGTTGAGGACCGTGAGGTTTCCGATTTTTGGATGTGGCATCTTCAACGAAACCTCAATGCCCTCGCCGTTAAATAAAGGCACAAAAGGAGTGCAAAGCTGGGAAATGTGTAAGCGAACAACAGAAGCACAACGGTTATACCAGCTACAACAACTACCTCGGGAGTCAGCGCTTTCGAGGGCTGCACCGATGTCGTCGATTCAACGTGCACGACCGTTGGCTGGGGCTCCGAGTGCGCGGGCACAGCGCGTTTCTTGGGCGTGGTGGAGGGAGGGGACGACGCCGACGACGAACCCGAATCCGCACTGTTCGTCTGGGCACTCCGGAAGGCGCTGCTCATCCTGTTGATCACCGTCACAGCCGAGATGGCCGCCTATACCAAATGAAAAAACGAAACAACATCAAAAAAATAAACAACAACAACACAACCACAGAGGTGTGAAGATGGAAGTGGGAGATGAGGGGAGACAGTCGAGAAGAAGACCCTCGGGGAATCTCAGGAAACAGCCGGGGGAAGAAGCCCTGGGGCGATGAAGCCTTGAAGCCGGGACAATCAAACAAGGCAGAAGCCCGGAAAATTAATATTGACTACATGGAAGGGATGAATCAACCAATGACGGGACACTAGGGGACTCAAGCGCCACAAGATCGGCAAGTGTCAGATGGACGGAGGTGTGTTGGCTTCCGGGTACAAGGAGTTGCCCTTCAAATGTCCTCGGAAAATTCTCCAAGAACACGTTTAAACAAGAATTTGACGATAGCCAATAATCGTATCGACGAAAAACATTAAAAAAGCTTCCGAAATCCCATTGGCACACACATCACGACCAAGAAATAAGTGGTACTCGAAAGACGAAACAACATTTACAAACACCAGTGGGGAAGAAACAACACGGCAACATAGGTGAGAGACCGGAGGAGATAATCAAGTCTACCATGTCATAACGGCATGAATATAAGACGAGGAGGGAGAGAGGAAGATGCCACTCACCTTCAGTTTGCGACGAGCGTTGAATTGACGCAAGCATTCCACGGTCTCCTGACGATGCACCATCGACGCGACACGTTCACGGTTCTGAAATATTCATGATTATATATGTTGATCACATAAAAGTTGCTCTATCCAAGTGCAACATACGCAGATCCATGGGACTTTGAGGGCCTCATCTGCGGTTATTCTCTTCTTGGGGTTCAGAGTGAGCATACTATCGATCAGACCCTTTGCCTCGGGTGTTACGGTATCCCATTCAGGGCTTGGATAGTCATAAGCACCATTCTTGATCTGACTGTACAACTTGTTCTGTTCATCATCCCAAAACGGTGGATATCCAACAAGAAGGATGTAAAGGATTACACCTAAAAAAGGCTTCTTTAATGACGAAGAACGAGGAAGCGAGGCATATTTGTAAACTTGGCCAAGCATCTTACCACACGCCCAGATATCGACCGGTTTCCCATAGGGATCTTTGTTCAAAACCTCAGGCGATAAGTAGCCCGGAGTTCCTGCAAATCCATACCAGGCTTCTTGATCGTTCTGAAGCTCGATGGCCAAGCCAAAGTCGGCCAATTTAACGGCAGCACCCTTGGCCCTACTGGCCAACAAAAGATTCTCTGGCTTCAGATCACGATGGACAACGCCATTGGAATGACAGTAAGCGATGGACTCGAGGATCTGTTGGATGCAATGACTGGCGTCTGATTCCGAATAGAATTCTCGCCTGACAATGTCTTCGAACAGTTCACCACCCGTGACGCTGAAATTTGGGGACAACGCAATATTAAATATTGGAGCACTTACAGATCAAAAACAAGATAATGGAAGCCCTCTTCCTGGATATTATCGTGTAGACGGACAATGTTGGGATGCTTTAAACGCCGGCATATCCTCGCTTCGCGTTCCAATTTCTGGAAATCTGCACGAAAAGAGATGTCATCACATATTTTGTCCTACCTCTGCTGTTCAATTTGCGAGTGTTGATGATCTTGGCGGCAAATTCCATATTAGTGGACTTCTGAACGCATCTTCGCACAACGGAAAAGGCACCCCTGCAACAGACAATACGTACATATATTAGCAAACACGAATTTAACATTTCCACACCCTCGCACTTACTTTCCCAGCTCCTCCTTAACTTCATAGTTGTCGCTGAACTTGGTGGATGTGGCGTTCATGTTGATTACCATACCTTGGAGGGCCTTTTCCAGCGAGTTGATGGTTGGTTCGGCCACTTTGACTTTACCCAAAGCAAAGTGATCCTTTCGAAGGTGTAAGGTGCAGCTTTTCGTTTACTTATCACTCAAACCTTCATCTCACGGGCCAAACACTATACAATTTACAAGTTGGGAACGGTTCTTTCCTAAAATTAGATCTTTTATTGCACTCGCAATCAGTATAAACATACAAAACACGGCAGACAATTACGGAATACGAAACATGCAAACGGATGCAGGTAAATAAATGGATTTTGACACGAATCTCGCGACTAAAATGGCTGGCCGAAAGAGGCCTCGACCAAGCCGGAAATGACGAAAAGCAGCGGCCGAAGAGATAAGCGAGTGTCGGCCCATAAACCTCGAAGATAATGCCGATGTAGTTGTGGCGCCAAATGTTAAACCCAAAGAAATTTGGGGGTTTAAACATTTCTTGACAAAAGTCACATAAAAGAATCGGGCCCTCAGGCAGGGAACGAGAGACACCTGTGCCCATCCGCTCGCGATCAGCCGGCCATGATTGCAGTATGCGTAAAATAAAAGGTATAATGCGTTCAGGCCCTCAGGGAAAACAAATAAAATAATCTCTGGTATCATATTCGGGGGAAATCCGATAGCCATAATGCCGATTAAATCGTGACACGTGAGCCGGATATAAAGGTCAGAAAATACAACGGGTTGTCACAATAAGAGCACGCTGCGAAGGAAGGGCCGGTAAAGTCGAGGTCTCAAGGCCCTAGGTCTCGCTTAAAGCCAATTTGGCGGACCTCCAAGGCCGACTAATAAAGCCGTCAAACCAGAACGACTCTTTCAAATGACAAGAAAGGAGCGCGTTTATGCAATTCAAATGAAGTCTCGATATATTAAAAAGTAAAAATTCCCATCTCCATTTTCGCACCAACCTTCTGGAGATCAGAGAGGAGGAGGGAGTGTATTCCACTGCCCCATTTCTTCCTATTCCGGCCATAAGACCCTCAAAGAGCATTTATCACGGACTGGAATAAAGGGGAAGAGGGTAATGGACAGCAGATTCGGGCCGCCCAGTGTAATGGACAGGACTTTTTTGGGCCGCGAAACCTTTCGATTCTGTGGCCTCAAGGCCAAAGAGCTCACAGAGCACGTTACAAACAGGGAGAAAGAACATCCATCACTCATTAATTTACAGCCATATTTAGCGTCCTATCCGGAGGCCCAAGCGGATGGTGGAGGATTGAATTTTGGGCGATTTATCTTCCCAAATCCCGTTACCACAGTGTCGCCTAAGGCCAAAGATTTCCGGGTATTTATAGACCCTAAGGCGTTAACACGAAAGATCATAAATACATGGAGAACGGAAACGAGTAATTCCGTTTCAGCAAAGATTACTTTTGGGAGGAAAACATATAAATGTAGTGATAACGGAAGAAGATACGAAGGGATTGCAGATTTAATGAATGTGCGTAAGAGGAGAATCGTCTTTGGCAGTGTTTCCAACAACCCACAGAAGCCATGTAAAGAAATGTGAGCCCTGTAAAAGAGGCATCAGAAATTTGTGAAGTATGAAAAATAAATTTTGGGTTACAACAAAGCAAACTAATCACTAATTATTATACAATTAACAAAATTACGAAAAAAGTCGTTAATCGTGAGAGGGCGGGAGTTAATTACTTTTTTGTTGTGGCTTTTCAAATATTCGATTATCAAAAAATTGTACACGGAAGGCAATGGAAAGGTATAAAAACAAAAGAAATTACACAAAAGGAATGGCTAATTAGGTTTGTAAAGGATTAGAAACTTGGAAAAAATATCTGATCTATGAGCCGAAAAACTTAATCCGAAATACCTCATACGAATATCTTCCGTCAAAGTCGTGAGTTCACGACCCGCGCTCTTCCGGCACGACTTAAATTCCAATTAATTTTTCGAAAATTAATTAAAAGGCCCGTAGATCTGAGGGGGGAATGAGAGGTCCAAATGGAATCACTAATCGCTTTCATCTGGCACCCATTTCTCTTTGCCCTGAGGGCGCAAAAAAGAGTTGTGAAGAGACCAAGAAGGAAGGCCCGGGGCCACGTTCTCTCAAGCGCATTAACGCAATTGCAATTGGCACATCGAGCAGGGCGGGGCCCTCCGGCATCGTCCCCTTCTCCTTTCTGCGTCGTCTTGGCGTGCTGGAGTTACAATACTACTCGGGGCTTGCACCGTGATTAAATGTACGTTTACAACTGAAAGGGGGGGCTTTACATCGGAAATGTGTAATCAACGACTTTTAGCGGGGGAAATAATTCTTTATAAGCAGGAACAGCAAAAAAAGAAAATGAAAGATAAGCGAGAATTAATAATGAGAATTCATATTAAGAAGGTGCATTAGACCCCTAAACAACCAGATGTCATAATAACGCACGATCCGAAAGGTGATGAGCGAATTTTTAGCATAAGATCCCATGTCGATTTTTCCCCTTTCATCACTCGTGGTACAAAATTCTCCAATATTTTGACGCAATCACATTTCCAGAATGTTTCTCGGAAATGATTACAATAACTGCAACTCGTTTACTGCCACAAAATTGCCAAAAGTAACGCCTCCAAAAAATTAATATCACGCAGAATTAACATTTCAGCTGCCGTAAAAACGGATTATTTACAACCGAAAGCCGTACACAGTAGAATCTCCCTAATTAGAACATTACCCCGGGCATTATTAGCTGAATATTAGTGTAAACAAGGGAAGGAAAAATAATTCGGAGGCCGGAAAAAATAAAAGGGCAGCAAATATTAAGTTCAGCCGATATTTACACCAAAATAAGGGCGGCAAACATATCAGGAGCTACCAGTCACAATAAATTCACTATCATCGATTATAACCCCTCACACTCCACGTAGTTTTTTTATTTAATTTTAATTACTGTTTTTGTAATTAATTTCCATAAAACAATTTGAGGATTCTCCAGAAAATTGTCAGGGAAAGCGATGTTATTCTTACAAAAAATACTTATATTGATGACTTCATAGCAAAGAATCATATTCTTTGTCAATTTACTTGTTCAATCGCACTGACGAAATAAGCAAATATTCAAATGGCACAGCCATAGTTAGGATCCCATAGCATGCACCAAAAACTTGTACAAAAACTCTCTTAAGATTTTTAAACAGGGTAAAAGAATTAAACTAACAACTGCTAGACTACAATTAGGAATTCAATCAAAATTAAACCACGATAATTGTGTTGGAAGAGCAAAGGAAAAAGTGGTATTTACAATCGAGTAAGAGTCGAAAGCCCTAAGGCAACATCTGCCGTAACGTTCGACTCGAATTACATCACTCTCATAATGGTATGCAAATTCGGGAAACAAGGAAAGACGGCCGTTTTCTGAGGCATCACGACGCTTATGCCCGCAAGGGATTAACTTGGAATCAATTGGAAAAAAATTTCCCGGACCAGGTGCGCCCGTCTCGAAAAAGGCGTGACTCTCCGCACGGAGAGAGTAAAGCTGTTCAAATTCCTCACCAAAGAAATCCAAACCATTATTTCGGCGTTATGTACCCGGCT
This sequence comes from Bursaphelenchus xylophilus, assembly GCA_904066235.2. NCBI lineage: Eukaryota > Metazoa > Nematoda > Chromadorea > Rhabditida > Aphelenchoididae > Bursaphelenchus > Bursaphelenchus xylophilus. The sequence continues at coordinate 5,015,135 of CAJFCV020000004.1, forward strand.
TTGTCACATAAAATATGCTTTTACTGGGCCTTTGTTAGAGCGGCCCAAAAAGGGAATTTGAATAAAGACGTGGCCAAGCGGAGAGAGCGAAGATAGATCGCCGCTAATTGTACCCTACCACAACTGCCATGTTCAATCTACAAATTACGGGCCGAAAACGGTGAAAAAATCTCTTTCTGAAGGAACCCGGCCCAAACTTATACATACATTTTATCTGACATATTTTGGTCGACATTAAACGCATAAAACACTTTTTTTCAATGCCCTAATTACATCTTTTCATTTACAATTTATCGAAAGGAAAAAAACTTTTGTTTTGCTCCGAAACACGCCAGAGGCCATGACTTATCAGAGGCACTGTTACAAGAGGCAACGCAAAAAAGAATCCATTTCCAGAAGCCTTTGTCCGCCGAAAGCAATAAGAGCCAGGGATAATACGTAAATATGAGGAACAAAAAAAAAAGACAAACATCGTCGATTTTGTAACTGCAAAACATCGTTTACAAACACGGCCTGTTCTGCACGGGACGTCTCGGATGAAGAAAGAAAGAACGGAATTCAGAAGGCCCGACTTTGGAAGTTTGAGGGAAAGAAGGCGGTAGCAAATTCTCACTTAATTAGTGGCCGAAAATGAGCCTGCGAAAAGGCAAAGAAGCGGCCGAACGAAAAAAACAAACCGCCCCCCCCCTGCCAAGCATGGACCTGGAAATACGGCCAAAGGGGGAATTAGCACGCGAAAGGAAAATTAGTGGAAACAACACGCGCCTCCGAGATCGCCCCGATACTGAACGCCGGGATGCCCGCAGGGCAAAATCCCAACTGAAAATCCGGTTCGGGGCTGGCCAAGTGTAAAAGATATATAGGTCAGAGGCACAAAACCTTGGGGCTTCCTTCCTTCGTCGCTTGTTTGTATGTCTGCACAAAAATTGCTCTCTCATCCCCTCTGGCCGCTTTCCCACTTCTTTAGCCTCCGGGGTTTTCGCGTCCCCCTTGGCTCGGATATCAATGCCAGTCGGCGGGGCGAAAGCGAAACAAAAAACGGATTTCCAGGAAAAGCGTCAGCATTACGGGTCGCGGCGGCCGAGCATTCAGCCGCGCGCCGTGTCCGCCCTCAGGCAACACCACATTGGAGATATTGCATGCAAAAAACCCCACGGACCCGCAGGCCACCGCTCACACTGACACCTTTTGTGGAAGAGATAAAGCGAGTGCCCGAGGGCCTTTTACTAGTCTCTTTCACCTCTCTTCAGCCCCCCAAAATGCTTTCCAAACGGGCTCTCGAGACGGGGCGCTGAAGAGACGGCATTCCCCGGGCGAGAGTGCACTAAGCAAAAAGAACGGAAGCAAACGGAAAGTCTTGATCGAAAATAAAAATAAAACCAGGGGTTTTGCGCGAATTGGAAGGTAATCTCGGGCTGTAAGAAACACCTGATTCGGGGAAAACAAACAAAAAAAATAAGAAGCAATCAGGAGAAAGGGAGCGGTCTCTAGACTCAAAAACAGATCACAGCCTTAGAAGCATTCTTTTATTACCTTCGAATTCAACTCATCACTAATATTAGACTCCATTCCCGCTTTAAAACAAGTCTTCCGACGCGATCAAGGTGTGGTTGTTAGGCAAGTCAAACATTACACATTTCAAAAAAAAAAGATACCCACATCACTCTTCCTTAAGGCTCTTACTTGCTCTTCTCGAAAACTTTTAGGATTCCGATTTACATCATCGACTTTAGGGAACATGTCAAAACAAGATGACAATGGGATTGACGTGTTTTGTCTGGGTAAAATACATTTAAGATACTTTATTGGCATACTTATCTTGTATTGGTTCTTCGGATGGCTAAACCCCGCGATTTACAAAGCAAGAAAAAATAAAAAGTAATACTTTAATTGGAGACTATAATCTCGGCTTGACGTCAACTCTCCCCCTTCCACTTCACCTTTATTTATACGCCGGTGTCAAACGCAAAAGGAACAAACCCTGAGGGTTTGCATTCGAAATTCGAACAATTTCTTTGTCCCCAGGTGTTTTGACTAACAATTTTCGTGTCTCTTTCACGGCCACCTGGCCGGATGGGCAAAGTAATCACGAGTCGAGCAAATTTGTACAACCCAGGAATGTCAGCCCGGAGGGCATCCGCGGGTCGGGAGCAAAACAAGCCATCCGGCAGTTATTTTTGGGTAAATCATCAAGATTACGTCATTGATGACATAAAAAAGGGAATAACAATACGGATTAACGAACTTATTGAAGGGAATCGACAAAATGGAAAAACGGACGAGCCTAGAACTTTCTCAACAATAACTACGGATGATAATAATACATACCTTCACTCGGCCCTGGCCTACGCCCTGCGAAGACAATTCCAAAAGTTTTGGGCCGTTTTTTGGCCAAAAACGAAGAGACTTTTGAATAAAAGGAATGCCATTCTTGGCCTTTCCCAAAACTCGCAAAAGGCCCGACTTTTACCTGTGCCTTCCGGCTTCAGAGTATACGTCTTTTCCGGAGGAATCAGGCCCCAAAACGGAAAAAAATAAAGGCCGTCTCGGGCCGAACAAAAGGCATTTCGAGCACGGAAAAGTAACTAATTAGGCATGGAATAACTACTTTCGAAGACGGCTCCTAATAGCTAAAATATTGGAGAAATTCAGAACAACAATAATGCAGAAAATTAACGAACAAAATTTAAGACCAAAATCATCTAGTTTTATTTATTATTACTAGTAAAAAATAGCCAAACATTAATGTACACCGAGATCAATTAAATTTCAAGGTTAAAAGGGGAGATACAAAACTCGAAATTTAAAATCATTTGATATTAAAATGATATATACAATAAGTCTATCGATGACTTTTCTGCACTTCCTTATCTTTCCCATCCCAATTTTCTTCCGGATTTCCATTTATCCCATGCTTGTCATCATAGCCATCTTCAGTAAAGGTCAATGGATCCAATCCCTCGTCAGCTTCATTTGCGAATTCATCGACCGGGTTCCTATTCCATTCCTCGCATTGTCTCATGCACTCATCCAACCTCTCCAATGGATGAACCATATACATCTCCACCCAACAGGGCGTGGTTGTTACTGTGCGCCGTCTGTATGAACTTCCCCATCCCTTGACGAAGCTAATTCGGACATGGCACATATTCTGGAAGGAATATTTAGATTATTTTAGATATTTAGGTAATTGGACTAATTAGAAAAGACCTTTAAAATCGAATCCGACAGCCATACAACGAATGAAATAGAGTAAAATAGCATAGTAGAGAAAACAAATAGAATGCTCATGAATTATTATTTATACACACCTGAAGGTCTCTCAATTGCTTGTAAGTCGAATTGTTTTTGAGATAAATGTCCAAAAGCTCTTCAAACCTCGTATCATTGAAGATCTGAATAACTTGTGCTAAAAACACAGTACTCGAAAAACAGAGTCGACTTACGTTGGGCTAATCGATAGACAGTAGCTTGGTCATCTCCAATTGAAACGGCATATAAAGGACATTGTAAGAAGAGAGGAGAGTCAGTAAGACATTGGAGATAAACTTCGGGCCCTCGGCGAGTCAAGCGGCAGCCATCGCCTGAAAAATACCAATACAATCACAATAGCGGACAAAATTCTGGGTTTGTTCTGGGCTTTGCCGATTTTGGTCAAATTAGACGGCGTCATCATAAGTAAAAGTAGTGAGTGGCATGCCTTACAGTAGCGTTTTACAAACGCAAGCATCGAAAGAAAAGCATAGTTTTTTTCGGCCCTCGGATAGGTTCCGTCGCATAACTTTGGCTGTGACCTTTAGAGCAGGGCCCGGAGTACCGAAAGACAACAATCTTTTGTCTCGACAAAATTTTTTTTTTTCAACATGGCATATAACTTTTCAACGTATTGCCATCAGTAGTCAACGTATTGCCATCGCCTGGGACAGTAGCTCTTCATCGTAATGGATTTCAAGTTCATACTGTCAATGTTAGATCAATCCAAACCGAGGGAAAATTGAAGCAATTCAAGAAATCGTTGGAAACGAAAGTGATCAGCATGAATTCGACATCCCCCTATACACGACCGTTTGGGCGCTTCAGGATGAGATGGATCGTCGATGCTGGCAAGAATCATGGCCTCCGGTGGAGCGATCTTACACTGACCGGACAATAGAAACCATTATGATACACTCCATGACTTTTTGCATGTGATTAGCGTAAATAAATTGAAATTGAAATTTCCATCAGTAATTCCAAATATGGTAGCCATTGGGCAAAAACTGGTGGCCACAGTATCTTACGATGGCCATCGTAACTATCTTTGACCGTGTACAAGATAAAAATAGGTAATATCGCATACCTATTTGCCTCCTCGCCTTCTCTGCCACTTCATTTCCCCCCACACATCCCTTGATTCCCAAGGAAAATCGCGTAGAATTTGCCGGTGTACATAATCCATCAATTATGATCTCATTTGTATACGCCCGATAGGAGTTCAGCTGAAAATAAAGCGTCACTCATCGAGGAACAAACCCATGAATTCATCATGCCTGTCGAAATTAAACAACGTCGCACATTCATTAAGAAGAGCTCACCTTGTAGTCGAATTGATAATAATACATCTGACACCAGAAAGGCGAAGGTTCTTCTTCCATCAGCTCTCCTAATTCATCTCCAAAAATGTAACCTTCCTAAAAAAAGATATCCACAACAATAAAAGCAACTTACATTTAGATGACAGATTGTTGGACACTTAAAGTTGGACGGCATTCTGGCCGCAACTTCGGCCGGGACAAACGAAGCTTCGGCCTTGGCCATCTTACCCAATTCGGTGATCCCGTTTTTCGGCCCATCATATTCTTTGTCCTCATGCTCAAAGCTAGAGGTTTTCGACAACATCAACGTTGCATGCAGCGAAATCTTTAAAAATATCGTTTACTTTTCACGGCTGTTTTTCACCCAGAAGAAAAGCGCCCCTTCATCTTTTTATTTTTTGAAATGGGGGCGCAGCTCGCGGAGGCCACAAATTATCTGCTACTACAATAGTAAGTAAGCAAACGAACTGTTAACTCATTCGATGGTTTTAGGTGCTTTAATGTGCCTTCTAAGATAATTACTGGCCTGAAAAAGTTTTCTATTTTTAATATCAGTTACATCACACTTCTGGAGATACGGTACAATTTCTTCCTAAACATGTTCTGTCGTATAACTTGCCCCGCACTTTGCGCGCGTTTCATTCTTTTCTTCGAAAATTTTCACTTTTTGAAACGCGATGTTTGAGCTTTACAACCAGCTGGCTGGCAGAAAAGTTGAAACGTTATGCCAATTATGCCAATTTTGTAGAAAAAAACAAAAAATAACTGAAAAAATAAAAGATTCTAACAAAATTTTGATAACGGTTGGAAAAACAACACTTTTTGACCAACATGTCGGGGAAGGTGTGGGCCTCCCACATAAACCATGCCGTGCGAGGTCTCAGTCAGCCCACCGCTTATGGAAAACGAATGGATCGACTCTCAAATCGAATCTTCAATGAGGTAAACTTATTTTGTATTTTTTTTTTGTGATTTAGGTTTCAATAACATGTACAACTGGCCAAACAATTATGAAATTAATCAAATTTTGTAATTGTTTGTCTGGTGATATAAACATGTTTTAATTATCCAATTTCGGTCCAAACGTAACCAATGTCTATTTGATTATAGGTGGTTCGACCAACAGACACGAAATCTATGAAGGTGGTTCGAGTAATGTCAGCGCTGCCTCGCGAACAACATCCCGAAAAGGATACCGAATATCACCCCAACTTGCCTATGTTTCACTATCTCACAAAAATGCTCCGGTTTCACGGTCTTTTCTTCGATGAACATGTTGTTTGGAGAGAAGTCCAGAACCAGTTGAAGATCCTTAGAGGAAAGACGGTCTTTCCTGTAATAGGACAGGGAAAGAGGGCCCAGATTCGATCCAAGAAATAGGACTTTAGACATAATTTCGTTGTTTTGATTCTTTTTTCATAGTAAATTTGTTGATGTTTGAAATGATTTGCGATTCCGTGTTGGATTTCCAGAGAACTATTTTGCTGATGTCACGTAGAACGTGAATTGCATTGTTTTGACATTATAATTCTTTAGAATAATGTCAGGGTCTCCACCGAAAAAGATTGCAAAGACGGAGGAGCTTGCTCCCATATTCTCCAAGCCAATGTCCTCGAAAGGTACATGGACAGAGTTGGGAAAGGAATTGCTGTTCTTCACGCCAGATGGTATTGAAAACCGTGAGAAGATTGCTGGATTTGACATGGGTAAGAATCCGTTTCCAGTGTGATTCTAAAGTCTAGATGGAACGCTAATAAAAACAAAATCTGGAAATGTGTTTCCTAAGAATCCAGAGGACTGGCAATTGTGGGATCACTCAGTTTCAAAGAAGATAAGGCAGGCTCATCAAGATGGATTCAAGATTTGTATCTTTACCAACCAAAAAGGGCTGGAGGTATGTCACCATTCTTTAACTAGCATTGTTTAGACGAAGAAGGTTAATCCTGCAGACCTTAAAAAGAAAATCCAGAAGATTTGTGGAGCAATTGGAGTGCCCATCCAAGCTTTTGTTTCTCCCGGGTCCAGCAAATTCCGGAAGCCGTCCATTGGAATGTGGGAGTTCTTGGAAAATGAAGGGAATGGAGGAGTAAAGGTGAATCGAGGTGACTCCGTTTACGTTGGGGACGCGGCCGGACGAATAAAGACTCCAGTAAGAAATTTATGCACTCGACGATACATGTTTTAGGAAAGACCGAAGGCAGATCATTCATCCGCTGATCGTTTATTTGCTTTAAATCTGGGCGTACGATTCCAAACTCCTGAACAGTTCTTTTTGGATCAGAAAAGTGACGAACCGTACAAAATGCCACCTTTCGATCCCAAGTTTCTGTTGGAAAACAGTAAACCCCAGTTTGAGCCAGGTATCGAAAGGAGTAATAATGTTTTGACATGACTTTAGAACTGGAATTAAACAATCAAATAACTCAGATCCTCCTTCTGGTCGGATCTCCAGCTTCCGGTAAGAGCCATCTCAGTAAATGGCTTCAAGACGAATACGGCTTTACAATTGTCAACCAGGATACCTTGGGAACGAAAGAAAAGTGTTTGAAAAAATGCAAAGAGTTAATCGAGGAGGGAGAGAAAGTGGTGGTTGATAACACAAACAGAGACAAGGCTACAAGGTAGGGGATGTCTGAAGTGCACCAGCCCAAACAGATGGTGCTAACCCTGTGTTTTCAGGAAGAACTACATCGATTTGGCTCGAAGACTGTCAGTTCCGATCAGATGTGTCAAGATGAACATTGACTATCCCCAGGCCGCTCATTTGAATACATTCCGAACTGTGATTGGAGCCGGTAAAGTGCACAAAGGAGTCAATAGCTTCGTCTTGAAGCAGTATTTCAATGCTTATCAGGTTACGAACGGTCGTCTACGTTAACTTTCTTTGGTTTAGGAGCCCAAAGAAGAGGAGGGGTTCGAAAAGGTTGTCACCTGTAACTTCGTCCCCAAATTTGAGAAGAAGGAACACGAAGAGATCTTCTTCCGCTATCTGAACGAGTAAATGGCATTCACTGCAGTGCCGGTGGTACTGACTAAACTGTGAACCGGCAAATGTAAATTATACTAACTTATGAATAAACGAGACATAACAGGTCTTGAAACAATTCAGTCGCACTACGATACGATTTACTTAAGCACATAATAAGAAACGGCATATAATAGTTAATCACAATATAATTAGTTGTAGAAGGCCTGCCATTCTTCGAAGAGAGCTTCGGCATCCCCTCCCTTCTGAGCGACCTCTGTACGGGCATCTTGAACAACAACTGTCCCATCGGGTTTAACCACCTTCAATGCGGGGATGGTCTTGACTTCATACTTGGTTAGGAATTCCCTAAAAATTTTAAAGGTTAGCAACAGAATTACACTTACTGGATATGAGGATCACCGAATGGAAGATACACCCATTTGGCGTGGTGGTCTCTGTAATACTCAAGGAGATCTTCTTCAGAGCGGTCACGTGAAACCCACACAACTTCAAAGTCTTTCCCTAACTCCTGGAGCTTTTCGTAATAGGCCTAAAAATAAAAAATATATATGATTTTAGGTACTAACTTCCAGAAATTTACTCAGAGACCTTAAAAAATTTGCACATACTAACCTTCAATTTAGGGGTGAAAGCACGGCATGGAGGGCACCATCCAGCCGAGAAGTAAAGGGCGACAACCTTCCCCTTGAGATGTTCTTCGCCATTGACCTTTTTTCCATCTGGCAACACAACTTGGACACCTTTCAAAAGCTCGGACATTCTGTTGGCTGAGAAATGGAACTGAGATTTGATATGAAAGAGGGATTGAGAACGGCGGAGTAAGGAAAACATTTCACGAAATGATCAAACGGACGCAAAAAAGAGTGGACACAAGACCAAAGGGCGAAAGTTTAGACAAGTATGAGGAAACCGACTTCTGCTACACCTAGAAATACAGCTGTACAAAAAATGTATTCCAGGCAATAAAAAATCAAACACCAACACCAAAAACGGAGCGCAAAAACAGTTTTTAGTGGGAAAATATAAATTTTTTGATGACAAATAAAAAAGACAAAGGGAATCGTGGAGAACCAAGAGAAGAAGGCCGTAAACGCTGGGAACCGTTTTCCGTACCCGTAAGAGTGTCCTTTTACCGAGCTATAAACATCAAAATATGTGTCAGATCCTAGGATTAAGGCCTATAATAAGCGCAACCTGTGCACATGTGTCTACGCCGCACGGCAGAGAAAAAAGGGCGCCCAATTTCCAAGCAGGCGGAACATTCCAGCGAATACTAAATTCGGAGGGAGATTGACCACGCCCCCCACTCTGGGCGCGCGGATAACAGCGGAGAATTCAGAATTCAAAAATCGAGGTTTTATATAAACCACCGGTGCACCTTGAAGGCATATCACCAAGGCAGCCGAATTCGAAAGCCTAGTTTTCCATGTTAAATTGTAGCGAACTCTTACCACCTTCTTTTCAACCATAAAGTGGCGCCTTTTATAAACCTCGGAGGATGATGAAAGGGGGACCGGTTATAACAACAAAAAGTGTTGTCTCTCATGCGGAGAACCACCTTCCCAGCAAGCTCTGAGTGCTTTATTGGAACCAAATTACGAATTGCGTCATGTTATACTTTGTAGTTTGTAGTTCCGACCTCAGCCTTGAGTCAGTTGAGATGAATCAGATTGTAACAAGCCAGCGGATGTTTGTAAAAAAAATCTCAGAGCTGTCGGAAATGCAATCGGATCGTTTTACAATGGTTACAGCAGCAAAGTAGCGATAAAACAAACAAGAAAGATCTCCGAGAAAGCAGCCGTTACATTATACTGTGAAGTTTTTTCCAGCGTAAATTCAAATCGAAAATTTTCGATTTGGCAAAATTCTGTGCATAATCGGTAGCTCGTGGCAATAGTCGGTCATTAATTAAAAAAATAAATAAAATGGTTAAACGGTGACAGAATTTGCCAAAATGACGTCAAATTTTCGTCATTTTGGATAAATTGAAAATTCAGATACACGAAGCTTTCATACCGGAATTTAACATAGAGTACGATGATTAGTCGTAACCAGTTTTGCTTCTTATTTCATCGGTCGTTTTGAGAAGAAAATTTAATTGAAATTTTAAATTATTGCAATCTTTTAGCAAAAATCTGTAAAATTTGCCCTAGGGGCATAGATACGACCTTTTTATAAAAGGGGTCATAAGCGGCCAAAAACGCCGGTTCCTTATGTTACGGTAATTCTGGCGGCATGAAATCGTCTTCATTGATTTCCTCGTATCCAAAATCGTTTACCACGGTCGTTTTTTTGGCTTTGCCAATCCTCGGCCATGAGTATTATTCGACGTTTCTCTTAGTTTACAAAAAATAGTAAATAAAACTAGAGAATTCGAAAAATTGGAGGAAAAAGCTTTGGGAATACATTTACGTGATGGTCGTGGTCATTCACAAACGAATATCTCGAAATCGAAAATCACATATGCCCTAGTCTTACCACGATGGTTGGTTGTATGGGTCAGAAATATCAGTCTGTCGGGAAAATAACGGCGGGTCGGGTCACCTTGGAATCGCCCATCATCGCGGCTAGCCGTGGCTGGGGATTTGGTGCGCGACTGCACCCTTTTTTCGACGAGGCGAAACATTTTGCTACGACGACCGCCAACATTTTCCCCGGCAGACTGATCGTGTTTTTAGCCGATTTTACAATTTTCTCTTTTTAAAGATCATCGTAATATGGTCTTTGTATTTATTTTGTCGAAAAAATCATACTGTAGGCCCTGGTAAATTAGAAGAACGGCATTACCCTAAAAAAATTTGGCTGGGCATTAACCATGAATAACATCATCCACTTTGACCGATGCCTGAGGGCTTGTGCTTAAAGTAAAAACTAGTAATGTTGATGTGTGTTGGCATAGTTAAACTACAGGGTGTCCAGAGAAATTCCGCGGAAAGTGTTTGCCGATTTCTCGGCGCTCAGGCAAGATATCCAAAAAATTCTTTTTGCATTAGAAAGAAGACTATGGGCGGTTTTTTGTCTAAAAAAGTTTTTTTGTCCGCCGACGCGGAACATACTGTATTCGGCGGAGACTTTTGGTAGCTTTTTTAGTCATCACACCAATCTTAAGCGCTTTACTATGATCCTGAAACTATCGGGAAGCCTCCAGTTTTTTCCACAGAGGATCAGGGGACCGACGACAACGCTATGCAATCGCATTTAGCGACTGCACCGCACTGTGTAGTTGCGTCAACAGCGATGAAGTCCGACCGCATCGTGCGAAGGTTTGAAACAGCGGGGCAAAGAGAAGTTCAACCAAAAAATATCTTGTTGTTTTCTGGTACACCAAGTCGTTTACTGATGGCTAAGCTGCTGCCAAGGCTTCGCGACAAAATTTTGGAGAGCATATGGGATCAGCAAAGAATGCTAGCCACATAATGTTTGGGACATCTCCTATCCGAAGCTGAGTTGTGGCCTCCGCCGATACGGAAAGCTCGCCATTCCATTGCCGAACGTTTGGTAAACATAAAAATAAGATAACATTCTCTTTTTAACCATCAGAAATCGTACTGCAGCTTTTAAGATTGGTGTGATGACCAAAAAAGCTACCAAAAGTCTCCGCCGAATACAGTATGCTCCGCGTCGGCGGACAAAAAAACTTTTTTAGAAAAAAAACCGCCCATAGTCTTCTTTCTAATGCAAAAAGATTTTTTTGGATATCTTGCCTGAGCGCCGAGAAATCGGCAAACACTTTCCGCGGAATTTCTCTGGACACCCTGTAGTTCAGTTATCTACTGAAGGAATTTCCCACATTAACCGCGTTTAAAGTAAAAAAATTGTGGGTGGCCATTCTTTGCAGCTAATTTTTTGCGTTGTAAACTATATTTAATGGGTTTTTAAAATGATACAGGTTTCGTTAAGAAACCATGTGGCAACAGGTTTGATGTCTTGACGCTGGGAACAAATTCCGCCCTAGGCAATAACGGCCCGGATTTTGACGGTATTCGATAATAGCGGATGCTCCTCGACACTCAAGAGTCCAAACCTTGTCATTCTGATGGCTGTCAGGCCGGTCGACGTTGAACAATTTCTCATCCGTGAACATGATCTTCCCCCATCCCTGACCCGCGACGCGTCGCTTGATTTTCCACATCTTTCCGGCAGAAAATTTGAGCGGCGCACTTGGGCCCAAGCTTGGGTTTCTTCCCCAAGTGTGGCTCGGATGCAATTCGAGTAAGGCTGCGTTCGTGGCCGATGATTCCTTTCTGGACTTCAACTACAGTTCTCGGTTCCCTTAGGTGTTCATGATCTTTGATATACCAAAGTGTCATATTACAGTCTACAATGATTTAGACTTCCCAACACGATGGATAAGTGTACGTCATGCCAAAAAAATGAGCTGACTAATGTTGCCAGAATACATGTGTTGAATGATTGACAAGAAAAGTCAGAGCTGCAAGGTGACGTCATCATTTTTAATTCTTGCTTCTTTTTTATAAAATTCAATGTTGCACCCCTCCTTGCGCGGTGAAGACCACATTTCCAGGTTCGCGTTCCCTGCGAGTCTGGCCTTGTCTTCCGAGATCTTTCCAAGACCGCCTTAAAAAAGGCCGTCGTTTGAACTAATTTTTGTGTACCCAAGGTTTAAAAAAATCATGGCCGAGGGAGGCCAAATTAGCCGCTCTCCATCACGGGGCCTGATATATCACGTCGAAGGTAAACACTCTTGACTTGTTGTATTGTTCTTCTAATCTCCGGCATTGTTTGTTTACCTTGTCATTCCGTCTTTTTGATACCTCCATTTCGCTTAGTTTAACTTGTTCCAACTTCATAAAATGTTGGGCCTAGCTTTGGCGGCGTTGGTTACGGTGGCAGTGGATGCCCAACGATTACCTCAGCAACAGAGCCAGATGAGACCCATCCAATGTTACTCTTGTCTGTCAGGAACCCTCTCTGATCAATCCCGAGCCATGTTCGAACAGAACGGCCATGGTTCTAATGTGCCGGTCGATGTTTGTGATGATCCTTTCAGAACTGTCGGTCAACAAATGCAGCCTTGTATGACTAGTTGTGTTAAGAGTGTCTCAGAAAACCAATGTGAGTAAAACTGAGTACTGCCATAATCTTGTTTTAGTTACTCGGGTTGTGATCCGGGGATGTCTGACTGATGTTGCGCAACAATTGACTGGTCGAAGCCCAAACCTTCGAATTGTAAGCGATATTTTTATTCTTCGAAATGTATTAAAAGACTGCTATGTATGTAAATGAATTTACTTTCAGCCAGCCCCCGGTCAATGTATTGAAGAGAATCTGGAAAATGTGAACTTGGGAATGGTCAAGACTCGGACTTGTCTCTGCGATCAGAACGGGTGCAACGTCGCAGTTGGACTCAAAATCTCCGGTTTTGTTATGGGATTGCTTTTATTCTTTGTCGCCGTCATTTACTGAAGAGATTTGTAATTGTATAGAGGAAATAAACGGGAATGTATCGGAATAAATTTTATTCTTAAACTTTTACCAGGCTTAAAATATTGAAAAAAGTATAAAACAAAATTTCAAGTCATCACAGCGCCATCAGTTATATCCTCTCGAATCAGTAGGTCCGAATGGGTAGGTAGGCTGACCAATGCTGGCCCCAGAGCCAACTGGACCACCACCAACATTTGGGTTGTAAGGTGGCTGATATCCAGGATCAGAAGGATAAGGACGAATCTGATCGGGATAAGCCGCCGGTGGTGGAGGATACGAAGATCGCGGGTCAGGATAAGAGGAAGGAGGTTGGTATCCAGGATTGGGGGTTGGGTAAGATGGCTGAGGATATGAAGGAGGCTGGGGATATCCTCCACCTTGTCCTGGGATGTAGAGATGATCTCCGAATCCAGTATAATTGATACGATTCACTCGGATGTCACCCCGCACTTCGAAACGTTGAACAGAATCTTTGGGAAGCCTGTGTCTGAATGAGAATTCACGACCATTAATGTCAACCTGAATAACAAGGAAGTTGATCATGATCGTCATATTAGAAAGTTTTTAATTAGTATTCCTCTTACTTCATATTCCTTATCTTTGACCACAATCTTGGCGTAAACGGAGCCCCCAACACTAACACTCTGACGGTAGAACTGTTCCTTTCCCCAATCACGATCAAAAGCGTTCACACATATTTCATTCCGTCCATTCAAAGATCCCAAGCGGATGTTAATATGAAGTGGTATCTCCCCTCCATGACCTCTGAACTCAAACCAAATGGCACGATCTCCACCTGAGACAGCTTCTCCTTCAACCTCGATTTGACCATACGCTGGAAGGCCATGGTTTATCGGCTGGGAATACGGCACAGACTAAAGAAATTAGTGGTTAGCATAAGGACTGAATAATCAACCCATAAAGACAAAACCATACCACGTTTCTAACTTCTCCCATTCTTCCTCAAGCTCGGCGATGTGGAACTCGGAAATAAGGAATCTTTGTTTCTTTTAAGAGAGAATTATCAGTATTGGAACTGTTCTGCGTGACTCATTTATGGTCTTTTGTGGGTGTGTTCTATTTATGCCTTTCTGTTGTTGTGATGAAATTGTTTACCCTTTCAAAACGATAAAGCCTGCATCAAAGGCGAGCGGGAGTCTTTGACAAAAATATACAAAAAATATACGCTTTTACACAACATGTTGCAATAATAAAACCACACTCAACGGACAAGACTTGGAATATCCAGTTCCCGAGCTTTAAGACAGGGCCTCGTTTTTATCTCTCCCCTCCCTCTTTAAACTCCCGACTGATGGCTTGGATCTCGGACATTCGACCGAGCTCGAGAGTTTTTTGCGGCCTAAAAATACTCTCAATCTTGTTTTTGGAATAATGGTCGAAATCAAGGAACTCCCAGACGAACCCCCAGCGGCACCCAAAGAAGCGGCCGAGAAGCCGACAACCAAGCCGACCGTTATTCATACAACAGGAGAGAAGATCCGGGTATTCCGAAGGCCTTATGCTCATCATCTCTTCAACCAAAAAGTCGACAGCTACTGCTCAGAATGCCTCAAGGAACCCGAACTTCAAGGAAAACTGTTCCAATGTTCTGGATGCAATTTCGTCAAATATTGCAGTAAGGAGTGCCAGAAGATGGGATGGACGCTTCATAAAAGCGAGTGTAAGAGACTTCAGAAAGTCTTCCCGAACCTTCCATTGAGTGATGTCTTATTCTTGAGTAAAGTTATCGACCGTAAGGACCATATTGAGAAACATGGTGACAAATATGGATACGAAATCGCAAGACCGATAAGCAAGTAAGCAGTTTTAATTTATGGAGACTACGTTCCACAAACCGATTTAAATTTTAAGGCTTGTTGGACATGAGAATGAAGTCCGCAAGGACACCCAGCGCATGGAAAAGTTCGCAAAGATCTTCCAGAAGATCCAAATCTTCCGCGATGAACATATAAATGGAGACCAATTCTTCGATCTCTACTGCAAAGCCATGGTTAACTCTCTGACGGTACAATCCATCAAAGGAACCGAGGTTGGAATTCTATTGGATCTCGGGGTTTCAGTGTATAACCACTCATGTCGACCAAACTGCTCCATATTCTTTGATGGATATTATATTTTGGTCCGACCACTTACATCTGATGTGGATACCAATGACACTACAAAAGCGACGATTAGTTACACTGATGTGGGACGGTCTAGATACCAAAGGAGGAAAGAGCTCAAAGCAAAATGGTACTTCGACTGTCACTGTGAACGTTGCGAAGACCCATCTGATGACATACTCACTGCCATTAGATGCAAGAACATTCTTTGTGACGCTCCAATTCTTATCAGCGAAGACATGGAACCTCGAGCAGTAGAGTGTGAGAAATGCCATACTGTGGCTGACGTAGAATATGTAATCAGAGGACAGCAAACCATGCTTGAGCTACCTGTCCGATATTCTACTAACGACAAGGTCGATGACCTTAAGGGATATCTCGAGAGAGCCCGACCAATCTTACACGAGAAGAATGTCTATCTGAACAGATTGGAAGCAGCCCTCATGCAAATCAGTGGGAAGCTTGGAGTAAGTTCTACGACCAAATTTATTTATTCTGTTTAGGATAACATTGCTTCACTCTACTCAAAAGTTCAACAGACGTTCTCTGCGTGCTTCCCTGCTACCGAAAAGGGAAAGGTGCAGGAATTGATAGAAAAATGTGCGGAGCTGATCAAGAAAGGTCACAGAAAAGAAGCGCTACCTTATGCATTCGATGCAATGTGCATTTTGGAAGCACAAGCAGGATTGGGACACCCAAACTACCTCAAAGTTCTTGCTTTATGGACCTTTTTGGATAAGAACCCAGACAAAACTGATAAGGAATTACTCGAGCTAACCCAATTGGACGACAATGACAAAGTTAAGCCCATTGATATCACTCATCTGCTCAATGAAGGCGTCGCCTGAAAATCCACTACAAATGAGTCACGGTTACAGAACAAACTCGGGATTTATTGTTTTCGACCTTTTCGACCACAATTTCCCAATAAAGTTGTTGACATTTCGCGTGGGTAAAACTTCCGCGTTCCACCACTCACAAAAAAGTTTTTCCGAGCTGCGCCCAGCTTTAAAGCAATAGTGTTTTATTGATGCTGACGGTATTGTATGTAAAGTAGACCTTTTAAACTAAACATTAAAATGCATTAAGCTTAATGATTATTGGAGATAGATTACAAGAAAATAAAACACCAATGGTACAACAAATTTTTTGATACTTGTGGTAAGATAAAAGAAAACGGTAAAAGTTCGTTTTATACGATGAAACTCTTCCAGAACTGAACTTATTGCATCCGTATAGAATAGGTTGGGTAACTTGACGCGTCATTCACGTTGTCAAATTGCCGTCATTTCATCATGCAGAAACGCGTGTCTGAGCATCATGGCCGAAAAAAATTTAATTTACCTCATATATTACCTTATACTCTAAAGATAGAAACATTTCATCGTACAAAATGTCTCTAATTTTCCCTTTGACGTCTTTTTCGCCATTTTGGGCGCGACGAAAAAAGAAAACGAATTGTTTTCGCGATTTTAGTTGCGCATCCCAGCGGATATTTTTCGAGCGGCGCAAAATTAAAGTTTGCAGCTGAAAAACGTGTCAGGCCTTTATTTTTTTCCATCGTTGGCTAAATGCCGGAAAATGGATCAGATAATTTTGAGGAATACAATGAGCTCGTTGCGGAAGCTAAACAAAAGATATTAGAGAAGGTAGGGATCGTTATTCTTTTTCTTATATAAATTCTATTAGTTTAGTTACACCGTGTACAAATCAAACATGACAAGGTGAACGAAGCGCTTAGAGGAGTTAAGGGATTCAGTGAGAGGGTTTTGACTACTGGAGCTAATAAAATGAGCCAAGGATCAAAGTCGAAACTTATCGCTCTGTATAATACGGCATTAAAACAATGCGAAGGAGAAGCCGATAGCATTCGGAAAGTTCTTGACGAAATTCAGAAACTACGGAAGACTGAATTTGACATGATTCTCGATGGAAAGATGTCTAGGGGACAGATGATTTCCCTACTGAATGATCAAAGCAGGACCTTACCTTTATTTGTTGGAGGAGTTACTGGACATCCACCGCCTGGAGTCGGGGCTATCGCTTGGAGTGACAGCGATGAACTTCCCAATGGCAGTATTGTTGCAGCGTTTGTAGATGATGTGTGGATCCTAGCAAAAATTATGGTAAGTGTCCCTGTTATATTTTTTCATATTTTAGTCAACAAGCGGAAACGGAAAGTATGATATTCGGGATATCGACGATGAAGGAAGTCGTCGAATAGCAATACGGAGACAAAGGTTGATTCCTCTGCCTATTTATCGTGCTGATCCTCATCGTGATGCTCATGCTTTATTCCCAATTAATGCCATTGTATTAGCTCTGTATCCTCAGACCACTTGTTTTTACAAAGGCGTCGTAGAAAGGACTCCACAAAATGAGTTCGACGACTATCTAATTGCTTTTGAGGATAACTCTTTTGATTCCGGGTACTCTCCTCCATTCGAAGTTGCCCAACGTTATGTTATAACCTTCAAATACATAAAGCCTAAGGGAAAACCAGAGGAATAGTTCTCGTAACATAACATGTAGTAATAATACTCATAATCTCTTATGAATTTTTGTATATACAGCACAACGTCTCTCATATCGAATCTCATGCAATGATCGCAACTTTACGTCATTTTGCGTATGCAATTAACCATTATAATAAACTTTAATAGTAACAAAACAAGGGCCTATTTGGACAATAACAATAATCTACCCAGTCTAACTACGCCGTTACCGACATCTTCTTCAAAGATGTTTCGTAGGCTGCTTCGACTGCCATTTTAGCTGCTGTAACCAAGTTCTGGGCGGTTTGCAGGGGTAACTTAGACTCCTTTAACATTTTGTGAGCTTCTTCGGCATTGGTACCCTCTAATCGCACAACTAAGGGAACTTGAAGACCGGCCTTCTTTACGGCAGCGATGATTCCAGATGCAATTGTTTTGCAATTCACAATCCCTCCAAAGATGTTAACTAGAACAGCCTTTGTGTCAGGACTTGAGGTTAGAATTTGGAAAGCTTCGAAAACCTAAGTCAAAATGATATTAAAAATTTATCAACAAATTATGACACACCTGTTTTTCTGTAACCGCACCTCCAACATCAAGGAAGTTAGCGGGTTCCCCACCACTTAGCTTGATCATGTCCATGGTAGCCATCGCCAGGCCTGCGCCATTTACAAGACAGGCAATATCTCCATCCAGACCAATAAAATTGAGATTGCAAGCTTTGGCTTTCACCTCACGAGGATCCTACTAACATAATTAGGTGTTTAGGTAATACTTACATGACTTTGGTCATCTTCGGCGGCCGAATCAAATATTTCCTTTTGTCTAAATTCGGCATTATCATCAAAATTCAGTTTTGCATCAATGCAGAACACTAAATTAAGCTCTAATGCAAGGGAAAAAAACTACCTCTTTTATCACTGGTTTCTGCCAACGGATTGATCTCAATTTGTGTTGCATCAATCTTCAACATCAATTTATACAATCTTTCAATCTCATCGGCAGTCTTCTCTTTAAGTTCTCCTTTGAATTCCAAGGCAGTCGCCAATTTTAAGCTCTGTTCTCGAGTAATTCCCTTCCGTATATCAATCGATTCCTAAAGAAATACAGAAAAAAATTTTTTTTATTACCTTTATAATCTTCTCTGGATGTTTCTCGGCCACTTCTTCGATGTCCATTCCACCAGCAGCGCTCACAACAACGACTGGGGCATTTGATTCCCGATCCAGAAGCAAAGCTAAATAGGTTTCTCGACAAATATGAACAGAATCTGCTACCATGACCTTATTGACAAGAGTTCCGTCCTTCCCAGTTTGTGCAGTAACTAATCGTTTGCCAATCATCTCTGAGCAAGCTTTCTTGGCAGCTGATTTGCTAAAAATACAAAAATAGTTTTCTCAAAGTTGACCTACTCTTTTGTAATAAAAACTCCACCGAGATCTTTAGGTCCACCAATAAACCGTCCCTTTCCTCGCCCTCCGGCTAATATCTGCGCTTTCACAGCATACTCGTCGTACCCTAAACGTCCAATAGATCACAAAATTAACGTTGCCTTACCATTTTCGTCGAACTTCCGTTCAGCATCCTTGAAATTTTCGACGACAAAGAATTTCTGGACCGTACATCCATTCTTATCCAGTATTTCTTTGCTCTGGAACTCCTGAAGGTTCAGGTAACGCTTTCCAACCAGGGAGTACGTCCTGGAGACCTTATGTAAAGCATTTCGCAACATCTCGGTTTCACGGCTAGCCGCGGCCGTTTCACGCAGAGGTAAAGAGGATCCTTCATTTTGTTTGTTTGAAGCGAGGGCGCAGCTCGCGCAAAATGACTGTTTTATACTGTAACTTTTAAACTATCATTCGAAATAAAAATCACCCATTCCACGGCAACTACAATTTGTCTTTAACCTAATTACGTATTAAACAGATTGCAGAAATGAGTCGGAGATCACTTATCCGTGAAATTTACTATGTTGGGGATATTTTACCTGAACCAAAATTCAAAAGAGACTTTATATGAAGACGTGGATATGTAAACACATGATTTCATGAAAGACGACGGAGTTCATAGACGCCGAACGTCAAAAAAAAGGTTGACCGAGCGTGAAGTTCCGAAAGACACGGCAACAAGTTTCCTGACTGCTTACATGTTAGATGATTCTCCCACTAGGTAACGATAAATAATACATGAATTCGCAAATACCATCCTCTTATGTACTTTAGCATCACTCAAAAATAAACGATAGGTTTTCCTAGTCCATTGCCGAGTTATGAGTACTAAAGTTCGATAAAACTACTGTACCCGCTAATTTGGCAGAAGCAACATTTTTCTGGCATTCCGCAACAAGTTAGCTCGTAGATGTCAAATTTACTAAACATGGCACCAAAAGTAATAAAAATAAAGGTAAAGTGCAAAGAAAAATATCAGATTTATTGCTTTTTACGCCAAGATTTTTTTTGATATTAGCTAAGTACCAGTTTTACTAACTTTTCCAAAAAATTAAAAAATTGGCCTGGCAGTAAGTCAAGTATTTTTGTTTTCGTGGCGTGACAATAGTTGAGAAACAATGTTGTGCAATTTTCGTAGCGCCAAAAATTTTGTTCGCGCCAAAAAATTTAATTTTTCAGAAGCTATCCAGACGACGGTTAGCGAATTGGATAACCTGATATACTAGTATTAGATCGAATTCGGGGGCTAAAACATTGTGAGTATATCAGGTCTACGGGTATGGCAAAATCGACTGTTTCAACGAAGTTCAGAGATCTCTTTTCATCTCGGAAAGTCGTTTTCACACCTTACCGAGAGTCCGGACTACTGGTTCTGGACTGTAAAAGCCTTGTATTCCTATCGGTAGATCCTCCATCTGATGTACACGATGTTCCCAGTTACACAAAGGTTTCGGTAAGGAACTTGTATTTATTATTTATATTCCTTAGACTACATTGATTATTGGAATTCGAACGTTTTTGTGACCAAACAATATTTTTAGACCATTAAAATTATCCGGAATATTCCCGGACTCAGCGAAATCTGTGAAATAATCCCGTCCGAAAACGGGAAATATGTGGTTTTGTGTGGAATTCGTTTTATTTTCATCGTAGAGATGCCCAAGGATTTCTGGAGTTGTCAATCCATCACAAGTTCGAGGACTTTCTCTCACTTTCGACCAACTTATAACGCAGAGTACGTTTTGATTTAGATGTATAGTTGTGTTTTTAGTTTTTTCATGATCAATCCCAACCTTGTTCTTGCTGATAATGGAACACCGATTCGAAAGTGCGAATGGTTGACTTCTGCCAGTTTGAGGATCCCATTCTCAATGTTGGGAGTTTTATACGAGGACAACAGTCTCAGGTGTGGAAGACTTTTGAAGTTTATTTTTCTTTAGAGTGTATAAAGTATCGGATAGCAAAAGTCAACCTGTCGTTGGAGTGAACTTTGAGACGGTGATTCGTGTTGGAGAGGAGGTCTCCCACACGAGAGGACTTGGGAATGCACCTAAGATGGGTATGAACAACTAAAATTACTAATTTCGTTTTTAGTATCCTTTGTATTTGGACCTCAAGTGGAAGACGCAAATGATGATCAGGATTGGGTATCAGTTCTTGCAGTCGACAGCGAAGGAGAGATCTATTATACCGAGTTTCACTTTAATTTTGACACGTAAGCTCTTAAAGCATCATGGGTTATATTTACTTTTATCTTATCTTTAGTGATGCTCAACCTATTGGTCCAATAAACCTTGTTGGAATCAACCCATCAGAAGCCCATTTATACAGACAGACGGAAGATTTGGTTTACATAAAACATTCCGAGCGATGCAAATTACCAACTTTCGCGTTTTGTTCAGACAGCGGACAACTCTTCCATGCCGTTCTCAATCGAAAATCAAGTGATGTAGGTGTTAACAAAATACTTATCACTTTGTTAACAAAGATAACATCGATACTGTTTTCCAGGATGTTGAATTGATAGTCGTGGATTCATTGGAGATTGAAGATTGGGATCCAAAGAATCTAGTAGTGGTTTTGAGGAGAGGTGAGTTAATTTTTGAATTGTGGATATTTTTCTAGATCCAATTGAATTGGGACAGTATCTGATTACCACCGACAAGCAAGTACTTTCGGTTGACTTGAATCCAACGATAGAATCGATAGCGTCGAACAGAGGTGCCAATGTTGAACCATCCACCATTAGAGCCCTTTTCAAATGCATTTCGGCCGAAGAAGTCCATCTGACCAGCATTGGTCTAGTCCTGTTGGCCAAAGAGAATGATTTTGTTACACTTCTGGCCGTAATGGACTCTGAAGACAACTACTGGGCTAATATCATATATCGAACTGTAAAAGGAAACAATTTTAAACTAGAATCCATTCGTAATGTTCAACCACCTCCCAGAAAGTTGAAAACCATTCTCAGCGAGAAAATGACTGGGAGTATTGGAATTCCTCAGATCTCCATAAAAGCTGTCAGCAAAGAAGACCGTAATAAAGTGATCAACGATGCAGCTGATAGACTTCTCGCTCAAGTAACACATCAGAAGGAAATATCGGAGACTGTTCTAGTTTTGTAAGTGGGACGCTCCATTTTTAAATATTAGTGTTTTAGTCTCGCTGAAGTTGAGAAACGAGCGAAAGCGCTAATCGACAGCAAAGAAGAGGCCGACCGACGCCTTTCAATCATATTCGATAACATTCAAGAAAGCAAAATGAAACTGGCATGCCAAAGAGATGAATATAAGACGTTAGATGATAGATTTGGAAGGGTGTGTTTGTTTCAATGCTGTTAAATCCTTTTTGCAGATTATTGATGCGGTTGAGAAAAAAGCATACAACTTGAAAGATGACCGGCAGGCCAGAACAAGCTTAGATGCCATACAAAAACAATGTTGTGATTTTTCAAGAGAATTAGCGTCAGCCAACAACAATATGCTGAAGGTACAAGCAAAACTCAAGGCCCCAGTCAAACCATTCCAGGCTTCGGTTAATGCCCAAAAATTCATGTTGTCAAAGAAGTAAGTTGCGTTCGGAATGCATATTTTTTATTTTCAGCACGGTGGAAATTGCTGAACTTGAGAACCTTTTGAGGAAACTACAACGGAAACTCGTTAGGATCGAAACCGAATACTGATCGGTAACTCGAGTGTAAATTATAAATGACCTTGTTGAAAATTAAATTTCCTTGTAGTACATTACAAGATGAAATAAATCGGTAACTTTACGTTATTTACACTTGAACAACAATTTTTATTTCATTAACAAAAGAAATGTAAACAAAAGGTAAAAACAAGCCGGTACAGTGACACTTAATGACGGACTGCCTTCTGGGTGATGAACTCGTGGTGGACTTGGTAGGGGGACTTCTCGAGGGCGTTCTCGTTCCAGAGGTCAGGGGTAAGGTAGGAGTATGTACGCTGGATGGCGTAGTAGGTAGCCTTGGCAAAGTTTCCGAGAGTGGCGGTCTGTCCAACGGCACTGGTGTAACAATCTTCGATACCGGCCATACCGAGCAGTTTCTTTGGGATGGGAGCACCGACAATACCGGTTCCACGGGGGGCGGGGATGAGGCGAACAAGGACGGAGGCACATTTTCCGGTAACCTGAAGGAAAAATAGTGTACGTATACATTGCCCAAAAAAGTGAATCCACGTTTCTTATCTTACCTTGCAAGGGACAGTGTGGGGTTTTCCCATCTTGGATCCCCAGTATCCCCTTCGGACAGGGACAATGGAGAGCTTGGCGGCGACGATGGCTCCGCGAATAGCGGTGGCGACTTCCTTGGAGCATTTAACTCCCAATCCAACATGTCCATCGTTGTCTCCAATGGCGACAAAAGCCTTGAAGCGAGTACGTTGACCAGCGCGGGTCTGCTTCTGCACAGGGGTGATCTTGAGGACCTCGTCTTTCAATCCGGAGAGCAAATGGTCGATGATCTCGAACTCCTAAACACAAAATCATCTCATTCAAATTAAAAATTACCTTAATAGGAAGGGAGTGAAGGTAAATTTCTTCGATGGAAGTAATCTTTCCCTCTTTGACCAACCGTCCGAGTTTGGTGACGGGAGTCCACCCACCTTCTTCGCGACCTCCACGGCCACCACGGCGGGGTCCGCGGGGACCACCGCGTCCGCGGCCTCCTGGCCCTCCGCGACCTCCTGGACCACTTCGTCCACCGGCTGGAGCAGCACCTCCAGCTGGAGCAGGAGCGCCAGCTCCAAATCCACCGGCAAAACCAGCACGATCAGCCATTGCGTTTAACTGTTTTGACCCTGAAAAAAATAAATACATAAAAAGAGACAAACTAATATACAGGACCATATACTCGGCAAAAATAAATGTAACTTATATACTCGTAAAACAAAATTTCACGTAGAAAATGGAAATAAACGAAAAAAATGTTTTCTATTTCTACCGTACGTCCTTTTGTTTTCGTTACGGGACGCATGGGTCACGGAGGCGGATGGAATCAGGCGGGAAGCACCGAATTCAGACTTTGTCGCAATTGCGTTGCGCAACCATTTTTGTCATTACGCTTTCTGGACTTGCCAGTTTGCCAAAAAATTTACATCTTCTCATCGCTTTGAGCTCCGTACACTAACTAAATCAGCCATGGTCCTTGCTGAAGTCCAAAATGAAGTACAGACGGTGTCTGACTCCCCTGTATTGAAGAAACAAAAGCTTGAAGAACTTTCTCGAGTAAGTTTTGAACATGATCACGAAAACCTAAATTCAGTTCCGATGTAAGGTCGCTCTGACAAATTCCGAGGCCCGGATTCCGACATATGGGTCAGCGAAAGCTGCTGGTATGGATTTGTACAGCTGCGAGGAAGTCGTGATTCCAGCAAGGGGTAAGCATATTCGGTCGTAATTGAATATTCGACCAGGAAAATCGTTGGTTTCGACTGGAATCAAGATGGAATTCCCAGCTGAGCATTATGGCTGGGTTGCCCCTCGTTCTGGACTAGCGGTAAAGAATGGTATTCACATTGGTGCAGGTGTGATCGACGAAGACTATCGAGGAGAGATCAAAATATGTCTGTACAACTTTTCGAATAATGAATTCAAAGTTAACATTGGCGATAGGATCGCTCAGCAAGTCTTGATCAAGTACACTCAAAACCATAGTGAAGATCCGGAAATCAGAACTGTAATATTCATTCTCTAAATAACGGCCTAAAACCAATACTCTTCAGGATCATGTAACTAAGGTCACCTTGATCGACGGAAAGGCAAAGACTCCTGAGAAGAAGGACAATTCCCCAGCTTTTATCATCTACAGCAGCACTGAGGTGGTTATTCCACCGCGAGGACAATCCCTCGTTTCGACTGGACTGAAGATGGAAATTCCGGAAGGATTTTATGTTCGTATTGCTGCTTTGTATGGACTGGCTTCTGAACATCATATCCAGGCGGGAGCTGGAGTTATTGATGAAGATTACCGAGGAGAAATCAAAGTTTGTCTGTTCAATCATGGCGAGGAAGAGTTTAAAATCAATGTTGGAGATTCGATTGCACAGTTTGTTCTTGAGGAGTACACTCAGACAAGATTTGAGAAGGTGGAAGAAAGTGAATTGGAGGCTACCGAGCGTGGGACGGGTGGCTTTGGGTCTACTGGAGTCGCCACTGAAGAGAAGAAGTCTCTTTATGGATCTCCTAAAGCTGCGGGATTGGATCTGGTTAGCTCCCAGGAGACTGTTGTCCCTGCTAAAGGTAAGATAATCGGCATCGTCAAACTCTACTGTCTTCAGGAAAAGCAGTTGCTGTTACTGACTTCAAGACCAGTTTCCCTTCTGGATACTACGGTCGGATCTGTCCTCGTTCTGGATTGGCTGTCAAAAATTTTATTGATGTTGGAGCTGGTGTTCTTCATCTTACCGAGGAGCCAATCAATGTTGTTCTATTCAATCATGGTGACACCGAGTTCAAGGTCAATGTAGGGGATCGCATTGCTCAATTGGTGATGATCAAGACTTGCCAATCCAAGCTTGTCAATGTTTCGGAGGAGGATTTGGGGAAAACCGATAGAGGAGAAGGTGGATTTGGATCAACCGGTGTTTCTTCCAACGTTTAATTGTGAAAGCGAATGTATGTATCAACAAGAGAGATGTAATTATGCACTATCATCCTGTAATTTATAATTAACAAACTCATTTGACATCGATAAAGATCTCACTGTGTCTTCACCCGTATGGGACGTTTTTTCCCCAGAATATTTCTGTTCATTTTTTCGGGCCTTGTCCCCACAGCGGTTTTGCCGCCAAGCCACAATCGGCTGGGGGACAAACGTATGGCTAGAAAAACGGGCCCAATCGACTTCACCCGTGTACCAAAAGAAACAAAATAAACGTCAGATAATTTATTACAGTAACCGTTAATCTAAAATCCGTATTTTTGTCTTGTTTGCCTCTTCTGGGCCTTGCTGTCTGCCCATTGTTGTTGCAGTTGACTCTCTCTGGCAACGGCAACCTTCGCCAAATGGGTAATTTGGTGTTTGGACTTGGCCATTCTTTCTCCTGGAGCTTTGACTACAGGTAATGGAGCGGCAACAGCATTCTTCTGATCGAGATTCCGCAAAAGAGTCTCACGGACATTGGGTCCCAGTGCCTAAAAAATATACACACTTGTTGTACACACTTACCTCATCTACACTGACGTCCACAATATTCAGGACGGCTTCACGCGCATTCCGATCCGTCGCGCCCCAAGGTGCCAATTCCTTATTGTATATAAGCGCTTGAGCTTCCTAAAACAGTGAATTAGCGTAAAAGCTGATTAACACTTGGCAGTGAATCAAACCAAATTAGAAATGCTCTCACAAAGGACTCACCTGATCTGATATATTCCTCTGTCCTAACAGCTTAGCTTCAATGTCAGCAATCGATTGGTAATCCCCGATGGACTTAGGAAGTGGTAACGAGGGTCCTGGTGCCACTTCATCGATATAAACTCTTGCCCGCGGCGCTGACGGCTCATCGACTGCAATACATGATGTGGTTGGCAATTCAACCTTGGAGTTAAGGCCAAAGAAATCGTCAGATTCCCCGTCATTATCTGAATCCGAATATCCTTCAACGGCTTCTGTTCTGGTTGCAGCTGGGACTGCTTCTAGAGGCCGTTTCGTCGGCTTTTTGTTCATTATTGAACTTGGTAAGAGGACAGAAGCTGCTTTCTGGGCAGGAGCTGCTTTCTTTATTGGATTTTTGGGTTGAGGTAGAAGATTCAAGAGCTCTGAACTGAACTTTGTTCGATTTTTATGACTTGCTACCTAAAATATACTCCGTTTTCGCAACAACCTCTTGCATCGTACTACCAAATTCACACAATACTTACCGGTAAATCCTCATCATCAGAGTCATTATCTGCAGACTTGGCCTTTAAATCGTTTCCAAATGCCAAAATGATCTTCTTTTTACTTTTTTCGGAGACTGTTTTCTGCACAAACTTCTTGTCCTTTTGCATCTGCTCTGCCACTTTCTTCTCCCAATCCTGTTTCTCTGGCAACTCTGAATCTTCACCCACAAATATCTTCTTCTTAATCTTAGGTTTTGCAACCACTGGTGGTAGATTTAACCCGCCTGCTTCTAAACAACAAAAATCAGAAGGTTAAAAGTAAACTTACTGGCCGGTTTTTGCAAATTATCTTCCATTTCAACATCACTACCTTCAGAGGAACTCCCATAGTCGACAACACCCAGCATGCTTCAGTTGGGAAAATAGAAACACAACTCCGTTGAGAAATTAAAAGTGAGAAATTCAACGAAATGTACCGGATTTATTGGAATTTCTTCTCTTGCGCGAAGCGGAATGTCCTCATATGTTATTGATTCTTCGCACAAAATTCTTTTTTTCTCAAAGCAGAGTAGAGCTCGAGCTTGATGTCCCAGTCCTCTGATTCTGAATTTGATGAGCCAATAGGGCTTGATGAGGAAGATTTCGACCTAAAGGAAGCGGAAGAGGATTATGTTCATGGAGAGTTTGATGGATTTCCTGACGAATCTGATTCCAAGAATAATTCAAATCAAAGTGCGGTCCATGAATGGGATACAGACGTTGCCGAGCACCAGGGGGACGTGAATTTGGACGAGTTGCATCGATTGAAAGAGCTTTATAAAAGGCAAAAGGAAGAAAAGGTGGATGAAGAAGAAGAATTTCTTAATTCTCTGGGCGCTGATAACGAGTTGCAAACTCTACGTAATGTCACTGAAGTCCTGAGGGAGTTTGAGCAAACAAATGAGCTTCAGAAGGATGAACATGAGGATATACAACCTTCTGAAGGTAAGGATATCGTTGATTTCTAATATTTGGTTTTAACCTTTTGCTGCCATAATAATGTTTATGAAGATTACATGATGTTAATTTTTTTGACAATTGAGTGGGTTCTCCCGGGAAATGGGGGATTATTTAAAATACAAACTCAACCCCTGAAGCGCCTTTTTGAATCAAGTCTCCATCCAAAATGTTTAAAAAACGCTTTGTTTGAATTATAATTTGATTCTTTAGGGCGTGTGAGACCACAACGTTTTTTGGCTGTGCTCAGAAGACAGGTGCAGAATATTGAACTTGAGGGGAGCGACAAAGAACTTGATCAGGAAGGAGCTGGCAGTGATCGAGAAGAAGAAGTTGGGGATAAAGATGAGTATAACGAAGAGAAATCTTCTCAAGAACTTGAGCTAGATGATTCAGCATTGGATAAGGATGAGGATAGTCAAGATAAAGTGGAGCAAGAAGGAGAGTATGATCGGGATTGTGAGGATAGCGATAAAAGTGAAGATAAGAAGTCGGATCAAGATTATGAAAGACAACTGGCAGAGGCGTTGGGAGGAAAAACCGAGATCAGTAAGTACTTTGCACTACAATTCGACCATGTTATGTAAATCGAATGTGGGAGATGGTTTATAAACTTTTTTTCTCAATCCAGTCAAATGCGGCAAATTCAGTCCATAGTTCCACGGTTTGAACTTAATTTGTCTTTTTTGAGTTGATTGAAACAGAATTTATAAATCCTGTATACGATTATGCTGACCCCTTTCAGAGAGACATGTTCGCATTTCAAGGGAAGTGCAACGTTTAATGTTCTCAAACCCTGGAGCGGCAATAGTCGACCAATTTCAGTACTCAAGGTCAACTAGAGCTCAGAGAAAGGCATCATGTAAGTTTAATATATTTAATATGAAGCGTCAATATAGAATTTGATTATTTTGTTGCAACTCCCCAATTTGCTCTTAATTTGAAGTTTTACTAGACCAGCGCCTTAATCGTCCATTTTCATCTCCAATTTTGCCGTTATTTTTCCTCCTTAGACGGGAAGCTTCCTTTTTTGTTTATCTTGATCTCTCCCATGGTTGGGCTTGAAAGCAATCACCATTGCTATTACATTTATGTCTATAGTGTACTAACTAGATATATGAAATTAATAAATCGTTTTTTAGCTAATCGACCAGAAGACTCTACTCCCGCGTCATCACCTCAAAAAGAAAAGAAACTGTACGTAATTGTATAAAACCTTTTTTTGATTTTGTGTTCATGGATCTAATTTATTGTTATTTTAGTCGTCCAAGAGCCCCGAAGAAGTCAAAAGAAAAGGAGGGATATTCTTACGACTCGTCGGGCCGTTTACTTTATAAGGGGACGATAATAGGAGATCAATGTGATTGTATAAGACCAGATTGTGGCGGATGTTTCTTCCCCTGTCCAGTCTGTGATTCCCCCAGATGTGGCCCCATTTGTCGTTCTCAGAGATCTTCTCTTATATATTGTACTGCCCTGATTGAAGCCCCCAAAGAGCCTCAAATTACTAGGTTCAATCCTCTGAGGAATCCTCGAGATTTGAATATTTGAATTTTCACTTTTTTGCGGGTTATATTGTACATAATAACTTTAGTTGTTACTAAGATTTTACTGTTAAAAAGTAAAGGTGAATATTATTACGAATTGCTTTTTTTACAAGACGTTTTGTCGTGACTTTTATTGGTATTCCAATTCCTTTTGATCTTGTGCCCTTTCAGACGGACATGTTATAGATCCAGGAACAGTTGAAACTTGGGTTCTACACATATCATGAAGATTTCCGATCCTCTAATAGCCGATGCTGGGGAACAAAAGAAGACCACCGACCTTTTACCAGTGAGTTTTTTGTTTGATATGTCACTAGCCTTAGAATTAATGGGCTTATGTTGCCAGTTAGAGTAAAGCTTTCCGCTACATATTTCTCTTTTCTTACGTCTTTTCCACGGATGACTCGCAGATTCCGAGGCCGATAGCCTCGACGGACTCATTTCGTCGTGGAATTTGAGTCTTTTATAATTGCTGGGAGTTTTTTGTCGGGAAATTCATCGCCACGGGGCATCTATGAGTATCTAAGAGATGTTACGAAGTCGTTCGGTAGGTGCCGAGATTGGACAAGTCGCTTCCATTCCGGTTCGTTTTAGGAGACTGGTGTTACAGTAGAACTAAAGGATTTTTATAATGAAGTAATGCTTCCTTTTAGCTTCATGTCGAGATCAGAAGAGAACGCTCCGAGAGTTCGTCGTCCATCAAAATCGCTGTTCTCATATGGTTGACCCTTCAGAATTCCGTCCACACTCTTCTTCTCAGATATAGTAGGGCTCGAGATGTCCCCGAAATGTATTTCTCATCGGTGGCGGTCTTTTTCACCGAGGTGATCAAGGTATTTGTGTGTCTGTACATGGTTTTCAATGAATCTCATGGCCCGTTTGGGTGAGTTATCTTCTTGAGTATGACTTCTGATTTCTAGAGGATTCCGAGCTCTCAAAAAACAAGTTTTTAACCAGCCATGGGACACATTGAAGGTCTGTGTACCAGCAATATTATACACCTTCCAAAACAACCTGTTTTACTGTGCGGCGTCACATTTGGAGGCTGCAACTTTTATGGTAATTTGTTATTTTATATTGAATTTTGTTTAGAACGAAGATGTTAATAGTGGTATGTTGCTTTAGATTGTTTCCCAGTCCAAGATCTTCACAACCGCAGTGTTTTCGATCATCTTGATGAAGCGACGTCTTTCTGGAATTCAATGGTTCTCTTTGGCCGTCTTGACCACAGGTGTCTGCTTAGTTCAGATGCAAACAACGGCATCGAAAAGAAGGCCTGGAGACGAACAGAATCCGCTAATTGGTAAGGGTCGTATTTTTCATTGAGTTTTTACGTAATGTTATGCAACTTTTATATAATTCTGATCTCCAAAACCATTATGATTTCAGGGTTTATGGCTGCTTTGACCGCTTGCACGATCTCTGGATTCGCCGGCGTCTACTTTGAGAAGATTCTAAAGGGTGCATCACCAGTCTCGATTTGGATGAGGAACATCCAGATGAGTGTCTTCGCCATTCCAGCTTCCTTTGTGGCGATCTGGCTGACTGATGGCTCGGCAGTAATGGAAAAGGGACTTCTTTATGGGTTTGATGGAGTTGTTTGGCTGACCTCTTTCTGGTATTGTGTTGGAGGTCTCTCCGTCGCGATCTGCATAAAATATGCTGACAATATTGCCAAGAACTTTGCTACATCAGTCGCCATCATCATCGCCACGGTGGTCTCGATCTATCTGTTCGACTTCCGACCCAATCTGATGTTCCTTTTGGGTGGAACTCTTGTCATTTCGAGTATCTTCTTATATTCTTCCAAAAGTTTCGTCTCGCAGCCAAAGAAGGTTGATGAATCGAGAGTATGATTATTATTCTCAGTGATTCACTTATCCATGCCTTTCATTGGATACGGATACGTCAAAAATCGCCAATTTGGACACGGATCTGTTTACGGATATTATCCGGATATTTTGGCTAAAAATTTGGAAATTCTTGACTCTTTTTCTCTCGATTACATATAAAAATTAGTAAGACATTGTTTTAAGAAAATCTTAAGAACTCGTTTTATCAACTTTTTGAATAGTCAACGAATTTTTGTGAACTTGGGTCGAATTTGGCCCCAAAAGTGGGATATTCGAAGGATTTTTCAATATTTGGACACGGCATATCCGGTGATTTTTTAATCGTATACGGTTTTTTAGGCTAAAAATATCCGCATGAGTATCCGGAAAGGAATCCTTGATTATTCTGAGTTTGTTTGCTTTAGTTCTTATTCCTCTTTACATATCACATAGATTGAAGATGCCTTTGGTCTTTGCAAGTGCGATCCTAGAGTTTTATTTCCCCGGATTTCTTTCAAATTTCCACGTTCATATTACACTAATGGTATGTTTGTCTTGGGTCTCCATCATTGTTTCAAATTTATTCAGGGGGTTCGGAGTCGGCCAGCCGCCTGGCTCGCTCCGATCGGCCCATTTCTCGCTTCTTACCAGTGTCCCGTCACTCTCTTATGGTCTTCCTGACTTTCGGTTCGAACATGGACCCCATCCCCTGTTCCCATTTTCATATCGGGTCTGAATTATTTATTTTAATTTATCGAGGGGTCAATCCCGCAAGTTGCATGTCTCTTTGCAGTAGCGACAGTGGTAATTTATATTCTTTTTTAACAGCTAATTACAACAAGAAATAAAGTTCTGGTCTTATCGTTTTGTTTTATGAACTTCCGGTTATCAGGTTAGGGTCCTTTACTTTTCGCGAAAAGGTGGTTTGTAATACAGATTACAGTAGTCTTCGTAAAGGGGTTTATCGTGGTGTCGCTTGATGTTGTTGTGTCCGTTATAATAAGATCGGTTGTCAAATACCGTTACTAAAATGAGAGTTCAGCTCGATGGCTCAAAATGGAGATGCCAAGGAAATTGAAGCCCTCACGGGTGGAAAACAGATTGAAGATGGAGAAGATGAGAAGCCCAACGAGAAAACAAAGCGAGGATGGGGTAGGATAATGT
The DNA here is from genome assembly GCA_904066235.2 of Bursaphelenchus xylophilus. Taxonomy (NCBI): domain Eukaryota; kingdom Metazoa; phylum Nematoda; class Chromadorea; order Rhabditida; family Aphelenchoididae; genus Bursaphelenchus; species Bursaphelenchus xylophilus. Next base: position 5,047,593 of record CAJFCV020000004.1, read on the forward strand.
TGTGAGGAGTTAATCTGGTCAGAGTATTACCTTAGATACGTCAGTCTAGTCGTGTTGGTGGTGCAGAATACGGGTCAAGTGTTGTTAACAAGATATGCGACGAGAAGAGATCAGGAACAGTTCATAAAGACTGTAGCCGTGTTCTTCAACGAGGTCATCAAACTGATTGCCGGAACTATATTGTTTTTGCTCTCCACTGGGGACATTAAAAAGTAAGCGGTGTTTTAGACATGTCATCTTCAAAATTTTTGATAAAGTTTTGTTTATGGTTGCCTATAATTTTATAAAAATTATTTTAGAGCTGCTTCCGAATTGAAACTTCATTTCTGCACCCACTGGTTGGAGACATTGAAAGTCGGAGTCCCAGCGTTTATTTACACAATTCAGAACTTCTTGTTATACTTGTCAATTGAACATCTCGATGCGGGAACTTATATGGTATATTCCTTCTTCGTTTGCAATACTTTTGCAGGTCACATACCAACTCAAAATCTTGACAACGGCGTTATTCACAGTGCTGATGCTCAAAAGGAAACTCTCGTTAGTCCAATGGGGAGCTCTGGCCACTTTGGCCATTGGAGTTGCCGTTGTTCAAACTGTATGCGCATTTTTTTATAAACTGGTCATTCGACTGTAACTATAAGAATATTTTAGAGTGCTGGAAAAGGGGCAAGTCCTGCTGCGGTCCTAAACGGAACTCTCATAACAACCACTGCCAAGCCAATAAATAAGGCCGCAGAACAACAACCTTTGATTGGATTTACAGCTGTCGTTGCAGCGGCGATTATGTCAGGGTTTGCTGGAATCTACTTTGAAAAAATTCTCAAAGGGTCAGAAGTCTCGATCTGGCTTCGGAACATTCAACTGTCAGTCCTGTCGATTCCAATTTCATTGGTGGTCATTGCAGTAAGTGCGACTTTTACGTTACTTAAGATCCTTTTGTTAGCCAGATAATGTAAAAACGATTTGCAGATAAAAGATCGCGAGAAAGTGCTTAATCGAGGATTCCTGGCCGGCTTTGATTACGTCGTCTGGTCGGTTGTTCTTTGCCAAGCCTTGGGTGGTTTAATCGTCGCTGTTGTCATTAAATACGCAGACAATATCCTAAAGGCTTTCGCCACTTCCATAGCCATCATTGTTGCCTGTTTGGCATCGATCGTTCTCTTCAACACATTCCCAACAGCCCTGTTCTTAGTCGGCGCTTTTCTAGTCATTGGTGCTGTTGTTTTATACAGTGTTTTTCCATATAAACCAAAGTATCACATGCCCGCAGAAGATGTCAAAATGGATGCTTTGGGAGAACAAGATGAAACGAAGAAAGAAGAGAAGTCACAGCCTTGAACAACGTGCCATATATTCAATGAAAGGGTTACTGTAATTACAGTAATTGCTTATTCTTGCCATCTCATTCTCAGATTTGTTGTTAGTCGGTCACTTATCCCATTAATCAAGCATATTCTTTCATAGTATTTAATACTTTCGGTTATTTTATTACTAACTCAGGTTATAAAACTTTTATCCTCGAATAAATCGAATTCATTTTTTTTTCTTGCCATTCGTCCGAAATAAGACCACAAAGATTCAGATATATGCTAACTAGCAAAAAATATAACCCCAGTAATCGTGGAGCTATAAATAATAGCGAGGTGTTTTTCTCCCACAATTTCAAAAAGTTGTATTATCCCTTCATTTGAACTACAGATTTGTTCAGTGCCGTACTTCGCCTACTACGATTGCCTTGAGTGTCCCGACAGATACGCTTATAAGCCTTGTCTTACATATTAATGTAAAACTCAAATGCGAGTTTAACGAAGAGTATGATAAATACCGTTAATATTTGTCGTAATCCGTTTTACTACTTATTTCATCGGTCGTCTTGACAAGGGGCAATTTAGTTCCTAAAAATTTTAAATTCCCATGGTTTGTTAGTAAAAATCTAAAAACTCTTCGAAAAAAGTTCAATTTGAAAATCAAAATGACAGAAAACTTTGACACGACGGAAACGACGCCAATTTGACATCGTGACAAAATCAAATTGCTTTGCACTTCAGCAACACGACATTGCACTCACTATTTTCCCGACAGAGTGATACATAAATCATCGCAAGCCGACCTTCCAACGCACTTAATCACCAGATTATCACGAGAAATCTATTCTTAATATCCTAATTGTGACCTTGACGTACAGGTTTACAAAGGGCAGGCCTGTGGTTTTGTTAATCTCTCTTTTCCGGTACGAAAAAGCAGGGAATGCCTCCGAATACGGGACTGACCCGCCCTTCCTTGCAGGTAAACCAACATTTCTGCACCACAAAATGCGGAATGAGGATAAAATTAAAGTCGGTTGCCATGCGATTATAAAAGTACAAAGTTAGATACTTTCCAGCGATCCCGTAACGAGCTTCTTGTTATTCATCCCAATTTCCCCCGGCGGTGCTTTCTTTTATTTCTTGAAAAACCTCAGCCTCTACCTCCTCATCTTTCAATCCCTCGTCTCAAGAAAACCTCCACGCAACTTTTTTTAAAACTTCCTTGCATCTCTAACTTTTTCTGCCCTCGGGCCAGATGTTTTTTGCAAGTATAATATAACACCTGTCTCTTCTGTCGCAAATGCACATATTTTTGGACTTACAACCCCAACGAAAGTCGGCAAAAAATGAAAGGGGTAAAGGGGGAGAAAGGTAAATTTCCGCGTGAATTTTTTTCCACGGCTACCTGTGCACAGGCCTGTGGTCAATCTTCCAAAGTATGTATTTATACTATTCTGGCCGAATTCTGGTTTTTGAGGGGGAATTCCGAAGGCGCCGAGGGAAATAATCGCTCAGAAGAGCGGAATTCGAATTACAACGACTCCGAAAAAAGCTTTCCACGCTTTGACTGACGCTACGCGAAATTTTGCGGGCCTCGTTTTCCATTTTTTGCCTTTTGGAGGAAATTCCATCAGCGCGATTTATTTTTTGGAAGGTAAAATTATTTTTCAGGTTTTTTTCGGGCATCTGGCCTGGAATGGCCAAGGAGTATTATGGCCGTGTGATCCAGACCGATGGGACATTATTTATTGATGAGGTTGTGCTGGTCAGCCAAAATGGAGGAGATTTGTAGGTTTCTTTGGTTTTTTTGTCTTGTTTTAGGTATCAAATGAAGAAAATGAATATTTTTTGTTTTAGATGTAACTGCGAACGGTTAGATGGAAACAAACATGCCATTGCTGAAAAAAATCTTACAAAGATTGTTATTCCAAGGAACTTTATTGAAGTGCGGGTAGCTTTTGCCGCCTTTGATTGTCCAGAAAGCCAGGGAGATCTTCAGTTTCCGGCATTCGCTTTGATCGGGGTGGTTGAACGGATAGATAATAATTGGGCAAAGGGCCAGATCTTCTTGGATAATGGGAAGTGCATCGGAATAGAAGGAATGTTCCCATTGAATTACACGTATCCGTTGAAGGTAAACTTAGTATTCGTTTTTAAAGTTTGTTTGTTTAGCGTTTGGAGTCTTCATTCGAACCGGAAGTTGGATGTTCAGAATGTGAAGTGGTCTCGGACTTCGAACCTCTGGACGACGAGATTCGCTTGCGGAAGGGAGAAATCGTCAAAGTTCTGAGGTCTTCCGACGATTGGGCTGAGGTGCGGACTGCAGACGGACGCGAAGGAAAGTGTCCACAGAGGTTTTTGGCCCCTATAACTAGTCGAGAGCGAACTTCGTCGAGGATAAGCCCGAGCGAACCACTTTGCAGAGCTATTTTTGATTTTGAGTAAGTGTTTTAGGTAACAAAACTGTGATACAGAGGTTGATTTTTTCATGGTTGTCTTACTTTAGCGCGGATTATGAAGGTGAATTGAGTTTAAAGGAAGGGCAAATAGTGAAGTTGGTGAAGAAATGGAATGCCGACTGGTATGAAGGAGAATATGAAATGGACGGAGTTACCAAAAAAGGAGTCTTTCCATCAAATCATGTGGAAATTGTGGTAGACATCGAGGGCTCTAGTCCTGTGAACGCTTCAGATGCCGAGATTGAGTCGAAACGATTTGGCGTCTCTGATTATTCGGAACCAGACACTATTGGGTAAGTGTAGTGTTATCAGTTGATTCTGTTACTTTCTTTAGGTTTGCTACTGTACTTTATGACTTTCAAGCCCGGTTTCAAGACGAACTGTCTGTCCAAGCAGGCTTTAGTGTCAGAATTATCGAATTGCCGGATTCAGAATGGGCGAGATGTTTTAATCCGATGACTTTTGAAACGGGTCTTATCCCTCAAACATTCCTCCAGATCTTCCTCGACGACGAGACTGAACTCAACACTCAAGATATTCAAATACCTTCTGTGGATTGTTTTAATGGATCAAGTCGGGTTTCCGATTATTCGTGGGAAACTCCGTTTTCGACGAACATGGAAGATCCAAAGAAGGATTCCGGAAATGTTTCTTTGAATTCGGATCAGGAGAGGCAAGAGGATGCAAAAGCATTGGTTGATCCCGAATTTGATCAGTTATTTGGACTGAAACCGATTAAACACGCTCCACCAGAAAGACCCCCACCTCCCCAAGTTGCTAGTAATGGAAGAAAGGCGGTCCGGACGGCCCCACCACCGCCATCTTTACCTACTCCCACCTTCGAACAATTTCCAACTTCATTTTCGTCCAGCTTATCCACTTTCCCAACAACGCCGTCAACCCCAGTGGATTGGAGAATACAGTTTATGAAAGTTGTAGAGGAGTTATTGGCATCAGAAACCAATTACAACTTGGAGCTGCATGCTTGGGAAGAGGTAAGAACGAAATTACTATTATTCTTGCTGTTTTTAGTGTATAAAATCTTCAAATCGACTCTCCGAACAAAGAAAATGCGTGTTGATTAATGGATTTCCCATGTTGAAAGATCTATCCCAACGTTTGATTAGATTAATATCAAATGAAATGGATAAGCCTGTGGAAAAGCAGAGTTATGGCCTCCTTTTTATGGATTTGAGAGAGAAGATCTCCAAAACATATGCATATCATTTTAGATGTGTAGAGGAAATGGCGCAGATTGTAGAGAATGTAAGAAATTTTATAGTTTTTACATCTTTTTAGAAGAACGACGGCGAATTACAAAGGGCTTTGAAAGAATGCCTTGAGGAGATGAACAAGATGGGAGTTTTTGTGTTTGACGTGCCAACAGCAGTTGCCCGCCCTATTCAGAGGGTTCTAAAGTACCCTTTGTTCATCAATGAGCTCCTTAAAATCCTCCCATTAACCCATGTTGATCATCCAAAGCTTCTAGAGGCCAATAAACAAATGGCTCAACTGGTCAGTAAAATGAATGAAAGTAAAAGAAAGAAGGAGCTGAGTAAGTTACGTGATAATAATAATTATTTTTTGGGTTTAGTGATCAAATACTCGGATTCGAAGAAAGATACAATCACAGACAAGTTGTCCAAGATCAATCTACACACCTTTGTCAAGAAAAGTAATCGCTTCAAGTATCGGATTGCTTCTTCCATGGGATTAACAAGTGTAAGGAGACATAGTTTAGTTTGGAATTATATTTGTTTCTTATTCGTATTAATATTTTGATTTTAGAAACCGGATCCGGAGTTCAGCGTGATGGTTTCAGAATTGGATTCTGCGGAACGAAGATTGTGCAAATTCTTATATCATGTACAAGTTTACCGAGCCCGATTGACCTTTATGATCAAAAAATATATTGGGAGAAACACGGTGGAGAAGAGTAAGTTGGTTTAGATTGTTGATTTATGTGTTCAGACAAAGCATTCAGTTATATGGAAGATGGCTTGAGGAAAGAATTTAACTCGTATCTGAAAAGAGTCGGCACTTTGCTGAAGGAGCATATGAGAGCAATACAAAACGCGTAAGTAGTTTTATACTCTAATTTTTACTTTTCTGGGTTTAGAATTGTAATCCCCTCCCAGCAACTTCAAAAGTGTGAATATGCCAAATTAATCGAAAAACGATGTGATAAATTGGCTGACTTCGAATTGGCGAAAGCAGCAGCCCGACCATTTGAAGAGATTGAGAAGAAGAGGTGCGAATTCGAAGCTTTGAATCAACATATGAAGAATAATTTACCTAAAATTTGGATGTCGATCAATGACAAAGTCCGAAAGATGACGGAATTGATGGTAGATCTGGATCTAACATTCTTTGCGAGAGTAGAAGAAGTGATTAAAATGATTCCATCCAAACTCTCGAGGTTCAGTCTAACCGATTTCACTAATTTTGTAGACCCCGGAGGGCAAAGATTGATGAATCTTCAAAAGTTTTTACTCCTACCGTCGGAGAAACACAAGGACAAGCGACAGAGAAAGAGCTTTAGTAAGTTTAAAGGTTAATGTATATATCGTGTTAGGAGAAGTATTTGCAGAGAATAAGAGGCACATGGAGAAGGAATATTCACTGAGACCTCAGAACGACAGGGAAAGAGATGCCTTGATTAAGATGCTCAAAGCGCAGAATAGAATTCCCGATTTGAGGAAAGTTATTTGTGATTATTCGTCACCAAGAATGCTGTTAAAGAAAGGAGATATCGTGGTCATCATCAAGTTCGAGAATGGTTTCTGGTAAGGTCTTGTCACTCGATTATAAATGATTAATGTTTTAGTCATTGCGATAACAGTGTCAATACGGACAAGGTCCCTCTGAATATTCTGATCCCGTTTGATGACTTCAACAACTATTCTTCAGTTCCAATGACCTCTGAATTGGAGCCGGTAAGAACTGTTCGACCTCCAGTTTCACTTCCAACCGAGGATAAGGGACATGCGAAACCTGTCCGACAAAAGTCTCAAAATCTGATCGATCTGGATGCCGTCACTCCGCCCGCCCAGAATAGACCTTCTGTCGATGAAATTCTCGATTTCTCGGCTCCAGTTAAGATGCCTGCGGCTGTTCCAACACAAGTAACCAGGAATTCGGTAGCCCCTCCATTGCCTGCTAGAGGGTCGACGACTTCCCCATTGGAGTTAGTCATGTACGAGAAGGAGCCAACACGGTCTGGAAATGGAACAGGTAGAATTGCTGACAACTTTTTTGTTTATTTTGGTTTAGGCCCCTCATTCGCTGATTTGGCGGCCCAATCACGCCCTTTCCAAAGGTCTGATAATGAAAGTTTTCTCAACGACCAACCGGTCGATCCCTTTGCCAGTTTCTCACCGACTCCAAACTCCTCAATCTCCCCAAGTTATCAGATCCCACAAAGGAATCAACTTAACAGAACACCTCTTCCCAATCCGGTCCCAATTATTTCTCCAAGGAATGAGAAGAACGCTGATCCAATTTATGACACGGTTCCTGCCTCCGCCTTGCCTCCGGCACCTCACAGAATTGCCCCGGCTCCACCAATAAAGAAACGACCGACTGATCTTGGATTGGTGAGTAAACCCAAGTGTAATAGTGAATAGAACTTTCTTGTTTATTTTTGTATTTATTCTGTTATTTTAATGTCGTTACTTATAGGACAACAAGAAGGTGTTTGTTTGTGAATTTGACTTCTCTCCATCGTCAGACGACTCTAATCAACTCAGAATCCGGGAGAATGAGAAGGTGCTCTTGCTCCGAGATTCGGATGAAGTCGGAAACTCTGAATGGTATCTAGTTCAGAAGCCCGGAGACCTCTCCAAAGGCTATGTCCCCGGTGTTTATCTCCGCGAAGCCACCCAAACCGAGTTATTAGCCATATAAGTGTCTTTTTTACATTCCATAATATTCAGATATTCCCTTTTTATATTGTGATACTCCATGTGTAAAACGATGGTATCAATCGCAATTCTCTTTGTACAATACTCTTCCGTCTGAACGGGTACCCGATCTATTCTTTCTAACGCATAATTCCTCCGAACGTATCCAAAAATATTGGTTACGTAACCTAATCAATATTATTATGTAAACTCTGTAGTGCATAGTTATTACCTTACAGTCTTAAGAGATAATGTTGTGTAAGAGTGTAATTATTTTTCGTTTGTCTCAACCTCCGCCTAATTCCTATTTCGAAAACATGACATAATATATATATCGTCAGTATGACGTGTGATGTAAAATCTTCGCAATTTTGAGTAACAGTTGATATTTGTTTATACTTGTATTAGAGGAGATCATTGTTATTTACGTGTTTTATGGATTATTATATCTTCTTTTGTCCGTCCTTTAATGAAGCTGTCGTTCCTCGCGAATCTGATACAAATGGAATGGGATCTGTAGCCATGCCTTCAAGGAAGAATGTCTCCATGACTCCTTTTCCCTAAAATGACACCAATTAGAAGAAGATAATTCCTCACTTTGATGATAAGTTCTCCTCTGGACAGGGTGGCAAATCCTCCGATTTGCTGTAAAAGTTTGTTGGAATCGGATGATAAATGAATTCGATCGGCTGAAGTGGATATGGATGATTGCTTTAGGACTTACGCCTCCCATTTGAGCACATTCTACTGGCCGTGTTGATAGTGTCCCCAAACAAACAATATCTCGGCATAGCTAATCCAACAACTCCAGCGACACAAGGGCCAGAATGGAATCCGATTCGAAGCTGGACTTTCTCATGAGGCAGATGGGGGATTCTAAAGACAGCCACGCCATTCATAAAGGCCAAAGAAAGGTTGGCGATTTCCTTGACATGTCGATTTCCATTCCGAACTGGGAGGCCACTAACCACTAAAGTGTCATCTCCAACACTCTCCACCTGAAAGATACTTTGATTTACTCGCCTTTCAAAATCACATATATGATGTACTTGCTTTGTAACAATCATAAGTCTCGATGACCCCATCAAACATGGTGAACAAATCATTGAGCAGGGTTATTGCTTGTATTGCAGTGCTCTTTGCTGCTAATTCTCCAAAACGAACCACATCCGAGAAGAATACTGTAACCTGATCAAAACTCTCGGGTTCGATAACACTTCCCGCCTTCAATTTATCAGCGATCTGCCTAAAAATGATGACAATAAACATTTAATGAGATTCTAAACTACAATGTGTAGCCTTTGAAAAGGGAAACAGCTATATTTTTGATTATAAAATGTGACGAAAAGTGCTTATCTTGGGAGAAGGCGATAAAGTAGAACATCTGATCGTTTCTTTTCCTCCATCAAGGCCTTCGTCCTGCTTTCCACCTCTTCTTGAAGAGTATTCATATAGTTTTGGAGGACTTGGAATACATGATCCATCAGGCTTTGGTTCTTATTTACCATGTTTTTTAAGATTGTTTGGATTTGGCCAGTTGTTGGTCGAACAGTGGGATCTTCATTCCAACAATCTTGAATTAGAGTAGGCTGAAATACAAAACAAACCAAATAAAAAAAAAACAAAAATTCGGTTACAATGTTATGGGAGAGATCCGTGATCGACGAAATGTCAATGATCGGTCTGATGGGGACATCTCGCCGTCTCTTCAGCAGATACACTATCTCGTCCGGATCTTCCACTTGATTGTTGTTGGTGTCCCATGGCGGATGCCTGTTTATGATCTCAGTAGCCACCATGGAGAAGCTGTAGATATCCGCAGATCGATGGACCCCATCTTTTAACGGATGAAGCGGCTTTCGGAGTTGTTCTGGTGCAAGGTACAAAAGTTCTGAAGGGATAAAAAACATTAAACATAAGGGTTGGGCTTGCCAAACAGGGCCAGACTACAGGCTCTCACAACCTATAGTCCGGCCCGCCTGTTATCAAATTATAGTATGCGTCGGTCAAGCCTACTTTTGCTGCTAATTGGTTCCTGCTGAAGCAAATCTAAGATACCGTAATCCGAGATCTTCACAACCCATCTCTCATCGACCAAGCAGTTGGAAGAATTGAGATGACCATGGCAATGGAGACTGCTATGATGGATGAAATGAAGACCAGTGATGATATCCCTCACCAATGACGTCATAAATACCCCGTCAATGGCAAAACTGCCCGCAGCAATAATATCCTTAATAGATCCACGGTGATAGAATCTCCAGATGGAGAGAAATTGAGATCCGTCGGTGCAGAGACCCAGGAACTTGGCCAGATTGTTGTTGTCGATTTGGCGCATCTATATTATTTTTATATTGCTTTATTATTTGTATGTATGATTTTTATAACATGTTGGTAACATACCATTCTGAACTCCGCACGATTTCGTGCTTGGATCACGATTTTAGACTTGAACTTTCGCGCAGCTACTGGTTCATTGTTATGCAAAAAGAAGGCGTAATATTCGCTCTCCGGTTTTCGAATAATCGATGGATTTGAATGTGAATGGATGGACTGAGGGAGGGACCGAGTATCCGAACTCTTCTCGTCTGGGGAATATAATTCCTCTGTCTTGATTTGCCAGGCTGCATTCAAACGTTTGTACTCGAGGTATTGACCTCTGGAAAGGAATAATATGTATGAATTTTACGTTGTGTTAATTGTCATCACTGACCTTATGAGATATGTTGTTGTCCCGATGGCTGCTGCTGCTATAATTGCAATCGCCGCATAAATATATCCCCCATAAGTTGCTAAAACAGACGCAGGACAAAGTAATCCATCGAATCCACATTTGGGAATTGCCAGAGGCTGTTTATTCCCCCACTTTTCCCAGGCGTAGACAGTGTTATTAGTCTCCATTACTGTCTAAAAATCAAGTTAAAGCGGATGAAAGGGGACTGCTCACTGCATTCTCAGTACTGGCAATGATTTGATAGTAACTTCTCATCGTATAATTATCAGTAAGACTTGTGAATGCAAAGATATTAATTCTCCTTGAGTAGTTGTCCATCATGACTTTGCCTGTGGCTCCATCGAACGTCTTATTGGCTGCAGCCCGAGTTATTTGCTCTCCGAGACGCATGTTTGGAGGAGCAAAGATGTTAGAATTATTGTGGAGATCAACATTTGGATCACTTAAGGTTGCATTAAGAGCAATCGCGTATAAATATAGAGCGTCTGACAGGGAGGCAGCCCCACTTCCGACCTAAAAATTAAACAATCAACGAGTAATCAAAATAATATTACTTACAGCCTCACAAGTAGTGCAATAAAAAGGGAATCCAGCAACTTTTTCTTTGACTGATTCTTCAAATTGATCCCTCAAAGTAACGGGAATCGCGAGATCGAAAAAGAATATCCGGCTCAGATATTCCTTCATTCTCTGTTGATCCGTCACATTTGGGTGTTGATACAAGGGAATGTAACTGTCGTACGAAGCATTATTTCCAAGGTCATAAGCAGGCATATCTAAAAATAAAAAACTACAGTAATCCAAGCAAATATCTAAAAAGTTCAGTAATCAAAAAAGTTTCGGACGAATAACAAACTTGTGTATCAAAGTTTCAATAATTACCGTAACCCAAAAAAATTCTATATCAAAATTATATCCCGGCTTACAGAATCCATTTCCTCTTTGTTCGACGATCACAAAAACAAAGTCGGGATTAGTAATAAGCCCGTGATTGCCTAAGGCGTCCAGCATTGTGATCTTGTCCAGATCGCTGGTGAAGCAAAGGAATGTCACTAAAAAGTATATACATTTTTTTAAAATAATCACCTCTGGCGGTGTTCTCCAGCTGAGTAAATGTCTGATTCAACGAGACTACATCAGATGTATTGACTTCTCGGTAATAAGATAAGGAAATATCGATATCGGGTTGAGCCAAAATGGACAAGACATCATCCCTCAGGTATCCACACCTCTTTGTTTGGCTCTCCGCGTACAGAAAAGCAAATCGATTCCAATTTAACTCGATGAGTAGCTGAATAAATCCTTGGGCAACACTGAAATCTTGTTACTCATACCAACTGAACCTTTGGAAAGCGAACAACACAAGTGTTGCAATGTTTATTTTGTAGTTACATACGTCATTGTGGGTCCCACAACGTTGAGGGAGGTGGTGAAACGATAGGTTGTGTTGGCCAGAACAGTCGCTGACGCCGCACCCCAGTTAATCATCGGGACGTTGTAAAACTTTGATAAAGCGCCAACGATTATTGCAGCTGGAAAAGGAAAGGAATGATGTCATTCCGTGAAGAAGTTTATTCCTTTGTTATGATAGTATCAATATTGGTCTCGAGATTGTCTTTTAGGCAAATCGATGGAGGTGCGGCTTTGAGAGTCTACTTTAGTTATTTTAACTTGCAGGTACGATACAGTGGCTGTCAAAAAAAGTCACCTCTTTCATTTGTGTGATATTGCAGGTTGTGTCAAAATTCGAAAGGTAAGTTATATGTCATATTAAAGCTATTTAGTAGAACGTATTGTGGCAATTTCGAATAAAATTAACTGTTGCATAAATAATACAACAAAACATGCTACAGTCATGGTCAAAAAAACTGCCAGTCTGAAAGAATTTTTTTATACATATTATATACTGTACATCGATTACATAACACGGCATTCTGTACTTTTGGGACACAACCGGTCTCCGCGACATTTTCAATTTTTTTCGAAGTGCGCTTGCTTTTTATCTCCATATCTCGCTAGCCGTTTGCGCTAGAAGGCTGAAATTTGGTATGGCAGTAGAGTAAAAAGCTGGCTTTCAGAAAATATAAATATTGTAAGGAACCCCGCAGCATAAACTTCCCAATGACAATTGAAAAAATCTCATTTTTAAAACTTCTGCAACCCAGAAGTGCAGGTTGCATGATCGTATTGACAAATTTCTTCATGTCTATGTGTGTCAAATTCGATTCTCTACAAGATGGCCAAATTTCATCTTATTCGTTACGTTACGAGCTGAGTTATGATTAACATCACAGTGCTTTTTTTGGTACTTTAAGGATAATTCGGCCCTTAGGGCATCTACAAACCAAATCCGCCAGCCGAATTATTCAATATACTCGTAAGTATGATCCTACCAAGTTTTGTTCTTCTAGCTCGAAAAATGGCAACGTTATTCGCATAGTTCTTCTTTCAATGGCTAAGCCCCGGGTGTTTAAATTTTCTACTTGACAATAATGTTCAAGGTATGAATACCACTTAGAAACCTGACGCTTGGCGGAGAAACTCGCAATGAAGACTTCCAAGCCTTCTTCCGACCCAGACTCAAGGTTTAACCATTGAAGGAAGAATTATGCGAATAACGTTGCCATTTTTCGAGCTAGAAGAACGAAACTTGGTAGGATCATACTTACGAGCATATTGAATAATTCGGCTGGCGGATTTGGTTTGTAGATGCCCTAAGGGCCGAATTATCCTTAAAGTACCAAAAAAAGCACTGTGATGTTAATCATAACTCAGCTCGTAACGTAACGAATAAGATGAAATTTGGCCATCTTGTAGAGAATCGAATTTGACACACATAGACATGAAGAAATTTGTCAATACGATCATGCAACCTGCACTTCTGGGTTGCAGAAGTTTTAAAAATGAGATTTTTTCAATTGTCATTGGGAAGTTTATGCTGCGGGGTTCCTTACAATATTTATATTTTCTGAAAGCCAGCTTTTTACTCTACTGCCATACCAAATTTCAGCCTTCTAGCGCAAACGGCTAGCGAGATATGCAACCGAGATCAGTAGAAATGTGCATGGCCATTCTAATAAAGTGTCGATGAGTTATGCACGGCATTCTGTACTTTTGGGACACAACCGGTCTCCGCGACTTTTTCAATTTTTTTCGAAGTGCGCTTGCTTTTTATCTCCATATATGGGAGGTGCTTTATAAATTTCAGCGCGCTAGTCCATCCCAACCCTGCGGATTTAGTCCAAAGTTAAAAGTTGCGCAATCTTACATAACGTTGCGCAATTTCTCTCTTTGTAAAAATTTCTGCCTTTCCCTGTCGGCTCCTCCTCCCCTCCCCCTTTTTCGTGAACTTTTAACTTTGGACTAAATCCGCGGGGTTGGGATGGACTAGCGCGCTGAAATTTATAAAGCACCTCCCATATATGGAGATAAAAAGCAAGCGCACTTCGAAAAAAATTGAAAAAGTCGCGGAGACCGGTTGTGTCCCAAAAGTACAGAATGCCGTGCATAACTCATCGACACTTTATTAGAATGGCCATGCACATTTCTACTGATCTCGGTTTGCAGACCTAACAGATTAATCTCAGAAACGCTTGCAAATAATTTGATTTTCTGTGAATTTTGCAAACTCTTGACAATGATGACTTTCTAGCGTTAACAGAGAAAGTGACCTCCATGCCGAAATTGCAAGAAAATTCGAATGGTTTCTTCAAAAATTATACTATTAAATCGACCGGGCATTCAGTCACACGCGGAAGCTACGGAAGTTTCCCAATTTCCCTTCCCGTGATATTCCGAGTTTGCATTTGACTCTGCTGGTTTTCTCATGAAAAACGATGTGATTTGCAAAAAAGTCGAGCAAAAAAACACGTGTCTGATCAAACTCTAACCTAACAATAAGTATTGTCTAAAATAAGGTCTAATCGTCACACCTTGAGCACATCTTGGTAACTGCAGACGCAAAGATACTTACGCTCACTGCAAATAGGGCCTATGATGACATCAACTTGATCATTTTCGATTAATTCGGCCGCTCTTCCCGCGGCCAACGTTTCTTTACAATCATCGTCTTTTATGGTGAACGTAAAGTTATAATTTGGCAGCAATTTCTCTTGCACAATCCGATCTAATGCAACATTTAATCCGCCAATGCATCGATCATAACCTGGAAATAGACCGGAGAAAAAGAAAGTTAAATCATTTTACACATGACATCTGAATTAAAGAAAAAAAAATTATAGTTTGACTAAGCCTGTTCTTACTGTAATAATTGTAATACTTATCAGTATTCGTCATCAATAAACCGACTTTGATGTGAGTTTGTATAAGCAATTGGCCTGACACGCATTTAAAAATAATAAAATAACAGAGTAAGGGCAATGTAAAAGTCATGGCCGTCATGTACTGAGAGTATTTCTACTTGTAAAAGGATCAAAATGGCTTCTTGGATTTAAATTTTGTTTCAAAAATAGACCAAGGGGTTACGGTAAGCAGAGATAAGAAAAAGTCAAAGGGTCGTAATAAAAGGTACAAAAGAAAGGTAAAACTTACTGAAATAGGGATAAAACGCACCTCCACTCGTCATTAACAACCCCACTTTGATGGGTGTTTGGAGTAATAGCTGATTGTGACAAAGTGACGTGAGCATGGAAAAAGTCAGCATTATGTAAAACATTCTTGTAATATTTTTGTGGCATAAGAAATTTGGGAGTCGAATTTATAAAAACAAAAAGAATAATCAAGAAAATAAAGTCCTTCCCTAAGGCTATGTTTAATGTTATGGCTTCAACTCTTACCTTTAGGGTTTCACTGCTAAATTGCCTGAGGCAGTAAGTAAACTTCTGACAGTTTACAGCACATGCAAACAATTGCATTCTGCTTTTCACATCTCCTTAAGCCTTATCACTCAAATTTGTAGTTCATATTAACTAAAATACATATTCCGAGCAACAAGTCATCATGGGCAATATTTATTTGTTCATTCTCTGGTTTCTGCGTTGATCCTTACACCAAGAACTTAAGTTATGATTAAACACATTAGTTTAATTGTTCTTTGACATCCTAAAGGCCCTTTGATTTGCTTAAATTACAATCTGAAAGTACAGTAACTCGCGTCTCCTCCCTCTCTCTCGCCCTGCGGCGCTTATCTTAGACAACACTTTCATAACCACACCTTTTCTGGACAATTTCTGAATTTTTTAAAGGAATTATTACAAGCTGTTTCCTCTCTCCAGGATAAGTTCTTCCACCTAATATTCTCGTTGTCTTCGGATATGACAAATAAAGGTCGATTATTAAACTGTCGAAAGTGCGAGGGGCATGGGAAGATGGTCCAATTGAAGGGACATACGGCCTTTTGTCCCTACAATAACTGCGAATGCAGATCGGTGAGTATTTTACAACAACTTTTGAATTTTATTACACTTGACGACTAATCTAGAACGCTTGCTTGAATCATGTTTTTGAGATCTTTAGTTGAATTTAAAGCAAATATAAGAACGTTTTATTTGAGATAAGAGACGGTCACATTCATGCTGAATTGTTGTCTTACTATTTGTAATCATATGGTGACTTAACGAAGTTTTTTTGAAATTGCAATCTGTCAGGAAAATATGCACATATGTGGGAGTCTTCGTTATAATCAAAAATGAATGAATCTGTAGAAACAGTTTGAGTCTATTACAGGTAATAATAAATTTCTGATTTCCTTGAAATTTGGCGTAACGCTTCTAGTAATGTTCCGAATCCACGTCTAAACTTTGTGTTATGCTGACCTAAGATACGGCAATGCACAAAAACTTGCAATAAAAAATTTGGAAAGATAGAAAAAATTATCCTGATATGTATAGCTCGGGACTTCTAAATCTCTCCGCAAGAGTCCACCCGAACCCTGCAAATTTAGTACAAAGTTAAAAGTTGCGCAATCTGACATAACATTGCGCAATTTCTCTCTTTGTAAGAATTTCTGCCTTTCTCTGTCGTCTCCTCCTTTTTTGTCAACTTTTAACTTTGGACTAAATTTGCAGGGTTCGGATGGACTCTCGCGGAGAGATTTAGAAGTTCCGAGCCATATATAAATGCACATCGCAATGTACTTTATGCGGTCTTCATTTTGAAAAATCGCAGTGTTTTGCTATTTTCTTTCTCAACGGCCTAAATCTACAACACATGACTTTGAAGAATAAAGAATTGTAAGATTAGTTTTCCGCAAAATCCCGGAACAAAAGAATTGCATTCTCCACTCCTTACTTAGCAAACAAAAATGACGGTGTCAGTACTGTAACAAAGCTAAGCACAAGATAAATGTTTTTTCCACCAACAATTACTCATCATAACAAATGATGTTGGCCATTCCCATCCCGAATTATCAAATGAGATCATTCTCTCGCCTCAGGCAATAATAATAATCTTAGTAGACTTATCGTGACATTTCCTTTTCATTTCAATAACATTTGTAGTTTTGGTTTCTTATCAGCCCCATTCTATTCTATGCCTTTTTTATCGCTTTGCATCAAAAAGCCATCAAAACAAAAGTTGCAGCATCTTTTGTAGGCTTACATAGCCTCAGGGCAAACATTTTGTAAACACTGTAAATAACAAATAAGATAGCTGTCGTTGCTTGCGTTGTGAATTACCTACTTGCAATAATGGTATAATTACAGTAATCTATAAAAATATTTATTTTTTGTGGATAATATGTAGTTTGGAAACTGTAACAGGCTTAAAAAATGATTTGGTGTTCTTAGGATCGCAAGAAAAACCCCGACATTACCTTTAGTAACAATTGTAGTATGGAAATCAAAAGCGAATTAAAAAATGATGTCAGGGCTGTAAAAAGAAGCCTACTCTTGCCTCAATAAAAGTCCCATTTCTTATCAACAGGACAAAACAAACGATATTTGTTGTAATTTGAATATAAAACACAAGTTGTGTATGCCGGATAATCACGAATTAATTACTCCTTTCAGTGTGTCCGGCTGATGAGAATGAGAAAACGCGCATTTTATCGACGATACAAGGAGTCCATCGACCAAAATAAACTGGACGAGACAGTCATCTTCAACAGATTGCATCAAAACAAATTCCAGATTGTCTCGCCGGAGGTAGAGTTTAGACAACATGTTTTTGTGTCGGCTTACCAATGTCGCTTGCTGTGATGATTGCTGTTCTGAGCCTGAAGTTGTATCAGAGAAGTGCTTGATGTGCTGTGCAGAAATTTTAATGACAAGAATTAGATGAAATCTCCCCCAGGGTAACGGGGTTTCCGTTTTTGGAATCTAAATTTTACAAATTGTTCGGAAAGTTGCCAGAAAATTTTTATGTGAAGGGCAAACCTCTCAATTTAAACTCTCAACGATACAGTAACCCTTTAAAATCTTTGGGAATTATTTTGTCGCGCAGATAAACCAACAATTTTGAAGTCTGAAGTAACCATATTTGTTCCGTGGTTTTTATTTCACAACTCTATAGAATCCTTTGATTCGCACTACACTTCCATCCTTTTCCTTGATTTTGCTCACCCTTTCATTGTTTAAAAATTTTATTTTCGTCTTATGTAAAATACGATCTCTAATGCCTTTACAGTCCAATGTCTTCCATAGCGAACAGACATTCGGTGTTTGCAACGCGACTTTTCCAATTATTCATGGTGTTTACACCCTTTGATTAATTAGTTTCCGATTTTACTTGATTTGTTGAGTAATTTTGTTACAATTCTTCCACATTCTTCCTTATTCTTTCTAATTCGACTTAACCAAGGGTTCAAACATTCCCTTTAATTTAAAATACTTTTAGAAAAGGTTTTAAAGACAACGTAATTACTTTGTGCGGCCCTTAAAAGTAGTGTTGTAGGCCACAATTGAAGGAGATTTAGAACCCGGAAATGGTTGTGAAATAGTGCAAGATTACTACAATTTGTTTTGTAAATGTTTTCATCCTTTCGTTTTTTTGTATTTTAGATATTTTGGGGTAGTGGGCTTGTGAGAGGATGAAGATGTTATGGAAAAGAAAATATTTTTAATGGTAAAAAGCGTATCAGTAACATTAAACTTTTATTGGATGACGTATTTTTGAGCTTAATATAAACCAATTTTTTGTATGTCAGTGTTTTTATGCGATAGTAATACCACGTGCCCTCTAACGTATCCCCCCAAATGCTGTTTATTACTTGATATTGTGTTCGAACACAAAAAACAGTGACATTTATTTTTTGTCACTCCCAAAGGCCATTACTACTTTAACAACTAAAAACAGCCGTTGGAAGACAGCTGAATTTCATAATGTTCTCCATCAGGGATTCAAAACCAATTCAATTCGAATATAAATAATGCAAGAGGCGCTAAAAAGGTCGCTTCTGACCGCTGCATCGCAAATCGAATATCCATGGTCACGGCGGTCTCCACAATGGTCATTGTACTGCATTCATTCGCTTAGCAATTCCACCATTTGCATATTTCTTTTGCCAAAATGTATATGTTGATGGGGTCCGCGAAAAGATCGTGTTTTTGGTCAACTGTTGGATATTGTAACCGAGTAGGCATTATTCAGAGGGAAAGGTTTATAGTGCAATACGCAGATTTTGGCTAAACTTGGACCAAATCTGGGATCGATTTTACATACATGTGTATTATATGGAAATTTACAGACTCTTTCGCGTTTTGCAAAAACAACCGGGATCTTTAGGGCGACAGTAACTTGAATTTTTTCCTAGCCGTACTATCTCTTCATTTCCGCAGTCCCTCGCAAAGAAAAAACTTTTTATTTGAGCGCTCGGTCTGAAATTTTCAGTAATTGTTTTGTGGTCTATAAACTCTTCGAAATTTACATAACTTCATCTCTAACGATTAGGAAATATTCTGCACAATTTCCCGGCGTTCTGATTCCAACACGAGTGGTTTTTGACGATCCCTTGATTACAACATCCTGGATGACGTCGAGCCTTCCAAATCAGACCTCAAATATATATTTATGTTGTCCATCCCAAGTTTGGCCATCTGTCATTCAAATTAGACCTATTTGATTACCTGCCCTTAGGGTCTGATTACATTTTTCGATAACTTTGTTGGCCCAGCTGCACCCGGCTTTCGAAATCTCGCTGACTTAACGCTCATTTGGTTTTTAATTATCTGATTTTGGGATATATTAATGGCCCATTTGAATAATCGATCACGGGAATGTTGTTATTCACCATTTCATCATTCGTATTTGGCCTTTTTTCATTTTACGAAACCTATTATAGACACTGTGAATCATGGCAACATGTAGTCGGGTTCGTATAAAAAACGTTGCCGAGTTGTAATGTAAGTCGTAAGATAGTTAGTTTTAGAATTGTTTTTATATTTTGAGTATTATGTATTTATTTCCTACTATGACTATCTAAAGGGGAGATACGATGCCTCTTGTTATTAGTAATCGCTGACTTCTGTTGTATTCCAAAAAGGGCCGTATTGTAAAAAATGGATATGAATCGACGATATTTAAGAGGAAAAGGTCACTAAAAAGTATTTGAAAGTGGTCGTATCTTCCACATTACAATAGTATTATACTCTCTTTTATAAAAGTCGTTGAAACAAACCATATTGTAACAGCTAATTTTACTTTTTTCCAATTAAATTCTAGTTTAATATTGTAATATTTTAATTCCAGGAATTGTAGCTTTAGAATGTGAAATGTTTTAAATGCGAACTTCTGCAAACTCCTCAACAATTTATAGGAGATTAGTGAGTACTACGTCGGTGATAGATGACAGTTGTAAATACGTTACGTCGCTAATGAAATTGGAGTATTTTTATTTGAATTCAAGGAATTGGTGGGAGAATAGGTGTAATTACAAAAAAG
This sequence comes from Bursaphelenchus xylophilus, assembly GCA_904066235.2. NCBI lineage: Eukaryota > Metazoa > Nematoda > Chromadorea > Rhabditida > Aphelenchoididae > Bursaphelenchus > Bursaphelenchus xylophilus. The sequence goes on from CAJFCV020000004.1 coordinate 5,067,835, forward strand.
TGTAAATACCGCTTAAATTGGGTCTGTGATTACAATGTTGGTCGCTTTCGCGACGTAAGGACGGACTTTTACGTGAATATATTGTGTTTATTTCATCTGGGGACCTTGATGAAACCAAAGAAAATCTTTCTCTAACCGTCTCTCCTCGTTTCCATACTCTCTCGGCGAAGATAGCTTGTTATAGCAATTAATCTATTACATTAATGCAGTCTTCACCCAAAATTTTAAGAAAGCAGGCGACAGGTATGTTAGTGTTTAGACGAGTTTATCCAAGTCAGTTTTCAAGTCAGTTCTTTTCCTTATTCCTTCACCTGAATTCCTTTCCAAAATAAATTCGTCAATTTTTATCCCCAAATCCCTCCAGTTCGCTGATCTCTTCTTACTGTACAATATGCTAAACTGTGAATCCTCGGATTACATCTGTCGGTGTAGACATGTCGTGCTTTACAAAAAAAAAACATATTTTTTTACAATTTTGAAAATACTTTTTGACAAAAACAAGATTTGGATGTACTTTAAATCTCCTGCAAATCTCAGTTCATTAATCTCGAATTGTAAACAGAAAAAGAGTGATTAGAGATGAGGAAAGAGTGTGCGATTGGGTGAGAGTAACAGGGACCGAAAGGAGAGAACTTGGGAATGATGCAGTAAGGGGAAGATAAGACATCAGTTAAGTAAAATAACCTTGATTAAACTAGAAAGAGTGAGTGTGGAGAATAAACATTTCTCTTTATTGTAGTAGGTGCCTGACCTCTGATGAGCCTGAATTTTTTGGATAATGGAGTTGCGCAATCCTCCCTGCCCTGAGGGGATGGCGTCAGAGAATGGGAAATGTGGCCTTAATCCCCCAAATCCCTCGGATCCTTTATATCCGCCGCTCTTAATCCGGATATAACGGCTCTTTTTTGTAGCGCTGTAAAAGTAATTAATTCCTCGGGGCTTCGTGGAGACTGGTAAAAGTTGTACTTGGGGGGATCAAACTCGCAATCTTTGCAAATTTTTTGCTCTTATTACTTGTGGGATTAATCTTATGAAAAGGTTTTTGAACATCTTGGCGGTCTTTGCAAAGCAAGAAATAAAATTTTTTGCAATTTATCTGAATAGTTGGCAAGAAAACGGGGCTTCCCGCTTCGTGAAAATTGAATTTAAATAGAATCTGATGATGTTTACTCCCTTCTCGAAATTCTTTGGAATCAAATTATGCCCTGAGGGAAAATAAATAAATTAGGCGCAAAAAATGTTTGAAAACATTGATTTAATTATAATTGCGGTTGGTGGGAATGGGCACAGGGTTTTATGCCCGCAGGGCCAATTATTTAAAAGTTTTTGTGGGAAAAAAGAGTTTTTTCACAAGAATCTGGCGACCGGTGAAGGTGAATATTTATACTTCCTTCATTGTCGTACCATTTGCCAGTTCTGTTTCTTAAGGAATCGTCAACAGTTTTAATCCCTAAAACATCTGTTTTCGATGATTTAAATTCCGTTTATTGCGCAATAAAGAGTCTTTTCTCACGTGTCAAAAAAGGGTGTTGTTTTCTGTTCAAAAGAGTGGGATCTTTTTGTAACTGCATTTATTCGGTGTTATTATTCTTTCCCTTGTCTTACAATTCGACTTCCTTATATTATTATTTCAAATTTCCAAAAAAAGAATCGTCGTTTCTTGTGGCATTTCCAAATCGAGAAGTGGATTGTAACATAGAGCAACTGTAACGTCCGAAATGTGCAGAATGAGTGGATTACAGCCGTGGATGTCAGGTGATTACAACCCTTACTTAATTTCTTCCGTGACTCTTCCGAAGACCGAATTAAGATCGCTCTTTGCGTGCTTTCCCGATGACGAAACAGGTTTCCGTTGTAATCGCCTAAGGGCATAAACAACATAGAATTGTTCCTCGAGTCGCCTACTGCCATTACATCTACATTTTTTTTATTTTTCACACTTTATTTTACCCTTAATCAGATGACATTTCATTCGTATTTTTACCTCCATTTGGGCGTATTTTACACGCGTTCGAGTGCATATACCAGGAATCCTAATTTGGCGTCGATTCATGCCCTCGAGGCGTTAATGATCTCATTTGAATATCTGAATATTCATCATCACGATTAGGCCGTCCATTCGGAGTCCTGTTTGGCTACAATTTGCTTTGTATTTTATTTGAAAAAATTCGAATTCAGCACGAGAATTGCCTTCCGTGACCCGACCTTTCGACCACCTCCGTTTGAATATCAATGGCTGGGAATTTGGGCGAGAAATGGGGCCAAATTCGGCTGTAAAAAATAGAATTCTGGTTGTAATTCTACTCGATTACAATTAAAATTATATTCGATTACCGCCAGTTCCGTTTTCGGTAACATTGTAAACATGTATTACTTTCATAAATGTCAAGTATTGTCGATTTAATTCCCCCGAAAATAATATTATAAGAAGATTATGCAAATTTGTGAATTTAAATTTGAATTTATAGTTGACATTCGGAAAGGATCGGGTTCACATTCTAAAGCCCCGAGGGCATTAGGATTGTCTTGGGAATAATTAGATTTTAATGGAATTATTTTTTTCGTCCTCAGGGTTTATTTGGGCGATTAGCGGGTTTAACAGGGCTATTTTCAGCCCCAGAGAGACTTGCAATTAGTCATCGTTTGTTGTGGATGAGTCACACACCATTTATTTTTATGACATTTTGAATAGGGAATGTCATCCAAATTGTCATAAGATCTTTTTTTCGATTAAAACAATTCGCTCGGGAAGATATTCGAATTAAAAATGCAAACTCTGCACTCGCCGGTTGCGCAACAAATATTTGCTCAGGCTTTTTTGGCGGGGACAAAAAACATGACACTTTGTTTACCCAATGCCATAAAATTTGTTTGCTCTCGGCCACTCATCCGGATGAATTTACAATCTCAAATTTACAATATATTTAGATCATATTCGAGGGGTGTGTGGGTGATTATTACAGTGGTTTGAAATAAAAATGTAATTCAAAACATATTTTAAACGTCCGGCCTTGTATAATGTAATTGATCCCATCGTTCATCTCTGATGTTCTCTCTCTCACAGTTTGTTTTCTTTTTCTCTCTACTTTCCTTAATTACAATATGTTTGCAAAACTTTTACAGCTCTCTTTTATTCGGCACTTAATGCGAGTATTGAGCCAATTAAGGAATGGGAGGGACAGGAAATGTTTTGGGGGTCATTTGTTCTCTGAACTCCCGCCGCTTTCACGCTCCGGGGGGCCCTCCAGAAGCTACAGGGATTCTGATTTTCGAATTTTACGACCAAAACTTTCGTCGTATCTTTTGTTTAATTTGACGCGAGGTTAATGGGAATTTGCCGGCAGCCTGAGGCCGTTGAAGTCATGTTGTACTTTCCCAAGTACCTCTTTGACTTTTCTTCGTATTTTACAACCGTTTTCTTCCACTTCTTCCGTATCCTTTCTTCCCCTCCCACTTTCCGACCCCATTTTTAATCAAATACCGGACTTTAATGTCATCCGCACGGTGCATGAGTGTTGCTGTGACCCCGTATTTTAATTGTGACACTTCTTTTCCCTTATCGATCATCCGATCAAAACAAACAGATGCTTTTTATCACTCTCAAATATCAATTTAACGGTAAATTTGCCCAAATTTATTGATTCGATTTCCGATTTCACGGCCCCAGACTTTAATTCAATTTGCAAAAAATGAACTTCCGCTGAGGTAGTAAGAGTAGTGTGGATAGAAAGAGCGAGAGCAGTAGTTGTAAGTGTCACAATGATGGACATCTGCCTTTCCTACTGTTCTCATGAATACTGTATTTAAAGGACCAAGAATTCCTTCAAATTTCCTCTGTTTAAAAGAACAAGCCCTGCGGGCAAGAGTCTCATTCCGAATGGACATTTGAGGGACAGGTATCGGAAAGGGGGAAATAAATAATAAATGCCTTGGCTAGCCGTTCTCCCAGCCACTTTCCCAGCCCCTTTACTTTGGAGTAATCCCGCCGGTACTTGCAAAGTACATATTATGTCAAGTTTTTCCTCACAAATGTGTTTCCCGTGATCCGACTCTTGCTTTGTTTGAGTTAAAATGTTTGCCGAGATCGGGGTTGTAGCTGGGGAGTTGAAGTTCCCAAATATTTGTCTTGCTGATAACAAACAAAATATTCAAACAAATTTGCACTCGAGTGTCAAATTCGAAAAAAAAAACTTTCGAAACATTGGAAATCCGAGCTCGGTGTAAAAGAGTACGTCTTCTTCGCTGAATTTGGTGGAAATTGATTGATTCTCATGGTTGAGTGATTGTAAGGGTGATGGGATTACTCTTACAATTACTCGGGACCTCGTTTAAATTGTACTTTCGAGCTCTGCAAAGCCTTTTGTGATCTTTAACAGTTTAAGTTTATTTTAATTGCCACAAGATACAAATCACTGCTCCTTTCTTATTCTTTTTTCTATTTCTTCCAGCACTTCCAGTCATTCTCATCTTTTATGTTATCCCAGCACTCTAATCAGTCTGGATTTAGCAAATCCCTGTTTAAATATTCAATCTCCTCCAAAACTTTCCACTTCCCGGTTCTCTTACCCCCTTCTTTACTCTGTAATTGTGTTACTTTCTCGTGGATCACAGGTAATTCGATTACTTTTTGCCTCGTTTTTTGTGGCCAATCCAATTTCCTCGGCTCTTTTGTGTATTTTAGGAAGGGCGTCTCTCTTTTCCTTCCCTGATTCCATATTCCATAAGTTGTGGGAAAACCTCGCGCCCCAAAATAACTTAAAAATTCAACCGGTGCAAATGACTCCTAAATGGTTGTGTTTTTGGCAGTTTCGGTGATTACTAGGATGTTGGAAGGGCTGGGAGTGACAGCCAGTCATATTATTTATATTATTAACATTATCCTTTGTCATCTTAGAGGTCTACTACAATATTTGGCTAGAGAGTCCAAAAATCTAACTTATCTTTTGCCCTCTTCTACCTAAGTAATCTTTTACAACAATTTTTTTCTTATTACAACTAAACTCGTGCCCTTATTTCCCCCTAAAATGGTCGATCAAACATCCATTTTGTCCGCTGATTAGCCCGTTGTATTCAAAAAACCTTAATTCAGAAATCTTTGCACAGCCGTACTTTCCCCAAGATGTTTTTTTAATTAAATAGTCATCTTCTGCATGATTTTTAATATCATAGATGCAGTGCAATTTATCGGATAACTTTACAACAATTACCCGGTAACTTTTTGCATTACATCGAGAGTACAATCTTATTTACATCAACAAGGTCCTCGAGTCGAGTGCCTTCAAAATAGATGTAAAGGCAAAATATTGTGCGTAAAATGACCTTGTTTTACACAGAGATGTAGTCTGCACTGTGTGCTGTTTGTAGAGGAGACTGGGATTGGAAAGGCCAAGGTGTATCCGGCTGTAACTTACAATTTTTCGAGTAGTTGCCTAGCAAAATTGTTGTCCAAGAATGCCCTTGTCGAACGGAATTAGACTCTCGGGCTGGGCCGCTAGCGTATTCAAAAATAATATAATAGAACAACAATTGGTATTAGCTAGCCAAAAGGTCCAAAAAGTTTTAAAAACTATAAAAATGGATGCTAATTCAGCCCTTCTTTACCTCGACCATCATTTGGTGCATTTACAAAATTTTCCCTTTATTCTTGCAATTTCAAAAATCTCATTTTTACATCTAGTGTCTTGCAGATGTAAGTGTAGCGTCAACTTGTTTATAAAGCTTTCTCCTTTTTCTTGGTATGGATTAAGGCTTTATTATCCCACACTTCTTTTTATCTGCCCTTTTAATGTTTTGACTTGCATGTGTAATATCTCGATGTGAACACTGGTTGTGTAGATATCCGGTGCTGAACATTTCATCGACCTGTGTTCTTATTTTCGATTAAACTCGCTCCCTGCAGCTTTCCACATCCATTTTCTTTATCCGCTTTCATTTCTTAACAGGTTTATGGGCCTTCGTAAATACCTTGTAATACTGTTTAGGGCGTTGTAACCAATCTTCGAGGTCTTTTCCCCTGCCTAATATATCCTCTCGTGCAAACGGAACCTAATCTTCTGTACGGATTTGTGATATTTTTAATCGAATTGACGTAGTTCCTGTCGGATTTCTTGAATCCGCGGCCGTAAACATCGATGCACCTAATTGGCATTCATAATACCATTTCATCAGCGATATTTTAAGCCCCATCTAAGCCGCATGTTTGTCGCCTTAACAGGGCGATTAATCCCGCGCGTCATCGGCCGCTAATTTGAATGGGCTAATCGGATTTCGGCCGCGGCCCCACTATAAATATGGGCCGCAGATCCACAGCCGGCTTCCTTCCAAGACGACACCGGTAATTTCGTCGATGGAATAAATAAAATGGCCAAATCCGGCCTTCTCCCAAAGCAGGATTAAGCCCTTTTCAGAGTGGCCGCTAATCCGATCAACGTACTTTAAAAGCGGCGCTTTGGGGCGGTTTAAGCCCTCCGGCTGCGACTGGAAATTCCCCTTATAATCGGGCTTTGCGTACGCGCTACCTGGTCGGTTATGATAAGCTCTTAATTTTGGAAAATATTGCGTAACGCCACTTTAATTCGGGGCATTTCTATTTATTATTATGCGAATAGGACATGTGATCGATTCTTTACTTATTTTATAAATTCACCCTTTTTTACATCTTCCATTCACAATGTAAAATTCAATTTCGTGTTCTTTGCAACTGTAATTGGACATTTCCCAGACACAACATGCATATAAACATGTCTCCACAACACGCCCACCCTCATAGGGATGGAGACCATTCATCAGTTGGAAATTCCTATTTGCATCGGCGAACAACGGTCAATAATAAGTGTAAAGTGCCGATTAATCATGCTGTTGCGCAATCCCTTCCGTTCTTTTTTTGTAAATTTTCATTCTTGCGTTTTATTTCGGGGAAACGCGTGTTTTTACAATCGAATTAGGGCAAAAGTCTTCCTAATCTCTGGCTGATAAGGACTGATAAGATTACGACTTCTTGTCCTGTCCTCCAAACATGTTCTCCTTCCCATTCACGGACATTTGAATATGCCCAGCCGAAGTTGTTCATGTCTATTTGCAGTCCCCTCTAATCCAATTCTCCTAATGCCTAATGTAATATGCAATATTTAATGTTCTGTTATTTGGGAATGAAATCATGGATGCCGCAGGGCATTTTGCGTCTTGCGAGGGACTTCCTGGATGTCCTTGTGTTCGGGGGGATAACTCTTTTTGGGGCCGACCTTCTCATCCTGTTGTTTATGATCTCGGGAAGGTAATCTCGCGAGGGCCGCGTCAATGTGAAGATTAATTACGGGGGGCTTTGGCGGCTGATTTGCACCCGGCTGTGTGTTCACGGCCGGGCTAATCCGCCAAAGCCCTCTGATTGCACTGGATGGTAATCCCTCTTTGTGTCCCTTAACACCAACAACATGGCTAATTTCGGAAATGAATTACGAACCACTGAGGTATTTCGCGGGTCTTAAGCCGGGCTTAGAGAAAAGAAGTCTTATATGGATTTAGCGGCCCAAAATGTGTCGGATTAATTGGTGGGATTTGGGAAATCCACGGCGTCATTGGTCGCCCCCTCGGGCGGTGTTTGTGATGGATGCAAAGGTCGCTGAAATGCCGTCTTCCCGAGAATGGTGCCCCGGCTATAAATATGCCCAATCTCCGAGTAATTAGCTTGCAAATTGTTAATCAATGGGATTAATTAAGTCGCTGCTTAATATTTATGCTCATCCCTTTTGGTCGCTTTGTTTTTTATCCTTTTCTGTTAATCCCTACTTTCCGCTGGCTTCATTCCAGTCCTCCTTTTATGGACAATACCACCTCATTCTGTATGCAAATCGGGTATGATCGTATCACACTCGTGGTGGAGTGGCCTCATTACTTTTACGTTATGATGCAAATCCCGAGAAGCGTCCAGAATGGCTGGGCCGGGGTTTCCTCGGCCCTTAATCCCTGAACTTTATGCATATCCGCTTCTTTCCCGCTATGATGCAGAAGAATCAGCGCTGATTCAGGCAGTTGTTGTAAAGTTTGAAACCTTGGCCGTGTATGTTTTCCCGCGTGTTGAGTCAGGGCCCCGTTACTCAGCCTTGGCCCGTTTCAGACAGTGGCCATTCCAAGCGTTTCCTCGCCCCGATCGTCTTCAGCCGAAGTGGATCAGCCCAGCTCCAGTCAGGACGCAGCTACCGGTGCCATGCTTTTCCCGCCCGAAGACCTGACCAGTTATATGATGCAGAACAACAACGACCTCAGCGCTTTCTTCCAACATCAACAGCAGGCGGCCGCGGCTTCCTCGATTGCGGCCGCCGTTGCTGCTTGCTCAGTGCAATCGAACAGCAGCGTTGCGGTCACTTCCAGCTGTGCCAAATCACAGGCTCCGCCTCTTTCGATGCCGACGGGCATGTTAAAACCAGCCGGTTTCAACCTGGCGTAAGTTTCCCTTAATTGTGGGTTAATCGGCAGGCAGGTATGAATATGGACACAGATTATTCTGCGGCCCATTCGAATGCCGTATGTAATTTTCTCGGTCATGCACGTAATATGTTTACCATTCTAGGCCCATCAACGACGTTGACATGATGAAACTCCTTCAGAACCCAAATCTCTTGCCGAAATCCTTGCCCAGCGGCCTTCCCCCTCAACCCAATGACCACAACAAACCAAAGCCCAAGGAAGGCAATCGGCCAACAGTTTCTCCCATACCGCCCCAACTAATGAATGGTATCTCCTCGTCCCCTTCCCACATGGTCAATGGACTGAAACGTCCACAGCCAGGCACCGGACTGCAGACACTGGTGAGAAACCTTACAATGAACATCAATAGAACCCCCTGTTCCTGGCCTAACAAGTGTAACTTTCTTTTTAGCAAGAACAATTGGTGTCATCGATGAATGGACCTCCACCAGCCAAAAGACATTCCATCTCAGCGATGCCCACTGGCCCCAGTCTTCCACAGAATGGCCTGATGATGTCTGGACCCCAAATGAACCCTCAACTTGCAGCTGCAGTGGCTGCTCAGCAAATGAATTTGAGTAAGATGAATATGTCACAACCAGGGATGATGGGAATGCCCGGATTAAACGCTCAATTCATGCCAAATCAACGGATAAATGGAAACGACGGACCTCAGCCCAATCTTCTGAATGTGCCTGGCCCTGCTCAATTCAATGCAATGAATATGCAACAACTCCAACAATTGGTTCTCCATCAACAATTGCAACAACAACTGCAACAACAGGCCAAGAACCAGAACCAGGCCAAGTTGAGTGGAACCGCCCAACATCATCAGAATATCCAACAACAGCATGCCAACTGGATGCAGGCAAAGTTCATGGCGGAACAACAACAGCGATTGGCACAACAACAGGTAAAGATGACTGCAGCAGAGATTTAACAAAAATTCTGAATATTGATCTTCTTCTAGCCCTTTTTTTGCACACAACATTCCTGGTGTACTCTGAAAATCATCAAATATTTGCAAAAATAAGGGACGACTGAGTGTGCAGTCATCGAAATTAATCTAGTTTGGTTCAAAATTGGTTTAGGAGAACTGGATTAAAAGGCCCGTGCACTGAATGAAATGTTTCGAAATTAGTTTTTTGCCCCAAAAACATGACCCAAATTGAATTATTCGTGCGTCTAATTTGATTTGCCTCCACTTTGGACATATGGGAAAACAAGGCCGGAATTATATTCATCATAATTAATGTGGCCAAGACCACAAAGGGCATCAAATGCGACATTATTTTATATCATAGTCATAGGGAAATAAGCATTAATCACCGTCTAATCATTACTTATTACAGCAGCAACAACGAATGAATGGGCCTTCACCCATCATGAATCAAATGCAACTCTTGCAACTTATGCAACAACAAAACCAGCAAGCTCAGAACAATCCGCTGGCTTCGAATCCAGCCTTTCTCCAACAACAACAATTAATGCAACTCCAGCAACAACAACAAATTCTCCAATTACAGCAACAACAGGCACAGCAACATCACACGGAACAAAGACGTCGCGCACAGACGATTGGGAATGCCAGTCAACTGAGTGCGCTCCACAATCAAATCCCCTCGATTACTCTCGGCCAAGGGATCCCACAACCTTTAGTCCAACAACTCCCGACCTCACTCACCCCCTTCTCTTCACTTACCCCTCAACCACATCAACCAGCCATCTCTCCGGCCTTGTCCAACAATAACAACGAGCAGCCCCAGACTTCTAATATTCTTCCGAATGGAAATACTCCCGTTGTTTCATCACCATCGGCTCCTGTTGATAACGCATTAACAAATCCCCCAACTCTTCAGCCAGAACAAGGAATGCCAAATCAGGAAGCTCTTCAGGTAAGACACGATACAATTCTAATAACATACGTAACTAAGGTTACAACTAAATATTTCTTTGTGCTCATCTATTTACTTTCAGAAAATGCTAGCCAGTTGGTCTTCAATAATCGACCCTCAGGTCCTTCAACAATTCCAACAATTAGCAAACGCCCAGACAGCCGTTAACCAAGGGAATGGACAGCCTCAAATCACGATGACTTCAGCCTCAGAGGTGATGTCAGAGGGCTCTGTCGCCAGTCTCTTGGCCCCTCAATCGAGTTCAGTGGATTCGGCAGCCCCAACTACAAGAGCTGGGTCAACAAATCCGAACCAACCCGAAGATTCGGAGAAAAGCGAAAATGGATTGGTGATCGCTGAAGAAGAAGACAACCCGGTGGTCGATTAATCGACCGCTTTCTGTACGAATTGATCTTCTCTTCCAGGGCTTCATGTCACTAGATTATGCCCTCAAAATGGCCGTATCAAGCTTTTAGACGGTTAATTGATCTATTCACGGGTCCTTCGATTTTTCAAACACTCCATAGTTAATAGATTAAGTAATAAGTTAACTTTGGACTAAATGTGCCACTTCTGGCCGGATTGAAAAATACCATTTGTAAAGGCTCGTCAATATATCGATAATGTCCTGGCGTCGTTTCCCCTTGTTTGTCCAGGTTTTTGGGTGGAAAGATACCTTATCATGAACAATATTTGTATCTAAATCTATGTCTCCGCACATTTTTTTCGTGTAAAAACAGTAAAACTCATGTACTTTTTAAACGTCTTTGTTGTAAACTTTTGCCAAGATTTTAATTTTTTCTATCCGTGATCTCTTCTTCGATTATGTGAACCCGCCTCTAATTATTCTGTCATCTAGCATATCCATTAAGTAAATATTTTGATCTCAGACCGAGACTTTCCCATTAAATACTCGTTTGAAAAGATATTTTATCCGAAGTAAAGGAATATTGCTCATTTTACTTGTGTCTTTTGAAGTTTTAATCCACAAAAAAGTGAAGAATAGAGGGTGGAATAATTTAAAAGTTACTGCAACAGAAAATAAGATAGAAAAATATGTCATAGATTACAAAAACAACCTACTCATGAGCTAAATCATAATATATATTGACGTTATGATCAAGCTGGAAAATATTGTGGAGAATGAATAAATCGAATTTAAATAGCCCGATTCCGGCTGCTTACACAACTTGACGTTTCTTTCCCATATCTTCCGAGGTGGTCATGGTGTTCTCAATGGAATGTACTCGCTTCAATCCCTTGTCCACATGTTTCTGTTCCACTTTACAGAACATTTCATCGTGTTTCCGTTGTTCAGCCACCTGTTCATGGTAACAATTTCTACAGACAGCTTCGTACATCTCCTTGCCACCGATCACTTCAACCTAACAAGATTCAATTTATACATGAATGGTTCATTATATTACTCATGCCCCCTCTTCTCACCTGGTTGCATTTCACGGTGCGCAATGTGAATGAAGCGTCGTCCCCGCAACGACAGACCGCATTCACCTTGTCCACCTTCTCGGCCAAAGGGAAGAGCGTTGCGATGTTGGGAAACGGCTGCAAATAAATAAAACATTCATCATGATTTTAGATAGCTAATATTTGGACCGGTGAATCGGCGATTACCAATACATTATGCATGAAAGCACACTTTTATACAACCTTTCCAATAAATTATTCATGTTATTCAAATACTACTAGTACTAATGTGTAGCCCATTTCAAATTACAGCTTATTTTTACGAATACCAGATCTTAAATCAAAGTAATAAACCCTATTATCACCAACATCACGCATCCGATCATCTTCTTATCTTCTTACATCCGTTTTATCGTCTTACATTTCGCCTCTGCTTTCCCGTTTACAATCATCCCTCTATTGTGCAATATCACTATATCATCTTAGTCCATAATCCCTACCTTTCGCTGAAAGTCGCCATCCAGAGCAGCGATGATCACTGTTTTGCCCATATCCGCCAAACTCTCCGCGCATTCGACCACATCCTCGAACTAAAACCAAACAATATTGACATGAATAAAGGGAGAAAGGCTTACAAATTGACCTTCATCAATCCCAATCACATCATTTTCAATCAACTTTGACCACACATCGTTCACTTTGAGAGCTGAGATCGCATCCATCTTCCGGCTAAACCAAATATCCATGGAATATTATATTCACTTTTAACAAAAAAACTTACAGATCGTGAGTGCATACCATAACATCATCGTATCTGGTGTCCCTGGCATACTTCACAACAATAACTTTCTTCCCCGCCAAACTGTAACGGTTGGAAAGTCGGAACAATTCGGTCCTGCAAAGAGTACTGTATTTAATTACTGATTACAATAATTACAGCTCATAAAAAATTAACTAAACTTTACAGTTACTGAACTAATATAAAATGAGTAAAGGAAAGGTCGGGTTTGTAATATCTAATCAGCCAACACCTATAATTCCCATGCTTACAGCTATTTTTATTCCAGTTACACCTGCACTTGAATGTTATAAAATACGCAAAGGCTTCCAAACCCGGCCATTACTTCGTCTGGTAAGTTTTTGCAGAGCAAGGACAGCCCAAATATCGGGGTGTTGTTTACAAAATTATAATTATTTAGGGTAATTCGGATCTAAATTTTTAGAGATAATATTAGAAAACAGCTGAACGAGAAATTAACTATTTGGAGATCAGAACCCGCATTCCAAAATTTAGAAACGATTTTGGAAGCAACATGACTTTTGGATACCCAATAACTAAACTTACGTTTTGCCACTGAACATTGGTCCAACAATCAAATGAATGGAACCGCTGGACAAGTGGTAACGATTCTTCATTGCGAAAGGAGGATACGACCTAAAAACAAATAATCAACGGCTGAAACATCAATATCAAAGGAAAGATCCTAGAACAGAAATCCAAGACAATGCGCAGGAGCTTATTATCGGCAATAAAGAGGAAGAAACCCACATCTCAACCTATAATAGATCCAACCGGAGCACTTCTTTTCGCTGCGATTTCTCTCAAAAAAACCGAACTGTGCTTTTTTGAAATCCGATTTTGGCGGGAACAAAACGATTCTCGGTTATCGTATACGGTATACCACGCACCAGGAACGGTTGCATGGAAATTGGGCGATTTTTTTATAAACGCCCATAACATGCAGCCCCAGGAACGGTGAGGTATAACACTAAGAGTTTTTAATGGATGAGGCCTAAGTACTATCCTTAACTACTCTGACTACCTAACCTTCTACCTTGCCCCGCGTATTCCATCAACAAAAAAATATTGGAGAGCATAAAATCGCGAACAGAAAACTCGAACAGCGTTTTATCGACGAAATGCCACCAAAAAGAGCCCTCGATAGATCCGGGGAGTCAGATAAACGAGTTTCTGCAGACAAAAAAACCCTGAAGCAATGATACCGATTATCCACATAGATCAAAACGGCATGAAATAACCGTACTCACCTGTATGGGCCGTTCTCTACATTTCTTGCTGGAATTTCAATCCTTTTTTGGACAAAATCCTTTGTAAAAAGCTTAAAAGGAGTTAACAAAGAATGGAATCTTGATGAAAATATTGTCCGTAGGACTTTCATTCGGTGCCGAATGCTGTTTTACCATTAGACGCTCTGAAAACGAAGGTATCCACAAGTTTTCGAACGTACGTTCCTCTTCGTTTTGAAATTTTATTAAATTTCAAAATAAAAATAATACGTTTGGCCAAGGAAATACTTCGTTTCGGGAGTGAAAAGGAAACACTTCTAATATTTCAAACTAAACGATGACACACTCCAAAAAGTCAAGATTTATTTGAAAGTAAAATTTGAAGACTTGGTTAGTCCTCGGGCTGGCAAAGAGTTCTTGGCCGGAGCCTCACTCTCGAATTCAGTCAATCTAGGATTGACCTCGGTGGATCTTGAGCGCTTGTAAACGCTCAGCAGCTATGTATGCAGGGAAGTGCGTATCCCTCAAATCAGTCGACTCAACACAACACAACACGTATATATAGATATTTATCTCGCGCAACACGTACTCAAAAACACTAAAGACACAAAGGGCTAGCAAAAGGGAGCTCAAGGCTCAGCAGACTCCAGGTGAACACCTCGGAGGATCGATCTCGTTGAAAGGAACGGCGGGCTTATATAGGGCGGCAGTGTTTGCGCAGTGGAGCCTTCTCGAAGTTGAAACTCATCATATTCATGAGTTTTTTATCAGTGATTTCGCCAGGAATTCATCAATGCCCTCATTTGCATTCGGATGAGTGACAGTTTTATGGGAAAAGTAATGGGTTCCCAGGGCTTGTTTGATTGAAGGTTTCATCACCATATTTCTTCATCTTCTCGAGTCGGGAGCGGCCGCTTGTTGTTTGCTAACTGTGCGCATAAATTAGCCGGAGGGAAATCGGGCGTGATTTGAGATTCTCCACGAATCTTACTTGAATCTGATGTAACGATAACAGATTTTATGAGTTTAAAACTTCCGTAAATCAAATTGCAATATGTTAAAGAAGATATAAAGCTATCGGTGAGATGTTAAAGCAGAATTGCACCTAACAGGCGAGGGAATGGAAGTGTTTTGTCATGATGTTAGGGTAATATGCCTTGAGAGACAAGGGTATACAATCCATTGGTTACTTTACAAACCCTGCACTCCTTAGTCATTATTCGGACTTTGTGGAGCTGAGAGGTTGGAGTTCGTGTGATTTGACATGACCTTCCAGCTGTTCGATAGTTTCGGGGAGTTCCTTTCCAGCTGTTTCTGGTAATGATAACACGATTACAGCCGCGAGGAGACCCAGAGTGGCGAAGGGGATGATCATAGCCACTTTGCCGAACTGGTCGACCAACCACATGGAGATGTACGAGGCCAGGATCGCGCCCACACGAGCCATCATCGAGCACATTCCCATCGCCGTATTTCGGATTACGGTAGGGAAAAGTTCGGGAGTAAAAGTGTAAATTGAGGCATACGTTGCCGTGATTGCACCCTTGGCCAGAAGAAATTGAACCATCGATACTAACCAGTGAACTGAAAATATATTCATATTAGATGGAAATAATGCGGACAGTATATCACACCGCACTCTATAAATTACCATTGGCACCAACAAGGAGATTCGATATCATACAAATGGAAGCGATTGTGAATCCACCAGAGAGCAGAGGTCTTCTTCCGATTCTGTCAATCAAGAAGAATACAGTAATTACTGAAGGGATTTCAATTAGAGCTCCAAAAATAAAAGTCGTGTAAAGATTTCCACCCAAGAAGTTTGTGTTCATCGAAACTCCATAGTAGACCATGGAAACAATCGGCCAGCAGAGCATGATGGATAAAGATATCCTCCTTAACTTAGGTGTTCTGACCAAGTCAAAGAAGTTGTGCTTCTTTTTGGATGTCTCGCTTTTTGTTAATGTAGTGTCGTCCGTCTCCACTTCCTCCCACCATTTCTCCGGCACTTGCGTTTTGTTCCATTTTGCGGCCTTTCGGATCACCTTATCGGCGTCTTCGTATCTTCGCTGAGATACCAACCACCTTGCTGATTCAGGGATCAACCACCAATAACTTAGGAATACCAATGCGGGGACTGAAATGGCCAGCTGAAGATATTGATAATCTCGGATGAAGTAGGCCGTGATTCCAAGGAACATTTGCCCCAGAGCAAAGAAGATCCCTGTGAAGATTGAAGCCACCTTTCGTTTAGATGGGCCCACTAATTCCATCCCAATTACAACAGCGATCACAAAGATGCCTGTAAACCAATGTTATAATAATTTAAAATGTAATTCCTGAAATGACCTAAACCTCGAATAAAAAGAATAAAAGCATACCCGGGTGTGAGAATCCGACGGCGATTCTGCAAAGAGAGAATATAATCCAATGAGGAGCAACCACCATTCCAATTCCACTGACAATAAGGACATTGATGGCGATGAAGAAAACTTTCTTACGACCAATCCGATCTCCCAGGAACCCAAAAACTAGAGACCCGGCCATCTGGCCAACATAATACATTGATTGAATCACTGCCTTCAGAACGGAGCGATCACACACGATATCCCACTAAAATAAAGTATTACCTATCTACAGTAATCCTACCCTTTGCATGGCCGAGAATTTGATCACCGAGTTATCATAAACGAATCCATTATTACATTTAGTCCCATTACTGTATGCACAAGACTCATACGGACATCTTTTCCAATCCGGGTGGTCACTCAAATCACATTTCTGAACTGATACTCGTTGATCTTGCTCCGGAAGCCAATATGGAGAAGTTTTCGTTTCTCCGGGCAATACGCATCTAAAACAAAAACTAAATAATATGATTCCTCCCACCTATGGGGTACTGTAGCTCCTGAGAATGTCCATGAGAGGGCGTGGAATGCTGTGAAGAGAGTTGGGAGACACACCAAGAGGAACTGCACCTTCTGATACTTACCAAATTCACCCAGATAATTTACTATCAAGTCATCGAACTTCATTCCTAAATTTTGCAAGTATTATTCACATGGTAGGGACGCGTAAATCCGTATTATTTCTACAAATATATCCGTGAAATAGGATTCTCGGAATGTCGTATGCGAGAGCCATACGAAAGGCAGAAGATACGTCAAATGCAGACGCGTTTCGAGTGAAGCTGTTCAAACAAATTACTAAATAAATATGGAAATGGAGACGGCCAAGTTTGGGGAGATTTCAAATGATTGCTCTTGAACACGACAACTAGTATACAAACTCAAAACAAACCCTACACAGGTTTTTATTATAGGGGAGAATCGAATCGGAAAACTCCGAAGGACCGGAAGGGAATATCCGAAGTGATGTCGTTGAAAAATGGCCGTTTTTCTTGTAAGGAAGGACCAAAAGAAGCTTTAGGGGCTATTTCCTTGCCATCAACGCAGGAGAAAGACTAGTTATAACCGCTGCATTCACATATGTTATACTAGGCATAAGTTACCCTTAAAATAAAAAAAAACCCGCAAATATCTGCACGATTCTACGGATTTATGCACTATAACCATTGGATTGAGTGTTATTAAACTTGTTTTATTACGAAACACCTGTACAAGTCCTCGGGGGATATGCATCCATAATTCCACGAGTGTCCATAGAAATATAAATAAAAAGGGGGAGGTAAGTCAATGTACATTACTCTATTACCACAAAATAGAGGAGACGGGAGAGATCAGCAAAGGGGAGGCGGGGTCGGGAGGGACCTCAGGTCACTCAGGGTTTGGGCCGCACCCAATTCCGGGGTTTCCAACGTATCGCGGCCGGATCAATCCTAATCATCCGCTTCTTCACCGACCGTTTGAAGGCGTCGATCATCTCGTTGGTCAGGCGGATCACGTTCTCCCCTCGCACATAAGCGTACATTTCATTCACCTGAAAATGGAATTACGTTTGGATGGCTAGACGCATGGTAAACATGAAGACTAACTAATAATAACCGTTAAAGTGCAGTTTAGATTCATAGAAACGCTAATTCAACACAACAGACAGAGAGAAATAAAAAATAAAAAAAGTAGTTTGACTCACCTGTAATGTGGTGATAATGTCTTCCTTCTTAATACTGGTCAATTCGCACAAATCCATGATGGAGATGGTGGTCTTTGTGTCGATTTCCTCAGTGGTATCATCCGCCAACATGATATCTTGAGGGATCTGAGCATTTTCTTCGATTCTCTTCAGAATCGTCTCTACGATTGTATTATGCCAATAACTTCTGTACGACAAAAGGCCGAGGTCAGAGAGGGGTTTCTCGGGACTTCCCGTTTTCTTCTCGATCTTGGACAATTCATAACTGAATTCGATTAAAAGTCGACCATAACCTCTCTTCTGATATGCTGGCAGCACCAAAATACACGCGACGTTGTATTCGTCAGCAGATTCCTTCTCCTAAAAAAGATCAAACACGATGAATAATATAATTTGAAGAATGTTGAAAACCCCAGCATTTCTTTCAGCATGGACAAAATCTTACTTTCGAGAAATATCCAACAATATGATCTCCAGTGTCTTTGGATTCGGTCATCACATAGAAAAGAAAGGGGTCCGTATCATAATACAGGGTCTTGTGGTCCAAGAAAAGCTTGGCCAGCAGACATAAATGTTTTGCATAGGTCTAAATCATAACCGTTATCAAATAAGAGCAACAGGAAAGAAAAATAAGCAAGTAATCACCCTATTACATCTCCCATCGACTTCGAAGAAAGAGATCTTATCTTTCCTGTATATCTCTTCGCCCGGTGGATGAGTCAAGTTGCATTTCGTCTATAACAACAACCGTTTAACTATCAATTTTCCTACCGAATGCCTTCCAAGGACAAACGCACTCTTCAAAGGCCTCAGACAGAAATCACAAAGATAGATACAAGGTAATGCGCATAGCTCTCGCGGATAAGGAGAGAAATACCATGGCTGCATTCGATGAAGTCCTAGTTGGATTAATTCCACATTCCTTATCCTTGTTTGAGCATCTTCTGAATGACCGACCATGGACATCGATCCACGAAGCGAAGGGGCGGCTACAACAAGTAAGGTTACTCATGAAGATAACAAAATTTATTCAAAATTCAGTTCTTACCTCTAGGCGCCGGAGCGGGAGTAGTAGGGACAGGAGATGACTCTTCCTTCTCATCAATCACTGCATTAAAATCTTCACCCCTCACCTCTGATGATATGGAATTGTAAGCTCTTTTCCTGGATGGTTGTAATTTTCGAACATCTCCACATTCCGGAGTTGATCCCCGAGAGCTCGCATCGAAGTCATAATCAGAATTATTCAATTGGGGAGTTGCCGGAAAATGAATATTCCGCCGATGAATCTTTTGAGGTAACGTGACAGTAGAGAGATCTAGCTGTCTTTCAGTGACCCACTCATCCAGACGCCGATTACAATCCACATAATGCACATAAAACGACCGCTCTCCCGTATACCCGACTTTTATGGATAAAATCTCGGCATCTCCTGCAAAACACGGACATCTTTCGTGTTGGAACATTTCCACTAACATCGTAAACTAAAAGTATCTTACTGTATTCACCAGTTCCAGACATTGCCACCTTCAGCCGACACGCTTCGAATAACATTTCTGGCCGCCACTGATTGGAATTACTGTCCTCCATCCGTCGCTCGAACTCTGTGGGGCCACAGACCATTGCCTTTAAAAATCATTAAGACCAGACAACAGATTCAACAGTATTCAACCGAAATCAGTCTTTATACAACACATGGATGACCTTGAAAAAATAGTTTATTATTTAGGGGAAAATAACAATTTAAGTTGAGAGAAAAAAGGAATTTTATAAGGAGACCTTAGAAAATATTTTAACGGAGGCATATTAGAACATAGGATGGATTCACTTCATGCCGTGGCTTCGGTCTTCACGTCCTTTTCATCAGTGCGAAGCTCGTTGAACGACTTGACCAAATCACCCAAGATATCGTGAAAACGTTGAAGGTTCTTACGAGAAATGGTGATGGAAGTGCGGTTGTCCGAGTTGAACCGAGTCTAAAACAAACCCACGCGTCAGCCAAGTCATTCTAAAGACAAAAAAACAACGTGAAATCATACTTCAGTGATACGGAGATAGTCGCCAAAGTCATTGGAGTTGCAGTCAAAGTAAAACATCTTATTGCGGACATCTCTCAGCTGCTGCGAGGCCGGCAACTTAGGCTCCTCCACATCAGCTCCGTATTCGTCGACGATTTCTTGGAGAAGCTTCTTGAATTCGGGGATCCCCTCAACTGGAATGTAGATTTGGTAGCGCTTGGCAGTCCGGTTGAAGGCCTGAGTAAGTCGGAGGAAGTTGCCCCAATCGTTTTTGCGGAGATCGGCAAAATAGATGCGACTTGCCGAAAGAATTCGACCAACTGGCTTGGGGTATTCTAAAACCAGTCCTTGACAATTGGATGCTAAACACTTACCAGTTGACTCGTTAATCTCGAGTTTGTCCAATAGCGCAATCAATTGTTTAACAATGGGCAAGGTCATCATCAGCTTGGCCTTTCTACGAACATTCAGGAGCTAAAAGAGGACAAAACAACATAACGCATCAGACAGGCTTATAAAAGCAAATGTAAAAAACATACAGCCACAATTTGGATGAACTTTCCGCGGTCGTTCTCCTTCAGATCGATGTAGAATCTTCTCTTGTCCACATTCAAAACCTTGGAGCAAATCTCGTGGCCTCCACGTTGATTCTCTTGTCCTTCCTGGCTTCCAGCCGAACTAGCCGTATCCGAAGACATTTTGGAACTTGCGTCACCTGAAGCCATCGAAGTTGACAGTGTTTTTTTCAAGAAAATAAACCGTAATCACCCGATGAAGCTACCCAAAAACGCAATCCTCAAAAATCAATTATTTTTGCATAAATTTGAATAAAACACGGACTAAAATCTCTTAGTTTTGCCAACTTGTAAGCTCGTTCCAGCAAAAATAAAAAATTTTGGGCGCCCAAATGCAAGCAAACGAAATGTCAAAAGAAGATTATTGATAGAGACGAAATGTCAAAAATATTATCTTTTCGTCGAAATCCAAAGACAGGGAAAATTGAAGAAGTGGAGTACTTTGTGCTTTCTTCAGATGACGATTATTTTGATCGATTGTATATTGTGAAGGTTTGTTTCAGCTTTTTACCGATATTATTTTAGTTCAGAAGTTCCGGGGACCGACAGAGATTTATTCAAGATGGGACAAGACGAAAACAGTAGAATTGCCAACCGAAAACCTTTAGTTTCCATCCCACGTAAGCTGTAACAATGTTCTTATTTTCGGCTTTTAGCAATGCCATGGTTTGGAATGGATACTGGTGGGACGTTGACCAAATTGGTTTATTTTGAACCTGCAGACACCGTAAGCATGACGAAGACATGCATCATTAATCTCTTGTTCTAGAAATACCTGGACGAGCATGAAAGTGAACTGGCAAAGACGATCCATCATTATTTAGTAAATAACAAAGCCTACGGGGAATCCGGAGTCCGGGATGTGGACATGCAATTGAATAATGTCGTGGTTAATGTAAGCTAGTTAGATTTTTTACATGCTACTGTTTAGGATAGAAAAGGAACTCTTCATTTTATCAGATTCCCCACCGAGAAGATGCCAAATTTTATAAAATTAGCGAGGAGCAAAGGATTCGCTATGATGAGCAGCACTGTTTGTGCGACCGGGGGTGGCGCTGTCAAATTCTTCACTATGACGGAACATGTAAGTGTATTCTCTTATTGTTGAAGTTTTTAGGAGCTTCATATGACGATGCGAAAGGCGGACGAGCTTGTTTCTCTGATCAAAGGTATAGAATTGGTGACTTCGTTTGATCCCGATGAATGCTATTATTATGATAATCCATTAGATCCCGAGAAATGCAAGAGAGTGATATGGTAAGTCTGTCAAACTCCGTGTTGTCTCTATGTTTTACTTCACTGATTGTTTCCTGATTTAGGCGGTGGTCAAGTGGGCGATGTTCATCAACAGATATGCATCATATTGGACAGCCAGTGAAGGAGGGATTACAGTATCCGTATGTGGTGTGTAACATTGGATCGGGTGTGTCGGTCCTCGTTGTGAGGTCTCACGATAAGTTCCAGAGAGTTTCCGGTTCGAGTATAGGCGGTGGATTCTTCCAAGGTTGTCATTATATTAGTTACAAAATTTATATTAGTACATTAATTCAGGCTTGTGTTCTCTACTGTGCAAATGCGACACCTTCGAACAAGCGATTGAGCTTGCGGCGAAAGGGGATAATGCAAATGTGGACAAATTGGTGAAGGACATTTACGGAAGCGGATATGAAAGTGTGGGTTTACCTGGGGATATTGTGGCGGCCAGTTTTGGAAAGGTTTGCAACAAGGAGGCTAGAGAACAGGTCAAGCCTGAAGACCTTGCCAGATCAGCACTGGTAACGACCGCAAATAACATCGGATCAATTGCATTGAATGTCGCAAACCAGCATGGGGTAGATCGAATTGTATTTGTTGGTGAGTATTAGTAATAGCTCTGTAAAGTATAAATTTAAAGGTAATTTTCTTCGGGTTAACCCCATTGCCGCGCGTCATTTATCCCACGCCATGGAATTTTGGTCCAACGGAACCAAAAAAGCTCTCTTCTTGAATCATGAAGGTTACTTCGGGGCAGTCGGATGTCTCGAGAAGCTAGTGGATCTGGTAGATGAACATAGAACTGTTGTTACAATTAATGGAAACGCCAACATTCAAGTAGATCACAAGTAAATCCTCACATTCCTAGTGCCTGAGATTGTTTGCCTTACTTAAAAGTATAGATTTAATAAAAGTATTATTGTCTTGTTTATTTCCAAGTTTAGTATTATTCGTCCAAGGTTCCTTCGTGTTCCGTTTCATAAAGTTTACAGTGTTCTTCTTTGATGGCAACTTTTTTCCCTGCAATCGGCTCGGAAGGAGGTCTCTTGTCCAGTTCGTGCTCAGATCCCATCTCCTGAATTTCTTTTAGATCCTTCTGTTGTCTATTCCTAACTTCCTCATCCAATAATCCCATCTTCTTCACCTTGTCCTCCTTAATGACAACATCCTCTCCTTCACTTAAAGAATCCTTCTTGGTCTCTTCTTTTGGGGATCCCTTCTTCTCATTATTTGACTTTGTATCTCCAGATTTCTCTTGTTTTGTTTTCTCTTGCTTACTTCTGAAATAACTTGTATTACAAGTGCCTAATGAAACTTACAATTCCTTCTTCTTAGCTTTATTCAGTTTTTCTTTGGTGTCCTTTGGCTGTTTGGATATCCCATCCCCACTGAAAAATAGATTAATATTGCCCACGCCCTCCTTACCCCTTGTGAGGCAGATTTGCACCTTTTTCTGGATCAGGTTGTTGCACCGGACTGGCCTTGACCCTCTCTTTCTTCTGCTCTGACTTCTTATTGCCCACACTGTCGCCGGACTTCGATTTGGAGAGAGTTTGTTTGTTTTTTCCCGCTTTATTTGCATTATTACAGCAGACGCAGATGGTGGACATCAGAGCTCCATAACTCAAGAATTCCCATAACAGCCATGGAAATGGAGAAAACATCGAGGACGAACTGGTCTAGCAGTCGGCACGCACTACGAATGATCACCATTTTACACAGATTTCGCACCCTTCAAAAATCGAATTTATTTTCTTTTTCTTGCAAATTTTTGTAAATTGGGCGCAGACAAAAAGGAGCGATTTTATACTATCAAAGGTTCTGGTGTAAAATTATTTTGCTGAAACGTACAAGATGATGTTTCATAAGATAGTTGCGGTTCTTTTTACATGTCAAATTCTATATGAGATCAAATCGAGAAAAGAATTTACTCTGCCGAAATAAATAGACAGAATTTTCAGACATTTTTAATCGTATGACATGTCTATTTCGTCCATTTTATTTTATCTGCAAAAATTCACGAAATCCTCTGCTAGATGTTAGATTAGGATGTTGAGGATCTCGCAACCAGCTAAATATGTAATCCTCAGCTCCAGAACGTCAATTCAAACTGGAAGATCGATGAGATGTTATGGCGATGCACCAGCAATGCCTAGTATTGTTACACCTTTTCTTACATACTTTTCTGATGCGAATATAACTCAAGGACTAAATATAGGCATGGAATGTAAGTTGTTTTCTCGTTTCTGAGCTTCTTTTAGTGATTCACGGGACTGGATTACCCTGGGTGGGGACATTTGTGGTTGCGGGGCTTGGACTGCGTCTCGCTACAGCGCCATTTCACGTCTATGCGGAGAAACTGTTTGCTAGGCGTATAAATGCTTACAACTACTTCCAAACAGAGGTCTTAAAGGTACGCTAAATTATTTTAATTTATTTTAATAATGAAATGCCGTTGTATTGTCTATTTTTAGAGAGTCGCCAAAAACAACAACAAACCAATAGTACCAGACGAAAGTGGGACCAAATTGGTTATTGCGAATGATCCGGAATTAACCGCTAAAGCGAGTAAAGCTGTAAGAACTTTGATTTTTTGAGTGTTACGTTGCTTTAGGCAGAAGAGGCGTTAATGAAGTATGTAGTGGAAAACAAGTTGCATTCATCCAGAATTCAGACGTTGAAGCTATGCACAGTGCCGTTTTGGATTTACTCTTCGTTTGCTATACGAAACGTCATAAGTGGTAAGTAAATAGTTCATGATTGATTTTTTTGAGTATTAATACAGCTTTTTGTTAATGTAATTCTTATCTTATAGCTGATTTTGCTCCTGCATTAAACGGGTTTCTTTGGATTGACGATTTTCTGCTGCCGGATCCTTACTTTGTCCTGCCAGTGGCAGTTGCTGTCTTTGGGTTTTTGAACCTTTATGTAAGTATAATCTCGAAAAATAGGTTGTACTTTTGCCGCAAAGTTTATGAATTTAATTTTAGTCCCAAAGGCTTATCTTTCCACGTCAGCCAACCACGCTCAACAAGTTCTATGATGGTTTTCTGGGGGCGTTTACAATGGCCGCCACCTTGATAATGATTAAAATGCCAGCGGTAAGATTAGAAACTTTTAATGAATATTGTTTTAGTGCATCCCCTTATATTGGTTGACAGTTAGTGCAACTGGCCTAGTCCAATCATTACTTCTTCGACATCCCAAAGTAAAATCGCTCCTCGGAATCTCTCGACTACCATATGACACTCGAACCCCTCTCAGAGATCTGTTTTTACTCAGAAAACGACAGAAGTTGTAAATTGTTGGCAGTTTTTTGTCATCAACAATACGACCAAAGAAAGGATAACCTTATTGCGGCTGATGACATTCAAAAACTGGTTGTTTTCTTGTTGTGTAGGTCCAAAATAAAATTATTGAAAAGCGCTGCACTTCCACCCCGCCGTAACAAGGTTACTTTTTACACTGTAAAAGTTTATTGGACCCGATGAAATGAGAAACCGGTATTCAGTATGATTACATTAGTTGTTATGGCCAAGGAGGAATGATAACGAGGAGGCGGGAAGGCACAATAAGTGGCAATATTTGCGAGATCTGACTAATATAAAAGACGTCATATTGCTGGGAACAGTGATTCACACAACCGTATTTTGTCTCAGATACACGGATACGTCAAAAACCGCCAATTTGGATACGCATACGGATATTTTCGCCAGAAATTCTGATACGGATGCTTTTGGCTGCTGATTCCCGAAAATTTTGCACTTTTAAAAAGCGAAGCGGTAAGAGATGAGTTTATAAAGAGTACACGGATTCTAAAAAATTTCTTTTATGATTTTTTGAACAGTTCTTCGACCAAATTTTGCAAAGTGGGATCAAATTTAGCCCTGAAAGTGTAACATCCGATGATTTTTTTATCAGTTACGGATTCCTTTGGGCCAAAAATATCCGTATGTATAACCGTATTCGAAAAAGTTGTGAATCACTGTCTGGGTATGAGGTTAATTGTTTTGCCTCAGGCCATCAACTCGGACCCCCTCTGTTGCATTTCCGAGTTGAGGCTGGCCAAGGCGTCGATGTTATGAGGCAACTTCTGAGTGCTCTCAAAGTAGCTGAAGCCGTTGTTGGTCGGGTCCCCGTGAGTGCTGACCAAAGCCCGGTCCGGCCGGAGGTCGTATTCGTAGTATTGGAGGCAACTGGAATTAATTTAGACTGTCAATCTTAGAGGTTCTCAGAGTGGAAACAAATTTAAAAAGTTAACTTATGTCTCACCTATAGATAACCATTACTTGCCAAACGTGGATTATTGCCAACAAGAAGCAGGACAAAACGGTTCCTCCAACAATGGCCACGATCACAGTTGTCGACGGTTCTGACTTCATGTTGTGTGCTAAAAGAACACATTATATCCGATATTATTATGAAAGGTATCCGAAATGCGTGCCTCTCAACTTACCAAGTATCATTTTCAGGGTCTCGAAGTTCATGATCGAGAAAGTGGCAATGACCAGACCCATAATTAAGCAAACAATAAGTTGAACTACCTGAAGAACCAATATAATCATAACAAAACGACGAACAACTTACAGATATGATGAGAAAAGGATAAAGATACTTGTGTTTTTTGCGACAAAACCCGTAAACAGTCATGACTGTGACGAGGAAAGGGATTCCAGTCCATACCATAGCCTGAACCATCCCAAAAACGAGTCCAAACATCGTGAGAACCACGTAGAGAACGAGAAAAAGTTTGGTTCCGAGCTGAAAACACAACGTTTTAAGGGTTCAAAATCTCTTTCAGAAGTCTGGTAAGTGGTTAACGTTAAGTTCAATAACAACTCACAACAACATGGATCTGACCACAACAACATCTGTACTGTTTTGGTGGATGAACTCGAAGTTCAAACTGTTCGGCCGTGTAGTCGAAGGAGGCCTCGTTCATGGGGATATAGTTGACGGCCGAGGAGGAACTCGAGTCCAGAGGATGTCGTTCCGCCGTCGAGTGGGGTTGGCCTGAAACGAGAGTATACGTGAACACTGGCCGCTCGTCATCCATAATAGCTCTTAAACATGACCTTTCATGTTTCCGGGTCCTTTCTGCGGCCCCGCTAAATAGGTTTGTAAATTTGGTTTAAAAACGACGGACTTGGACATCCTCCTTCCAAGAGACCTCACCGACCTTCTTGAGGGCCCGTTGACGAGCCGGACGAAGCGACTCTGTTGTGGGAACAACCACGTGTCAGAAGGAGCGGCGAGCCAGCTAGCGCATAACTACTTAGCGGAATTAGAGGGCCGTCGCTCAATGGACGGAGGGAACTCATTGTTGGGGTTACAAAGGACAAGCCCATGTAACCTGGGTCAATGGCACATATTACTCTTTCCCGCTTTTTCTGTTCTCCCGATTTTCGAACCCACCCTGCCAAATCAAGGCCCATTATCCGTAAAGGACAAGATGCCTTAATTGGACGCTCACCTGAGCCCAGGGAGCGTCGAACGAGTTTCTCACGGCCTTCTTCCCGGAACCGAACACGTCGGCCCGGAGCAGAGTGTAGGCAACTTGATGACGCCGACTTCTTTGACCTCACAATGATGGTGTTGTTGTTGAGAGGAGGTGGTGAAGCGGACGGCGTGCCCGAAGGCAATTCCCGGCCCCCATCAGATCTCGACATTCGTTACCTCACATCCACCACCATGGACATCACGGCACAACTTCAACGAAAGGTTATCGCAACAAAACAGTGTATGCTATCATCTTCGGAAATGACATGACACCCGAAACAATGACAAAACGGTATGGGAAAAAGAAAACGGAATGCCCTACATAGGACAATAGCCCGGAAGTCAGAGTCCCAAGTAACAAAACGATCCCCGGAATAGATAATATCCCCGAAAGATAAAGCTTTCAAGTTGCTGAATGCGGTCTTCAGAACGGCTGAAGGAATAAGAGAGCGCCCAAGGATTCATTGCTTGAGGCATAATTCCGTTAACAAACGGTTTCATTAAAAAGAACACCCCGCCAGGACTTAATAGTGGAAGATTTATACACCCGTGCCATGAGAATGTCGTAATCATAGCTCCGTGGCTTCGGATTTCCCGTTCTGACTCCAGCGAACAGTTTAATGAGTTCGAATTACGTTACATTTGACGTTTAATATAAAGACGGTCACAGAAGTTCTCGGCCTTTATTTTTGGTGTTGGATCGAATTTCAGTGCAAAAAATGTGGGCACTGGATTTTAAAATTCATTGCCAAAGAAGCTCAAAAATTTGGGAGAAGCCACTGCAGATTTTGGAAATCAATCTCAACCCATTTTGGCAAGGAAGTTCGATTCAACGGCAAAACCAAAAGTCGAGAAGTTCTGTGATCATCTTTATATATGTATATATCCAAAGTGCTCGATCGGAACCCTCTCCCATAGAGTACAACCGCGAGGCGTTTGGACAAAAGCTCATAGCTAATTAGATAAAAAAGAGTCAATCTCATCTCAATTACTTGGCTAGCCATCTCCGAATACGGTAATTAAGTGCCGTGAAAAGTAAATAATCCCGCTTTGACGTGGGAATCGCCCGTTCCGAGTGTGACTAAAGGAAAAAAAAATAGTAAGCATTGAACCATGTGACGCAAAATTCTTTAATATTATGTTTCTTTGGGGAATTCGGAGGATCTCTGAAAGCGAACCCAGTTATAATAATCTCCATAAATTAGCATAAGTTGAAGTGGGCTATAGTGTTTTGAAAAGACAAACAACTCGAAGAATGTTGACTCTTTTGGACGAAGGGTTTTAAAAGGAGTAGTAAAGATAGAAGTGAGCTACATTAGGAAACAAGTAAAGTCATCGCCTAGCTAGTAATCCCAATCTAACTGGAACGCCGCCGAAAAAATACATCAAAACAGGACATAATTGGAGAGCTATCATTTCCTTTGCATTAACCTTTCAAAAACATTGAACGAAGAAACCAGGCTATTGTCGGCTTCTCGTGGGAAATCAGCAAGTCCGGAGCCAGCCTTCAGACGTTCCGAAACACCCAAGAAATATGAAAAAAAGTGAACAAGGAGCCGAGTTGGGCAAGTTTAAAGACTTTACACTCGGAACTGAAACGTTAAATTAACCTTGGGCCCAGGGGATGATTGACTGACAGCCCTGTTTCCCGTATTTCGGGTATTAATGAAATGAGGTGCAAGGTCAAAGCCGGCTTCATGTGTAACATCATCAAGACTGAGGCGAACAATGTCAGCTATGCTCCGAGCGATTATTTGTGTCCTTGGAACGTCTCGACCCGACCCCTGGGAGCGTGACTTCTGCTTGGGCCATTGTTTGGGCCCATAGATAAATACATCCACATGGGGGATCGGCTTACATAAACAGATCGACATCCTAACTTTAGACTACACTTCTTGATCTCCAACTTGTACTGGGAAAGGTCGTGTTGAATATTTGGGAAAGCTCATGTTCAATAGCATTTATAAAAGCCCGCACTTTTCCCAAAACTTACTGTAAAATGGTGATAGGAAGTTGTTGTTGTTTGGTAGTCGAGGAGTCGATGAACTCGGCCGATTGTAGGTGGAGACCGAGGTGGACGTGGTAGAGGTATCGCCGCCATAGGGCAACATGAACTGAAACTATTGAGTAATGTTATTTGTGCGACACAAAGAAGACCGCGAGGTGTTTATTTGGGGCCTTATTGAGGGCTTAACGTTTCACTGCACAGGAATTAATGGCCTCAAGGTCCCTTGAGACCGGAATTCGGCGAAACGATGGTAATCGAGACCAGATAGTATTCAAGGAAACGCGCAATGTTTTTAGCGGTTCTTTTTGAGACAAAGCTTCCTCTGATGTCATCACAAACTTGCAAGTCAATTATTATACAAAAGTGGACACAACAATGTATAATATAAAAACAAAGCAAGACTTCCGCGTAATAAACGCAGGAGACAGTGTCAGCCAGCTCTTGGCCCTCTGGCCATCTCTCTACGTAAAATCCGAAATCATTCAGACCTGATTAGCGACGACATCTCAGCGTCATAATGCGGCGCCTTTACCAGTAATTGACATGTTTTCATTTGGATTCAATAAGATCGTACACTTCCTTGAACCGAGGAAGAATTAACTTCCCAGTCGATAAACAAAGGAAGAGAGAAAAGGAATGAAGTTTGATACAAACTTGAGAGGTTTGCATTCGAAGTATTTAAAGGTTCAATAAGAATAAAATAATACCCAGAACTCCCATTAAATGATAAGAACCAAAGCTTAGACAGAGCGAAGGATACTACTATAATGCGGATGCTCATTTCCAGGAACATTTCAAACCCCATAGGAGTTTTTCTGACGCAATGCAAAGCACCTTATTGAGTAATGACTATACGAGACCAAACTATTTTTTATAAGATAATTATAAAACATCACGCAGTTCTGCAGCCGATTGTGCCCTGAGGTCAGAAAGCACATTCCTCCCTCTACGGATGTCATATCACGGAATTATGACGTCATTACTGTGGAAATAAACTCGGTGGGAAACACTTCTCATCACATATTAGAGTAGACGGACCGAAGGGAACGGCCCAAAGAACGGCCGGTGCGGGTGGGCCGATGAAACTTTGGATAAAGAACAGGTGGCTAAACAGTTGAAACCCTAGGGGCATATTCAATTCAAATCTATTCGATATAAAATATCAAAAACAATTAGAAATCCTGGTCAACTTGCAAAAATTTTTTAAGTATTAGGCACCTTGGATGACTTGAATGTTAACGTCCCTTCATTTTCCACGTTCCTTTTCGAACACTAACCCTTATGAAAACATTATTCAAATGAGCTCAATCAGGACTTTGCAAGTTCCCGATTTCCTCACCCTGACCTCATCCATTTCCCCAACCTCCAACGTTTCCGTGGACATTCTTTTGATCAAATTTCCGCCATAACGCCTTGAACCATTTGACCGGCCCTGAGGGCACAAAAGAATTGGGAATTTCTAGACAAACCCCCAGGCTTCTTTCGCCATTTAGAATGAGATAACCAAAAATATTTTCCGGAAAACCTATTCTTGATACACATCGACGGACTCAACGTGCCGAAACGTCCCCCTTGCCCTCAGGGGACAATGACTTTGGCCATGACTCTGACTCTTTGACCCGAACTTTTGCATGATTTGAGATGAGAAGAGAAACAAGGAAGCAGACGGAGATGGCAATGACAAGCATGTTGAGGACTGTGATGACAAGTGTGAAAAAATAAGAACCCCATGTTCAACTAGATGTTTAGAGTGGTCATATGGACAAACGGAGATACAACAGGACCTATGAAAAAATAATTTTTGCATAATAAAAAATAAACAGACGCCACTTCGAGAGTTATGTAATCTTTCCCATCCTGGAAATTGGAAACGGTCAGATTTCAGGCAACTTTTGGCCTTACAATGCCAAAGTTTCCTAAGGGGTCAAAAAACGTTCAACCCAAGCTTGATTCTAATAGCCAAGGGAACATTTCCTCAGCCCCATGTTTTTTGTTATTCCATAAATGTTATTACAACTCCAAATAAGTTTAGCCTGTCCCTCCCTCTCCCGCTCCCCTCTCCCTCTACCTATCCTTTTCTTTAGGCTACGCAATGAACACCAAATAACGCGTTTTTCGGAAATTCCGTAAGAGGAATCAACAAGTTTTGTCTCCCGATTTCTACATTCGAACTGTTTATTTCTCCCTGGGCAACGTTTTCGTCATGCTCTCGACCATGGAAAGAGATATTGTACAATTTATACGAACTGCAGGGAATCTAAATTATGCAGATTTATGAATAATATGAATTTTAGCAGAGCTACGTAACAAAAGAGCGTCAGAAAAATGAAATCAACGAAGATGACATAGATCATACGAAAGCTTAAGCAAATAAAACTACAACTTCCCAACCACGACGTCTTTGGCCGGTTAAAGAGTAGCTGAAAGCTAATGTCTGCCAGTAATAAAAGCCGCCTTCTGGCCCTGTGTCCATCCTTATTTTTTGTGGCCACCCACCGTTATAAAATCACTTGAAAAGACGCGTGTTTTACTTGACATTCAATCCTTAATTAGCATAATTTATGTCACTGAATTTCCTTAATTACACGCAATGATACACCCTTTTTCTACAAGTGCATCTAGCCACCCACATACAAGATCCATTATGTTCATCTCCAACAAGAAAAAATTTTTTTTCTCAAAAAAGAATCATAATTTAGTCATAACATCACAAGTTGTCAGTTTTTCCCGGACTTGAAGAAAACTTTTGGGTACTCGAATAAAAAGTCTTAAGCACGGCCGGGCCATTCACATTATATGATACATGCGCTAAGGGTGGAAAAAATAAATTAAATTTCCGTTAAATTTATTGTTTTCCGAGATACATGTCACTCAAGACATCAGGAGTTGGGAGAACTTTTGAAATAATTTTAGAATGAAACCTAGACCTTAAGGATGAGGAACAAATTACGGACAAAGGCAAGTAAAAGACAATAGATGAGAAAAACAACGAGCAGTACGAAAACATTGAAATACAAAATATTTGTAGTTGGATTGACCTCATCGGCCACAAAACACACTACATCCCTTGGTTTCATCGCAATTCTTTGCAAACCCCAAAGGACATATTATATGTATAATGCATGAAATTGCAGAAAAATCTTTGATCAACCGGCAAAATCTTCTTTAAATGTCATGTTCGTATCTTAAGTGTATTGGTTTTAATATCTTCGGAGTACGTGACATCTCCAGCGACATGTTTAGAATAAACGCAAATCCGCTTTTCTTTATACGGAAAGTGAGAATTGTAGGGTAAGAGAACATCCAAAACAATATTTTTGGAGTGTCCAATCCCAATACAAGCAAAACAAAAAAAAAACAGTGGATTTGTCTAAATTGGGCTGGGGGAAATTGGGCTTACAAAGAAAGTATCCCAAGTCAGACATACAGACATTCGGAAAATTTTTCACGCCCTTTGGCCACAAGCCGCATATCACTCTCTAAAAGTTTTAGCTTGCTCTTTCCATGCGTAGCCAATATATTCCAATCTTTGCGGCCGAGGGAGTACGCGAAAGGTGGAGTGCGGTCAGAGATAAAAACACTTGTAGTCTTTGCCAGCGTTGAGAGAAAAATTGATTTTTTGTCGAAATGTTGCGACATAAATGGGCATAAAACTTTCCATGCCAAAATTGCTTACTTCTTGTCTGGCCTTGGAAAAGATTCGCCGATTCTTGTCTGAACTCAACGAAGTCTGATTTGAAACCACGCAGACCTTGTCTGGGAAATCTGCGACCGAAAAAGTAGAGCACACGCGCCTTACAAAAATAGCTTTTATAATAGCCACCTATGGCATCCCACCTTCAACCTAGGTCAAAAAATTGAAACTTTTTTGGTTTTCAGACATTCAGATTGATGCGTTCAATGAGTGATTCCGTGCTAGAGCAAAATAAACATTGCTTCATGACCAGTCTCTCACGCTCTTTCAAACGGCGTAGGCCTCCAGAAGAAAGGAGAGTGCCGGGTTCAGCCCAACTTCCATAACTATCGAAGAGTATCGTATCGTCATCGAGCCGTGATCAGGGGTGGTCAGCAGACCCTATTTTTCCGATTTTCGGCCCGCGGCCCGGCCCGTCTAATCACCGGCCCGGCCCGGCCCGTCTAGTCTTTTTCCAGGCCCGGCCCGGCCCGGCCCGTGACGGGCCTGGCCCGGCCCGGCCCGGCCCGTGCAGGCCCGTCTATAGAGGGTTCTGCGAACTGCGCCCAGGCTCGGGATCTAAACCGAGGCAAAAAAGGCGTTGATCTAGCTAGTAAAGGATCAATGTGATAGTTTTGTGGTTCTATAATGGAACTATAGACTTGTAAACGTGTTAGAACTTCAGAAACAGCAACTATAACAACATCAATTAATTTTCCCGGCGCGAAAACAATGAATGCCAACGGTTTGGCATTGTATTTTAGACGGGCCGGGCCGGGCCGGAAAAAACCCCAGGCCCGCGGCCCGGCCCGGCCCGGCCCGTGACGGGCCCGGCCCGTTTGTCAATTTCCATTTTTGAGGCCGGCCGGCCCGTTTGGGCCGGGCCGGGCCGGCCCGGGCCGGGCCGGCCCGGCCCGCCGACCACCCCTGGCCGTGATAGAGAATCGATTTTGGCATTTTGTCATAAACTAAAAAAACAAAAATATTTTATCTAATTTATGGAAATACTGCTTCGACCTTTGCTTGCAATGCTCTCGAACGGGTTTCATTCTATTCTGCGTTTTTGTGGAGATGTGCGTCACCTTTTTGTGCACTGATGGAATAGAAAGAGGACTCCCCTTCAAGCTAATTTTGATCAACAACAGGGATGAAATGCTCGAGAGACCCACTTCGGAAAGCCGATGGGAAGACGGATATCTGGCGGGTAAGGGCTGGCCTTGATTTTTAAAAAGTCTTATCAATTTTTATACTAGACACATTGCTTTTGTTTGATAACACGCGTAGAGAATTATAAAACGTTACAGGAAGGGATGAATTTGCTGCGGAGCGCGGTACCTGGCTAGGGATTACCAAAGATGGAAGGATTGGGAATATACTGTCGATCACCGAGCCTCTAAACAAAGCAAAGAAGCCTGATGCTCCGAGCCGAGGTATGTCTGCAATAATCTCTGTAGATTATATAATTTAGGTGCAATTGCGAAGAATTTCCTGACGGGAAATAAAGGTGTTGAAGAATTCGGGGAAGAATTGGTGAGAAATGCGGAGAAGTACCATGGGTTTCACTTCGTGGGGTTGCAATTGTGGGTTTTCTGGTGAAGTTTATCTTGTATTTGTCGTTTTCGGTACTCGTGAGGATGGTATTGGTAACTAAGGCAATATTATCGATTTTTTAGGAATGCCGCGCGCTTCTTTGATGTATACTGTCTGACCAATCGTCTGGTTCCCGAGATTAAACTTCACAAATGGCCCAAGGGTAATAGCTCTGGGTTCTTGTGTATTTGTTTTTTGTAGGACTTTACGGCTTCGGCAACAGTCCCAGATCCTCTCAGATGCAGAAAGTTGTGAGGGGAGAGAAACTTTTTGAGGAAATCGTCGGGAATCTGCACGGAAAGAACGAAGATGAAGTGATGGAATCATTGATGACAGTTCTCAAGGATACCAAAAAGTGAGCTCTTCATCGGCCGTTGAGGATAACAGAGAGTGTATTTCTTTCGATTATTTACTGTTATTTTTTATAATTTTCTTGGTATTGTTTTATTTTTTTTTTGCTTAATTTTATCGGTTTTCCAGAGTTTATCCCTGCAAACAGTATGAGATTCAAACCGAGACTCCCTTTGATTTCTACCAGCATCTAACCTCGCTTTTTGTTAGATTTCCTCCCAATGTCATCAAGTATGGAACCAGGTATGTGTTTTTTCTAACAAGAAAAGTATTTTTATGGGGGTTCCTATTAGACGGGACATATCTCAAAAAATACATAAAATCATGCTGATTAAGAATATGTAAAAATTAGCTGCCCAATTTCGGCGTTTAGAGGTGGAAAATCAATCGCAAGTTGACTTACTCCTAAATAACCCCTTTTCGCCAACTTTTTCACAGGTTTACAAATTTTAGTTTAGCTACTAATGATATTTCTTGAGTGTCTAAAACGTAATAGATAGGTCTTGGCACAAATATTTATTTTTGATGCCTGCAACTTCAAAAAAAGTTGGTTCCGGACAAAAGAGAAATCGAACTCGTGCGGCGTCCACCCCCCTGACTGCAGACTTCTGCACTAGTCACTCGGCCACATCGCTCTCTTCCGAAGAGACCGACCGCTCTTTTTATCGTTTTGAATGCCTGCCTCTTTTGTAGGGAAATTTTGCCAGTTTTTGGGCCTTTTAATACCTGAAACCCAAAATTGGGCAGTTTTAAGTCTTACATATTCTTGATCAGCACAATTTTTCGGATTTTTCGAGATATGTCCCGTCGAAAAGTAGGAGTCTCCATAAAAGTACTTTCCTTGCGATTAATACTTTGGTTTCTCCGCCATTTTTAACTCTGAGCACTTCAGATGTCACACGATTATATTGATAGACAAGGACGACAGGGTTACGTTCAAGGAAACTAGACTGGTTGACGTTGTTAATGAGAAGTGGCAAACCAATATACATACTTTTACGTTACAGTAGCTGTTACAACTTTGTGATATAAATAGAGTCGATCAAGAACTGGTTTGGTTTCTGACGTGTTGAAGGAAGTGGGAGATGTCATCTCCTCCATTTGTTGCCCATTCTTGGAGGAAATGAACTGGTCCAACTGCACATCCCGATGTGGAATTACACATGACGACATCTTCTTTCCGTCCTCATTTAATCGACTATGGAGATTGTCGGGATTATCTCCACCCTCACCCATCGCTGACGCACTTTAAATGTCGTTGACAT
This sequence comes from Bursaphelenchus xylophilus, assembly GCA_904066235.2. Classification (NCBI taxonomy): domain Eukaryota; kingdom Metazoa; phylum Nematoda; class Chromadorea; order Rhabditida; family Aphelenchoididae; genus Bursaphelenchus; species Bursaphelenchus xylophilus. Next base: position 5,103,974 of record CAJFCV020000004.1, read on the forward strand.
TTACTCCAATTAGAGTATAAGTTTTTACTGTGACCTTAGGCAGTAATATCCTCGGTATTTTGAGGATCAGAGAGGGAGACTAGGATTACTGGAAAATGTTTATATGTAATAAAAACAGGCTACGTAAACTTATAATGCCATATTTGTCAGGGAAAACTGTTGGAAATTTACCACCGAATCTTATCGTAAAGTAAAGAATTTCTGGTAGAGTAGCCATTGGAAACACTTTTTTTGCTATGAAAATATATTTATTATACAGGGTCTTACAAAAAACGTGAAGGAAAGTAGAAGGCCATAACTTCCGGCGGAGGCGGCGCAGAGACTTCGTATTTAAAATATGTATTTTTAAAAGACATAAGTTTTTGTCTACGAAATAACACGCTTTTATAGTGCAAACTGAGGTCGCTACGACCTTCTGAAGTAGAGGCATCTCTACCCCGAAAACCAGGTTTTTCGGTTGAAAATGATCGAGAAATTTCGGACTTTGTCGGTTGAAAATCACCAGGAAATATCGGATTTTTTGGGGGTTTCTTGATATAGTCTTTAAGAAAACGTCGAAAAAAATTGCACGTGTTGGCACTTTCCTCCTCTTTTTCAACATCACCCGTATCAAAACCCCCCAAAAAATCCGACATTTCCTGGTGATTTTCAACCGAAAAAGTCCGAAATTTCACGATCATTTTCAACCGGAAAACCTGGTTTTCGGGGTAGAGATGCTTTTACTTCAGAAGGTCGTAGCGACCTCAGTTTGCACTTTAAAAGCGTGTTATTTCGTAGACAAAAACTTATGTCTTTTAAAAATACATATTTCAAATACGAAGTCTCTGCGCCGCCTCCGCCGGAAGTTATAGCCTTCCACTTTCCTTCACGTTTTTTGTAAGACCCTGTAGATTGCTGAAGGTGAAGTTACTCTTCGATTGTCAAGTAACTCGTCCAGAAGCATCGAGAATTTTCTGACAATGTGTGTAACGTAACCTCACTTTAACTTTTTTTTCTGCCCTGAGGGGTTTGCAATGGAACTCGGACCATTCTTTGACCTTTTTAAGTGATTCCCGAGGAAATGCCTCGAATTTATTTATGAAATCAAAGGTTTTTTGGAAAAAATCGAGGAATTTTGAAGGAAATTAATTTGGGGAGGCTCCATTTTCATATGCAAGAAGATCAGTGGAATTTGGGACAAAAACAACAGGATTTAAGCGGCGGCTTTTGCAGAGAAAGCTATTTTTGTTGCAGAAAGTATTGTTATGAAACTAAATCTCGGATGTGATTACTAATAATTGTCAACGTTTGTAATCGTTTATCGATGGACTCTGATCTGTGTGATGAGAAAAAGAGCGAAAAGTCACCAGAAAAACATAATTCAATTTCTTAGATCTTAAGTGAATTGTTACCGTATTTTGGCAGTAAAAGGAAGGGTTTATCGCGTGATAATAACAAACAAAATAATATAAATGAGTGGAGATTGTACTTTTAATGCTATTTTTATTATACGATGACTGTTCCCAAGGCGATACCATTACTTTTCAGAGAGATGTCGTCCTTTTGCAATGATTGAAATCAAGTCGCTGTCATATGATCTCGAAGCGGAGGTTGTCGCTTTCGTAATACTTTTTTGCATCATAGATCTGTTGATTACATTGTGTTTTATCTTCAAAGTTAAAAACATTCCTTTGAGTTCGTGCCAACGCCAGCTGTATCGAGTTTGGTTTGTTGGGTGTGTTTTGAAATTTGAAGAGCAACCCTTCTGTATTTGGAGATTGTTATTTGAACGGGACGGGGTTTACAATCAGTTCTTGGCGGGGATTGGAGGATTGGATTGGCCCAGATAACAGCGAAGAACAGCGAATGCTTTCCTTTTTATTTATAAAAATTTCAAAAAAATTTTTAATTTTTGCCAACTCCTTGCTAAAGTGCAAAGATTCAATTTTGCTTGGAAATTTTTAGTCTTAAATTCTTCCAATTGTCACCAAAACGTAATCTTTCCCTTTCAGAAGTTCCCTTTTCGTCCCGTTCCCGTTTTTACGTCGCCCAAACTTCTGATATCAGCCCTGTTGAGCACAAATCTGATCACAAACTAAATTACAACTTGTTTTCCCTTTCTTTACAAACCCCAGTCCAGTCGATCGATCAATTAGTCCAGCTAATGCGGGGCTCAACCTTTCAAGAATCGCTGAACAGGTACTTTGCAGTCATCGTATCTTCATGGAGATTTTGTTTTCTCCAATTGGAGCGATGGTTGATGACGTCCCCAAACCCACAAACAAGCTCCCGACTTCCGTTCTTGTGATCTTACAACCAGTATTTAATCCGTCTCTCTTTTCATTTAACAAATTTGCAAAGGGCCCGTAAACTTATGAAATCTTGATGTATATTTAACATTTGAGCCGAGTGCCATGTCCACTTTCGACTTTAAAATGTACATTTGGCAGAGATCCGGTGCCCTCAGTAATCCATGCTTTATAAATGTGGCATTCGTAATGTTTTAAAGGTGAAATGACGTGTAGAAACTTATCCTAGACCAAAAACTTGTACTTTATACACTTTTTTGGTTAAATTTCAAGGCTAAAATTGATTCCGACTCTCGGACGCAACTTAGAATCCCTAAATTTATATCTATTTTTATTAACCATGCCCCAATTATCTAGTAATTTCTTCCAATGTAACATTTGGACGTCTTTGGATTACGTGGGCACAGTGATTAGTTGCATAAGGTTCTGATTTTGATTAGAATCTCCTAATCCGGCGTTGTTTTGCCCGCGGGATTACTAGGCCGGGTTAATCTTACGTTCCGGACCCCTGTAAATACCCGTCTTTCAATGTTATTTTAATCCGATGGCCTTTCGCCGATGGTCGCCATGTGGGTGTAGATGTGCATGAATAAGATACATATAGTGGATTTCTTAGATTGTGGCTGACAAAGATGACTGATAAGTAGTAGCATTCTGGCAGTTTACAGGCTTCGATGACAATTAAAACCACATTACGGTAGACTGTTAGAGATGTAGGGATAATAAACCTGTGATTTAAACATTTTTTTCATCTCTAAATGTCACTGACGTTGAAATGTGGCATAAAAGCTTTCTTCAAAACGTTTTCTTAAAATCAGATATTCCAATAGCTGGCGGGAAAAGTAAAAATATTATGAGAAAACGCACTTGAACCACCTCCTATCTTACAGTAACCCGTTCCAACAAATATTTCGTATCTGCGATATTTTTTGTATAAATTTTGCAGTGCTCTAAATGCCTTGTAAATACCTGAGCGAGAGAGAGGGAATTGTTTTTGTAACAAAACTGTAAATATTTTATTTCAAAAAGATTTTGCATCCATTTTGTCTGGAAATTAATTACAATTTCACTCAAATCATCATTATTTACATTCTAAATTAAAACTAACGAACTTTTTCTAATGTATTTATAATCTTATTAATATAAGATTACAAATACAGCATTTAATTCCCTCGGGCGGGTTTCAGCGTTGGTTGTAACACTCAAATCCCTTCGTCCTTTTCAGACACTCAGATTGGAAAATACTCACAATTGGATGAGCTTTGTTCGGTTATAGTGTAACATAAGATTGCATCGCATCCCTGGCAGTTCTCATCAATTACTCCTAACTAATTGATTACTTCAAATCAAGTGTTTTTGTGGCCTTACACTCGATGTAATTCCCCTTTTGTTTTTCCTTTATCTCCCTCATTTCCTTCCGTACCCTCTATCATTCATTTGATCATTACTTTTGCAGCCTTACTACTGGTCTGATGACCGGAATTCTTAAAATATTCAGCAGCCCTTTGGAATGAGCGCTTTCCACGCATTAAAAATAAAACTGAAAATAAATATCGGCAATTAAATTGATTCACAATGACAAATTGCCAGAGGCGTTTAGCACAAATTAGAACGTATTTGGCATTTTGTCCATGTCTCTGTGACGCTGCAGAGCGCGTAGGAACGGTCATTTAGAGCCCGAATTCACACGTCATTCGAATTTCCCCGGAGGAAGTTTAGCGTTAATTAATGAGGTCGTTCGAGGACGATCTTTGTCCCGAGATCAGTGGAGTGTATCAAGATTGGTCTGCACTCTTTCCCAAATAGGTATTTTGGAGCTATTAGACGTGATGACATTAAAAACGTCATGCACTTACCGTACCCCAATGGCCATGGTGAGTGTGGCAAAGGCGAATGGTTGTAGTCGGTTTGCTACAAATGCTGGTGAAAAAATAACAAAAAAGGAGGTCAAAGTCTCAAATTTGTATTATTGGTCTTACAATTAGCCAAGAATCCCTAAAATAATATAAAAATAAAGATTGGACTGGGAATGCCCAAAGGCTAGAGCTTCAATAGCGTCACTACTCTTTTGTATCCAAAATATTATCTTTTGGACAGTGAATTCTGAATCAAAATATTCCGCATTGACCTTTTAGGCCCACGTTTCATTCCAAATCGGATGTTTTTGGAATAAATATTTTCGTTTTAGCACGCATCCATCGGATATGACGTTTCCCTCTTCCCGCGTCGTGTTTTTTCTGTAGCCGCCGCTGGAGCGAACCGTTGAGTACAATTCACTCGATTAATAGTCAATGTTACAGTATCCCGGGCATGTCTGAAAATAATTTCATTGTTTGAAACCATGGCCACAAAAGAATGCCGCAGGCGTTTTGTTTCCCAAATCTCCTTAATATGTCTTTTTGCCGCGTTTCAGTTTTGGAGATTACAATTACTGTTTATTTTATTGCCCCGAGGCCATAAAACCGGATGACTGCGGGGGTGCGTGTTACAATTGATTTGTCATGAGTTCTTCGATGCATGAGTAATGTCAGGGCGACGACTCTGCAGACTTTTTTGATCGGAAATGATACGATTTAGCCGCGAATAACATATCCTTTATGCCGTGGCTCCACATCCTTTTTTGGCATTTTTATGCATACTAAAGCTGATATTGCAGTCTGATCTGCATTTCTGAAATCTTGGGGAACTTGTTTTGCAACTTTCCATTGATTTCTGATTCAATTTGCGTCATCGGCTGAAGAAATTGGAGTCCAAGGTCGATTATCCATCGTTTAGGTCAACACGTATCTTGCTTCTCAAATACGACCTCTTTTCGTTGTTTAGGCGGTCTCTAAGCCGAGTTACAGTACTCCTTGCACTTGCTGGGCGATCTGCCTCGGATTTTTATTTTTGTCTCGGAGGCGGCATTTGATTTGCATAAGCATTATTTCTGGTATTGCGAAATCCCAAAAGTCGTTAAATGGCGACAAATATGCGCGGAATGCGAATACCGCGCGCATTCCAACTTGATTACGTGATCGCGTTGCGCGGACTGCGTCATTGTCGGGATTAAAAGTGAATTGAATTGGCTGGAAACCTTGAGATTCTTGGAGTGCCAAAACTTTTTTGAGTCGAAAAAATTCGAAAAATGTGTTTTTTGAAAGGAAGGGGCGGACAAACTTTATAATTGGATCAAAGGCGGCTGACCACTACGAATTCGTTGAATTATTTATTGCAATATATATACAATGGTCACATCGGTTCGCGATATAATTCTCTACAACCCTGCCTGCATAATTGCTGCATTCCGTCTCTTTTCTTACACTGTTTTCGTTTTAGTTCTTGTCCACTTTTGCACCGGTTTGATCTTGTTTTTGCGGTTGAAACTATAATAATACTCGGACTTTGCAGCCGTTATTTTTAGCCGTTTACACGCCCGTATATAGAGATTAGGGACATTATTATCATTAATTCCCGATGCACTTTCCTTGAGTGTATTGTTAACGGTATTTGTCCATAATGCCCTGTGGGCAATGGAAATGATGGCGTTGCTGGAGCTTAATTAAACTTTTGGAACAAGAGAGTAGATAGGGTCCGGATTAGTGATAAGACAGTCTAATGTTCTGGAAGTTGAGCCCAATCCGCTGGCCTCGCAGTGCTCCAAATTTATGGAATCTTCTTCGTTCTGGATCCGTTAGTCTTTGATGAGAAACTCCATCTTCCTGATTCTCGTTGTGCATATATATGTCATCGTTTCCCCCATTTCCTCTTCTTTCTGGCCCCAACCATCAGCCGAGCCGATCGTTTAGTCTCATTCGCCGACCGTCCGTGATGGGCATACTAATCCGCCGGATTCCCGAAAACAAGTGCCGATGGCATACCAATGAACCCTGTGTCATGGTGTTTCGGTCATTTCCCATTCCACAAAAAACATAACTTCTATGACGTTTCAAACAAAATAAACGCCTCCGGGGCCGCACCATTCTTCATCAGAATTAGATGAGGAATTGTGTCTGCGGGCGACAACAACGCCGCAAGTCCGAATTCGGGATTCTGATGCATAAATTAGCCTTCTTTATTACGGTAATCAATAGATTGAGGGGAGGGTAAGAGGTTTACGACGTCAACGCGAATGCAGCAACCCGTTTCATATTAGAGTAGGTTCTTTGCAAGAGAGCTGAGAGAGATAAGTACAGTAGTTCCTTCCGAACGTGTAATAGTTAGTTGGGGACAGACAAAGGAACACCTTATTAGGATCGACACCGAACGCAAATTTAAAATGCGCGGAGACAAACGTACTTTTAGACCTGAATGGAGTCGGAAGTCGAATTCACTGTTAACTAATGAGACCACAACACGCGGAATATTAGAGTTACCATACTTGGGAAAGGCTTGGCGAATACATATGACACAAGCACAAGTTCCGAGTAGCATTAACCATGGTGCGTTGAAAGGACGGACCATTTTGATGTGATCTTTTTGTTCATTTCCTCTTGCAAGTGCAAGCAATGTCGATCTATTATTTCTCAAGACAAAGATGACTCAGTCATCATGTGCACTGCTCCCAAATAATACTGTACTTTTGCTTTCCCGCCCCAGATTACATATTTCAACTCTTAATTAACGAATTTAATGACGACCATTATAAGCTCTAGAGGCGACAAACCTGACTACAGGAGGTTCCCGACCATATGGCTCTTATTTATGTGACCCTTTTATGTTACAGCGTATTTTCTGCAAGGTTCAATCGTTCACCAGAGCGAGGGCGTAGTAAAGAGTCCAAGAGAAACACAGTTTCCGCCGATGATTCGGCGATTTCACAACCCCCGTTCCGACCTCCACTGTTCGTCAAATGGCTTCGCCCACTTGCGAGACTCCAAATCCCAGAGATCAATGTTTATTTACCCAACCAGATTCACATTGTTTCCATAAATAGAGTCACGTTTTTGGTGATGGGCACGTTTCTTTAATTCAGGTTTCTGACAGTATTACAACTTGTTCTATCTATTTTTCTCATCAAATCATGTAGACCGCAATCTCGTTGAAGAATTCCCACTCTTCTTTTGTGTCCTATATATAGATGTTTGATCTTCCTGTTTCTTTTGACTTCCTTCTCCTTCTTGACCCCTGATCGAAGTGTTGATGCCTCACTGTCATTTCCGGTCAATCCGGTGGCACTTCATCATTCGGGTTGGACCAAAAACCGCAAAAACGTCGAAATGAGTTTAATTCCACTTGAAGAGCGCCCTCCTCAAATAGCACGTCGAACGGCTCTAAATTGCGGGTCGATGGGACGGCACATGTCATGCTTAGGGGTCATTCCGGGGGCTGTGTTTTTGGGCGAGGGTTGACGAAATCTCGGAGCGCGGAGTGTTCGCTAGCGATGACGCAAACGCGGACCCCACCTCGAGCAAGTATCCCGGGGATATCTCGGTGTTCCGTGAACGGTGGCTAGTTCCTTGACCCCATTGTCGACGCGCTCGTTGCGTGGGTCGAGTGCACTTGAAGGTTGCAAAAAATAAAAAGCTAATTAGTGCTTATTTTTGGTAGTCCGCGTTTACAGTATGTGGTGCGGCTAAACACGGTCTGGAAATGGGCGGGCGGCCCCTGTTTGAGGAGATCGGGGCGGGGCGTGACGGCGAACGAGGCGAGCATTCCATTACACGGGGCGAAGGAAACATTCGGTCTGTTACTATAGCCCTGCAGCCCGTCATTTGCATAAACATTTACTCATTCTGTTGTTGTTTTGGGAGCGGTTCGGGAATTTTAAATTTCGATCACCGTCCTCAATGGAACACCTGATCTCCGGCCGCATTCTGAAGTCGGAATGGGAAAAGCGGAAACGACCTGTTGTTATATTTACGCTTGTTTACGTTTTTTTACCAGTTTCCCTTGATGTCAGATTCTTTTATTTTAAATTTACGACAATTCTTTCATTTGCTTCCTTCTTACTGTACTATGTTTACGTTGAACTTACTGTTTATATCTTAATCAAATCCCGATGCAAACCTCGTGTTCTTTCCGCGTCGCTGTCCTTAGGGAGCAGCTCTTAGACCCTTTGGTATTCCCCGGTGGAATGTTTTGGAATCTGTAACCTTTCCCGCCCTTAAATATCATATCGCTAATCCCACCACCTTAGATTTGCATTTCCGAATGAGACTATTGCCGTTTCGAGTGTTGTTTATCAGCGGTTTAACATTAACTATTATCATCGTATTTCCGATAATAAGCGAATCTATTCAGCCAAAAATCGAACTGGTGTCCCCTCAGGTGAACAATGCAGTTATTGGGCGAATTAAGCGCAATACCCCGTTCTCTACTCGTACTCCTATTAACAGTACTATTAGTGACAGGATCAGTGATGGACGATGGCTTGGACGTTTTGAATAACAAACCCACAGAAACAATAGAAAACGCAAGCAAAAATACTGGATGTAACATATACGCGAACGAAGGGTTGCATGTGGTGCTAGACCGGATTTGCACGTTATGCCATGAGATGTACAGCGACACTAATCCCAACATGAGGTCACAGTGCCGGTAAGTAAAACAACATAAGTGGTTGTTTTATGACGTTTCTCTTCTAATTCATGATACTGTAACAAGAAAGTGAGACTATAGTTTTTGTAACTTTATTTTTGGCCAAGATAATGCGATTAGAACGTCACTATACGCGCGTTTGTAGATGGATCTAATTCAGAATTATGGGAATAATGCGGTTATAATGGGTGAACTCCACTGTTTTGACATCGCAATATCACCTGCTTTATTTGATTATGCTTACCAAGCAATCGAATGTGGGCTGAATATGCATGCGAAATGGGGGTATGATGTTTACCGAGGTATATTAGGAGCGCATACGTATAATATAACGAGGAATTAGATGTAGAGAAAACGATTCATGCTCGATTTAAGGCCGCATAAGTTCAATTTTAAATAATTCATAGCCTCAAACTGTTTACAATATCATTAACTCACGTTGCTTATATCGGTTTGCGAATAACGTCTTTGTCTTTCAGAACAAATTGCTTTCGAAATGAACAGTTCAAGAAGTGCTTACTGGTGTTCAGGCCAGCACGATCATTACATCGGCGAGATGTGCTCAGGCAAAACTGGTAACGACCAATCTAATAGTCAGCGACTAAACGGGTGCTTGTTACTTTCTTGTTATTAGTCTCCTTTTTTGTATATTTTGATTAGTCGATTAGCTGCAGATCCCTTCGTATTGCGTTGACCTCGATCTTTTCTGATCTCTCCCCTTTTTCGATTGTCTTGTACATCATATATGGTCATGATGTACATGCTGTCCATCCATCGATGGCATGGTACTTTTAATTTATTACTTTATAGTTCTCTGATCTTTATTGCATAGCCTTCTCTGCACTCCTTATATCTTGTACATGGCATTGGAGGTCTCGTCGTACCGCTCACTTCACTCTTCCCATTGATTACACATCAGCAGAAAACCCAGTGGATACTGATTATTTATTGAAATTATATATAAAGTTATTAATATTATCGTGTTACTTATTGTATGTTTGTTTTAGGAATGTATAAATACACAGCTAGGTGGCTAATTTGTTTAATGCTATGAATCAGGCGAGTGGTGCAAGCAGAGGGGTCATAAATTAGATGGATCGTTTCCGGAACCTGAGGACAGATGACGCAGCAAAACTTGTATGTGGCGTAATTACTACGTAAAATTATGGTAAAATCTTTGCGAATCCTCAAAATAGCCTTTACAACACACAATATTATTGTATTACATTTTTTGTAACTATGTTGCCTGAGGGGATATTTACTCCAGAAACTAGTTCCTTCCACATGAGCTCCCAAAAATAACCTTATAATAGATGTAAATTCGACGTTCACAGGCATGTATAGCATCGCCTTGCTGATCGGCCTGGTCCTTTATTCAATTTGGAAAACACCTCGCCCCCAGCATTTTGTTTCAAATTTGGAATGGCCCTTAGTTGGTAATTGAGTTTTTATGAGGATTACCCAAATAAACGAACAACTCAATTAAAGGTTACTTTTTGGGATATTCCTTCGAGGAAACATCTGGAAAATGGTCGAAAAAATAGTAGTCAACACGTTCATCATCCTAAACTAATAATCGGTTACTGAAAAAGGTTCGAAAAACTGAAAGAGGAAGTGGAAAGAAGCAAGGATACGCAACTTCTAAGGAAATTAAGGCGAGATTTGTCAAACCTCTTATTGTAGGACCTCCCAACCTGCAAAACGCCCATCATTCCATCGGAAAGAAAACATCCACATCCGTCATTAAATCGCTTTTTATCCAACGATCTCGATCTCTTCTTCCGTGGCATCTCTCTTTCCACAGTAACCCCGTCACAACACTCGAACACAAATTCTATTCATAGTCAGACGAGTGCCTATCATCTATAAATCTGCTCCTCCCAAATTCCAAGACTTACAAAACCTTTCTCTCCCTCAAACCTGCTTCTTTTTGCCCTCTTTTCGTACTGAAAATACCCCATAAAAAAGTTTTCTGACCGTTTTTCGAAAATTAATTAAGTCATTTCCTTGTACTCTTTTGGTCGACTTAAAAGTATAGATGGTGTTACGAAAAAAGGAGATGTACTGATGAGCACGTCTATCCATCATTTTGTACAACGAACAGAAACATGACGTCGTGGGGGACGCCAACCATCCATCAAGGGGCTTTTTTGGGAGGGTCGCGGTCATGTCAGCAAAAAACAACTATTTTGCAACAACATCTATTTATAGGAAAAAGATGCCATCAGTTCAAAGAACAGGCACAAAAAAATAACGTCCTCAATCCAAACAAAAAAATGTTTAAATCATTATCCCGAAACACTGTATGTAGTAATATCCAATTTAGAATATTAATTTGCGATCTGATTTCGGACATAACACCAGGTTACGCCAGGAAATTTGTTCAACACAAGAATGCAGGAACATATTGGAAATGAAATTAGGCCATAAGTGTCCTTACACTTCATAAAAAAGCAATCAAATAAGTTAAAAGAATTACTTTTTATACGGTTATTGGGTTTCGAAGGCAAAATCATGTAAATATTGACGTAGGTCGAAGTAGTCCTCCTTGGTGCCGGTCTTTTTAGTTGCCAATTTTATGAAGTCACTGAAAAAGAGAAGGAAATGACATCACTTACACTACAAGATCCACAAATACAGACAACTGCACACAAGTAACCCCGTCGTGCCCTAACAAAACCCACGACTAAAGAGTAGACTATAAACGCCATTGTATCAAGAATAAGTTTTCTACTTACTTTTTTACTAAATCAACGTAATCGAAGGGAGCGACACATCGGAATTTGGGAAGGATAATATTCTGAATGTCCGAGACCTTTTCCAAGTGACCTCTGTATACCAACAAGGGAATCTAAAATGCATTAAAGATCAATTTTTGAGAGACCGTCAGCTCACCTGAACATTAACATCGAGATCTCCACACTCGGCTAACAATATTCCCTTTAATAAAGAATACAAAATTGACAATCGCTCCAAGGTAAATGGTTTAGGACCTGTTTCGTGAAAATTCTCCCGGACAACAGTCCGCTGATGAGCTCGCCTTTTGCCAGTAGCCCGCTGAAATGCGTAATAATAACAGGTTTCGCGGAATGTCAGAGCAAAGAAGGATCAAACGATCTAAAACAAGGTCCTAACCTCTCCAAAATACCGTTTATCCGTGCTTGGAGGATTGTAACTCGCAAAATATGCAGCTATTAATGTTAATGAAGCTACGTGAGGTAGCCTGTCGAATATCGGTTGGACTGATAGTCTCGTCCGTGGCTTATTATCCAGTATTCTCTTTACAATTCCATTCCATTGATCCGTCTTTCCCACAATTGAAATTAGGTTCTCGTGTTGTGCCCTCTCCAGAATTTTTACAACCTAAACATAATACAAAGCAGTTTTTTACTCACATATTTGCCGATTATGAAGGGATCCTGGTTTTTGGGTAATAAATTTATCACATATCGTAGTAATTTAGACTCCACCTTCAGATTTTTTTGAATAGCAGCTTCCATACACAATGCCTCAACATCACCTAAGCGCATATGACAGAAGGAGTCACACTTACTTTGAGAAAATCGCTCGAACTTGTAACTAATTGTAGAATGATGAAGAAGTTCATCAAAAGAATCAGCCACCAACATCCACGGGAGAGTACTTACAGATATCACTTTGATCTTATCCCTCCTCTAATTACATAAAAGAAAAACTTTACTCCACATACCTCCTTGAAAGAAAAGAAGAGCTCCTTTATAAAACTAAACTTCAATTGACTCATTTCTTCGGCATTATTCATAATGAAGATCAGTTTCTTTTCTGGGTTTTCACCGAAATATAAATCCAGCACTTCTTCCAAAACACGTACGGATGAGACTGGAAAGTCTAAGGCTCTCCCAATCTCTTGAAGGACCTCCTTGTCATTACCCATGAACAAACAAAGATTAAGCCTTAACAGTACCTAGCACAATATAAATACAAATGAGATATACTTACCACATCGTCTGTGACAAAAGGTTTCATCTCGCTATTCAGCTTTTCTAGATGAAGCTTCTGAGCTTGGACATGAAGGTGGAAACAAATCCCGGACTTATCACGAAGAAACCGTTTTATAGTAGACATTGAAGTAATATAATTAATGGGTTAGAAAAACGCTGACGCGAGATATCAGCTATATGAAGGTTCAGAGATGAAAGTGTATGTGGTCCAGAATCTTGTCTTATCCTTTTCGAAGAATATTTTTCCGCCAAATTTTTTTCGCAAAAAAAAAACATTCTGCAAGTGGCAGAGATCTGGGCGCACCCTGCCCGGAGCTCGGACTTGTCTTTGTGTGTTAACTCTTCCTCCGACGGGACAACTCTTGCAGACAATAAACTTTTTGGTTCTGTAAAACAATATTGAGTGTTGCTTAATCTGGGGATTAATGACCCAGATAAACGGGTGTTATTGAAATGGACGAGGCGGCAAATAAGACAGTAAAGTCTCCAGAAAAGTAGGTGATGTCATGCACAAGGTTGTTCACCTTTAGACCGACGGGTGCATCCAAACCAATCATTCCGGACAACCTTAGGCGGCGAAATAGTGTGGTAAGGGTTTGTTTTTTATGTTTAAAGTGCTTTAGAATGAGAGGGGAACCGGGAACGTGAAGAAAAACACAAACCCCATCAAAGACGATGAGTAAGTCAATGTAAATTATTGAACTGTAATCTTCGAATGTTTAGTGATACCGAGAGAAGAAAGTCATGGCAAGATCCAAGCAACCCGCATTTCCGTAAGTGCATATGTTATGTTACTACTATGTGTCTAGAGTTAAACGGCCATTATTTGGCTGATCTTTCTGATCGAGTAGCCCGGATGTACGATAATCCCTTATATGCCGACGTAGCGTTCCTGGTTGGAGAAAAAGAAGAGGTAATCAACACTGTCTTTATATTTACTCCATATTTAGAGACATACAGCGCACAAACTTATCTTATCCCTAAGTTCTGAAGTCTTTGGAACCATGCTATACAACGACAAGTTTGACCAAAACATTGTGAATGGGTGTCAAGAGATCAAAGTCCCCGATATTGATTCCGAAACCTTCAAAAAGGTTATTCAATTCATGTACACCGACACAATTCAGTTGGATCTGGACTCCGTGATTAATGTCTTATATTGTGGTAAGTGTTTCAAATAATAAAATTTATTCTTGACTTTAGCCCGAAAATATGCTATTCTGAACCTGGAGCGGAGATGTTCGGACTTTCTTGAGCAACATTTGACAGTAGAGAATGCGTTTATTATTCTCGGCCAAGCTAAATTGTACGACCAAACTCATCTGGCTAGGGTTTGTTTTGATCTGATAGACAAGGAGACGATCGAAGTTCTAAAAACCGACGGGTTTTTGGAAGTGGGGAAAGAAGTCTTGAACGATGTCTTCAGGAGAGACACTTTGAGGATTATGGAGCCAGACCTTTTTGATTTAGTGATCAGATGGGCGGAGGCTGAATGTGGAAGAAAGAAGTTGAAGCCGATTGGAGAAAATATGAGGAAAGTTCTTGGGGAGACATTGTATACTATCAGGTTTCCACTGATGACTTTAGAAGAGTTCTCTGGATTAATGAGTAGGTCGTTATTGTTGTAGTATAAATTTAAATTTAGCCAAGTATCGTGGATTTTTAACCGACCGTGAAGCTCTTGACGTCTTCTTACACCACCATCTAGAAGAAAAGCCTTCAATCCCCTTCCCATCCAGAAGTCGTTATCGAGTTTTGGGCAAAGAATTGGTGATTACAAGGTTTCAAAGGATCGAAAGTCGCTGGGGGTACAGTGGAAGCGCCGATAGAATCAAGTAAGTGGTTTGTTAAGCATAAATAGGTTTGTGTGCATTGATTTAAGTTGTTTTAGTGGGAGTAGAGGTTACACACAATTCAAAAAAATTTAGGTGGGGATAAACCAGATACGGAATGCGCGGTTGTATTTGCTAATGTTAGTCGTAAAAAACAGTAATTATGATAATGTCGAAATTACTTTACTTTGTTTAGATTCACAGTTGATGTTCCCATTTTTATCACAGCCTTAGGGCTTTATGGATCGATGCATGGACCGTACCAATATGCAGTGAAATTGGAGGTAGGATATATTTAAAATAATTTGTTATTTTAGATAACCGATTTCTCATCGAATAAAGGGATCGCGATAAATGATACAACCTTCCAATGTGATGGAAGTGCAGGAATATTTAGAGTACCCTTCAAAGAACCGGTGGAAATATTGGCCAATGTTACTTATGAGATTTCAGCGACGATAAAAGTAAGTTTTGATAAGTCGGAGAGGAAAATGGTTTTTAAGATAATTGTTGACATTGTGATTGTAATTCGGAAGTGATTATTAGGTTCATAAGTATGGCCGTGCCGTTTTTACGGCTTTTAAATTCAAGCAAAGCAAAAAAGTTTACATTAAAGAGTAAAACTTCCTTCCCGATGATGTTTCGTATGTTCTCAAGTCCTTTCTTTCTGGGTTTTTCTCATTTGATGCAAACTGAGTAAAGCTTCTTTTTGGTTGAGCTTGCTGGGTAACTTTTCTTGCGTCATCGTTTTTATTCAACAATCTACATCTTGAATTTTTTAGATGGGTTTGAAAATTACCAGTTTTGAAACGTTGAAACCATTCCCGACGGATTGTTTCTCATAAAGCACGGCCACCCTTAAGCCTTATTAAGCCTTATCATACGAAACGTAACTCAATGGATTTAGTTTCCAACGTTCTTTCAGGTTATCTGAACAGACACGCCAAATTTTGTAATTGCAAAAAATGAACAATATGAAGTCTTAAGGCGCGGTCATACTCCTAAACCTAAATAAATATATGGTTAATGGGTTGGATTTCAGGGTCCTGATTCCCATTACGGTGCGAAGGGTCTTCGAAGAATCTCCCGTCACTCCTCACAAGGGACGATCACTTTTCAATTCAGCTATGCTCATGGGACCAATAATGGGACCTCAGTGGATGATGGACAGATCCCAGAGATCATATTTTGTCTTAAAGAAGGATAAGATTACATCTGGACTTATTTTTTATTTTGTAGAATTACTGGTTTCGATCATACGGTTGCATCATTACTTTAGTGGAACTACTATTTTAAAAGTGTATATAGTATTGATTTTTTAGCAGTTACCGAATAAATGTACATACGAGTATTGTAACGGACTGTTTTCTGTTTACTTTAATCCATTCATTTCCTCCCCGAATTCTTTGAAATTAAAACATTTAGAGGTGGTAATGTAAATAAAGCAGTCGGTTATCGACACCTTCGACTATGTAGTATAGTGAATAATGTCCTGCACCAGAACGGCTTCCTTTAAATGTTCTTCATGCGGGACTGAAGAACCAAGAGATCAGAGGCATTCTTTGTGGGGGGTTGGGCGTGGTAACTACTACAATATAATTTAAAGCCACTCCCCCTAGCCGAGAACTACGGTAATTAAAGAAAACTTGTGACGGGAAAGAGTGAGCGGAAGGGCAATAACATATCCATGGACTTAAACAAATAGATCCCCTCTTTTTATTTATGGATCTCTAAATTCCCGCGGAAATTCGCTTTTTTTGATTTTAAAATATTGCTCGAATTCAGTGAACCGAGCAGATCCGGCCATTGCCCCGGGCTTTAATGGCCGATTCGACGGGGAAAAGTTTAAATCTCCCGGCCGAAAGCCCTCAGGGCATGGGATATCTTCATTTGTATATCTCTGGCTTTAAGCGCTCGTCTGCGGGTTTAATAATCGCTTTTTTGAGGGTTCTTATAACTGCTTCATTTGCTCTTAAACTTCAATTCAAGGTCATTTAGGAAGGGCCCTTATCTGGAAGCAATGTGCCGGCATTTGTATTATACGCTGTTATCATCCAAATTTCTTCGCATTATTCAGTTAGTCTTTTGTTTTCATTATCATAATCCGCGGAAGAATGATTAATGGGGAATTGTTTGTGCTATTTAAAGAGTTTTACCAACAAATTTTGGGGAGAGAAATGCCAAAGGTCATCGGGTAGTTACAAATGAGATTTAAATTTTTTGATTATTTTGGTCTTTGCAAACCGATCTTACTTTTAATTAAGGTTACGGTAATTTTTGTGGTTACAGACTGTAGTGATATTAATGAATTGCTGAAAACGGTAGCGCGTCCAAAATGACTTTTTGGGTCAACACAAGGCAGGCGGAAGAAAAGGGACGTAGCAGATGCCTACGAGGGTTGGCGAAGCCGTTGGAAGCTTTGCGGAGTCTCGGCAAGGACTCGACGGAATCTTTACGAATACTTACAGTATGATCACGTTTTCTAATTTTAGCCATTAGAAATCTTAAGTCTATTGACAGTTGTGAGTCCATTCCAAACACCTCAAAATATATCCTAAACTAAATCAAAAAGAACCTGATCTATTTTATTATTTCTATTAATGAAACCGTCTACTAGCATTTATCATCTATATTCCTGTGGCTGAATTATGTATTTTGTATGTCATCCTTCGGGAAAATAGTGGCGGGTCGTCGTAGTGAAATGCTTCGCCTCGTCGAAAAAAGAGTGCAATCGCGCACCAAATGTCCAGTTGCTGCCAGCCCTTGCCAAGCAATGGCGCGATGACACGCCACTGTTTTCCCGACAGAGTGATACATAAATTAATTTGTTTAAATATTTTAATTTTGAGTAGTGTCAATATGTCTTAGACGTATGCCCTATAATTTCTCGGCCCTTTTCTTAATATTTACACCTTCGAGAGACCCTTCATTTAATCTTATTTCACTTGACCGTTCTTTGGATATCCGGATTCCTATTTTTTTACCGTTTATTCTCAAATCTTCATGTGCAAATGGTAGTCCTTCCGGAAAGGCGCTGGACTGATTTTTGGCGTTTGCACTGTGCGAAAGAAAAAAGTCATGTTGCGAGCGACAGCAGAGAAAAGCCTATTGCACGGTGCAAAAAGCAAAAAATTGCACAGTGCAAAGAGAACTTTCTTTTTCCCGCGGTGCGTGTCGCCGATTTCGGTCCAGCGACTTTCCGGACGGACTAGTAATTGAAGGAATTAAACTTTTTTGAAGTTTTCGAATTAATCATTGATTTATTTGCAATTATTATTATTTTTGTTTACTCTTCGAACTTTTTATTCTATATTTCGCGCATTTTTTTGGAAACCCTTGAAGATCAAGTTAAAATCATCCCTTTTTTTAATTTTTTTATTACGTAATCTAACCGCAAAACTTTTAAGTTTTAGAGGTTAAACTGGGTCCCCGAACATATCAATTCTTTGGTCGGATCTCTGATGATAACGACAAATGTATGACAAAGTTCATGGTAAGAGTCTTGTTGTAGCATTGCGTAATTACAGGGTGTACCAAAAAAATGGAAACTTGTTTTTATAGCTATATTTTTTCGGAGAATCAAAGTTCAGCAAAAGTAACGGTTATGATTAGTAACATAGAGCATTGTTTATAACATGTTCAATCTGTTTCACAGTGGCTGCCTTTGGTGGCGATATAGAGCTCCAAACGTGACGTAAAATTTTGGGGTCCGGGCCGCAGCTTTTTATGGGAGAAATCGGTCCCGTTCGTGGCGCATCATTTACGTTGCGGCTCCAAACTTTTGTGGAGCATAGTACAGGTGCTGGCCTTCTATTTAAAAAAATATATAGTCCATTGGATTCAGATCTGGCGAGCAGGCGGCCATTTTGCAGGCGGGACAAAATCGGGAAAATCGGTCCCATTTGGGGTCCTGAGTCGATTTTGCCTTGTGAGCCGGCGCTGAGTCCTGTTGAAACCCCAAGTTTACATTGCCAAGGTTCTGCTGAGCTCACGGAAGCACGACAAAATAGAAATTAACGCGGCGCTAGTATTTTGTCCCATTTATTCACGAAAAACGTGGAATTCTTGCCGCTGGCACAAATTCCGCCTTAAGCAATGACGACCCGGATTTTGGTGGTATTTGACGATGGCCAACAGGCTAGGAGCCTCACTGAAGCAGATTCTATCGTTCTGGTGGTTGTGTATCCGCTAAATATTAAACCGCGAACTGAATGCGCTCACGTCTCGGAGCTGCGGCCCACCCGTTTGACTTTCCGACATTTTTGCGCTGTATGCACTTTCTCTCGACTTTAAAGATCTGAATTTTTTAGAGCTTGTATAACATGAGGTTGAGCTCGCCTTTGACTACTCGGCCGAGCGATCGGTCGCTGATGTCAGTCTCAAGGGCCAGTTTTTCTTGAAAATCGCGGATTTTGCTGTGGGGGATCTTTCGGTTGAAAGAAGCGCAGGCGGTGCGTTTTCTTTCACTTCCTGGGCGCTTACTATCCGTATCAAGCTCCTTGGGCCTCGTGATTACTTTCGACACAACGTTCTTTCTATACCGAGCAAATTAACTTTTCGAACAGCTCCAAAAACAAGTCCAAAATCGAGGTCCCTTTGTTTGAAGTTCAAAAAAGACAGGTCGATTAATCGATATGGGCGTAAAAATCAAAACACTAGGACAGAAAAACACAGAGAATTTTGTAGTAATAAACTTCTTTGGCTACACCTAACCATTTTCGCGTCAGGACAAATGAAAAAAAGTTTCCATTTTTTTGGTACACCCTGTATGTTCCTTACGGTAACATTAAATGTAATCACATTTCAACGGACTGATCTTTGTTTTTTCAGCTGTCGAAAACGGGTTTGTGGCCAACGGAAAGGTCCAAAAAAGGTATGGGAAAAGGCCAGGTCCTATTTACCAAAAATTACAACTCGGATTAGTCAGTAGTAGCCTATGAGAACTTGTTTTTTCTCATATATATTTGTTAGAAGAAAAAAATTTCCCTTTTTCTCAGCTGTCTAGTAAGTACTTTCATAAAATGTACGGAATAATGTCTGATCTTTTGTTCAAATGATCCGTTGTAGCGATGATTGGGTAAAGCCGAAGGAGTCCAAGGATATAGTAGATCATCATCATGAGACTCGACTCTCCTTTACCCTCCAGGCGTTCTTTCCGTTTCTCTTGGCTGGTTTTGGAATGGTGGGAGCGGGCATTTTATTGGATCGAGCGAGCACTTGGTACTTTCTGAGTGAAGTGCCTGAGGCATTAATCTTGGTGCCAGCATTGCTGGGATTAAAAGGAAATCTGGAGATGACCCTGGCTTCAAGATTGTCTACTATGGTGAGGTTTGGAGTAATAAATTTAACTTGCAAGAGAATCCTTGTATTATTTGCATATTTTCAGGCCAATCTCGGCCAAATGGATACCCGGGAGCAACAAGTCATGGCCCTAATCAGCAACTTGGCCCTTGTCCAGACGCAGGCCATTGGTGTCTCGCTCGCCGCCTCTTTCCTGGCGATAACCACCAGTTTCTTTGATGGCTATGGTTTCCATTGGCCTCGAGTTGTTTCCCTGATGTTAATCTCGATCTCAACTGCTTCTATCGCATCTCTGATTCTCTCCACGGTCATGGTTTTGTTGGCCATTATTGCCCGCAAGTGGAAGATCAACCCGGACAACGTCAGCACTCCAATTGCAGCCATGCTGGGGGATATAACAACACTGGCGTTTATGGTAAGGATTAGGATCTTCGAAGGTCAGATTTGGGGAAACGAAATTGTGAAAAGAAGTTTGAAGGGTTTCTGGATCTTTGTAAATTGCTTAAGAATAACGTCACAATAAACAATCGAATTAGTCGATAAAACTTATTATGACTTTTATTCTCTTCAAAATTCAAATTTTGATTTTAGATTTTATTTGGGACCGTTCTGACTAAAAACGCTGAGAGCCTTTTCATCCTCCAAGTCATCTTACTGGTCCTTTTTATTTCATCTACGGTAATCTGGGCATTGGCGGCTTCAAAGAATCCGGCTACCTTGGAAGTCCTCAAACATGGATGGTATATTGTAATTCTGGCCATGTTGATCAGCTCCGGTGGGGGATATGTCCTCAAGATGGCCATGACCAAGTTCTCTTCCTTGGCGGTATTCCAGCCAGTTGTGAATGGAGTGGGAGGAAATCTGGTGGCCGTTCAGGCAAGCAAGATCTCCACATATCTTCATCGACATGGAAAACCGGGGGTTCTGCCTGAAAATAAAATCATGACATATGCGTTACCGATCAGGACGTTTGCTTTGAAGGGTGAGGTCAAACATATCCATAGCTTTAAATGATCAATGAAATTGCTATTAATTCATGCTGATAATTGTTTAGAAGAAGAGTCAATTCATGCTTTACTATTATTACTGATGAGTATTCCCGGCCATGTGATCTTTCTCACAGTAATATCGTTGGTAGAATTGGGAGATATCTACGATTGGAAATTCTACATTGCCTATGCCATCATTGGCATGTTGCAGGTACGATCTTACACCTAATCCAGAATTCAAATCTTATTTATATTACTTTAGGTAGCCATCCTTCTCTACATATGCCAGTTATCCTGCCGTGTTATGTGGCGATTCAAGGTGAACCCAGACAACAACGCGATTCCTTTGCTGACGAGTTTGGGAGATTTAATAGGGACATCCCTGTTGTTTGCTATGTTTATTATCCTCAATTCCATATCCAGTGAAGTCATCTCCAATTTGGAGGAAGAATCACCCTCTTCGAATTAGGGATTGATGGTCTTGACCACTTACTGTTTTTAGTCTTAAAGTGTACTTTATTAAAAATAACGAGAACGGTCTTAATTCGAGTTGCCTTTAACATTTGGTTGTATAGTCTTCATACTACAGTCCTACGTTCCTCATTTGATCGATTTAACTGGTCTAGCCTTCATCACTTTTCGGGTTCTGAAATCAAAGTGCATTGAATTGTACAGGGTGATTCAAAAAAAATGGACAAATTTTGAAGTCGGTTTATCCCACCACGAATACCGTAGTCGGTGGAAAGAAAAGTAGTCTTACAATCGTCAACGATCCTGCTTCATGACACCTATTTTAATTTTTAAAATATTTTTGCTGAGCGGCTTGTACGAGCCAAAATACTAGGTCAGCCCATATTCTGACCAAATTTTCCAAAAATTTTGTAAGTCCAAAAATCTTTAACGGCCTGAATTCTTACAGCCAGCTAAAAACTGCGTGTTGACTGTTTATTCAGATACTAAGGGGAATCTAGAGAAGCGAAAACGCTGACATTATTCTATTAATAACGCTCCAGCAGTTCACAACGTGATCCACAAGAGACCCATCCAGATAGTTCTGGATTTTTGGGATGATCGGGTTTCAAAACTTAGTAGGGCGTCCTGGCTTGTGCTATTAACGGCAAAAAGTGATTCTTGTAAGACATATAACATTGCTTTACATGGGTCAGCAGCTGATTTGATTGCAGATTGCATTAGCCATGTACTAGGCTTATAAAAGTTTAGCCGGCTCTACCCAGAGACGCCGATATCTTTTGGCCAGAAAAATTTTACTTTTTCGTTGGCTTTCTTCAACAAGCCGCACAACTATGACAAGCTGCATTTATACGATAGTGATGTAAGTCCGTTCTTCAATTTTAAATTGGTCTCCGTTAATTTGAACAAACCTAGCCTTCAGAATCCAAGTATCCTTGCGATGACCCATCAAAAAGTCAAAAAAGTCGAAATTTTGCTTGCAGTTTTTCCAACTGAAGGTTACTATTGTTTAAAATGCGTTTAATATACTCACAATAGAGCAGTAAACGTGGTATAAATGGAATTGGTTCTAAAACTTTGACCACGTTCGACAGAGCTAATTTTTTGCAAAGCCGCCCAAATAAGCGTTGATTTTCCCTCGCTGGTTGTCTAACTTTTGGCCTCTGATTTTTCATTGTCTGAAAGACCTGGATTAAATCCTCATAAGGTCCTAGAGAATAGGTGTCTGTATTTCGCTCAGGCCGCTCAGAGCATCTCTGTTACACCCTTAAGACATTTAGGAACGAAAAGTTTCCAAATTTCGCCGCGGGAATGGGTGCGCTGTCCCGGCAATATTTAAGCAACCATATGTCGGCAACTTTTGCAGCTAGTGAACAATTTTTGCAATGAATATGTACACATAACGTAGTAGTTTCATGCCATGTGTATCTTTTTCCGAGAAACATTCAAAGCCTAGAGAAATCGAAAAAAGAAAAGTGTCCATTTTTTTTGAATCACCCTGTAAACAATTTATTATCGTCAAGAGTCAGATGTAACTTCATCCATATGATTGGAGGCGTGATTTAGCGTTCTTTCTAAATGCCTTAAGCGGTACTTTGCTCGAAAAAAGATTTAACGAGTTTGTTTTTGTCGTGCACTCTACCATATAAGTCAATGCCCCAAAGAGATCATATCATAATAAAAAGAAACGGATGATTAAAGTTGTGTTTCATTCTAACGGATTACAATATTCAAAACATTATCATGCAAAAGTATGACAAAGGTAGGTTCAAAATGCTTTTCTACTTGCAAGATGACAATACTTTTTTGCAATCTAATAATTTCTCTACACCGTGCATTCAAGCCTGAGGGCGCTAACCCTTTGATGATGTTTCTTTTGCTTTTTTTCTTGGCCACGGCTGTCCTCATTTCGTTTTTCTGATTGATTGAATTGTCTAGTTAAAGTCCTCAAAGGTCTTATTGCCTGAGGCGATCAATCAGCAAGAGTGCAGATTTATATTCTCCACGTTATTTGAGGGGGTTATCCAAGGAACAGAGGTACTATTTTTATCGTTTTGTTTGGGATAAATATAGAAAGTTTTTATATCGAGTTTTGCAAGCTTTGTAAGTAGCTTGAAAATTTTGATTTTGATTACCTCCCAAATTAGATCATGAATTAAAATTCGAGGTATTTAATAAGAATTCAAAAAGCGCCTTTTGTAAAATTCAAATCCTTACCCTTTGGCTCGTGCTCTGAATCATTGATTTTGAGATTACTGAGCCAAGATCATAACCTGCACTTCTATCCCTTGACCCCTTAAGCCGATTACCGTAACGGACGTCATGTCGCGGCAGCATTATTTTGCACACGTGAATCGAAATTTTGTTTGAAAAGGAGAAACAGGTGGCCTCATCTTTTTTTTGTTTAAGAAACGGATTCCCTTTGAATCCCATTTAAAAGGGCCTGGCCTACAGACTACATGTGCAAGTTTTGATCGGTTGAGGGAAGGGGGATTAAAGCAAAACTCAGCCAGAATAAGGCCAGCGGTGTTACGAAAGGCAGGATATTGCCAATTTTCTAAATGGCTCAGGGCATTGCATATGTATATACGCTGAGCGTTTTACAGACACTTTTCTTTGTTCGCAGTCATCTTTTATTGCTAATTCAGAACTTGCAGCTTTTTTTGGCCCAATCTCACCCACATTTTTCCATAAATCCCTCAGTTTGGTACCGTCATTTTCGTGGCATTCCACCGCTAATGAGAAAATTTGGAGCCCTCAGGGCAAATAATAAAAGCAGATCATTATGCGCCCTTGTATTCATTTTTTTTATAAGATAGATTTAGAGTAGGTTTAAAGTCGGATTAGAAATAATTCCTGGAGTGCATGGGGTAGTGCATTCCTAGTGCCCTGAGGCACAAATGTGCGCATTTCCATTCATTTTGGCTTCCCTTTCTCTCGCAACATTCCTTTTTTAAATTTAGCTCCATTTTCCTCAAATTTAATGCCCTTCGTTTTTGAGAGTTCTCGAAGGAATGGATTGTTCGGTGCTTGGCCATTCTTTGGGGCAAGAATTTTTGTTTAATTTTTTCTGACCCAAAGACGAGACGGAGTCCGGTTCCAGGCATTCTCTGCGTATTCGGATTTGACTCTTAAATTTATAGCGGATCTCCAAAAAATATTTCTCCTTTTTTCTAGTCGCGACAAAAAAAGTCCTTGGAATTTTTTGCGACTCTGCACAGTGCAAGAACCCGAAAAGTCATTTTGCACCGTGCATCCAACCAAAAAGTGCATTTGCACAATCAATTTTCAGTGTGTGACGGAATTTGGGGGCCGCGAAAAAAATGACTTTTAGTTGCGAGTAGTACCACTCATACAAAATATACTATTGGAATTGTTCTCTACTAGGGTTGTTATTATTTGTTTTTTAAAATGACGTCAAATTGCAGTCATTTTGGCTCAATTGAAAATTCTTATATGCGAAGCTTTCACCCGCGAGTCTAACATAGTCGCGGTAAAAGTCCTTACAAGGGAATGGTTTGAACTGTCTGTGAGCTTTCAACATGAGACCTCCAAATTCTGAAAGAGCGTACAAAATTTAGTAGGAATCCGCTTTCCATTTTTGCCGAATGGTCTTGGGAGACGAGAAATATCGACAGAAAGATCCGACAAAAAAATCTAGAGAGAAAAGACGAACCGAAAGGCCCAGTGAAGCGTCACCAAATAGTATAGTGGAAAAAGTTCCACGCACGAAACTTTTGGCAGAGGGAGGCCTTGGAGGTTCGAGTCCACCCGGAGCGGATATCGTCGGCTTGGATCTACGTGTCGAAAGTGTATTCGACAGCTATGTAAAGATTCTTTTTTCATTTATTCGAGTGTTTTACAGATTTTTTTTCGAAATTTCAAGAAGACTTGACAACTTGGCTGCATTTTCGATGATGCCAGATGTCGACATACTGGTGTTTGCAAGACATTTATACTCGGTTCTGAAAGGTTGTATGGGTCTTGCGGAATTTTTCGAGTTTCCAGGGAAAATCTTGCCAAATTTTCTCCTTTCCTTAAAGCTTTGCAAGAAAAGTTCAAAAGAAATTTTTTGGGTCATTGCGTCAGCGTGTGGTCCAACAAGGCATATTTACGAAAAAAATCGATTTTGAGTTTTTTAGTTTAAAATGGCCGTGGACATGTGTTTAACAAACGCCCAAAATATTTTTCCCAAATTCTTCCTTGAAGGTATAAATTTTCATAAATTCGTCTTTTTTGGAATTTTGTGTCTGACGGCATCATAGAAAGGGATAATGAGCCAAAATTTTGCGTATGTATCTTTATGGCCATTGCGTACTCAATTTTTTGAAAGTTAACTTTCACAGATTACTGTAACGTAAGCATGTTGTAACCTGGTCGATAAAAAACGGCCGGAACTCTTCTCCCAAGGCCATTCGGTCGATAGAAAAAGCATAATTTTGCAACAAGAATTGTAAAACACTCGAATAAATGAAAAAAAGGATCTTTACATAGCTCTCGAATACACTAAGGACACGTAGATATCCAAGCCGGCGGTATCCGCTCCGGGTGGACTCGAACCTCCAAGGCCTC
Source organism: Bursaphelenchus xylophilus (assembly GCA_904066235.2). Classification (NCBI taxonomy): domain Eukaryota; kingdom Metazoa; phylum Nematoda; class Chromadorea; order Rhabditida; family Aphelenchoididae; genus Bursaphelenchus; species Bursaphelenchus xylophilus. Next base: position 5,129,926 of record CAJFCV020000004.1, read on the forward strand.
CCTCTGCCAAAAGTTTCGTGCGTGGAACTTTTTCCACTATACTATTTGGTGACGCTTCACTGGGCCTTTCGGTTCGTCTCTTCTCTCTCTCTCGATTTTTTGTCGGATCTTTCTGTCGATATTTCTCGTCTCCCAAGACCATTCGGCAAAAATGGAAAGCGGATTCCTACTAAATTTTGTACGCTCTTTCAGAATTTGGAGGTCTCATGTTGAAAGCTCACGGACAGTTCAAACCATTCCCTTGTTAGAATTTTCGTCGACTCTGCACTGTGCATGAACCCGAAAACACATTTTGAACCGTGCATCCGTCCCATAAAGTGCTTTGGCACAGTGCAATTTTGTTGTTTTTGCCTTATTGTCGCGCGCGATTCCCATTTTTCTCACGATCAGCGACAAATCGACTTTTTGGGATGCGACGGGATTTGGGAGCCGCGAAAAATTCCAAGGACTTTTTGCCGCGACCAACCAAAATGACAAATTCAATTTGACATGACGAAAATTACATCAATTTGGCAACGTGACTGAAGCGTCAAGTTGACGACTTGACAACCCTATTCCTTAGATTTGAATAATCGAGTATCAAGATCTTTCCCTAAACCACTCACTTCTCAAAACTGTTCTTCAGAAATATATTTATAATGTTCGCTCTTTTGTGACGTCATCGTTTGATGTCACGTGCCAAGTCTGTTTCGTCATTTCCTGGGGCTTTTCCGAAAGGATAGGGCGTTCTCTCGCCTGATGGCTCAGTCTTCAGTCGTCTGGAGATTAAGGACGTTGTAAACAGGGTCTTTGGGTGCATGAAGATGGAGGGGAAATGTTTTTTACACCCTAATATGCATAACGGGAGAAGGGGCGTTGCTGCCAAGATATCCCTTATACTGCATCCATCTTTTAATGGCAAATTATTAGGAGTGTTCCCAGTATTTTTACTCGAGTCTCTACTTCAATATTTCTATGAATTTCAATGGCTTTCATCGAATCTTATCCGATTTCAGTCCTCGGAATGAATCCGAGCCGTCTGGGTTTGCCTGAGGCGCCCTCAAGCTCCACGTTGGCTGGGAATGTGAGCTCCACTCAGAACATCATTGAACATGATCAACTGGGCGCCGAGGTGTATTCGACTCGGGTTGAGGGATGGAGGAAAGTGGTGCTGCTGTTGAAGAATCTTAAGAATCCCCTTGTCATCGTGTTGGCCCCATTCCTACTATCGACTTTGCTACAGTATCATCGAAGGGTAATACACACCTACAATCAGTAATACACATCCCATTTAAGGACTACGATTGTGCATTTGTGGTCGCGTTAATGGCGATTTATTGGGTGGCGGAGGTGATGCCTCTCCCGATTACGGCTCTGATGCCCTTGTTCATGTTCCCTTTGATTGGCATCCTCCCGGCCAAAGCAGTGGCCAAGGAATATCTAAATGACACCAACTTTTTATTCATCGGAGGCCTCGTCATGGCTGTCGCTGTGGAGAAATGCCATCTTCACGAGCGAATGGCTCTATCAGTCTTAACAATGGTCGGTTCGAAACCTCAGTGGATTATGTTGGGATTTATGGTGGCCACGGCCGCTCTGAGTATGTTCATCAGTAATACCGCGACTACAGCCATGATGGTCCCAATTGGACAGTCTGTAATCGAACAGTTACTGCATTCGAAGAGGCTGCACGGAATGAGCGAAACCTCCAAAACTGAACTCTTGGGAGGGAACTTTGAGCATAAACCATCAAAAGCGGAGAGTCTTATGTCCAAGGGTCTTATCATCAGCATCTGCTTCGCAGCTAATATTGGGGGTACTGGGACTGTAACTGGAACCCCGCCTAATCTGGTTGTCATCGGAATGCTTTCCACGTAAGTTACAATCGGTTTGAAAACAGTCCAGATACTTTATGTACTTACAATTAGTACCTAGAGAAAATTTAAGTCATCGTATCTTCATTTTCAGATTGTTCCAAGAGGCCGATACCGGAGTCCATTATCTCTCCTGGATCGCCTTTGCTTTTCCTTTAATGATTTTATGTCTCTTGGCTTGTTGGTCAGTCCTTGTTCTGCTGTTTATGAGAGATGCCCCTCCAGCTGATCCTGGAGTCATTCATCTGATAAAGAAAAAATACGAGGACCTGCCGCCCATGAGTTTCGCTGAGAAGTCTGTGGGCGCTTCCTTCCTTGTCCTCTTGGTCCTTTGGATTGGCCGAGATCCTCATGTTGTACCTGGATTTGGATCCTATTTCCCGAAAGGATACTTTACTGACGCGACAAGTGCAATGTTAGTGGCTGTGTTGTTGTTCATCCTGCCTTCCGATATCCCAACATTAAGTTCGTTGACTTCGTTGCCGCCTGAGGGAAAGAAAAAGAAATCAGATCGGCTAATGGATTGGACGACTATGCATTCGAAGTTCCCCTGGAGTGTGGTCTTGCTGTTAGGCGGAGGATTCGCCTTGGCGGCGGGAGTAAAAGAGTCAGGTAGTATATTCTACTTCATATTACCTATCACCTATACTATCTTTTGATCATGTAAATATTCATTTCAGGGCTTTCCCATGGAATCGGACTGCTAGTTTCAAAATTGGCCGGACTTCCCCCGGTTGCTCTTCAACTCATATCTTTGGTGGTCACCATGTTGGTTACAAACATCTGCTCAAATACTGTAGCCGCGAGCATTTTCCTTCCGATTGCCGCGAACTTAGTAAGTTATATTTTAAAAAACAAGTAAAAATCCAACACTTCAGGCTCAACAAACCGAACTCAATCCTCTATCTCTGATGCTTCCCACAACTCTGGCAGCCTCTTATGCCTTCGTATTGCCAGTCGGAACACCACCAAATGCGATCGTATTCGCCAGCGGCTATTTGAAAGTCACTGATATGGCAAGTCTTCAATTTTTCTCTGACCGCTAATACAACGTCAACGCTAAAAACTTAAAATTTGAAAATTCCAGATAATTTCCGGAACCTTTGTCTCAATTGCATGTACACTCATTGTAGTCGGATACATGAACACTCTAGCCATGCTGGTATTCCCTCTAAACGAATTCCCAGCATGGGCTGCTATGAACGAGACGATGACGTCATAGATAAAAAAAACAATGTGATATATTCGAAAAAACGGGTTTACTATAATAAAAGAAGTCAGTAGAGATCGGATCAAAGTGACGTTCAACCAAACCAACCGGGCTCTGGGGGCTTGGTATTGCCAAAGGCGAAGTCCAGATATTGCATTCGGAAGGAGGTATAGAAGGCGACGGAGACGAAGACGGCCAAAAAGAGGATCACACCCATTCTCGCGACGACGAAACTCGAAATGAATTCGGAAATAACTAAATGGGAGAATGGAATTCTTTCTCGGATCCATTTGGAATTAAATAAGACATCTCAAAATGTCACAGTTCCAACAAAGTACCTGTCCATCAAATAATCTCTGAATCAAAGGTCCCGTTTGCCCCTAGACTAACTAAATATTGCCTGACGGCGCGAGTCACAAGACCTCCACATTTTGTTCCTCGCGTTTTGTCGCTGAAACTGGTAAGCGGCGACCTCGAGAGACGTCGAAGACCAAGGTGCGGAAAGATGGGTCGGGATTATCGAGAGAGCGATCTTCTTCAAGGCGCTCTTCTGCCTTTTTTTCAGTCTTCGGACAACTCGACGAAATTCCATCGCTTCCAAAAAAGTTTCCATCGGGCTTCTGAAGGCGGCAGAAGTCGGTGAAAGTCGTTTCTGACATCTCAAACACGGAACGGCGAGTCAGGAACGACCAGAAAGTCGTCGAATTGGATTGAGAAGAAGGAAGTCGGGCTCCCCCACAGAAGCCGATTGGGGGCACAGCACCACGGAACGATCGGCCTCCGTCTTTTTTTGGGGGCCGGCGGCAGAAGAAGGGAAGGGGAACGAGACCGGAGAAGATGGACCTTCTCCGTCCCATCCACGACCCCACCTTGCGCATTATGGTGGTGGACAACCCGGACCCTAACCGGGCGTCGGCACCGCAAAGCCCGCAGACTGCGGACAAGGCAGTCAATAGTCCTATGGTAATATTATGCAAAATAATATTTTCTTTTTACATATTCCTCTTGATTTTAAACCTAGAATAGAAAAAAACCGGGAAGTAGATAAGATCAGAGACATATTTGTTCGCTATGTGAAGTTGCGCAACTAAAAAATTTGTCATCTTTCAGACCTCTGATGACACAGATGACGATACCATACTCGATTCTCCGCCAGTACGACGTAGATATCAAGCATACACGGTCATGCAGAGGAGTGGATTCCAACATACTGAGTAAGCCGCTCCTTAGTTGAGTATTGTAATTCATAGTCTCGATTCCAACAAAGTTGGAAATAAATGTTGATCCAGATACTTTTGTGGATTCTTCGCATTTATATTCGCCGATATTCATCTCGTCATCGCGTTCCATTTGCCCTAGATTCCTCGTTCTTCTTCTCTTCTCTTCTTCCAATTGAATATGAAACCTTTCAGGTATGTCCAGATCATTACCCATCTCTCCAAGGCCGAGATCCTGATCAGTCTCGTCTTCATGTGCCATGGATTATCATGTCCTGGATTCCAGACAGACTCCGTTTATCAATCGACCTGCCATATAAATGTGCTCGCTGCTTTGGTGGGGATATTTACTGGAGGTGTTGGGTTGGGGGCAGTTCACAAGTTCAGATGGAAGAATATGTTGGTGATGTGGTTGATCATGTGCATCATCTCTTCAGTGGCCAATCTGCTGGCCGTAATTACAACCGGTGTTTGGTTGGATCACTTGAATAAGATGAAAGAGAGGACGGGGATCGCCAATGGATTGAGTGGGATGATGTTGTTGGGATCAGTTCTGGTCGGGGTCTGCTTTATTCTGACGGCCGTTTTGATCTGCCATTACTGGGCATCCAATTCGTCCAAATATCAAGCTGTTGGGCGGATGGCAGTAAGTATAACACATTCTTCTATCTAAATTTCTTTAAAAATGCCTGTTATTATATGGGCCTTTTCCAGAAACGAACGCGCAGTGTTCGACGCCGTTCCAGCCGAAATAGTGGGACCGATCGTTCCGGCAGAAGCTCGCGATTGGAGAGAATGCCATCGATTAAACAGTATCACATCGTTTAGATCCGAATCGATCCAGACCTTGATCTCAGATACCCGAAGGGCAGGACTGACAGATGGTTGGTATTCATACGAGTTGTAAATATACTTTCGTTTAATAAATTGAGAAAATAATTTAACTCAAATCAACAATACTCGAGGTCACATTGTAAATCTTTTGGAGTGAGGGATCCAACTCCGAATGAGACCAGGGAAACAATAACAAAATACCAAGAACAACAGCATTAAAAGTGAGAGACAACTCTCCGAAGTTCGGTGATGTCATCCATGATCTGGAATCTGCTCGAGCCGACGTTCTTTGCCAGGTCCGCCTTTTCCTGTTGGTTTAGATGTTGATACTGGAAGACCAGATTGGCATCCACAATGAACCGAGAGATTCCACTCATCTGATTATGCGTTCTTAAAGGCTTTAAGGCTTTGGACCCTCGGGGATTAAGACCGGCCGGCTGGGGGATATGAGAGGTCATGATCTGTTGTAACATCTGTAACCTTCTGAATGCTTTCTCCGAGATTGGTCTGATGATTCCAAAGGATCCTTCCAGAGTTGCGAATACACACGTGTGGATCTCTCGGATTTGATCCGGATTCTCTAGGAAGGGTTCTCCCATGTGCCCTAAAACCGATGGTTCAGGTCACTTCCCCATTACTTACCCTTAACTCTTACAAACCCAGTGGCAACTGTCCCGATATTTAACGCCGACCTCAGGATCAACTTCTCACCACCATTACTTTCATTTGTCTCTGGTAGATGATTAAATATTAAAATATTTCCGGCTTCATCAGCCAAAACAAAGGCCATGTGAGTTCGATCAAGAATAAATTGAGCCGCCATTGGAGAAGAAGCACTGGATCGAAGGTCCCTTGCCACCATAGACAACGCTTTAAAATCTTTCTGATATTGTACTAGGGATAATGAATGAAACATGTCACAAGCCAGAGCTAAAGATCCAAATCCGACTAGACTGTGAATGTAAAAGTGCATATCCAAGAAGGAAACTCCATTTAGCATACCATCTTTAAATTGCCAGATGAAAATCTAAAGCAAAAAATACCGTTGACGTAAATCCCTTATAAGGCTTACTTTTTGCCCCATTCCAGTCAACAAATAACCATCACAATGGCACATACTGGTGACAGGACCCTTCTGTTCCTTGTCGTATACAACCTTCATCTTGTGTCTAGTCGTTGGCATTCCTTCTTCCGGGACTACTTCAATCAACTCATAGATCAGAATTCTGCCTCTAACATATACCTACAAAATCGTAACAATTACTGCAAACCCACCCAAAGTGACAAAATTAGGGTATCAACTTACTTCCTCTCCATAATTCAGCGCTGTCCCCAACGCCAAATAGCTCTGAACTCCCCATACAGTACTTTCGGAGCTCAATAACACTTCTTCAGCACAAGTCACGACTTCAAACTCTTGGAATTCAATGGTGCTATTAGGGACAAATTTCCAATCTTCTGTTGAGAACAGCTAATGCAAAAAGTTAGATTTCCTTCACGGTTACTTACCTGAAGTTTATACTTGGCTAGGTCTGGGATCACACAATTCCCATCTCTTTCATATTCTTCCACATGTTTGTCTTCATTAAGGACTGATATTACCTTAGTGTTTGGCTCGCCAACCGAAGTAACCACAGCGAATACATCGCAATTCATGAGATACACACAATGGTTGACAGTCTCTTCAAATTGGACTTTCCTTACAGGATACGAAGTATCATATCGTATTTCCCTCTGAATTCAAACAGTAACAATTCCTCAGTATAACTTACATCAAGATATCCAAATCTCAAAAATTTCTCGTTCCCATTGCCTGTCAAATAAATAAATCCCCGAGAAATCTTATCATTGTGATAGGTGGATAAAGAGAAGACAGGTCCATCAATCGTCATTGGATGGAGATACCACCGGCCTCCTTCTGAGACAAGTATGCTGGGATAAAAACCCCCGACAAACAGTCCATTTCTCTAAAAGACCGATCATTTCATTAACAATATAATCAGTTCAGTTCATCCGGATATCTAAGTCCTTACCAAACTGCCAATTTTGTCGTAAAATGTGACGAGGGTTCGTTGTTGATCTACTTCTCTTCCAGTTTCAACTGGAGCCCTTCCACTGGCACCAACAAATCTTTCCGATCTTGTGACCACATTCAATGGGATCTTCTTTAATCGGATGGCCAATGCACCTAAAAAATTGAGAGGAAAAATCAGGGTCCACCATTTGTTCCCACACACCTTTAACGCCTTCATCAAACGAGAACACCTCATAAAACACAACAGTGTCATCGATCAGCAGAGACAACACAGGTCTTCCTTTATTGTATCCAAGTCCGTTAAATTGCAATTCCATTATTACTTCCTCTGCTTTCACGGCAACATTATCAGTGTGTAACTGGCCTTCTTGAGCTTGAAAATAAGAATCGGTGTGAATTGGGGCTTCATCTTCAGTCTGATTATATTGTTCATACTTGATCACTTCCGGAAGAAGCTGGAGTTTCTTTATAAAATACACTTGTTGCAAAGTTTGAGCATTGAGAATAGATGTATGTCCGTTTTCCCGAGCTAAAACTACCCAATACGCGGGAAAAATTGAATTTGGATCTGGCAATTCAAAATTGATTGGTTTAGTGCTGGGCTGAGCTTCGATCTCAGAATGTCGTCGCTTCTTGTCTAAAATACGACACCATCATAATCTACATATCCACACTTACCTTGAACGACCTCAGAGACCACAGACTCTCCATAAAGCAGGGCATCTTCATCATCCATATTCTCATCAACAGCTATCCCAGCATCTTTTTCTTCTTCTTCTTGATACTCCTTCTCTTCTATTGCTGATCCCCCTCCACCCTCAGACATTCTGAACAGCCCACTACAATCTTTATATATACACGCGGCTGTTATTGCACTCTTTTCTTGGTTCTCCACCTTCCCCATGTCTATGGACACCAGTCTCATCAAATTCGAATCAAACCGATAATACAGTAGTTTTCCATTTTGGGTAAGTAACAGAACAAAGGGATCGACAACTGATGCTGAGGCCACCGGGAAGTTGGAGTCGAGTCTAATTACATCCAAAGGCTGTTCCGTGTCATCGCTAATCAGGACAATGCTCATGGAGCATATCTGAACATAAATCCTCCCGTTTAAGAGTTCCCCAACATAAATGGTAGTCTCTTTGGTAAAGAAAGCAGACTGTTCCACATTTTCAACATTGTCATTTGATATTTCCAATACACTAGTTGCTCTGTCATAAGATACAATAAGATATTTATGAGAGTCGTCGTCTCTTCTACCGACTGTCCAAAGCTGAGCAGCCTCCGATCCCAACCTATATCGAAGTAATATAATAATAGGTAATCACACTTACGCATCACTTTGTTGAATAATCGGCCGAACAGTTCTTTGGAAGAAACAAAGCGACGAATTTTGCTCATGACCAGAAAGAGTAACCAGATCAAATAGAAAATCTCTTGGGTTCTCTTTGAATTCATTGGATACTGTATTCGCGTTACATGACCGTATTCCTTTACAAGGACCAACATTCAGTAATTGATGTAAAACTTCTACCTTCAGGGTTATCTTGGCTTCTTCAACTTCCTAAAGAGAATAAAAAACAAATTTAATTCTTTACCTCAGTCTCTTTTTTATCATTTCCTCCATATAAGAACTCGTCATCTTCTTCATCGTTCATCTTTGACTGCTTATTCACTGGCTCAGTTCCATTAGCATTCATATGCTCCCGAGAGTACCTTAACAGTTGAGAATCTCCAAGTCTCGATCCCAGGAAAACAATTCCTTCATCCCAATACGATAAAGTATAAGGCAGTGACACATCTGAATGGTTGAAGATTAACAAAGACAGTGCTCACCATGAATGGGTTCAAATCTCACACTCCTGACAGCATTGGATATATCTACATCCATCTTTAGATAGTAAAGCTTCCCTTTCCTTGACGCCACCAACAGCTCTGACTCACTTATACCAACAGCCGAACAGGCATCCAAAGTTATCTTCATGGACTTCATGTCATTCAGAGGGAACCGACAGAAGTCATCGGCATTTGAATTGAGGGATATTCCGCATGGTGGAACAGACTGGTTTAAATATACAATCTCGTTCGCACCAAATAAACAGACACCTCCAACTGGTTGAGGAATAGAAACAGCTTGATTTATCGTCATTGGAAGGCCAGAAAGATTCCAGACAACAGCATGGAGTTGGTCCTTCAAGTTTAGAGACACTGCCAATATGCAAACCGTATCGTAACGAATCACTGCCCTAAAAACAAATCTTGCTATCTAAACTCAAACAAAGACAAAAACGCAGTGTCACTCACCGTCCGGCCGTTGTCCTCAATGGCTCATAAACCAAGAGTAAAGTCGGTTCGTAATATCCATGCAAAAAAACCATATCAATAATATTCTCCAACCTGACATCCAGGGACCTCAAAGATAAAGTGTAGCTTTGTAAGTACTTTGAAGTCGTTTCATAGAATGGTAAGATAGCTAAATGTCGCCCATAAACTAACATTGCAGCACACCGGTTTACTGGATCTACTCTAACTATAGGAGTGCTTGCAACTTTTGTAAATCCATCCTTCAAAATCTCATCCTCGTATGAATGCAAGGATAAGGTATTTAACGATTGCGTGGCAGGGTTAAAATTAACTATTGAAAGCTTCGCATCATCAAACGAAAGCAACAAAGAGTCGGATTGTGGATGTGAAGGTATTCTAAACACAAATAATAAACAGTACAGCACAACCTACCGCGCAACTGCAACAGATTTGACAACACTCATGAGATCAGTATAAAAAACGCATTCTAGTCGAGTTGAGGGCTTGCATTCCTTGTTTTCTTCATCTTCATAGACAAACGGATTCAAACGGAACATTCTAAGATATTTTCCTCCGATTGTGACCAATTGGCGGCTATCCGAATGTAAGAAATGCCCGACAACAGAAGCATTTATGGTGGTCGAGGGATCTGTCTCATGTAGAACGGAATACATGTTACTAGTTCCGTGAATGTTAACCTAGATCAATTACAACAATGCCGCCATTTTTCCATAAATATAATTTTCAAAATTAGGGCGCGGCCTGCCGAAGTGCACCCCGCAGCTTGCCGTACGATTTTATTCGATGATCCTTTTTTTTATAATACTAATCCAAGGAAGATAGCATAATTCTGAGGGACTAGCGCATGAAATTAATTGTATTTACATTGAAAATAAATCCAATTCGAATAGTTACTGTATATTTTTGTATACAACTATCTTCCTTGTTCCTCAAACAGGGAACCTTAAATGTTCGTTGTAATCCCACGTTCATCTTGATTATGACAAATTAAGGGGGCCGGCGCCGTAACGGGGCCGTCACGATTTATCACAAGTAGCACCTTCTATTTATTTTGTAGTAATGTTAGTTTATCAAGTTTTTTGTTGTTATTTTACGGAACCCCACGCAACATCTGTCAGAGCTTAACGTGACGTTGGAGTTACGTAGAGAGTTGAAGAAAGAAATGTTCAACGCCTATAACAGCTCGCTTTACCCGTGGAAATGCCGGCTGGAATTCTTTTTTTCGGAGAGAAAGAAACGGAAAAAAAGAGTGCAGAAAAAACGCTTTTGAAATGACCAGTGGCCGTCGAGACAGTGGCGGTGCGAGGAGGAGACCAGCCACCACTCCCCGCTCCCGTCGTCTTGCTCTGGTACGAGGTGGTGTTGAAGAGGGAGGGAGAGAAGGGAGATGGGGATAAGGCTCATGGATAATATGACCGCCAATCCATTTCTACCTGACCCACTAAGGATCTTCATCTTCTTTTTTCCGGAGGGAAGATGGTTTTTGGACATTAGAAGAGAGCCTCTTTGCAATCGTCACTTCATAGAGCAGAGGGCCTTAATTCATTTTCTTCTTAAAAGAATTTCTTACGTAAAGTTTTTATAAAAACTCCTAGAGACTTGTTCGTTCTTAAGTGCCTGAGGGTTTTTTGCTTTTATTCAAATTTTTATCGATATTATTAGCCGTTTCTGCTGCCTTTTCTCTTCCGCGATCGATCCGAAAATAATTAATTTAAATGGGTTACTTACCGGGAATGTACTCTTTCAGATTGTTTTTACACTTTTCGACCTTGACTTCCTTTCGTCCTAGTTTCAGCTTCCAATGTGGCCTTCGATCTGTGGATTGTAGAGAACTGAAAGCAGACGGATCCCTCTACAACGAATGGATCCCTTCGATCAGCAGCCTCCCGTCGAATTGGACCGGGTGTCATTTGAAGTAAGTTGATGAATAAATGAGTAATCCCCTTCATTCTCAGGACTCGGAGCGCTTTGAAGACGATTCGATCTGTTCGTTTCAGTCGGAAAACGAGTCGCTGAACCAGAAATGGAGCGAATGGAACCTCAGCGGATCAGGTGGGTTTAATTTTTTCGTCAATGACACATATCTGGTATCTTTCGACACAATGTTTGTTTGTTGACGTGACTGCTTTACTGATGACATCTGCCCTTCAGATCTTCCCGGTCCATCTACTTCCACCAAACGACGTGCCCTCCGGACGGGTAAGTCTTTAATAATCTTTTTGATTTCGATATTTAGGAATGCCGATTCCGTCGCTTCGTGACATTTGCGCGAAAAAGGTGGCTACAGGGCTGACTTTCGAAGAGATCGAGGCAATCTATCAATCTCTCCATAAGAACACAGTGCCCGCTCCTATTCTCCGACAGATTTACAATTTCTGTTTCCCCTCAAATCCAGAAAATATAAAAACTTACAGTTTCATTACTAATGGATCTACTCAGCCTTTCGACTCTGGTCATCACCTTTTCATTAACAACGCGGTCTTTAATGTCTTTCAAATTGGTTATCATATTTCGGCGTATGTCAGCGATGTGGACTCGGAGGTGATGAAGTATCAGGAGAAGGACGGAAAGGGATGTTATAAGGTCTCTGTTCAAGTGGATAGGTAAGGAAATTCATATCCAGTATATGTGGAACCCAAATGACGTTAAATATTTGTAATTATAGATGTCGGATAATATCTTGTTCATGTTCCTGTTCATCCACAGCCACTTGGTGTAAGCATATCATTGCCGTATGTCTGTATCGGATTATGAATGCTGAGAAGATCCAATACCGATCTCCAATCTGGGATTCAATAGCTGTGTTAGGCGATCTACGAGTCAAGAAGTTCGCCCAGTATCTGATAAATGAATCTCCAGCTGAAGTAAGCACTTTTTTAATGCATCAGAAACTCTTTCAGTTTATTGTCATTGCCCAGAGACTTCTGGATCAACTGGCAGTTGAGAATTCGGAGATCAATCAGACAATGGGAGCACCGGATCCGACAGCCGGAGGGGATTCCGATTATTCAAATTGGTTTTTGGATGAGAAACAACTCCATGAGAGTATTCGGAAGATCCTAATCAGTTTCGTAAAGCCCGGCCCAATGGTGTGGTACGTTTATTCAGTTATTCATTTGGAATAAAACGAGGTCAGAGTTAGGGAACGATAGAATCTGCCGTTCTTCTCATAGCATCTGGAGATCAGAGCTTGTCCGAGATCAACTCGATCCTCAAAAACTTTCTTGTTCTAAAAGTTGATAGTGATGACATTGTTTTAACTTTTAAACTTACAGTCTTGTATTCTTCAGTCTTGATGGGTTTCTTAACCACGATCTCATTCTTTCCCTCATCTTCTTCTACTTCCTTTTCTTCATTCCCATCTTCCTTTTCTTCTTTTTCCTTATCACTTTTTATTTCGACCTCTCCTTTCTTGTCTTTTTTCTTCTTTTTATGAGACTTCTTTCCTTCCTCGACAGCATCATCGTCAGGGCTTTTAGCTGGAGTCTCGATGAATCCCTTTTTCTTATTTGAGGACCTTTTCTTGTCATCATCGGACTCATTTCCGGCATCGGTTGACGTCTTCGTACTCTTTGTCTTGTCGTTTGTGGAGGTCGATGAATCGGTTTTGACGGAGGTCACTTCTTCGATCTTCTTCTCTTCAATCTTTTTGTCCTCGATCTTCTTTTCCTGAACTTTTTTCTCTTCTATCCGCTCATTTCTTTTGGGAGGGGGAGTTGCACGGAGAGATGTGTTGATGTTCTTGTTGTTGGCTGGAGGAGCCGGACGGGCTGGTGTGGTGGTAGCGGAGGCCTTCTTAGGGTTGGACTTGGATTTACTCCTTGACGCTTTTTGGGATGGCTTTTGAACTGGAATATCAAGGAAATAAAGAACGAATGAAATTGTAAATACAAGGAAAGGTGTTACCCTTCTTCTTCTTGCAACAGCAAGAGAATCCTCCGCCCTTCTTCTTTTCGGATTGCTTCTTTGGTTTTGCTTTTTTGTTCCGTTTGTCTTTCTTGGCCATCTTTTCCGATTTTCCACCGCTCGGAATGAAATTCCTTGCTCAGAATCAAAAATGATTACAAAAAATACAATCAAAGTGATACATAAAATAAAACTAAATTTTAGTGATGTCAGCTACATGTCGGCAAGTTCTCCTCAGGCTTCCACGGAGTTTGTTTGTTTGCTCCGGAATCATTATTCTCGAGCGCCCGAGCCTCTGTGGAAGTTGTTGGATATTGTAGTTCACATGTTGAAACGAGGAGACGAGAATGCGACAACTCTTTTACATGCAATAACGGAACACTGTTTATGTGTGGATCAGATTCTCAGCTGGTGGTATCAGACACGTCTTCTGGAGACTGGCCATTGGTACCTCGGGAATGGAGGACATCGAGTCACTTCGCAGGGCCAACAAAATGTACCCCGACATAACGCGAGTTCATTGTGCGAGGAGATAGTCAGACTGTGGGGATTATGCAGTCTGAATCCGAAATTAACAAGACATGAGAAGGAGCAATTGTATGCACTGTTGACATTGTATCATGAACGAGCGGTCAGGAAGATCTGGGAAATGTTGGAAACCTCGGTTCTGGATTGCGTAAGAAATATTTATCAGGATGACAATGTGTTTTTAGAATCTTCAAGATGCTAAGGGAAATCGTTTGTCGACTCAAAGCGCTCCTTTCTCGGTCGACTTCTTCCCGGGATTCTTTCCTGCCCTCCAATTGTGCTTCCTGGATTGGAAAAGCGTCTCCATTAAGGGATTGCAGCACTCCGTAGATATATCTGAGTTCATGAATGTCATCAAAGAATCCACTGGAAAGAATGAACTACGATGTTTTAATATCCCCATCCTAAAACATAGCCCGGACGCTCTATTCCTGGAGTTTATTGATACTGAACAGCAGATAACGTCGACTCTAAATCATCATGAGTTGAATAATGGAAAGACAAGGTCGAAACGGTACTCACGGAGGAAGAGAAGGAGAAGACAGGCCGCCAGAAATGCTCAGATGGCTTTACAGGACATTGGAAGAGCTCTGCAAAACCAAATGAGACGATTTCCAAAGGCCGAAAGTGATGAGTCGGCCACTGAAGATGTGGATCAGCCGTCGACTTCACAATCCAAGGCCAAGTAAGCTTTTTGGATTTAATTTTTCCGTTATGAAAATGGATAATTGTCCGTAATACAAATTTGCTTATGCTGCTAAATTTATCTTAATGTTAGACAAGAGCCGTATCAAGAACAAGTCAATCACCTGTTTGCATTGGCCCACGAAGAGATGGATAAAACCCTGCAACGATTCTGTTGTTGCGAGGCCCTGTACTGCTATGGATACGTTGATGAAGCTCAAGAGGTCGCTGAAGTTCTGGCCAATGACTATTATCAGCTCACGCCGTTCGTATTACCTCTAGAATATGTCGAACCCTCCTTCTCCAACCTTCGACAAGACCATTCTCAGAAGTTGTGTAAGCATATGAGAAAGAGGATGTCCTGCAAACATTGCAAACATATACCTCCGGCTCAGTTCTATCAGCTCTCCAGAAGCGCCAAGAGGAGTCTTCATCCTCCCCAACCCCCACCATCTCTAAAGAAGTTAGAGGTAGCCAGGGCAGCCGTGGAAAGCCTTAACAGTGTATTGTTTGTGTTGAAATGCCTGCTCCAAGATCATCCCATCTCTCCATTGGGCTCGATGATAATATCAGAAGGAGAAAGTCGAGAGTTCAGCTTCGAACCAGAGAGTGTGGCCATGAAATTGGCCTTGAAGGTTCTGCTGGAACCCAGAGGACCCGCTCCTACTCGCCAATTGGAAGTGAATGTCGCCTTCTTGGTAAGTTTTAGCTAGTGTAATAATTCTCTTCAGGAGTTACAACTGTTTAAGATGTTGATGTCAACCAGACTTACTGTCCCTCATCTGGAGTTGATCCGAGAAGCCGCAGATTCTTTTCTGAAGAGTGACATGAGGACTTCATACATTTCTCAGAATGCCGTGCCTCCAATCTTATTCGCTCATTACGTTTTAAATGCTCTTTCATATGACTACCACAACAGCCTTGAGACGAGAAATGTAAAAGCGTCCCCTCCATGTGATAATCTGACCAATCAGATGAGAAAACCGTCCGACGAGAATCTGGCCATGGCTGTGGCCTTGGCCGTTCTTCAGATTAGGCCCAGATTCCACGAAAAGAATCATCCAATGTTGATGGAATACATACGGAAGCAAAAGGGAGAGATGACTTTGGAGTTGTTGAGAAGGAATTGTGACTCGAAGGAGAGGCTGAATCTCATTTTGGACAAATTTTTGGATGCTGAAGTTCATTGCATTTATCCGTAAGTACATCAAAGTAAATATAGATGGAAACGGTTGTTTTAGAAACTGTCAAACGAATGCTATTTTGGTCAGAAACTGTGGAATCAACCACAATTCTCCATTCTGTTTGTGTTGGAAAAGAGAAGAGACATCTCTACCATTATTTTCTGGAGATTCCTCTACTTCAAGTTCGGAAAACAACTCCAGGAGAGATTCCACAATGTCAATCCAAGAGATATTGGAACAGTCAACCTCTAAGCTCAACAAACTCACAACCGATGATGTGATGACTCGAAGTGGATCTGGAGATGGGACTTCCGAGACTTCAAAGGAATCAAAGAAGGTTGATAGTCCCGATGGAAGTACGCCCTCTCTGAATCAATTCAGTGATTCCAGCAGCTCTGGGATATCGAATAACTCGGTTGTTGACGTGGAGCCGATTCCATTGTTACAAACGTTGAGGTTGCAAGAGAATGCGCAACAACTTCGAGCATGTAATGCTAGACCAAATGCCATGGGTATGATATCCGAAGACCATGCTCATTTCCTCATGGAATTTGCAAAGAGACTGTTTGGAGATGCCGGAGGCAATCACGGTCCGTCTTTCTTCCATCCGGCTCCCAACACTCCCCCCAATAGAAATCTGCACATGTGTGCCTTCATTATTGGATTATACTCATTGGGTGTGAATAATCATGTCTCGGACATGTGGAGATCAAGAACGTACAGCACAATGGTTAGCTGGATACAGGCTCAAGCCTTGGAACTGGGTTCGGATGCTATTCAAATCCTGAATGATGTCTGGGAAACTCATATGACGCCTTCCGAAGTCGCCGAACTGGCTGATAAAGTCAAGCAGAATGAGTTGTTACAAAACGCTGCCATCCAACTCTATCTCAACGTTCTGAAACGTGCTTGGTCTTTGACTTTTGCTGAATGCCAGAGGGCGCTTGATCAATGCGCGGAGTTTGGAATGGATAAATTAGAGAGGGCTTGTTTAGCAGTGGAAGAGTCAGCAAAACATGAAAGCCTTAACCCGCAAGTGCTGTTCAAGGTGTCCGAATGTTGGTACAAGATGTACAATCCCGCAAATAAGTCGTCAGAGACATCTTGTGGCACTTCTGCGTTTTCCTACAATTCTTCGAACCAACAACATTTGGAATGGCAACCTCCTGTTAATCCACCTCCACAACCTCAATTGAATTCAATGCTCTGGCCTGGTTACAACAACTCTCCTTTGGTGCCTTCCTATCCTCCACCAAATATCCATCCTCAATGTGTTCAAGCCAGTCAGAACTTTCAAGGGAAACTTCACGTCAGTCATTCAGCCCCAAACCTCCAACCCATGATTGGTCCAATGAGAGGTCCAGGATGTTCTGGAATGCAGAATAATTCCCATCGAAGCCAATTGACCCGACCCAATGCGATTCCATTGAGGAATGTCCATATCTCAGCTGTTCCCGCGAACCGAGGTCAATATGGAAAGATGTCTATGACTAATGCGACCCCTTACATCTATCCATATCAAGACCATGCCAAATGGAAGCTCCTAAAAGCTTATGAAATTGGGATGTGGGCCTTTGAGTTGGTGGGACCTCCCAATTTTGAGGATAATCATTATGGGAAATTCTCCAAGGTAAGAAATGGTACCGTATAACGATCAATTATTTTAGCATCCCGAGTTTGAACAGGAGATTAAGAGTCTATTGTCAATATCAAAGGACCTTGGCGCTTTATATCTCCATCAATTTTGCGAAAAGGCTGCAGGAAGAGTAGCCTCGCCAAGTCTTCTAATGGAGATCATCGAAGACGCGGACTCTGCCTTTAGAGAAGGGAATGGATATTCCCAAATGCCTCCCATTACTGACCCAATGGCTGGCCCCATCGTCTGCAGACCCTCTTATGGATCGAGAGGGGTTAAGGGAGATTGTGTCCGGCAACTTCTTCATCAGTTACGATATCCAACCTGTCTTCAAGATCTGGCCGCTACTTGCACTGAACTACTTTATACGTCAACGTCATTGAAGTTGAGTCATCCTCGACTGATGGATGCGGATAAAGAGGACATCACAGAACTTTTAAATGTGGCTATGAGATTAAGCGGGATGATGAGACATCATGGGCACACCTTTGTCAACGAGTTCTTCAACTATATTCGGAAACAAAAGTCGGGGAAACAGGCCATGGATCACATAAAACACACGGCAAACATCCCTAGAATGTCTTAGGTCGTTCAATTAACTAATTGTCGGGCGGATTCGTCCAATTGTTTGTAAAAATATGTCAACTATTTTGTTTTTTTTTGCTCGGAGTCTACTGTATTCGAGCTATTTACTATTTTAATTATAATAACGAAGCCTTAATTAATGTTGTTGCGCAATTCAATTAAACGTGTATTTCTTCTGCCATTGGGGCAGAATTGTTGTCTACGTCAACGCTAATTTAAATAAATATAATTAACCGTAACGATTTTATCCGTATACAAAATAAGTTTCTAACATCAAGTTAATCCATTTCAGCTATATCAGGTGTAGTGAAACTGGCATCTTCGATATGAAATAACTTGAACAATGAGGCCCGTTCTTCGAATGTACATTGAGTATACAGCTAAACATATGAAATCAATTATAAAATTTGAAATTCTCACGAGTTTATACTCCATTACGATGGCTTGAGCTTCTCGAATTCCACATGATGTTTTCAAGGAAATTCCACTGCCCACTTTGTTCTTGATCCTCCATTTAGCCATCTCCAATAGAGCTTCCCCATTCAAATGAGAAACGAAATTATCTAAGGGAAGAAGGCGACGGGGATGACGTCCTTTGATACTTCCAATAACAAGGGAATCGCAACTAAAAATACGGTAGATATGTGAGATACGATTTTCTGACCAAAGAAGGGGTTCATCTAAGACTTACTGAACAATGCCAGGTGTCATCACCAAATCTTTGGACACATGTTGAGGTAGAGCGTTTCTCAGATGCTCCAGATGATAGTGTCTGGCCACAATGACTGTACCACAAAACCGATGGAAGGTCGTGGAACTAATATGTTTCAGACTGACATTGTGTAATATCAAGGTATCCACCTTCATATATTCGCCAAAGTAATTGAGCCACTGTTCGACAAAGAACTCCGTCAATGAGAAGTTCCGTAAGATCAGATCCCTGACTTCTCCATTCCTCAAATAATGCTTCAGGAGATCATAGTATTCCAATGGGGGAGTGAATAATTTCTTCGAGTAATTTTGATATCGATCGTAAATCAAAGGAGATCTCTGTGTGCACACTCGTGTGTATGGAACAACATCTGCCGTGACGTTTCTATTTCTGTGGTACCTGTGACCGCATTCATAACTATACCTCTTTGGCCATCGAAACTTTTCCAATTGCTCTTGTGCCACTGAATCTATGTCACTGAAGATCAGAGTAATAATCAAAAGTACAGGGTGGGCCACTCGAAACTCCCAACCTCTTTTCAGGTATTTCTCCGCCAATAATGCACCAATTTCTATAAAATTTATATCAAATTGAAGCTGAGACACCCCATTTCTTGTCCACCAAATACGGCCCGTCTAACTTCACGGAGGCACCCGTACTGACCTTTTACATTTTCATTCCAAATTTTGGAACCCGAAATCGGTGAAACTTAGAAAATTTTGGAATGAATTCCAGTTGAGTTTCTCGGAATTGGAAAATGTTCGCGCCTTTGACTGCATAAAATTCTTATAAGCACCAGAAAAAAATTATGGCAATCAACGGAATAGTCAAAATTATTCTTCAAGGCGCTGCTTTTGTGTTCTTAGGCGATAGGCTTAATTATTCGAAATTTTTCAAAATGGGCGAAACTGTCTACATGCATGACGACATCCACCCCGAAGAAGCATAGAAACTTTCCAGGCTTAAAGTGCCCGAGAAAACAGCTTTTGTTCTCATTCGCCCAAATTGGTACCCCGCTTGATTGAAATATGGGTTTAACGCACTTGGTACGGACGTAAACTTTAATGTTTTAAATTTTTTCCGCGAATTTGTAGACTTTTTTCTTGCCGGTAATCCAAAAATTTTCTAACAAGGGATCGGCAAATAGTTGCACCCTGCTTTCTTAACAAAACATATACCGTTTGAAAGAGCATTAAAAATAGTGTACAACACAGGAAAAATTAGCTGCCCAATATATGTTTGGGCAAAGTTATGGCCGTTTTATGACAAGGGTTATATGCGGCCAAAACGCCGGTTTCTCATATTACAGTAATCCTGGCGGCTTGAAATTGTCTCCATTTTCTTACTAGTATCCCGAAACGTCTGTCACGGTCGTTTCACCGCTTTATCAATCCTTGGTTATGAGTTATTAGACATTATAATGTCGCATTACTGCCATTTACAAAAAATTGTAAATAAAACTAGGTTAATGGGAAAACTGGAGCAAAAAAGCTTTGAAAATACATTTGTATGATCGTCGTGGCCATTTACAAACAAAAATCTCAAAATCAAAAATTTCTTATGTCCTAGCCTTACCGACGGTTAGGCCACTGTGTCAGCAATAGTGTTTTGGCCGCTTTTGTAATTTTCTCTTCGTATTTTTTCGAAAAAAATATATTTATAGGCCCTTGTAAATTGAAGTATCGTCCAGTAACCATAATCGGTCAGGCTAAAAGCATGACACCCTTGTAATTATAAATACGATAGGCATTTCCGCTCTCATCACCATAAAATTTGTGGTGGTTGCAAAAAAAACCAAAACCCCGAAAAAATCCCGTAAAAATGTATGTTGACTGCGAAGGAACAAAAATTATTTAAAAATATCAACATACCATGGTTTTGTGGCATATAAGAGACGAAATGCAAAAAGGTTTGCAGCAAGAAAGCAGGATGCAACTATTTGCCGATCCCTTGTAAGTCCGAGAAACTCAATTGAAAATCATTCCAAAAATTTTCTAAGTTTCACCGATTTCGGGCTCCAAAATTTGGAATGAAAATATAAAAGGTCAGTGCGGGTGCCTCCGTGAAGCTAGACGAGCCATATTTGGTGGACAAGAAATGGGGTGTCTCAGCTTCAATTTGATATAAATTTTATAGAAATTGGTGCATTATTGGCGGAGAAATACCTGAGAAGAGGTTGGGAGTTTCGAGTGGCCCACCCTGTACGACTTACAATGTTTTGAAATATTTTTTGACAACTACTCGCCGTCTGTATTGCTTATAGTAGAAGGCTATTGAGAATTCTTTGTTGGTAGATAACTCCAGCACATTGAATTTTCTTTTTCTCATTCGGGATGGATGGTGCTGAACAATCGACCGCCAAGTCTTATTAACCATCTCACATCGATCCAGATCATCTCGGGATAAGTAGGAAAACACATGAACGAGAGCACTCATAGGGAGATACCATGAATTCTTAAAAAAGCGATTCAAAAAGGTCATACTTGACAAAAATCAACGACATACCAAATCATCACCTTCTCCAAGATCTTCCAAAGGCACTAACATCGTTGATGGTACTTTTCTGGACGGTTTAACCACCGAAGTAACCGCTCGATTGCCTCGAACGGCTCGTCTTCTGTCTTCGCCCCCCTAAGCGATGGATAATCAATTCAAAAGGCACTTACAGGAAACAAATTCACAACTGGAGGAAGGCTATCCTGTTCTTTCCCAAGTGTCCTGACTTTCACAACACCAAAATTACGTGCATCCTCCTCATCAAGCTCCTCCTCGTACTCCAAAACTCTTTCCAGTTCTCCTTCCTGCTCGATCTCCCCGAGAAGACGATTGAGCTCTTCATCTTCACCATCCTCTCCCATAAGCTCCATCAATTCCTGCATCCGTCGATGTAAATTCCGTATCCGCTCTCTATTTGGCCGCATTGTGAAGAAACCCGAAAATGAATTTTACCGAGATTAGGCTTGAAAAATGTAAAACAAAATATCAGAAATAGTTTCATGGAGGTCAAAATATATTTGGGGACAATTAAGCAGCCCACAAATACCCGCATTTAATAAATATTATGGTAATCATAAAAACCTTTAGATTAGTTACAGCCTAGAACTAATCCATTCATATTTATCATCACATATTTATTGTACAATCACTCCGGGTTTTTGATCTGATCAAGAAGAGCCGATCTCTTATCGGTGTTCTGGAAGAGGGCACATACGAGACCACGCACTTCAAAAGCCTTCAGGTACTCTGCCAGCGTTCCTTTCCCATTGCACCACCGATTAGAAACATTCTAAATTCACACCACCGTTAGAGTTTGTATTGCACCTACGTTTAGATTGCCATTAAGAACGAAAATGACTTCTTCCAGACGCACATACTCTCTGTGGCAGATCGAATGTATCCCTTCAGCACCATTCATCTAAATTACAAATAAATTAACGATACCAAATATGCAGTCGTAAAAACATACCGTCATCAACTTCCTGGATTTTCTCATGACCTCAGAGAACAAGACCGCCATAGATTCAGCATCAGTCATTGTAATGTCCTCCTTGCTGAGTATGGCTTTGGAGAGTAATGATAAAAGATGGGCCACCAATACACCCATTGATATGCTGAGGACAGAGTCGGACATTACTTCACTCCAGACCGACCTGAGGCGATTTAATTCCATTACACATCCATTCAAGGTCTTTTCAACTCGTTCCCGATTCCCTTCTGAGGCGTCAATGTTGACAAATACTGGAATAAATTTACAAAGTAGACCTTTAATCTTACAGTTGTCTTCATTCAGCGCGACAGAAAGGTTTCTCTTCACAGAATTGATTTGTTGGTCCAAGAACTTGAGTCCAGAACTTCTCAACTCCTTGAATTGTTTCGTGAAATTGAGATCCTCCGACTTTATCTAAGCAAAAATTAGCACGCGAGTTAACTTACATTTGACTGACCAGCTAACTTCTGTTCGCATTCAATCTTGAAAACAAATAGATTGTGGAACAAATATTGGCAATTATTATAGAAGATGGCTAAAATTATACTAAAATATGAGTTATTTTCGTACCTGAGGTTTGAGGTACGGACAGCAAAGCTTGTTGATGCAATCTGGGTGTGGAAACGAGGAAAGTGTCTATAATAAGAAGGGCTGCCTGGAAGAAATTAACGGCTTCGAGTTGTTCTTTCGTCTCAAACGCCAAGTCGAACAACGACTTTAAGAGAAGAACCAATTTGTAGACCGAGTCACTGATCTTGCACTTCTGGAGCTCAAATAATCGAAGCCCTTCTTCCTTTGTCAAATCTGTCGTGTTTATCTTCAGATGTCCCAGGTCTTTGGACAACTTCTCCAACTCTGGATCCGACGGCTTAGGACTTCTGAATACTTCGACCAGGTCAATATAAGGCTTTGCAATAAGATTTCTGGCAGCGGCCAAGAACGCGCGACATCGTTGATTCACAAATAATCTGTTAGACCTGTTCAGAACCGATTCTGCACTCATTCGGTCATCGAAGAAGTGTAATTCCTAAACAAAAATCATTCTTAACCAAATTAACTTACTCTCATTCTGTCATCGAACTGTTTGATCATCCCCTTCAGCTTCTTCAACTTTTCTTCATCCGTTTTCTTAATAGACACCGAAGCCGCAGAACATCGAATGACCAAAGTTTCAATCAGTCTGCCGCCAATCTCACGTCCAATTAAAAGCACCAACGATTCTCCTATTCGAATATCCTTCAGGACATCGCTCAAATTTTCAAAGAAGTTCTCAAGCGATCTAAATAATAACAAAACAGAAAATTAAGACTTACATTATTAATTTCTGAACATTTTGTTTTTCTCCTCTTTTGGGCTTTGATTCGCTAACAAATCTTTTCCGCAGAGGTCCTTCGGTAGTAATTGTTATTTGCTGGTCAGGATCTACGGAATTCATCAAAACCTCACAGAAATCCGTCCAAATAACAGTTGACAACTCCTTAAACTTTTCATCAAACGCATGAAGAACAGTCAAAGAATCAAGGCAATCACAGATCAGCGTTGGATCTTCTGAATTTATTATAAGTGTCGTCTTGTTGAGATTCTCAACATCCTTGGTTATTACTATAAAAGTATCGAATATTCCTTCCAGGTATTTCTTAAACCGCTCTATTTCCAGATCAACCTCTGCGTTGAATTTAACCATTATGTCTTCCTCTGGGTAGTCATCTTTTAAATCGTACCTGCTCTAGACCTAAATAACAATACATCAAAATTACAACAAACCAAAGTAATAACGTCTTTGTATCCCTTCATGTTCTTCAACTTCAGTGCGTAATCTCGATAAGACGTTAGCTGAGAAAAATCTGTGTTCAAGCTCCTTATAGCCGTACGAAGTTCAGAGAATCTCTCTAATCGCTTCTCAATCCCTCTGATCACATCAATCTTTCCGCTCAAAGATGGAGCCTAAAAAAGGTAAAAATAAAGAATATACCTTGGAGTTTCTTACCTCTAACTTTTTTGCCGCTTCGGTTACTTGTTTTTGCAATTTAGATACCAAATCATCCAATTTCTGCAAGCTTTTCGCCGTCTCTAAATCCGAACAGCTCTTCAGAATGTCATTTATGTACAAAAAGTTGTCTCCGGCTAATTTCTGTACTTCCCGTGTGGCTAAAACGCAAATAAATGTAAACAAAACACATTGATAAAACTCTTACAATCTTCTATCGTCCTTTCCAAGATAGCAATTTCTCTCTCTCTGGCTGCAGTTGACATACCAAAAACATCATCGTTGTTCACCATCATAATCGAAAATTCTACACGGGAATCGACTGTTTCAGCTACGTTGATGAATCTCTAAATTCACAATTTTTTCCAATAAAAATTGTTGAGAGAGACACATGACTCAGTTTGTGAGACATGTTTTTCTTCCCTTTTTTGTAGAAGTGAGGTTCGAGGTACCGAAAGTCGCGCGCGACGCTCAGATTTTGATGAAACTTAGCACAAATAAGAATATTTTTTTAACGCTTTGCAAAAACAACCGAGATTTTTAGATCTAAAATTGGCAAAAATTTGACACTGTTTAGCGAATTTCGGAACGAAGAGACCTATTTGGAAAATTCGGGTATTTTCACCTCGTGGGTGTACCCGGGAATATACCCGGGCAGGGGTGGTCAGCGGACCCTATTTTTCCGATTTTCGGCCCGCGGCCCGGCCCGTCTAATTACCGGCCCGGCCCGGCCCGTCTAGTCTTTTTCCAGGCCCGGCCCGGCCCGTGACGGGCCTGGCCCGGCCCGGCCCGTGCAGCACGCCACGAAAAACGTAAGGCAAAATTGGAAATAGAGATTTCGAGCTGCGCCCAATATTTCTTGATTTTTTTGATGGAATGAATATTGTGTTAGATAGTATTGTAACTCTGGATTTTGGAACAATTTCGGGATGTATATTATCTTTAAAATTACGTTGCTTTGAGTTTCAAGTGTTGAGTATAATGGATGAGTCCATGGAGCCCGGCACATCGCGCTCTGACCCCAACATTGATTTACCAGGTATGGAAGTGTCTTCAGAAAATGTAAGATTTCTCTTTTTGTGCCCAGTTTATAGATTAATCGCCATGTGGTGTTGTGTGAGACATCCTAGCGGACGTTGGAAAGAAGAAATCGGGAAATTTTATAGTCGAAAAAGGGCACTTGTGAGTTCATTATTGCATCATTTTGCAGGGGCCGATGGAGAAACGCAAGAAAGGACTGGAGAAATGGCGAGAAAAGCGGAACCTGAAGAAGCAAAACTACGAAAAGCTAGCTGAGAACTTCAGGAAGGTCCCGTTGAATGTAGGGATGAGTCCATGGAGCCCGGCACATCGCGCTCTGACCCCAACATTGATTTACCAGCTATAAGTGTCTTCAGAAAATGTAAGATTTCTCTTTTTGTGCCCAGTTTAGGGATGAATCGCCATGTGGTGTTGTGTGAGACATCCTAGCGGACGTTGTAAAGAAGAAATCGGGGAATTTTATAGTCGAAAAATGCACTTGTCGGTTCATTACTACATCATTCTGCAGGAGCTGATGGTGTCTCCAGAAAAGGTAGGATTTCTCTTTTTGCATCCAGATTAGGGATTAATCGCTATGTGGTGTTGTGTAAGACATCTTAGCGGACGTTGTAAAGAAGAAATCGGGAAATTTTATAGTCGAAAAAGGGCACTTGTCGGTTCATTATTGTATCATTTTGCAGGAACTGACGGAGAAACGCAAGAAAGGACTGGAGAAGGCGTGAGCAAAGGTGGATCACAGGAAGCAGACGACGTTTAGAACATTTCAAGTTAAGTTTGTGACGTTGCCTTTTTGATTTTTTGTTTTTAGGCCATTGAGCCAATAATTTTCTCTGGTAATACCTAAAATAATATAATTGATATTTCAGTCGGTCCATGTTGAAGTAGAATGTGAAAGCCAGCATAATGTACCAATGGGTGTGGAGATTGAATTCCGAGTTCAGATTGTATCCGACAGATTCGGTGGATTGTCGAAAACTTATGTAATTTTAATTATTCTTATTGGTTTGATGTTTAGGTGGAAATAAAGAAGATTTGATGAATTTCAACTTAGTAGTGGTCTGTTGTAGCAGGATCAAAGCCCTGCTACTCTTGTAAACCTCGGAAGAGCTCGAATTCGGTCAGATTCATCGATTTTGATCCAATTTTGCCTAGTACAATATAATTCCTTTCTCTTCTTCGATCAATCTGAGAAGTTCGGGGTGCACCTCCTTGATGCCTTTCGATGCTTTCTCGCCGGTTTCACACGTAAATTGTTGTTTATTAGAATTTTGGAATCATTTTTGTTATTTAGTTGTAAAGGTTTCAGCGTATGAAATGTCGAAAACATTTTCCCGCGAATTTCTCTATTTCCACTTTTTTCGTGGCGTGCGTGCAGGCCCGTTTATAGAGGGTTCTGCGAACTGCGCCCAAGCTTGGGATCTAAACTTAGGCAAAAAAGGTGTTGATATAGCTAGTAAAGGATCAATGTGATAGTTTTGTGGTTTTATAATGGAACTATAGACTTGTAAACGTTTTAGAACTTGAGAAACAGCAACTATAACAACATCAATTAATTTTCCCGGCGCGAAAACAATGAATGCCAACGGTTTGGCATTTTAATTTAATTTAATTTTTAATTTTTAAGCGGGCCTGGGGTTTTTTCCGGCCCGGCCCGGCCCGTTTGTAATTTTCCATTTTTGAGCCCGGCCGGCCCGTTTGGGCCGGGCCGGCCCGGCCCACTGACCACCCCTGTACCCGGGGTATATACCTCGTCCGAACACTACCTATTTCTACTTAAAAAAGTAATGCTGACACAAAAAAAATGATTTTTTCCGCGCAAACTAACAAATTTATGGCCAAAAAAGTATTTTTCTCTCTGACTCCACGTTTTGCGTACTCTCTCGGCAGTAAATATCGCTGTCTTGGCGGCTCCTGCAAAGCGCGGGCTGAAATGTTCGGAAGTTGATATTTTGCAGTAACTTAAAGAAAATCTGAGCGTCGCACTTGAAGTACTTTCCATGTCAAATGAAAAAATTACATTTTGCATTACTCTGTGAAAAATGTAAAATGGCCACCAGCCAAGGTGTTGGCGAGCCATTTGGTTATCAGGGATTTTTACTGTTTTGTTTTTAGTGTTTTTGTTTCACCGAATTCAGTTGTAGGTATAACAGTGAACGAGGCACTAGATGGCTGATTTAAATGAGAGCTTTGACTCGTCTGCAAGTCTTGAATTCCCGGATCTTCTAATTGAGGATGACGAAAGGTGCCATCGGAGGTTCATGTTTACCTCTCGATGTGAGTTATGTCTTACATACTAAAGATATTTCTTTTAAGGCAATAATGACATAAAACTGTATCTGCTTAACCATCCCAAAACCAACACTCCAGCGTTGTTTGAGATTGCAGAGGAAGGGCTCAATGAGGTTTTTCAAATATCATCGGATGATCGCAGTGTTATCTATGGGGAAACGGTAATCAAAAAAGGAGAATTCTACATGTGTTCTCCATTGCATCCATTCTTTCTTTTGGTTTCCACATTGGCGGATAAGGTAAGACATTTCTACTTAGCAAAGCATAATCAATTATCTGAAGAAGCCGAAGGAATTAAAATTGGAAGAGCTATTTGTAGACAATCTGTTGTTAGTTGCTCGTCTCCCGAGCTCTCTGAAAGCGCTGGAGATTGCAACAATTGTATCAGGTGAACATTAAGATTTTACTTACAGGAGAAGTACCCCAAGTGCGACGCTCAGATTTTCTTTAGATTTTACACACATGTCGGGCATGAACGAAATATCAATTCCTGAAAGTTTTAGCTCGCGCTTTGAAGCGCCGCCGAGATATTGAACGATCTTTGCCGCCGAGAGAGCATGTTAACCGCGGAGAGTGGTGAGAGAGAAAAACATTTTTTGCTAGTTTTGTGCGGAAAGAATTGTTTTTTTGTGGAAACATTACCCTCTATGGTAGAAATAGGCATGAAATTTCCCGTGCCGAAATTCGGCAAAAAATGTCAAATTATCGCCAACTTTTGATCTAAAAATCTCGGTTGTTTCTGCAAAGCGCGAGCTTGGATTCTCGCATATATTTTAGAAAAAATGGTTCTAAATTTGTGCCAAGTTTCATCAAAACCTGAACGTCGCACTTGGGGTACTTCCCTTGTTAATAAAACACCATTTTAGATGAGGGTGGTGTTAAAAAGTACACATACGACCACGAATACTTGATTACTTGGTTGACGAAAAGGTTTCAGATCTTTGTGAAGGCAGTCAAGACCAACGGTCAAGCCCCACCTATGTACTTAGAATACGGTAAATATTGTGTGCGCCGAAATTATTTTTTTTAGATTCTTCTCTTCGTTATTTTACATTCCAAATCTTCTCTGATTACCTATCAGAGGCGCTCACAAATGAGATGAGGTGTGTTTTGGAGATTGAGAAACCAGCGATTCCCACGTCGACTTCCACTCCTGCCACAGCCAAGAGGAAGGTGGACATTCCTAAAGCTGAGGTAATTTTAATTACTGTTATTGCTTATTTTTTATTTTCTACTGCATTTTTTTTTTGCAGAAACGCCCTCCTCCATTAAGTGTAAAACAAAGGAAGTTGAAAGAAGCCAGTAAAGGAGTTCAGTCACTCACGATGTTCTTCAATAAGGCTCCATGAAAAGTAATTAACAGTCTCAAAATATGATGTCGGAGCCATTCCACAATTTCCATATCTCATGTGTAATATAATTTATGGCTTTAAATACATTTAAATATTGACAATATTACATACGGGCTCACGGTGTATTTGCCCAATTCATTGGTCACTGGCGTTGTTTGCCTTTTTATCGTATGATTTGTTAAGAAAGTAATATATATAGTGAAGTAAAAAATACGTAAGTAATAGAAACCTATAGTCGCAATCTCCATGGTGCCTTACTTTCACTTCGCGGGCAGAGATTTAAAGAATGGCGATAACAAGCAGAAATGTTTATTTAAAATTGAAATGTTCCAAATCAGGTAGCAAGCCACCTTTTACTGTTATTCGGCATTAATTACCTGCCTTTAAGCAGAAATTGGCATTGATCTGAACACCTATTACACAACTTTCCCTACGGCTGTTTATGTTTCATCGGGAGCGATTATGCAACGAGAACGCCTTCTCAAGATTACCCAACCTAATCGTTGGAGAACTCGTTTTGGCGCTTCAGAAGAGCGGGAGCCGGTTGTAGAAGCAGGCTGGACTGACCTTGTTAATTGGGCAGAGCCGTTCCAGCGTCGAGGGTGCGAAGATCCGAGGAAAAGAAGGCATCGCAAAAGGCTTGGATGATGAGAAAAGCTCCTCTTCTCGTTTTCAGACCAGCCCG
Organism: Bursaphelenchus xylophilus; assembly: GCA_904066235.2. Lineage (NCBI taxonomy): Eukaryota > Metazoa > Nematoda > Chromadorea > Rhabditida > Aphelenchoididae > Bursaphelenchus > Bursaphelenchus xylophilus. The sequence goes on from CAJFCV020000004.1 coordinate 5,159,479, forward strand.
CGGCATTCTAACTCATTCGTCCCTCATCAGCGATCATGGTTAAGTTCAAAACTGTCCTATGTTTCCTATCTTCTCTCGTAATTATCGGAGAAGTTTTCTCGCGTGTCGTATTACTACATAACAACAAATGGAATCCGCATTACGGTAATTAATTTTTCGAAGAACATTACTCAATAAATGCAATATGCTTTCAGGAAATCCCGGAGTAAAGCTGAGATTAACTCAAAGAGGAGCAGAGCACGTGAAGAATGTAGGTGTAAAGTTGCTGAATGAAAAATTGGCCACTTTGGAAGGCTTCCATGTTCAACATGCCTTCTCTCAGCCTGGCCTTGAAGGATATATTTATGTGAATGACATCAAAACGCTGGCTTTCCAGCCCCCACAAGCTTCTAGAATCAATTTCGCAGCTCCGTCATTTATCATCTTTTCCATCGAAAACACGGCAATTTCGTAAGTTGAAAATGTGAAAATTATTTATTGACCGCAGCCAATATCTTAATTTATTTATCTCCAGACTAGCCGGAAGATTCCTTGGAGTTGCCGGGGCTGGAGTTTTCCAGGTTCCCGGCCAGGTCAGTGGCCATATGTCTGGCATGTCCGTATCATTAACCACTTCATTCCGCGCTACTCCTGACGGTCTTATGTCTGTAAATGTTGTCAACTGTTCTACCGTAATCCAACAAAGTAATTTTGTGTTAAATCCAGAAGGACCTTTGAGCACAATCGTGAAAACATTTGAGGTATGGTGATCGTCGGAGAGTATTTATTTTAATTTGTGAAACGTTTAGGCTCAAATTAACGATGTGATCCGTCAGCGGATTCCTTCCATCTTCTGCAAAGGTCTTCAGGACATTATAGAAAAAAATTCTCCAAATCTCTTCAGAAGATTAGCCACGGCCCAACTTCAGGAGCATTTCCAGGGATTTAATTCGTCCGAAGTAATCGAGAGTTTCATTCGAAGATTCACTCATGGTCTTTATATCGATGGAAGTAACATCGCCGACCCTATTGTTACCAATGAATTCTTTGAAACTCAGCAGAGAGGTATGTCAAGACGAACAAAACAGCATCTCTTAGGCGAATTACGGTATAATGACAGCCAAGCGTCGGCTCCATTCTATCCACCGCCAATTCCCCAGGACAATGATTCTGATCGGATGCTGTATCTGTATGGTTCTGAATACACCCTCAACTCGCTCTTATATCATGCTTATCAATCAGATAAGCTGACAATTAAGGTATCACACTTTTTTCTTCGTTAATAACAGCACCTTTGATTTAGATAGAACAAAAAACATTATCCCCGCAGTTCAAAGGATTTGTGAGGACAACTTGCGATGCCAAAGGCGATGGCAAAGGAGACCTCGCCAGCTCGATTTGCGTGGGAATATTAATCCCTAAGATCGCTGAAGCCTACCCTAACACAACAACAAAGTTTGTCCTCTTGCCTCACGGCTTGCCGGAGATGAGATTTACCGATGGGGTCAGTTCGATGGACTTGCGAAGTAAGACAAACATAATTATGAAAGACTGTTTAGCCCGTATTTTAACATATGTGGATGATAATGGTGTCGATCGACAAATTCTCGTCTCGTCAGCTGATGGATTAGCAGATATTAAGCTAATGGCTGAAGATGGAAGGTTCAGCGGGGATCTGAAGCTTCGGAAGCTGAATGTCAGACTTCATCGTAGCGGAATATCTGGCGTGGAGCCAGATTCGATTGCTCAACTCGCCCCTCTGGCAAAAACTTTCTTAGGTCCGCAGTTGGCAAAGGGCCTAAAACAAGGATTACCATACCCACTGAAGGTAGAGTTTTACTGTCGGCTATTGAACTATTGATTTTAGGATTCAATTACATTCATCGATCCTAAATTAACTCTTCAAGATGGATATGTCCGACTTGCAACAGATTTTGAATTGGGTGAGAGTAATCTCCGCAGCAAAGTGTTTGAAGCCTTTGAGAGAATCAAGAATTCCCAATAATATTACTATGATCTTCTTCCAGAGACTGATGACAATTATGCTACCATCTGGAAATTTGTATTTATTTATTTATTGTTATGCAATTATTTTGATAAACCAAAATTATAAGTCATGAATCTGGGAAGGATAACAGCAGGTCTCCTTAGACCTCCGATCGGCGGGGGCGAAATCGGCGAAATAGGTTGACTAGGGAAAGGGGCCCAAGGCGATCAGAAAAGATGCAGAGAAATGGGGAAAACGGATGGCCGCTTTTCAAATCCCCTAAGGGCCAGACATTAATGCTGAAGGAATCCAAAACCTTTCGTGCCTTAGTTTCGTTTTTTCGTTGCTATGTCGGCATTTAAAGTTTATACAGTATTTTAATGTAAACTGCGTTTTCAGGTCATAAATCTTCAAATTATGGGTCGATACTCAGGGATAGACGACGACGTGGAAGCAACCACCAAGTGGTGGAATGACTATCCAACAAGGTAAATTGAAAGGCTAATAATAAAGTCGATTTAGTCGTTACACCGATCTCTGCAAAGCCGAGACGGCCTTCCAAAACATCGTCGAAGGAGTATGGTCTAAGCCAAAGAGATTGGGTCGATCCGCATCCTTCACCAACATGACTTATATCAGAGAGAAACAGCACGACTATCCCATCAAGAGAAGCGAATCCATCAGTTCTCTGGCCCCATCTCTCGGTTTGCTTCCTCAATATCATCGTCAGGCCGAAAGAATTGTCCACACTGCTCCAGTGTACAAACCGTTTGTTCACGACTGGTATAACAATGCCTATAGCACTGCCAGATACAGGGTGGGTGCGAGTAAAGATAAAAAATTGCCGGTTGTATTTTATGCACCCGCAACTAAGGTGCTGAAAGAGGTCGGAGACAGGACCAACGGTCAGCGATGACAAATTGAAAATTGTCAAGAATGTAATCAAATTGAAATTGTTATTTCAGGACACTCAACGAGAGATCGAAAGACCGCTTCGTCGGGAAATTCCCGACTACGAACGGTCCACTCATGTACCATATTACACCTTCCAGACGAAACGAATCTTCTTCGAAGAGGTATCAGATATCATTAAACTAATAACATCGTAAACCGGACAATAATACATACCGATCTCGTTTTCAGAGGGCCCAGCCTTACAAGTCGTACCTGCGACAGTCCCAGCAGTATCTCGACAAGTATGTCACCTCCAGATTGAAAGCCGACGACTTTGCCCAGCAATACGTACATTCTGCCTATGAATGGCACAAACCCCATGACTATTCGTTCAACCGTCACTCCGTTTGGGGAAGCCAAGTCTACATCCCCCATGCTCCATCCAATCCGCATTCATACAGCGACGCACAAGCTCTTCGAAAACTTTATAAAACAACAGGAAGATTCCGATTTGCCTGATTATAATCTTTTACAAATCTCTTGCTAATAACAATAAACATCTTTGTTTTTTATCTCTTCGTAGTAAACAGATCCATGCCTGCTATTCCTTGGCCACTTTTTCGACACGGCGCTCATAAGTCAAAGAAACGGAAGGGAAATCAAAGCGTGGGACTGGGTCAAAGATAGGTGAGAGTGAACGTGTTTATGACTATTTATCTACTCGTCAGCTGGCTACGGCTAAGAAGGTGTTCCCACCTATTCTCCTCCTCCTGCGTCCTCCTCAAAACTTGATTAAAAACAGGGTCAAAGCGTTCGCTTCCAGTACCATGAGTCAATACAACTACTCCGAGTAAGTTATATTTACTGTGCATAATGCTTATTACAGTCAAAATGCATACAACCAGCAATTGCCCCCCGGAGTGACTATTCACTATCAGGGCGGTCAACAACCTTATTACGATGAGCAATATATCCAAGAAGATCAATTTGTTCCACAAGGATTCGCCCAACAAGGTCATCATTCCCAGAACGGGTCGTTACCACAACATAAAACTCAGTCGTGGAATCAGCAGTATTCTCAACAAGGTCAACCTCAATTATATCAACAAAATCAACAACCCCAACAACAGCAGTACTACCAACAAAGTCAAGACCAATTCTACCAAAGTCAACCCCAAGGTCAATATCAACAATACCAGAATGATCAACAAGATGGGTATAACCAAAGTCAACAACAGCGTACCCGATCAGTAGGACCAGAGAATAACTACTCTTACTTTGTGGACAAAAAAGGGAACTACATCCCTACCTCGAATCCCCCAATGTTCACTACTGGAGAGCCCGAGGGGGCCAACTACATCCCCTATTCCAGTGTCCCTAGGCGAGCACGGAGTGTTGATCCGAATGCGTAAGTTCAATTATTAAAGCTACATCATGTTCTCAGCGAGAACGAAAGTGATCTCCGGTTCAAGTTTGGAGGCATGGCATTCGTGGAAAGTGAGGCTGCGTTCTATGACGTAGAAGGCGCCGATGTTTATGTAGACCTTAACAGTAAAAATGAGGAGGAACCAGTCCGCCGCCTTGGAGATAACTACGGTCTCGACTTCAATGAATCGGTTTATCGTGGAGACCAAGTAGAAGTCGAAGAAGGATACCAGGGATATCAGGCTCAGAAACCAAGAAAACACTGGACATATGCCGAAGACCCATTCAACCCCGACAACACTTATGTGGATGATCTTTTTGCGTACTACGACCCGACTGATGTTGTTGGTGACACAATTGCCAACCATCGCGTCACTGTTGAAAGGGAATTGACAGAAGGTAAAAGCAAACTAATTCAGTAACTCACTGCCTTTTTTTAGAAGAGCGCAACAATTTCTGTACTGAATTCATCCCAACGCCCGGCTTCTTACCCCAGCATCGCACTGAGAAGCCGGAGCCGAAGGAGGAAGGACCTATCTGTTATTCTTTGTCAGCAAAAAAAGAGCTAGCCCGAGGAGATGATTATCGTCCACCAAGTCGTTCTCAAAGCGCCGGCCCTGCCCAACAAGGCCAAAAAAGAGAGGTAAACCTGCGGAATCTCCTTGATGACTCAGCCATCCAACGCCAAGAAAATGTGATCCAGCCAGCTCCTTGGGCGCCAGATTCTGATTACAAACAAGGAAGATGGCAGAACCAACCTGGCCAACTGGACCCCTTGAACCGCCGGCCCCAGGTAGGTTGTGGGGGTGGAATGGGGAGAAGGGGTCTCAGCAAGTCAAACATCGACTTTGAAGATCCCAATTCATATTCCCTTCTGGGTCCCTTTTTCATTGGCCAAACATCGGCGTTGGTTAAGTGCCAGCGCACTTTTGGAGCCGTTAAATCATAGGCCGTTGGTGAGTATTAAACCTTTCACCAGACCTAGAACTCTTATAACAATGAACCATGTTCAGATACCAAGCCAAAGACCGGAGTGGTCCCAGCAAGTTGAAGAAAAGAAGAATGTGTGGTCAGGAAAGGCTCAGGCAGTCGATCAGAAAGTTGGTCAACCCGCTTCTTCAAAGGTTGCCCCTGAGAGACCTCCGTTCTGGGCTCAAAAAGCTGGCCAAACACAAAATCAATGGCAAGGGGCAGCTGGCCAACAGCAACGACAGCAGCAACAACAACAGCAAGTGGTCAATGCCAGTCAAAAGCCTGGAAACGTACCAACTGGCAACCAAGTTAGTACCAACTATACGTAAGTAATATTATCCAAGCTATCGATAAACATTCAGTTATTATCAACAAGGCCAGCAAGGTCAACAAAGCCAACAGCAAAGACAGCAATCTCAGAACCAACGACAACAACAGAATGCGTCATTAACTGTCCAAAGACCAGGACAACCGGCTCCACAGCAACAGATAAACCATTTGCAGCGGCAAGGTCAGCCACAACCACAACAGCAACAACAACAACTACTACAGCGTGGAAGGCCTCAGGTTCAACAAAAGCCCCAACAGCAGGTTTCATCGCAACAAGGCCAACAACAGAGAACAACACAAGGCCAACCTCAGGCTGCTCGCCCCACACAACAACAGCCCCAGAGACCGGCGGTGCAACAGAAACAACACCCATCACCGCAACAACAACAATCCGTGCAACAACGCACTCAATCCCAGCCTCCACAAAATCGACCAACCCCAACAGGTTCTTACCAGCGAACCATAACCTATGTCAACGGCAAGCCTGTGGCCTACGAAGAGGTCTCTGACAGACACCGACCTCAACAGCAAACACAGAACTATCAATCTGTGGTCTATGTGAACGGTCAGCCCAAACAAGGGAATGCTCAACCACAAGGTGGATATACTCAGAAGACCACCACCTATTACACCCAGGGAACGGCCCCCCAAAATGGAGGTATCCCGCAACAAAGACCTGGACAAGTCCAGGGTCAAAACTATGTTCAATACCAACAAGGTCGTCCGCAGCCAGGAAAGCCTGGTGTTCCTCAAAAACAGGGTCAACCCGCCGGATGGAACGAAACGATTCCTCAGGGGCAGTTGAGCAACACCCAATTTAACGCCAACGGTCAGTATAGAGGCAACCAGGGGCAAAACGTCCAGTACCAACGTCAAGTTTCAACTGCAGCCAATCCGCATCAACAATATCAACTCATAAAGCAAACTGAGACACAAGTCAGACAACAGACCCAGCCGTCGGGAAACCTCTCTAGGCAAGTGATCCACCCACAAAGACAATGATTTCATGTCCAGACACACTTCAACCACCTATTACAAGAAGAAGACGCTTACGGAAGTGTAAGAATAAGCCATAAATAATGCCGCCAATTTACAAATAAACGCTTACTTATTACCATAAATATTTACTTTTTACATAACAACAATAGCAGCAATTACAAATAACAAAATAGACTTAGGCCACCAATTCAGCTTGTTTCTCCTCGGCCTGGATCTGTTTCTTGTCGTCGCTGGCACTCTTGTCTTCCTTGGTCTTGCGAACACGACGTCCAGAGAACGCTGAAATTTCAGTTTATTGCAAGGAAATTATATGGCATTAAAACCCATAACAAATCGCAAAACTTACGCTTGCGTTTTCCGGCGCTCTTCTTCTTATTCTCTTCGGAGCTCTCTCCTCCATCGGACACATAACGGCGACGAGAGGAATCGGTTTTGTCTCCTTCAGAAGCATTTTCACTCTTGGAACGGCGACGACCTCCCTTGAAACGGCTGAAGCGTTCGTATAGTCTGATGGCTTCAACAGGTTCTCCTCCAGGAAGAGTAACAGCTTGAGCCTTCGGTCCCTTGAACCCGGAGATCACGTCGAATTCAACCTCCAATTCGGCAGTCAAGGCATATTTCCAACGACGATCATCACGCTGAACGATGGCAGTGCTGTGGACGAAGATATCCTTGTCATTATCGTGGCGGCGGATGAAACCAAATCCTGAAACCACATATATGAACGACAAATTTAAAGTACCTCTAAAACAAGAGTTTGAAACTTACCCTTCGAGATGCTGAACCACTTGACTGTTCCCTTGACACCGCGAAGAACAACCTTCTTCGGGTCGGATTCATCAACGACAGTGCTGAGCTGAGGCTTCTCCTTAGGTTCGGCTTCAGATTCGTTTTGGGAGATGGGGTTATCGCCCTTTTCATTGAGTTCGATCTTCTTTTCGTCGGCCATTTTTGGTCTTGGATCGATGGTTTGCCCACGGAGGGTGAAACTTCGCAAAATTTCTGAAACAATGCCCATAACTCAAAAGAATGTAGGTTTGAGAGTTGATAAAAACAAAGCGCGACCCGGGACAAATAAAGAAAGGTAAAAATAATGTCATCCATGCGGACGAGACCATTTCAAAAGCAACCAACGTAACTGCCGTCATCGACTAAACTGAGAACGATGCCAGGTACGTCGACTTCACGAATTTTCCCGACAGTATCTTGCCTAGTTTTCTCATCAAGGTGTTAGTTTTCGTCTTGGGACCCGTAATTTTTGCGGGTGCTTTCTCTTTCAAAATTGTGGAATAATTGAATTTTTTATCAGCTCTCATGCCGGTTTTTTTGGATAACATTTTCTTGGCCTTTTTTAGAAACAAATTTTAGTTTTGTGATCGGTGTTCTCTTCCTCGTTCGTTAGTGATTCTTATCGAGAAATCCAGATGCATTTACGTTGGCATTCATCCCCCTCCCCCTTCAGGTTTGTACACAAATTTTGCATGGGTGTTGAAATCAATTTATCAAGTTGTTTTGACTTTTCGAAATTTGATTATTAGATGATAACGGCTTGACGTCTGTCGGAAATGAAGTAAACGGGCTAACTTTTATTTGATCACGTTCGCTGATGGTATTTACTAAGGTTTGGCGGTTATTTTTACCTCCGCCTTTTCTCAAGAGCTAAAGCAATGTCCAATGCTCTTTTTTGAAGTCGGCACGCAAAACCGGCCCCGAAATGCATTAAATCTTGCCTCGACTATTGGAGAAATTTTTATTTTTTTCGCTTTTCAAGCTAGCCAAACTCGTATCTGGCTAGCCCATCCTCACAAAAACGACATTGGCAGTCTCTTTCCACCTGACATTGTCTTGATTGATTCACCAAACCGCTGAAACACACGTTAGATACCGTTTTATAGGAATTCCATATATTGGTCCTTCTGCAAAGTTCAGCGCCAATTACGGGCATGGTTAGTTGAAGTGACTACAAATGGAGTTTTTCTGAGATTGGGCTAACCAATCAGGAATTTGGTTAGCGAAAAAATGAGCTTATTTTTCTTGATCGGCGACGTTCCATTCTCTGTTATTCTTAGAGTACTTCATAATTCTGTTATTTGATCCGTCGAGGTTGATTGTTTATCCAAAAGTACCGTTAAAGTTATTCCTGGCCTGCATCCACAATACTGTGACCGAATTTGACCGTTTCGAGGGCTCAAACTTGGTCACCCGACCCCAGTTAATCTTCAAAACTATCATAAGTGGCTGTCGAATTTTGTCTCCTCCTCCACAAAATTTGTTTCATCCAGATGTTCGCGAGTTTTTCCGGAAAGGCCAGAAAATTATGAAATCGGCGTCCATTTTCGGATAAAAAGGGAGCGAAATGTAAGATAAGCGAAGTCTGAAAGGAACTTCTTATTGGTCACTCCATTCGTTCTCACCCATCTGCTGTCCGCTTTATTTATTCGCTCGCGTTTGGTTATCCATTCCTTGTTCATGATGGATATCAGATCAAATTTTTTTCGATGTGTTCCTGGATAGGTGGAGAATTTGAAGTGGAACGAAATTATTTATTTATTTATTTTTGGATTTGTTGGTCTCAGTGAGTTTTAGTTATTGATGGCCACATTTCCACGGGTTTCGCACATGTACTTTGTTGTTATTTTGTTGCGCCAGTTTTATTTCCCCGAAATTAAAGTTTTTTGAAGGAAATGAAAAAGTTTTGAGAGTGTAAAGTTTAAACGCGGAAAAAAGTCGAAAACGATAGAATGATACGCCGTTTTTCTCACAGTACAAGAATTCCGAGGTGAACGTTTGAGCTCTGACACTGATTTTCAATGTCTCCTGACTCATTTGTTGCTTTTCAGAAGGGAATTCTCGTGTTAATGATATGAATAACTCTATTTCCACTTTTTGATGGGCTTTTTTGGAATCGAAAATGTGCAGAAAGACATTTACATATTCTAGGCCAAACCAAAATGTCGAGTCCTGTTCAAGGTCAAAGGCTTTCTGTCGTTTGACCCTATCCGGGCTTTCAAAAACCGTTGATCCGATTAAATTCAATACTCTATGGAAAGTGGAGTAAATGATTTTTACGGGAATAATGTTCGATGGAGATTAGCATTCCAGGGTTGATATAAGTGCCTCTCCGAGAGTCGAGGTTGTATTTTATTCCGTTTGTCCTTGCTTTCCGTGCAGCGAAGTTTGTTGTACGGGCTTTACAGGGTTCTGCAAAGTAATATCAACTCTTCAGGACTATTTTTCAAACAACCAGAGGTCCCTTGTAGCCGTACAAGTTTCGAGTCTTTCGTGGAATGAGAAAACATGAAGATACTGGCCTAAATCACTCCAAGCCTACTCACGCCCAACACTTCTACGCGACGAATGGCCAGTCGCCTAACACAAATCATGAGACTTTGCTTGAAAATGGAGCCGTCGGGGACTCTAAACCGGGGAACGGAGGTCCCCTCCTGGATGGAGAGCTTTTTGCTGACAGTGCGGACGAGACCGATGGTATATGTGGGTCCCAGGTGAGTGTTTTAATTAGACTGATGTCATCCCCCAGGTGAATTTTTGTCTCCTGAAGCATGTTTTTTTGCAAGTCAGTTGATTGTTTGGCGATCGACGAACGGAAACGGGCGTAGGAGTGGCTAGGGAAGAGATATAAGGAGTGATGGATTACTGTTTCCCCCCAAAATTCGTCGGTGAATCAGTCGATAAGAGTTCTTATCATTTCGCTTTAAATCGAATTCCTGGCTGCGTACATTACAATCGGCCGAAAAGTAGCGCAGGTTACCTGATTTAGTTGGTTTTTATGATTCTCTCAAAATATATCGATTACACCGTTGATGGGCAATAAGGAGCGCCTGCCTTCCTTCTTTCGGTTGTTTTCTGAATGCGATTTCAGACGAAAACGTCCTCCGGAAACAAGCTCTCGGCGGCCAAGGCCGGTGATTTGACCGCCAATCAGAAGCCATGGCCCTCAATCACCGATCTCCGTCATCTCATGGAGGCTAGAGGACCGGAAGCGCAGCTTAAGGTGAGTAATTTTATGTAATAGATTGTAGTTCGCTGTTGATCGTGTTGTAAAAAAAGCTTTTTATCGAAACTTTTATTTTAGTTGGCCGATGAGTTTAGAGGCATCGACGGATTACTGGACGGTCTGCGCGTTGATCCGGTTAAAGGTCTTCCTCAAGACAAGCACTATCTGGACGAGAGAAGGAAGAGATATGGTTCCAATACAATCCCCAAGGCCGAGTCCAAATCTCTTATCAAGCTGATTTTCGATGCCAGCAAGGTAATTAAAATTAAAACTCGTGATTTTTTTGCATTTGATATTGCACTCTAAAGGGGTCTCGAAAAGATTTAGGGAATGAAAAACATTTGGGAATTAGAGTCCCTGATTTATTGTAATCTGATGTCAGCGACCTTGAACGTTTGTCTCCATTTTAAAGTGTTAGATGAGTAATTACGGCTTTCTGTAAGAGGCAATTGATGTTGTTTATTACAGGATCCCACCTTGATTATATTAATCTTATCTGGCTTGGTGTCCCTCGGCCTTTCCTTCTACGAACCTCCTCCAGCTGTTTCCGCTCCTCAGACTTTGTTAAATGGAACAGTAATAAACGGAACGGCGGGTGTTCCCGAGAAAGAAGAACATGGATCTGCTTGGATTGAAGGAGTCGCCATCCTGGTTTGTGTAGTGGTCGTTGTTCTGGTTACAGCGTTAAATGATTTCTCCAAAGAACGGCAATTCAGAAGTAAGTAATGTCTTGTGATAAGATTGTTTTCCCAAGTTTCTTTTTTTTTCTTGAGATGGACTTGTTTATGTTTTTTACAATAAAAGGTTACTGTATTTTCAGATCTCCAAGACAAAATCGAAACCGGCCAAAAGTTCTCAGTGATTCGAGAAGGTGAGGCTCTGGATGTTCCCGTCAGCGACCTCGTGGTGGGTGATGTGATTCGAGTCAAATATGGGGATCTTGTTCCCGCTGATGGAGTCCTTCTTCAAGGAAATGATTTGAAGATTGATGAAAGTTCATTGACTGGAGAGTCTGATCACGTGAAGAAGACAGTGGAAGAAGACCCCTTTGTTCTATCGGGTAAGTGGAGTAATAATGAGGCTCAATATACACATGGACTTGGTGCTACAATCTTGTTTTAGGTACTTATATCATGGAAGGAAGTGGGAAGGTCGTGATCACGGCTGTTGGTATCAATTCTCAAACGGGTATCATTATGACGCTGCTTGGTGGAGGAAAGCCAGAGGGCGATTCTGATTCCAGCAGTTGTAAGTACGATTTAGTACATTCTTCTTTTAAGTATTTCTGTTCTTATTTTCTCCTTTTTAGCAAGTTCTTCGTCTGACTCAACCTCCTCAGGTTCAAGTTCATCCTCGTCTTCCAGTTCATCTGACAATGGAGATCTTCATTCCAAATCAATTCTCCAGACGAAACTTTCCGCTCTTGCCTTGCATATCATCTATTGTGGAACTAGCGTTGCTCTCGTCGCCCTCATTGTTTTGATTGTTAGATTCTGTATTGAAACTTACATCATCGCTGGTGAATCCTTCAGTGTTGCTCAACTTTACAATTTCATCAAGTTTTTCATCATCGCTGTCACAATTCTGGTGATCTCCATTCCCGAGGGGCTACCATTGGCCATCGCTTTGTCCTTGACGTATTCGGTCAAGAAGGTGGGTTGTGTATATAATTGAAATTTTAATTCTTACAGATGATGAAAGACAACAATTTGGTGAGGCATTTGGATGCCTGTGAAACCATGGGAAACGCCACGACCATTTGCTCGGACAAGACGGGCACTCTGACCACAAACAGAATGACCTGTGTCCAATCGTACGTCTGCGGAAGGCTCTACACCGACGAGAAATCCCAACCAACAGCGGCCACTCTTCCACCCACTGTGATCTCGCTTATCACCGAGTCTATTACCTTGAACTGCGCTTACAATTCAATGATTGCCGAGCCAGAAAAACCCGGTGAACGAGGACAACAGCTAGGTAACAAGACGGAGTGTGGCCTTCTGGGTTATGTGCAACGTCTTGGTGGAGATGTGAATGCCATCAGAAGGGCTCAACCGGAGGAATCCTTGTTCAAGGTGTATACTTTTAACTCCTCCAGAAAGTCAATGATGACTGTGATTGAATTAAAAAGCCCCGGTGGAGTCAAGTATGGCTACAGAGTCTTCGCCAAGGGAGCTTCGGAGATTATACTCGGGCGATGTAAGTACTTCATCGGAGCCGATGGATCACCTGAAATATTTGATGAAGAAAAACATAAACAATTCCACGATATCATTCATAATATGGCCACTAACGGACTGAGAACTATTTGCATTGGATACAAGGATTATATTCTAAAGAATGTCAAAGAACCAGGGGAAACCGATGTTGCCATAGAATCTGAAGAAGACATTAATTGGGACGACGAAAAGGAAATCTCCAACAATTTCACTGGGCTCTGCATCTGCGGAATCCAAGATCCCGTCAGAGATGAAGTCCCCGAGGCTATCAGAAGATGCAAGAGTGCCGGAATCACAGTCAGAATGGTCACTGGAGACAATATTAATACTGCTAGAGCCATTGCTTTGAATTGTCAAATTATCCAACCCGGAGAGGACTTCCTGGTCTTGGAAGGAAAAGAATTTAACGAAAGAATCCGCGACAAAAACGGTCAGGTCAGTCAAGCCAAACTGGATGAGGTCTGGCCTCGCCTGCGCGTCTTGGCCAGAGCACAGCCAGCTGACAAATACACTTTGGTTAAGGGAATTATCGACAGTAAGATTACGACCCAGCGGTAAGTTTACAAGAGACGCTTTTATTGTTTCGGATTCTTTCTCTTCAGTGAAATCGTAGCCGTAACTGGAGACGGTACCAATGACGGGCCAGCGTTGAAAAAGGCTGATGTTGGATTTGCGATGGGAATTGCCGGCACAGACGTAGCCAAGGAGGCTTCAGATATCATTCTGACCGACGACAACTTCACCTCGATTGTTAAGGCAGTCATGTGGGGAAGGAATGTTTATGATTCCATCAGCAAGTTCCTCCAATTCCAACTGACTGTGAACGTCGTCGCTGTTCTCACCGCCTTCATCGGTGCTTGTTCTGTGTCCGACTCTCCTCTCAAAGCGGTTCATATGTTGTGGATCAATCTGATTATGGACACATTGGCATCTCTGGCTCTGGCCACTGAGATGCCCACAGAAGAATTGCTGCAAAGGAAACCTTATGGACGAAAGAAGTCTCTCATCTCCAGAACCATGGTCAAGAACATCGTTTTGCATGCCTTGTATCAGCTGATTGTGCTGATGGTATTCCTCTTCAAGGGCCCGGAATTCTTCGGAATACCCACTGGATTGAACGCTCCATTGTTTGCTCCTCCATCTCAGCATTTCACTATTATTTTCAACACATTCGTGATGATGACAGTCTTTAATGAGATCAATGCAAGAAAAGTGCATGGTGAAAGAAATGTTTTCAAGGCAAGGTTTTAAACGGGTTTGTAATTGTTTCTTTCAGTATTTGTCTTCAAATCACACCTTTATCGTCATCTGGGTGTGCACTTTCATCTGCCAGATCATCATTGTCCAGTTTGGTGGCCAATGGTTCTCCACAGCTCCCTTGACTCTGTCCCAATGGGCAGTTTGTCTAGGGTTTGGTGTTTCGGAACTTCTTTTTGGTCAAATTGTGGCCACAATCCCATCCAAAAAACTTCCCAAGAGCGTTGCCCTTCTCCGTGGAGTCCCTGAACCATCTCCTTTGGCCATGCATCGTCACGAAGACCAGAAACCCCACACTCACAGTCATGCCATGCAACATCACAGATCACCCAAAGCAATGTCTCTTTGGTTCCGAGCTGTTGAATTGATTGCCGTAAATGTAAGTGAAGAGCCGCTGTTAGATGATTACTTAAAACGGAGTTTGCAGACTCTGGAAGCAAGGGATGTGGTAGTGTTTGACCCATATTTTTTCATCTTAATAGTCACATATGTCGTCTACATAACATTTGTAGAGTATCTCCGAAAAATAATCAGTCATCGTGTCGGAATTATTGGCAGTTTTATGCTTGGCCTGATAACGATAAACATGTCTGAACCTTTCGGGTTCATGACAGTTCGAGCGAACACAGGATCAATTGTTACGGGGCGTGGTGCCTACGAGGCAAAGTCGGATTCGGGGGGAGATTTTTGCGAACCCTGGAGATGTTATAGGCGGTTTAAGATAAGAAAAAGCAGGGTCAAAATTCTACCGCACACATAGTTTTGCTTCAAGTTGTTTAAAAATGATCTTTTAATTTTAGTATCGAATTATGAGAGCAATGCAAGAGAACCACAAAATGAGGAGAATGGGAGTAACTGCACCTAAGATGAGTGCTGAAGCTGCGGAAAAATGGAGAGATAGCTACAGGAGATATCGGCACAAGAAACATCATGAAAGGAGTAAGTAGAGTTTGATGATTTCATAACCATAAAATATTACTTAAAAATAATCTTTTTTAGAACTGGCTCGTGAAGCATCAAAGGATGTTCCAGATACCCCAGAAGTCCCGCATTCCGAGAAAGAAAAGGACGATATGCGGAAGATACATCGCCAGATCAAAGGAATCACAAGAGCACGGAATTCAGTGTCAGCCTCATCCCATCAGGAAAACCATCCTTCTCAGGTGAACATGGACCCCTCGAGTAATGTATGATCACGTTTTCATCCTCTCAAACTAGCAATCTTTACTTTCCTATTATTAACATTATTTTGTATAAATATTTTTATGGTTAACTGCCTTACAACTAAGCGAACGAGTTCGTAACGCCATCAGTGCTATCTTTAACTGTAAATAAACGATAATCAGGCTTCGTGAAGGGATGTGTTTTACTAGATAAGTCCGTAGTGGTTGATTTAAACGGGTGTTTTGTTATCCCCAGGAGCCGTGGCATTTGTGGAAACTGGTGCCGAAGATGGAATGCCGGATGGGTTAGGTGCAGTAGCTGGAGCCGGAGGCGCTTCGGCTTCATCTTTTTTCTGTTGTTTGGCAGCTGCTTCTTCCTAATAAACAGTGTAAAAAAACGAGGCATTTACCAATTCGTTGATGAGATTGAGCTTACTCTGCGCTTCGTAATATATTTGAAGGGCGACAAGGATAAGCAGGACGATGATAACTCCTGCAATGACTTGAAAACATTAAGCTGTCTCCTACCTCCAATTAACGATGCCCACAAAGTAATATCCGCTTGGTATCTTGATGGCAAGTTGACTCTATAAAATTCTTTACCTACGATTACGGGCTTACAGTTTGACGCTAAACTTGATTGAATAATCGATCGAATTGAGTGAAACCGAGATTTCTTCATTTCTGAGTCCTTTGGCAAACCCTGGAAACAAAATCATATAAGAATACGAAAAGTGAGGTCTCGCCAACTATAATGACAGATCCGAAGTCAGGGGCAACGACCAAATCCTGTCCAGAACAACTTTTTTCCCAGTCGTATGTCGGGATTGACTTTTCGCCCACTTTCCATATCACCTAAACAGATTATACTCATAATTTCTCGTACCTTATCCCCTGGTTTCATTAGGTTTGGAGCCAGATAGAGACGGTAGTTGTATCCAATTTTGACGGTGAATTCATTGTAAACATCACCAACAATCAGATCTATAAAATCCACCAACAAACAACTGTTCTTCCAGGCGTTGTCGTCCAGGTTGGGTTTCACTGTTGTAGTCACCAAAGGAAAATACTTGGTTCCTTGATCCCATAAGGTCCTACAACGGTCGTTCTCTCCACAAGTTGTCTTCTGAGGGTTATCATTGTCACATTTCCGGGTTTGGAGCACTTTCCCGAACCGTGCAAACGGCTGAGTATTCGTTGGGGAGGTTTGATTTATGTTTGGAGGAAGGAAATCGAAAATCTAAGGGAAACTAAGTGCAACGCAAGACGGAACGTACTTTCTTCAGTACTCCATACACCACACTTAATCCGTTGAAGAACATGTGAGAATAAATTGGAATTGGATCATTCCGATTGGATAAGACGTCATCGAACCCTTTTGTAATAACTTCCACTTTATCTTGGCTGAAGTCTGGGTGTGCCTCCGCCAATATTTTCTGCAATTTTACCGGTGAGGAGGAGTTGATCTTTAGAAATGAGACATATCCAACTTGTGTTTGTTGGCTTGTAAGTAGGTCACTAAAATAGTCATCACATCCAAGAAATAAAAAAGGAAATGAGAGTAATACCATCGATGGCTCGAAAACTCATAACCAGAGCCGCAGAATTCATTGGAGCAACAACATGTGGAGCAACAAGACCAAATGCCCCAGGCGATGTCAATCTTCACATTGTGTTCTTTCGATTCGACTGGTAAAGTTTTCTTTAATTTAGAGACTTCGAGAAGGTCCCCAATCAATTGATTTTTAACGTCTTTGGAAAAACTGATACGGTAGTAATGGTGAGGGGGGAAACTGTGGACTCCTCTAGAATGAGAGAGTTCGGCTTCCTACAAAGTTCTATACTTTTAGATGACTCTTACATTAAGACATATTGTGTGACCTCGGGGCTGTTCAATCACCACTACTTCGCCCGTATTCTCGCCCGGTGAAATTTGAGTGATCATAAGTAGATTTTTGAGCTTATCTGTAAGATAATTATGACATATTGCGTTACTTAAAACATCTCACATCCCAATGGTCCGGAAGTAATACCGCGAAAGAATGGTTCGTAACTAAAGCAAAATATTATGTAAAGAGTCATCAACAAGGTAAATTACGAGTCTACTCCAATGTAAGGAAGGTAATTGTCACTCAGATTATTCTTTTTGCAGCCCACAATAACCGGCTCGTACCCGCTTGGACCAATTGGTTTATGCTCGTCATCACTTCGACTGACGTCGCTGAGGATTCTGACATGATCAGCGACAGCCCTCGACCAATCCGCCACAGTAGGATCCAGTTTATCGAAGTGGAATGGACTGCGATGCGAATAAAGTTGTTTTACTACATTCTTACTGTTCTTTGAATTCACAAAATGAAGAAAGATCGCGTGGTGGAACGAAACGATTGCACAAGTTGATCCTCCAGGTATCTTGAGCCAATATTTGGGATAATAAAAACAATATCCACAAAACGAACAGCATTTTAACGACCAATATGATACAAAATCGCAATTGATTTCGATTTTTGCAGTAACAAAAAACAAAACATGCTGATTATTCATTCAAATTTACTTTATCCGAACATAAAAGTCATAACAGCGCACTGCAGCGTCAAGTTCATACACCAACGGCTTCAGCTTTGGCGGTTTCAATCGGAAGAGGGGGCACATTAGACGGGGCTGCACCATCTGGAAGTCCTCCAGCCTCTTCATTCTGTTCTGCCGGTTCCTCTGCCTCCTAAAGACTAATAAGTTAGTAACTACTATCCCTTACTGATTCTTTCTTTAGTTTTCGTTTCTTTTGTAACTCATAATAAATTTGGAACGAAACCAGACCAACTAGAACGAGGATCACACCTGAAGGCAATATATTTAGTAACGCGTATATAGGAGATTATCCAACATTATGAGCATCAAACATACATACCTCCACCAACTATGGCCCATTGGACGATTTTTACTTTGTGTTCGGATGGTAATTCAGGTCTAAAAATTATTACATTGCATTAACACAAGACTAAAAAATAAGACACATACAAAACAACAGAAAATTTGACAAAATAATCCTTGGATGTGTTTTTTGAAGACATTGAAGCCGCAATTACAACGTGTTGAAAGTCTTCTGTGATCCCTAAACCCAAAATATATATATATATATATGTAAAGATGGTGCGATCTAATATATTTCGTCTTTCAAGAGTCCCGCTTTCTTGGCTGGAGAGCTCCCAGCCAAGAAATGCCTAACACGGGATCGGCAAATAGTTGCACCCTGCTTTCTTAACGAAACCTATATCATTTAAAAGAGCATTAAAAATAGTGCACAGCGCAAAAAAAATTAGCTGCCCAATATATGTTTGGGCAAAGTTATGGCTAAAATACAGATTTTAGCCTAATTTCGGCGGCAATTTATAAGCTCTTGGAACAGCAACAGAGCTGTGTCCAGTTGGCCGAGTGGTAGTGACCCCACTTTCGGCGAAGCAGGTCCTGGTTTCGAATCCGGACCCTGCAAACATTTTTGCATTTCGTCTCTTATATGCCACAAAACCATGGTATGTTGATATTTTTAAATAATTTTTGTTCCTTCGCTGTCAAAATACATTTTTACGGGATTTTTTCGAGTTTTTGGTGTTTTTTGCAACCACCACAAATTTTATAGTGATGAGAGTGGGGATGCCTATCGTATAATTACAAGGGTGTCATGCCTTTAGCCTGACCGATTATGATTACTGGACGATAATTCAATTTACAAGGGCCTATAAATATAATTTTTTCGAAAAAAATACGAAGAGAAAATTACAAAAGCGGCCAAAACACTATTGCTGACACAGTGGCCTAACCGTCGGTAAGGCTAGGACATAAGAAATTTTTGATTTTGAGATTTTTGTTTGTAAATGGCCACGACGATCATACAAATCTATTTCCAAAGTTTTTTTGCTCCAGTTTTCCCATTAACCTAGTTTTATTTACAATTTTTTGTAAATGGCAGTAATGCGACATTATAATGTCTAATAACTCATAGCCAAGGATTGATAAAGCCATGAAACGACCGTGATAAACGTTTCGGGATACTAGTAAGAAAATGGCGACAATTTCAAGCCGCCAGGATTACTGTAATATAAGAAACCGGCGTTTTGGCCGCATATAACCCTTATCATAAAACGGCCATAACTTGCCTTTCATATTGTTTTGTGATTTCAGACTCTCTTAGGTGTATACTAGTCGCGCCATAAAGTCCTGACACATTTTGTCGCGGGTGTCGCGCGATAAAAGTGGCGAACTCGCGCGAAAGTGCATGTCGCTAGTGCAAAAACGGGGAATTGCCGCGACGAGTACGAAAGGAAAACAAAAACGCACAGTGCAAACGTCTCAGGACTTTATGTCGTGGGTAGTATTTAAATATTTTTTTGGCCCGACCGGGTCGGCTCGAGAACCTTTTATGTAATAAAATTACCTCCTTACCAAGGATAATGACGGATCTGTGGTCGGGGGTAACTACGAGGTCCTGCTCCGAACAACTCTTTGTCCAGTCGTAATCCGGGATTGTATTAGCTCCAAGCTGCCATGACACCTAAACCAATAAACAACAAGATAATTTCGTTACATTATCTCCTTCGCTCAACAAGTTTTCGCCCAAATTTAGTCGATAATTGACACCAGGAATGACACTGAACTCCTCTTCGACGTCGGTTATGACAAGATCCGTGAAGTCGACGCTCAGACAGCTGTCCTTCCATGCATTGTTAGTCGTGTTGGGACTTGCAGTACTGGTGGCGTAGGGATTGAACTCAAGGCGGAGATGCCATAACTTTTTGCAACGTTCATTCTCAGCGCATACCGTTTTTTGAGGGTTTTTGTCATCACAGATCCGAGTTTGGATAACCTTACCAAACCGGCCAAATGGATATGCGTCAGTGGGAGCAACCAGATCTGCATTTCCGCGCTGTGCTTCTGGGAATATCTAAAATAATTTAGAAATGAAACATATAATACAGGGTGGGCCACACGCCAATTTGCTTTTAGAAAAAAAAATATTTTTGTCAAAACCTGGAGCTGCGCCCGAGGCGCTACGACATTTCGGGTCAGGGACAACTCGGGTCGCGACAACTCGGGTAGCGACAACTCGGGTCAACGACAACTCGGGTCAACGATGCCGTTTAATATTTTCGCTTCGGGACTGGGAAAAAAGAATTTTTTGGTGAATTTGAAAATTTTTTAAATGTTTTCGCTTCGGGACTGGGGAAAAAATATTTTTTGGAGAATTGAGGTTTATTTTTTAAATTTTTTAGGGAAATAGTGTATTAGCGACGAGCAAATAAGAAAATCGTATCCTTTTTTTTTTTTTATTTGCTCGTCGCTTATAAACACCATTTTCCCAAAAAAAATTTAAAATAAACCTCAATTACCCCTAAAATAACTATTTATCTAAAAAATTAAAGAAATAACATTCGTACCTTATGAAAAATAAAATTGTAACATTCAGAACAAAAAAATCCTTTTCCACGTCCCGAAGCGAAAACATTTCAAAAATTTCTCAAATTCACCAAAAAATTCTTTTTTCCCAGTCCCGAAGCGAAAATATTAAACGGCATCGTTGACCCGAAATGTCGTTGACCCGAAGTGTGGTTGACCCGAGTTGTCGTTGACCCGAGTTGTCGGGACGCGGAAAAAGTAGTTACCCGTTGCAAAGTTTTTTCCAATTTCCGTAGTTTCGCAGATCCGAAAAATACATGAGAAAATATGGGGACTGATGGGACTACCGTATCCATTAACATCTCTTCAAATTCTTGTATTGCCTCCTTGATTTCACGAGGTGATAACTCCGGATTATGGTCCGTAAAATTCTTGGCTATATCTATAGGTTCTGAAGTGTTTATCTTCATGAACGAGACATATCCAACTCGAGTTTGACGACTTTCAATGGCATCGCTGAAGGAGGAGTAAAATAAAAAAAGGTACCGGTACCATTTGTGTTTCGAAAATCCGAAACCAATACTGCAGAACTCATTGGGGCAACAGCAAGTTGAACAACAAGACCAGTCGCCCCATCCAATGTCCACCTTCAAGTTGTGTTCTTCAGATTTGATTGGCAACGACTTCTTCAAATCGGAAACCTCCAAAGTGTCACCAATCACCGATTTTCTGGCCGTTTGCAACATACTGATAGGATAAAAGTAATGAGGTGTACGGGCAGTGGGTTTAAGGGCATCATCCTAAAAACTATAAATCGTATTTTTTTTTTGAAGAAACGATCTTCCAAAAAATCAATGATGAAAATCGATTTCCGATATTCTATTCAAAAAATGGCAATCCGTCAAACAAAAGAATTTCTGTTGTCGGGTACTCATTTTTATCTCTAGTAGCCTTCAGTACAATATTTTCTTCATCATCCGAGAATTCCCTCGCCCCAAAATTCCATCACCCGACTCTGCGTCACCCATAATCCCGACCCCGAAGAAATTGTGAGGCGGTGAAAGATGCGTAGACGCGGTGACTTACTTTGATGCATTGGAATGAAAATGGTAAATCAATGATAGATATTTGATCTCCGTTCTCGGCCGGTGCCACACGGTTAATTTTGAATAAGTTTTTCAATACAACTGGAAAGCGTTTTATGAACACGGCCAAAAGACAATCAGATTACCTGTATTATCCGCAAATCCTTTTATGTACTTGAAAATGGGCCTCCATCTAACAATAGAATCAATTAAGCTTATGTCAAAACATACGAGCCGCTGTTTATGTAATGCGAATTTATGTCGCCAGGCCTGTGAGGTTTTCTACAACCAACGAAAACGGGTTCATCACCGTTAGCGCCGGCTGCTCTACTCACGACGTCGTTTTCGCCCACGGAAGTCATTATCCGAACATGTTCTTGAGCTGCTTTGGACCACTCTTCTATGGTAGGCTCAAGCCCTTCTAACCAAAGAGGACTGAAAGGAAAAATATTATGGCAGTGGGCTCTTACTGTCTATCAATTATACAAGTTTTATCGCCCTTTGGAGGTGAAAACCGGTTGCACAGGTATATCTGCCAGTTCTCTAAGGCAGAATTGTGCGGAAAAAATAATAATAATGAGAAAACGACCAACATCTTTTGAGCCTTGAATAATTATAATAAAACATCGAAAAATCGATCAAGGACATTTTGCCATTGACGCTTTTTTCTGCTTTTGAAGAAGGAAGGTCCATTTGGGAAACATAGACATACATATTACGTTATGTCTATTAATCCATTTTGATTTGCTAAAAGACGTTTTTGAATGGCCAGATGTCGTGACGGGAGCACTTCATCTATTGTTTTTTGGCCGTTGAACTTGGCCATGTTTGTGTTCACATTCGTTTTGGCCTAAAACGCGGTATTCGGGGGTCATTACGATACGAGATAAAGCCTCGGCTTCTGGTAACGGCGGGAGGAGTTGTGCAATCGCGAGGAAAAGGGCTTTTGTAATTTGACCGGACACAGGATACCCTCAAGACAGGTCGGCAACGTTTTGTAGAGCCGTCTGTTACATGTTTCATAGAGTTTCCGACTAGCTGATTACCCTACCTTTGTGACGTATACATTTCTTTGCACATTTTTTACTCTCTCATTCGTTTTCAGTAAAAACTGTGGGAAAGGTTCCGGAAGATTATAAAGTATGTGGCATTTCGTTTTTCCTGAGGTGGCCGCTATTTTAATTGATTTGATTGATAAGTTTGCCACTTAATTGTGACACCCCCTTATCTGCGGTTTCTAGTGGCCAAGTCAGGAGCCAAGAGGCCAGGGAAAATGCGATGGGTTTTGGCTCTCAAAGTTTATTTTTTTTTCTATAATGGTGTTCATTTCTTATCACTCTCTTTTCCGGTACCAGTGTTGTTCGGGTTGGGATTGCTACCATTGGTACTGGAGGGAAGAGTACTTGAGGTTTCGAATGAACTCGAGAGCGAGGTCAGAGATCCTTTCGAATTAGAAGAGGAGAGAGTTGACAGTTCACAGCGAGAGTTCCTGGGACTCCCATGCGGGGATCTGGCCGTCTTTGTGCTAATCAGATCATTACCGTCCTAGAATACACGTGATTGCACAATTCTTAGCTTACTTTACTTCGGTACCCATTCACATTACTTCTGCGCCTCTTATATACAAGAGGAACAGGCTCATTCATCTTGACCTCATGGTGATGAGATTGTAGCACGGCTGTTCTGACGTCCATCTCTATGTCACTCTGAACGCTTTTATTATGTTAGCCATGTTGTTTTACCTTGATTTTCGACCTCGATCTGGACCTTCTCTTTTTTGTACTGACTGGCCGCATTTGCCATACTGGATAGAAGAAATAGAAGTAGAAATTGCGGAGAAGGAGCAGAATATAAAAGAAGATCATAGCCAGGACAAAGGAGTAGATTATCTGAGCTAAGGGATTTGATTTGAACATTTCGGAGGTTCCGTAGCCGTTGCCAATGCCGCTAAAATTGTATATAGAGTGTCTCAAATGTCTTGCGAATTTTTGGGGTTGAGAATTAAAGTCTCATTGTGAGGGCCTAAATCACTGCACTCCTAAATCTTTGGTACTATTGAAACCACAATTTCTTACACTTACAAACAAGATGAAATTTTAAACTAACCGCATGCCCTCCGGGCAAATAGCTGAAATTCTTTAACATCATCCATTTTATCCATTTTGACATCAGCAGACATTTTTTTAATGTCTAGTGCAATCTCAGGGCAGTGTAGGTAGCAGGTGGACTTTATATATACAGTTTAGAAGCGCTATATCTGCGCTTCAAACCGGTATATTCAACATACTCCGTAACGCGTTTCAAAGCCCACAGGAATTTGCAAAAATCGACGATCCAAAAATTTGCAAGACTTATGGGACACCTAACAAATTTCATTTTGCTGGAATCTTTCTCCGACCTAGGAAGAAGTTTAAAATAACATTGTACTCGGTCTTATCGGTAAAAGACTATCCCAACCTTGTCATAACTCTAGGAGGATTATTCGCACCCTTACGTTTTTATGGAATGACTTACGTGTCGTTTAGATTGGCTTCGACCGAAGGGCATTTCAGCCACCAACCCAAAAACTGGCGACCCAAATTATTTGTCATCGACCACACCGTCCTTTTGAATGTTTTATTTTTGAAATGAATGCGTTTTCAGAGATTTTCTTTATTTTAATGACTTTTGGCAAAGAAAGAGGATATGTTTGCCTTTTCATATTATGCAATATTAAATATTATCTAATATCTATATAATCACCCAATTCCCGCCATGTGTAATATAATGTAACGCCTATTCCCATCATTTCCGATGACTGCACTTGCATGGAACGGAAGATGTTTGTGAAAAGCGTTTCGTTTTGATATGGCATCATGTTTTCTGGCCATACCTAAAAGTCTTTGAATTTTTTTATATTCGATGGGTTGGCGGAGGTTTCGGATTTCCTTCGCAAAATGGAAATTCCGGCCCTTCCCCCTGAGGGCACGCCGTGGTGAACGTCTGCCGGATTGGTCTTTTAAGGCAAACTGTTTCTGATACTAAATTAATTACTGTAATCAAGAGTTCGTTTCCATTTTGGACGTCATAAATGAGGAGAGAGGAAGGAGGAAACGAGTCTTTCTCTTCCCTCAACACCTGTTCGGCCTCGCTGATACGGTAGAAATGTCTTTTTGCACTTGTTGGCCGGCTTTGAGAGGTCAATCGATAACAGGCCGTATGATTTGGTTTCTTGTTCGAGGTTTTGTTGCAAAATTTACGATGAATTAAAGCTGCAAATAATTTAAATACTGCTTACATCTTCTTACATTTTATATTGTAACCAAAATTATTTAACTTTTTCAGTTTTATGTGGTCAAATTTCAACCGATTTTTTTTGTATCTCGAATTCGAGATCGCTGAAGTGTAAAACGGTAGTTTAGATTGTAAACTCAATGGGCCTTTAAAGGCCAGTTTCCAGTCTAATCCTCATAAACAAACACTCCGCTCGTAATGATGGGGTTAACTTCTAGAATATCCACTTTATGTCCGTCATGTAATCGCTTCCAAATTCAATTTCTGAAGGAGCATTTCTTTTCGTTTACTTTCATTTTTAGACTGACAGACACACCAAGTGCAGATACATTTCAATTAGTGCATCTTATGGCCAAATCCCTCTGAAGATGCCCGGCTTTCTGTGGATTCTGTTAACTATTCTTCTGTCTGTAAGTCACCATTTTTATGTCACAATTTATTTTTTTATTATTTAAGATTGTAAACGGCAGTCAGTATAATCACGCGTTGTTTGAGCATTTATTTAAAAATTACCGAAAAGAAGTCAGACCAATCGATTACACGAATCCATCAGGTAATTAATTAAGGTTTATTTTAATTTTTTAATTATCTTATAGCACCCACAAATGTGACGATACAACTGTATCTAAAGCAGATTCAGAAAGTGGTCGACAGTGACCAGATTGTGAAATTGTATTGTTGGCTAGAGATGGTAGGTCGACTTCCGGGTGAACTTAGTTTTGCAGTACTGGAGGGATGTGAATCTTGTTTGGAAAGAGTCCGATTTCAATGGAACGACCCAACTCATCATACCATCTGCACATTTGTGGAGGCCAGATCTTCTCGTTTACAACAAGTAAATAAAAAATAATCGTCTTTCTTGTTTCCGAATACGTTCATTTATCTGTTTTTTACAGTGCCCATATGAATGTGGATGACAATGAATTGGAGACGAATGCAGTCATCAGAAGTGATGGCAGAGTGAGTGTTTACAGGGCGATGGTTACTCAGATCACTTGTCAATTGACCCTGTAAGTTTGGTATTTGTTGGATCAGTTCTTTATTGTAGAGAAAATTTTCCATTTGATCAGCAGATCTGCTTTATAATGTTGTCTTCCTGGAGTTATGATGGATCGGGGATTATGCTGAACACTTTGGTCTCGACGGATCTGGATAATAGCCAGAAAGATCTGAGAAAGATCAGTACTCTCGCCCATTACATGGCCAACGGGGAATGGTACTTAAACGATTTCAAAATTCAAAGGAATCTGAAGCAAGTTAATACATGCACTTTTTAAATTTTGGATTTTGTGCATAACACATTTCATTTCAGGTACTACGAATGTTGCCCCTATGCCTTCCCGGATCTAACGTATTACTTTTCAATTAGAAGGAATCCGATCTATTACCTGTTCACTCAACTCTTGCCCAGCACTTTTATCAGTATAATTACAATGATCGGTTCATTTACGGTACATTCGTCGACGGGGGAAAACGAGGAGAAGATTACGTTGGGAGTTACTGCGGGCATGGCCATTGTCATCATATGTGAGTAATTTTGATAAAATTACTCTTAAAAAACGATATAATCACGGAATATTAATACTTTCAGTGATGATGGTGGCTGATAAACTCCCTGCAACTTCCAACGATCTACCCCTTTTGGGCAAATTTTACGTTGGTTTAATCTTCATCATCTTCTTTGGAACGGTATGCACAACCTTGGTATTGAATGTGCAGATGAAAGGAAATCACATGGAACCCGTCCCTTTATGGTTCAAACGACTTGTAAAACGATATCGAGTGATGCAGATCATCTTCGAAAGATATTGGAAACAAACTCAGAAAGCGGAAAAAGAGGGAGATTACCTAAAAGAGTCATTAATAATACACTCGCAGTCGGCGAATGGCCATATTGGAGAAAGTGGGAAGGAGAATGGCGTCAAACTGATCAGTCACGGTTGCCCAGTGGTAAGTTAATTGAGAATTGCCTTGTTTATGTTGTAGTACACACCGACAAGTCACAGTCTTGCCACATGCCCATTATATGCAAAGATTTTGGGGACAGTGACGGATATCCGAGAGAATACGAAGGTCATGTTGGAACGACTCGAACATGACCGGAGGCGGTTTTCCCTCCGCCACGATTGGGAATCCATCGCCCGAGGACTTGACCGGATATTCCTCACCATCTTCGTGACAGTCACCACTTTATATGCCTTCTGGCTATTTACTCAGTCCTCGTCGCCGGCGCTGATGATAACCCAGGAGTTCATGAACCAGACCTCCGCGATTGCCTGAATATCATAAAAAAATGTCGCCGTGGAATGCCATGGTCCTCAAATATCTGCCCCACATTTATCTCGGGGGCTTTTGTGCGGGTATCCAAAAATAAAACAATATTAAAAAGGATGATTGTGGCCCTCTTAAACGCATCTTAAATGCCCTTCAGGCAAGTCCGTCCTTGTTCAGATGCTTCGAGATGTTCGTGTAGAATCCGAGATTCATAATGAATTCTGTTTGTACCGGTTGATGTAAATAAAGTGATCTTCCGTCCGTGTCGCATTTTAGTGTCGTTAACACGAGAACTCGGGACTTTTGCAGAGTTTTTATTATTATTTTCGAACCTGTTCGTACGTGGAAGACGTAAACGACGGGGCGTGCCTGGATTTATTGCATCCTCTATCCGGTCTCAAATTTCATGTCTCAAAACATGTCGAACAGTGCCTCAGAGGCCGGCAACAGGCTTGATCATTTGCCCCGAGGGCCTAATCCAATCAGCATTCTTTGTTAGGCCGCCTTTCACTGATTTGCGCGGTCTTTGTTTAAGACGGGAATGAAGTTAGTGAAAGTTGGGAACCTGGGTCCAAGAGTCCTGGGAATGACCATGTTCTCCAAGGGAACGGAAACATTCAAGAAAGGAAGTGTAATGTTTTTATTTCAGATATCCATACCCAAGGCGGATCAATCGGGATGAAATGGAAGAGCTCGTTTTGGCTGATGGTAAGTGTTACAACATTCTCTTTACATAGAATTGACAAAGTGTTGATATTTGGTAGAATTTGAGCTTATGACTTTGATCTAACAAGGGGTTGGGGCCGAACAACACTCCGCCTTTCAAACAACCCCTTCATTTTGAACAATTTTGCAAAATATGGGACGATGAAGTAGAATTCGGAAGCTTTAAGTGCAAAAATGTAAATAAAAGAAAAGTAAAAAATTAAATCTTGAACAAAATTATAAATTCGAGTATTGATACCTGCAAAAATAATTTTATACGTGAAAAATGTAAACCCAAGTGCAATAATTGTGTATAATTTTCCAAAGGTAATAGTGAAGTTCTGAAGGAAAGCGGCTACTTTCTTTGAGAAAGAGTTCAACAAGGGTGTTTGTCTGTGACGTAACAGTGGAAGTACTCAAAGTGCGACGCTCGGATTTTGATGAAACTACGGGTCTAGGCCAAATGTAAATCTCCAAAAATCTTAGCTCGCGCTTTGCAGGCGCAGCCGAGATATTTCACAATCATTGCGGCCGAGAGCGTACGCAAAAGGCGGGGTGCGACCAGGGATAAAAACACTTTTTAGACGTATAAGCATGTATTTGCCAGCTTTGAGAGAAAATTGATTTTTTGGGGAAAAATTACCCTCTATAATAGAAATAAGCATATAACATGTCATGCCAAAAAAAGTTACTTATTTTTTTCAATTTTCGACAGTACGACCTTTAGAAATTTCGGTTGTTTCTGCAACGCGCGAGCTAGGAGTCTCGCATATGCCGTCAAAATTTTTCTTAATTTGTATTAAGTTTGATCGAAATGTGCCCGTCGCATACTTCCCCTGTTAGATATTCTCCCTTCCTCACATTGAATTTATAATATTTATATGTTTACCTACCGCATATTGACTACACAGACCTAGTACTTAAACGTAAGAACATGGGAGCCGAATATTTAGAACACTGGATTTGTGAGAAGGGGTTCATTAGTCTACTGTAACTTGATTTCAGCTAAGCTGCATGAGTTTGTTGGTCCAAGGAGATCTCCATTTGTATAATTATCTATTCAAAAACTATCGAAAAGAGATTCGTCCAATAAACACACAGAATCCGAGTAAGTAGCTGTGAATTGTTAAAGAATATTATCAGCCTCGACTAATGTGACTGTCCAATTATTTCTGAAACAAATCCAAAAAGTGAAAGAGAGTGACCAGACCCTATCCCTGTATTGCTGGATCGAAATGTATTGGACTGATTTTTACTTGAAATGGAATGAAAAAGAATTCAACGGGACCAAGGAGCTGATCGTGCCGGTCTCTGATATCTGGAAACCAGATCTCTTGGTCTATAACAAGTAAGAGTATAGTAAAGCGAGCATAGTATTCCAGTGCCCATATGAATGTGGAGGCGAACCAATTGGAGACGAATGCGGTTATAAAAAGTGACGGCAGAGTGAGTGTCTACAGGGCCATGGTGACACAAATTACATGTGTTCTCAATCTGTAAGTCGTCTAGAGACAGCCATCCCATTCGTCACGAAAATTAAAACGATTCGATAAATTTGTATACATAGAGCGGGATAAGTATCTCCCTTTATTATATAACATTTTTTTAGTGATGATTTCCCTTTCGACCAACAGATCTGTTACATAATGCTATCTTCATGGAGTTATGATGGATCGGGGATAATGTTGGACACATTGGTCCCAGCAATCGTCGACAACTCCCAAAATGACATCAATAAAATTAGCACTTTGGCCCATTACATGGAGAACTCGGAATGGCAATTAAATGACTTTAAAATACGCAGAAATCTAAAGTAGGAGGGTAGATGTCGTAACGTGGTTGTAGCTCTCGTCTTGACTCTCTTCCTTTGCAGATACTATGAATGTTGTCCCTATGCGTTTCCTGATCTGACTTACTTCTTCTCCATTCGTCGCAATCCCATGTATTATCTCTTTACTCAGTTACTGCCGAGTTCGTTCATTAGCGTGGTAAGTGTGGCCACTTGCAATAACTGATACTACTTTTGCAGATCACAATCATCGGCTCCTTCACTCCGCATCACACAACAGGAGAGAATCAGGAAAAGATTACTCTGGGCGCGACGGCCGGCATGGCCATTGTCATTATTTGTAAGTTTATTGAAATACGAAGTGCTTAAAACAAGGAATTTATCTGAATTCTCGAGGCTTGGCCTCCAAGCGCCATAAATTAAACACTGATAATTCTTTGCGTCTGTAATCAAAGCTCTTAAACTTATCAACCCTTGGAACTAGATTTTCTTCACATGTTGACCTCGGCGTAGTTAATACTATTATAGTTCATAGCAATTTTTATTAATCTAAATTTCAGTAATGATGATAGCGGACAAACTTCCGGCCACTTCGAATACCCTCCCATTGCTCGGCAAGTTCTATGTCGGATTAATCTTTATCATCTTCTTCGGCACCAGCTGTACTACTGTGGTAATGAGCATACAAATGAGGGGGAATCAAGGGAAGCCGATCCCGGAATGGCTGAGAACGATGATCAGGAACAGCCGAGTATTACAGTACATCTTCAAACATGTGGATACTAGAAGTAGAGCAACTGTAAGTGCTTCGGGATTACAAAAACGGTGGAACACAATATC
Organism: Bursaphelenchus xylophilus; assembly: GCA_904066235.2. Classification (NCBI taxonomy): domain Eukaryota; kingdom Metazoa; phylum Nematoda; class Chromadorea; order Rhabditida; family Aphelenchoididae; genus Bursaphelenchus; species Bursaphelenchus xylophilus. Next base: position 5,190,076 of record CAJFCV020000004.1, read on the forward strand.
CTTGTAATCACAATATGAGTTAATAAAAAGCTTTCTTCAGAAAAGACAATGCACTTGCATGAAGAGATCTAGCTCGTATTTTGTGAAGTCGGAAAACGGAGATTGCAAATGGGTATGTCAATAGAAGACGGGCAAAATATAATTACAGCTGATCCCCACCCACGCCCTCACTTCAGACAACTTCTCTCTCACTCCGCCTTATCAACGCATTTTATCGATCATCGGGGATATAAAATTCTCGACCGAGGCCACATCACAAACTCTGAGACACGATCAGAGATTGGACGAGATCAGAAGAGAATGGGAATACATCGCCCGAGGGCTTGATAGAGTCCTGCTCTTCTTCTTTGTTACAGTAACCGTCTTATACGAACTTTGGCTACTCAGTTTAACCAACATTACACCCTTAAAGATTTCAGAGGAATTTATGAACAGAACTTCTGGATTATCGTAGCTGTAAATACGGACTATTTGTGCATAACATCTCAGGAAATAAACGAATAACTATCGAAATGAAAAAAATCTTATGTATTATTAAATTGAAACCGAATCCTTGGTTGTTGGATTGCGCTGTGTGAACGGCATACAGGAAAAAAGAGCGCCGTCGCTGTCTCATACAAATTACATAGAATAATTCTTGCAAATAAATTTTGGGGGTTCGGAATGGACGTGGGGAGCTGTACTGGGGCATGGGGGGCTGAACTGGACTGGGGGGCTGTACTACCTTAGCCCCAAAAAGTGTAATTTTTTCATAAGTGTAATTTAGTGAAAAAAGTGAAAAATATGAATTGTAAGCAGGGCCAGTTTTTGGATGGTGCAGAACAGTTGAAAAAAATAAAAAGGATGTCAGGGAGGACCTTGCAAGGCGTCTTTGCCTGTAACGGGTACCTGTGGTCAAAAATTCCATATTACCTTCTTTACAAAGAGTAAAGCTATCTGTGACATTCAACGGAATCTGCCGGTCGTATAACATGTCTTCCTTCCGTCCTATAACATGTCAACATCTGTTTAATTTTTATTTTTTGAAAAAAGGGACTCCGATTTAGGGTACATTTCGGATTTTTTGTGAAAATGAATCGCCCGCAACGAGAAGAAACTTCTGTTTTCAACCCTTTGCTACCACATTTCCTGCACAAAAATGATTGTAAAATTTTATATTCTTCCTGTATATTTACTGAAACAACTTTAGAATATTTTATTTACATTTCTCTAACCCATTGTGGAACCGGTTTGAACAAATAGTAATCGAATACAACGAGAGATGTAAGTGTAATATACAGAATCACTTGGAGGTGTTCAGATTATTGACTGGAAGGGGGCGAGAATATATATATAGATATATATATTATATTATAGTATGTTAAGACGGAGATGCCTTGTAACAACAACAGTTCGGATTATTTCTTTTTCACATGGATCTCGTAAGGAAGCGTGCCGCGCATCTCAGCCATGTTGAACACACACATCATGGCGATGGTATTGTCATCCATCTGGGCGATTCTCTGAAAGTATTTTCAAAATGAGACTTGTTAAACGTAATACTGGGAAGGCAATCCCTATACGCTTTTAATTTGAATTGCAAACCCTAAAAAATGTAATTTCACAATTACCTCAGCTATCGGCAACAACATCATCAACTTGCTGATCCGATGCAAGACCTGATTGGCACTTGTCCCCTCAGGCAATCCCTGTTTAATCAGCTGGGAGAAAGTCGAGAGGTATTTCTGGCGAGATTGGGTGATCACTCGGGTTCCGTGATCACTCAGACCACCAACTAAAACCACAGAATTAGCATGAATGGTCAAAGTAATCAAAAATTGTTGAGTTATAATTACCTGGGACACACAAACACAACACTCTCATCAGAGCGTATTCTGTTTTGGTGACGCCCATTCTTTTCAACGGCTCAATCAACTCATCTTTTGCGTAATTCGCTAAAAAATAAGATTCAGCTTTTATTAATGGCGATGCATTGTCATAATCAATGGTATGTTGTTTAGGCTTACCGGTTTTTATGCTCCCGACAACCCATTCCGAGGAATATCCGTTTTCTTTCTGTGGGAAAAACTGGCCGCCAGTACATAAAACCCCTGAGGCATTGGAAAGGATCGTTCGATAACACATCAACAACCACACACAGGGCACGATACGGTCCACCACCAGGAGTCTCTGAAAAGGATTCGGGTGTAAATTGTGACATTCTAATTTGATAATAGCTTAATGAAATTGTTATTTGACGATATTTTTATATTGCTCTTGATCAGCTCATACCTGGTCACTTTCCGAGAGCTCCTGAAGTTCTGGGATGTGGCTGAGCCAGTCGAAAAAATGGACCAACAGTCGGCAATAACAAGATCTCATGATGGTTAGAGAAGTGTACTCGAATTTGGGTTCCCAATCGAGATTTGTCCTCAGGCAGACTCTCCTCGGCTGAGAGATGGCCTCACTCAACGGCACTTCAATGTCCAAGGTCGCCGTCTTCAAGAATTCATCGCTGACGTGGCTGAGATCAGTGTCCACGAACTTGTCACACAACCTGTAATTGCATCCTGTATATTTCTGTTGTAGTTGAAGATGTAATTGCAGAGTTAATGCTCGATTGCTCTTTTTTATTTGCTCATGTCACTCGACTCTCACCTATGTGACCTTCCACATGACTGATGCATAATCATGGTTTCCTCTAATTAGCCCCTCTTTCCCAAATAAATAGTTTCCAAATGTTTTAATGAGATCTAAAAGTGAGTTGTTTCGACTATTTCCGAACCGAGTACATCCCTCTCGTATTCCGCATTCCCCCCGTTCACGTGTTTCACGTGTATTTTCTTTTTCAAACATTTCCATGGCCATGTTAGCCCCTGCGGCAAGAACTGAATGCAACAAAACGATTAAAGATCAACTGGGCGTACCGTAGTCACGGGAGTGTTGTTTTGCTTTTTTCTTTTGCCTCCGGCATTTTCGCGGTCTTCCAGGGCTCCAAAATCTGCGAGAGAGCGAGGCCGAGGGAGAGCGTGCCAGAGGGTCCTAAGTGAATATGGAGCCGAGCTTAAACCTTTCAAAAACGTCCTTGTCCCCCGTGGCTTCGACACTTTCGAGGAAGGAACTTGCAAAACGCCTAAGGGCCACAAACGCAACATAATGCAAAGGAACAGTTTAAACGCCCCGAGGGGACGGAAAGAGGACACGGAAGCAAAGCCGGCCAATATTCTAGCAGCTTAGGATTGCCAATAATGACAAAGAGAATGACTAAACACCACGACATCAAACCAAAAAAGCGACGTCCTTACCATTCAACCGACACGAAGTATTTCCCAATACTCAGAGGATCATCTGGATTGAAGGCTGGTATTAATTTGGCTATGCCTAGAGGCAAATCCAGCTTCGATAACTGAAAGATGCGTGAGATGAGGGACTCGGGGAAGTCAGCTTACCGCGAGTAATCTCTTGCTCTGATAGAAAGTGTTATCAACAATAAAATCCTTCTCCAACGGCTTCACATCCACAATCTCCATGCCCCATGAAGAAGAAGTACCCGGTCTTTGTTGTTCCCCTGGAGTGTCCGGGAGTTCTGACGTAGACGGAGAAGATGCGTTGCTGTCCTTCCGAACACATCCACGATCTCCATGGACGAGCATGGGATTTAGCCCGACATCTACACATTTCTGGAGACGGCAAGCTCGGCAAGAATTGCGATATTCTGGAATGGATTATCATTACCCTTCTGCAATAACTGGGTGTTAATTCAGACCCTTATTTTTCCTCGTTTTAAAAGATTTTGTAAGTTATTTTGTCATCCCTTTACTGCCATTACAATGCATACTTCCATACAAACGAGGGAAACTACGGTAAGTAAACATTTTGCAACTTGGATTTACCTTTGCGAATGACACATTTTTTGTTATACGGACACTGGTAGGCTCGATTGTGACGGATCGATCTTCGGAAGAACCCTGAATTCAGATCGGCGATTAGAAAACATTAATCAGACAGCAAGGAGATGATGTCTACATGATGTATCACAAGATGTTATTAATGTTTCCAACCTTATAATGATAAACGAACCTTTGCATCCACTGCAACAAACGGATCCGTAATGCCTCGAGCCATCCGGATCATCGCAAACCATGCATCGGCCAGCTGAAGATCCCGTTGAAGGGGTTCTTATAGGGCCCGGACTATCACTCAAGTCCGTCTGAGTCGACACTTTTCGATTATATTCCTCGAAATTGGCTGCTAATACATCTACAGGTGGCTCCACCGAAACTGTGGACATCTGCAATCAAATTAATTTATCAGATGAGCAAGTATAATATAAGAAAAAGTAAGCATGAAAACATACTGTAACAAATGTAAAAACTCAAAAAATATATGCAATTTAATTTGTGCAAGTGTAAGAAACATAATGAAAAACGTTTTTAATAAAGAGGGAAATGAATGCAAAGTTCAAAAATTGTGTGACGGTGTGATAAACCGGGCCAAAAGAAATCAATATTTAAAAATTTCCTCAACAAAACCACAAAACCAGAAATTAATTTTGGGGACACGGAAAGAAACGTGATATGCCCGGAGGGCAGTGGGAAAAACACGGGAAGTCACCGAATGTTGGCTAACATACAGTAACATTGCTGGCTCCAAAACAACTAAAACAACTCTAATTCGATCCATTTCGAATGTTTTTGGCGGTTCTCCGGGCTCATTTCCTTGACTGATAACAAAAGAAACAATCGATATAAACCTCTGCATCTCTGCTCGCCCCCTCCCAATGTTGCTCTTTCCCCTTTGACGTCGCTTTATTCAGCCTCAATGCTCAAGTTCAATACTCGCTTCATTTAATCTTCGTCTTGTGCTACTAACATCACAAAATAGGGCAAAACTAGGACAAGAAAGTAATTTTACAATTGAGTTCGGTAATTGGAGATTCGAGGCAACAATGCGGAGTAAATTAAATGATAAAAAAGGGCTTTTGCGTAACTTGTACTCAATTGGAGACATAGTACAAGGCTGTAAAAAAACGGTTAATCTCCACGTAACCGCGATACACCTCTCATTTACTACTCACAATAAGATTACCAACACATGACTTCCTATTTTCGGCCTACAATTTCCCGCCCTCAGGCAAGCCCTTTCGAAAAGCGAAGACATTTAGAAATGTTTTGTAATCGAAAACAATGCGAGAATATCGGTGAGCGGAGAAAGTTTGAAACTCGATAGGGCCGCGGAGAATCCCCCACCAAAGAAGTCCCGGCCCCGAGGGCAAGGGGACCATGGGAATGGGGGACCTGTGAAACTCGGGAAAAGAGATGGAAAAACAACCTTGGGGTATTATTATATGAGGCCTAAAAAACGAGAATAGCGGAGAGTTTGCACTGTTTTATCTGGGCTGCACTCTCGGGGCAGGGTGGGGGGTGATGTGGGAAGCGGCGGAGAGAAGGAGCAGAGGCAGGCCGGCCCGGCTTCAGTCCTTCCCAAAAAGAAACGTTCTTTCCCCTCCGAAACAGCGCTGAATGTGAAAAGAGTCCCCCTGTTCTCTTTCGAGTGTTCCCCGTCTCCGTTTTCCTTGCTGTTTCATCGCATGACTGGGGTCCGGGAAGAAGGGAGAACAACCGCAGTCCTGGCCACTTCAACTACAAGGTAAAACATGAACAACATGCACAAAAGCAGGGCCGTGTTGGGGAGGGCGACTAAGGAGCCTTTGGTTCCTAAGAATTCCGCCCCGGGGCGTTGGATTAAACGTGATGGGAATCTATTCATAGGCGTTAACCATGGTTTTACACCTTTTTACATTGCATTAAGGAGCCCGCGAAAGACCAAAGCTCGCACAAAACATAATTCCGACTTCAGATTCTTTCTTTTTCCACTTCGCTCTCCAGATCGAAGGGAATCTTTGGAGTAAAAAAGAATCCCCTTCCAATATACGAACAAAACGAAACAAGATTCAGAACAACCTTTTTTCTTACTGTAACTTTTGCAAATAACCGAATTTATGAAGTGTAAGGGAGGGAGTTTCATGTAAAAAACGGAACAAGGAAATAATGGAAAGAGGAAACGAGAGAGAAAACGAGATCTCTGGTCGGCTGTGTGCGTATGTTCTTATTGATGTCATCATCAGTAGAGACAGTAGAGCCACATGATTCACAACATTGTCAAATACCGCGCAAAACTGAGTAAACTGTCAAGATGAAACAAGGAAATGAAGCCCTTGCTAACCTGTTATCTCAGTCTGATGTCTGACATTAAAGGGCGAAAGGAGGGCCAGGAAGAGCGGTGATCAAAGCCCATCATGCTTTGAACAAACCTCTACTTCCGTCATTTCTGCAACATCACATTAATAGCAACCACCGGGGACGTCACGTTGGGGGGATTGGGTTACCATTTGGCTGAGAGTGAGGTCTTGAATATTCTTAAATACAAACGGGTATCGTTTATGGGACTACAGTACTCTTTGCGTCACAACAGCAAAACTATAACAAGGTGTTCAGCTTTATGGCACACGCATACAAGTATCGAATAAGATGAATGTTTCTAAATACGATTGGGAACAAAGAAGGGGGGACTTATGAGATGAAACCCAATCAAACATATAGCAAGCAGATCTCCTGTTTCCACCGGCTTCGACCGAAACCTCAGAGAACAGGGAGATTTCCACCACCTGGCCAAACATCCCCCTCCTCGACCCCAGAAAAAAGTTGTGGCAGGGGGGAGGAGGGTCGTTGACCCAAATGATCTAACACGAATTCTAATTGAGTACTCGCGCGATCTGCCCCGATCGCCTTCGCACACGCCTCCGATGAAGGAGAGTCCATTCAATGGGGATGTTTGACCATTAAACATTACACCTGACCTCCACTTCCTCACCCTCGAGTGGGCTGTTGACAGGCTTAGGCTCCGCGCAGGATCCACTACATACCTAAGATTATTCGAACGTAATAGTTGTTGTTGTAGTTTGTTATCGAAAAAGAAATTTTTTGTAGGCTTGGACACCGACACAGAGCGGGCCAAAATGGGGTCCACTTGTTGACTATTCGAATCTGAGCAAGAGCGAGCAAACATAGTAGATATTAGAGGCGGAATGATCAGTCGAAAAATGAGTTATGCACAAGCAGACCCGATTTCAGTGTATTTGAAATAAGAATACTGATTCTTGCAAGAAAACCAAGTCAATCTCAGAAAGCGGAGAAATCCGAACAGAAAGAAGAAAGGAAATTTTTGGAAAAGCCATAAAATCTGACCATGAGAAAGGGAGATGCTTAATGAAAGATTCGTCATCGCATTTATTCTTCTGGGTAAAACAATTCATTGAGGGCGGCGGCTTCAGAAGAAGGAATAAAAAAGACCGGGAGGTGGGAGTGTGCTCGAAATACGAAAGAAAAAGGAATACGAAAGGAGCTTCGGGCAAATTGGGTGGACGACAAAGGAAATCACAAAGTTCATGGATAATTTCCTTTGCGTAGGACGTCTGAAAACTCCCGTAGGCTGATAAGCAGTGCCCTCTCTAACTCTTAGGAATCAAACGATAAAATTATGATATTAAAATGTCGGCAGGAATATCGTCATCGGGTCCTTAGCCACTCCCATTTCTTTTCGGAATTCTAATTTGAAGGAAACAAGTGAGTGTAATGTTTTTACTCTCTTACAACTGCCCCTTTACAACTACATTTCTCTGACTACTTACATGGCGCACTTAATCTCGTCCACAGCAGTAATTGAATCCCTTACAAAGAATTATATTACATTACTGGTCGTTAGCGTATCTGCCGAAGTCTTTTTGTTCTTGGAATGATTACAATTACTCAACTGTATAATACAATGAAAGCGTGCAAATGTTGGACTACAATAGAACACCAGCTGCATAAAATACAAGTTATTTTAAGAGTGGAAATTGTTCGATGAGTACTTAAACAAATAGAGAAACAAAAATTTTACAGGCGATTTGGTGAGATTATTATTTACGTCAGCAATTTCGTTTACAAATGGTTTCTAATATCATTTAAAGTAAGATTTGATAGCATATTCGGTTACTAAAGGCGACCCAATCATCTTCAAACCACTAATAAAAGGCCAATCGTTTCTCATTGATTGAAAAACGAGGAAATGAAACCAAGGAAATCTGAATAAGTTTTACCGAAAGTACAAACTCGTGAATTCTCTGATTGATGACGATTTTATCTCCAGATTCTTTTCGGATAAAGGAATCGCGCTCACCTCCGTCATTTCTAATCCTCAGAAAAGTTAATAAATTGAGTGCAAAGGAGAAAAAGAGTTATGGTTTTTGGCAATAAATTTATAATCAAATCGTTCCCATCAACAATTCGAAGAAACGATACATGAATTATCGGATATACTCAAATTTTGGCGGGAAGAAGCAAGGATCGGGCGATAATTTTCGTGGCAATTCGCAAATTTTAATTTGCTAATAACAAAAGGAAAATTGTAAAGGAAAAAAATATTTTGACAAGTTGCAAAATTGGAGATTTTTTAATTAAATAATGCCGCGTTGCTAGAAGCCACAGGGAAACAGAATTTGCATAGTCCGAGAGAGGGATGACTGCTCTATGACCATGGCACGCTCTTTTTCTTTTATTTACTCTGGTAAAGGTGCAATTAGCGAAAACTAAAAAGTCATTCCAAAAGATTGTTTTTTGACACCGGGTTTTGCCCACACAAAAAGTTTGGAATGATGTGCAGTGCAGTCCATTTCTTTCGTTATCAGTCTGCACTTTTCGAGTTGGGAAATTCCTCGTGTTTGCACATAATTTTTATCTACTTATAGTCATGCTTCTTCACCCGATCCTTGTACGTAGACATTTAGAGTTTATGGAAAATTCGAACACGTTTTTTAACGGTCGAAGGCTGGCGTACTGTAGCGGAGGTCCATTTTCAGTATTTTAGAAAGTACGCGTCGTAGAGACAAGCGGCCTTCGCCATCATCTTTATCGTGCTCTAAAACCTATTTTTGTAATTTTCGCCGAAGTCCTAGCTCATAGAGAAATGTTAGAAATTCTCATATTTCTGCCCTTTAATTACTAACAATCGCGCCATAAGTCCGTAGAATTGGCACAGTGCGTTTTTTGCCCCCAGCCGCTGCAACGTCCCGTTTTTGCACTAGCTACATGCACCTTTCGGCGTATCCTGCGATGACGGCGGAAAAAATTCTACGGCCTATATTTCGCGACTAGTACGACGTGCACTTTCTTAGATACTGAAAATGGACCTCCACTACAGTAGGCCAAGCTACAGTAACCTTTTCAAATTTTTTTGTGAATTCGTAATAAGGGTTCATCGACAACTAATACTTGAAAGTTTGGACAAAATTCGACGACTTGGAAATTAACGTCGCCACTATAGTTGAGCCTCATCCGACTTTTAGAAAAAACGTGTTTTAAAACATGGTGGTTTGCTGAACACCAGAGCGCCCGTCAGGTTGATGATTATGTTCAATCTGCTCTAAAAAACGCATCAACAGAAACAGTGTGAAGTTCGGAACGCGGTCCTGTCCAAACGACTATGATGCCAGACCTATGAAGTTTCCGGCTTGGCCTTGGAGGGGATATACACCAAGTGCGACGCTCAGATTTTGAAGAAACTTGCTATACATAGAAGGAGGAGATTGGATTTTTTTTTTTTTGGATAGCAAGCATTCTGGCTCGCGCTTTACGGAATCCGCTCAGAGGGAAGATCTGGAATGTCAACAAAAATCTTCAAATTCTCCCCTTAACACTATTACTTAAGAGAAAAAAGTAACGATCACGAAAAATGAATGTCATCTTCGAAATCAGGATGGTCGATTATCCTTAAATTCACTTCTTACTCAAAAAATTAAAAAAAAATACAATTTAACACTACCACTCAAGAGAAACAAGTAACGAGCCGGAAAAATTAATTTTCGAAGTCAGGAGGGTCAAGTCTTCGAGATTTATCAGGATTCTTATTCTACGTTTTGGAATTTTTTAAAAAGTTAATTTTTCAGCTTGATTTGGGCTAGACTTGGCTCTCGGGCCGGCCCGGGCCGAAAATCGCGGCCCGGCCCGCGGGCCGGAAGAGGTCGGCCCGGCCCGGCCCGTTTCAATTTTTCTTCGGCCCGGCCCGGCCCAGCCCGCGGCCCGGCCCGGGCCGGCCCGAAATTTGAGAAGAAGTAAAAAACCTTAATTCGCTATTAGATGTGACATATTTTTCTTTACTATAACAACTAACAGTACATTTTTAAAGCAAAAAATTGGTTACCAACCCATTGCCTTTCAAAAATTAATCAAAAAATTTCCGAGATCCGTTTTCAGACTATTAAAAATTGCCCCAAGGTCAATTTTATAGATTCAGCAAAGGTGGAACCACGTTTATCAAGGTTTTTAACTGCAAGATGATAGTGTTGCTTCACACGACTTCTTAATTGTGTTTTTAAAGATGTGGGTTACGCTTATTTTGAGTGTTTGTTCAAAAATTACTACAAACACTAATATACATTAGCACTTAAAAGACGATTTTTGGCTCGCTGCGTCAGCGGTGGACATAGGAAAAAATCGATTTTGAGTTTTTTGCATAAAAATGACCGTCGACGTGTGCTAAGGAACAGCGAACAACAGTTTTTCTCAATTCTGCCCGGAAGGCATAAATTTGCTTAAATTTGTCTTTTTTGGAATTTTCGACCTGGTGACGTCATAGAAAAAGCAAATCACCCAAAATTTTGCTTGTATACGTTTTCGACCATTGGGAATTCATTATTTTGAAAATTAAGTCTCTCAGATTACTGTAACATAGGCATATTGTAATCCGGTCGATAAAAATCGACCGTAACTCCTTCGTATCAAAAATCCCACAGGATTTTTGATTTCAGATTCGGAATCAGCATAAAATTCTGCATATTATACACATAATGTGAGGTCATAACTCCAGGGGGGAGATCGCGTAGTATATTGGATTTTGGCAAAAATTACGTTTGAAAGGTCGCGGGTTCGATCCCCGCTTGGTGCAAATATTGAAAACACGGCGGAAATCGCGTTTAATGGACACCTGAGGGTTATGTGAGATACACTAAGCAATTTTAAACATTAATGCATATCTAATTGCGATTAAAACTGATTTTATATAATTTTTTGAGACTGAATATGCAAAAAATGAAACTGCTTCAAACCGCTTCAAATTGGCAACACTTATTCTAGGGTCAATTGTAAGAAACTTTTCCGTAAACTTTTTTTGGTAGATCACCATACCATGGATTACTGTAGCATTAAACCTGATTTGGCTTTTCGTGTACCACATGGCGCATAGAAGTCGGATTGCCGTCATTGTGCTTAGAATGGTTAAGAAAGACTTTTCTTGCGTACAAAAAAAAATTTATGGCTGTACCGTTTGGAACGGCCGAGTTATTTGACGCACTTTCCCCAATTGATTATGACATCAAGACGCGTTGCAATTGAGGGCAAATTTTCTTTCATATATAGAACGTGGATCTTTTCGCTGTCTAAAACGACTAATTAAAACGATCTAATATTTTATGCAAGAATTTTGAAGAAAATTGCTGTTAATCAGGACACGTTTAATGCTACAGTAATCCATGGTACGGTGATCTACCAAAAAAAGTTAACGGAAAAGTTCCTTACAATTGACCCTAGAATAAGTGTTGCCAATTTGAAGCGGTTTGAAGCAGTTTCATTTTTTGCATATTCAGTCTCAAAAAATTATATAAAATCAGTTTTAATCGCAATTAGATATGCATTAATGTTTAAAATTGCTTAGTGTATCTCACATAACCCTCAGGTGTCCATTAAACGCGATTTCCGCCGTGTTTTCAATATTTGCACCAAGCGGGGATCGAACCCGCGACCTTTCAAACGTAATTTTTGCCAAAATCCAATATACTACGCGATCTCCCCCCTGGAGTTATGACCTCACATTATGTGTATAATATGCAGAATTTTATGCTGATTCCGAATCTGAAATAAAATCCTGTGGGATTTTTGATACGAAGGAGTTACGGTCGATTTTTATCGACCGGATTACAATATGCCAATGTTACAGTAATCTGAGAGACTTAATTTTCAAAATAATGAATTCCCAATGGTCGAAAACGTATACAAGCAAAATTTTGGGTGATTTGCTTTTTCTATGACGTCACCAGGTCGAAAATTCCAAAAAAGACAAATTTAAGCAAATTTATGCCTTCCGGGCAGAATTGAGAAAAACTGTTGTTCGCTTTTCCTTGGCACATGTCGACGGTCACTTTTATGCAAAAAACTCAAAATCGATTTTTTCCTATGTCCCGGGTCCATTACGGGCTGACGCAGCGAGCCAAAAATCGTCTTTTAATAGATTTTACCAGTAAAATTACTTATTGTTAGCCGCTTTTGAGTACTTCCGTCCTTTGTTTTTATAAAATTATGCTTACTGTGAGAAAAATATAAACCCCATTCTTGGCTTTGCGTTTTAATTTTATTGGCAACCCAACTTTTCGCTTTGAAATTCAGAATTTTAATTTTGCCGGGCCGGCCCGGGCCGAAAGTTGCGGCCCGGCCCGCGGGCCGGAACAGGTCGGCCCGGCCCGGCCCGTTTCAATTTTGCTCTGGCCCGGCCCGGCCCGGCCCAGCCCGGCAGCCAAGTCTAATTTGGGCAACTTCTGTCGGAGATTACATAAAGGTGGTCATATAAGACCTCGGAATTTTTTTCCCAAATCGCGATTTTCGGTGCACAAAAAAGTCGACGCCCAAATCGAAAAATTGGCGTCAACTTAATTTTTTCAGCACCGAATTCCGAAATGCGGTGCTGACTTAAGCACTTAAGTCTTCGGTGCAGGCTTAAGACTTTGTGCACTGATTTTGAAAAACTTAGAAAAATTTACCGAATTTCAGAATTCGGTGCCGAGAAAAAAATAAGTCGACGCCAATTTTCCGATTTGGGCGTCGACTTTTTTGTGGACCGAAAATCGCGACTTGGGAAAAAAAATTCCGAGATCTTATATGACCACCTTTACATACATAGGTAGCGATGATTCCATGCTGTTTATCATTGTCAAATAAATAAAATCTAATTAATTTTATGAAAGATGATGTTGGATTGACCTGAAAATGCTTGGATCGGAATGAATTGATGCAATTTGTTGAATTTGAGGGCTGACGGAATCCAGCTCTACTTGAGTGTATAAAAGACAAACATCGCAGTATACAGAAACAGCTGTTAAAGGTTTGTCTACATTCTGTTGTTTATCCAACTGACACTTTCCTTTTATTGTCTCGGATTCTCTTCGGTTTATAAAATGAGGAGCCAGGTTGGCATCAAATAGTCGGAGTCTGAATCCACACTTATTATATTTATTAGCCATCTTTTTCGTGTGCTCATGGTATGTTCATGGTAACATAACTTTTACTCTGATCCCGACTGTACATAAAGTTCACGCAACAGAGAGTTTTTCGGGGATTACGCAACGGAAAGGCTTCCATTCCCGGTTAAATGGTTGTACAATATTCGAAAAAGAGGGCGCTTCTGAGGGCCCCACCTCGTTTTCATGAATTCGTAATTTATTTGGAAATAAATCAACCCCAGTTTTTGTTCCCTGAGTATGGGATGGTGAGCCTGTATGATGTTGCATTTAAAGTCGCTTTATAATTTTCTTGTGTTTTTGATGACTGTTTTTGCGCCGAAAATTTTATAATATAAAAGCAAAACTAGGACAATTTTGTAACTTTTTGTATCCGAGGCTTCATTTAGGCTCACAAGATCGATGAAATTAAATCAAAAAAAGATGACCCTCGACCAATCACTATTGAATTCTTGCACTAGGTATAATGTGAAAGTTTCAAATGCATGCCTCTTATCAGCGGGCTGATAGCCGGTCTCTGCCCAATTATAAAGTCGTTCCCTCTCATCCGAAGCTGTTTCCACACACAGTTGACAGTACTATCATGACTCAACAATGGAAGTAATAGTTCATGACCCGGTTGTAGTCGCGATGTTTATGGGCCGGGGAAGGCCACGACTTTTGTTTATTCCCCGCCATTTTGTAAAGTTTGCGATTTCTGACAATGTCACCCTCAGGGTCTCGTATAAAAAAGAGACGGTGTTCGCTTTGTCTGCGGCTCCTTTTCCGGATTCTTTTTTTTCCGGGTCCTCGAGGAGCCGGTTCGAACTCGCGGAGTTCGTAAAAGGCCCAAAAAATGCTGGTGAAGGAAGGCTAATTTTGACGTGAATTCTGTTTGCGAGACTGCTAAACCCGTGGGCGAGAGAGCCAGCTTTTTTTGTAATTATTTGCTCAACAATCGAGTTCAGTCGGGGTCGGAGGAGCGGGGATTTCCCATCCACAGTATGAATAGAGGCTTCCTTGGCCTAAAATTGGGATCATGGCCAAGACCAGACTGTTCGGACTGGACGTCTGGGCCCGGAACTTCTCTTTTCCCGGTCCCTCTCACGGACAGCTGTTCCTTTTGGTGTTTGAGGGAAGAACGGAGGGGACTTGCAGCATTTTTTGGCCAGTCCATCCGCTTTTCTTCATGGAGATTCTTTTACTCTGGTTCTGATTTTGATTTAGAGTGTCCGGAGGGTTTCTCGAGCAATTCATTTTGTCAAAAGAGAATAAAAGACTCCAAACTTCACGAGTGTAAATTCGTCGGAGATTATGTTAAACCTTTCGATTTCCTGATGAATACGTACCCTTATCCCTTCCTTTTTTGTGTCCTCCTTTTTCGAATATTTTCCAATTTCACTTCCAATCCACACGTTTTTGTTTACAATGCCTATCAAATCAAGGCGCTTTGGATGAAAACGAACCCGACTCTTGCCGCCCAATATTTACATTTGAATAGGATCTCTCAAACAGTTCTTGCCCAGGAAGTTTTTTGGCGTGAAACGTGAGAAAATTGGGGTCACGACCCCGTCTCTCGCCCGGAGCCCTAACCCCATCGCTCTCAAAACTCTTGCGCAAGAATCCCGCGTCAATCCGTTTTTTTTCGATTTTTTCTTTCCGTGTGTTCGCCGGCGACCTTTGACAGGGGGTTGAAGGGGGAGGGGGCAAAGTGGCTTGGGGGCGCGTCTCCATCTATTTCGAGAGCCAAAAAACAGGCGACGAGAGACCGCGACCCGCCATGGTCGCCGTGGGGAGGGTGGCGGCCCTACCGCCAGCGGGAAGGGCCGATTATTTGATTGTTTGTGAGCTTGAGCGCCGCTCCCGACCGCCCTGCGGGCTTTGGCTGGGATCCGGGTAGTGGGGGGACAGGTGCGCAAATCGATTTTGGAGGGGCTTATCGAGAGGGAATCTGCCCGCCGTTCTCTCCGTTCCGTCCATTTCGAGAGCGCCTGAAGAAGGCCCTTCTCAGTCTTGTTCACAATCTTCTTCAACATACTCTCATCCATTCCGTCGTCTACCTCTCTTACCTTAACTCGTCTCTTCTTTTTTTTTACTCAAAATGGGGGTCAGGACGTGTATTCGGAGACAATGGAGGGTAACCGGTCCGGCCAACTTTAAAACTCAAATTAGGCGACTTTTTTGTAATACGATGTCTATTACTTATAGACCACTTTACATCCTCTCTTGGCGTCGTTTATGTACTAGTAGCTACCTTCCCGCTAATAAGGTTCTCACAAATTTAGATGGGTATCCTGGGAGTAATCAGAGGCAGTAACTGATGGGGCAAATTTAACCTTTTTTCCTTTAAAGATCCGCCTCCGGGCCTGATCTTTTCTGTTTGAGTATTTTTTTTTCTCCAGATGGCGTGTGCCCAATTTCAATAAACGATCGGAAAGACGACCTTGTGCGGGGGTCAAGTTCAGTCGGGATGTTGACTTGTTGTGTAATTCCATTTTCGGGATCCTCCAGATCTCGGTCTCTTATCTACGCCATTTTTAGATGAGTAATTCTTTTCACGCAAATTTCGTGGCTTTTTAACAAGCTAATTACTGGCATAGATAATGACACCTTGTAACTTATAATGTTACTTGCAACCAGTTCTTCACTTTTGATGACACTCTCGATTCGTTTTCGCTGAGGCTCGGGACTTTTGTGCATGTTTTGGTGTGTTTGTCAAACTCGTCTTTTTGTTAAGTAAAGGTTAGAATTGTATTGAAAGGGTCGTTCCGAAAACATTTCTGCGCCACCGTTCCAAGGTCCTTTTTCCTGCGCTTCGGTTCTCCGGCCTCGGTCCGTTTCTCTCACTTTTTCTTTCGTTTGTGCCCGACCCAGCCTGGGCTGATCTTCACTCAGCGTATTGTTCTACCTTCCGAACGTCGAGAGATGGCTCATCTCTCTCATAACTTGCTATGATTGAATCAACTATTCCTAGCCGGCATAGTTCAGTGGGGATTGGCCAGAGTCTATTTGCCGAAAAAATAAATATTTTAATTATTCCCCTAAGCGTCTTAATTTGTTTTTTTTCTCGCCAAAATTAGTCTACAACTTTGATCGGAAAAGAAGACCAGAGTGTCTTATCATGTTGCCAGCCCCCTCTTTTCGTTTCACTGATTGACTTGTCAGTGAGTGCCCTAAAGGGGAATAAAAAGTGCGGTGACTAATTTGAGGCCAGAAGACGAGTTAAAAGACGTTTGCTGCGTAATGACCTTCCGCACGGTGCATCCTTTCCCTTCCTGCCGAAGCCTGACCCTCTTCGGCTTCTTGAGTTTGTTCGGCTTCGTTTTTGTTATTTTTTCTAATCCGATTTTCAGAGACGCGGCCCAAATTCCGTCGGTTTCTGGGTTGGGCCAAGTCGCTTTGCACGGGCGGTTCGGAACGGTTGGGAATCTTTCAAAACACGTTCGCCGTTAAATTTTATGGCTTATGGTGGGGTTTTGTTTCTATTGGGCTGACGGGCGGGCCCGGCTTTGGCGCCAATGCAAAATATTATTGGTCTTTGGGGAAAATCAGACAAAAAATCGTGGGGGAATCTGAAGAAACGTCTGAATGGTCGATCCAATGGGTCTTAATTTAAACGTTTCTTATTTTTCATTCTTTGGAAAGAGCCCATTCTTTTATTAGCAAAATCTTTCAATCTTGCGACCAAAAATGCCGATTTGAAGGCATGGAATTGAGTTGCGCGACCACCAATTCCGGGCAGTTGTTTGATCCAGAGGCCGCGTTCGGTGGGTGCGGGGAGAACAGAATGGAAATGATATTATTTATGCAAAAAATAGCGGCGCAGTCGTTTTGTCGGCCTCAATTCCGTCGTCCTCCGAATGTCTTTCTTCTCCATAACGCCTAGAACATCCTTCTTTTTATTGTAAACCCGCCGAAAACAGCACGAATGTCAAGGTTGGGCCCGTATTTTGAGCCCACATCGACCGATACGACGGCCATGCTTTCGGGCCGGAAAATGAGACTCCGGCGTTAAAAGGGACGGCCATTTTTTGGGCTGTCGGAACCGACTTCCGCTCTAGAATTCAGTGCCGATTTCAGGTGCGGAGATACGAGACTTTTGATAGTAATTTAGACGATGTAGGTGAGCCCAAAGTTAATTGCACATCTTCAAGTTGTGCTTGTTGATTTGGTTGTTATCGCCATTGGTTTCCAAGTCTTTCTTCTTTTTTGTTCTTTTATGCAGAATTCCCAGCGTGTTACCAGGGGACGAGACGATTTACGTAGAATGGGGTCGGGTGTATCTGGTTTCATACTTGATGTATATGCCTTTCCGTGGCCCGACCCACGGAAATGGATATTATCTATTGGTTTTCGATAACGTTCGGCCTTTTTGATACGCGTTGGCTATTTTTCTGTCCCGTGTGATTCCCCATTGACATCAGGGTAATATAAATGACGTTTCAGTTTGCCACCTTAAACCTCAACCAAGGATTTTAAACCATTCTCTCGGGTTTCTGTTCCGTTTCCGACACTTGTACATAATTCTTCACTTGAATAAACTCGGTGTGTACATATTTCCTCTGCCTTGAATCACTCGAAATGTTCGAATACGACCGTCTCGCCTTGGATGTGGCCCAGCAGTTCGCCAACACTCCCAAAAATTTTGATCCCGCTCCAGGCCGGCCACGAAGAAAGGGAACTCAGGATGATGGAGTAAGTTGTCATCAGATTATGTATAGTTTAGTCATCATTATAAAATAATTTGATGTGAATTTCAGAAAGATCGCCATTTCAGTGGGAGCTCCATGGATCTGTTTGATTGTGGCTCCAGCTCCGGATATGGGAGTCCTGGGGTTGGAGGCACACCGTTGGCTAGTCCGGCACCAAACTCTTCTTCTTTTATTGCACAATCAGTGCAACGAATGTTATTGGATCAGGGATTCTATGATGAACTCAAAACTATGGGAAAACAAAGTCAGCTCCAGTTGAATGCGAACGATTTGAGCGCGATGATTGCTGGGATGACCGTTGAACAGGTTGATAAGGTGAAGAAATAACCAAAAAATTGATACTAATCGCGCTCAGCAACAGGCAGTTTCCGCACTGTGCAATTTTTAATTTTTATCCGCACTGTGCATCTTTCTCTGATTTTTCGCGTTTGTCTCCGCAATTTCCCGTTTTTTCGCTAGCGACGTGTACTTTTGCTCGCGACAAACACGAATTTGCGCGCGCGACGTCGAAAATACGAACTTTCGCACGGTGCGAAAATTGTGGGTAGTATCTATCATAGTCTTGATTATATAAGTTTATTTATTTTTATTCAGAGTATTTGTTCTGAGAATGAAAAAGAACTTCTCAGTCTGTCAACAACATCGTCGCAGATCTCCCACAGTTCTCCATTCAGTCCAACACCAACTCAGACTATAATCAGCAATCCGACTCCTGTGGCCTTTGAAGATGGGTTCAGCCAAGATGAGATAGCTCAATTCGCTGAACTTTTATGCAGCCCCAAGAAGACTCCTCCGACTAGATATCAATGCCACATCTGCTATAACACTGGACACTACATTAGTGATTGTCCGATGGTTAGTTTTATTTTATTTTTTGTTTTCTGACAGCAATTCAGAGAAAAGAAACTGAACTAATTAAAGATTGCAAACAACGATGACTAATTTCGATTAATTTCAGCGTTTCAACAGCCCCTACGAAGAACTGACCCCTTATCAAGGCCGAAAGAAATGCTATGGAGAATTCACTTGTCATCAATGTAAACGTCGTTGGACTTCCCAAAACTCTGTGGCCAATGAGGCCCAGAGTTGTATCAAATGTCATGTTCCGGTGTTCCCCCACAAACAGTTGCCGGTCGATAAGGCGGTCGCTTTAGGATTGGTGAAGGCCCAGAGAACTGTGCCAACCAAGGTGGCTCCGATTGGCCATGGCCGTCCACCGTTCCCGACAGCTGTCAGGCCTTGAACTAGCTATGAAAACATCCATCAAATGAGTGTATGTAAAAAGAAGAGCCAGTCCAAGTCCACTGCCTTGGATCGGGCCGATCTAATTAAAAGTTTCTGTATATTCAGTTCTTTTTCGAGTCCACCGATGTGTCTCTCATCTCCAGGACTGTATCTATATTATATTTGAATACCTTCATCGTTCTTTTTGTACATTTTTCTATTTGTTTTTAATATAATAACTGATGTTGTACATAAACCCCTAAGGTGAATGCGTGTGTCGCCCCGAGCGAGTTCCGAGAATCCACGGATCCTCCCCCTTTTCATCCGGTCAAGAGTTATTATTGTAGATAAGTATGATAGGAATAAATTTGTTTCCCCAAACTCAGCTTTTCTTCCGTATGAGGGAAACATCGGATACTGAACAAACATAAGATGCAAAGTGAACTGGCAAGATGTGAAGGATTGGAAGCTTGTTTCTGATTACATAATCAACATACATAATATAATCTAGATGTATGTATTAATGCACTTTGAAAGGTCATTAAAATTAGAGCAAAGTACAACATCAGGGACTGTCCGAAGCACCTGTCGCATCAAGGCCCTTCACAAACACATTCCTTAAATTTAAAAGTCTGGATTTGCAAGTAGCGCTAATTCTGTCCTTCCATTAGACCTTCAGATATCAGAGAATGTTGACCGAAGAGAAATGAGGACCTCGAATTAGAAATTAATATTATGGGAAAGATTGGGGCGGTAATTTGAGCCCTAAGAGCAAGATTGATCTACTTCAAAATTCATTCAAAAAAGTGTTGGAGGGGAGTAATTCCATATGCATCATATAATTCGAGGGCTTTGGAGGCTGAGATAGGTGAGAGTTTGTGACTAATTTCTGGCCAAAGTTGGAAGAAATGTCCACATTGATTATGCATTTCGGTCCGGCGGACAAGAGAAAAAGTTTTTTGGGTTCTTTAGACCCCAACATCAAGTTCAGCAAGTAAAGGACAAGCCCTGAACCTCCGGTCCTGCACTTTCTGTGTTGCGAAATTCGTGGTTTGCTCTTTTGATGACTGTCAATATGTAATTCCGGGACTGTCCCCTTGCTCTCTACGTCCAATCTTCTCTTTGCTTTGGGCTTAACGGCTCAAAATTCGGGCGAAAACTCATCAAGACTTGATTTATGTCCTGGTAACAGTCATCAGGCCATCAAATCTGCATAACAACCAGATTGCTCGCTTTCTTTGGACGTGATGAAAAATTGAATGAACGGCCCATTTTCGGTTTCTTTAACGCGAAAAGAAGACTTGTGGTGAGCGCAAAGCTAGGCCAAGGTCTTACCTATGTAAAAAAGCGGCAAAAAAAGAGCGAGGCCTTTAGGCTAAAAGGGGGTTTTGGCCACAAGTCCTGCAAAAAAGAGACAGACATCTCTTTCTTCGCCTCCAAAAGGGAAACTCGCTTTTCTCGCCCATCAATACCTCCTTCTTCTCGAATCATTTCGTCGTTATCAGCCCCATTTCTATTTAAAAATCCCGCTTTGTTTTTTATTCTTTTGGCCCCTCGATTCGAATCAACGTCTTATTTGAATTTAAGAATTTGTAAACTGGTATATACATCCAGTTGTATAGAAATTTTTACAGAAATGCCCCTTTAGGGGCGATGACTTAAAATATTTATTATCCTGTCTTACAATTCCAGACTCGACCCTTTGCGATTCGAGATTGTAAATTAAGTTAGTTCAGTCTAATGCTTTCGAGAGTTTCTCTGGGCATATGTATCTTGTCGAAGAAGAGGAGCTGCAAATCCAATTCGTTGGAGCAACTTCTAGATATTGTTTGTTTCTGGAGTCCGTTGAGTTGTAGGTCCCTCAAGAAGGCTTTATTGGCGCAAACGCATCCGAAAATCCATGGCCACGGAGCCGACTCGGAAAAGGCCGATCCTTTTTTATCCAGTTAGGTTTTCTGAATGGAAGGGGGAGGGCACAGCGGGAAGACACGGCGTGCTGAAAGGGAACGGTGCTCTCTCGGATTGTTACAAGCCTTGTTAATTGTGATCCGGGCCTGGTTAACGAGGCTCCTTATTCGGTCGAAGGGTGGGGTCGGGGTGGGGCTGTAGCCGGCTAGGCATCGTGCTCGTCTTCTTTTTCTTGCCGTTCTTTTTGTCCCGCTAATTGTCCCGGTCCAAATTCGGTTTTGGCGGGAACCCTGAGGGCTCAGAAGTCGTGGCCCAGCCAAATCCCATTACCCCGCCGTTATTTGGACGTTTTTTGTGTCTTCGACGTTTTGCCTTCCTCCATCCCGCCTCCCCCTGCTCCGAGAGGATTTTGACGTTTTTTGGGCAATATAAACGCCGCTGGTTATAGCATCAGATGAAGATATTTTTTCGCAGAAAGTTAAAAGAGCCGGGTTGGTCCCTGAGGGAAATTTCAACCTTTTTGTTTGCTTTTTTATTTGGCTTTAATGCCGGAAACATTCATAAAACAAGAACTCGCAATAGATTTAAGACATTAATTAAGAGATTACCTTCTTCTTTTAACCCTTGGACTTCGTGATTTCTTGGAAAATTATTCTCCACTTCCTTTATTTTAGGAAACAATTAGCACAAAGAATTCACAGAAGGCTCTTTTGCGTGCTTAAGGTAAAAAGCCAGCAATTTTGGGCATAAACAGACGTGCTTTTCAAAATATGTATAAGCAGTGCCATTATCCTTGTTTAGAAGCTATCTTATCCAAATTTTTTATGGCATGACTCCGGCCTCTCCGATGATGTCGGAATTGTTTGGGCATGGTGCAAAAGGGTCCCCATTAATCGTCCTTAATTTGGAATCTTCGCGGAAGACGAACAAATACGAAACGAGCCGGGAAGAGAGGACAATAGGCGAAACAGGGTCTTTTTCCATTCTTCTTCGAGACCAATACCCAGGCCAGCCAAAAAAAACTGTGGGGATTTGCATTCGCGGACGTTCTGGCACCCCGACATTTCAACTCAACTCCCCCTGCGGGCATGTTTTTGTTGTTTTATTTCCCAAATATCCGGCGTTTTGTATAATCCCAGCCGCGGCCGGGATTTCATTTCACAAAATCTTGGAAGTGGGGATTAGCCGGGATATTTTGTAACCATTACTTATGATATTATAGTACTCGCGGCATAAAGTTCACATAATTTGCACTACGCGTTTTCCTTATTTTTTCGCACCCGTCGCCGCAACTTTCCGTTTCCACGCAAGCGATATGCACTTTTTCGCGAGGCGACTCCAAATTTCACTCGCAAAGTCGGCAAAGAAAATTGGCCGAACTTTATGGCAAGAGTAATGTGCTCAGATAGCCCAGAAATTTGAAATACTTAACGATACTAACATTAAATCAAATCTACACCGCATGCCGTGATTAATTTAACGTTGCAAAAACAACTCTTGAGGCCATCCCGCTGCTAGTTTTATGGAAATTAAAGGTGTATTCTGGGTGCGGTGTTAGATTGCGCATTGTTTTCTCGGCGGTGCCCCGCTTTCTGGTCTCAAATAACATTTTCGGCCGGGGCTTAAATGGGCTTGATCTGGTGGTTGTCCCTATTCTGCCCTGAGGGTCCAACCCACATTCCGTTTAATTGCCTTTTTAGCGGTTTATGTGACTTTTTTTGGAGTGCTTTTTGTTAAGTGAAATGTCCGGCCAAAATTAATTTCACAAATTTTGCCGTGGCTCAGTTTCGTGCAGTATTTCACATTTATTTTTATTTCGAAATCATTGAAGATGCTTGGTGCTTCAAGCAGCGATGAGGACGACGATGATATTGTAGAGAATGAGGACAACAACGACGTCCTGGGAATCCCTCGACCCATCGCCGCCCTCCAGCAAGCTGCTAGCCCGCGATCCAGCTCGCCGGCCCCTTCTGATTCCTTCAGCCAAGCCAACAGCCTCAAACACAGCGACAGTTCCTTCGCCAAACGAGACCGCAATTCGTTTCGGACAGGGAACGCTCCGCGAAAAGTGAGTTTGTTTGATTATCTTAATCTTCGTTTTAGAAACCCTCAAGTAGTACTGTAACAAATCGGCCAGTCGCTCAATCATCGCAAGATATCTCAGATGAAGAAGATGAGTGTTACAGTCAGCCGGTGGCTACAGATGAACCGAAACTCTCAAAGGAAGAACAGGAACGGAGAAGGTGGGTGCTCCTCTATTACAGGACTGATTTGTAGGGCGGAGGAGGAGGAAGAAGAACGTCGGAAAAACCTACAACTTTATGTATTCGTTGCCAAATGTGTTGCATATCATTTCAATGCCAAACAGCCTACAGATATGGCCAAACGACAGCTAAAAATAACAAAGCAAGAGTTGGCAAGGATAAAAGATCGTTTCCAGACGTTCCTCAAAGGAGAGACGCAGATTCCGGCAGATGAAGCCTTCACCAAAGCGATCGATTCCTACTTCGAAATATTCCTGAAATCCGAACGGGTAGCCAAAGTTGTGCAAGCAGGCGGATTCTCGGCTCACGACTTTAGAGAGGTGTTCAGATGTAATGTTGAGAAGAGAATCAGAAGTCTACCAGAGATTGAAGGACTGAGTAAAGAGACTGTTCTCACATCATGGCTATCAAAGTTTGACACAATAATGAAAGGAGATGAAGATCAACACGGAAGACAGGCCAGAGGAAGAATGAGAGGGATGAATCAACAGAACGGAGATGCAATAATGTCCAAAGAACAATTGTACGACATGTTCCAGCAGATTATGAATATAAAAAAGTTCGAACATCAAATCATCTTCAATTCTCTACAACTTGACAATCCTGATGAACAAGCGGCAGCTATTCGCCGAGAAGTGGCGACAAGGGAAGAAGTTCTCCGAGAAATGCCTAGGGTAAGTTATCTGGATCGCGTAATGCTTAAATTACAGTTGCGTAAAATCATGCCGAAATTTGTGGTGAAAAACATGGATACCTTATTCATGGATGAGGTCCGGCAGTCGATCAATCAGCTTATCCAGAATCTGGAATCTGTTCCAGTAACGCCCCGAGGGCAAACACTTAACCGGAAAAAGGACGGTAAAAGTCGATCTCGGTAAGGACGGTCATCTCTCCTCTGTTTTCATTACTTTCGGTCCTCATTTCAATTTCGATTATTTCGGTCAGATTTCTCTTAATTTATCTTTTGTTCCGTTTCAGATTCTCGTTCAAAATCAAAAGGTAAAATACTCCTTAAGAAGTTCTATCCTGTCCGTTCACCTCACAGTCCATCTTTCTTTCCATTAATGTCATCTTTTCTTTCCTGATCACTCTTTCCTGGCCTTCCATTCCTTTGTTCACCACTACCTCAATGTTTTTGAATCGTTCGCTCAAACAGGTCCTTGTAATTGCCGATGGATTAATCCACATTAACATCAGCAAAACTGGAAAAATAGAAAAACTTAACATACTAACTTTGAGAATACCGAGCAATTAACAGTTTTGATTACAAGCACCCTTGGTCACTGGTTCCAATCTTTTGTGTTACAGTAAATTGTCTGAAAGCACGATTGGATGGCACGAGTTTACAGTTTTACTAACCGTTTCCCCACATTGTAAATAACACTGAGAGTTTAAATTCTGATATGATTTGTGAGCCGAATGTAATTGATTAACCGTTTTTAGATCGCGGAGCATCGAGGACTTGTCCTTGTTCAACAGGTAAGGATCGATCCTTGTTTTCGGTGTGTTTTGCCGGGTTGGGTGGCGATCAGTGTAGTTAGGCAGTAGCCGTATGTTGTAGTTAGGCAGGGATTGTGCTCGCTTTTGTGATTGATGATTGGCTCGCTTTTAAACTCGCAAAACGCAATCTCAATTGACAACCGAATATTTAATCAAGTAGATGTTTGACTGTAAATTCCGTTTAGCAGTATCGTACTCCTGGAAATGGCTATATCGTGTCCCCTGTGATATTCGGTTTATGTTTACTTTATTTTGCTTTCATTGGGTACCGTCTCCATTCCAACCTTCTTGTATATTACCCTTGCATGGCTATCGGCTTATCCTCTTTGTAAAAGGCTTTCAATTCCTTGTTAGTGTATTATATTCGATTTATCAATATTTCAGTCTAAAACGCCGGACCAGTTCAATGTCGTTGAATAAAGGTGAAAGTGAGGATGCAGAAGTTTCGCTGACAAAAAGCGATGTGACACTAAGTTTTAATATGGAGGTCAGTAATCGTAGTATAAAAAAAAGATTGCAATTGCAGGTAGTAGTAATGGAAGTGCAAAATTTAAAGTCAGTCCAGCCAAATAGAATTGTTTATTGCACTATGGAAGTGGATCACTGCTCAAAGCTTCAAACAGACCATGCCGAAGCCTCAAAACCACAGTAAGTCATCAATATTTCTATCTCTCATTTCTCTAGATGGGACACACAGGGCGACTTTACAACCAAACACCCACTGCCCACTGTAAAAGTGAAGTTATACGCCGAAGTAAAGAATCTAGTGTCATTTGAAGACAAAGAATTGGGGAAAGTGATCATTCAACCCACTCCCAATTGCTCCAGAATCCCCGAATGGTACAAGATGACAGTCCCGAAGAGTAGTCCAGATCAAGGCCTCAAAATCAGAATTGCTATTCGGGTTGAGAAGCCACCGAATCTGAAGTACTGTGGATATTGTTATGCTATTGGAAAGATTGCCTGGAAGAAGTGGAAGCGCAGATTTTTCTGTCTAGTACAAGTAAGTCCAGAAGGCGCTATGACTTTTCGGATCAACGATACAATGGATCGCGTTGGTTCCTCGTTATGCATGGGGGAGGCTTAGTTAGTAGAAAAAGCAAGATCGGGTCCTAGGATAGCTTATCACCTATTTTTGGGTATTTTACATGTAGTCACATCTAAAATATCTAGACAAAAGTTACGGATCTTCTTTTTTTGCCGCAAATTTTTGTCTTTTATATGTTACAATACTGAGCGTAAAGAAAATTAACGTTTCGCCAACAAAGAACCCACCTGCCCTACGCCCCGTATCGATCGTTTGTGTTGACCCGAACTGTCGTCGACCCGAAAGACGCCGTCCATAACTATAAACTTGTCATAATTATGAAATTCGCATGGTGACTTTTAATACTTTGCAGGTGTCCCAGTATGCCTTTGCTATGTGCAGTTATCGGGAAAAGAAGTCCGATCCCACAGAATTCATCCAACTGGAAGGCTTTACTATCGATTATATGCCAGAACCAGACCAAGGTGAGTATATAACCTTTCAGTATAATTTTTTTCGGAGATTGATAATTGGGGAAACTGAAAAATGCTTTTTTCCATATATATGTATTATATAAGTAACTAAGTCATATCAGAAGGTGGAATAGTAGTATGGCCCGTAATTTGCCCCTTTTTCTTGATTTTTTTGTCACCATACAGTACCCATAATAAAACTCCCTCCATGTTCTGATATCGCTTACATGCAAGAAAAATGTTTTTCAGTTTTCCCAATTCTCAACTTCCCCAATTTTTTATTTTTCCCCCAATTGACGACGTTCCAAATTTTTTAGATCTATACCCTCAGGGCGGCAAGTTCTTCTTCACTGCAATCAAAGAAGGAGATGAACTCAAATTTGCGACGGAGGACGAGAATGAGCGTCATTTATGGGTACAAGCGTTGTACCGAGCCACTGGCCAAGCCTACAAACCAGTGCCACCAAAACAGTCGTCGATTACTCCATCTAAAGCAGTAGCCGATAAAGCCAGCAAACACGGATTAGACGAGTTCATCCAAGCCGATCCAGTCATCAACCATGACCATCTTTTTATGAGACTCCAAACGCTGACACTTGATTATCGACTGGCAGAACCAATTTGTTCGTTAGGATGGTTCTCTCCGGGCCAGGTATTCGTGTTGGACGAATATTGTGCAAGATACATGGTCAGAGGATGTCATCGACATGTCTCTTTATTAAACGATCTTCTGAACAAAGCTAATGATGGGTACCTTGTCGATCCAACTCTAATCCATTACTCTTTCGCTTTTTGTGCTTCTCATGTTCATGGTAATCGGTAAGACAACCAAGGAGAGTTGCCAGAATGATTATATATTACTTAAGACCGGATGGAGTTGGCACTGTAACATTAGAGGAAAAGGAGAAATTCCAAGACGTGAAAGAGCGACTCAGAGTACTGCTGGAGAAACAGATAACCAATTTCAGATACTGTTTTCCATTCGGCCGGCCCGAAGGAGCATTAAAAGGAACATTGTCCTTGTTAGAAAGGGTAAGATTGATAGGCGTTAAATGGAGACAGGGTACATCAAGATGGATGGACTCTTTTCCCTGACATAACAACGCCATAAATTTAATCCTGAATTTAGGTTCTCATGAAAGATGTAGTCTCCCCAGTGCCTCCAGAAGAAGTTCGCTCCGTAATCAGAAAGTGCTTATCAGAAGCGGCATTTCTCAATTATAATCGTCTGTGTAATGAAGCCTTAATAGCTCGTAAGAAAAATAATCAAATCCGGAAAAGAACAATACAATTATAGAAAGAATGAGCCAAGACGTGAGTCCACAACAACGAATCGAGGATATGATTCGTATCACCGAACTCTGTATCGATCTTCTCAAAGAAAACGAAGAGCATCACGGCGAGGTAGGTGGCTTCTTTTCTCTGGCCAAGGTGTGGTTTCCAAGCTTTGGATCAATAATCGTTTCCATAATCTTAACTATTTACATTTCAGCAGCTTCGAGGGGTGAGTGGGCGTTCTATCTTATCCAATACCTGGTGATACGTAACCTTTTCTTTCGCGATTTATTTACACTTACCCCAGTCAGTCTTGTTACCGTATCCTCGCGTTGTGTATTTCAATATACTTTCACCTGGAATACGTGACAGACTGATAACGCACCCCATGTTACACCCACCCTCACTAAATCACTGTCACTTGCCCACTGTCACTCTGCACTCTCTTTTCATCACCTGTTATACTGTATTTCAGGCCTTCGCATGGTTCAGCGATTTGCTGGCGGATCACTCGGAGACATTCTGGTCCTTGTATTCAGTCGATCTGGATGAAGCCCTCAAAGTCCAACCCCCTGATTCCTGGGATGCCTTCCCGTTATTCCAACTTCTCAACGACTTCTTATGTTCCGAACCCTCACTGAAGATGGGAACATTCCACAAGACATTGGTGGAGAAATTTGAACCCATGGTGGGCCGATACGTCGACCTCATGGAGCATTCGATATCACAATCGATAGAGAAAGGGTTCTCAAAAGAGAAGTGGGAACAGCGGAAGGACGGGTGTGCAACCTCGGAGGATATCTACTGGAAGTTGGATGCTCTTCAAGGATTCATTCATGATCTCAATTGGCCTGAGGAGGACTTTGCCAAATTTCTGCAGAACCGAATGAAAACTCTGACCAGTGAGATGATTGTAAAGTGCGCTCAATGGTAAGACCATGCAAGAAACGAATAGCCTCCACATTTCAGTACATTCCAAGCCTTTGACAATCATATGCAAAGGGCAAAGAAGTCAGTGGAATATGTGCTCGCATCAGAGACTTGTGTTATGATCAATGTAATGTTCTCATCAAGACAGCGAGCAGTTAAACTGAGTCTGGATTCTGGAGAGGTACGAAATGTATCATCCGAAGCATTCGCGAATAATTTCAGATCAAATACCAATCAAAACTCGACGAAACCCTCGAGACCATGATTCATGACATGGAGACTTGTGTATACGACAAACTCCTGTCAATTTTGGAGTATGTTCTCTCAAAGTTAGCCAGATATGATGAAGGAAATCCCATCGGAGCGATCTTGTCGGTAGCCCCAAAACCCGGATTTCTTTTTAACAAAGTGAAAAGCTTCGTAGGAGATCAATCAAACCACACAAACTCCAACAATTCCGCTGCCTTGACTAACTCACAAAAGGCATCTGCAGCACAAAAAGATTCTGGCCATATCGGAAATCAATATGTCGCATTTATGACACAATCGGCAGAGCAATTGCAATGTGTGATCACAGATGAAGTCTGGGTGACCAATATCTTTGGGGTAAGTCGATAAAGCCCATAACAAGACAAGCTAATTCCTTTTTCAGAAGTGGTATGATGGTCAATTGAAAATGATCAACGAGTGGCTAGCTGAGAGAATTCAACAATCTCTGCATCCCTATCAACTACAATGTCTCAACTTCATGGTCAAGGTAAGCAAATATCCATTGAAGATATTACTTTTCAGAAAATCCACACGGACTTTGAATTACATGGAATCGAGCCGGAGCGTCTGGAAACAGGAGTTCTGAAGGCGATCAACCAACGCCTCCAATTGGAGGAGACCAACTGTGCCTTAAATGACCGCAGTATCAGCGGATCTTCGTCCCATCATGGTGGAAGCAACAATCTCCTCAATCTGGGCAACATCTCCCACGCTTCCCAAGCTGTCTCCAACATGGGGAGCATGGTGGAGGGAGCTGGGGCCAAGGTGTTCTCCTTGTTCTCCAAATGACTTCCTCTTATCATTCTGTCTCAGGAATTCGTTTTAACTCCGGGAGTTACAACAGAAATTCGTACAATGATTGTAGGTATAGTATTCAAGTTTGTTCAGGAAAAAATAAGTCTTATTTCCACTTATTAGAACACTTTAGGTGATTCTCTTTTTGCTTTTATCTTCTCACAGTCGGTTTTCTTAAGCTTCACTATCTAATGCATATAAGTTCTAAGCAGTGTCGTAGCTGACCAAAAGTTAGGCGGGGGTAGTCACCACGTAAAAAATTTTTGTCGTACGAATCGCCGTGAAAATTACCTTGGTCTCCCCTTACCATTGTTTTTTCTTCGAACCCCGAGGGGAGGGCCCCCTCTCCACCCCTCCCTCAGCTACGCCCCTGCTTATAAGGAACCTTCAAATTTAGGTATCAAAATGGCTGTAAACTTGATATTTACCTCGCTCAACTTTCACGCTAACGTCCCTTCTACTCTAAATCATTCCTAACACCTAACCGGTGATCACTCTAGGCTTTTCTTCGCTTTCACTTTGTAAACCACCTTGAAATCAATCCTTTCAACAACATATGGGTATAACATTGCCAATGGTTTAAAACTTTTCAACTGTTATTTCGATCAACATAAATCTATTTACCTACATTTGCGATTTTCCTTCACTTTGCTTGGCGGGCCTGGTCAAAATTGTCTCGGTATGAAAGGATTCCAGAATTCTTCTCGAATTCTACAGGGTGCACCATTTTTGTGGTCCGGTTTGTATTGGTCATAACTTTTTTACAGAGCTCGCCAAAAAATGGACACAAATAAAAACAGTTTATACACGAGTAGGGAAAAAGGCTTCGTGGAAATTGGACAGAAATAATTTGGACAGAGCGCGGAAATTGGACAGGGTGAAATTGGACAGAGTGAAACTCGACAGATTTTTTTCACTGCAAAAAATAAGGCTGACGCGTTTGCGAGCCGCAAGAATTTTGCGCCGCTCGTTTTTTTTGTTCGCACAGGGAACTCAAAATCACTTATAAAAACTTTTATTTACTTATAAAAACTTCAAGTTTTTATAAGTAAATAAAAGTTCTTATAAGTGATTTTCAAATCACTTATAGGTAATTTTTATTTTCGGTGCCCGGGAAATTCACTTATAGGTAATTATAAATACTTATAGGTAACAGAAAATTATGCACAGTGCAGGATAGATAAAAATTTATTCAAACAAAGTAAAAAACAACTTGACTCTGATATATTACCGGTTACACATGTGGTTAGCGCATCTTCTGTGTCCTGACGGGGCTAACTTGCTTCTGTGCGGATTTTCTATGGGTACTCCTGCGGCTAGATGCACTGAAAATAGTCAAAGATAAAGAAAAAGTAAATAAAATTTTCGGAGATAGTTTATTATGAGATCTCATTGAACTCGTCTTTTGTGCTTTTCCATCCCAAAAATTAGTTTGAGGTTCAGAAATTTAGCAATGAGATTTCGAGACATCAAGTTTTTCATTTTGTACTAGGTCCAGGTGAATATTATCAACATACCTGAGGCATCCAAGAGTCATTTTTTCCAGACATTGTGTGCACGTTGCCCATTTACTTCCTCCACGAAAATTTTGTGATTATCTGAAATAGTGGGTTCACCTGGACCTAGTACAACATAAGAAAACTGTCTTGAAAAGTTTCTGGCCTTCTGATATGTGGAAGCAGTTTAAAAAACCTACCAAAATCGAGGAAAGAGTTCTTCATCCAAATTCTTGATTGATCATGCTTGTTTCTAGATCTTCCCAGGCTGTCTGCTCTTCCATTTTGACATGTTTCCTAATCGGGAAGTTTCTTATGTTCCGGATTTTTCATCTACCCACTTTTTACAGTCCTGTAAAAGAAAAAAAACTCACTAGAAACCCCTTACCTTGTTCCATCCAACGTTTAAATACCCTCTTTGACCAGTACTGCTACGAAAAACTTAGAATTTCTAAGTCTCGCCCATGCGTTCAAAAAGCCAAAAGCGTCTTTGGCGCTCAACTGTTTTCTTTTCGGAGTCCTTATTGGTAATTATAAGTAAATAAAAGTTCTTATAAGTAAATAAAATTTCTTATAAGTAAATGAAAATAGGCCCCGCCTTTTTTTAACTTATAAGTGAATTTTTGGGAAATATTTTTACCTATAAGTAAATAAAAGTTTTTATAAGTAAAAACGAATCCCCCGTGCGGAGGGATTTTGCGCCGCACGTCAAGAAAAAATAAAACAAAAGCGCTCAAGCAATGAAAAATTCTTGGCATTCTGTTTGATCTCAAAGACAATTTTTTGCGATAAAGATAGCCTGATTACACGATGAAGATGGGGTAGAATGGGGTTATTGCATACATAAATTTGAAGCTGGGCTCCTGCTTAACCTGAACATATATATTTCATATAAAAAATCGGTCGTCTTCTATCTGTTTGAAGCCTAAACTAACAACGCCTAAAAAATGTTGCGATTTCGAGGATTTCTCTAAGATTTTCCCTCGCCCCTATTTGAAGTTTCGTGGAAACATAGTCTGGAACAAGGCGGATTTTTTGAGCCTAAAACGAAAAAAATCAAATGAGCCAGTTTCGAGATAGAAAATCTCTTCATTTTGCGCAATATTTCGCCTTTCCTCTGACCTCGTCCAAAAAAACTGTCATTGAGACGGATTTTTTGGACACTTCCGTAAGCGGAAACAGAATGCCAACTTTCGTGTTGATACATAACCCTTTGAGCGCAAAATCTTGACGTGCGCCGCACAGCATTCCGAATTATTTTTGCCGCCGACCGGCGTCCGAAAAAATGAAAAAAATGAGATACGCCTCTTACATTTTTGCCAATATCTCGCTAGCCTCGAAGTGTAACGTGAATCTGAAAATTGTGTTTCAAAGCTGACACTTTTGTCCTTCAGAATATATTAATTTTGTAATGATACTTATTATGTACGGCAAGGAAACCGTTGCTGAAAAATGGCAAATTTCAACATTCAATGTCAGAAAAATGTACTTTCGAAGTGCCAGATCACAAAATTATGGGCCTCATTGTGTGCAACATCTTGAACACTATAAGATATAACAATTTCGGGCATTTTCTGGCCCGATTCGCAGAGTTATAGCCGAAAAACTGCAATTTTGGTCTTCTTATTGTGCTATCTGCACTTTAAAAGTACATACAAAAAATCCCTCTTAAATTATTGTTGCCCAGGTTGTGATGGACCATTGCGCAAAATCTCAGCTTTCCAGGACTCCTCCGGAAAAAGTTATAACGGTTACAATGTGTGACCCTTGTATGCCCAATATTTTGTAAAATACAGTACACCATGGTAAAAAATAGCTCTATATGGCCTACGTAAACTTACTCGAAACCTGAACACTGTCTCTCAGATTTTTCCGCATGAGGGACACGATTTCAAGTTTTCGCTATACTAAAAGGGAAAACGGTGAAAAGTTGGGGACATAGCTGGGAATTTTTTTTATGTAGTTGACCGTGTAATTACGATCAATTTTTTTTACCCCAACCAACGCGACAGCAGCAATATAAATTCCATCATTTAACACCATATTGCACCATAGTTCACCGTACACTAAAATTTTACTAAATATTGGACATACGAGGGTCCCATATTGTAACCGTTATAACTTTTTCCGGAGGAGCCCTGGAAAGCTGAAATTTTGCGCAATGGTCCATCACAACCTGGGCAACAATAATTTAAGAGGGATTTTTTGTATGTACTTATAAAGTGCAGATAGCTCAATAAGAAGGCCAAAATTGCCGTTTTTCGGCTATAACTCTGCGAATCGGGCCAGAAAATGCCTGAAATTGTTATATCTTATAGTGTTCAAGATGCTGTACACAATGGAGCCCATAATTTTGCGATCTGGCACTTAGAAAGTACATTTTTCTGGCATTGAATGTTGAAATTTGCCATTTTTCAGCAACGGTTTCCTTGCCGTACATAATAAGTATCATTACAAAATTAATATATTCTGAAGGACAAAAGTGTCAGCTTTGAAACACAATTTTCAGATTCACGCTACACTTTGAGGCTAGCGAGATATTGGTAAAAATGTAAGGGGCGAATCACATTTTTTCATTTTTTCGGACGCCGGTCGGCGGCAAAAATAATTCGGAATGCTGTGCGGCGCAAAATCCCTCCGAACAAAAAAAAACGAGCGGCGCAAAATTCTTGCGGCTCGCAAACGCGTCAGCCAAAAATAATTATTTGATGATTCAATAGTGACATTTCGTACGATTGCAGCGAAAAAAAATCAGTCCAATTTCACCCTGTCCAATTTCCGCGCTCTGTACAAATTATTTCTGTCCAATTTCACTCTGTCCAATTTCCAAATTTTTTCTAATATTTATTTGTGAGAATCTTAGCTCGCGCTTTGCAGAAACAACCGAGATTTTTAGATCGAAAGTCGGCGAAAATTTAGGACTTTTTGCCGAATTTCGGCACGAAAAGTTGCATACCTATTTCTATCGCGGCCGCGGATACCTATTTCCACAAAAAATTTATTTTTTCCGCATGAAACTGCCAAATTATGGCCAAAAACCGTTTTTCTCTCTGACCGCTCTCCGCGTTAGGCGTACTCTCTCCGCGGAAAAAATGGTTCAATATCTCTGTGGCGGTTGCAAAGCGCGAGCTGAAACTTTCAGGAATTGATATTTAGTTGATGCCGACGTGTGTGCAAAATTTAAAGAA
Source organism: Bursaphelenchus xylophilus (assembly GCA_904066235.2). Taxonomy (NCBI): domain Eukaryota; kingdom Metazoa; phylum Nematoda; class Chromadorea; order Rhabditida; family Aphelenchoididae; genus Bursaphelenchus; species Bursaphelenchus xylophilus. Next base: position 5,224,420 of record CAJFCV020000004.1, read on the forward strand.
AATCTGAGCGTCGCACTTGGGGTACTTCCCGTGTAAGTTGAAAACTTCAAACGCAAGTTTAACATAGAAATACCGTTAATATTAGTCTTAACTACTTTAACTACTTTTACTGATTATTTCATAGGTCTTTTTGACAAGAAGGGGCAATTTAGTTTCTAAAAAATTTCCAATTAGATTCGTGACAAAAAAATTCCAAAAAAGTTCAATTTGACAATCAAAATGACAGAACAATTCGACATGACCAAAATGACTTTGAAAACGTGAACGACGCGTTGAGTTGACGATCATGCCTTCGCTACACCCATTTGCTTTGAACACATAAAATGTCTCGTTTTTCAAATTCTGGAGATTTCCAAAACGAAAACTTGGAACTTTTCTTACTTCCTCATTTCAATTTTGTCGTAACCTTGGACGTTTTTTCTGGTTTCTCCAAAAAGTTTATCTGACACGCAGATCTTTTTATGGATCTAAAGTTTCAAAAATCTTTAAAAAGAATATCCATCACTCTCAAAATATGTTGTTTCATATGAAAACTGACGCAACGCGAAAGGGAAATTGCGGATTTTCAAAAGGGGATTTTAAAAAATCTCGTTTCAGCCAAAAGTGTGTTTTAAAAAACGCGATTTCTAAGTCACTGAATCAGCCGTCAGTTAGGCCAGACGCGGTTGGCGGTTCCAGATTTTTTCTGTTTGCATTCTTGAAGACATCAGCTTTCTATATCCTTCTTTACCCTGAACAGTCCTTTCAATATGCCAGTTTGGTTATATTATAACTAATTCATCATGTCCAACAGAAATGTTCAACAAAAGTATAGATTGTTTATTAATTAAGTAATCACAAAGTTGGATAATGCACTTTTGGACGAGACCATGAGAAGACGAAAGAGGAATGGCACAACAACAAAAGAACAACAACTTCTAATGGAAAACCACGCAGGTGCTCTTGTCGTTGCCAGCGGCACAAGCCTTCTTTCCTTCCAGAGGGATTAGGGTGAATCCCTTGGTGGGGGCACAGGATACCGCGACGTTCTCGGTCTTGTACTCCTCCTTCAGGATCTTCTCAATGCTGGAGGCGACCTTGACGGTGTCTTCTTCAGCGAGTTCCTGAAATTATCAGGTATAAGTCAGGAAATGGAAATACATGGAAATACTGTCCCGGATGAAAGGTCTTACCTTCTCGATGACATCGACGATCTCCGAACACTTGAGTGGGGCCTCTTCGGCAGATCTCTTCTTTCTTCCGCCACATCCACAGCCTCCGGCAGCTGGGAGTTGTGGCAACGAGAACTGTGGTGGAGGTGGCAGGGAGAATTGTGGTGGAGGTGGGAGTGGGGGAGGGCAGAAGCTAGGTGGAGGGGGTGGGGGTGGCAGGGAGATCTGAGGTGGGGGTGGCAGGGAGATTTGAGGTGGAGGTGGCAAGGAGATCTGAGGAGGGCACGGTGGTGGGGGAGGGGGAGCGCATCCACAGCCGCCTCCTCCGGCACTGGGGAACAGGAAGGCGGAGGTGATGGCGGGGAAGGCAAACAACAGAACGGACTTTATCATCATGATCAACTACTCGATCCGAGGGTTGGAATGTCTTCTGATCTAAGGACATCCCTTTAAATATCGTCTTTTCAAGGCTATCCATTCCATTGCCTGAGGGTTTTTTTGAGGATGTGACACCTCCCATATTTAGAATATTGGAACTTGGCTGGAATCCAGCCGTGAAACGCCCTCAGGGGCTGGGATCTACAGTTTGTGAGGGGGCGGTGTGTACTTTCGCTGCTCGCTTTCAATAAAAACGTCAAAAGAATTGAACCGCGCGATTGTTATCACAATTTGGAAAAGCCTAAAAAAGAAGAGTGTCCAGTTTGAGAGAGATCACGGCGAACGAAGAGGGTTCCGCAGACAGCCAAAGACACAACAGGCCATCAGTGCGTTCATGAGGCTGGGCACTGGTCTGCTCGGTCTGTATTCTCGCACCTCAACCATGAAATTCTTCACCGTCGATGCATTCACAAGTCAAGTTTTCCGCGGAAATTCGGCTGCCGTCGTGATTGAGGTGGGTGAGACTCACTTTCACTCGTCTGGAAGTTTTGAAATATGGATATCAGAGATCAAAGCTGGTTTTTATTGAGGGAGTTGAAGAAAGATCGCATGGAAACTTTAGAGTTTCATTTGGGGGATATTATAAAGAAACCTTCGGAGGAAAATTGATGTCGTAATTGTAGTGTATGTCTTCGGATAATGTTTAACACATTCATGATTAGATTTAGAGGCTTCAATGTAACAGCAAAAACAAATAAATAATGCCACTATGATGTCATTCAGTAAATTTGAAATCGTTTAGAGGAATGACATTCCTGATGCGATCAAACAAAAGTTGGCTGCAGAGTTCAATGTTTCCGAGACGGCGTTCCCTCTTCCCTTAAACGACAAGACGTTCGAAGAAGGTGACTCAGCGATCTTGACATTGCTATCATTGTATTTCCTAATCTTACCATGTCTTATTTCAGCGGACCAATTCTCTTTACGATGGTTTACTCCAACCAATGAGGTACCCCTCTGTGGTCACGCTACCCTCGCAACGTCACATGTAATCTTTAATGAACTCGGTATGTGACATTTTGAATGAGGTCGAGGTGAGGATAATTTGTAGGTAATCGAAATGACGAAATCCATTTCCAAACTCAATCCGGAACTTTGTCTGTAGCTAAGAAAGAAGGCCAACTATGCATGGTAATGCCCAATTATGAGGCTTTTAACCTGGATTCCGTGGAAGCCGCATTGAGTAAGGAGTTCAGACAGGTAGGGTTACTGTAACTTCGGATTTTTAAACTAAATTTAAACAAAAATAATTTTGACTGCATAGATTAGTGATTACTTAATGGTTAAATACTGATGACCTAATCTCCTCTCGACTTTCAGATGACGGACTTGAACCAGATCGGGCGTCAAGCTGCTGAAGTAAGCGATTAACCGGTCTTTTCTAAAAATCTTTGTTGATTGTAATATGACTCTTCTTTTCTTCCAGCGCATTGTTCCGCTCGATGTTATCCAGCAACTCGCTTATAATCCGGATTCGAAAAAACTTGTGATTGCGTTGCGGGATTCGGTTACGTAGTAAGTATCAGCGGTGATATAATGTGTTTTGTCACAAAAAGAAGACGTTCACTTTTAGCGAGGAATTCATCAAGTACAAACCACAAAATATACAAGACGTAGACCCTGAGGGGTTATTCTGTAGAGGTGTAATGATTACATTCTCTCCGAAAGACCCACAGAAACAAGGCTTCCCTATGGCCGACTATGTCCTCAGATATTTCTCCCCTTGGAATGGGATTCCAGAAGATCCGGCAACAGGCTCAGCACAGTGTGTTGCGGCCCCCTTCTGGGCTAAGATAATTGGACGCCAAACTTTGAAAGGTATATGAGGACCTGAGGGCCGGGGGAATTAATTAACGGTGTTTCGCTGCCTTTCTTAAATGTGTAATTAAGCCGGCGCCCGCTTATTGTTCACTTTACAGCACTGCAATGCTATCCATCGCGTGGTGCCGAGTTCGAGGCCGCCGTCCACGAGAAACGGATCGAGTTGCGTGGTCAAGCAGTGACTGTGATGCAGGGCCAACTCCGCGCTCTCCAATGACTATATTTATATAAGTGAGACGTCAGTGTAATAAACTTTTTATATCCTTTTTGAGTAATGTCGTCCTCTCTAATCTCTGTATCTGAAAACCGAGACATGGCAAAGTTAAATTTGGTTTTTTCGAAGGATTAGGCCTTTAATTTTCATATTTTTTATAGTTCGGAGCCCAAAAAACGTATAATTCCAAGCCTTTGCACGACAAAAAAAAGTAATGACTGAAGTAAGTGCAGAAGATGACGTCCCAACCTGTCCTTATCTGCAACCTTTTTATGATGCGAACTCAAAGATTTTATTCAATTAATGTCAAAGAAACGTCTAGAGGTGTAGGCGGGTCATAGCGGAGATGGCTGGGGGTGGTGAAGAAGCCGGGACATTCTCCATCAGAAGCCACAACTGGCCTAACGAACCCCGGCCCGCTGAATGGCCGTGATTATGTGGATGTCGGGGTTTATGTAATTCTTGGTTCGGCGACGCTTTTGGTTTCTCTCTTTGGGGGCTTCAGAAGCGCCCTTGTTTCCTTATTTGATAGTGAAGGTCCTAATTGAATTTCATAAGTGCTGTGTTAGTTTTTTCCGGCCCTTTCTACGTTTTGCGAAGCTTAGCAGATGAACTGGGATATATGGCTGTAACATTGGGGGATTGGGGTCGGGCCTGTGTTCAGATGAATGGATTCTTAAAGACGTATCTTCATCATAAACCATGTTTAGAACGAGCCGTAGATCGTGGGGTTGGGCCGTTTCTTGAGACCTCAATTCTTGAGTGTTGGCTTTGAGCCGAGCTGCACTTGGCTCCACTATCACATATCAGAGCCTAATTAAACGGAGCTCGACTTTCACGGCCTGCAAAGGAATTGTGTGAAAGGGCCGTCCTAATCCGAGTCCTAATCCCGGCGACACTTCAGCGACCAGATTTTTCTTTTTGGGGGGTTTCTGACCTTCTTTTCTGGGCATTGTTCGAAGCGCGGATTCATCGTCCCACCTCCATCCATGCCCCACTTTTCTTCTTTTAGAGTTCGCCCTCAGGAAATGCGATTGGCCAAGGGTTCCGTCGCAACATTAGCCCTTTAACTTGGATTATAACAGACTAGTTAAAGTAGTAATTGTCTTTTGGAAGGAAATATTTATGTTCGCCGACATTAATGCAGTTGGCCACCATCGACGGCGACGCCGATCTGACCATCCACAACATTTCCATCCTGCCTTCCGATCAGTGTGCCACGGAGGAGCAGAGAGTGAGGATTTATATTAATCAAGGGGTTTTGTTACTTATTATTTTAGGCAGCCAAATGCTGTTGTGGTGATGGTTTTTTCTACGACTTTCCACAGCGCAAATGTTTGGTCTCGGCGAATGTTGGGTTTATGTTTGGGCGGGTGAACAACAACTGGCCTCATATGGTCGTTTACGGCTTCGTTTACCCCATGCTGGTGCTGACTATGGTGGCTCCATTAAGTGCTGTTATGCTGGGAATGGGGAAACGAGAGAAGAGAGAAGGAGATAGACGTTTCGTAAGTGACTACTGCTGCTAAATACGGTACTCTTTTGAGCCGAATCCCTTGTATCAAATGATCTGGCTGTTGTGTTTTTGTGGTTGGATCAGTCTTCTTGCTCCTCTCCCCTTTTCTGTGTGGTATTATGTTACGGGTAATGGAATCAGGAATCTGAATCAGTCGATTGTCATGTGTCATCTTTTCCGAACCTCAATGGAAGCCATTCCGCATACAATGGACACAATGATGACATTATTTAGCGTTCTTTTAGCCGCCGCTAGGTGAGCTTTGGCATGTGTAATGCAAAATTTATTTCATTTCTTTAGATTTTTAACTCAATATCATCGCAATACCCTCAAATTACGTACAGTAGAGCGTTTCTCGCGGGCCATTTGGACTATAATCATCGTGTGTGTGATGCTGGGAACTCTTCGCTTCTTCGAACACGAGGCTGCTGTCTACACTTTTTGTATGGGTAAGATAACTCTTGTTCTTCATAGTAATTGCGGGTTTAGACACGGAACCCGGTCCCTATTGGGCTCGTCGATGCATGGTCAGAGATGGGAGTCTGATCACTTTTATCAATCGAAGATTCTGGAAGGTCTTCCTTCCTCTGGCCGACTTCTTTGTCCAATTTGTGGTGCCCGGAGTCATGCTCACATTGCTGCATATAGGCTTCAACCGAGAGCCTAATATTGACATTGAAGGATTAAACACGCAGTAAGTCTTCCCAAGATATTTACAAATACCGGGAGATGACATAGAGTGCATGAGAGATGGACTACGGTTGTATGCCCATATTATGAATTCCTAGGTAATTAACCTTTATTTAGTAATCGCTTTGGCCGCTCACCGCGAGACCAAACGCGGATTCTGATTTACGCTGTCACCACTGCCTTTCTGGTCGTCCAACTGCCTACAGCTATCGTCACTACCCTTAGTCTTACAGTAACGCACTTCCATACAAATAAAATTGGTGAGTCCGTTGGTGGATAGTAATGCTCCTTTCAAGTTGGTCTAATTACTCTTTCCATCGGCCATCTTCAACCTCTTCTTTCCATCTCCACCATTATGGCCAATTGTGGGGCCTTATTAACTGCTTATTATGTAATTGTGAAAGAGGACGATCTGGATGTTGGGGATTCCCATGCTTCCATTTCATCCACCGACGGAGTCGACGATTATTTATTAGGAGATCGACGAAGAAGTACAAGGTACGTGGAATTAATAGGCAATGAAAATAGTAAATGTCATGTTTGTGACTGCCCAAACAACTTAAAAATGTAATCTGTTTCTCATATAAATATTTGATGCCATGGAGATTAGATCCACCCGAGGGTACAATTACGTAACCAACATTGTAAATGTCTGTCATACCGAGCGTGAAATGACGCACTGAAAGTTGCAATTAGGACAAATGCTGAGGAAAAATGTCATGCATTCTATTATATTATAATTAAGCCGTTCCTGCAAATAACCCAACTAAAATGCAAAGACATTCTGTTGTAAATCTTTATGCATTTCCAATTTGTTGCAGGAATTACCTGACAGTCAGTCGGTCGTTTGATACAAGTTCGATGCGATCTTTCTCCAGGAAAGGCTCTGATTTCCCGGACGATTTCGTGTTCCTCGTCAACGCCCCCAATTCTCCCGCCCCGTCACAATAAACCAATATATCTTGCGTAATGCCTCAATAATTTGTACATATGCATATATCTATATAAATATATGTCGTGTCTCGCATTCCTTGATGTGTTTTGTCGATCCATGGCAAAGCAGATGGATATAGAATAGTACAAACAAAATTTTCCTTCATTTTTGGTTGTTTTCAGCCTTTGGAAGAGGTGATAATAGGGGTGGTAATGGGGCATTGTAATAATTTTAAAGGATTGACGACCAAGCTGCTTGGAGCATTGGTAATTGCACTTTTGGCAATCATCACGTCAAGAAACAGGACATGTTTCCTTCAAATTGACGTCATCTTTTTGAAATAATATAAAATATTATGTATGTATAACTTCCACCTACATATATATACATCCATGTACGCCCGGAAGACTTCTTTGGTCGAAGAGATGGTCAACTTGTTCATTCAAGTCAGTCTAGACTGTATTCTCTTTGTTTATTATATCTTATTTGTAATGGATCAGAGACTTTAAGTGGATTATGCAATTTACGACCGCCCCTCCTGATGATGACAAATCGCGTCTTGGGTTGTGTCCAGAGAAACGTTGAATAAATCATGATATTCAATTAGGCTTCAAGAGGATGTTTAAGATATAAATTCCTCATGGAGATTCCGGGAGGCCGTTGCTTCTGGAATACAGTAACTATTATATAAAATCAATATATAGCATCATAGTTAGGACACCTTCTGCAGCTCCGATACCCGATAACGGAAGTGGAATTTTGTGAGTAACTTCCACGATTTGCTTTCATTATTAGATCGTATTTGAATGAGGAATAAATTCAGATGTATTTCTAAAGCAAGCCAAGCCTGATCGGAATTTATTTTAGTAATAATGATAGAATTGTTTCATACCTATCCTTTGTATGTCTTCGTTTCCGAGAATTCGGTTCCACGGTTTCCCTTCAACTACCGAGTTTACTTAACCTTCCTATCTTTGTGCTAAAACATAATATCTTTTGTCTCCGATTTAACATTGTCCATACTACGTGTCCAACCCACCGGATTAAAGAGATCCTTTTTTACAGATTCAAATCCGACATCTCCTACTCTTATATTGCTGTTATCGTTTACCGGGATTATCCTTAATTAGACGCCGGAAATGCTTTGTTTCAATGGAAACTCTGGACGTCCGCCCAACTGCGGAAATTGGGAATTACTGGGCGAAGAATATTAAAGTAGATAAATATCAGGCCATCGACTTCAGATTCTCGTGGGAGAATCGCCAGGGTCACATCGGACATACCCTACATTATATTAGACATGCTGCCCGACAATTTGCTTCATTTCCTGGGATGTAGTTTGTTGGTGGAAATCTTGTGAATTGCATTCACCTCTTACATGACGAAAAAGTCACCTTTTGACATCCTGGGTTCAAAATATCTTCTGCAGAGCTTTAATTGCCTTTTCAAGCAGTGGTTAACATTTCCGGGATTACTTTAAAACACTTTCGTCCCTAAAATCATCTCCATTGACGGCGCAATTAATACTGTCTGCCACAATTTGGACTTTTAATGAGCCAACCAATATACATATTGGTATACTTGTCCCGAATGGTTATGTTCCCAGTTTTATTCTCCCCAGACCTCGTTTTCCGCTACGTTTTAACCCCGTTACATAAGATGATAGACAAAAAAGCGTTCTTCATTGTCCACATCAATATCCATTACCTGTACAATCGCCATGCCGTTGTATTACACTTGAATCTACGTTATTTTGCGGTTTCGACCTTTTTTGTGTTTAATCCATGTTTTTACCATATTGGTTTTAGTTTTTCTCTGCAGCAACCTGGGTCTGACTGAGTTCTCTACCGTAACCCTGTATATATTCGTGTTTAAAATGCATTCCCTGGTCATCACCACATTACTCCTCGCAGCCATCTCTAATTCAGTAATCGGTAAGTATCCTCTAATTCGTGTTGAGTAATCGCTTGCAAAACCTTTCAAGGTAACACTTCTCAAACGCTTTTCTAAAATTCCCATGAATTACTGTTTCCCTTTTCTCCGACTTTTTAAATTTAGCGTTCTCTTGTACTACTATTTTCGCTAATTCACAGGATTAGAAAAACTTGTTTTCTCTTCATTAGAAGTTAAATTGGAAGTCATATTAGAAGTAATTAGTCCTGATTAAATGCTAATTTCCCCCATTAAAGGCCTTGGATACATCTATGAGGACGCGTATTATCCAATCCCTCGGGGCTCGCAAATCGTTGTGGAAGCCCCCTCAATCCCGGATGAGAAGGTGATACCACAACGACGCTTTGATCCCGCCTGGAGGCATATTGGATTGGGCAAGAGAACGGCCGAAGAGCGACGAACAGTCAGTGGAGAGCGGTCCTGGGCCATGATTGGACTGGGCCGGTAGGTTGGACTGGATACGACCGCCAGATTTTGACTCGACTGGACCGGAGAAGAAGACTGGCCGCCGAGGTCAACGCTTTCCTTGTACATGTTATATTAATTTAATTGTAACTTAGTTAAAAACGTTACTTTCCTCGGCCCACTTTGATTATCTGATTAATGGGATCTTTTAATCGGGGTCGGCCTCTCCGATCGGCCGCGGGGTCATTCATCACCGCCCCAAAAAAACGTTGAAATTCGGGGCGGAAATGGCCAAATGATTGTGTCACAACATGCCAAATATCCCCCAAGAAAAAACTTTGAAACCCAAGAGAAACCGGAAGCCCGTTAAGAGATACGGAGAAACGTCCCGGCCTTGCCGCAGGGCATATGGCCAAGTCGTTATTGTCGATTATCCGCGCTTCCAAAAAGGAAGAGGCTCTGACTGACACTTCAGAATTCTACAAGTGCCCGGAGATGGGGTGACGACTCTGATTGCCAAAAAAGTTTTGTTTCTTTTCTTCAAATGTAAACAATTTTATTATTTGTTGATTAATTGTAAGAACATCTTCCTTATCCAAATTTTTGACCTACTGTTTACCAACGATCGTGTTTCTAGTAAGATTTTCTTACAATAAACACTTGTCCCCCACTTCCTTTTCTAATGCGTTAAGCCTTTAAAAGGTCCCCAGCTTGCACTTGAGGCCGATGGATATGCAAATCAACGCAGCTGTTGGCCAAACTGGCCAGGTTTTATGGTCGATTCGGCCAAGTTTGGAGGGCCAATTGACCCGGATTCGAGAGTGGCGCGGGGTTTTATTACAGGGGTCGAGAGTGCGCAAAAGGCGGAAGCGGGGGACGGAGAGCGACGTCGCCGATTTGAAAATGCTTTGCGGTTTTTATCCGCCCCGCGACGCCATCATTCCTTACCACAACATCAACATTTTCTCCCATTTTTTGTGCTCTCTCGCCTCGCCTGTTTTTTGCAAAATACATACAAGCACAAAAAACGGTTTCCGATCTGACAAAATCGTCAAAAATCTGCGGAATCGAATCTTGAGATGGAGGGGGATTTGGGAGATGATCTTGTCAAAACGCTCTGGTAGAAATATTATAAGTTACGTTCGCTTTTTCTTTTTTTAAAAATTACTTTGAAATTCTCTAATTTTTTTCTACAAACCGGCAAAAGAGATTTTCTTGTAAAGAGCTTTCTTCCCTCACCCTTCAAGTATTGTAAACGACTAGATCTTGCTATTGTTATCCTTTCCAAAGTCCCCTTCACCCTTCCAAAAGCCCTGTGTCCATTTCAGATCATCACCCCAACACATTTGAAGAATTTAAGAGGTGGTCCAATCACTTGAGAGGGGTCAGAGAAGAGGTTCTAACGGACGGAGAGACGCCGTTCTTCACCTGGCCGATTCCCATTTTGATCGTTTCTTTTTCGCCGTGCTCTTTCCATCCATCTCTGCCTTTTTTTGGCACCCCTTCCATTTAAAGATCATTCCCTCCGAAATCCCCGCTGTTTCTCGCATTTGCATAAAGCCCTCGCACGGCGCTTAGGAGGCGTGAAATGGAGGTCAATATGCCCCGAGGCCATGCTGCGTCCATTCCAATTCCGGGTGACCGCTTCTCGCTGTCTTGTCAAATTAACTCCGCCTCGAGGCATAGTTTTTGTCTCCGATGCAAACCAAATAATCCGTGCCGATCCATTGGAAATGGGATTTCCAATTATTTTTGAGACCATTTTAGCCGGAAGAGCGGCCGAACGGAGCGGAAGGTCATTGTTTCCAAATTCCACCGGCCATTCCACTGTACGGCGGCGGCGTATTGCGGCAACTACAGTAACCGGAGAAAGGGAAACCGGATCCCTCGTTTTTTGTCGATTAAGAATTTTATGAGCGAGGAGGCTTATAGCGCCGGATGCCTGCGGACTGATGAGTTTTGTCATCTTTTTGGGCGACTTACCTGTGGACCCCCGCCGCGCACCCTCTCCCTTTTTTGGAGTCGCTTTACCTTAACGGATCGGTCCTGAAACGGAGAAAGTTGGAGGCAAAGGAAGGAAGGGGAGACGGCCTTGTGAGGCAGTTTACAAAATAGGCTTTCTGAAGCGCGCAGAAGCCGCGGCTCAGGTGAGAATCGAGCGGCGCCGTGGAGGTCGTTCCCGATATTCCTCCTAATTCCTCTCCAATTCCGAATTTATCAGAATTTGAATAATCCTATTTCTTTATTTACGCTTTCTGCTTTTCTGTTCGTATTCTTTAATTTAAATTTTTCAAATATTTCCCCGGTCGATAGTTTGTTGCGCAACGCGCGCTTCGGAGACACAAATGATTGAGATGAAGCGATCACGGGGATTAAGCCGAGATCGGAAGAGAGGAAGGCTTTCCGGGACTCCGACCATCATTTAGGGAGACGTTTATAGAGGGCGCCAAAAGGGAAGAATCTCTTTTTGGATGGGTTGACAAATGGATTTGAAGATTCGTTGATAACCCATGTTTATTCCCGCAAACCTTGATGTCTTCTCGGTCCAAAAGCAATCTCCTTTACCCTCATATCATGCCCATTGATCTGCAGTCCGATCTAACCGCATCAAAGGACATGTGTAATGTGGGGGAAGGGCGATCGGATCAGATATCGGTGAGCGAAGAGATCCAATTATTGCTCATTAAAAGATGGCTACCGCAAACTCATTTAAGGGAACTCATTAACTCCCAACTCCCAATTTTCTGAACGGACTACTTCTCATTACTCGCGCTGGCGTGCGACTCAGATTGGGGCGGCTTAAACGATTTGTGTCCACAGGTCCTCCGAAGACCGCGCGCAGCCGTGTTTTGACCCCGGACGAACGGCCTCGAACCTCTTGTCGCTTTTGTCGCTTTTGTCTCTCCTCGAGTGCCGATCCCCCCAAACACTCGTTTGACCTTAATTTCAGCGGTTTTCGGATCATCCAGCTACTTGTTTCCCGATTTTTTGTTTCAGATTCTGGTCATTTGACAGAAGAGAGCGTTTTAATCAAAACAAACTTGGAGGTGATTAAGGGAGATAAGGAGAGATTTTATGCTTCGTAGAACCCTCGGATCTTATAATGGGGCAGTAAAGGCTCTTGTACTCTTTACTCTCTTTGTTCGATTATTTTGGCGGAATTAAAATAATGGGACGGGGTTCGTTGATTAGTGCGTTCGTTCATGAATTAGATGGTTTCGGGTAATGACTCAGGATGGGAATCTGTTCTGTTTGTTCTATCGCTTATCCTTTTTTCTCCCTTCCGGTGCAATCAGCCAGATGTTAACATAAGGGCTTTTCTCTCCATGATCCTGTCATAACAACATGTTATATGAGGTGATAAAGGGAGTTTTTCATAAAAGTAGTACTAAGTAAAGTCGGCTTTTTTGTTGTGGGAAAGATAAAATCACCCGGAATATATAAAACAATCCAAAGCACTTTTCAATCTGGTATTTTACTTTTAAAGTGTGTTTTGTAATGTGGAGACAATTATTTTGCGATGTTTTCACTTTCTTACCGTACTTTTTACTCAAAACTTTTACTGATTCATCCAATGATTCAGTCCTCTTATCATCCTTTTTGTATTCGAATCTCAATTTTTATTCGAAAAGGTCACAGAAAAATATTATGAAAATAATTTCCCCAAAGTAATTACTTTCTATGCGCGTTCCTTGGAATAATTGAGCGAGCGCTTTATGTTTACAGTTTCCAAATTAATCTGAACTTTTCGGAGGAGGGGAGGGAGCTTGTGAAGTCTCGAGATTATGAATTTTCTTTGATCTGCAGGTTAACTATTCCGCGTATTTAAAAAAATATTATTTGATTTGAAATTACGGTTCTCTCTTCATATGACCTTATAGATCTTCAGACCCTTTTATTTGTCACCATTCTTTTCCAAACTTTTTTGAATTCTTTACCTGGAACAAGGTCACTTACTTGCCACCTATCATCGTATCTTCAAGTATAATATAAAAGATGTCTTCATCAACGTCAAAAACTTTGTTTGAGCTGCGCGTTTACTTTTTCCGCTTGGAGACAAAACACTGGTTGGTAGGGACCCGGTGGAAGGAGGAGAAACTGATCCCGTAATACATACTTTCGCAACTAAAATACCCGCCGAGGTAGTCTCAAGACCGTGTAATTTGCGACCGAAAAATAGATATTTTGCGGATGGCGTTGTAACGCGGCTTTTCTTTTCAAGTGCTGATGTAACATAGACGCGATCGCGACGTTGATAATGGATATTATCTGGTCTGCGAGGACATCTGAACTTTCATACCTTCCTTAAATTATATTTTATTCCCTTGGGGGTTGTTTTATGGGATTTTTTAGCCTTTTTACTAGTAATTCTTATTATTCTCATATCAATATGTTTCAATTTTTTCCGAGTCCATTTTCGATCATATTATTAGGTCCACTGCCAGGTTATAAACCCTGTAATTACGCCCGTTTCCTCTCGTGATCGGCCCATATTCCGCTGACCTTGGCCTTGTCCCATCGTCTGTCCCCGATCCAAATCCCCTTTTTTATTCGAATTAAAAATTTTTGGATGTGCGGAATTCTTTTGGCTCACTGGCCGTTAAGTCTCCATCGGCGCGCTTTTAATGATTCAGCCTGTTGGGGAGGGTGTAAAAGGCGGCATCGGGGGATGCCATCGGACTTGTCGATTGCTTACAAACCAACCAAATAAATCCCGTAATACGGGAGAGTATGTTCCTGGCATGTCTTTTCGCTTGACCCCGCCCTTCTTTTACGAGTGGCCAGTGCGCATCTTTCTCCCATGATCATCCTTTCCAGGCCCCCTGAAATGGCCAGATTCGGGAAGCGTCAGCTGAGGGAGCAAAGCAAACTTTTGTCTATTAATCGGTCACTTAAAACAACACAAAGGGAGCTGCGCATTGAATCAGGCTTTATAAAGGTCCACTCGGTTGCGGTTTTTTGTTTCAAAAATGGGAAAAGAAAATGATTAAGGCTGAAAACGCCGAAACGACCCGCGCTCCCTTCTCCATTCTTCCGTGAAATGCCAGCTTATCAGATCGCCGGGAGTAAGTCGACACAAGCGCCGACTTTCCACCTTGTTTCTCCGTTTTCTCGCGCGTTCTTCCGGATCTGTTCCGAGTTTGGTCGATTTGACTGTACCTGTGTACATATTATCAGTGACCGTGATAATCTCTTTTTTTGCAGTGCTTCGACTCATGTAGAGGCCAATAACAAAGATGACGACGTTGGACACTGGTCCTTCAAGTCGATTCCGAGTGTTCCGGTCCATATTCATCTTAATTTTTATATCCAAATGGACACAGGCAGAGACCGAGAATGGGTTCAAACAAGACTCCAGTGTTCTCGCCTCATTTTCTGGCCATTTTGAAGGTCGCGAGGTGGAATTAGAGAAATTGGTATGACTCAGAACGTCAAGGTCAGGTTACGAAATGATTTTAGATAATGGACCCGCTCACAAACAGACTCTATGTCGGCGCTGTCAACCATCTCTACGATCTCTCACCAGTCGATTTGAGTATTCGAGAACAGGCTGTGACTGGGCCCAAGCCAGATTCCTTGTTGTGTGCAGGTAAGATCTTTCAAGATTATTCTTGATGACGTTTGATTCTACTTCCACGATTACTCCTCTTGAGACAGTGATTCTAAATTACAGGGTGCGCCAAAAATATTGGGACAAAAATCAATTCCGTGTAGCTTTTTTCGGCTGGCCTTGGAATCAAAACTTTTGGTCGTTTTAGCAAGGGTAACAGTCTTGCTATACGGCAACGGTAATGCCAGGGTTGGGGCCTATTGCAAACTTGAAAAAATATTCAAAAGTTTTTGGGGGACCAAAATTTTCTTTTCAAGTGGATGACCGGGAAATCAATTTGACCATTATTTCCGCTAAGGGAAAGTAAGATCTTTCAAATTTATTGTGTTTAAAGCACATACTATTCACTTCGTAACAACGTATGTAATCATGGTTGACGACCGATATGGCGGCGCTGGTCGAAAAACCAAAAAAAAAATCCCGAAAGTTCGGATTTTTATGTTTTTAACGATCTCAATACCACAGTATCGCCCGTGTTGCTCTAAAATTTTGTGGTTATAGAGTGTGTACATAGGGAATTGTCAAACTGTAAAAGAAAATCTACACCTACAAGGGGACAGTTTCTGTATGGAAAAAACTTTGTGGTGCGGATTGGAGGCACGGTCCTTCGAAGCTTGATATATTTTGGCAGTTTACTACAAGTTGAAAAGTACTTGAGCGTAAAAATCGACGTAACGCTATACTCGGGATACATTCTGACACAACTGAATTACTTTTAGCGATCTTCAGTCCAAGCTCACTTGACGAGCAACCTTAGAGTAAATTCTACCGCTATAGTCACTATTTCATCCCCCAGAGGCAGAAGATAAAAAAATAATTTTTCAAAGACGACTAGTCAGACTCTCGTTGTCCTTATAAAAGTATCTCTGATGCCTAATACGCTGGGAACCTTACATGGAAACTTATACATAAAAATCTTTGATCTTACGGAAGTTTTCTGGAAAACGGCGCGTTTTTAGGCCGACTTTGACGGGCTGTAAAAGATGTAATCGTCATTATAAGTAAAAATCATTTTTAGTGTATAAAAAGCGACCGCTACTCTGTCATATAAATTGAATTTCTGCCATAGCATGCAACGGTAAAACTAGTGTTTCCAATTTTTATCCATTTTGGGGTCCGTGCCTCAAGGGCCTTAGTTGTGAGCACTTATAATGGCAGATCAGGTGTCGTATACGACTACTTGGTCTGAGACTTTGAAGATAGATTCTTGGGAGCATTGCACGTTTGCACAAGCGACCACTTTGCTCTTGTACCATTACATCCCGCAGGGCAAGTAAAAATATGAGTCCCAATATTTTTGGCGCACCCTGTAGTTCCCAATTTCTTTTTTTTCTTGTTTCGCTTTCTTCGGAACATGCTCGGATTTACATTTAAAATAGGCTAATTCAACTCTTGGTGGGTCCGGTTCCTTTCCTTCGGATTCCCGGACTGTGATTAGCCCGCCGGAATAAACGGCGGATGTCGCGGTTGCGTGTGGAAAGGGAACAGACTAACCACACAAGCAAGAGGCTAACTATGGCCTGATTGCATGGCCAAGGCCCTTTAATCGCATATCCTTTCAGCCAAACAATCCCTTCCTTTCTTCGTAAAGTCAGTGCCTTAGGGAACGAAATAAATATTTCAAATCATGTAGTAAAAATACAAATTGGATTGCAAAATAACATGTAAACAACATAATCGGCGCTTTCAGATACATTACGCAGATGTACGGAGCCCTTAGTCCAAACAAATTCTTATACGAAAGCACTGGCTATAGACCAGGATTCGAACAAACTGATTGAATGCACAAGTCTTTATCAAGGTCGATGTCGAGTCAGGAATCTCTCAAACATAGGAAGAGAAGCGGATGTGAAGAGTTCTCGGCCAGGACAAGTTGCCAACGACCAGCATTCTACTACAGTAATATTTGTTGGATCAGGCCCCACTTCAGTCGGATTAAACAGTATTAATCAGCCTTCTAAAGTATTATATGTGGCGTCCACATATGTCCCGATCCCGATTGGTCCTCGAGATGCTTTGGATGTCCCTGCGGTATCGAGTTTATTGCTGGATCCATCGAGATTGTTCGAATACACATCTGAGTACATCTCCTCAGGCACTTTAATGAAGCTCGATTATCTTCATCGTCCCAATTTCCAGTAAGTCATCATATTTCTATTTGATCTTTCCATCTTAGGATAAATTATGTTGGGGGATTCGAAGCAAATGGATTTGCATATTTTGCGACAAGACAGCCCAAATATACAGGAGAAGGGCAACCCACAATATCCAAATTAATCCGAGTTTGCACTGGAGATGCCTATTTCTACAGTTACACCGAGGTGCCCCTGGAGTGTATAAAGAATGGAATTCATTATAATCTTCTGCAAGACGTGTTTTTGGGCAATCCTGGATTCGATTTGGCCAATGATATGGACATCAAGGTCACCGATCAGGTGTTATTTGGGGTCTTCACCCGAGGCGAAGGTCCCGAACGGAATGTTTCCACCCGAGAATCTGCGATTTGTCTTTTCCCCATCAAGCAGATTGAGACAAAGTTCTTTGAAAACATCAGAGAATGTTACAATGGGAATACCAGAACTGTAAGTTTTCGAAATTTTAATCTTTTCGGATCAACTGCAACATACAATTTTAGAATCTTCCCTGGTTTAACTCCGACAAGAAATGTACCCAGACCAAATATCCAGATTCCGAGATTATGTGTGGAAAAGATGTGAATAGTTATATTGGGGGAGAGATTCCTATTGTTTCCCACGCTTCCTTGGCCGAGCAAGGTGTCCAATTCAATTCGATTGTTACAACTTCCGTTCAAAGTGCTACAGTTGCCTTGGTCGGCACGCAGGGAGGCCAAATCTTGAAGATAATCCTGGAGGGGAAAGACAAATCGCGGATATACAAACGAATCCAACTAACAGATGGCACTCCATTACTGCAGGATGTGGAATTGGACGAAAAGAACGGACTCCTGTACACGATGAGTAGGAGCCATGTGTACAAAGTAAACATCCGACAATGCAGTCCTGCCACGGATTGCCACAGCTGTTTGGAAG
Organism: Bursaphelenchus xylophilus; assembly: GCA_904066235.2. Taxonomy (NCBI): domain Eukaryota; kingdom Metazoa; phylum Nematoda; class Chromadorea; order Rhabditida; family Aphelenchoididae; genus Bursaphelenchus; species Bursaphelenchus xylophilus. The sequence continues at coordinate 5,242,203 of CAJFCV020000004.1, forward strand.
CTGGGGATCCGTTTTGTGGGTGGTGTATGAGACAATCCCAATGTGTGACCGAAGAGGGATGCATTGGCGGAGAGATCAGAGACGCCAATAACCAGAGGATAGGGACGATCCCCGCCAAAAACGATTGGTTCAATTATCGGTCTGGAAGATGCCCCTTGTAAGATCACCATTTGCCTAATAATCTATTTTTAGGATCCGTTCAATTGAGCCACAAGAACAACAAATAACCTCCAGTAAAGTCCTAACAGTCTCAATGGAGAATCTTCCCTCTTCTTTGGAAGGATTCAGCTGTTCATTTGTCTTCCCCAACCAGCAATCCTTCAAGATCCCTGCCTCCGTCACCACGAATGGAGTCTCTTGTCCAACTCCAACTCGAGCTGATCTCAAAAGTCTTGATCCATCTGACAAGAACAACAAAGTTGGATTAAAAGCACTTCTGACTGTCCTCAAAGCTCATGATAATTCACCTTTGGCATCTACCAACTTCACTTTCTATGACTGTCATCAACTTCAGACTTGCACTGAATGTGCTTCAAGTCGTTTTCCATGTGATTGGTGTACCATCAGCAACAAATGTGTCCCTAATGCGGAAGATGTTTGTCAAGGAGAGCCCCTGGTTAATGCTGTAAATCGACAAGGACCATCATCCCGAAGAGGTCCGGAATTCTGTCCACGATTCACTCCAATGGAAGACGATGCGGAAATATTTGTGCCCTCAGGGCATCGGAGAAAACTTACGTTGAAGGTGCATAATGTCCACAATTCGATGAGAAATTTCAAATGTCAATACACTGTAGATCAATCAACCCATGAGCGACCGGCGACGAGAAATGGCGACAAAATTCAATGCGATGAGCTGAGGTTTGAATACTTTAGTAGAGGTTACGGTAACGGGACTGCGCGAGCCGAATTTGCCCTTGTCTGGTGGCCAGATTCTGCATTAACTCAGTCCACAGGAGGCGTTGCCAGTGTCTCATCGCTGATTTCATCTGCCTTATCAGCGCCTCGAGATCCGGTTGTCAACTCGATCTCATCTTCCGGCCGTTCTCGAACAATCACAGTTGGTCCAGGCTTCAAGTTGGATAATTCTGAAGATTTCCACGTCATCATCTACAAATGCGACCAACTAGCCTCGAATTGTGGAACTTGTCTTGGGCTGGAGATTGATAATTTTGAATGTGGATGGTGTTCGGCGGAGACAAGATGTACTCACCTGGATTCATGTTCAGTGACCGGCGAGACTTCATGGTTAACCAGAAAAAAGGATTCTTTGAGTGAAGAACTGATGTGCCCATTCCCTCGAATCGATTCGTTTTATCCAAAGAAAGGACCCATCAACGGAGGGACCAAGATCACCATCAATGGAGTAAATCTTGGGCTTAAGTTTAGTCATGTGAGAGATGCCGTCAGAGTAGCCAATGTGAAGTGTGATGTCTCGGAACATGATTATGCCCCTTCTCAGAAGATCGTTTGCCACACCAGGTCCCCTTCTCAACGCCAAACACAAGCTCAACATGTAGTAATAAAGCTGAAAGACGACCCTCAGTTTACAGCAGTGTCCAATGATACTTTCATGTATGTGAACCCGAAGATACTGTCGTTCCGGCCATTCCGAGGTCCCAGGTCTGGTGGAACAGATATCACCGTGATGGGAGAGGACTTGGATTCTGGCGCTTCGTTTAATTTAACCATCGGAAATACTCCATGTCAAGTCAACCAACGCTCAAGTACCATGGTTGTGTGCAGAACTGGACCTTCGCAAGCAGAGGGTGCTGAATATCTTGTGGTAAACACGGATGGGACACAAGTCAAAGTGGATAATGTCCAATTCCAATATACGTAAGTTAAGATTACATTTAAAAAAATATATTTTAGACAAAATCCGGTTGTGGATCGAGTAACTCGTCCAGTGAGTATTGTATCTGGGGGAATCGCGGTAGATGTTTTCGGAAAGGGATTGGATCTACTGCAGCGACCTAGGATGGTGGTTACTCATGAAGATAAGGTCTATTTTGGACAGAAATGTGAAGTCTTGGATGAGCATCTGATGGTGTGTAGAACTCCAGGATTAGATGATCTTCCCATGCATCGAAGAGCGTCGTTGACGGTTGACCGCCCACTGTTGGCCGATTATGGATTTGATTTGGATGGACAATTAACTGGGTAAGTTACTCGAATCGTATTTGATATTGTTTCAGAAACCTTACAATTGAAAGATCTCTTCCCAAACTTACCGTCTACGATGACCCTCGAATCGTTCCATTTGGAGAGATCTTGACAGTAAAACCTTCCGGGGATTTAGTAATCAAAGGAGCTTCTCTTAATGTAGCAGCTTCTACAAGAGATGTCAGAGTTGTGGTGGACGGGAAACCATGCAATGTAACTGCTTTGGCCAGTAGTACATTGACTTGTCTTCTCCATCCCGAACTCTCAGACGATGATATGGAAGTGACTGTATTTGTGGGACAACGTTCCGAGAGAGTGGGGGTTATCTCCCAGAGTACCCACAATTCTTCTTCAAGCCTTTATGTCATCGCGTTTGTCTTTGCATTCATCGGGATCTTTATGAGTATCACTCTGATTTGTCTGTACAAGTAAGTTCATTAAAAATACTTTTGGGTTACTGCATTTTTAATACTCAATTAAATTGTTTCAGAAGAAAGAACACCTCACACAACAAACAACTCCGATACCTCAAGAATCAGATGAACTCGATCGAGATCAAGGTGGCCCAGGAATGCAAAGCTGCTTTTGTTGAACTCCAGACTTCGATGAATGCGATTACTCACAGTGTTCCTCAAGGAGGATCAGCCATTCCCTTTCTTCCTTATAAGGATTATGCAGCGAGAGTAAGGATTATGACGTCATTAATTAGAAAATTTTACGTAATTAGTTATTTCAAATTTTATTTTCAGATTCTGTTTCCACAAAACTTCATCAACCATCCAGTATTGTCTGAGCTGGCAGTTGAAGCCGAGAGAGCGGAGTCCATTGAGAGTGGGTTACGTCAGCTGAATCGGCTACTTCTTAACCCCAACTTCTTGCTGTCTTTTGTCCGAACCATCGATGAGAATAAGTATTTGTTGCTGAAGGATAGAGTTTATGTTGGATCCTTGATCATGGTCATCTTACAGGTAAGTATTAGATATTTGTTTGCCTGATTTGTGTTCCAAATTAATCTTTCTTTATTTTAGGGTCACATGGAATACTGTACTGAGATTCTGAAGATTCTTTTGAAAGAGTTGATCAGAAAGAATCTAGACGGAAAATTCCAACCAAAAATCTTGTTCAGAAGAGCCGAGAGTGTGGCTGAGAGAATGTTGAGTGCGTGGTTCTCTTTCCTCATGCATCGATTCCTTGAGCAAGCAGCTGGCAAAGAACTCTATCAACTTTATTGGTCGATAAAACAACAAACGGAGAAAGGTCCTCAAGACGCCATTACTATGGACGCCAGATATTCTTTGTCTGAAGAGAAACTTCTGAGAAGTTCCATCGAAGTGAACGAGCTGACAGTCTACGTTTTGAATGATGGCACTCCCGGAGCTCTTTACGACGTCCCAGTCAAAGTTTTGGATTGCGATTCGATTGGCCAAGTCAAGGAGAAGTGTCTAGATGCCAAGTATCGGACGACTCCCTTTTCTCAACGACCTCATCCCAACGAAGTTGACATTGAACTCCGGACTCCAACACATCGAATGCTCCTTCAAGATCTCGATGCAACCTCCAAAGCTGAGAATGGAATTTGGAAATACAATACTTTGGCCCATTACAAGATCGAGAACAAGGCGACTTTGGCGTTGATCCCTCGGCCAGCCTCGGGATCAGTCTACAATCTCTCCATGTTGAGTGAAAAGTCTGACAAGAGTTCTCCGATGAGTATCCACAACAATTCGCTTCATCAAAGCCATGGCCATCTTCACATTGGTCCCACAAATAGTCCTACTTTATCCCGGCCCTTTGGAACATCTTCCACTGGATATAACAAGGATACCAACAACTCCGTTAAGGTGATGCATTTGGTTAAACCCATGGATCATGGAGGATCTCAGGATAATGAGGACAAACTGGTGACCGAAGTCTACCTCACAAGATTGCTGACAATGAAAGGCACTCTAAAACAATTCATAAAGAGAAATCTTAAGATGATACTCTCTGTGAATAATGGCGTGACTGCTCTTCCTCTCTGTATCAAGTACATGTTTGATTTCTTGGATGAACAAGCTCAAGAGCATCTCATTGATGACCCTGATGTCGTGCATGCTTGGAAGAGTAATGCACTGCCATTAAGATTCTGGGTGAATCTCATAAAAAATCCAGACTTTATCTTCGACATTCCGAAACCCACGAAGATCGAGGGTTCTCTTAATGTGGTTGCTCAGACACTAATGGATGCGTGCTCAACGCAAGACCAGCTTCTGACAAAAGATTCTCCGTCATCAAAGTTGCTGTTTGCTGATGTCATGGATGAATACAAGAGCTGGGTCCAAGAGTAAGTTCCGGAGTACAAAAAAGACAGAAAAAACTAGTACAGAAGTTTAAAATAAATGTTATCTTTCCAGCTATTATCGTGCCATCAAAGAGATGCCTCCAGTGAAAGAAGAACAGATGAGCGCTTTTCTGGCCGAAGAATCCAGAAACCACGCCAATGACTTCCGCGTCTTCTCAGCCCTCAACGAACTTTATGTGTACGTCCATCAAAACAAGGAGGCTGTTCAGGAAGAGTTATCGCAGAATGATGTGGCCATCCATCAACAACTTCCAGAGAAGTTCCAGAAACTTCTGGATACAATGGAAGTGATTCCAGACGCCTTGATCATGAACAGCGGATCATTGGAGAACTACAACTCCAAGTCCAGGCTGATGTCCAATTCAGCGAATCGTTTCTATTAGTCATCTTTCTGTAATCTCGACGGGTTTCTGATTTCATTCTTCTTTTCTAAACTACTACAAAATTTTCCCCCAGATAATCGCAACAAATATATTTTAGGTTCTTTCCTTTCACGGGTATTAATCTCTTCTTCTTCTTTCGTCTATAACTTATGTCATCCTTCATGTCATTATGACATATTTTGTGGCTTTTTCCGATTTTGTCTCAAGTATACCATCAAGATTGCCATTGATATAGTAGATGTGTTTGTAAATAGGCCGACGTGCATTGTAAAATAATTGGATTGTAAAATACATCGGGTTATGTTGGCTCACTTTTATCGAGAAATTTGAATAAAGAATTTTAATAACATCTAGGAATCTCATGGAGCTTAATTAAAATAAAGTTTGGTTGACGCTCTTTCTTCTTCATTCATTCCGTTGGGCGATCCGAGGAGAAGTCGGCATGTCTACCTCCGCTCTGGCCGTGGTCCCTCCTGTGTGTCCCATCTCTGCTGCCGGAGGCAAGAGCAAGCATCGGTTGGTTAACCAGAGTGCTGTAAAGCTGGCCTATAAGGTCAAGTGCACCAACAACAGCAACTACTCGGTCAACAAGGTCTATGGGTTCGTGGATGTGGGCGAAGAGGGAGGTCTGGAGATCACTCGCATCGTAAGTTTCGTGTTTATGATCCATTCCACTTCTCGTATTCCGTGACTATGATAATAGGCCGTTAAACACGACATTTATCGGATTTAATAGCCACATAATAGTTTTGTCACCGTCATATTATCCATTATTGTTTTTGCAGGCCGGAAAGCCCAAGGCTGACAAGTTGATTGTTCAGTACGTCCAGCCCGCTCCTGACCATACTGACCCCAAACAGGCTTTCGAACCCGGCTACCAATCCGAGGTCGTCGGAGAAACCGTCGTCAAACTGTCAGCGGCTGAATGATTTAATTTAAATAAAGCGTTTGTATAGCTGCGATTAGCTTCTTCTAGTCTGGTGTGATATCAAATCTCTTGTATAATATGGGAATGTGTTCTTTGAGGTCGTAACTCATTCCTCCGACCATTCGGAACCCTTCCAATTAGACTCCTGATTTGGATTACCGCAGGATCGGGTGGGTTGTAGGAAAGTAATCCTCGCCTGACCTACTGGCAGATCGCCTCCTCACCTCACTCATCGCTTGTTTTTTCCGTCATCGGAGTCTTGGTTCTGTTATCTGTAAATAAGAGAGGGCTCATTAATCCTGATCTTGTCGGTTTGCTCAGTTTCAGAGGGACTCCGGAAGAAGGAGGCGCTTCTGAATCCCGGCGTCCCTCCTCTCTTCAATCGATCCTTGTTCTCTTCAAGGAATTGCATTATAATAGAAGATTGCGCAAGAGCTGCGTGGCGAAACCTTTTTCCAAGAGTTTTTTGAATGCCTGAGGGCGTTGAACGACTCGGCGTTCGCCGTCGCCAGCAGCTCGGGTAACTTCCCCAGCTCGATATTACCCTCCTTGCTCCTTTTCTCTTAAATAATAAACCCTTCCGGAACTCCACACGGCTTTTCAGAACTTGTTGACGTTGCGCGATCTTCTGCCGCTCAGTCGTTCGCAGCTTCAATATTTATGTTTTCATAACAAAAGCTCCATTGTTTTTCAGAATGTCTGTCATCTTATTCTTGTTATTCTATTTGATCCCTTCTACTGTAAGTCATGTCACCTGGACATTCCCTGAGGCCAGATATCCTCCATTGGACTTTTTGGACACAGCCAGGACAGTAGGACCATGCGGAGTCCCAAAGTCCGATAGAAGTAAGTAAATCGTTATAGAAAACAAAAAAAAACATAAGTAGTACCGACTTAATTTAAATTTCCAGGTACTTACACAACATTGAAAACGGGTACAAAATACAACGTCACCTGGAGGTTACAGTATCCCCACCAAGGAGGATTCCGTATCAGTCTGATTGATTACTTGGGCAATCAAGTGGAGCAATTAGCACCTCCAAGAACCGGTTCAGAAGGCAATTCCACCAGCTTTGATGGCCTGCAGGATCAAAGGTTAGTTATATTCAAACCGTCTTAACTTATTTTATTGCAGTTTGGAGGATCATCAAATTAAATTTGATAGTATTTGTCCCAATTGTACCTTGGTTTTGGAGAGACAAGCACTGGAATGGGGTCCCTCATACAAATTCAAATCTTGTGCTGAAGTTCATGTAGTTGAGATTGATCCAAGTCAAGGCAAGGATTGTATGGGAAGAGGGAAGAGGGACGACACTGGATATTGTGAATGTAATAAAGGATACTCCGGAGATCTCTGTCAATATCAAAATGATTGTGATGGAGATAAGGACTGCTGGAATGGTGGAAGATGTATTGCCAACGGCATATTCCCCAACAAGAAATCTTGTTTCTGTCAATACGGATGGCACGGAAAAGATTGCAGAGACAGTATGTTACAGCAATGTAGCCTTACAACAATACTTTAGGGTCTGGTCCGCTCTTTATAGATGATACCTGCTTCAATTACAATGAAACCGTGGATACAACTGATTTCAAATATAATATGTATAATCCCAAATGCTACAAGGAACATCAGCTTACCAAAGACGATTTGTTATACTCTAGAGTTCTAAAAGTAACCTAACTTCCCTAGCCTTTATCACATTTTTAGGACGAGTTGGAAGTAATTTTGGATTTCAAAACGGAATCGTATGTAGCCTTGGGATGGAGGCCAACTAATATTCCTCGAAGTTGTCGCTTATTCCCTAATTTGGACAACAAAAAAGAAGAGAGTTCACAGACAGCGGGATACGGTACCACGATGACTTTATTTTAAAATCCTTTCAGCTAAATCTGCACTTGATGCATCGTTGCATGGAATGGATTGCACTGACATCATCATGGCATCTGTAGTGCATGGAGACTTCCTTCATATTGAAGATATGTACACCCGGGATAGATCAACCCCCATCTCGGATAACATCCTCGATGGCGAACAATCATTGACTACTGCCTATGGGATTCAAAGGAATGAACGGACAATTGTAATGTTCAGAAGAGGAATCAGAGGTAATTACACGTTATAATATCAGTCAATCTTCGGCTTTTAGAAATCGAGCCCTCAGATCACCCTCTCGGTCCCGGAGAAATGCATTTTATCCATGCCAAAGGTCAACAACAAGGTTCTTACAAACATTTCACTCCGTCGGCTCTCGAAAAGAACAATGTGAGCGTTAAAGACTTCTACAAAGACGATCAATGGAGATATCACGGAAGTAAGTAAACGAAAATAATATTTTTTATGAGTCAAAAGACTGACTTTTTTGCATACATGTTTGTAATTTAATTACAACATTTAGGTGAAAATCGAGGGGTCCACAGGATCGAATTAGTCAGTCCAAATGAGATGACCGCTGGGAAAAGTTTCCTTCTCCATAAAGTTGATGTCCTGGAGAGACCCCATTCGGATCCATCTCCCTTCAGAGATGAAGTCATCCCTCGACCTCAAGCTTCTTCTACATCGACATCAGTAGTGATTGTTGATCTCGAAAAGGAGAATGAGAATACAAGCGAGACTTTTGGAAGGACAAATGAAGCCACAAAAACTACAGTTACCCACGAGACACTTACAGTAGAAGACAGTCCCACTACGAAGAAAAGCAAGGTTGGATTGGTAACTGTTCCAGAGAAGACAATATCGGATAGCACAGAACGTACCACTCCAGAACACACCCAACAAGGAACAACAATGTCTTCAAAGGCCATCGAGAAACACAGTCCCACCTCAACGTCCGCTTCCCAAGTCCATTCCTTAACCATTACTTTCATCTTGCCAGTTTTCTTATTTATTGTTTTCACGCTTTACCAATGATGTCATATGTAAATAATATTTCTTTATGTAGTGTTTGTCATGTGAGGGATCTTGATTGATCTCAACGCTGTGATCTCGAGACTTGGAGTTTTGTTATTGCTCGGTGTTATGACCTCGAGAACAGAAAAGAGCCTGGCACGGACCAACACTTTCCGCTTTTTTGACTCACGTCTTTTTTTCACGGCATTCGAGAGCAGAGAGCCCTAAAGGCAAAGGAACAGACCGTTCAATCCGAGCGAGAAGAACAGGATCAGGTGATTTCCACCCTCCCCGCTGATGCCTTGCCATGCCGCGCGGCAAGCCCCTGAATCGCGCGACAGAAAGATGGAGATCTCCACTCCCCGGCGTTTTCCTCCTCTTCCCGACCTCGGCGTCCGAATTTCCCCTTCTCCTTGAGTGTTTACAATCCGAATTGTAGACAAAGAAAGAGAACCGACTCACATCCATTTCCTTTTTCCCAAATCGGACACGGTTTTGGGCCGGTAACCATAATTTATTAGTTGATTACCTTGTCGTTGTTATCTGACAGGGACATCAACTTGTTATGCCGTCTTCTCGATGTTACGAAATTTGGTCACTTTCTTCTCTTCAAATTGAGCTGAAAATTAATTACGAATTACGTTGCCCATCTTCACACGTTTTTTATCGAACAAAATCGCGATGACGCGTTATTTAGACTTAATGAACAACAAAGTCTTATTTAGATTACGAAAAACCACGAAACCCCCTTACACTTATAAAAAAGACAACTACAGGATGGGTGGCTTAAAGGGTACTTGCCAAAAACATATTTAGCCAAAAGAACGGCTGTCACCATGAGTCATTTTTTAGACGTCCACTCTTTTCTTCCGAAAATCGGAAATCTCTCTTTGTAAATGGCCAAAGTAAAGTTTTATCGCGTTTCTCTCCACGTTATCATTGCAGAACTCTGTTTTATGTGTTTTGTAGCTTACATTTCTGTTTTTTTCTGAATCTAACAACCGATTACTCTGATAATTCGAGAATATTCTGATTTTGAAATAAGGAAACGTCTGTTTCTCAGCTTTTTCAACGCTTTTCGCCATGTCCTTGCATCACAGATATACGTTGAACTTGCAAAATGAAAGATATCTGCTTTTCAGACATTTCGGACTTGATTTAACCTTCGGATTTATTTGTTTTTTCCACATTGCACTTGTCGATAACAGGTGATAACGACCGAAAATGAATTGCTCTGTCTGCTCCGACCTTTTACAAGTACATCCAAGTCTGCTAAACGATCAACTCAAGACAGTTCTGGAGGTATTTAATGCCTTACCCTAAATTTATTCCTTTAGAATCGGAATTCGAATGGAGCGTCTCCGCTGAATAGTGGGAAACTGTTGGAATTAATAGCTAACTCGTCAAATCCATTAGATGTACCGATCTGCAGGGTATGGTTGGTTTGTAAACTGAATAAGGTGTTTGCCTATAATACATGACTTTCTGTAATAATATTCACAGTGCTAATTATACACATTGCAGATATGTTGCAATTCAATATCCGAAGATCTCAGCAAACAGTTAACAGAATTGGATAAAGAATACATTGAGTATAAGAATGTTTACGAAAGTCTTCTGGAACAAAAAGAATCAAACAAAATGGATGAACAAACTGCCAAGAGAAAGCTCGATGAACTGACGGTGAGTAATATTCATATATTTTACCTTAAATGTTTAGAGAGAGGAGAGTGAATTGATGGACGAATTGAATGGACTTCTGAAGAGCGAAAGAGAGTTAACACAAGAACTGAAGGATAAACAAGATGAGCAGAAGAAAATGTTGGAGAAAGACGAGGAATTATACCGGAAGCTTAGGGACAATCATCGGTAAGGCGTTGTTTGTTTCTTATTAAGTTTTGGGTCTAGAAGGCGTAAAGGCTCTACTTCGATTCGCCGTCCTGTTGGATTTCAGTCTATGATTTTTTCGTGCTGAGCGCACTAAAGCTATCATTCGTAAGACCTCGAAAAGTTGTCATAAGAACCGGTTTCAAAAATTGTCAACAGAATTCGGCCTCGGAGTTCGACGGCTTCAAATTATTTCGGGCTTATTCATTTGACTTATTTCCGACTCAATCTCGGGGAATAATTCTTAACACAGATTTCGACGTGTGCCGTAAAACAGCCCTAAAATATTCTCGCAACACTCTTTACGGTGTTAAAATTATGGCTAGACGACAACGACGATCACTGGAGTTAATAATACAAGTTTTTAAGACCCTGCGATGTGCAGTGTGCCTTTAACTTCTTAAACATGATCGTATCCGCAGGCGTTTTTTTTAATATGGGTAAAAATTCCTGCAGTACTTTTTGCATACTGCAGAACGTAGGATAACAGGTTCCGTTTTCATTTTTTGGCATTCCGCGGTCTATTTTTCTAAGCCAGTAATCCGTTGGCAGTTTTTTGAAACCGGTTCCCGAATACTTTTCAAAGGGTCTTGAATGGTATACAACACGTTATTTGGCCATTTTGTGCAATTCGCCTGTTATGCTGAGCCTATGTTTAGCCTTAGGGTCAGGTCGAATAAGCGTGGGCTTACTGTTGTTCCCATACTTTTATGAGCTAAACAACGTTATCTGGTTTCAGTACTTTGAGTGAACAGTCCGCTGAACTCCGAAGTCTAAAGACCCAGGTGAATTATGCTCAAGAACAACTGGAGAAGTTGCTCAAGACAAATGTCCTCGACATGGCTTTCTTTATTTGGAAGGATGGAGAATATGGAACGATCAATGGTCTGAGGTTAGGACGATTACCCGCTGATAACGTGGATTGGCACGAGATTAACGCAGCCTTTGGTCAGGTGGCGATGCTGATGGTGGTCAGTTATTTTTAGATCAGTTTAGACCTTTCTTGCTGTTATATTGCTATGCCAGACCGTTGTTTGTTGAGTTCTCCTTTTTTTACCGTATTCTCTTTTCTTTTAAGCAAAAAAAAATAATGTTAATCAAGGTCAATTGTCCTTTCTTTCAGGTGATGTGCAGACATGTTAGTCTCAAGTTGGAAAACTACGAGATCGTCCCTTTTGGATCACATTCGATTATTCGACATCTAAAAGGCAGTAAAGTGGAGGAGTATCAGCTTTATGGAAGCGGGTCTTGGCGGCCGTTTGGACTGTCGACCTTGGATCATGGAATCGTCGCTTTCGTCGACTGTTTCTGCCAATTGGAAAATAAACTCAAGGAGAATTTCCCCAAAGTAAGATTGTAACTCTGGTAGTGTAATATCAAATTATTAGTATTTTTTCAAAGGGCTTTCAAACTCTCCTTTGTATCTTTTCTTGGCCCCATGACAGCTTAATCCTCGTTACGCACACAATTTGTATATTTAGAGAATTGAATTAACTTTTTGAGTGTGAAATTATACTTTCTGAAGGGTTAAAAAACAGCAGCCGTGGGACTTGGAGTTTCTTCCCTTTCCTGAGTGTTTACCCAAATATATGTTGTAGTTTGTGTGGAATTCTGATGTTTTCAGGCCGAAAGAATTCTCCCGTACAGGATGGTCAAGGATAAGATCATCGACCAGGAATCCCAGTACCTGGTGAAGATGCAATTAAACTCGGAAGAACGGTGGACTAAAGCCATGAAGTGTCTGTTGTTGAATATGAAAAGAGTCGTGGGCATCTTGGCGAACAATCGGATCACTCTCGAATCCCCCAAGGCCAATGGAACTGAATGAAAGCCCATCAAAGGACGAGTGGATATTAATCTATTTTATTCACGACACTTGGGTTATCAACCAGCATGTTATCCCATTGGATTAGTCACATATCTGGTAGAACGGGTTACTGTACATATAATGTAAATAAAGAGAGTATATGACCGGATCGTCCTCTTCCCCGCAGTTTTAATCTGCTTGAATATCTTGTCCTTCTAGGACTCTCTCCTTGCATTCTCTGCATCTCCTTCCTTTATTAATTTGTTTGTTTTCAGAGTTTAACCTTGCGATTGGCTTTAGTTTTGTGGTCTAAGCGAGAGAGTGAATGGAGAAAAGGAATCTGGAGAAATCGGACGCCAGAGTGGAGGAGAAAGAAGAGACGGCTGTCCAGGTGAGGCCGCGGAACAGAGAACCCTCGCGGCGGTGTGGCGCTCCCCCCAGAAGAACGGCAAGAAGAGAGAAGAGCGGCGAGTCGAGTGCTTTCCTCTTGTTTCTGGTATTAACCCATTCATTGACGCCACCGATGGAGACTCCGAAGTCCTCGGTGAGGACACTCTTTGATCCAATGGTCGGCGAGTTTTGTGCCGACTTTGACATCACTCGCCTCAAGGCTTTCCTTGAACCCAAGCTTAGGTAAATGATTTTGAAATCTGTTGATTCGTCAGTTTTTTTAATTCCAAAACTTTTTCTTTGCGGAAATCGATTTTTTTGACTGATAACGTGACTTCTTTTGGTTGATTTGATTAAAAACATAGTGCCATTAACAAATCCAAACTTAAATTTGTTAATCCAGATATCGAAATGATGCCGCCCTGGCTCACTTCGCCTACAAATCAATGCCCCAAGAAACCACCGTGAACATGTTGATGGTCTCCAGCCAGCACATGAACCCGATGAGAGGCCAAGCCCAACCTGCAGACCCATCTCTCCTTGATTATGATGCTATTGATGCTTCCTGGAGAAGAGATATCGAATTGGAAAAAGGGATTGGCGCTTTGGACACTTCCGGGTATAATGGATGCACAGATCAAGGATGTTCAAGCTCAGGTTTGGACACAGCTTCAGATCAATTCCAAAGAGATTTACAGATCTTGACACAGAAAAGTGTTCTTGGCGTAAGTTTGGGTTTATTACACATCGGACAGAAAATTGGGGTGCTAATTTAGTCCAAGGATAATTTACAAACAAAGTATTGCGGGAGTTTGGCATGACAACTGTAGTCGAACCAGGTCCCATGAAGGTCCTGGTTGTAGGCCATATAAACACAATCCACCTCGGGTTCATTTGGTTGACTGGAATCCCAGTTTAAATAATGAACTGGATTAGAATCACTCCATTCGTAAGATCCCTCGGTATCTCTGACCTTGTTTAATCCAATCCAGATATTGTTTTCTAAAAAGTATTACAATTGCTTACGACATTTTCCTCTTACTTTTTCGTAATTTGTGAACAAAATCGTTCTCGGCCAAATCTTTGATCGAAACTAGATGGGCCCCCAATTCCCTACAGAAATTCTCGGCTGGAATCCACATTAATTCCTCTTGGAACAGGCGATACCAGTGGCCAGCATACATTTTCCATCCCTGAGTAATATGATCCTTGTTTGTCTTACCTCATTTTACCTGGTTCATGAGATTTGAGACTGTCAGAATCCTCAACTGCTTCTCTAGTTTGGTATCAAAACGTGTAACATTTTTTAAGTCTGCGGGAATAACCGTATCGATGTACTGACAGTGAGCGTAGCAGGAGAGAAATGTGATTAGAGCGATCAATTTCATCGGAAAGGAACAAATTTTAGACTGATAAAGTGAAAAGGCTCTCGATTAAGTCCTGATAAACAAATATTATCACCATAATTTTCGAACAAAGCGAAAGTGACGTTGTCATTTTTTCAGACATTATCAACTGAAGAGACCTTCCAATATGAAGATCTGGCCAAAGCCCAATTCGCCGACTTTTACCATCAGATTCCCAATGTCCAGAAGACCAAGAGTCGAACACCAGAATGGCTTTCTCCCACAAATATGGCCAAGGCTTTGGGAGATCTGCAAGATCCCTCAGAGTGCTTCAATAATCTCAAAGATACTCCCCATTCATCCAGTTACAGTGATCTTACTCTTTGCCAAGAACAAAATATGTTGGTAAATGACGTCAATCTGGGTGTGGAAAGAGAAGTGTCGGACGTGGAGGAAGAAGAATTACCCGAGGAATTCAAAGACTTTGACACTTCCACTTCTCTTAATCTGTCGTGGAGTGAGACTTCCCAAGTTCTTAATGATGAACAAGTCAGGGCCGATCTTGGAGATGGTATGTTTATATTAGAATTCGGAATTTCTATGTGTATGTTTACTAAGACGTGATTTTTTAGCATATTGGCTTCACGAATTCGAAGGTATGGAAATGCTGGGTGAATTCCAAAACTATTTCAACGAAGATGAGGAGGATTCTGAATCCAGAGAATCAAGTCCAGTTCCAGATGTTGGTCGGGTCGAAGAGGTACATCAGTGTGAAATGGAGAGAGATATGACTCCATCCAGTGGGTAAGTGTATTAATTATTGTCCTTATTCTTTAAGAATTGGGTCAATGCGTTCATCTGGTTCTTCTCCTTCCCAAAACGACGAGGTCGGTGTATCAGACATCGAGAACAGACATTATCTCCACTCTCGAGTCTACAACAAACTCGCTCCAATGGTCAGACACAGTCATTCTTCTGTTTCTTCGGAGTCTTCGTTTGATTTTGACACTGTCAGGTTTGGAAAAAATCGACTGAACTCAATGTTTGGACCCTCTTCCATCCCTCGTCCGTTATCCGCACAAAACGGAGGAATTCAGCAAAGAAAGAGAGGGCGCCAATCCAAAGACGAACAGCTTGCTATGGAGAATGCTCTGCCTGCATCGGCCGAGGAATTTGCGGCCATGACTCATATGGAGATCCAGAGATTTATGAGGGATCCCAGCTTGACTCCACAACAAAAGGCTCTTATCAAGAAGATCAGAAGAAGAGGTTCGTAGTCTTTTATAATTATTAGCTAGGTGGGAGTGGGAAAGGGAAGTCCCGAATGTGGCCCGGGTTACGGTAACGAGTTCTTTGCTGGTAGTTGTAACCAGTGAAAAATACAGATGTCTAATTTTTGAATGCCAATTATAATATTGGAGCATGTAGAAAAGTAAGCCCTCTTTTTGTGTAAAGGGCAATACGTTGAGATAATTGGAAATGAATCGCAAATTATTCATGTTGTTTTGTTTAGGGCGGAACAAGGTGGCGGCCAGAAAGTGCAGAGAACGTCGCACTGCGGATGGGCCCATGGAAAACGAGGTCCAACCCTCGACCTCCTCGAACAGCCTCCTCAATGACCCCTCCAATTTGAGCTTGTTTGACTATTAGAGTGTCCGATCCTGTATCAATAGCTTAATTTATGGCAGTTACGGTGGCCCATCTTGATATTCGCTTTAATACCTCTTAAGGAAAACTGAACATTTTCTTCTCTATTGTGTTACTACTCTTACTACTATGTTTGGTTGTGCAATCAATGGGTATTTCCGCAGAATTCAAATGCCGATGCACATCAACATGATCTATATATTGAGTCATGCATCAAGGAAATTACGGTATCTCCCGGATTGCGCAACCAACCTGAATACGGTTTCTCAGAAAATTAATCTTTTCTCTTCTTAGATCTCGGCTCTAGAGGTCTTTTATCCATTAGATAGCGCGGGTTTCGATGATTGGACACGCGTACGAACTCTATATTATTATCCATTGTTAATACTTTTATACTCCAATACTTGTTATTTGTCTCTTTTTTAGCCAATAAATAAGATCTTTTGAAGAAAAGTCAGTTCTGCCGGGGGACCGGGAATTTTGTATTAACTGATTGTTAATTCTTTTCATCCCTTTTCCGGGTTGTCGTCATGGACAAGATAAGAGGGAAAAGATGGTAGAGAACGGGAGTCCTCACTCGATATCAATGGCCATCTCCAGTTTTACAATTACATCCGATGTGCCCTGATTCCTGTCTCCACCTCCGACAGAGCGCTGTTGTTCGGCCTCATGCATAATAAACAGATTTAGCGGCCCAAACCCTTTGCTCGGCCCTTTATCCTCTCCTGAAGACCGTTTAGGTGACGTAGTTTTCGTCTTCTCACCTTCTCCATGACTTCCAGGTCTTCTTGGTCCGTTTCTTCCGGACGTCCGACTCATTCTGGGCTAATTGGACTGACCAAAGTGTCAAATTTCGTGCCAATCCCTCGTTCCGAAGCCGGATTCTGTACCCTAATTTATTTATTTCTCCCCATTCTTTCTTTTTATCCAATTCCAAAGTTTCATTCTTATATGCCCTGGGGGGATTCAGTGATCCAAACGTTTGTGTTTGTTTTAAATACTAAAATTATTCATAAGATTTAAACTTTTCTAATAGTAAAAGTTACACGAAATTTGTGAGAAACGAAGGGATTTGGCGAAACAGGAATTCCAGTAAACTCTTATTAGCCTTGAAATCAGATTTGGGGCCCTATTTACGGTCGTGTCGAGTCCAGTCCACCCCTCGGACAATGCTTTTCCCAAACGGATTTGAGCGCTTCCTTTGTCCGAGGCCGGAGAAACCAATGATCGGTAGGGCTTTCGAGATATCTCTTGTCATAATCGGATTGTTCTTTTTGTACATCATCAAAATTGGTGTCTTGTTTTACACTTTCAATGTAAAAAAAATGTAATTATTTTACGGGAAAAGTATTCGGATACAGAATTTATTTGGGAAAATGTATTTTTGGACTGCTTTTTACTTAGCCTATTCATAAATTTGTGAAGATACTCGAACTGGGATTATCCGGGAACGGCCGGAGCGTGGGGCAAACAAAGCCAATCAAGGGATTACCCGCAGAAAACGTTTCCAATCTTTGTGGTTTTATAATTTTCTGAGTACTTCGTTCTTTGTTTTCTCCGTGATTCAGACTCTTGGAGTCTTCTGAGTTGTCCTTTTCTTGATTCCGGACTTCTTTTTTGATACCCTTTTTATATTTTTACCGTAGTTTCGGTGACAAAATAATTCCTAGGATCAATACTTTGGCTATTTCTTGGACTGTCAATTCTTATATGACACTTTGAAGAGGGAGAAGCCAAGGGGTCATGCAAATGAAGGCGGGCCACTTACGCACCGAAATAATTCCACAATTTGAATAAAAATTGAATTCCGCGGGTCATTTAATATGCGGAGATGCCCGGAAGAATGTCGAGACATTTCCCGAGTTACATTCCCCCAAGAATATTACTCCTTGGAGATCTGCGAATGATGGTGAGAAGTGTTTTGACGTATCTCGGATCCTGTTTTCCTCTGATATTACACTTGCCTGAGGGGTTTTATGGTGAGCGTTACTTTCGGAGTCAGAAAAACACGTTTGATGTAAAAAGCGTTGTCCGTTGCGTAAGCAATATTCGGATTGCAGAAAGTGGGATCAGTGAAGTAGACAAAATGTGCGAGAGTGGAATCGGATATGGCCGGGTTCTTTTAGAGTCCCTTCTCATAAACCCTGGTTTTTGACCTGTAACCGTGCTCACTTGTCACGCAAGTACATGATGACATTACGGAGAGCACTCTCTGCTGTTCTTTGCATCAACGATATAATAAAATAGGAAAGAGTTGAAAGTAATGTGCTTTAATTGCTTTAATCCCCTCCCTTACCCCCATCCCACCCCACCCTCATCCATCCGTTCCCGACCCCCATTTTTTAAGGCCCAATATTCGATTAATCTATCGATGAACGACCCCGTAAGGCTAACTTTATTGCAGAAAAAGGAAATCGCCTTAGGGGAAAGAAAGGCCTCGGGATCAGATTAACTCTAAAAAGGGCCGGGGAAGGGATTAAAATGGCCATAACTCGTTTTTCGGGCCTACCTGGGGCCCGATGTGTCTCTTTGTTTGAGCGGGACATCAGAAAGGAAGATGTTCCAGTGCCCCGGTCCGGCTACAATGTGAGGCAATTGTAGTAATGGACTGTTTTCTTCTTTTATTTTGACACTCTTTTCGAAACAATTGTAGATGGGCCTGTTTAAGTGTTGGCCGGGCCGTTTTCTCTTCTTAATTTACACCTTTTCCCAATCCAAATAATTCTTAAATTCGTGTGGCGTAGGCGCCGTCGTTCCGCTGAACCGCGAAACGTAATTCCTAACGTAATTTCATGCAGAGTTCCAAAAATTAAGACAAATTGAAGTTGTTTTGAGAGCTGTCTTATCCTTTTAGGGCTGTCAATGCCGGAGGACCTTGGCAGGTAGACCGACCCGTCAAGAGACAACCCCGGAGGGCATGTCTGTGACAGCCAGGAATGAAGATTGTGACGGTTTTAATTCTGTCCTTCTTATACATGCAAATCAGAGTTTGCATAGTGAAGGGGGCCCTGAGGGTTGGAGGAGTTCCTCTTTTTCTTCTGAATCTTGTGGAGCTGTTCAACTTGTTTCCTAAAATCCAATTCCGGGTGTTGCCCCCAAAAAAAGGCATGTCCTTTTTGTCTGGATACGTGAAATCTCATAAAGAAGTTAAACCCATCCTTATTTTGGGCATTTGAATGGTCTTGATGACGTCACAATCTTGACATCAAGGTCCTATCTTAGGGGATTCCTTACCATGTGACTAGTCACCGGTGCTCCGGTTACCTTACGGTCTGTCTTTGCGCCCACTTTAACTTCGTGAAAGGTTGTAATTACACACACCTTACATTCCGTTAAATTTAATGTGAAGGGATTATCGATAGGCCCCAACTTTTCCAATAGTCCATGTTATCTCTTCTGCGTATCTTAATAGAACTCTTTCCTGCTACATATTTATCATGAAATAGTAGTATTATATGAGATGATTTTTTTGCCGCCTGCTTCTAATTACATATTACATGTAATTGTGAGGTTTCCAAATTATTTTGTCTTGGAAAATAACAAACAACGTATTTTAGAGAGAATGAGTGTTCTGCTGCTGGAAAAGACTTGAATCCATCAGCCATGCCCACAATACGGTCCTGGATGTACTTGTTGTGGATGGTTTCAGTCTTCTCGGGGGTCAGATGTCTTCGGCAAGTGCTAGTGGAAGGTGATTTGATGTTGGGAGGTCTCTTTCCAATTCATGAAAGTGGCAGATCAGCTCAACAATGTGGGCGGATAAAGGCGGATCAAGGAGTTCAGAGGATGGTGGCCATGTTGTTCGCATTGGAGGAGATCAACACCCGAAACGACATCCTCCCCGACCTCAGATTGGGCGCGCAGATCTTGGACACGTGCTCCGTTGAGACCCATGCCCTCGAGCAAAGTCTACAATTCATCAAGACTGTCCTCAGCAAGTCCAGTGCATTACAATGTAACAATGAAGGGGAACATCAACAGATCATTGGAGTCATCGGAGCTGCTGGAAGTCAAGTCTCAGTGATGGTGGCCTCCATGTTGCAACCATTCAAGATCCCCATGCTGAGTTACAGTTCAACTGGAGTGGAGTTGAGTGAGAAACCCAGGCGAGTCTAATGTCATCTTCAGATTTTTATTTCTATTCAGTCAATTTACAAGGGAAGTACCCCAAGTGCGACGCTCAGATTTTCTTTAAATTTTATACACACGTCGGGTATGGACTAAATATCAATTCTTGAAAGTTTTAGCTCGCGCTTTACGGGCGCCGCCGAGATATCGGACGATTTATGCCGCAGAGAGAGCACGCTAGATGTGGAGAGCGGTCAGAGAGAAAAACGCTTTTTGGCCATAACTTTGGCAGTTTCGTGCGGAAAAATTTGATTTTTTGTAGAAACATTATCCTTTACGGTAGAAATAGGCATGAAACTTTTCGGGCCGAAATTCGGTAAAAAGTCCTAAATTTTCGCCGACTTTCGATCTAAAAATCTCGGTTGCTTCTGCAAAGCGCGAGCTAGGATTCTCGCATATATCTTAGAAAAAATTATTCTAAATTTGTGCCAAGTTTCATCAAAATCTGAGCATCGCACTTGGGGTACTTCCCTTGTTAGTACAGTTTTTATCATACACACACATCGCATTTACGTTTTTTCGTACACATCCCAGCACTTTTTTGCAGCTCTTCATTTTTTGTCGTTGACGCAATTTGATTCATATGTTTTGGCGGGGAAAGTAAATGTTCAAACAACATTCCACTACTGTTTAGCTAAAAATAAGGAAGATGTAACCCTAGACATTTGGATTGTGACTACTTTTTAATTACTCAAAGTGTTTTCAGATTCCAATATTTTTCGAGAGTGGTCCCACCCGACAACCTTCAAGCGAAGGCTATGGCTCATGTTGTAAGTACAAATCGAAGTTATGAAATGGTTTCAAAATATTCGCACGCTTAAGATACAATTTATAAAGTAATTTCTTTAGTTTCACAACGAATGTTTCAGTGACATTTTTTTTCCTTTTGAATATGCGATAACAAAATTTTGTTTTCACGGCGACAAGTTTTAAAAAAAAGCCGTCAGCGAAAATTTTCGGCTTGTGGTGTAGGATCAACGGTGGATAGGTAGATGTAAGGGTAGACACGAGATTAGGAATAGGATTTTATTTAGACAACCACACACGAAAGAAGAGAAAAATGGGATTAAATTATAATAATTGGTGACGAGACATTGCTTTTATATGACTTGGTTTATGCTAATTTCTGTGGGAATTGTGGAGGCTTTTGAGGCTCCACAACACGGCTGATAAAGGGAGAGGGTATGTTACCCCGAGAATAGGTCAGTCCCTGGATAATATAATATTATGGTCAAATTGCCGTCAATATTAGATAAATTGAAAATTCAGATAATCGAAGCTTTCACACCGGAATTTAACATAGACTGTGATTAATGTCGTTAAGGTTAGTGGTAACCAGTTTTACTGCTTATTTCATCGTTCCTAAAAATATTAAATTCTTAGGATTTTTCAGTAAAACTATAAAAATATGTATACCAAAAATGTTAAATTTGATAATCCAAATGACAGAACAATTTGACGTGACCAAAATGACGCCACTTTGACACATGACTGACGCGTCAAGTTGACGACTTAAGGACGGACACAGTCGATTACTGTGAAAATATTAAATTGTAAATTACAGTAGGTTAATGAGAGAATCGGACAAAAATATTTCAGGACTCAGAAATCCGTGTTTTAAATATACAAGATTGTGTTGCAGGTTGCAAAGCTTGGCTGGAATTTTCTCCATGCCGTCGTTGACACAGGATCCTATGGAGAACGTGGAATGGATAGTTTCCGATCAGCTGCCATCGAATTGGGGATCTGCATCGATGGGGAAATCCACAAAGTCAGCAGAAGATGGAGCGACGATCAATTCAAGTAAGATTGTCCATTCCTTATAACCCTTTTCCTTCCATTTTTAGAGATCTCTTAATCCGAATGCGGCAATCGAACAAGGCCCGAGGAGTAGTGATGTTTGTTGATGAAGACAACCTTCGGAGATTCCTAACCAACCTCAAATCCATGATAACCAGTGGAAAACATCCGGAAATGAAGAAGTATTTCTGGTTCATTGCTTCGGATTCATGGGGAATGAAGACGGCTGTCATTCAGGGATTCGAAGATATTGTGCTTGGGGCCATTACAATTGCTCCGAGGATGAGACATGTTCCTAAGTTCAATGAATATTTCCATAATCTCGGTCCAAAGAACACCTTCCTCAGTGAATATTGGAAGTCGATGAACTGCTCGGACAGGATAAATGAGAACTTTGGGAAGTGTTTTAAGTCCGTGAATTACAAATTCAAACAAGAAGCATACGTTCCCAGTGTAGTGGACAGTGTTTACGTGATGGCGAGGGCAATTCACAATTATATTGAGGTAAGTATCTCTTTAATTTTTTTAAAACTTTCTTATGATTACTTCATTTTAGGACCATTGTCATTCGATTGAATGGCAGAGCTGTGCCTTATCTCATATTGGATTTGATGGTGCCCTTCTTCAGCGATATTATCGTAATATATCCTTGGAAGTTGGACATCCACCTCTAATTGATGCGAATGGTGATGGGATCGGACAATATAGTATCTTCCAGTTGGGGAAAGAAGGTGTTTATAGTCCAGTTGGATCATGGAGAACTGGAGTCTTGAGGGAGTTCAACGTGGAACAGGTCCGCAAAGGTCTACAAGTAGGTACCAGCTTATTTTTGATGTTTTCCTCTCAGGACACTGACCTGTAACATCTCATTTTATATAACTTCAGGCGATTGATGGAAGCCGCGTGATTCCGATGTCTGTTTGCAGTGTCCCGTGTGAATTGGGGTATTATAGAGCTTATCAAGATATGGCTTGCTGTTGGACATGCATTCCTTGTGACATATCAACGTCTATCATTGTTAATGAGACTAGGTAACCAAGCCGTCATTTATAATCATTTTTCTGATTTCAGTTGTATTCAATGCCCTCTAGGGAAGATTCCGAATCACCGTTTTGATTCCTGCCGTCCCATCCAGCCGGTCCATCTCCAATGGTCCTCTGTGTGGGCCCTTTCTCCCTCCGTGTTCTCTCTTCTTGGCCTCACTGCCACCATTTTTGTGACCTCAGTATTTGTCCGCTACAACAACACTCCCGTTGTGATGGCTTCCGGACGAGAGTTGTGTTACTGTATGTTGTTTGGTATCGCTCTCTGTTATCTGGCCACCTTCGTGCTTGTCAGCCGCCCTTCCACTTACTCTTGCGCCCTTTCTCGGGTACTTATTGGCCTCTCGATGTGTGCTGTGTATGCGGCCATCTTAATCAAGACCAATCGCTTGGCCAGAGTGTTCAAACCCAGCAGCCCCGTCCGTCCTAAGTTAATATCACCGCCAGCTCAGGTAAGAGTTTATTGCAAAGACGTGTATACAGTAAGATCCTGGTTGTATTTTACAATGAATGGATGCGGAGTTAGACAGCTTCGTCTTCTTCATTTTCGTCTTTCTTTGATTTCTTCTTTTTCACGGAACAGACGATTGTTTTTTGGATCTGAAACAGTCAGTCATGTTATAGTACTGCTGTAATGTTCTTACCTCAGGGGGTTTATCTTCTGCGGCGTTTGCGGCGGCGGCAGTATCAGTCTGAGTGGGTTCTGGGGGTTTGCCCGGATCTTCTGGCTTCGCTGGCTCCGTCGGAGCTTGTACGGCTGGAGTCGAAGGTGCGGAGGCGACCTGGGTGCTGGCAGTTCCAACAGATTGTGCGCAAGGTGATGCCTTCGAAGTGGTGGGCGTGGGTGGCACTTGACTAGCTTTTTTGGACTTACATCCGATCAAAAGGGAGCTCAGACAGACCAAACTAAACACCAGATTGGCTAGCTCGACCTAAAGTATTATCAGGATTCATTTTAGATAAGTGTAGAGGTATTTTGTAAATATCGTATCCTTAACCTACTTACCCAA
Organism: Bursaphelenchus xylophilus; assembly: GCA_904066235.2. Classification (NCBI taxonomy): domain Eukaryota; kingdom Metazoa; phylum Nematoda; class Chromadorea; order Rhabditida; family Aphelenchoididae; genus Bursaphelenchus; species Bursaphelenchus xylophilus. Next base: position 5,265,969 of record CAJFCV020000004.1, read on the forward strand.
TGGTCTTCTAGAGATATCATCCTGACCTCCGACCGATCTTGGAACCGTTCTTACCTACTAATGGCAACTCCTTTCTTTCTCCGGCATTTAAATTTGCATAAAAATGTTTGCAAAACCGGATTTTTGGGAATTAATCTATTCTGGGGATTAAGTGAAAGAAGGAATTAACTCCGTTAGCATTCTGTAGAATCGAAACGACAAATATTTACGATGCGCCTCAAGACATTTTCTGAATTTAGACAGTACCGAATGGCGGAATAGTGGCACTTCCGGAACCGGGAAAAACAAAATACTTATAAGGCTTATTAGAACTGTCACCTGAACCATCTGAATGGATGTATCGTTATATATGTCTCAGGGCACAGGCAAAAATAGTTTTAAGTCACGATTATTGCACGTGGTGACATATTCGGCCTTGCAATGTTTGAATATCCGAAGCCTTTGCTGCATATCCATGCTGTGTTTAATTACACTACACAATTCCTTTTTAGGTCGCTTTATGCGCCTCAATTGTATTAACCCAGTTATTGGGATCGTTGGTATGGTTGATAATGGACCCTCCAGATACGACAGTTGTATATCCGACAAGAACAAAGGCCGTATTAACCTGCAAAGCGACGTCTTCCCATCTCTTGATATCCCTCGGCTTTATTATGATATTAATTTTGGCGTGCACAATTTACGCATTTAAGACGAGGAAGATCCCGGAGAACTTTAATGAGACCAGACTGATTGGCTTTACAATGTACAGCACCAGTATCCTCTGGCTGGCATTCGGTCCGATTTATTTTGCGACTCAGAATAACTTCAAAGTGAGCTTGATTCCATGGATAAGATGTAAAACGTTCTAGATTCAAATAGCCAGTCTCTGTTTCTGCATATCGATGAGTGGGACTGTTGCCTTGGCTTGTTTCTTCTTCCCCAAGGTATATATTGTCCTCTGGCAGCCTTATAAAAACGTCCGTACTCGACATTCAGCCGTGGGAAAGCTGGTGAATCAGCAAATGAGGTTCATCAGGTTAGTGTTTATGCGTGGCTGTTTGCTTTTTTTTTTAATTTTTACCGTTTTAATTTCACTTTCCCTCCAGTCAAATGACAACCCCTCAATCTTCGCATCCTCCAACTCGAGGGATCCAGGAGATTTCCACCAATTACACCTCCTCTTGTCATGAAAATTACTCCGTCCAGAATGCATCTTCCTGTAAGTTATCCGTTTTAAATACTTGGTTATGATCTTTGACGTTTCTTGTAAGGGCGGAGCTTCCCGGGGACGTACAGTTCTTAACCTACTGGTTTTATTGTCCTATCCCATGGTAAATAACGTCCTCGTACCGATTTTCGTAACCATTTACTTTGGCTCCGGGCGCTCTTTTCGGACTTATATATGCCTTGGGGCAGGATCCTTGGCGACCTCTGGCTAGTCTACACAAAGTCCGGCTGGCACTGTCCCTAGAAATGTTTCGAAAGATTTTGTGTCAATTTCTTGGTGTTCAGCTTGTTAATTTTAAGATTTAAAAATTCATTATGAGTCTGTCAGGAAAATAATTTGGACTTGTCGCAGCAAAATGTCGCTAAACTGGTACAGTCACGCTCCAATTTATGGGCGATTCAAGGGCTTAACTATTCCGAATTATTTTTCCGACTGTTCTGATATGGTTTTTTGTTTGAGTTGATGCTTACGGGATTTTATCAAATTGTAATAAATTTCAGCCGAAGCCAGTTGCACGAATCGTTGCATCTCTCCTCCTCCGCCCCGTGCACCCCAATCCACCCCCGCCCCCCTTTCCGCCCAGCCCTCAGTGAATCCGGATCTAGTCCAGCCGAGCATGACATACACAGTAATTACGAATGTAGCGGCGACTGTCTCTGTTTCTAATGGATGCCCTAAGGGCATGATGGAAGAGGAAGATGGCCTCCCTTCCATTGATTCGTCTTCAGTCAGCTCTGAATCTTTGTCTAATGCCTCAGGGTCTAGTCTGAGGAGAAGATTAATCCATCCGCCTGAGGCAATGTCTCCTCCACCAGTCCAGCTGATCTTAAGGGAAATCAGTGAGAATCCTTTCTCCACTTTTCTGTGAGTTTCTTCACCACCGAAGCAGCATTTTTTCACGAGTATATTCAAAAATTTTGCAGTTTTCCTTAAAATCCGTTATTTCGTAGTTAACGAAAATCTGGAGAAGATTCCGGGAACACCGCGAACGTTTTTGATTTAAATTTACACTGGAAAAATGCTGCCTCGGGTCCTTTAAGATACTGTAATAATTGTACGGTACTCTCCGAGTCTTAATCTAAGTGCCTTCCCAATTCCAAATTCAAACTTCAATTAAACCTCAATCTGATCTCATTTTCAACGTAAAATAACGAGTTGTCTCTCTTTCTCTGGCACTCTCTCCGAGTGACCTCTTATTTCGGGTACAGCAAATGATCTCGGTGAAATAAATTTCGATTATTTTTGTTTCTTGGAAGAGTTGATCTAAATTAACACAAGTGTATTTTAAGAGGTCAACTATCAGTCTTTTAATTTATTTACAATACAAATTCCAACAACTTCGAATCATAAAACGGGAATATAATAACAATGCTGTCGATTTACAAAAATCGGACGGTAAGATACGAGAACTTTACAAAATATGGTGATGATGGTAAATGCCCAGAGAAATACAAATGAATACTGAGAAGAAGGCATAAATATATTAATTATAGCAATATAACCTCTCTCATTTACAACTAGTGTATTTGACACTCAAATATTTACAGTACTGCTTGAAGGATTGCAACAACACAGTCTAAAAGGTAATACTAGACATGAAAAAATAATCGATGTACTTACAGAGACGACTGATATTAGATAAGAGGGACAGAGATCGGATCAAGTGTAATATCAAGAATGGGCAATGCGGGCGGAGGAAAGGCGGAGTTGCAGCTGGCGAATGGCCGCGGTCGCGTTGTAAGCCTTGCGCCATTTTCTCTTGGCCAAGGACTTCTTGAGATGCGTGGCCACCGAGATGTGGATATCCTTGGTCCCGGCGGTGTTTCCGCTGATCCTGCAAAAGAACGACATTACAAACAGCATTAATGAGTAAATAAGGCGTTAATAAAACAAACATACCATGGATGATGGAGAGCAGTACGACAACTGTATCTCTTGGTGGGATCACAACACATCAGATGGCTGATGAAATCCTTGGCACTCTCCGAGATGTCGTCCCAATATGGAGAATCGAATTCGTATTCTCCTTTGATGATCTGAGCAAACAGGTTGGCGTCATTCTCGTCATAGAATGGAGGATATCCACATAGTAATATATAGGCAATCACTCCAATCGACCACACATCCACCGCTTTCCCATAAGGCTTCTGTTGAAGGACTTCTGGCGCTACATAACCGGGTGTTCCACATGCTGTGGCCATGATTCCAGACTCCTCGGTCTTCGAAAGACCAAAATCTGAGATCATAATCTTGGAATCCTCGTCGTTGTTGTAATAGAGAAGGTTCTCTGGCTTCAGATCTCGATGAACGACACCATTGTCATGCATAAAGGCCACAGCTTCGAGGACTTGTCGGATCAGGTTGGAGGCATCCCTCTCAGTGTATGATCCCTTGGCCACAATCCGATCAAACAGTTCTCCACCCGTCACCAACTCCATCACGAGGTAGACATAGCCTTTCTCTTCGAAAGTATCGTATAACTGGACTATATTAGGATGTCGGAGTCTGAAATAATTACTTTGTTATACTATACATGTAATCTGATTGTTAAAATAGTAATCCCCACCTCCTGAGAACTTTGATTTCGTTTTCGAGTGATTCCTCTTTTCCCTTGAGGGCTTTTTTGTCGATGCATTTGACGGCCACCATATGGCCCGGATCAAACCTGCATTCCGCCAGATTTACTCTGGAAAAGGCGCCAGTCCCCAGCACTTCTCTGATGTCGTATTGATCATATAAAGAGCATCCCGAGGGGGACTCGTTGATGCCATTCATCTCGGTTGGAGGCATCTGAATTGGATTCTGAATGACAGAAGTGGTAGGGAGAGAAGAGGGGTCCAGGGCTGGCTGCTGGCTCGCGGGGCCGGGCTGTCGTCGCTGGAAAAGGGGCATGGGCGGGTAGCCGAACACCGCGCCGAACTGGACTGGCGCGGGCGGGGGCGGCGGGACGGAAGCGGACGAATTGCCCGAAGCAAAGAATCCCGCCTGATCTGATGTGTACACGTCGATATCCAGGGCTGGATGTCGCGGAAGACCTTGAACTTATTGCTTTCGATATCTGATGGTATCTGAATTAATATAACATGAACATGCGTCATTTGCAAGCCCGCACTTCGCGAGAAGAACAAGTGTAATGGAAAAAGCAGTCAGACGACCTCAAACTTACATACCAAGAGCGTGTATGCAACATTCTCCAATTATCACGCACTAATAAAAACCAGGAAAAGTAAGGCCCGCGATAATTGGCAGATTACACATAAACCGAAAGCAATTATGATGCAAAACGCGATTTTACTTCGAGACAAGCACGCGAGCAATGCCGAGAACAACAGAAAATGAATCCTGCAGATTTTGGAAGCCCTGGGGTGATTAATCCCCGAGAATAAATACAAATCCAACCATAAATACCTCAGGTCCTAAGCCTTCAAATGTCTAAAACCTTGCGTCCCGCGCCTTGTCGGGCATGTTTAATTTGTCGGAGCCCCGTCGAAATCCCTTAAACCGAATAAATTCCCCCGAAAGTGGCAAAGCGTGTAAAACACACTACTAGTTTAGAAGGGTTACTTCTGAGCGGCGCAAGGGTTGTGTAAGGCCATGCCTTCTTGGCCAGGTGCTATACCGGAAAGGAATTGGAATTATACAAGAACGTCGCCAAATCTGCGTCAGAAATGGTGTTATCCCCTGACGTCAATGGATGAAACAGAATGGAGCCGGGGATTTAGACCGGCTCTCTCTTCGCCCTAATCCCCCATTACACTCATGTTACATCAAAATATATTAATGTAGTCAATAATAGGTTCCGTGGATGTCATCAGAGACGCTACATTTAATATTCATGTCGTTGAACGTTGATTGAAGTGCAAAGAAACCCAACACCAACTAAAAACCACCCGGAAAACCTCGGGAAAGTTAAAGAAATCTTCACGTAGGAATATCAGACTGTACTTTACTCCACTCCTAAAAAACGTTTCATATCAAAGGACAAGTTGTTGGGAAGAGATTATCTTTATCACTGACAATCCATGAACTCTTCAAGTACAAGGAAATTAAATTGCAAGGAATGGTCTTTAAAAGTAATCATAACTTTCAAGGGATCCGCAATAAGTTTCGGAAATAAAACAGCTTCGATTTAAAGGAAAGACATTAGTTACTAAATTCGAGAAAAAGTTCTCGGAAGAAGGGATACTGTAACACTTAAGTTAAGTAAATTGAATGTAAGCCCGAAAAAATGGAAATTTATTTGTAAAATTGAATAAACCGGGTTACATTTGTGTAGAAACAGGGCAGTAAATATATTCTCATGACTTAAAAACCTATTATTTACATGCAAATCGATCGTTTAAAAGAGTATTATTGGCGTGTAAAGTTATATTACCGACTAACACGACCTCTTCTCATTAAAAGACGAACTTTCTGGTTACTTGGAAAAGAGAATACTTCCATAAAATATGGCCAACTGCTTCGATTACTGGTTGACTCTACTCTTATCTCTCGCGGGGAAAACAAAACACGAGAATTTGTATAACCCAGTAATCACAAAATAATAGTGATTATTGATATTTAAAAAGTAAAGCAAGTGAAACCAAAAATCCCTTCAGATCGTATCTTTGCGTATCTAAAATAATGTAAAAGAAAGACGTCAATGCAATTACGGGAATGTATCCCTCAAAAAAGCCCTCGGGCAATGTTGACTTGGACTGGTTGTAAAGTGGATTTAGTAATTAATTGTAAGTCCGATAATAACTGACGTCCTCAGGCTAAATCCCTTTGCCGGATACGAATTACCTCATTTCCATCTTAATCTGGCCTTAATTAGAAGTCAATAATTGTTGTAATCAACTCTAAGAGGACTAAAAATGATGATAAACAAATACTAACGTTGTTTGCACAATCAAAACGTCGTAAAAGTTACAAAAATACGATCCAAGATAGTAAACTGCGATATTGTACTAGATCGTACTCTGACCCTATTATTTCCTTGGAAATTACTCTCGCCGAACGTGCTAAGCGTAGGAAAATGGGGCCAAGAACGGGGGCCAAATGGGAAATAATGCGAGAAAACCCTGAATATGGATGAATGTAACAGAACAAGGGCGCCGGAGGGGAAGATAATCTCTTTTTCGGCCCGGGCCAGATGATAGTTTGTCCCACAAATTTTCTCGAGCGAAAAAACGAACGGCATCATGGAGTCGTGGCCTCGCGAAAAAACAAACCCATTAATAAATTGGACGGGGACCAGTTGATGAGTGCACATCTACATAAACTACTACAAGATGGGCTAAGTAATTACCCGAAATGATTAAAAAACCAACTGGAAGGACGATCGGGGGACTAGACATGGAGGTAGGAAGCAAATTTAAAGTAAGTCAAATACAAGGAAATATCTTCTTATGACTCGGGGCCCCTCCCTTAACATTATTAGATTTCTCGCTTTTCGGCCGCGCAAACTTTTCACTGTTCAAGAGCGATGTGAAAGTAATGTAAAAGTAACGTCAAGTGATATGAGAGAGGCTGCAGATGACAGCTGGATTCGCGGAAGAGGCGGATATTCATTAAAGAAGGCCCTCCGGCCATGACTGGGAATGACCGATAAGTACATCAGGGATACAAAAATAACCGATTTCTGCTATACAATCGCGCTAAATGAGTACTCAAATACTATAATGGGACTACGAACTGAAGGGTTTCGAAAGGACAGCAGATTACTAAAAATACAACCAGCTATTTCCCAATCAAAAATAACAAATCGATGGTCGTAAGGAGTAAAGATAATGCAAATAAAGTATTCAGAAAACAATGCTTGATTAATTTAACAGGAGTGACGGATATCTTTTTAGGCTGTTACTTATCACAATTTGAGCCCTAAACAAAGCAAAAGAAGAGAGCTCATCAAGCAATCTTCTCCTAACCAGGCCCAAATGACCTAGTTCTGAGCAGTGCTGCATAAGTGCCGAATGCAAAAGCCTACGGCAGTTTTCGCGAAAGAAACATAGTTGGAAATAATTAAACACGCGTTAACCAAACACCTGGGGCATTAAGAAGACAAACTTTATTTTTATTTTCACCTAAACCAACTAATATCGGGAAGAAAGCCTGGAGACAGCGCCACTCTTTTCGTGAGCCAGAAAAACGTTGCACTTTGTCTGAAAGGAAGAACTGAGGGTGAAGGATGGCCGGAGAGACAGCAGAGGCACAGGAAGAATAAGAAATAGTGCCACGAGTGAGGCCATAATCCCAAGGACGGCCGGAAAACGGCCGAAAGAGCGGTTTGCGCCGCGGGCCCTGCTCGACTTTTGAGGCCCCGAATTTCGAACCAAAATACCGGAGAATTTATTTAATAAATATTAAAACAGGAAGGTTTGATTAATTGGATTACTTGGCCTTACGGTAATCACGAAAGAAAAGTGACAGATGGAACGGCGTCGGAAGGAAGGGGAAATGAGTCCGGAAAAAGATAATGCCCTTAAGGTTTAGTCCCAGAAAACCCCAAGACTTCAGATTCCCCACGATGGCTATTAATTTCGAGTAGCGATTACCTCAGCTAGCAATTTCATGGCGAAACCACCCAATTTGGCCCAATGGATGCCCTTAAGGCAAAAACAGAATAATTATCAAAAAAAAAGTCAAGGACAAATCTATTAAATCGTACATCTTGACAAGAATAGGGACCCCGAAAGAATAGCTAACAACGAGAAAAGCTGTCAAATCGCCTAACCAAGGCATCAAATCCCTCCTAATTAACGAAAATTGCTCGTAACTGGTAAAGTCTCAGAAATATAGCATACACGGAACTTGGACCGGTCTTCTCAAAAGTCCAAAAGTCAGCGCAAATGAATTTTTGCCCAAGGGCAAATAACCCAGGAAAACCCAAAAATCGAAAAGTAAACAGGAAAACTTTCGAAATATGTCAAAAGTGTAGACAAAGAAAGGGATCACAAGTTGAGGGGTCCCGGCCAAAGAGACTGCATTATCGGTGGCCAAAAAAGGAAACAGAAAACTCGAGAAAAGGGCTATTTCTCGCTCCTGTGCGGCCTCGTTTTCGGCCGAATCCGTTCGGATTTGTGTTTGAGAAAGCCGAGAAACGGGCCGGCCTCAGAAGACGAAACTCATGGCCACATTCCCGGGAATATGCGGCCCAGGCCAGGTCGGCCATGTATAATCGCTGACTGGATCAGACTCGAGGGTGTTGTGGACCAAATCAGCCATGCGCTGGGTCCACCCCTCTGCCTCGAGGCCCTCAGGTAATTGAGTCCCCTCACGTGAAAACACCTCCGGCAAATAATTCATGCACCAGGAAATCTGAAGCCGAAGCTTCCAGAAGGGGCACGGATTACACTTAGGGATGTAGAGTAAACTTGGGGATTAAGAGTTTCAAACAGGCAGAAACGGGGCAGATTGGGACGGCATGCATTATTCAAATATCGAGAGTATACACCTTTCTATGGGGACCTCTAATCCGATTTGTTTCGTCTAGAGTCATAATCTTCCCAATTCGTTATAATAATTGATTACGTCTCCAATCGCATCAACGAAGACGTATAAAATAATAAACCGCTTAAGGATGCTCTTCAAAGTACTAAAAGAACTGTAAATTCATTTACAAAAGCGAGATGACAGCGTTCCGTGAACATAAAGCTAATTAAAGTAATCAGATTTCGGATTCAAAGCGGCGCAATACCTGTGTTATTTAACGGCAAAAACAGAAACAAAATGCATTACTCTAATGGATGACACAACTAGGGCAAGCTCCTGCTCACAATCTCGTATTTATTAGGGTGGTCCAAAAGTCTTTTCGTTTTTTTTGTTAAAACTTTAAACATAATTTTACAACAAACGAAAACTAGTTAAGTTTCGAAGTAAAGGCCGTTTGAATCTATGGCTTGAACCCATCTATCGGCAAGTTGTGCGATCCCGCTGCGGTACCGCTCCTTGTTCATAGAGGCGAAAAACTCGCGGCACCCGTTTTCGACATCGTCCAGATCATTGAGGCTACGACCACGCAGAAAGTGTGCCATGGAGCGAAAAAGGTGATAGTCGTGTGACACAATGTGCAGACTATTCGCTGGATCTGGAAGAAGTTCAATGGCGTCGAGAGTTTTGGTTTTTTCCTTCGTTTGTTTGGCGGTGCGAGGTTTTGCGTTGCCTTGTTGCAGGGGTACGCGGGTTTGATTGATCAAAGCGGGATATTTTTTGCCAATCGCTGCATACATTCGATCGAGTGGAGTGTAGTAGAGGTCTGCGTCGCTAGTCCGACCATTTGGCACGAAGTCGAAGTGAATTACGCCTTCAAAATTGCTTTTTAAGACGTCTTGCCCTCGAGGTCCGTGTCGCCGTCGTTGAATCGTTTGAACCAATCGCGCAGTACGATCTGAGACCACATTGTAGCCTTCAACTTCGCTTATCTTCTTTGCTGCTGCAGTTGCGTTGAAGCCTTGTTTTCGGTAATAACGTAAAAAAACACGAATTTCGGATTTTTCCATGTTTTTTCTACAGCTTAAAAGATTTTAAATAAAAGACCAATTAAAATTTTTAAAGGACCACAAAAGGTATTTTTTGAACCGAAATTTGCTCGGCTAAAAAATTGACTATCAGGGATTTTCGCGTCGAGAAAATTCCGAAGAACAAATGTTCTCGATTTTTTTCGGATAAGGAGATTTCCGGAGTTTTTGTTCTGACCTCCCTGCAGGCATTCCTGGACATCGGCTGGCAATGTGATTCGATAAAATGGAGGATCATCCCTGATTCTGCAGTCTCAATTTGGACCTCCACCTCGAAAAGTAAGTTAATATTTTAGTGTTTTTGGCTATTTTAGGTAATTTTTAAGGCGGTGAAGCACGAAAATGAGTTTAGTTCCAAAATTAGCCACCCAGGAGTGCTGGTGGTCGAGTTTTTGGGAACATCGAGTCAAAAATTTGGACCAGGATACCTAGTATAATATCGTTTTTTCCAGGTATTGAATCCAGATGCAGCCAGACGGCTCAAAGTTGCGCTACGAGGGCACACTAAAGCCTACAAATAGATTTTCGACGGGTATAAACCAATGGGAATTGAATATTCGACGTGATGTCAAATCAAAAACGTAAGAGTTTTACTTTGTTCTGCAGTTTAGGCCTGGAAATGTTTGATTTTTGAGCAAGCCAATGGGGTAAGCTTCCTAGTGATGCTCTGTGGAATGCGGTTGCTCCATCTTGCGCCATCCCAGACGGCTAACCATGATCAATGTGTAACATTATTTTTTCAGGCTAGCGCGCTCCACGACCGCAAAGCTTCGACTATGAGAAAGTTTAGACAGAACGGACAATACGAAGATCTCATCGATGACAAGGGCAAATTCAATTTATCATTTCTTTTAAATAGTAACAAAAATACTTCTCATTGGTAAATAATAAATATAATAACGCAATTGTAGCTGCAGGGACTTTTGAATCCACCAGAATTGTTTTGTTGAGCCCTCTAGACTCGGCTGGCGGGCATTGGTGCCGGGATTCCTGAAAATAGTACATTACGTTAGGCGTTTTGGTCAATTTTTTGTCTCAATCTTCTCAAAAACTCGTTATTATTACCTAAAATAGCCAAAACCACTAAAATATTGACTTACATGTTCTTTTCGAGGTGGAGGTCCAATTTGATACAGGGATGATCCTTCATTGTGTCGAATCCATAGGTCGAAACTCTTACGTTTTTGATTTGACATCAAGTCGAATATTCAATCCCCATTGGTTTATACCCGTCGAAAATCTATTTGGAGGCTTTAGTGTGCCCTCGTAGCGCAACTTTGAGCCGTCTGGCTGCATCTGGATTCAATACCTAGAAAAAACGATATTATACTAGGTATCCTGGTCCCAATTTTTGACTCGATGTTCCCAAAAACTCGACCACCAGCACTCCTGGGTGGCTAATTTTGGAACTAAACTCATTTTCGTGCTTCACCGCCTTAAAAATTACCTAAAATAGCCAAAAACACTAAAATATTAACTTACTTTTCGAGGTGGAGGTCCAAATTGAGACTGCAGAATCAGGGATGATCCTCCATTTTATCGAATCACATTGCCAGCCGATGTCCAGGAATGCCTGCAGGGAGGTCAGAACAAAAACTCCGGAAATCTCCTTATCCGAAAAAAATCGAGAACATTTGTTCTTCGGAATTTTCTCGACGCGAAAATCCCTGATAGTCAATTTTTTAGCCGAGCAAATTTCGGTTCAAAAAATACCTTTTGTGGTCCTTTAATATATATTATGATAAAGCAGCTCAAGACCTTTAAAAATATATATAATACATTCATCTAAAAGTCTTTATTTTGTACAAAAACAATTGGACAAAAAGACACCTGAAAAAACGAAAAGACTTTTGGACCACCCTAATATTTACACTTTTAAATCTTTGGATATTTCGTGCAAACAAATAAATAAAGGGTAAACTAAACATAGCCGCCGCCCTTTGTTGAAATAGGACTATAGTGATGTCATTAGAAAAGGAAGGAATTATAATGAGATGGGGAAGAATTGGATTAGACACAGAATACCCAAATTCGGCGGGTTTTACAAAAAAAGGCCCTCAGAACGCTTAAATAAATAATTGAGTGTGATTACCGCTTTATTTAAATATTTGGAAAAATTCTTGCATGAGAATTAAAACAAGTTTTTTTCGAAAACTAATCCAGGGATAATTGTTAAGAAATATGCCCACAAATTTCTACAACCTTGCCCCCAACGACATGCCCCCAAATAGGCGTGCAGAAGCTGTCCCCCAAAATATTTCCAACATGCCCAAATATACAAAAATTACAGTGGGAGCTATATTTCACCTCGGACTGAAAAATTTTGAAATTCGCAGTGTTGATTAGGTTAAGTAAAATTTCCAAGTTTGTGACTAATTGACAAATGTTGACTTATTACGTAATCACCACTGCGAAATTTTGTGTGATTACCACCCTAAAATCACACCAATTTTTGCATTTGGAGGCATATTAGGAATATTATTTTAAAGACACAAATTTGGGGGCATGTGTTTGGGGACAAAATGATAGAAACTTGGGATCAACCACTACCACTGCGTTGTCCTTAATCCAGTGTCTGGTTTTGAGGATTTAGATTGCGTATGTGCATGGTGCGTATTTGTATTACTGAATTTTTGAGGGTCTCATTAATTGGCAATCCTGTTCATTTCAGAATAATTAAGAGCATGTCGCCTGTTGCCAGCATTTCCAACTGGCGTTCCAATGTCACAAAATTTTAACTTTCCCGGAAAAAAGGTACAATACGAGTTCAAATGAGTACCCGCAGACCGTTTAAAAATGTAAACACTCATGCAAACACGTTCTCTTAACATTTATTATTGATGTTTTATTTTGTTGTCAAATGAGGTTTGGAATGAAACAAGCAAGGCCTGCAGGCAATCCAACTAACAACAACTACACAAAATTTTGATAATATTCCGGAAAATATTTCATCGGATTTAATAATTCAATCCCTAACGGCAGCAGCCAAAAATAGCACTAGGATGGCACCAAACATCAAGAGCAGCAGCCGTATGAACATTTTCTCCATTGCCGGGTTGTCAATGTGACATTTTTGTCAGGAATTTTCCTAAATATGCCTCTTCGAGGGCGCTTTCTACCGTAATCTCCCGACAGGGAAAGAGTATAAAACTAAAAAATGCTGTTTTATTTATAAAAGTTAAGTACTGGTAGCACAAAGCATGCATCTAAACAAACGTTAATTTCTGTGTTGCACTGCTCTGCAAGACTCTTTCTTTAAATACACAAGGCAATCGCAGTATACAGTGAGGGACGGGATCCAATGGCAAAAAAACGACTCATTTTGCATCCTGGAAGGGACCAAAATGTCTCCAAACCCTTCCCTTCTCTAAGCTAAAAACCCCGATTTGAAGAGCCCGCCTTGAAGGAAAGGGCGCGCTTTTCAAAGCGGATTTTTTTCGCTTAGAGAAGGGAAGGGTTTGGAGTCATTTTGGCCCCTTCCGGGATGCAAAAGAAGACGTTTTTTGCCATTGGATCAGGTCCCTCACTGTATGTTTACAGACTTTGCAACTACTCCGTTCGCAACATTTCAAAGCTCATCTTTGAACTCGAAATTGCAAATTTACGTGTTGGATTTCCGAAATGAAAAAGATTTGTAATTCCCGAAGGACCCATACCCTCCGGCACTTGTCCTTATCTCATCTCCCCGACCCCGTCTAATCTCCGCTGTAAACAACAATAGATCTAATCCTAATTATGTATGCAAATGCGCCCATAAAAGGGACTCATCCCTCTCCAACCTTTTCTAGTCATCCCATCTCCACCATGCCTACTGGATGCAACAAACCCTGGCTGATCTGTGCGGTCTTCTTCTTTGCAGGTATCTAAAATCATAAAGACTAATGATCTCAGTGATCATTGTAGGGTTGGCTATAATGGTAAATGCAATTCCGACGGCTTCCGGACCTGGGAAGACCGAGCCGGATGAGAGGATCAGCTCTCACGTACTTGATATATCCAATGGAAGCCCAGCAAAAGGCGTCAAATTGGTTAGCTTTAAGTACAACGACAGTACCCAGAGATGGGTGGAGCTGCGCGAAACGTGAGTTCATCTTATAATTATATGCCCACAATCCATTTATAATACTCGGACAAACAGTGTAGCCTCAGAATAATATACTGTCTTCGAAAATATAATTAAACCTATTATTATTGTAAATTCGGACAGACTAATTGGCGAGTATATTAACTTACGCCGAGAGAGCCAGCCTTCTGCGCTCTTGACATTATCCTGAACGCCTATTAAGGTTACATCCAAAGGCACTGTCATCCCAAGTTAGGAAACCTTCCCTTCAGTCTAATAAGATTAAATGATCTGTGAAATAGTATAATGACGATTAACCTTAGAGTAACTGATGCGAATGGAAGAGTAAATTCAGTCCATCCGGGTCTACCATTGGACACCGGAATCTACAAGATCACTTTCCATGTACAAGAATACTTCGACAACCTCAATCAATCTACTTTTTACCCGCAAATTGATGTGAGTACTACACTTATTTTGTTATCTTACTTTAGGTGGTGTTCCGAGTAACCGATGCCAACCTCAAACTGCATGTCCCTCTGACATTGAGCAACTTTGGATACTCGACCTACAAAGGCCAATAGAATCGATCTTTGATAAAAAAAAATCTTGCGCTTTATCTCTTACGACATTTATACGAATAAATATCAACGTTAGAATACATAAATAAACTCGTTGGAGTGGAAAAAACCGTTATGGGGACATTTAAAAGGATGGACCGTAGAAAATAACAAGAAATAACCAAGAAAAAGAAATAAACATAAACGACTTGTACAAAAAACTATGTTTGGGCGAAATGGAAACAGAAAACAAAGATAACACTGAATATGCACAAAATAACGATGAAAAATAAAAATAAGGTCAATGGAGTTTGAGAAAAAACTATGAGCTAAGATGAGTTGGAATAAAATATGCTTCGATGGGGATTACTTCTGAAGATAAGACCAATCTGCCAAAGACAAGCGCGGAAAAGTTTGCGCGTTCCGGTAATTTCTAAAACAGCCGTATACACCATGAGTAAAATCAAAGTCTTACCGTTCCTTCTCGTGAACTTTGAGATGGGTTTTGGCATGACTGTGATGAGCAAACAATCTACCGCATATTGAGCAAGCAAAAGGCTTCTCCCCCGTGTGCTTTCTTCTGTGAACATTCAGATTCGAATTAGTCGAGAACGACTTCCCACATTCCTCACATGAGAACGGACGTTCTCCATTGTGGATCCTAAGATGCCTCTTCAGTTTCGGCATCGTCACAAATCTCTTTTGGCAAACATTACATGAGAATACTGGCGGCGCATGGGTGATATGATGATACCTTAGAGAGCGCTGTCTTTCAAACATTTTCCCACAATTTGGAAAAGTGCATTTAAACTTTTTCAGGATGGGAGTCTCGGAAGCGACAGGAAGAACAAATCCTTCTCCAGATCTTTTGATGACCGTGCCCTGCAACATAGACGAAGAAGGCTCGACCTCGGGGAATTCGGAATGGAAGTCATCGTAGAAGGGCTCCAACTGAGGCTCCAGTTCATTGTAATCATCGAAGTGGGCTCTAAACGTGTTAACTCCTCAATAAGCTGACACTTACAGTCGATCCTCGTTCTCAGTACTTTTGTACAAATCCATTTCACCAGCATGTTCATCTATAATACCATTGCTAGCAGGTTCCTCCATTCGTTGGCAGAGGAAGGGATCTGAAGCCAAATCCGTGGACGCAGCCAGAGGTTCGTCGATGTTGGACTCCACCTGATGCCTCTCTGTGGGAACTGATTCCTTAATTCGGGGCTTGTCATACAGAATCTGGATTGTTATAGGATTGCCAGCATTCATGAGCAGAGAATCCATTGGAATCGCCAGATATTTGACAGATGTCGCCGATGGGGTGTTGAGGGGGATATCGCTTGGCAAAGGTTTCCGGATTACTGCAGCCGGATGAATAGACTTTTGTGAACGCGAATGCTGAAGAGTAAACACACTTCTAGATTTTGTTTTGGAATTGTAAACGAGTCGTCCCGTCGAGTCAGCAGGTGTTAACTGCAGAGCATGAAGCATCCCCTAAAACTTGGCATTCATATCAACAAACCTAACTTCAAAAGTATATCAATGTTAAAGAAACATTATATAAAAACAGATTAACTAAAAATACATGCTTTATTAATAAATAATTGACAAAATAAAGACTATTGTAATCGGTATTCAAGTGAGATATTCGTAAGAGCGAGAATGGAATGACTAAGAAAAGAAAATGCGTTAAAAAATACCCTTAGGACAATATACTTTGAAGGTTAATCCTTTTTAGTTCTTTTGAGGCAAGAGTTTCACAAGCTGAGCCAAATCTTCAGCCAGGGATTGGCCTAGCTGTTGGTCGTGGCATTTACAGGATATCGAACAGATAGATTCCTAAAATTTTAGAAAAAATTAACTTGAAATTTTTAAACTGGCCTTTTGTTTTAGTAGAACACATATTGGTTTGCCATCGAAACTATGTGCATATAAAGTGGCGGCATCTTCGGTCTTTTCAACAACTGAAACAATACATTATACCATATTATATCAGGTCATTCAGGGTCGACAAAATTTTCTTTCCACGTCGGATTTCGGTAAGGCCAAGAACGGGTTGCCAAAAATTTCATTCCACCTTGGCTTGTAACTCATGAGCCAGAGGGCGGTAAGACATGATTGTAGTATCGCTGTATTGTGACAATCTCCCCTTTCAATATTTATCCCATGTTTACAAGTTTTCGACCATACCGCCCTCTGGCTCACGAATTACACACGTCTTAACCCAGCGGTTCCTGAGACACGAGGCGAATAGAAAATTTTTTCGGCCGGTATAAATAAAAACATACCCGAGAAGTTAGATTCATTGGTGATTCCATCAACCACCTCGAGGAAATTCCTTTTAGATTCTACTGATGGACTAGCTGAGCTAAGCAATTCCCCACTGCTGATCATGAATTCGAACGAAGAACTAAAATACAATCATTAACGCTAAATGAAAACCCACTTTCCAATTGTCGCAAATTTCAAGAACAAGATACTTTTGATCTCCAATCTGAAGTCCAATTTTTCTGTTACAGTATCCCTGCCTTCTTCAACCAAATAACTTATTGTGCACCGCACCCTGTGGGTTTGATGTGGATTCTTTACATTAAGATGTAACCCATGCTGATTTGAGGACCTTGGTTGTAACTCAAATGGTAGTTTCAATGTCCCCTCTTTCTTAGAATCCAGCGACACGGAGTCAGATTCCAAAACAAATACTTCGATCATCTTGATCAAATCATTTCCTTTGTTTTCGATCCGCAAAGTTATAGTCACCTTCTGATGTTCCAATTCTCCAATTTGAATAGAAGAATCGACTGCCACTCGTTCATTAAAGCAAAGTTTTTTGAACGAATTGTCAAAGGATACCGGTAGAGTATTAGGTTTGACCATTTCATCCGAATTGAAAACAAGGATGTCCTGAACCAAACATATTAGTTAACCGTTAAACTTTCTAAGCGTTTTAACCCCGTCCAAAGATCATAATCACATACCTCAACACTTGTCTTGCCCTTTCCTTTATCACTTCTTTTCGGTTTCTTTGAATCTTCATCAATGGCAGTGTAAAGATTCTCTTCCTTTATTTTTTTCTTCTTCTTTTTGCTCTTTTTCTTCTCTTCAACTGGTTCCGTTTCTTTTGTCTTCTTTTTCTTCGATTTCTTCTTTTCTTCTTTGTGACCACCATTTTCCTTATGTATTCTGAATGCATCAAACGATTCTTGTTCAAATGCCCTTGGCCGTTCGTAAGGCTTAGGGGCGAACAATCTCTCATCATCTCTCAAAGGAGCATCCAGATCCATATCGAGTGCCTTGAACTCATTCGAACGTCCATTCTAAAAACAATGGTAAAACTTTATTTACGCTTACCACTTCCTTTTCATCATCACTACTTAGTGCGTTATCCGGCATCTCCCCGTCATCTCGGTTTACGTTATGAACAACCACGGCATCATCTTCTTCCTCAGAACTGGAGAGAACCGAGAGATTTTGCATTTTGGATTTCTTCTTCTTGGTTCCCTTCTTTGTTTTCTTCTGTTTCTCCACCTTCACCGTCTTCCATGACATTGTCGAATTCTGTTGTTCCATGTATCTAAACATCAAAACAACTCAAATTATTCAAATAACCACACCTATCCATTCCAATTACTCCCGGAATTTCCAAAGGGCTCTGGAGATCTGACGGGTCTTGATACTTCGCCCTCTGTTTCGACACTTGACTCAGTTGACTCTGATTGGATTGGCTCTTCTGAATCGGCTTGGTGACGGCTTTCATGTAATAAGGATTGTTTTCTTGTTCAAATTGTCTTCTCTTTTTTCCTTCTTCAATTTCTTTCTGGGTCGCCGTCTTTGTCAACTTCCCATTCTTCGGTGTTTCCTTTTCTTTTTCCTCACCTTCAGAGCTTTCCAGATAAGATTCAGCGGCTAATGCAAACTGGCGACGAGCTGCATCGATGGTCGGGACCTCATCTGCATCTTCATCATCCGAATCGGTTTCCACCAAAGGCTCCACAATCCAGGCGTCCAAATCAAGGCTAAAAATTCCCATAATGCGATTAGAAAATCTTTGACATACCCCTCTGGCAGCGGAACTTTTCTTTGGGCTTTCGAAGCCACCGGATTCAGTTCACCTTCGAATAATGCCGCGAATGATTCACCGATCTTCTTCTTCTTTATATGTTCAGATTCTACGAATTTAAGTAGATGTAGAAGATTACAGGCCCGTTCTTGTGCTTCGAGATGATCAGAATATTGAAATTGAGGTAGTTTTGACAGCACCAGATTATCGAGACTCTCAATCGCGTCCCAGTCATCTTCCTTCTCGTATTGGAGTAATAAAAAGGCATACAATTTGGCAATGTTTTGAATGTAAACACTTAGAAGATCTCCGGGCACCAGGGACACTTTGGTCTTCAACATGGATTCAAGGACCGACATTATGTCATTTACATGTCTAAAATACTTTGAGTACAGTATGAAATAGATGCAAACCCAAAAACCAAAACGACAAACTCACTCTGCATATTCACCGCAAATCCATGCCGCTGCCAACAACACCGCCGAGATGTTATTCCTTTGGGCAGAGTTGGCCGACAAAAGAAGATGAGCATTTTCCACCAACAAAGCCATTTGAGATACCGAGTAATGTCTAATAGACTGGACTCTGACTGTTACATCTTGGATCTAAACAGCCACCCATTAAATAAAAGCAAATACTTACCTGTTCAGCAATCAACACTCCGTGTTTGGACCCTTCGACCTTTGTCAATTCAACTAATACTGATATGTACCATTCAAAGTTAGTAATATACTGATAATTCTTATGAGAACAAATAGAAATGATCCTGGCCAGCAATTCGTCTCTGTAGAATGCCCCTTCTGCTTTATCCACATGATCCATCAGCTTCCGAACAATCTCCATTATATTCTTCTTGGAAACCATACCGTATAAAAGATCTAGCGCTCTGGAAAAAAAGAAATAAAATGAGAATAATGCTACTCTTTATCAATGTTGAGGAACATACCGAAGTCTAATACTCTCGTCTTTGTCATCCAAACATCTTAAAACAATATCTTTATGTGCTTGAACAGCTTTCGGATGAGTCAAAAGAATTCTTCCCATAGCCAGAAGTCCAAGGTATTTCAAATTCTGATCCGAATCTTCGATCAGCACACCCAGTTTTTGCACACATAACTAAAACGAACAATTTCACATTCAAATTCACTTACCTGTATTGACGGAGTGTAATCCCCGGGACCTTCAGAAGAGATACTGATCAATACCGCGATCACCGTGTTGATACATTCGTAGAGTAAAGACATCGCCGATGTACTATAATACAAGACGCATAAAAACGAGCAAATAACCTACCTGTTAATCAAAGTAGTAAGTGGTTCCAATAACTTTTTGCCCAGTCGAGATTCCAACGGCACTAAAGACCCGAATAGTTTGATTATCTTAATCAACATCCAGTTATTTGAGCTTGTAGTCATCAATTTAAAGAAAAGCGGGGCCAAACTCAGGTAATTTCGAGGGTTCTTCCTCGCCAATTCGCATATTACATTAACTGCAGCACTTTGGACTCCTAAACACAAATAAATAACCAAAAATTAATTTCTACCTGGATCAGAGTCCTCCAATTTCTCCTTTAGCCGAGAAAACGTTGGTCGCAAACTCTCTGGATACTTTAAGAAGATCTTATATAAGAGTAACACCGCTTTCTTCCTCACGTAAGGTCTACTTGACGTCAACTAAAAAAATAAATAAAATAAAACGTCCTGGTCTTACCAAGTTGACAACATCATTAACCAAATCTCTCGACAAATCTGATGTAGCAAAACAGGCAAGACCACTCAGTGCGACTCCACAATCATACATATTACTGCTTTGAAGGTCCTTTCGGATCATATTCGTTGTCAACATTAACACGTCTGTCTCGTCATTAAAACATTGAGTGGCGGTTAGGTATCCAATCCTCTTCTCACTGTATTTGGTAGAAGCCATAACCTCTATGATGTTAAAAGACGCCCAGCTGATGTCATACCCAAGCATTTGTAACTAAAATAAAACTCTGAACCAAAACTACTTACATATGCGAGCTTCTCAATCGCATTGGCTTTTATAAATGGGGAATCTGTTCGGAGCTCGGTCTTTATCTCCTCCATACAGGCAGCGATATATCGTCCCTGAAGTAGTTGACATAAATATTACATTGAACATGTTCTTTAAAAAATTGCAAGAAATCTCACCTCATTTTCCTTATTATTCCTAATTCCTCGGATAAGGTCTGTCAAGTTTTTGTCGAATAGACGGTCGATATTATTCCTGACCTTTCTAAGTGCCATCGCCACAAAAACAAATTAACTTAACCAGGTCTTAGAATTTCTATTATCTATCTTCCAACAACATTACAGATTGTCTGTTCGTCAGATGGATGCCGAAAATAGGAATAGAGGGCCAAGTCTCTCCTTTTGCGTGCCCAACAAGAAAACCAATGCCCTGCGGCAGCGGATTTCTGGCTCCGAACAAGGAAAAGAGAGCCTTTTGTGAAAGAAAAATGGTGAAGTTCAAAAAACTTGTTAATTTAGAAATGTAAATAAATTACTTCCGATAAAAGAACACCGTTTGAAAAAGAGAACACGGTCTGTCCTTGTTTTATTGATAAAATTTTCGATTTTCATAAATTGTTGAGAAATCAATAAACACGGGTTTTGACATTCCGTTCAATTATGGAGATTTAGTTTCCACCGGAAATGGAGGTTTCTCAAATTTCTGCGAGGATTTTAGAGCAACAAGCGTACAATATTTTACTTCACCTTTCATTGAAATAAACCTTCATCACACTTTATTCTCAAAATAAAAACACCGTTGTCAAATATTTACTTAATTATTAGCTTTAGGATGATTACATCGCTCAAAAATAATACAAGAACAATCTACTAGACTAAGGTGAAGGACAACAATAGAGCTGTGCCAGTGAAAGAAACAGTTGTTAGTTTAACCACAAGACCCGATCAAAACGATAAATCCGTTTTTAGATTTGAGAATTCGTTGAAACAGATCAGAAGAAAAAATTACCCACGGAACGACATAAGATACGAGAATGAGCAGAGCACGATGCAAATGACTTGTAAAGCTACGAAATTTATAAAAAAAAGACCAACAATGTACAAACGTTGATTGATTAACGACGAACCGGTGGTTGGGGTTGCCGGAATGGCTGCCCTTCTGCGAAATTCGGAGGGATCATCACAAAACGTTGATTCATGAAGAACTTCGTCGTCGAATTGTGAAGTATGTTGGCTAAAGGTACGAATAAATAGTATTCCAGCTACTTACAATTCCCATTCTCAACACTACTTCCATTCGTGTCTTCAGAATCCGAAGGAGGTGTAATTCCGGAGTCTGTCAACGGCGTCCTGCCAATCCCAGAGTCCGAATCATCTGATATTGTTATCAAATCGGAACTTTCCATTGGAAGGCCGGATTCGAAACTACTTGATCTTCGTCCAGACATCGGATGGCTTTGAGGATAAAAGTAGTCTGACTCATTTTGCTTCTGCCCATGGAACACAAACACTCGATTCATTTTCGGCCTGACTTGAGGCAAAGGCTGATTGTGAATGTAATGTTGTTGCTGGACTGGTTGATGCGGAACATGGTAATGCCCGGACGGTCGGGGTTGTTGCTGCTTGTAATAGTTTCCGGGGTTTCCAACTGGTTTCAAATAATATTTCCTTGACGTGTCCATAGACCTCCCATTCACATAATCGGGTCGATTTATTTTTGTTGCATTCCCCACCGGCACAAGTCTTATGTTCTTTGCTTTCTGCCCGTTTTGTTTCCACACATCTGATTGGGCATAACTTATATGGTTGACATTAGTAATGTAATCTACGTATTCATTTGTGTATGGTTGGAAGTCAGGGAGACTTTGCTTGTGTATCCGTCGAGGTTCATTCTTTTCTTTTATATGATACACCGACGGTTGTCGATGAGTCACCACGTCGCTCCTAGAACTGGGGCCAGGGAGTCCTTCGTTTCTGAGCACAACATCCTCTCTTTCTAGATGAGGCATATCTGGAGATCGAGGGGGAAGTTCCACGATATCCATCGATGTTGACGGAGATTGCCGATTATTTTGACTAAACGACCTGTCTGATCGAAGATATGTAACAGACACAGGCTTCTGGACTGGTCGTATCACCCGGACAATGTTGTTTACCGGAGGCATATTCAGGGTTGGAGTAGAATGCCGTGTCATACAACTCGAAATTGGTTTAGGAGGAGGGGGAGATGGAGTGACCGATAGGGGTTCTGAAGGCTGATTCATCAACTCTGAAAGACAAAACTCTTCGATGCGATTTGATCTATTAAATAAAAAAATTATAATTTTTAATATACCTTGGAGGAAGCTCGATTGGACTGGAAGTTCATCATGCTTGACATCCATGTCTGCGTTGTATCCGCATTCATCGGCGTTGCACGAGCTCGGCCTCTCTCCCCCGTATTCCATTTTGATCATGGAAATGTCTTCTTGTTGTTTTCTGTTTGAATCTTCTTCGTCGGTATTAATACCTTCAAGCTTAGGATGTTCAAATACTTCTATCTCTTTCAGATGTCTTCTTGTCCTCAATGCAACACAATCGGGATCTGATATTCGGGCAGGTTTAGGATGTAACATTCTGGGCTTGGTTGATCTCCTTTCTCTCGAATATGATCGTATATCAGAGATCTTAGTGTCAATCATAGATGCCAATTTTGTAAGATCCTTCGTGTTTTCATCACCAGACTTCAACGGACTCTCAACACCCTGAGTCTTCAATTCGTCCTAAAAAGAGGGTGTATAAAAACGAAAGGCAAAAAAAGATGACCGTGGAAAACAAACGCACAGATGTAGAAGCTTCGTCTGCAGAATCCAGCTCGGCCTTTGCGCGTTTCAACACCAACAACAACTCATTCTTTCGTTCGGATACATAAGATAACGTCCGATGTCTAGGGGGCGAAAGCAAGAACGATTGAGACTCATCTCCGGAAGCCGAAGCATGGGTTTCGACAGCATGTCTTCGCTTCATATGATGAGCGAAAGCAACATGTTTAACCAGTCGATGGCATTTCTAAACTCCGCATAAAAGATTTCAACTTTACAAACCTCGCATTCCATCAAACGAAGAGATCGCCCATTGTCAAGAGGTGACTGACCAAAGCAGAGCGCTTCTAAAATAAAGGATTGAGTTAAACTTTAGATAAAGAAGCAATGTTAGGTTTGTTTTAACTCAAATGTAAATTCAATACAAAACAAAATTTTATAACTAAAAAGCTCAAAAAAAAAAATAAAAGAACTCACTCTGATGTGACAAAAGGGCGACAAACTCATTTCGTCTGATTGGAGCTTGAAGAAATTCCGAAGCCGGCTTCAACTGCGACTCTTTAGATCGAAGAAAGGTGTCCCAATCAGTCATTATAATACTGCCTCACCATCCAGCTCCGAAGCTCATTTCTCAGACCCGGATACAAAAAATCTTTTTTGATCCCGAATCTCCTCCAATTTTCTCCAAATTTTCACCGGTAAAACCCCGAAAAAATAAAAAAAAAGGTGAGCAAAAATATAGCCAAATTTTTTACAGTTATGCCGTACAATCAACTCTGCGCAATTCAGGACAACCCCACCGAGACAGTTAATAGTTCTTTTTCGTGTCTGAGTTCAAAGAGCCAAACGTTTTCGCGGCGAGACCAAGGAGGCCACCGTAGAGAACGGCACATTCAGTAAATTATAGTCGGTTCAACAAGGTGTCTCTTCGACTGTTTTGATATTGTTCCAATTTCGCGGTTTACGAAAGGATCCATTTCCGATGCATGGAATGTTTATTTTAAATATCTAATAAAAAGTAGAGGTTATAACTGGAATGGAATGTTTTGGAATTATTAGATGAGACATTGGATAGATGTAGGGGCTTTATGCATTCGTCAGACGACATTCTAATGTTTCTATCGTAATAGGAGGTTCCCCCATCAGCCATTGTCCATTTCCATTACAAGTTCCGGGGAAGGATACTGATGTGCCTGTTGCTGTCGCGAGGAAATTCTGTCCGTTTGCAACGATCGCGGTCCCAAGATTGGCGCCTCCGGCTTGTGCTGGGATTCTGGAAAAACAATGGCATTTGTGTGAGCTTACTATGGTTTTCTTCTTAACAATATTACAATGCAGAAGTGTTATGACGAACGATACTTACGCGCAGGTTGCTGTGACAGTCTCAGGACAAGCGTTGTTATCGTATACAAAAGTAAGATCGCCGTTGCCGAACGAAGTGTCAGTTACATTGGTCTGAGTTAAAGGGGGACAACAGTTCCCATTTGAACTCCCCGAAGCTCCAGCTCCAGCGGCATGGCTTGGAGTGCAAGAATTTGATAAAATCTGCGATGACGACACAAACATTACAATTATGAACTCAATTTGAGTACGCTATAATTAAAAAATTGATGAGAACAAAATTTAATCACATGTTGGGTGATTACAAAATAATTACTGCCTAATCCATGATGACATGAATTTACAATCTGGAGGTATTAATCTCAAATTTTCGCTTCCCTTAGAACGTACCGTAGGTCTTTTGATAAACATTTAATCAAATCTTAAAGCATGGATAACATAAATACAGTGCACAATCTTGCAACAAACTGTTACTGAAAATGAAAGTTAAATTGCCCCGGTTTCGATACTTTCTAAGGCCGGATTAACCCGATTCACGAAACTGGAGGAAATAGTCGGAACTTTGTACAGAATATACAGACAGATGGAGGGATCGTTATGTAATGACTCATAAGTAGAAGTATAATGTATTGACGAGCATTACACGAGGTTAATGGCTTCATGTTTGCAGTCCTTCGCTCTTATTGATAGACCGTGCGGCACAATGATCACTCAATATCCTGAAACTTTTGTTTTTTAAAGGCAAATCTACCATTCAATTGTGAATATTCTGGGCTCCCTTTTAACGTCGGCCTTGCGGATTGTCCAATCGATTAGACTCATCTCTTTCCTGAACTTTACATGTCTGCATATCCTCGGATCATGGGCATCGGCTTCCCCTGGACAAGCGCAAGATGCAGTTCGGGAACTTTTGTTGTCCACATCTCCCGTTTCTTCGTACCTACAAGTTCTTTATGTTCATAGTAGCTGTTAACGTACTTCCTAATCACCTTGCTGACACAACTGTGAGTGACCCCGATTGTCCTGGCGATTGTAATCTTCCTAGCTCCACTGTTATACATCTCGATGATCTTCTTCCGGTCACATGTTAAGAGAGGTCGGCCTGAGATATACGGTCTTCCAAAACGATTGCGCGCCGATTCTCCTACTGTAATGAGGGTAAAAATTATATTATTTATTAATCTCTTACTTCTGTCAATTGGGTACAGTGGATAAGATGAAATTGTTGGCGCAGAAAAAATAGAGACTTCTGACGTCCAAGCCTAAAAGGATATTAACGTTGTGTCAGAAATTAGTTCATTTTGGTATATAAATGACAAAACTAAGACAACTTTAACACCTACAGTAGTAGCAACATGATTAGTGAGAGCAGCCAAGTCCATCAGGGGTCCCTGAATAACCGGAGGTACCGTGGCAGTAGACGAACAGTGGCTGATTGGCCGGTGCTTCTGATGGTTGACAACCCGAGAATGAATAGAAACTGAAGAAGGGCTGCAAGCCTGTTCCAACTGATAAAACTCTTTTTGCGAGGTGTTTTTTATGGCTGGGGTCGATGATGGACGACGTGGGGTTAGTCGACAAGTTGACGGAAAGTGTTACTAAAAGGATGGAGGAGCGAGCCTGGGTGGTTGTATGGACTGTGGTGATTAACGGTCCGGCCGAAGCGCTTCAAAGGGGTTGGGCTACAATCATCGTGACATGAAAAGGTTGCAAAGTTGGCGGTGAAGTGTGGAGGAAATGGGAAAAAGATTACCGGTGACCGATCGGTGCTGTCAGAGATGTGATAAATGAATGGGAGAGTTAAAGGTGCCTTCTTATGCGGTACGGTAAATTTTTTTAAATGGGATTTTACTCTGTTCGGAGTGGGACATTCATTTAAGAAAAGATGTATTTTACATCCAACTTTGAGAGAGAGTTTGCCAGATATGATGGATAGCAGTAAAAATTACAATTATGTTTATTAAACTAACTTAAAAGCCTTTGTTTAAAGTGGGTTCATTACCAAAGTACAATAACATTACGAGTACGTTCAATTTAAGATTGCCAAAATGGACAAAGACCTTTGGCATCCCTAATGTTGTGAATGATATTTCAAAAAAGTAAGTTGGCAATTAATCGTGCATTTCCGCTTCATCTTTTGAGTTGGTGCATTCAGCAAGGTTTGTCGGTGGAAGAAAGGAAAGGCGGCACTTCAAGGCGCTTTTCATCAATAGACCGAAAAAACATCGATGACACGCGCCGGAATTTTTTCGAGAATTAATGGGACTCATTAAAATCTTAATTAACGACTACCAAATGTTGCGAGTTTTGTTGCGCGAAAGAACGCCCGTTGGACTGCGAAGGTATCCTGCTATTTGGATTACGGTAATCAATCAATCGGGAATATGTAACCGCCAATTACCAGCGGCAAGAGACGCGTTGTTATCAGAATAATAAAGTTCGAGAGTGCAACCAGCACGCAGATAAATTAAGCACCTCGGTATAATAATAAAGCACACTTCGACGAGTTTTTTCTAAATATTGTAAGGTTTCTCAACTATGGCTGACTTTAAAGTTCGAATGTTTTTTAAATGTAGTACTATAAGTATATTCAGCATTGGGTGATGATTTTCCTTTCTCTATTACATCGTCACATCCTTGGTATTCTACTAGCCCATGAGAGAGCGTCTGCAACTACAGTTCCGAGGTAAATTAATATATCCAGTTTTATATTCCGAATGTAAGCGACATCTTTAGAACAAATATAATAACATTCACAGTGGCGGAGAACTGCCTTGGACAAACGGTTTATATAATAATGTACAATTAAAAAGACCTCGGCCAATTCCTTTCTTCCTTTGGAATGGCCTCGAATCGGAAGAATTGGGATGAGCACCGGGATGGAGAAGGTACTGTGATAACAGGTTTCTTTGCTGATAAAAATATACTAGAATATGTGGTAATACCGAGACTAACAAAGTGCAGTGTGTACTCTTAGAACCCTTCGTCCCAGCCGGAGAACTCATCTGGTGGCACATCCTGATCTGGTGGGTAGTTGTCGAAGTTTGAGACATCGGCCGGGTTGGTCACCTTGGGGATGATGGGTGGCTTCAGAGTCCTAGTTCTAAGGCCCTCCCAATCGAATCCCATGAACCATCTGTGCTTCCTGATATCATTCACTCCTCCGGAGCCCGATCCCAGCCGTTCTCCTGGATTGTCTCGACACAATTTCTTCACCAAGGCTGTAGCCGTTTTTCCAATTCGTCGATTTGGAATCTCCAAAGCATCGATTCCCTTCAGAATCAGGGTGTAAGTTTTCATCGGGTCGGATGCCTGTAAGAAACATTAATATTGCTTTTAAAGTTCTATTCTGTGGTTTACCTGGAATGGAGGTCGTCCGAGCATCAACTCGCATATGTAGATACCCAAAGCCCAATAATCGGCAGCCTGATCATGACCCTTGTTCAAAATAATCTCAGGTGATACGTATTCGGGGGTGCCACAGAAGGTCCACGTCTTTCGGCCACTGGCCAATCGTTTCGCAAACCCAAAATCAACCAGTTTCAAATACCCCGAGGTGGTTAAGAGACAGTTTTCGGGCTTCAGATCTCGGTAAACGATGGTCTTGTGATGCAGAAACTCCAGTCCCTCCAGCACACAAGCGACGTAGAATCTGGCAGTGTAGTCGTCGAAATGACCGCGATCTCGGAGTGTGGTCCAGAGCTCTCCACCCAAACAGGCTTCCAACAGCATGTACACGTATTTCGAATCTCGGAATGTAGTATACAATCGGACGATCCAGTCGTTCCGCGTTTCCATCATAATATTCCTCTCGGCGAAAATATGTTCCTGTTGTCTGGTGTCAACAATGTGCTTCTTCTTCAGTGCTTTCAAGGCAAATGTTCGGGATTTATCACCGCCAATGCAAACCAGCTCCACTCGCCCAAATCCACCAACACCTAAAGTGGCGATTCGTTTAAGTTGTCGCAGTTGAAGATTGGAATATTCATTTGGCTCGCGGACTTCCTTGACGGGGGACGGATGTTCCTTTGCTCGAGCGGTTATGGTAGCTCTACGTTGAAGATCTCCATAATCACGTTTCAAAGCCTAAAAATATATTTACAATGTGTGATCATGATCGGGAGCAAAAATTGGGGAAAATGACAATTGGGGAAACTGAAAAAAATTTTTTTTTGCTTGTAAGTGTCGAACTCAGAATAATCAAAAGTTACAATCAAAAAATGAATATGATTTTTGAAACCAACACCATCGATTATTCTGATCTCGACAATTACAAGCAAAGAAAAATATTTTCAGTTTCCCAATTGACGACATTCCGACCATGATAAGTAGAAGTATCAACGATTTTAGTAACCTGACTCACCTCAAGATCCCCAATCAATTTCAAAAACGATTCTCTGTCAAGAGTCAGCACTTCCACCCCGGGATTCATCGCAATTACATTGGCTGTTCTGACCTCATCTCCCAACAAAGCTCTTTCCCCAAAGAAATCGCCTTGTTTGAGGACCCGGATCTCTCTGGGAACATCTTCTCCTTCGATGGTCTGAGTGACTTGAACTTGGCCTGAGTTGATAACGAAGAAGGTGTCGCCCTTCTCTCCTTCCCTGAGAATGTAATGCCCTCCTGCGTAATAGTCTTGATCCATAACATCCGCCATCTTGGAGATTCGGTCTTCTGGGAGATTTTCGAAGATGGAGACCTTGTGGAGGAAGTTCATGAGCTGGGTATGTCGTTCCATTCCCAACCTCATGGTAATCATCTGAAAGGCCGATCGATCCAGCACCCATAATACTACATCTGTAAGAGCTTGAACAGACGCCGTTCTGCAAATACCTTTGTTAATTTCTAATCGTAAAAGTGCATGACAAACTTCAAGTGTTTAAAAATAAATAAAATCACATAATAAAACTCGCAACTTACCTTGTACAGTTATATAAAATGGCCAACTCTCCCATAACAACTCCAGTATTTATAACTCCCAGGGCTTGGCCTTCGCGGGAGACTTGAAGTTGACCTTCGGCTACAACAAAGAGACGATCCCCGGGCTCTCCTTCCTGAATAATCCATTGCCCAGCTCTGGCTCTCATCTCGAACATGCATTCGACTAATTCGATGACCTGTTCCTTGGCAAGTTGTCTTAGGAAGTCGTTCTTTTGAACAGCATCTCTGATCATCTGTTTGGATCCAGCACTCTTGGGGTGATGCTGGAGCGTAGCCTTGCTCTCGAGTTTGGCTGGCTCGGCAGAAACGGCCAACTTCTTGGCACGGGGCTCATTGGTTTTGATATCAGTGGGTAATACTTTCTTCTGCAGAGCCTCCTGGAAAACAAATCTCATTATTGGCGATAAATAGATGATATCGTTTGGTTTCACTTGCATTGTACATACCTGATTGATTTCTGCATGTGGATCATCGCTTTGACTGGACTTTGGCTGTGGGGTCGGTGGCGAAGCCACGGATTCGGCCTTCTGACTCAATACCGATCGCAGTTTATCACATTCACTCTATAATTTGCAAAAGTTTCGTAATTGATAACTCTGATTTCACCCGAATTGCAAGAATATTTTGACCGTCTAGACAAAAATCAAAAAAAAAAAGAAGAGAAAACAGGGAGCAAACGAATCGCTCTTCGTTCCGTTCGGGGTAAACAAATGAGAGTGATAAGCAGTAAAACACAAATCTTATTTTTTATAAAAAATAAACGGTCCGTGTTTACCTGCAAAGTCTTGATATCGCCTTCGAGTTGGCTAATCTTTGTCTGCTGATCCTCAATTTGTTCCTGGGCATGTTGAAGAAGTCGGTTCTTCTTTTCGATGGTTTCTTCTAATTGAGGGATCAATTTTTGTATCTCGTTCGCATCATAAACACGCGTCCCGACCTGTACCTGGAAAAAGGATTAAAACGTTTCATAATACCAGCGCTTCCCATTAACCACTAGAGTTATGCAACCAGAAAACTATGATCTAACCGAATTAATTACCACTCAAAATGTCATCCATTCCTATAATATATATAGTCGTCAAGTCCCCAGACGAATTGCAACATTAAAATCTGTAGTCTCTATTATATTGGGTCAGAATGAGCACCCAATTGAAAGAAGACCAATGTAAAACTGACAAGGAAAATCCAAGTTACCACAATTTCAATAACAAAATAAACCAAAGAAAATATTAGCATACCGAAAAAGGATATTTGATAAATCCTTTAAACATGGAAGAAAACGACGTCATGATGGTAGTCGTGGTTGTTCCTCTTCTGTGTTTCCTTATTAGGGTTCCGCCTTAACAGTCAGAGATTGACCGTCTTTTAAATGAAAGCATTCATAGTGTATTCCGAGAAACAAAATCGCTGCTTCCTCCCCAAAGCACAAGAATTATGCTAGCCTGTACTGCAGATATTACCTAAGGACTTTGAATCATCAATTATGTCCCAAGTTCGACAATCACGAATCGTTGAACATATAACAGCCTAATTAAGGAACGAGTAATGCCGGACTTTGACTTTATTCCGCTATAATTAGAAAAGTAATAGGAAGGAGGTATCAGAAATCGTAAAAACGACACCCGAAATTAAACAGTCAATCCCTGCAATTTAAATTTAGATTGGCCGTATCTAATCAGCATGAAGAAAATGCCCGCGAGCTTGTAACACAAAAATGCCTTAATACTAGCGCAATGTCTCACGTCCAACACGGGGAACACCGACCCCATTTCCGGTCTCTTTTGGCCCTCCGGGGCTGAAAGTGAAACACGCGCAACTCATTTAATACTCACTAAAAAAAAAGCGTGCCCGGCTAAACACATACGCCAAAAAAGGGTATGAAATATGGGACAGGGGCTACGTGAAGCCGGAGGGGATGAAAACAGTTCGAGGCCGAAAACAAGGACCAAAAAAGAGACGGCAGGCAGCGGCTACTTACTACCTTCGCCCGTCCCAGAACGTCGACTAGAAAGAGGAAAGTGACGAGCCCCCACCCGTGGATGTGTGGGGGAATGAACAGGTAGCAGCCGAGAAACGGCCATGTTGTTAATCTGCTTAGAAAAAACGGCTTTAATCCTCTCCGACGGCCGATTTTGGGCAGTTGAGGGTTCTACTGCATAAGTGCGTGGCAAGAAGAAGAGTAACCGCTTTACATATCATAAACAATCCAAAAATGGGGGGTTAACAAAGTTATGCAAACAAGGCAATCATCACCATGACAAACATACTTGATGGTTATGGCAAAAGACGAAAAGCACTGCCAATCATTCTTTTTATTGTCTATGACTTTAACAATAAAAGAAAATAGACTAGGCAGTATAAGAATCAATCCGCCAAGAAGGAAAAGAAAGCAAATATATATTACTTGTAATACAAATAACCCTGAAAGCATCCAAAAAACACCACTTTTCTGACCCAACAACAAAAGATCCTGATTCGTAAAAAAATTTGTTGTGAAAAAACAAGTGAGTCAAGTCCAACTTGTCTTACCTTTGGGGCGGTTATTATTATAGGCTCTGCACGCGCTGAGACACTCATAATGAAGTTTTCCACTGATCAAACCACTAACAAAAACATCGGGCCCTTGTGCAAGAAAATGGCAGTACTAGAATCAAAAATCAGAACCCAAGCTTGAAATATAAATTAAATGAGCACGGTGTATTTACGTCGTCTCGACCAACGCATACAGTATTGCATCTTAACTTTACAAAATTAAATGACAAAAATTACACGACGTTTTAATATCTCTCATGTAGAATCTGCAAGGAAACATTTACGTATCGCATATAATTCTAAGTTTCTTCTGCAGATACTAACCTTTACCACCCCACCAGCCCGAAAAAATAAAAACTGCATTAAACATCAGATTAACGGCAACCGACGTCAATGTAGACATCAAGCGCTCTATAACTTCAGATAGTCCCGTCCACTCACAATTCATAAATCTGAATTCGAATAAGCGGAGATTAAGTGATTTTGCGCTTACTTGTGGGTGACACCCTCAGCTTGCCGAACAATCATTTCCGGAAATTTTAGGCTCTAACCTAAATTCAAAAGTTAGCAAACCAAACAATGCTCCCTGAGTTAAACCCTGCCCAACCTAATGCAGTAGATGCTCAAACAGTTCAGCGCTCAATACCCTGGAAAAGACAAATCGCCGCCGGGAAAGAACAGAAAAACTGTTGAGGCCGCGCCTCCCCACATGCACGGCCGTCCAAATACAAAAAAACAATCCAACCCAACAAAAAGAGTTGTCTTTGGCTGCGGAATTCTGTCTAAACACAATCCGCCGACCTTTTAAGTCGGTTATGATACGGGAAATGGACGCTCAACGAAAAACTGCTTTTTCCAAGAATATCGCGCCGATATTTTCCGCTAAGGCATCTGAGGAAGTAGAATGATAAGAACGCTGTAAAGTTTACAACTGCATAGCGCCGTAAAAACTTTCCATTTGTTTCCAATATAACCCAAAGAATGTAGCATAATTGAGGATGGTTATATCAAAACGTATACCAAAAAATTAGGTTGTGGTTACCTACACAATTACGCCCGCCAAACACTGAACCATTGGCTCAAGTTGAGCAAAAAGGCTTTAGTAATCTCAAAAGTATTACAATCTCATAAGATAAGTAAAAGCAAAGAAAGGGGGCATTCCGCAAAAAAGCTCTCACCCTAAAAGCCCACTTAGAGTAGAAATATACACGGCTATTTAGGTTGTCCAGGGCCTTTTCAGAAAAACTATTCGTATAAATTAATCT
Organism: Bursaphelenchus xylophilus; assembly: GCA_904066235.2. Lineage (NCBI taxonomy): Eukaryota > Metazoa > Nematoda > Chromadorea > Rhabditida > Aphelenchoididae > Bursaphelenchus > Bursaphelenchus xylophilus. The sequence goes on from CAJFCV020000004.1 coordinate 5,299,228, forward strand.
TTTTCCGCCACGTTAATACAATGAATGAACCCGATTTGATTTAGAACGGAGACGACCAGACTCTGTTCTTCCTTCCCAAAGCGTATGAAAAAAACAACACAAAAGTGTTACTTAGACATATACTCAATGGCCCAGAATCCGCCAAACCTCGAAATTGGGCTGCAAAAAATGCTGCAAACCGCGAAAAAGGCGTCCCAAAAAGCGTTTGCAACTCTCCCATGTCTCCCTTTTTGCCCGGAGGGCCCGAAGAGGCAAGAGGACTAAGAAATGGAGGGACACACGTTAAAAAAGAATTCCAAGGCTCTCTGTGCACTTTCCGTTTTAATTTTTTTGTGTTCGCTTCTGCAAGTTCCCGAGCAGACTCGAGGCGGCTGGTCCCTCGGCCTTCACGTCGTTCCAAAAAAAGCAAAAAAAGAAAGGGAAAGTTTATAACTGTCATGTTGTTTATTCGTCATAATATTGCGGCAGCGATATCAGACAATCCAAAAAAAGTAAACCTTGCAGAAAAAATTTGATCGTAGCAAAAGAACAAAAACACCTTCAGATCACACGACCTAATCCCCACTGAACGATCATAGCCGAGGGCAAAGGTATAAAGGACAGACGAGAAACGAAATAACTTATTATAAAAAACGTCCTTGTGGAGTTATCCCTAATGAGATGCAGCCCATTTTAGCCTTTGGTGGGAACACAAAATAATGTCGGGATCTTTTGTTTTAATAAAAGCTTAATGAACATTGCCAGAGTTAATATTCCCCACACAACAAATAAGAACTCAGCAGTTCCGGAACGCCGGAATAGTAACAATTCCGGAACTAAGACACTACGTGGAAATTTTGTGACAAGGATTGATGCTGGAGGTGTAAAAGTTCGAATCAAAATTTGAAATCCTCATAAACTAAACTGGACCCAATGGTAGATTATGTAAGTAAATGTGCATTATTTCGTGCATTTGCAAGTTTATTGTAAAAATGGCAAAATATGTAACCGTGCTATCGTTCAGCTGGGAAAGTAATGAGCGTTGTTTTTTACAACAATTGACCTCATTCACAAATAGGGTTTAATTTACATTTTTTTTCATTTTCGTCATTTTGGCTAACAGGGGAAGTACCCCAAGTGCGACGCTCAGATTTTGATAAAACTTGGCACAAATGAATAGTTTTTTCTAGAATATATGCGAGAATCCTAGCTCGCGCTATGCAGAAACAACCGAGATTTTTAGATCGAAAGTCGGCGAAAATTTGACAATTTTTGCCGAATCTTGGCTTGAGGGTAATGTTTCCAAAAAAAATAAATTTTTTCCGCACGAAACTAGCTAAGTTATGATCAAAGCTTGCAAAGCGCGAGCCAAACCTTTCAGAAATTGATACTTACAAGGAAAGTACTCCAAGTGCGACGCTCAGATTTTGATGAAACTTGGCACAAATTTCGAATAATTTTTTCTAAGATATAAAAAGCGAGAATCCTAGCTCGCGCTTTGCAGAAACAACCGAGATTTTTAGATCGAAAGTCGGCGAAAATTTTGGACTTTTTGCCGAATTTTGGCACGAAAAGTTTCATGCCCATTTCAACCGTAAAGGATAATGTTTCTACAAAAAATCAAATTTTTCCGCACGAAACTGCCAAAGTTATGGCCAAAAAGCGCTTTTCTCTCTGACCGCTCTCCCCGTTTAGCGTGCTCTCTCGGCGGCAAAAATCGTTCGATATCTCGGCGGCGCCGGTAAAGCGCGAGCTAAAACTTTCAGGAATTGATATTTAGTCCATACCCAACGTGTGTGCAAAATTTAAAGAAAATCTGAGCGTCGCACTTGGAGTACTTCCCCTGTTAGTTTATGCCCGACGTGTGTGCAAAATTAAAAGAAAATCTGAGCGTCGGACTTTGGGTACTTCCCTTGTAAGTTGAAAAATTTCTGACTTACGAAGCATTCAAACGCGAGTTTAAAAATAGACTATGATGAATACCGTTAATATTAGTCGTGACTAGTTTTAATGCTTATTTCATCGGTAGTTTTCACAAAGAGCAATTTTGTCCCTAAAAACTACGATTTTTTTAGCGAAATTCTACAAATATTTTCCAAAAAAAGCACAATTTGAAAATGGCGGCAATTTGACAACGTGACTGACGCGTCAAGTTGACAACCCTAGTACTTTTCAATAAAAATGTGTCATAATTAGGCTAATACCCCAAATTCGCGAGTGCAGTTTTAATTTTGCGAGAAAGAAAAGTACCAAAATTTTGGTTTTTGCAGGTTTTTTCCACAATACGGATAATTTTCAAAATTCCCGCGATTTTTCGGGTATTTATGGAAATTTTCAAAATGAGGAATTAATTGGCCGAAGAAGAAACAAACGGTGAGGGGGGACCTAGGAAAACTTTTCACGGCGTAAGGCGCAGCGGAAATTTTTGGAGTTTTGCCATAGCAAGTAAACCTGTGAGACACGGCCGGGCCGCGCATGACCCATACAGTTGCCAACTCATTACCCGGTGCCACCACAGAACGTGAAAGAAACTGGATTTTTGTCATTTTTAAAGTAATTTTTCTGCTTGTTTAGTTGAAAAAAATAAAAGTCATGTTACAAAAATGAGTAAAATAATTAATAAGTTACAAACGACTTCATATTGGCACTATATTAGGTAAACTACGCTAATTTTATAAATACTTAAGTATGCCCGAAATTTCGGGCATTTACCCTGGTATTTTCAACCACGAGGTGAAAATACCCGAACCCTACTCACATACTCTAGAAAAGGTCCATCATCTACTTTGGAAACAGAATTCTTGTGCAAAGTTTTCAGTCGAGCAAGAAAAGAAATACTGAAAATAAGCTTACTGCTAATCTAGTAACCTAACCACAGAAATGGAACTCAATTACTTGAGGCGTGGCCATTATTAGACGATCAAGGAAAACCATCTCTTAAAAAACCCTAAAAAACCAACTTCTTTTGGTCCCGGTCCTAGACATGGATGACACTCCGACATAATAACCCGGCTTTATCCATCATACCTACCTGACTCGCGTGTTCGGAGGGCTTCCTGAGCTTGTTGAACAAACCGCGGAAACCGCCGCTTGACTGGGTTTTGTGATGGCTGTTCTCCATTGTTGTCGACGAACTCATCGCGACGCCGTTGGGGCGCTCGGATGTCCGATCGGAGACCAACTCGCCGTCGGCCTTACGCTTCAGTCTTGAGGGCTTGGGGGGACGAGATGCGGGGTCGCGGCGTTGATTCGAACTTGGGCCAGATGGGGTGAACGAAGCCGATCGGACTGGATTCAACTGAACATCCGATGGTCTAAAAATATAACCCTTACTCGATTTAATGGCCGGCCAACAATAAATATCTCTCGAAAAACACGTAAAAAGAAATGAAAAAAATAATTGAAAAAGTCAAAATACAAGGCATCTTCAACAAATCCAGTAAACCGGTGACCTCAACACGATAATCCTCACAATGTGGCGCTATGGAAAAGTTTATTTGGAATATAATTACAGACACTTATAGGTTCCGACGTCCGGCAGACCAAAGACCGCCACTGAAAATACAAGTGGATTAAATATCAGAAAATTATTCAAGTTAATTAAAACGGCCGAAACAAGGCAAATGAGTTGTTCGTTCGGCCGTCGAAAAAGATAATAGATCTGGCCAAACCCCCGCACCTAAACTCATCGCTCGTGGGTAATGAGGAGTCCGTGGCCGCGCTGAAGTCGCCGGTAGACGCACTCAGGGATACGGCCGCGTTCTCCGTGACCCCGTTCTGACGCAGAAATTCGCTCAACGTGACCAATTCCTCGGCTGACACGTCGCGTAACAAGCTTTTCATGCCTATAAAACAAGCAATATATCGGCATTCAGCTGGAAAATAATGCAGTCAAAGTAAACAAAAATGAGTAAACAAAAAGGGTGCTGGACAGGAATTACTCGAGAACCTTACGGGCTAGCAAGTGTTTCCGTTCTGGGCCGTACAATTCCATCAATTTCTGCGCGAACTCCAGCACTGGCATTTCTTTGGCGCGCCATCTCTTTAACAGCAAGGCAAATTTGTTTAGCTCTTCATGAGACAAACACACCGAAAGCTGAAAATAATGACTGATAAGACGGGCGGCCTCTATTTATACCCAAATGATGATGACGGGTGATAAAAAAGGATCGAAATCAGACATAATCCTTCCTTATTCATCCCATAAATCCGGCAATGCCAAGAACATGGAGCAGTGGTTTCCAATCTCATCACATAAATAAATATCCGAGAAAGGTCAGACCTGGCAGAATCCATTAGGTTTCATACCATGCTTTTAGAAGAAGGGGCCGGCAGAGGAGGTAAACGGCATGATACGAATGACAATAGCATAGCGAAGATTCCGCTGGGCTCTTGAAGAACAATTGAAACAAGCAGCCCGGAAGAGGAATAAGATTAAAAAGCGCCTAACAAAGTAAGTCAAAAAAAAAATAGAATTAACCCCGGGTTTGGAAGCAATGCTTGCGCGACAAATAACAAGAAAGGAACTTGGCCCACGGCCTGAAGGGTCAATGTTTCCTGAGGCGTTCGAAGGTCGTCAAGTGTGAGTCAGAAAGTGGTCGTGGAGCGGGTCAGAAGGCGGTGGAGACACTCGTCAGCCGCATCTGTCTCCAAACCACTGTTGCCCGCAAATGAAAGCCAATTCCGCGGGTCCAGAAAGCCGAAGCCAGAATTTTGCCCATTTTCCGACCCCTCCACAGCCTCTTCTTCTTGGCGCCAATTCCGACGCCATTCAATCCAGGGCGGTTTATAAATGGGTAAGTGAAATTAAGGGTAAAAGATCCAGAATTCCTAGAAATCCGATGACAGAGCACGCCAGGAAAGTTCCCTCCGCTTGGTATGACTCGTTACCGATGTGAGAAGTCTTGTAAACATACAATGCTATGATAATACGATTAAGCAAGTTCCCATCACCCCTAGCTACACCCCTTGGGCGATTTGTGACTACTGATGTGTAAATTTTAAGTCGTTTCCTACCATTGTCAAATACTCATTGATACGATCCATACTGTTCTTTGAGGATACACTGGTGCTACTAGTACTCAGCGACAGGGCATTGCTATTCGAATGATGCTTCGTTTTGCAAGATACCTCAGTGACTCCGTAGACATTACTGCAAATGAAAAAAGGAGGAGTTTTGTATCAATTCCGAGATTGAAAAAACGTACGAAACTCCTAACGAAGGGACAACATCGGATTTGGGTGAGAAACTTGAGGTCGACACAGATCTAACCGGACCTAGAAGGGTAAATATTATTACAGGAAGAGCAATTACCTAGCAATTCCCAAAGATTACGTTCTCCTGAGTAACTCAAGGGTCGTAATTAGGGACTTACCGTGATCCACCGTCAGACCCACCGTTCCTGCCATGGTCTCTCTGTAGAGCCTTTGAAATGATTCATCAAAATGATGACAGATATCTTCGGCGACCTTCTAAATGCACAACTAAATATAAACAGTTACGCAAAAATAATTCTAAAGGAATATTCTTCACAATTTTAACATTTTTATAGTGGCTCACCCCCGGGACCAGAATAGGCTACATGTGTTGAAGACTGCGTAATAATGAACGTAAACAAAAGGAGGGGCAAAGAAAAAATAATTCAAAATCCCGTGTTAAACAAATTACAAAGTGTAAGAAGTAGTCGAAATCTTTGCGTGGGAATGAGCACATTGACGAGAATTCGACGTGAACAGGGATGCGCAATAAAAGGCCCAAGAAGTGAGGAGAGAGAGTGGCGTCAGCAGAGAAGAGATGGGATAAAAGTCGACAGAAAAACAAAAAACGCTACTCGTTCGTTACGGGATGTTCTTCTGGCCACGACCGGGCACTTCCGTTGACTGAAGTCGCCGAGGGCAGGCGTGAATCGAGAACCCTTTAATATCGTTTGGCGCTGGAACAAAGTGCCCAAATCGAATCAGTCACAGAAACTTCAAAGAGTAGAGCCGAGGAGTCGGACATCTTCCAAAATATGGAAATGCCTCGGAAAAACATTGTTTTTTACAGTAAAAGAACACAATAATACCGCTTAATCGATAAAGCAAAGGTCCCATAACTTCACAACAAAACTTCTGCCATCCCCCGCGGTAAATACGTACTTTACGGCAGAACTTCGGGTTGAAAATGCTATGACTCCCTCCAAGAGACAGTAAAATAAAAATAAAAGTTTGAAATGAAGCACCCGATCGAATATGGGAAGCGTGAAAAGCCAAAAAAACATGAAAGGACAAAAATAAAAAAAGGGAACCCAGAACACTATATATGACGTGCCCGGAGGCGGGTAAACAGCATCAGTCCACCAACAAAACCCAAACATGCAAAGAAATAGAAAGTGTTACAAAACAACCTTTTCCTTGACCTGAAATACGGCCAAATCCACAAAATCCATAGACTCGTAAACCTCGCCGATCTTCAAAGCAACAATATGTGCATCATCTTCGATCACATAGCCAACGGAACCCAACATGTGCAGTGGCACTACTAAAAGAACATCCTGAAAAAATAAACGTAATGGGTGCTCGAAAAGGTCAATAAGTCTACAGATACGGGTGGGTGGGACGTTTTACAAATATACATTCAGATTGGTAAGCACTTACATTGTCTTTTTTGCTGCGGACTACCACAGCTTGATGGTCGAGTTCCAAGAGAGCATTCTCATGTTTGTGACTCGGATTGAGTGTTATATGGCCATCAGCCTTAAATAAAATTTCATTTTGTTTTTACGCCTTTTGGATGTCAACAACAAAGGCGTCACAAATCATTTGTCATCATTTCAAAGATACTTTAAAATTGAACCAATACCTGCGCCCTGTCCAGGACTTTCAGAAGGTCCGTTCGTCCACTTGGATCTATATTCGCATTAATTTGAGGCACGAGACCAGCATACTGAAACAATCGAAACAACTTCAGGTTGCCATAAACGAAGGAGAAAATAGATGGGCCGAAAAAAAAAGCGAAAAAATAACTAACTAATAGTGCAATGGGCAAAAGTCAAATAAACACACATCGGAGAGGTGGGACAGATTGATTGGCATCCATTTTATCTGGCCGGCAAACTCAACCAGCGATCCCCCGGGGCGAAAAGAGATCCCATAACGCTAGATAATTAGTCAAGTAGCCGGAGATCAGGGAATTATGACACCGGCTTCAGGGTGTGATCGCTCCAACTGAGAGATCACAACTCTTCCAGCCCATTCGATTAGTCGACCAAGACAAAAAATTATAGACAAGTTTTGGCTTAAGACAACCTGTACCTTTTTCTTCGCTTACCTGAATGGAAAATGTCCTTGTCTGAAAGGTTGAGGAGGCCATATTAAATGAGACAAATTTCTGAAGAAAGCGGGACAATATTTCTCATCAAAGGACGGGCAGAAACAGTCCGCGACTTCGGCCTCGATTCACAAACCGTAAATGACGAAGGGAAAGGGCTTAAAAAGACGAGAAAAAGAAGAGCAAACCCGACCGAGCGACCGTCTTCAGCCCGGCTACCCACTCTCGAGACCTTGCCAGGGAAATCATTTCGATCACTCTCTCTCCATCGCTTCGCTGCTTAAGATAATTGCATAACGAGTCAATTGGTAACTGGAAGAGCATTCAAAATAAGACACGATACTGATCAATTTCAAACAGCCATTCTGAGGGTGTTTTGTTTTTTCCTAAGCTTGTTGTAAGCATAACAAAACAAAGAAAAGTCCAGAGGAATAAAGAAAACAAAGTCTCAGAACAGAAGACGAACTACTTTACAAAGGAAAGAAAAGCGCTACATCTGAACTAAAGCCAGCATAACTTCTCTATGGATACCAAAACAATTTTTTATTTCTAATGCATATTCACAAAAAAATACAATTTGAGTATCATAGGAGTAAACAAGGCCGTCTTGGTATATGTCAGAGATTCCGAGTAAAGCTTGAAACTGTAGTTGCGCCTTCATATGTATACCCAAACACAAAATATGTAAATGATGTAAAAAACTTGTGTTAAAACCGCATAAAATTTTACGTAACGTAACCGGACAAGTTTTCAGCGTTTATGTCTCAACACTTACATTAAAAATTACAATAAAGTATAAACATACATATTCCGGTTAGATTACAAGCATAAAAATGTAAAAAAATTAAAATTAAGCGACATCAATGTTATCATCAACAACGTGATCAGGATGTGCAAGAAGGGAGGGATTAGTGTCATCGTCTTCAGAAAGATTGATGAGTACTGAGTCTTTGAGAAGTTTCTTAATCATCTTGCTGATAATTGTCTTCTGAACATGATAATCCTCCTCAGTTTTTAGGTCTTCTTCAATCATCTCCAAAAACCTGAAACAGATTTAACGTTAGTACCCCAAAACGAAGCAAAACTTGCTTACCATTCCACCAAATCATTCTGTTTAACTCCACTCCAGTCAGGATCTTCGGCGTTCTTCTCTTCTTCCCCCCTCAAGTACAATACCAGCATGTTGGCAACTCTTTTGTAATAATCGTATTTAATCTTCAACTTTTCCGGGTCGATGTCTTGTTCATGACCGGTTCCCTCGGTGTTGCTGACATCTCTCAAGACGTTTCCATCGTCCATGTTTACTCCTTCCTACACGAATCGATAAAAATTTAACACTTGAACAACAAAAGCATAATAATAATAACTTAATTACCAAATCAAGATCATCTCCCAGATCCACATCAGGGCTAATAACGGGCTTGTTACAATCCTTCACCAACTTCACGGCCCTTTCCACGTGACTGGCCAGAACTTGGTCAGAACAGGACAATCTGGCCAAAGCCTCGGACAATCGAACCAAACTTTCAAGTTGTCTCACAGTAATCTTCCTGTTCATACTTTGACCCGGATTCACTGAATCCATCCTCAGCTTCTTATAATGTTCTTTCATGCATTTAGCGGCCTCGTCCGAGATCTTCGGTCTGAAACATCTGGCGAACATAATGTAGTTTCGGATTTCGTCCGGGGTGTACTTCTGTTTCTGAAGTTCACTTTCGTCCTTGAACCACACCTCATGGTTATCCAAGATACGACGAGCCACAGCATAGTCAACAGTCTATAAAAACAATAATGATACCTAAAAAGTACATACTTACCGGATTAACTTCATCGGTCATGATAAAGAACAAATCGAAACGAGACAAGATCGGCGCAGACAAACCAACGTTGTAATGGAGGGGCTTGCTTTTATCGTATCTACCTCCAATAGGATTGGCGGCCGCCAAGATGGAGCATCTTGCATTCAATGTGGCCTTTACACCAGCCTTGGTAATGGAAATAGTTTGTTGTTCCATTGCTTCATGAATAGCAACTTGATCCTTTTGGTCCATCTTATCGAATTCATCGATACAACAGATACCCTAAAATCGAAGATGCACAAAAAAGAAATAAACTTACATTGTCAGCCAACATAAGAGCACCTGCTTCGATGACAAAGTCAAACGATTCCTCGTCTTTAACTACTGCGGCAGTCAAACCTGCAGCACTGGAAGCTTTACCACTGGTGTAAACAACACGGGATGAGAATCGATTCACAGTCCTACAAAGTCAGCCATCATAACCCCTGGAACTTACTTTAAAAACTGAGATTTGGCACAACTCGGATCTCCGACCAGACATACATTGATGTCCCCTCTTAGGTGGGAGCCTGTAGTGTTTTTTGGGACACCCCCAAACAACATCAACAATATGCCAAGCTTCACTTCTTCATTTCCGAAAATGTCAGGGAACAACGAATTGCTGAGGTTTTGAACAATATTGGGGTCGTCGCTCATCTCTCGGAGTTTAATCCTCTCAACTTCGCTCGTGTTTTGCCATAACTGATCATGATCCATATCATCGTGGGTAAATTCAATACCACCCAGCTGAAAAGATATTAGGTTAAACTACAAGTTCACTAAACAATACAACATAACGACATCGTGCATACCGATGCGTTGGTTGGAGTGACACTCGTAGACAAGAAGGCCAGTTTGTAATGGAGATCGCGAACACCCAATTGTTTCAGACCTCTAACACCTTCATTCTCACTCTGCTGCCCTCTTTTGTTCTTCACCTCGGCCCGCATTCCGGGAGCAGAGATGGCGGACACATCAGGAATTGAGATCAATGTTCCAATAAAGTCGCAATGATCTCCAGGTTGAGCTGATTCCACGGCTTCTCCTCTCAAAATTATGTCAACAGTACGAGGAATACAACCCAAAGGCAGTTCTTCTTGAGATTCTTGAATACGAACACGTTGGTAATCAACGAAAGTAGAATCGTGGGGATCTAAAGAGAACCTGGAGCGATTGCTGCACTGTGGATTGTCGCATTTCACTGGCTAGAGTAAGCGTACATTTAAATCCTAATCCTTAACTTACCAACGTGTGTTTAAACTGTTGTATGACATTCCTTATAGTAACTCCACAATCATCACAGACAAATGTTGCTCTGAACAATTCCGGATGAACAGGATGAGTTCGAACCACTTGACCGGAGATTCGGACCAATGTCCCAACTTTATCCGTGGTCAATTCTCGAATGGGGCGCTTGGTGTGTAATCCGGTGATACTGACGTAGATCTGCTTCTTTTCAATTATTAACCTCACGGATTCATCGTTGCACAAATCCATCACGAGAGCTCTCACAGCATCACATATGAAAGGATAATACCTAAAAGTAAATAAGAAATCAAAACAAATCAACATACCGATAAAACTGGAGTTCGAGAGCAGTTGAAAGTACAGCGGAGAATTGTTGGACATGAGGAAATTTGACGTTCAACGTATTCCTTTCAACTTCCTGGAGCTCGGTCAAAGGCTTCTCGTAACACAAGATATCTTTCTCGTCTTTGAATCTAAAATCGGATATAATACTCGGGAAACGTCTTACTCGGTCAGAAACTTCTCAAAGGACCGTTGAATCGAGATGCCTTCCTGATCCTCATGAATCGGAACATGAGCACTTTGTTGATTCAGAACGACCATTTCCAGATTCAGTTAGCAACAAGTGCCGGGTGATTAATGAAAAAATAATATTTTTTCTTTTTCAAAATCAACTTTGCCGCAAAGTTTTCGCGCCGTTCCATTTCGTGGTGGGATAAAATGCGAGGTGGCATGCTACTTTTTTGAAAAAATAAATAATTTGTCACGGCGGTTTCACACAACAGAAAAGCGGGAACTTCGTTTTGTCCTTTTTTGAAGCGGGGGCGCAGCTCGCGGAGGCAAAAAATGACGTTTTTTTACTGTAACTTTTAAACTAACAGTCGAATCGAAAATCGACCAGGGATTTAGAAAATAGAAGTTGTCTTTTATCTAATGACGTATTAAACACATTGCAGAAGTGGAAACGGAGACCAATTGTCTGTGGCGCTAAATTTGCCTATGTTGAGGATACCGTATCAAAACCAAAAGTCAAAATGGGAACTTGATATGAAGAAGTGGATATGTAAATACACGATTCCGAGTCGATAGACACCGAAAACGTCGAAAAAGGTTGACTGAGCGAGAAGTTATGACACCCAAAAAACATGCTGATTTTTGGCAATTTCGAAAAACTACAGTATCCTTCGAACAAACAGTCGGATCAAAAATCGACCAGGGATTTAGAAACTACTTTGTCTTAGCTATATTTTGGTATACAGCATGGCTAAGTAGGTGATCAAATGAAGAGACTTCTCTGTGGCCGAAAGTACATTGGTCATGTTGTAGTAGGTGAAAGTTGATCGTGAGACAAATGCAAAGGTGGTTATGAGGAGTTAGGGTGCTACTATAACTCAGTAAGCAATAATCGTTTAGAATCAGCGTCGATTTTGCATTAGCGAGGACTTGTGGTATAGTACCCACCATCACCGTATCCACTTCAACTATCAAGGCTTAAGCCAATAAAAGACCATATATTACGCTTAGACTGTGCTCCTCCATCTTTATGTTTATAAATTAAACATTTAACAATTATTTTAGCCTCATATAACCACAGCTGGTGTTCATCGGGTATGCCACTATATAAAGCGGGAGATAAAAGATTTTCTGAAAAATTTTTGAAATTTTTCTGTTTTTACTTTTTTTTTAAAAAAAAAGTAAATTTTCAGTTTACTTCAAGGAAAATGCAAAAAAAAGTCAATTTTGTTTCTGGCTTTCCGACTTCAAGGTCGGGAGTAGGACCGGATCTTACTCCCCGCTCGGAGTCGCCGAAAGTCAGAGCTTGTTTTTACTTTATTCCTCTTTTTGGCCCCGCACTGCAGGTTGCAAGGTTGATGCCAAGTCTTTCCCTGATGTGTCAAGTTTTTCTCTTCCGAAAAAATTATTTTTACGTTTGTGCGACGTTGTGAAGCTATGTTCTCCACGAAGATGGGCTGGAAAGTGATCAAGTAAGTTAGCATTGGCAAGAGGAGATGTACGTTTTTCATTTGACATCAAAAATTTCCATTTTATTTCAGAGAAAGGTACAAAATTTTTCCAATTCGTAAAGCTTCATGACCATGGATAATGTAAGTGAGATTATCTCCTTTTTTGCTACGACGTCAAGATTCTAAGTCGGGAAACGTTTAGAGGAGACCCCACTCTCATGTATATTCTCCATGTATGAAACCCCATAAATTTTGAGGAATAACGACGTAAAAGTTTCAAATACTATACTAACTTTCCAAAAGTATGTTATACTAAAGTAAAACCTATGCAAACTATCTTCAAGTTATTGTAACAACGTTATTTGAGCCTTATTACGTTATTTCCTCAGTTTAGAACGCATTCGTGGCAAAAATCCGGCAGATCTGAGCGGATTTCGATATTGTACATGACACCTAGAAATCGAAATTGGTGGCGTTTGATAGATAGAGTATATAACAAAACTAAAGTGAGGTGTCCTCTAGAACTCGCCAGCCTAGAACTGTTAACTCCAATAACGGAACAAAAAACGCGATAAGCGCACTTACATTATCCATGGTCATGAAGCTTTACGAATTGGAAAAAATTTGTACCTTTCTCTGAAATAAAAGGAAAATTTTTGGTGTCAAATGAAAAAAGTACATCTCCTCTTGCTAATGCTAACTTACTTGATCACTTTTCAGCCCATCTTCGTGGAGAAAATAGGTTCACAACTTCAAAAAAATCAAAACGTTTCTTCCGGGAGAGAGAAATTTGACACATCTGGAATTCCCGGGCGCAGCTCGCAAAAATAGTTTTGAAGAAAATAAATTGGCGTGCAGGTGAGTAAAAACGGCATCCTACTCACCAGCCAAAATGGGCGAGCCATTTTTGTTTCAACTTTGCGGATCGACCTTTTGGCGAGCCATTTTTGATCCAACTTTCCAAAAATTTGTCGTTCGGAGTAAGAATGTTTTTTGACTCTCCGAAATCGAAAATTTCCGGAAATTTTTCAAAATTTACTTTTTTTTTTAAAAAAAAGTAAAAACAGAAAAATTTCAAAAATTTTTCAGAAAATCTTTTATCTCCCGCTTTATATGTACAATATTGCCGGTAAGCAGCGTTTAAAAAAGTTTCGGTTTTTGTTGGTCCCATAGGTTCTAATGCTTCCTTTACATCTTTGAACGGGTTTGCTTCCTCTATTTAATTAAAATACGGCCTGATTGCTGTTTTAATATTCATTTAAGTAAGCATGTTAACCGTCACTTCATTTGATGATTTTAGAAATCTTAATGTGAATTCTGAATTAATTATTGGTCTGAAAAGATCAAGAAAATTTTTTTATCCTTTTAGTATCAATTACATCACACTTCTGATGAAACTGTACGATTTCTTACTAAACATGTTTCATCGTATACCTTCCTCTGCAAGCTGCGCGTTTTTTATTTTTTTCCCACCACGAAAGATACCTTTGAAACCGCCGTGTTGTTCGGATAAAGTTTTATAAAGCTTTTTAAAGGTAAGGCCGATTTACAATCAGCGGCGTGCTATCGAGTACCTGACGTCGGAAGTATTAGATCCATTAATTTTGCAATTTTACCCTGCCGATAGTTTTTATTTGGTACTAAACGGCAGTCGCAGTTATTTTCTTTTCTCAGCCGTGATAATTTTTACAAGATTGCTGAATTCGCCTTGCTTTCGAGCCAAATACCAAGGTATTTTGGAATCTATATATTGAGGGAAACATCTTCTGATGTAATTACAGTTTAATGACGTCCGAAGCTTAAAACGTGGCTGAAATGTTGACGATGTACAGAAGACGCCATTCCGAGTTCGTCGGATTGTAGTTTCTGGATTGAGGATTCCACGAGATGCCAAGTTTGTGGGATTAGCCGTGTACAAGAGGGGACCGTGTTATTTATGTTCTTGCTGTTTAGCGTTCGTTGAGAGCATTGCCCTCTGCTTTTTATATATGTTTTCATCCGCTCTCTGCCTTTCTCTGGTTTGGTGTTCCGCTTTATATTGGGAGTGCAGTGTCTCTTTGCTGGTCTGTGAGAGAGCTTCGCTTCAACCGCCGCCTTTTTTTTCGGAGGGTGCGTCCGAATTTTTGGGTTTTGGTGGATTCGGAATGAAGAAAGGGAATTCGGCTACATCTAACCCCGGGCGGGAAATGAAATGAGAAGGAGTGAGTGGTCGACCTGTCCTCCAGCAGCGATTCCTCTTAATTAAAAGCCTTGATTAGGGTTTAAATGTGTGAAGCAGGTATTTCGAGCCCTTGGTCTTATCAGTTTTTCGGCAAAGTTTTTACTCAGAAACACCTACAGTAAAACAAACGCGTTAGAGGAAGCGTTACGGGCTTTATGAGTCCTCATTATCATTGTCTCACCAATTTGTTTCATATCTCTTTTTTATTACAACTGATAACATTTTGGCGAAGTATTCGTTACATAAATTGTTTTGCAACAGCACGGGTATTAGGTGTTTTATATCAAGAAGTTTATTTTTCAATTATCTTAGAGCAGCGTCCCCAGCGATGTTTTGTCGAATTGCGAGCCATATTACTTTTTTATTGTAAATTGTACTTTCGAACATCCCCGCGGACGCTTTCAAGGCTTCGATTTTTTAGCGGCCACGGTTTTCGAGCATACCCGGGCTTTCAGGACGTGGGCCGACTTCCCCGGCCGCTTGCCCCCATCCAGCACCCAATTAGGACCATCCATCACCAAACGTGCCTGTATGCCCATTTAAGGGGACGGATTTGAGGACGGTAGTCGTGGCAACAGCGGGCCGTATCCTGTTCGTGGCGTTCTTTTAGATCCCTCGGTTGTAATTACTTTTGTTCAGACAAGTGCATGGACGGCCAGACTGTGGTCCAGCCGGTGGGCGCGGAGCTCAACGGAGTCCCGAACGGTGGCATGTTTCCTCCGGGCGCCAATCAGTACCCCTGCTGGTCTCAAGGAGGGCCCCAACAGCACCGGCCTGAGATGCCCTCAACTTCCAATGGGGCCCCCATGCAATTCCAAGACCCCTCTCCCAACTTTTACAACGCCGGAGGGATGGCTCCGCCTAATTCGGCTCCTCCATCGGTCGGCTACTTCAATCAACAACAACCTTACTTCAACAACATGCAAGGCATGCCCAATCAACGACCTCCTGGAACTCCTGAATTCCAACCACCACCTTCTTACAACCCCCAAATGGCCCGAGCAAATCCCATGAATCCTGTGCAACGACCTCAATTTCCTCAGCAACCGCCTTTGATCAGTCGGGGAATGAGCAATCCCCAACTGATCTCGCAACGAAATAGCTATGTCTTTACTACCGATATGTTGAATTTAGCTACTCAGGACGTGAAGCAAGGGCGCTATCCAGGACTTGTTCAATGGCATCAAGCCAGACAGATGTCTCAACCGAACCCGGTTATGAATCACATGATGGACAATGGACAACGGAATTCCCCCAGTTTTCCTTCAGCTCAACAGCCTAACCGAAGTCTGAAACGAAAGAACACAGCTCAATCTGTAAGTTGCTAATGTTTTTTTGGATTGGTCTGTTTAGGATCATAATCCTAGTCCATCCCCGCAATCCATGCAGAATGTGGATTTCAAGCAGCCAATGTCGAATCAAAACCCGCAAGATATCAAGCAGGAACCAAACACGGCTGATGAGAACAACCCATTGAAGTAAGTATCACAATTCATTTCTAACATCTGTTTAGGAAAATGGAAATAATGGCTTCCTTTTCCAATGAACCCCCAACCAAGAATATGAAGACTGAGATCTCGAATGGGAAGTCGAAGTAAGTGCAGTTCTTGAAGGTCTTCTCCGTTAATTTTCTGATTTGTTTATACATAATTTTTGCAAACACATTGAAAATATAATTTTTTTAGAGAAGAGAAGATGGCTAAATTGGATGAAATACAACGATCACTTGAACAGCCTCAATTCCACCCGAACATGAGATTCCGGGGATTCCCCGGCCCGTACCCTCCAAATCAGATCCCTCCTCAATTCATGAATGGGCAGAATTTCATCCCCCAAGGCTATAATCCTCAAATGCAGCTCAATGGAATGCCCCAAGGCATGGTGCCGAATGGGATGCCGCCTTCGTCTGATCCAAGCCAAATGTCCTCCTTCCCAGGCCAGCCCATGAATGCAGGCCCCATGCCCCAAAACGGATTCCAAGGTCATATGAATTCCCCCAGGTTTATGGGACCTAATATGGGACAAGCAATGATGGGAATGCCTGGAAACGATCGACCGATGCCTGGTGTACCTTATCAACCTGGAATGGAGATGAGTAAGTAGTGTCGTTCTGAGTGATGACGCAGAATAAACTCTTGAGGTTACTTTTTTATTCTACTTTTAGATATGTCGAGAGGCCTAAACCCCCAAGAACAATATGCATGGAATCAAAACATGCCGCAGCCCCTAACTAATCTCGATTCCCGCGTACCCAACCAGAAAATGCAGTATTACGGGAATGGCCAACCCCCTATGGGTGGCCCAATGCCACCGCCAGCATCATCGTCTACTACATGAGCTTGTTGATCATATACTAACATTACTGTTCCGTTAATCCTCCTCTCAGTCGTTACCTGATTGTCTCGAGACATCTTCATCGCATTTCCAATGTATTATGTTATGTTGAAGATGGTCTACTTTGCGTATTTATCGGATCTCCTACATAATTCTGTTCTCCGACCCTCCAAAGCATTTCCTTCTTGGCCTGGTTGCCATCGAAAACTCCGTCTTATCAGCAAAGGATATATATTTTGAGTTGATCTTATCACTTGGTTAGTATTATTTTTCTAATACCTAGATTAATTTTTACGCAGCTCAGATTCTCATTTTTTGCAACAAATTTTTATATTTTTATCTCTGTGATTCACGATAAAATAATTTATCTAACGCCTGACGGTTTTGGAATGATTATTCTGGATTTACTTGACTTACATCGCTTGAAACAGCTAATCTTATAACGTCATTCTTTCGAAAGTTATTGTGAAACGGAATGAATTTGTTCTAATAGATGGATTAAACAGGAGCAAGTAGACTTAAAATTACGTAAGCAGAAAACTCGTCGGGAATAAAAAATTCGTCCAGCAATTCCAGTGTTATATGTATTACAAACAGTAAAATTATCGTTTATTTTGAACAAAATAGATGAATTATTAAAACAAACCGTATAATGAGATCGACAGTGGTAATGACCTCACCGGATTACAACCCTGCAGTATAAGTGAGGATAGGCGATAATCTATATAATTCATTGCACCGGCGTTCCGCCTACTGTCTTAAAGCCGGAATCGTTGAGAGCTCGCTCTTCCAGATTGTTCTGATAGCTTTTCCCTCGTTTGATGAGTGATATCACAACTTCCCCAAGAGATTGAGTAAATTCTACTCGATGAGACTCCAGAAGTGGGGGTTCCAGATGATGGGGTTTCCCGGGCCCTGGTAGATTGTTGTAAAATACATTATCCACATAAACCAAAGGGTCATCTTCATCGATCAGACAGTTTCCATCGATTCTTAAAATACAAAATCAAAGAATAAAGAGTGATAATTAAAAACCTACGAAGCTCTGTAACGTCCTAATAACTTTTGATCAAATCCACTTCTTTCTAAGACTGTCACTTTCAAATCGCCGTCTTCAACGTCCAGGGATTCCAGACTTTTATTGGAATCTGATTCTCGAACTCTTCTCTGACTCTGCAACATGAGTGATCGGACAACTGAACGGACTAGCCAGGGAAGGTTTAGCGATGTCATGGTTCTGTAATAAATAAAAACAATTAGATAAACCCTTTCCACCGACATCATCTCGCGACCATCGACGCGCCTATCCCAAAATCACGTATCACTTTAGTCGACAGTGTAGTCATTACGATTCTAAAGACGATAGAGCTCTAAAAAACATTTTATGCGCTGCATAGTACACTGTAAGACTATTATCAAATTACACTAGCATTACAATAACATTTTATTTCAAAATCCCGCGAGTAAATGGTACCATTCACAAAAAAAAAAGACTGAGGGAAAACCCCGAGGCATTGGGCAGATAAAATAAACGCGAAAGAGCAGAGTCCACCGCAGAGAACGAGCAGACCTCTAGACCCTCCCGATTCCAAACTCTGCCTCCCTTTTTCTTCCCCGAGACACGTTGAGTCGGAGGGAAAAGAAATATTCATCTCATGACGTTTGAGGCGACCGGAAACGAAATCAACAGCTGAATCTCTGATCCGGGTGATCAACGCGGGCACCCCAGTACGCTGAACCCAATAAGAGACATAAGCGGTCATTTAAATGAGTCTTGGCAATTAAGGAGAGCGCTGAAAGCACTGTAAGCGATTACTTATTGCAATAAAATACTAGTGGTCCTTTAATATCATCCCCTCAAGCTAAACTCCACCCCATACAAAAAACAATTCGGAAAAGAAAGTATATGTTGATACAGATATCACCGACCTGATCAAAGAACGAGATCGGCGAAAACAACCCCAGAAAGTATCAAATGGAAAAAGCTAGCAAAGGGAATGATCGCGAACTCTGAAGCATCTTGCAATCAATTTTATGCGTAAAAAGCACCAAAACAATTTTTGCGAAATTCGGATAAGCAGCAAAATCCACCAAAAACCCAGCAGTCGATCACAAACTTAAAACGAAGCATAAAACCTGAGCTCGAGAATGTTTAAGACCTCATGAGGGCGTCCAGCCGACCCGTGAACTTGTGACGTTAGCTTCTCCTCTCCTAAGGACCCCCACATATTTCAAAAAAACAACGAGAGGGCCGTTCCTTTAATCTGACGACATCATTTGTTTGCATATTGTTGTGGTTGAATTAAGCCTACAAAATGGTCTTGCGCATTGATCCAGGAAAAACAATGATTCCTTACAGTTTTAAAACAAGCCCGGGCAAAGCCACCTACATTCAATACAGATAAAATATTTATCTCCAATTTCCCCGCTTGTTAAAAATGTACAAAAAACTTCAATGAGGCTCAGGAACATGTCCATCAACGTAGAAATTCCGTGTAATTTTTGGTAGAGTTACAGTGATTCCATCAAGATCCTTGGAAAGTATAATCTGGCAAGAAAGTCGTGAGGTTGGCTTCAAAACTGGGGCCATATCTAACATATCCTCTTCTTCTTCTTTAGGTTCAGGGAGAATGTCAAAATATTGCTGTTCAACGTAAACATGACAGGTACAACATGCAAGAGATGCCTCACAGGCACCCTCAATTTCGATGTTATGTCTAAAAAGTAGTCAAATAAAATTATTGACAACCAGATGGATGCTATAAAATTAGAAAAACAATACAAAAAACCTTGAGCTTACCGATGGGCCAGATACATCACATTATCTCCAACCTTGCCTTTAATTTTTTTATTAGAACCATCTCTGGTCACATAAGTAATGTTTACCACTTCGTCTTCCGATTTCGGATCTTGCCATTCAAAGTCGCCATGATGAAAGCTGGGAGTCTTGGAAAAACACTGTGTTTGGAGAAATGAATTCTTTGTAAAGAATCGGGAACGAAGAAGCTTCGTCAACATTTTACCAAAAATTTCCAAAAAATATTGCTTCTAAAATAAACGAAATGCAACTATAGCTTCGAAATGTCACTATTGATCCAACAGTTCTCATCCTTGAAGTGCATGATCAGGAATGGTCATTGTGGTAAACTAACTGTAAAACATTTTGGGCTAGGAGAAGACTTAGTTGATAGAAGTAATAAGACTGATAAGTCCAAGAATAGTTTATCTCCTATTTGAGGTGTTTTATATGCATTACTGCAATAATACAGGGTGACAAATAAAAAATGCAACTTTTTTTCAGGGGTCCTGCCGCGAAAACTTTTAGGTTTAGGAAAATGTTGTTCATACCATTAAACTCTCCGTGTTTTTTTGTCCTAGTCTCTCAATTTTCATACCCATATCGGTTGATTAACATGTTTGTTTCGAGTCTAATACAGAGGGACCCCGATTTTAAACGTGTCACGAGAAGAAAAAGGACAGTGAAAGATTGCTAAATTGGTCGGTGTAGGAAAACCTGTCGTACGAAAAGCCAGCAAACGATTCAACGAGCTTGGCCACGGTGGTAAGTGTTTAGAAATTAGAAGGAAGCGCATCTTGAAGACTTCTGCCAACCTTGAGACCATCAAAAAGCGAGTGAAGCAAAATCTGATGGTGTCCATGAAGAAAATTGCCCGGGAGACCGGCATCAAGAGAACAGCGGATCGACGAATGGTCATCAATGTACCGTAGAGCAAGCCTTACAAGCTCCAAAAAGCTTAGCGCCTCACGGAACACTACAAGCAAGCACGGCTAAAAAAATGTCGAAAACTCAACCGTCGCGCCGCAGCTCAGCGATGAGAGAAGGTCCTGTTCGCGGATGAGAAATATTTCAACACCGAGCAGGCCTACAACCACCAGAATTGCAGGAGTTGGACTGTTGAGAGTCAAAAACCATCCGCCATTTTTGAACCCAGTAAAAATCCGACCTCTCATGGCCTGGGGCAAAGTCTTGCGCCAGCGGCGTGATATCCTTGGTTTTCCTTGGTTTTCTTGGATAAAGGGGTCAGAACCAAACCGATAAGTCTACCAGCGGCATTTTGTACACCACCGTGATTCCGTGGGCTCAGTAGCACTTTGGCGGTTCAAAACGGACATCGTAGCAAGATTGCGCCATCATCCATAAAGCAAAAAAGACGCAAGGCCAGGAAAGGACCTGTTTTCCCGATTTTATGTGGTCTGCGAAATGGCCGCCTACTCGCTGGATCTGAATCCGGTGGACTATGTTTTTTGTTTAGTTAAAAGTCAGTACCTCTAGTTCACGCCAAAAAAGTTTGGAGTCGCTAATTGATCGCTGCGGTAAGAACGGGACCGATTTCCCCAAAAAAAGCTTCGGCGAATCGCCCAAAATTTAAAGTCACGTTTTGAGCTCTATCTCGGGGCCAAGAACAGCCACTTTGAAACTGGCTGAGCATACTATTAACAATGCTCTATGTTACTGATATTCACCGTTACTTTGGTTAAGTTTGGTGTTTTAGACAAAATATGGCCATAAATATGAGTTGCATTTTTTCTTTGTCACCCTGTAGCAAAAATTTTGGATGATTTATTTATTTTAGGGACAAAACCGTCCTGGGGACAGAACCGGTCTGGGGACAAACAGACCCGAAGAAAGTGGGGACAAAAACGTCCCATACGTTGAAAAATGTGCCGGTATTGGCCTCGCGACATTACGTAAGCCGATGTTGCAAAATTCTTTGACCAACTAGCCAATCGGTCGAAATAACAGTCAAAGAGCCGGGATCCGCTAGCAGAATGGATTTTAAAGGATTCGAAACCTCCTTCTTCTGTTTTCTGTTTCTGTGTTTTTAAACATACATTTGACAATTATTTGAAGCACACTATTAAATCTCTTCTCATTTTGATCCGCATTGGAGACCTTCAGTAGTTGCGGGAGACTTGAAGAATCCGTGTTTTTTTGTGACTGTTGGAAATTAGTGAATTTTGTGAATTGTCATAAAAATTTATTGTATAAATAACTGTACATATCATTTTGCTACTCGTATCGGGTTGAATCTAAGGTCGGTGTAAGGTTGTTAGCTCCAGGACCTTCTCGTAGATGTACTCGATGTTACTCTGAAGATGATAAACGGTTAAACTCGGCTACCTATATTACCTGAGCTGTCCAGCAGCCACAGCGCCGTTCTCGGTATGCTGATAGGAATTGGAGGACATCCACGAATCGTTCTTGCTCTAGTTGACAGGCAGCACTCTGTAAAGCACAGACTACGTAGGGCATGGCGCTGTTGGATGGGTCGATGAATAGCATCTGACAGCGATGACAATCAATCAATTGGTCTTGGATCCGCTCCAACTCGGTCCAGGTGTGAAGCTCGAGGTCTGCTGGCTTCAGCCTGACAATCCGTATGCATAACTGAAAGACATGTTTAAGGCCATAAGCACTATAGAACAGAAATATTTCATCGTTTTTTGACTTTATTACCTCTTCATTGCCTTTCTTCAGCAAAATATGCTCTTCATTTTGCTTCCTGACCACTAACTCGAATGAATCTGGCTGTATGCTGACAGTCTTCCTTCGGATTTGGACTGAATTTGAGTTGGATTCAGTTTTGGATCGATGGGGAACGGATCTGAAGAAGTCCCCGACCTCAGCGTCTGATCCAAACAAAACCGCAGTCTGGCATTTCCTTTCCCATAAAAGATTCCAGAGATCAGAACATTCGCGAGACCAATTGCCGACGAGGAATTCGTCAGATCGATGGTATCCGGGAAGAACAACATAACCAGGAGGAACTACACATTGCGGGATATCGGGACATCTACAGACTTCCTAAAGAAACAACCTAATTGATGTGTTTTTGGTTACTTCATATTGCATCTGAAGTCGGGTTCGGCCGTCAGGGAGCACTTGGTGATATAAAAACTTGAGGTAATTGGAGAAGTTGGGGACCGATTGACGGGTGATTCCATGTTTAATGAGTTCTCTGACAACTCGATGACAGAAAATGTATTGATCCTGAAAGGGAGTCGTCCTGCCCCATAAAGACCACTTACCAATGTCTGGACAAGCCGTTGTCTCTGTCTTCTGATGTGTTTTAGATGGCCGAATATATTGATATGATCACAGACCAGGAGATGCCTTCGCATACTGTCGATTAGAATGAACGAACCGGAACGGCCAACTCCGGCGGAGCAATGGACAACAATCGGGCCATTGGATTGGATGTCAGCGACATAATTGAGGAATGATAAAAGAGGGAATACAGTCTTTGGGGTGCCATGATCTGGCCAAGAAGTGAGATGAACTTGGTGCACCGTGCGTTCGGGCTGAAGGCCATGTTTTAATGTTTCATCCTCATAATCCAAACTTACCACAAAACATTTGCTCGACTTTAATGTCAATATCCTGTGAACAAAGTTGGCATTTGGCATTTCCGCTGTCAATGTTACGGTAAGATGACCGAAGACGAGAGGAGCTTTTGTTGAGCTCGGCCAGTATTGATCACATTTCCTCTGAGGTCTGGTTAATTCATTCTCGACAGACTTACCTTCCCGTCTTCGACTAAATTTGTAATAACTACAATAACATTACACTTCTCCTGCCAAATCATGCCATAAAAGTCGTCAAAGGTGTGAGGTAATGGGGCTTGGGTTGCAATATATACATTTTTCTCTTCAACACTCTGAAAACGGGTTGCTGTAATCACATAGGATATTAATTAAAGCATAAGTCCTTTTAAATGGAAATTATTTCCTTCATATTGGATATGTTTGCATTTTGTTTGAAGGACATCTGGCGAAAGTATTAAAATGCCCTCCGGGCATGAAACGGGGCATAATAAAATGATTTATGATGCAATAATTTAGCTCGCGTACGGGATGCTCATAGAATAAATATTGGACTAGCCACACTCACATCAATGTAGTTAGCATTAATATAACCATCGTCGCTGTTAGAATCGATGATTTTGATTCTTGTTTTCTCCACGGCTCCAATGTTTCGGTATCTGTTCTTGAGTCTCTGATCCGAATTCATGATTTCTTCCAAGCTTTCTTCCGATTGGACTTCTGAATCAGCCTCGATGTCCTGTTATAATAAGCATTTTTAAACCGTATCTTTTCTGAATTTGAATAATTTTTGATGAATTTGAGGTCCTTTATCTCCGCTTTTAAGAACTTTTCCCGGAGACTTTGAATTTCATTTGACCGATTTCGGGGTGTGGACCCTCAGGGGAATCAAAATAAAGTATCGTTTTGAGTACATCGGCCTCGCCCTCGCTTTTATGTCTCTCTTTTCGGCACCAATTTGCATAATCTTATCGAATTAGAGCCTCCTCTCGACCTTCCGGCCATTTCTGTTGTCCCGAAAAAGTCCGTCCAAATTCCGGAAGTCCATTCTTGAGAGGAATTGCCGATTCTCAGGCCAAAAACGGGTTCTAACTTTGGAAATAACAAAAACACATACGATTTTGTCAAGGATAATATTCAAACTGACCTCGAATTGTCGTCTAAACCCTTCATTCTCATTTCTGCTCATCTCAGTAAAGTATGTGTCAAAACGAGAAACAATAACGGCCGTGGAACTTGTGGTTTCTGAAGTTTCAGTGTCTGTAAGCTGGGTTATGTCATCATTAAGCAAGCCAGGACACCCACAAAAAGCACGAAGAACAAGATAGAAACACTCACCGTAGACCAAAGACATTGTTTCCTGGCCTCCCTTCTCATCAGCCTTCTCCAAGATCTTCTTCACCCAACTACAACGACGTTTCATGAAGAATGTGAAGAGGAAAATCAAGATGACAAAAGATGCCATCATGGTGAGGATGAACAAAAGGGACACTCCCCTTGGCTTCCGCTCCACTCCAGCCATCGAAACCTTTTCGCAATTTTCGTTCTTGGGAGTGCAAATTGAAGATTGAACAACACATTTACCTACAAAGATATATTTAATTGTGAGGAATCAAACAGCTCACTTTGATCAATTGTGAACACTTGGTGTTTGCTCAAGGCACTCTCAAAGAAGGTCAGATTACTGTATTTACTGCCAAGGACAGAAGTTAATCTGATCGAGTATTTCGTTCCGGGTTGAAGACCAGTTAACGCCATGGCGGAGTCCGTGGTGTTGTATACCTTGGTATTGGATTTGTTCTCGAGGAATATTTTGTAGAAAGAAATGGGAGATGACTCGTTCGTCCAATGGACAAGAACATCGGTTCCACATTTGTAATCCACACCCGTAATTCGAGGGGGATTTGGCACTAAAATTAAAAAATGATTACTGTAATTGAGGCCCTTTCGTTGCGAAAATTCGATCGGAAAGAAATAAAAACGGACATGCATAATCAGTTGTGACCGATACTGGTGCACTTTTGTCGCTTTCTCCCTTTGAGGTGGATGCGGTCAATGATATGCGATACGTGGTGGACGGATCCAGTTTAGTGAGGTTATAAGCGAATGTCTTCGAGGAGTCTTGGTTGACCATCAACCTGACCATCGAACAGGGAAGTTTCGAATTTACATTTTGAAAGTATATCTGATATGATACGACCCGGCCATTGGGTGTGGCTGGTTCCTTCCACAGAATGAGTACAGTATCCCCGGTCAACGGGCGGACCTCAACTGATTCCGGAGGTCCCTCGGGAACTGAAAAGGAGAAGGTAATGGAATGGCCAAGTCTTTGTAATTTACTTGAATCTTCAGTGTGGAAGTTAACAGTCTGTGCAGGGGAATATCCGAAGCCATTATCACTTTCGATGCTCAATTTGTAATCTGCATCTGGTTCCAAAGAGCAAAGGGATTGCCGGTGGTTCTTCACATACCACTCCCTCATCGCTCCCGATCCAATCCTATGCACCATGATTCTGAATCCAAGCACCGGTCTTCCATTATGATCTGTTGGAGCATTTCTCCAGACAACATCAACACAGCCAATGGTCCCATTGCGGAGAAGTTGGATCATCGGGGGTTCTCTTGGGGCCTCTCCCAAAGTTCGGAACACACTTTCAGGCCCGAATTCACTAGTCCCGGCTGGGTTCTCAGCTCGGACTGACAACCCATACCGAGTGTACGGTAACAGACTGTCGATGACAGTAGTTGTCTGATTGTCCTTGGTGGTCACTACCCGCAATGACTCATCGTCCATTCGACTAAAGATAATTTTCTTTTCAGTGTTAAATTTAAAAAAGTTTATTTTTTAAAATGTTTGCTTACTTGACCAATATGGAATATCGTAAAACTGGTCGATGCGCGGCCCCGGCCGACTGGGTCCAGCTGATTGTTAGACTATTTTCAGTGCTGGCCGTCAGTTGAGGCTTTGCAGGTGCTGGCGGACGAACTGAAATTGTCTTGATGATCGCTTTATCTACGTAGACGCTGTCATTTACAGAATTTTATATTTCTTCAAAGTTTGTTCCTTGGACTTTATGCACATGTTGTTTCTCGGCGGTTAATTTTATTATGCAAATTAATGGTTTCGTGTTTTGTTTTGCGTTTTCTTGACCACCTAATCCGAACGGCGCCTAATCCTTTTTCTCCGCTTATGACCTCAAATTTCAGGTCAAGAACAAAGCACCGGCGTTTAATAATTCGTGGCCGAAAAAAGGGGTCACCTAAGCAAGGCTCCAAGATTTTAGAGTCGAGCATTTTTGAGATATCATCCTAACTCATACTGTTTCGTAATTTAGAATTGGTCACTCGGTTCTGGGTATCTGCTGTAACTTTTCAGGGCCCCGTTGTATAAACCTCTTATCCTCGCATTCCCCGCCCATTTCCGTTCCCGTAATCAAATAACTCCGGGCCTAAATGGAAGATAGATTGGATGGTAAAATAGGGTCCGAGTGAAGTTATGTCATGACTGACGAATGTGTGGCCAGATGGCCAAGCGGCGTTCGCAAGAGAACCCAGCCGTGTTATGGCCGTATGCAAATGAAGCCGGTCTCACTTAAATGGCCCTGATGACCGATAGCCGAGTGAAGCCGGATTCGAAACGCCGCTACAAGTGGATGAGAAGGGAGGATAAAAGAAATGCCCCGGGACATCAATTTTAAAGTGCATTCGAAACAAGGAGATCATCAATTAAACAGACTAAAGGAGGAACAAAAAGAGGACGGATCTGGCTAAATTAATACAAAGTAAACTCGTTTCTAGTATTTCAATATTCAGCACAACACTTACCCATTACTAAAACGGGAATGTTGATGCCAGTTTCGTCTTCTGCGAAGAGCGGGTCAGTCTCCAATCGACATCTGTAAATCCCCGAATCTTCTGGGAGAGCGGGGTTGATTTTGAGATCATAGAACGGCTTCTTGAGCTCATATCTTGTCCCAGCCACCCACCATTGTCGGCTGATATCTGTGACCACATCCTGCAAATAATTTCTCTGCTCTTTGCATAACATATTATACATGCCCTCTGATTCCCGGCTGTATACCCTTATTACCCATATGTCATCCATTTCAGTCCTGTGATTCATTTGCGTTTCTCTTATTAACTAAAGTAATATTGAGAAAGTAATACCAAGGCTGCTGCCATTTCCTGCGCATATTCAAAAAATACGAAAACAGTGTGTACACAAGAGCATGTACCATGTCCCCGCGATGATATATTAATTAGAATGGCCCCTCGATAATTACTTTCCAATTAAAAAGAGACCTTTTTTGATGTCATGTCATATAAAGACAGGGCCTTGAATTTTTAGTTTCTTCGTTTCTTCGAATGACCGCCGCAATTTAACGCTTAGAACGCGCCGAGGCGAGTAAGTGCCCCAGGGGTTTGAGCGTAAAAATGCGCGATTAAATGCGCGAAAGTAAAGAAAGCAGGTGCCAGAAGAAAACGGGGATATTCTGGGGTCTCGAATACCTCCATATCCAATTCTTTTTGATAATTTATGTGAAGCTATGCTGAATGGATTACTACACAATCACAACCATAATTGTAAACTACATTGGCAGATGATAAATGAACAATTCCGACGTGTCGGTTACTGCTGTGGCAAGGAAATTTCCCTCTGTTCATAAATAATTCCGCCCGAGGCTATCAAAAGGCGAAGTCGATCGGCACGAAACCCGACTCCATCTTGTTGTTTTTTGGGGTGCAACGTTGCAGTATTCCCAGGCCCGACACGCATCGCCAGTCCTTTTTCACACCCCCAAAAAAGTTTTCTTTCATATGCAAATTCGGGCGCATTTAGAGCCGGAAGGATTAGATTCCATTTAAAAACTTGCCAAGATATTTTTGGCCCATGGAAACGATAATGGTTTTATAAGACGAATACTTAATCTTTAAAGCAGTTGTAAAATAACTTACTTGCTGATAACTGGCAACCAAAGAGTCATCATGAAACCAGTCCAAGCGTCTAACTAGCTGGGGATTTTCAAAATCTGGGGCCATGTGTGTCCTCACCAGCAATTCTGCCGGTTCGCAACCCAACTCGATCGAAGTTCCATTCAGAATTCGGATTGTTGGCCGTTGCTGGGGCAAGGGCTGAGTGATTACTCCAAAAATGGAACCAAAAAGTAAAATAAAATAAAATATCATGGCATCGTAGTTACATCATCATGACAATATTTGTGAATCTTCAAACTGAAACAAGACTTTTATCAATTTTAAAGTTTCATCGTTAAAAACGTAGTTGTGACATAATAATAAATAAGGTGAGGAGAGCAAAATAATGGCCTAGACTTAGTCCCAATTATCCGGTCATAAAACGCGAGAATAAAGTGATCTTAGCCATTACTCCACACCAAGTGACCGGTCAGAGGTCAAATGCTCAGCTTGAGACCTTAATTTAGTTGGGCTTTCGTAGTCCTTGAGGTAGACCTCAAGAGCGGACAACGTCAGATTCCGGTCTCCCACCGTGAGCTCGGGTTAAAGTGGCTAAAGATGGATATTTACAGACGGTTATTGGGTTTCTATTTCCACAACTACGATTCGCTAGTTGTTAAATAAAGACAACAACATACTTATTATCATCCTTTATTTAAATCCTAGAAATTTTCCATCCGAATCCACGTAGATCGCGCCCCCCCCCCTTCGCCTTTTCTTAAAGGCTCGAAAAATGGCCAGTGGAAAAGGCCATGCTCGAAAAAAGGGGCGTGGTCAAGATGGACGACAGACTTGCGCACCGTATGTATTATATGTAAGGGCTTTAAACGTCGCATTAGGCAGGTGTAAGATGACAGAGTGGGTAATGAGGAGCGGCCTTCGAACCCCCAATTAGACGGCCTTAAAGTCAGATTAGGCGCCCAGAATATGGAGCTGCTTTATTTTCGGTTTAAATGCCCTCAGGGCGGTTCGAAATGGGAACGTACTAAGCGAAGAGATTTTGTATCTATGGTAGTTAAAAGGGGGTTGGAAGGGATTAGGCTCGAATTAGAAAGGCCTTGATTATCGAAGAATGAAGTCACAGAGGAATACTGATGCAAAGAGCATTCAGATACAGTCTTCATGCAAGCAAATTTTGGAATGAAAATAAAAGATTGCCAAAGAGGGTCGAAAAAAGTTCACAAACTTACGTCGAGCTTTTATAAAGTCATCAAAACGTTGAAACTCAAAAGTCAGCGCCGGAAATAACCGAAAAAACAAAAGAAATCAAAAGGAACCCAGCCGGAGACCTGCCTCTTTCCTGCCTCCATAAAGCTACGTACAACTTCAGGCACTTCTTTTTATTCGACTACCGGATTCACAGTGGGACAGATAGGAGAAAAGCCGGACCCAAAAAACATTCACAAACCCCTGGACCAGACTTCCGATTCGGATTCTGGAGGACCGCGGGAACATGAAAATAAACATTGGGAACGAGGGATTGATGAACGCAAAGAAGGGCGAGTTAATTAGCAGTTACACGGAACTCTCAGGGGTAACCAAACCCTCCTCTTTCACGGAATTCTAACGGAGTTGCTGAGATAATTACAGTCTCCGAAGATCCGGGCAATCACAGCCAATTGGTTAATTCCAGAATTAAAAAAAAATCAAAAACATTACTGCCAAGAGATACTGAATTATAAGTCTCCCACTATATTACGAATCAAAAAGAACACCAGATTTTGAGTTGGCGTTCTCCACTTGTAATCACAAACACCTGGAAGATGTTCATAGACACGTGTCAGGTCTATTCCGCTCGGAAAACCTTGTATTAAATTATCTATTACATCAGTAATTAAAACGTTCCTAGAACGATGTTTCCATAGATTTTGCGAGGATAATCCATCATAATCAACCTAGCCAAAATGACCCAAAAGAGGATTAGGAAGCACTCATCACATCCGGGAAATATTAGTCATCCTCGATTCAAATTAGGGCTAAATGAATCAAAGAATCCTTCGACGAGAGAAGGCCATAAAGGACAAGAAAAAGAGCTGTTCCACATCTTCCTATTCTTATATTTACAAGCCTATGACAACATGACTATGCACTTAAGGAGCGGCGAAACAATCCCCGCAAGGTCCTCGAAAAGTGCGAAAAAAGAAGCGCCGAAGATGGGCACGGAATTGTTATACTCGAGGAACAATCCACGGCCACAAGAGTTCGGGGTGGCCAAGGCTTTGTGGAGTAATTTTTATGAAACCAAATCAATCACTTCTTAATCGTTTCCAGCCTATAAAACGTTTTGCCCCGACTCGGGCGTTATATTAACATCAGATGGCACGGGTGAGGGAGTGCTCTAATCCCCAATCAGTATTTTTGTAACTAACTTCTCCGTAAGTTGAAGAGTAACTATTTTATTTATTTTTAAACATAAACTCATGTGCCGAACGATAATGAAAATAAAATAGGAACAACGAAAAAAGGTTATCATAATTATTAAGAACTGTTCTCGTCAGCCTTCGCGACTTCAGATTCCTCGCTGACATTGGAAACCTCCATCAATTCCTCATTGGATTCAACTTCAGGCTGAGTTTCTTGGGTCGACTGTTCATTTTCGGAGGTCTCCTTCTCTGATTTTTCTTCCGATTTGTCAACTTCCTTCTCATCCTTCTTAGATTCTTTCTCTCTTTCATCCTTTTCTTTCTTATCGCTCTTTTCTTTATCTTCCTTCTTCTCTCTTTTTGGCGGAGGCATTACTTTGTCAACAATTGAGACTAATCTTTCCCCGAGTTTCTTAGCGTCCAGCAATGAAGTCTTCATCAGCACTGTATCATCTTGAGTATTCTGTAAAAACATGTGTAATAGAAGACCAACTTTCAGATATTGCAAACAAAAGACAGACACTTACTTTCAGGCATTTCTCGGCATCATAAAGTCTCTTTTTGTACTTCTCCAGGTCCTCTTCCAAATGTTTCCGCTTCTTATCATATCTATCGCGTTGCTCCTTTACACTCTCTACAAAAGTGTTTTGAAACATAATTTTTACTCACTCAAAGTAACTTCTAACTGTTCGATCTTCAACAATGCATCACTTCTCTCATTGTCTACCTTCTTCTGAGCCTCCAAGGTCTGGGTAATGTTGAGAACTGTTCCTTTGTAGAATACAACACCGTTTTCAGTGACATCAGGGGTAGACGTAGCCGTGACATTGCTCGGTTGTGCTTTCTCTGGTTGATATTGCTTTAACAATTCGGATCGCGAAGGGGCTTCCGGGGCTGGTTCAGGAAAATATTTCGTATTTCCATCCTTGTCCACCCACTTATCGGTGATGTTACGGTAATTGAATCTATCCCGGGAGGACACCTTCTTCACAATCTTGGAAATGGTGCTTCTGGATATATCTAGGCCAATAGAATTAACAACTTCTTCCAAGTCCCGATCATTCAGGTATCCACAACCATTTATATCAAAGTGAGTAAAGGCCTGGAAAGCGGAGACATTATTGACCAGAGCTCGGAAGTTGGTCCTCAGATCAATGTTCTCCTTTTTGTCCTTATCCTTGGTTGATTCTTTCTTTTCTTTATCATCTTTTTTCTCTTCCTTAGACTCCTCTTTCTTTTCCTCTATATTTTCGGTCTCAATTTCCTCGGCCTTTTCTTCTCCGTTTTCAGATTTCTCGTCGGGTTTGGCCAAACTTTCATCCCTTCGTTTCTTCTCTGTTTCCTTGTCCAAAACTGAATTTAAAATATGGAACACTCCAAATGCGTTTGACCGGTCGATGGCTTCCTTCAGTGCTTCGGCAAACAAGAATACCTAAAGCGAGATGATTTTTTTTAGAGCGTCCTCTCATCGACTGGGGAAAACGCCGACCAGGGAAAATGAATTATGACCGACCGTCATTAACAGTTCGCGGTTTAAAGATAAAACGCTAGCCAAGTATAAGGTTAGCCTAAAATTATCCTAAATGGCTAGCCAAAAAGCTGGATGGACAGCCAAATAATCCAACTGGCTGGCTATGCAAAAACCAGTCCAACACAGCGAAACGTAGACGCCGGTCTTCTAGGTTGTTTTTCGCAGAGAATAGCTACATAGGTTAAGAATTTCAAAAATTTTCTTTTCCCCAATCACCTAACCCCGGCTTCTTTTCCACAGAAAGACTCACCTCAAAGCTGGCTTCCTTATTATCATCCAGTCTGTAATCAAGCACTGTTTGAAGGGATGTCAACTTGCAGTTGAACTTTCCGCCCTTGGCCGATTTACTCGGGTAGATCAAGACGGCGGGTTCCTTGGGGAAAGTGTAATGTCTTTCTATCTGAGACTTCTTTTCCTTTTTCTGACGCTCGAACTGCTCCAATTCTTTCTTGTAAGCCGGGTCGCTCTCGTATTTCGGTCGTTCTTCTTTCTTCTCTTCCTAAAAAAATACATATTTAATTACTTTCAAACCATTATTTAAAACACGCAGACGTTTCAACAATCACTAATTTAAAGATTTCATCTAAATGTCATGGAAAATAGTTTTCCCTCTCAATTTTTTGGGTTTCCGACAACGGATTTGACAATCGAATGACCTAACCGACGTTTAACTTAATCTTTTGACATATACACCCGTGGTAAAATTCGCGTGCAACCTTCCAAAAAATTAAATAATCATCAAAAAATCATAACTATATGAATCTTCAAACTTCCTATGTTTTTCATACTGCCTTTTCTTAGGACATATGGGTGTAGAAAGCGCCCACGAGGCCTGGCAAAGCCGTTGGATGGTCGGCGGCGACTTGTTTTTTTAATTTTGGCTATTAGTAACATTAGTTTTCTTTATCCTGAGTTATTGTAACATATAACAGACCAAAATTTGCGGCAAAAAACGAAGATCCGTAACTTTTACCTAGATATTATTGATGTGAATACATGTAAAATGCCTCAAAATAGGTGACAAGCTAACCTGATACCCGATCAATCTTATTAAAAGGCAACCCAGGGAGCCCCCCGCCTCCTTTCGGCACTTCGCCCACCTAGTATCGGTTGAATTCAAATAAAATGTCAAAAATGAATTTCTTGTGTGGTTTTCCGACTGAAAAAATATTTTTTTTTTTCGGATTTTTTTTGCCAATTGCGACACTTCGTTTGAACAAAACTCAAAAGTGGGCGGGAGATACCTTTGTTCTATTTTGGGTTGCCGTGGGCTGGACCGGGCCCGGAAATGCCAAAAGAACGGGCTATGTCTGCAAAGACATTATCCTACCTTAATGTCGTCAGCATCCATTTTCTCGTCTACCTGTTCGACCTCGGCCTTCTCTTCTTCTGATGCCTCTTTCTTTGTATCACCCTCCTCATTTATTTGTTCTCCAGCAGCTTCAGTTTCATCAGCCACTTCATCAGTCATAATCAGGTCTTCCTTGACTTCGACATTGTTCTCTTCTTCTTCTTTTTCCTTATCAAGAGCTTCTTGCAGACGTTGAGCCAAAGCATTTTTCACTCCACGAGAATCAATTCCTCTTAAATCCAATTCTTCTCTTAAATCAGCCACCTTGAAATAAAAATACCATTATTTGATTTTTATGCTTACTTTCATAGCCTTTACAATCAGCTCCGACCAATGAGTTGGTTTTATTTCCTCTGGTTGCTGATCGTTTTCTTCTGCTTTACTTCCATTTTCGTTAGAATCATGTTCTTTCTAAAAGAAATAACATTATTCACGTAGCCCAGCATGAGAAAGGTAAAAGAATAAGTACGAGAAACGTAGTCCCCAATAAAAATAAGATCAGCTAAAAGCTCAGATTGGCGTCTCTACGGCTAGCCTAGACTGTGTTACGAACTTAACACAAAGCCACAACAATCACACAAAACATCAACAAACGCCCAAAATGTAAAAGGTTTGAGGGGAGAACAAGACTGCACCTCTGTTTCCGTCGTTCCATTTTGGGGTTCTTCAGTCTGAGGTTCAACCCGAGCTGATACAGCCGGTTCTGGCTGGGTCACCTTCTCTTCAACTGATTCATCTTGCTCGGACTCCTTGTTCTCATCTCCTTCTGTCTTAATCCCCAATCTTTTAATCAATTCAGGGCTTGGTTTGAACTGCTCAGCATCGATGGCCTCCAACTTAGACTTCAGCTGATTCGGAAGCACCTCTTCGACAATGCGTTTGTAGGTCTCGGGATCCGGACAGAGATTGGGAGTGGCACTCACATCCGGCAACATTAAAGTCACAATGTCATGACGCTGACGATCCGCTCGATGGTAATGAATTTGGGCCATTTGATACCTGAGTGGATATAACGAATGCAGAGAACGAAACGAAGAGAGAGAAAATAATAAAGTTTGAGTCATGGTTCGGATCAAGGACTTATATCGACTTGATAAACAACCGACGACTCACGAGGAGCCGGGGTTGATTATACCCGCAGTGGAATCCGGCAAAATCGTTATCTATCTGGCTCAATAATCCATGCTCTCCCTTTATGTCCCTGCGGGTTGGAGAATCCAAAGAAACAACACAGAAGAAAATAACTTACCACACTGGGCAGTTCTGCAGATCCACACCGACTGATGCTTTCGTGGTCCTGACGGCTGTATTAATCAAGGTCTGGGGATCAAGAGGGTTCTCTCCATCCAATGAGGGACTCC
Source organism: Bursaphelenchus xylophilus (assembly GCA_904066235.2). Classification (NCBI taxonomy): domain Eukaryota; kingdom Metazoa; phylum Nematoda; class Chromadorea; order Rhabditida; family Aphelenchoididae; genus Bursaphelenchus; species Bursaphelenchus xylophilus. Next base: position 5,334,046 of record CAJFCV020000004.1, read on the forward strand.
AAGCACCGCCAATACCCATGAATTCACTTTTACCTCGCATTCCTAAAGCTCAATATAACATTAAAACAATAAAACTTACCAACAAGCACCTGCAACACCTTATTTAAGTTTTGACAATCCTGGGCTTCATCAATAGTCCCATCAGCCAACAAACCAGTGACTTTTTGCCGAATCAAAGCAGCACCGGGATGAGTCAATAATAAAACTTTGACAACATATTTTGAATCGGAATCAGCAGGGTTCTCTACAGGAAGATCTTCTCCTGGATAATCAACGTCTTTACTCAGAATACAAAACGGAACTCCTGATGGAGCAAAGGAAATCTGTTCCTCCAGATTGAAAGAGAGTGGCCATTTCAGATCACACCGAACAAAGTCCGAAGGAATATAAAGATTCGGGTACCTCTTGTGAAGATAAGTGTAATGAGCCGCGCTAAATAAAAGGTATTTAGCCCAGTTTTTATACTTCGTATTATTAATTTGAATTAATTACCTGTCGACAAACGGACGAGGAATATAGCAAGTGTATCTTGGAATGATCCTTTGACGTCTTCTGGGAGGAGAATCGGCCTCTCTCGACTTCGCTGGAACTGGAGATCGTGCTCTCGGTTCTCTGCTAGGTCTGGGACTTCTTTCCCTTTTTATCGTCTCTCTCTTCGGAGAAAGTCTTTTAGGTGGCGGAGTTCTTTCTTTTCTAACTTGAGGTGATCTTCTAACCGGAGACCTTTCTCTTCTTGGTGATCTTCTACTAGCTGGAGCTCTTCGATCATTCGAAGGCCGATGATCATCCCGAGAATTCCTATCAACTGAGCCCCAACGATTAGATGCTCCACCACCATGACTTTCCCGACCAAGAGGTTGCTGAACTTGATGAGCCACCGGTGGAGGCTGCTCCTGAATCAGCTGCACTCTATATCCGTTCCATTTGAACGGCATCGATGGATTAAAAGTGGCGTCGACCATTACTCGATCGCCGACTCGAGGATGGGCACCTCGTATCACACTAAATCAGGAAAATGTTTACTTTTTTCTTTGATATACCTAGTCTGAAAAAAGACGTCTTCGTCGATAAATCCGTATGTGTCCATAAGCTTGGTCACTGTTCCCACAAAGGTCCGTTGATTCGGTTGCTTGTTTTGTGGGCTCCCCGGTCTCTGACCCTGTTGTTGTTGCTGAGGCAGAAGTTGACGAGCTTGCGCGATCATGTTCAAATTGTTGTTGAAGGCGGCTTGATTTACTAGGGCATTAATGTTGCCCAATTGCATCGGATTAACTTGGCCAGGAAAAGAATTGCCAAGCTGAGCTCCAAGCGGATTTCCAAAGAGATTCGGGTTGAGTTGCTGGTTCTGCGGTGCTAGAGAAGAGAGATGAATACAAGGCCGGCCCGACGACGATCTTACCTGGTTGTCGGGCCCATGCCCCCGGCTTTTGGCCAAATGACATTATCCTATCCTTGCAGAAAAATTACAATACTTTTATGCTGTAAATTTTGGTTATTGTGCACGAAAAAATGTCGTTCATACGAAAGCGTCCGCAATCGATGCAGAATAAAAATACAAACTTTCCTTGATATTGCAGGGGCAGCGTGGCGGGACCCGGAAAAATAAATACTTTTGTAAAAAAATTGCAAAATTTTGCGGACTATCGATGTTGTGAGAAGGATATTGGACGTCTACGGGTTACTATGCTAACATGGACGGAGGGGAGTCGTCAACGGTTGTAACAGAGGTTCCAGAGAATCTCAAAAACCTTTGTCTTTTACTTACCAAAACTTTTTTTGGGCTGCATCACTACGTTTTATTCGACTATATTCAAAAGCTGGGATGTGTTAAAGAAGACAGAATTCGGGAAATTCTGAAAATGGAAACAAAAACATTCAGAACACTTTTGAATAGTCTTAAGGTACGCTTTCATTTGTTTTTGTAAGACTTTAGGTTGAGAAGTTCGTAAAGGAAAGAACCATTTCCGAAGAGACGGACGGCCGAGCAAGGAAAGTAAACTACTATTATGTTAACTATAAAGCCATACTAAATGTAACTAAGTACAAGATAGATCATATGAGACAGAAGTTAGAGCATAGGGAGCAGACCCACGTCCAGAGGGCTTCCTACATGTGCGCGACATGTCATAGAGCTTACGATGCACTTGATGTCCAGAGAATTATGAATATGGAGACCGGAGAATTGATGTAAAGATTCATTACGTTGTACAACGACTTTTTTACAGATGTTGGCAATGTAACGGGCAAGTTGTAGCCGATGAAACTGCCGGGCCTTCTGAAGAAACCAGGTCGTCGCTAGCCAAGTTTAATGAGGAGATGGCCGGTATATTTTCGATGCTTCAGCAATTAGACGGTATTAGATTTGCTCGGCATATCATAGACCCCCCAATAACGGTTATAAAAGACGAGCCCAGAGACGACAGGAACCCGAATGCCTTACAGGTACGAAAGAATTTTAAATTGAAGTTTACAATCCGATTTTTAGGTTGGTGCTCGAATGTTTTCCAATGCCGAGAAGACGAGGTCAGACCTCTATTCGAATGGAATTATGGTGTCTATAGGGGAACGTCAAGAAGTCCAAGTTGAAAGCAAAGAAAAGGTGCCTTGGCTACAGCATAATACTCATGAAGAAGTTGCTGGAAATGGAATGGAAGGTATGGTTTTTATCGTTATATTGATAATGTTTTACATTATTGTTGTTAAGTTAATGTATTTTTTTTTCAATTTGACGTCAAATTGGCGTGATTTTGGTCAAATTGAAAACCTGAAAGACGAACCTTACAAACTCATATTCCGTATGCGATATGGTGAATTATGTTAATTCTAGTTGCCGTTAGTTGTTTACGGAATCAGTCGTTTTGACAAGAAGGAAGGAATTATTTGGTTCCCAAAATTTAAAAAAAACCTGCAGTTTTTAGATAAAAATCTGCCAAATTTCGTCAAAAAGTTAAATTTGACAATCAAAACTACAAGGTCAATTTTACTAGACGAAGGTGACGTCAATTTAACAATGTGACAGCATAACAACCCTATTTTCATGATAATTTTTAAAAAAATTTCAGAATCTTCATCGGCATTGAATGGGTTATCACTGAAAGAAGAGGCCGGGGAAGCTGAACCATCATTGTTAGCACCATTATTAGGAGATGCGGCTACAGCGGATATCGGAGCTCTAATACATGAGGCAGAGAGTATAAAAGAGCCTCATTCAGAGTCTCATAGTCCCACTAGGAGTATAAACAACACAAGTAAGTTTGTTCAATTTCTGTTAGTTTACTGGTATTTATTGTTTTTTTCAGATTCGATAGATGAGTTTAGCCAAGTAACAGAAGAAACGCCACACAAAAACGGGTCATCAAACGGCATAAACCATGATCAAGATCTTTACGTCACAGTTCAAGGACGTCAAATCCGATTTGAGGATTTGAATCAAGAGCTGGTGGACTCGATGAGTAACAAAGAACGCCAAGAATACATAGATCTGGTTGCGAATTCTGTTTTCTTTTAATTTATTCGGTTTCATAAATACTTATATACATGAGATTTGGGACGGCACTCAAAGAACGTCCTTGGTGATTTCCCCGATTGATACGAACGCGGTCTCGAGAGCGCCGTTTCCCGCTTGAATTTGAATAAATATGACAAAAACAGTGCCGTAAATTGGAATTCGTGGGAATGACATGCGATTTCTCAGGAGGGGAGGAAGAGTTTTGGTCAAATATATTGTTTGTTTGATACTAAACATTCTTTTTGAAACATGAGTAATATACAGTGATAATTGATCATATTGACCGTGATAACCCAAATATAACTAGTTCTTTTTCCATGACCTCCAACTATTATATCAGCCTCTCCTCTTTTTATTTATTTACTTATCAGTGATAAGTTGCGCAATTTCGGAACAAAAAGAGAAAGCCAGCGGTCGCTTTCTTCAAGTCTTATCCTCTGTTTGCTTATCGAGCGCAGGGCCTGTTGTCACTTATTATTATCCCATTATCATTACACTTCAAATTCCTCGGGACCCTTAACACAAGATTCTTATTGTTCCCCGTTAATTGTTTAATTCCCTCGAGATGCGAGCGAAAAAGGTCATTCAGAAAGTGTTGGAAATATTTGGTTCGGACAGGGTTTACACCATTCTGGCTGTATTAGCATTTTTATGGATTTTTAGGGATTGTTGCATTGATTAGCGCCTAATCTAACAGATGCCTATAATCGTCATAATGAATACCGGATACTTACTACTTGTTCCCGCAAAATAATCATTTGTTTACTTCGAATCCGAAATCTTTCGTTCCGACCAAAATGTAATGTCATATCACGCGTAATTAGATATCCATGGCCTAGTAGGGCCAAACTTCGTCTCTCCGACCACGAATACTGAACATCCGGCGGCCAAAATCAATTTGAGGGCGGGCGGATCCGCGTCTTCAGAAACCCATTTTGTGGATTCTTTTTTGAGGTCGTCGTCTTGTTTGAAATCCTCTCCCCATGATTCGATTCCAAAAAAGAAGCCTGCTTTTTGACGTGATTCGATACGAAAATAAGAGGGCTATGGTCGGTGGGAGAGTTAATGTAAGAATGAAAAAAGGGACCACATTTCTTAGGTCTTATCTATGTTATTTCTGGACGATACGTAAACGGGGTACTGTATTTTGTAAAGTCCCCATTTGAAGATTTTACACTTGAAACTATAAAGTTTAGAAAGCAGTTTGCTGGATCAGACCAGGAGAAATTACTTATGAAAGGCCATGTGCTTTTGATTTCTGGCTCTTCCGGAGAATAATTGGACGAATTTATGAGAGACTCTCGTCCCACCTTATGCCTTCTTTCCAACTATCTGTGTATATTTAAAAGAGGTCCTATTCCTGTTAATTTTATCAAGTATTAAAATCTTTATTGTTCTATTCTCGCACTATTTTTGCCCTTTCTCAAATGACTAATGTCAGCAGAATGTGATTACTTTTCAAGAAAAAAAACAATGTATTGAGGTTAGAAATATTTTTTGGGCGACAAGGTTGACGAAACCCGAATTCGAAGGGTGTCATTCACGAAAAAAACTCGTAACGATGACTGACTTTTTGCAGTCAGGACCTTTGAATACACAACATATCAAACAGGGGGAAAGCGGTTCTTATGTCACATGGATCACCGGTTTGTTTCTTATTGTCTCTGTTTCCCTCCGTCGGTCCATTATTTTGTAATTTTGCACAATATTTCATTGTTTTCGGTAAATGAACATTAATTAAAGCTCAAAGTCTTAGAAGAATTCCACCATACCATTCGGATAAGGGCATGAAGAGGCCCCAGATTCCTTTGCTAGAACGCAGATCAGGGCCAGCTCTTTTTTTGGGTGTTCTAAAGAGAATCGTAGCTCCCTTGATCTCGTCACACTCCCCTTAAATCTGTTTTACTGTTATTTAACTTTAATTACTGGTTTTGTGATTAATAAATATAAAAAGATTAATTACAAGTAGTTTATTTTCCCGACAAATTTGAAATTCGTTCAGTCACTGACCCCAAATCATTAATAATAATACAGGAAATCGAATGAATTGGGTGTTTCCGGGCTCTGATTCATTAGATTGTCAACGTTCCCCGTTTCCCCATTCTCAATTTTCTTCGTTTTTGGGCCGTCTGATTTCTGTTTGCCCGGGATTTGTTCTGTTTTCCTTGTTTATCTTCTCCTTCCTTTTCTTACTCGACTTTCACTTACAAATTGCGCATCGTTCCATTTCCTCAAAACATGGCCAAGTTCTTTCCTTTCATGGGATTTTTATGGGAGGGGGAAAGGAAGTTTTAGATTTTTGATAAAGATTTGTTACTATTTTGAGACTTTTGGAATCAAAAAATAGTGCCCTTATCTTTAAATTTCGAAGGAAATACGAGAAAACAAATAAATCTTTTACCTGTTTATTTCTGCATTTGTTTCCTTGGCCCACTGTATTCACCGCAGGTATCCTATTATAATGTCATCATTATCGCCTGGTCGATGATATTTGATCTTGTCCTTGTTGTCTGACAGAGACAATGGCCGACATGCGTCATCGTGCCCGATTTATAACCGGCTCCAAAAATCGTTTGGCCTGTAGATTGGAATTTGTTCTATTTTCTCATCTCATCTCTCCCTCTCTTTCTCTTCGAATGTTTTTTTAGGCGACACCTGACATTTACACTCCGTTTTTTGAAGATCCGATTACTTTTTGGATTCGTTCCAATTAAAGAATCTCGTTTCCTTGACTCAGGGGCTTCTGGTTTGCAAGGCTTAACACCCCTTGTATGTTTCCTTTTACGATCGTTCATGTTTTGTAAGATTTTATATTGAAATACATACGGAAACTAATGATTCACGGAATGCGAGTAGCCTCTCTTCCACATTATGTGTGACAATCTGTACGAGCTTTCGTGTTATGGAAAAATTGCAAATTTTCCCTACTTTTTTGCGGGTTTTCCTTCCACATGATGACCAAAATTTGCAAAACAGCCGGCTTAAAACCCTGATTTCTTCAGTCAATGTCCGATCGATTATTAGAATACAAATAAATGAGTGGGGGCAGCAGAAGGTCGATCAACTCGGCAGATCTCAACTCCAACACACATCAACCCCCCATCCTCACCTTATCCGTCCTCGGATTAAGTGGGACCGATTCACAAAAAGGAGCCGTCGGAGTGGGGAAGTCGGTCTTCTGTAATCGACTGGTCAGACCTCATTACAATGACTTCAACACTGAACATGTCTGCTACTTGTCTCAGGCAAGTTTGTCAATTTGAAATCACACTTTTTATTCACGAGAAACTCGTTAAAATCAGAGCTGTGAAGCATAATTAAAATAATTTTAGGCTGATTTCAACTGTTCGACGGTGATAAATGGAGATCATTGGCTCTATTGGGGCGAGGTTGACTTGGATCGAAGCGATTACGCTGGTCCCAGCACTCGGATTCGAGTAATCGAACAAACAACTTTTCTAAGTGACGAAACCTTTGAACCGCATCCCTCAAGGACACCTGATTATTGTCGCAGGGCAATCAAAACAGAGCTGGAATCCAAAGGAAAGCTCATGTACATATGCAGAGTAGGTTCTTTTCGCATTTTTATTTATTTTTGAACATAATTTGCTTCTGTTGACATTTTGTTTACAAAAAATCGATCTTGACATTTAGTAACAACTAAATAAAAATTATTTATTTTTATTTTTATTCCAGGATCAATTGGGACAAGAGTCGGACTTTGTATGCCATGAACTGCAATTTGGAAAGACGAAAGTGGACGCCTTTGCTGTATTATACGATGTATCGAAGGTGGATGAGAGAATGCCCGCTTATCAGACGGAAAAGGTGGTCGAGCTATTGAATGGATGTCTAAAAACAAAGAAGCCGGTATTTCTATTGGCTTCCAAATGTGATCGGCAGGACTTGACGGGAATGGCAGAGTTCAGAAAGTTATGTTACAGGAAAGACTTCTCTAAGATGAACAACTTCCATTGGGTGAGCGCTTGCTTATTTTAAGATGTTACTCTTCCAAGTAAGCTTTGATTGAACGAATATTTAGGCGGAGATCAGTGCTTTTGAAAACGTAAATGTGGCGGATTTCCTTTATCTCCTTGCTCAAACCGTGGACAAGGTCAAGAACAAGATCAACATGCCCTCCTATGCTGAATCAGAACGCCTGAGGGCAAGACGCCTCGCGGTTGTCCGGTAGGTTTATGTGTTTTGAATTGGGTTTCATTCATCAACGCAGCGGGACATAGCTATCCTTTTCAATCTCGCTGATTTTGGTAGTTTTCGGAGCAATTTCTGACATCCGGAGACTTTTTATTTCATCCTCGAAGAAAGAAGAGGGAAAGTGAAAAAAGAAAGTTTTTGTTACTCACAAAATAATTGGATAGAGGGCGAAGAGCATACGACTTCATGGATAAATAAATCAAATTAATTATCGGTTTTAGACAGTCAAGTCTAAAGCGTTAACCATCATCTTTCAATTACTTCTAATTTTTGCAGTGCCGAATTCGCGGAGCTTCTTCACCAACAGGTCCCTCGAGAAGAATTCCCCTCACAGCAAGGCCAACTCAGCTGGGAGATTCTCTTAACCGACTTTGGAGTTAACTGTCATCCAGCGTATGTTTCATATGTCGCTGAATTTGGTGCCAGATCAGCTGCAGCCCAGTTTGAAGAACATTGTCGTGCACTGAGGGAATGGTGGTTGGAACGGGAGCTAAATGAACGTCTTCCAGTGCTGAGGGATGTGTTGAGACGTATGTTCGGACGGTCCTTTCTCTGCCAGACTAACTGGGAACAGCTGAGGATTGAGCTGCAGGCCCATCCACACTTTCCCACTTACTTCCAACCATTTGGCCGCAGCATTGGTAAGATTAATGTCTGGGTGTTGCTTTGTTGCTTTCACACTTATAGTGCCCGACAATTAAAAGTGAAATCTCAATTCTGAGCCCGATATTGCCCTCAGGCACAATTGTTCCCTCAGGTCTCTTTGGTAGCTAACACCAATGCAGGATGCCGAGTTTCATGTCTTTGCACTTTAAATGCACTATGCAAGGGGCGTTTAATATTTTTTATTGCGACAATTAAGAGTGAAGTTTTTAATCTTTGGATTTTCCTGACCTTTTGCGAAATCTGTTGGGACGGAAACCGTCAAGAAACATTGTCACAGTTACAGTGAAGCGTCCTAGACACAATTTACGAAAATTGTCCGAGTTTTAATATATCATTTCTCGGCATCAAGGCCCGGCGCTTTTGTGCCACAAAGCGGGGCCGAAAGACACTATGTTTCATAAGAAGTATATCAGGGCAATATCGGGCTCTGAATCAAGACTTCATGAAGTTGAATTCACTTTTAATTGTCGGGCACTAAACGTATTTAAATATAATTTCGTTTCTTTGCTTGGGGCTAACACTTATTCAAAAGCATTACATTGCACTTTAGATCGGTACACTCGAAAGGGAGACGCCGATGACCGAATTCCAAGCGAGGTCCTTCAAAAGCCTGAAGCCAGAGATCTGTTTCAAGAATATCAGCGGGAACTTCTGGATGAAATAGCCCTTGAAAGACAGGCCGATAAGTTCAGGAGATTACTGGAGAACAAAGATGCTGTGACTCCCGGGAGATCCTTTTCCGACGCTAAAGTAATGTGTCATGAGATAACCGAATTTGAGACTGCATTACCTCCAGAAAACGCTCGATATATCTATGAGGATTATCAGGTAATTGTACTTTCCAATGAACGATTTTCATTGTTTTCAGAGACTAATTTATCTTGTTTTAGAAGGAACTCAAAAAGAAAGCTCAGAGAGATTTCAACGAACTCTTACTCGAGAATGTGAGTACTTTCGTCGATCTAATAGTAGAGTGGAGATCGAGACAAGTCCAAGACCCCAACAGAATCAATTGTCTGAGTGAAAGGGAGTTCAATATTATTTGTAGTTCATTGATCGAAGATAAAAGGTGAGTGAGTTATAATGGGCTTCCGAATATGCTCAATGACAGGTACCGGGATATGAGTGGATTGGCCGACAAACGGCGAGAATTGATCTCCAAGATGGCCAACTTTGTTTCAATGCCATTGACTTGCTTCTGTTTGGCGGGAGAAAAATGTGCTGACGTTGTTATTGCTCAGATGGTGGCTGATATTCGGTATGAGGTTTTTACTTTAAGAGGCTTAATTTTCATTGGTTAGATGTTATGCGCGGTATTTTAGATACGATGCCAATGCTTTCTGTTCGATCGAAGCGGACCTTTTTGGGGAATCTGAATTGGTGAACAAGTTTATGTGGGCTCTGAATTCAGTTCTTTCTTCCGATAAATTATATCACCACAATGATAGCGTCGCCAAGATCAACGTCCATCCAGCCAATCGCCGTCATGCCCGCACAAACAATCGTGTCCGGACCCCCATTTGTCTGATAGATTCGGCCAAGACTTGTCATCAATTGTTGGATGAATCCAGCGATCTTTTTAAGACTGGCCCCAGTCCTTTATTTGTGCTGATTCCAAACAAAATGAACAGTGATATCTCCGAAAGTTTGGAGATAATGGGAACACAACTGGCCGATCGTTTTGATGGAATTTATATTGGAATAAAGGGTGTTGAAGAAGAGGACGTTATGAACAATGATTTGGATCGAAGTCGACTGGAGTAAGTTGCTTGAATTTTTGGTTTTATTCTTTTAGCTCGAATCAATTGGATCAAGTTTTGCACGAAATTTGCACAGGCCAGATGGGCACCAACTATTCAGATCTTAAAGTGCGGATATCCTTCCTTTGTGACGATCCGTTATCAATACAACAAGTACTAACACCGTTACTGGATCAAGTTGTTCAAACTGATGATTCGGGTATGTTGATAAGTTACAAATTTAATAACAACTTTCGGGTTTTCCCTTATGTATAATAATGTTTAGGTGGGTGTTTTTGTGTGGACGTCTCCCTGTCGTCCGAACCGCTGAATGCGCGAGTTGGCCTTCAATGTGGATCATATCATCATTGGCTACTCTCGAAATGGCAATTGAATGCTTTCAATGGTCACATATTAGTTTATTCGCCAAACAGAATGGCTTCGTGGAGACATGCCGAAGCATCGGTTCAACTACTTTTGGATGCGGCTTCCTTCTCCATACCCTCGCCATCAAATATTTTGGAAAGGCAGAACATGGCCAGAAGTATAATGCTGATCGCTGTCGACGAACCAAGCAGTTACTTTAAGGATAAGGTGAGTATTGGTTTGACATAAAATTTGTTTATTTTGTATACATGGTATAAATTTCGTTTTCCACTTCAGGATTCCAGCCATCTCCTGACAGAAGGCGCTCAACTCGCTGAGAAGATTGGATGTAAATTTATGGCCATCTCCTCGTCGATGCCTCGAACTGCCCAATTTCAGTTCTACAACACTTTCTTCTCACAAATTATGCACCTTCCGCCCTTCCCCGACATCACCTATACCGTGTGCTCCCAGAATCCATCTTTGTTTGTCAGCAAAAGGTAGATCGTAGTCATTGAAAATTTATGACCTTGAGGGCTTTTCCTTTCTTTCGGGGTTTAGAACCCTGGATAATCGCCGGAAATGGATTTTCTTGATATCTTGTGGCTGTGTGGCTCGATTGTGTCTTTCCACCTATATTCTAAAGGGGGGGCTGACCCGGAGGGCTTGGTTGCGTGGCGTTTCCTTTCCGGCCAAGGGGAGGCTGGGGCTTGTCCAGAAACCTCTCACGCCCCGAACAGCTGGGATTGCCAAAAGCGGGGTTATGGCCGTTTTGGCCCCGACCCCGCTCCTCCGAAAACACATTCCATTTTTCGTTTTATATTCACTTCAATGGCATTATAAGGAAGGAGGCCAAATCAAGACGTTTTTTAAGACCGGAATATTTTCTTTTCTCCGCGTCTTCGGCTTCATAATTCCGCGTCGTCGTGTCATGCCCTAAAGCTGGCTTCGGAGTCTTTTGTGTGCGTGATTTGGTCTTCTTCTCTCGAACCGAGGCGGGTTTAACATTATACAACTAAACGTTAATGCCTTGCCAATCTTGTTCTATCCTATGATTACTATCACTGATATTTTTAAAAGATTTTTATTTGGAAACCCAAAATCTGACGTCGTTTTGGTGTCACATGTGCTGCTGTCAGTATGGCGTTTTGGGAGCTTCTTTTCTTTACCTGCTTCCGGAACGAGTTTTTTCCCCTAATTTAGAGATTATGGGGATCATTGGGACGTGGGAGGAGCCGGAATTGGTCACCTATCATCGAGCATTTTACGATGCTGTAAATGTTTGTTCTAACCTCCGTTTCTTCAAAAATGTGGCTTATTTATTATGCCAAGCTGGTTATTTTTCTGCCACATTATGCCTATTGTTCTTACCTCGGGACATTTCTCTACGAGCAGGTGTTTCTGGATGTTGATAGTTTGCATTGCTAGTGGAATCAGACTCTCCGGAGTAAGTGGTATGGCCCGGGCTTTGGCCGTGTCCACCATCCTCGAGACACACGCATTTCCGGGCCCTTGATTATTTATTCGCTAAACATTTGTTCGGAAGTTTTAAATTAAAATTTTTTGCGGTTGTCTCGGGAACGGTGCGCGACTCGCGGCATAAAATACTCGGGGCCAATTGCTAATTCCGCGCCCCAGTGACCAGTGAAAGTAATTTCCCCGCTTCCGGCAAACCATTAAAATTTAGGGGCCTTTAATTACGGGGGTGAAGATTGGACACAATGTCGTCGGAAGCCATCTATTTTTTTTGAGGTGCCCTTACGTATATGTTGTGTATACATATACATTACATATGGGGGAAAGTAATTAGTACCACGCGCTGCGTCAGAATTGACAATTGTGTCACGATTCCCTTCTCGCATTGTGCTCTCGGTTTGCTGACGCTGCTGACATCAAGGCCTGAAGGCGTTGTTCCGGCAGTTAAGCGTGCGCCGAGATCCGGCCGGCTTTTGCCCTTAGGCATTGCGGTTTAAGGGCCACTTTGTTCCTTTTTCTGGACGATCCTGGCGTTTTCTCGGAGACTGCGCGAGAGGGGATGTCTCTTTTCGGGATGGAGGCGGACAAAGTCAGCCCCTGAGGCAGGCCAGTCAGTCTTTCCCACCGACCTGTCTCTTTTCGTGTTTTCGCGCGAGTTCGGACCATGACTTGGCCTTCCTTCTCCCTTAATTAGATCGTTTTTCTTTCCTCGACTGGCTGCCCGTCTAATTTGCCAGAGGGGTTCGTTTCGTGGTGACTTCATCTCTGACATGTGTGGCCTCTAATTATCTTCATAACGAGGGTTTGATTTATGGAGGGAAGAAATGGCGAAGGGATACCAATTATTGAATGAAGATTCGTACCAATTACGTCCAGATTGGGGTTTAATTTATGGCCATTTGTCGGGGCGGGTGCGTAACGCGGCCAAGTCGAAATTTTTTTTGTTTATCATTACGTTTAAGTAGTTGTGTTTCTGTTTTTAGTGGCCATATTTTAGACGACCAACGTACTTCAATAATTCCACAGTGACAGGATCGGCGCTTACCTTGCTGAGTAATCACAGTAGTTCGGGTTCCTCATCGCTTTTATCGTCAAATCCTTCTTCCGCCCAGAATACAACAGCCCAGTGTTCTCAGATACCATCTCTCAATCACGAACCCCTCACCTCGTCTACTCCTCCTTTATCAGCCAGATCCGCTGATTCTCGAAATCAGCCCGTTGCCTTCAACGAGGACATGACGAATCGATTACGGAGACCTTTGTCGGCCATTGGAAGTTTGATGAGTGCCTCACAATCAGCCGAAAATGGATCCCAGTCTTCTCATGAAGAGCCGGGAGATGTTTTGACGGCCGAGGGTCTCTCCAGGAACCTCAGGTTTAGCCCGTCGAAGTTTAGAAGGGTAAGTTTTTGGGTTATTTTCGAGAAGATATTGTTTGAAACCATTATTTTTTTATTCATTTCAGTTATTCCAACGAAATGCCGGCTCTGAATCCTCGGCCTCAGCCGAAGAGAAATCCAACAAGAAGCAGTTGCAGCGATCGTCGACGGTGGACGGAGGTGAGTGATCAGCCGACGGTCCTCTCTTGTTTTCCAAGGGATTCCGTCTTAATCCGAGGGATTAAACTCTTTTGGTTGTACTTTCAAAACGTTTTTCTTTTTCCTGTTGTTTATTGTTGCTGGTGGTTGTGGTTTTGTAAGGTTGTTGGTAATTTAGCAACCAAAGCGGAAGTAGTTCCTGCCTCGGAGTTGAACGGCTTCACTTCCTACATCAAGGTGCCCGATATCAATTCCAATAACCTCAGTTCCCTGGATCGGCAGCCAAGAAAACCTCATAAAAGTCGTTCGGTGGAATCGATTGGAGAGATTCAGATGACTCCAAGGATAGAACAAGTGGCCAAAGATGATGAGAATCAGAAGCCAATAGAAAGGGGGCGTCAAAGCAGAATGAAAAGATTCACCCATCGCTGCAAAGAGTTGACTACCAAGGCCAGACGAAGAGGCCATTCGATGACTCCGAGGATCAGTAAGTGGTGTTGTAACTCTATTGTTATCATATCTGAGGGAATATAAGAACAGTTTGTAGCCTTACTTTAGATCTCATTTCAGGATCCCCCACATCCTCGGCCCCTCATTCACCTTCTGATTTATCGTACTCATCTGAATGCAAAAACGGTGATGATATTCCTTCTTTCCTGAGGGCATGCGTTCAACATATTGAGCGAGTATGTTTGTTAAGAGTTGCTTTTACCTAGACTTTATTTTAGTATTATTATTTTTTGTTTTAGGTGGGAGGTCTGGATACCGAAGGTCTTTATCGGACTTCTGGAAATCAAGCCGAGGCCAATGAAGTGGAAGCGTATTTTCGAAGGACGGGTCAATTCAAAAGTGATGTAGAACTTTCAAGTGCCGTTACCGCTCTCAAAAACTATGTAAATGCGTTTGCGGAACCATTAATCCCCACTCGTCTCCATGAAGAGATCATCAACATCTTCTCTGATCGGGATGATGTGTACGACAGTAGACCTCTGGAGACCAAATCATTGGACCGATTGCGTCGATTGTTTGAAAGGGAACTTCCTCGAGTCAATGCCCGGACCTTGATGTTCTTATGTGCCCATTTATGTCGGGTCGCGGAGAATCGAGCACGGAATCTGATGCCCACAAGTAACCTGGCGCTGATCTGGAGTGCCAGTATCTTCCGTCCTGAGCTTACTTGTGTGAGTAAGAGCGCCTCACTGCTCGCCCGATATCATGTGGCGTGTTATTTCTGCATCAAACATCATCACATTCTGTTCTCTTTCCCTCCCTAAGCTGATCTCTCTAGTGTAATTTGTAGGTAATGTATGGCTGTAACAGTAAGATGACCGATGTTTACTGCCCGATTAGTCCTGTTATAACGTCATCTTCTCCCCCAATGTTATGAGTACCTCTTCTTTCAACTTGTTTTTTTACATCGCTCAGATCCTCTGCCAGGTATCCCCCATCTGATGGATATATGTAATCCAATGTAATTTATGTCGATTACGGTGCTTTTGTCCATTCGGGTCTCTAATTCTCCTCCAGTGTGCCAATCTTTGTTTAAATCTCTGGGCATTGGAAGATTGTAATGTCTTTTCGAACAAATGCCTCCGGTTAAAATCGAAAATCCAAACTCTAAGTCGCACTTTAATTAACTTTATTTGTACAGTTTATGTATTTTAATAAAGCATAATCTCTTCGTTCGGTGGCAGTGTGGTATTTTTGTTAGAGACCATAGATAATAGACGTAAATCGATTTAAAATTTGTAGGGAAATAAACAAATCATTCATAAAGATGGTGACTGGGGCTCTCGGCTTTTATTTTTGCTGTTAGGTCGAAGTTCGGTGTACAAATCGGTAATGAATTTTAAAAGCCGACATTTTTTGGCACTGAAATTCTATGAAGCAGTAAAAATAAAAGCCCAGAACTCCTGTGGCCATTTTTACATGCGCGCGAAAATTCAGGTTACAGCGCGAAAAAATGCGACAACATTCTGGTGATCGCTTATCCGGGTTTCCCGTACTCGGATGTTGGATTTTTTGACGAGATATTTTTTGCACAAAGGTCACTATTATTGAAATTATTGTCCTTATAATTCTAAGTCATACTGAAAAGCACTGTAAATTTTAATAACAATACTAATTTTTTTATTGTTTTGGGTTTTTCGAACATAAGGAATTCAAATGAATTTTTATATTAATTTTACATTTTTTCTTCATCTCAAAATTTTCAGTGATTTTCAGCATTACTAACAAGTATAACGATAATAAAGATAATAGCATTGCACAATTGATCTTTAATTATGATGACAGAACGGGCTCACATGTCAGCGATGTTATCGCAAACTACAAACAAGAAGGCCGACTTGTTTATTTCCGTGTTTGCAACCCTCCTGACGGTTTTATATCAGATTGGGGAACGTATTTTGCGTTTATTTTACTCTTTTGAACGATGGCTCTTCGTTGGGGAATTATTGGCTGTGGATTTATTTCCAATGATTTCGTTCGGTCGCTGAGTGTGGCCAAGGAGAATCATAAAGTAAATAAATATTTGTTCTGACAACTTCGAACGTGCTTTAGGTAGTTGCTGCTGCTGCAAGCACGCTGCAACGAGCTGAAGATTTTATTAAAAAAGTTGGGTTAACGAATGTCAAGGCTTATGGAAGTTACGATGAATTATTGGCTGATAACAATGTTGGTATGTCTTACAATTATACTTCCCAGTTCTTTTAGACGTTGCATATATTGGATTACTCAACGATTGCCATGTAACCTGGACAGTAAAAGCAATAAAGGCTGGGAAACATGTTCTTTGTGAAAAACCCCTCGGGGTAAATGTGAAAGAAGTCAAGCTGATGATCGAAACTGCTAAATCTGAGAAGAAATTTCTAATGGAGGTAAGTGTTTAATGACGTCTTTTGGCTCGCAGCTCAGAACATTCAGAAAAAAATATTTTTTTTTGAGTTCTTGGGCCTGAATTGTTGGTATAGGTTATCAAAACATGATCCCAATTTTTTTTGCCGAATTATGCTCGAAAGATAAAAATTTGCATACCGCAGTTAGCGGTGTCTTGAAGTCTACAGTGGCCATGCTTTTTACCTAACGAGGAAAGTACTTCTATGGGGTGTGGAGTTATAGGTCGAAAAAATTCGCAAAAATTTTCTGATTCAGAATATATAAAAATTAGCTGCCTAATTTTGGTCTATCAACGAGTTTTATCAATAAATGTATTTCTCGAGGAAAAAAACTGCGGCAACAAAAGCGCGCTCGGTCTCTTCCTTCGGAAGAGAGCGGTGTGGCCGAGTGGTTATAGCGCTAGATTGGGAATCCGAAGGGAACGGGTTCGATTCGTTTTGCCACACTAGAACCCATTTATTACATTGGAGCTACTTCTAACAAGGGAAGTCACTTTTTTCGCAGACGGACTTTGGAACGAGACCTAGTAGGTTTCAAACGTGAAGCGCCTGCGATCATAAAACTGATTTCCAAAAGTGTTTACGGGACTTCTCGGCCGAGAAAAACGACCGCAAAGTTTAGCCGAAATGAGCGAATAGCCTCCTCAAAAGAAACAGCTTATTTCATCTGCAGTGGTGGCCGAGTGGTCAGCGCGCTCGTTTTTTGCGCCAGAAGACGTGAGTTCGACTTCGGCCGTCTGCGGATGCATTTCTTTTGGCCATTGAAATAAATAGCGAAATGCCGTTAACATCGCATGTGCAAACTATTAGCAATTTTTAATAAAACACGAATTTAGAAACTATATCTTCATTAACCCAGGCCTGTTTTGACTTTACAATATTCATGAACATTCAGCTTTGAATTTATGTTTAAATTACTGTAAAAAAATTAAAAAAGTGTATACATTTTATTTTTACATACTAAATCAATATTTACGAACCAAAAAGAAAATAAACTGCGCAGAGGATCGAACCCGCCCCTTCTTGCGCAAAAAGCGAGCGCACTGACCACTCGGCCACCACTGCAGATGAAGCAAGATCTTTCTTTTGAGGAGGCTATTCGCTCATTTCGGCTAAACTTTGCGGTCGATTTTCTCGGCCGAGAAGCCCCGTAAACACTTTTGGAAATCAGTTTTATGATCGCAGACGCTTCACGTTTGAAACCTACTAGGTCCCGTTCCAAAGTCCGTCTGCGAAAAAAGTGACTTCCCTTGTAAGGTGTAGTTGTAATCTAATTTGATATTTTAAGGCTTGTCAAGGACTCAGAATTTATTTTAGCACAAAACAAAAATTTTTTATTGGTAAAAACACGGTCAAAAAGACACTTGCATGGTGTCGCGAGAAAACTTCTGAGGTCAAAAACATGTCATCAGACCAAAATTAGGCAGCTAATTTTTATATATTCTGAATCAGAAAATTTTTGCGAATTTTTTGATATATACCTCGACCGGTAATTCCACACCCCATAGAAGTACTTTCCTTGTAAAATACGGTTTTTATATTTCGATCCCGTTCTTTCGAAATGGGGCAAAAAAAATTGCTTACTTTGTTAGTTGTCGGATCGAATTGAATATGTGCATTAATGGCCTAGAGCATGGTGAAAGTTGATTTCAAAAAAAAAACAAAACAATTTGCGTCCGGAGTTTTATGATCAACAGCGGTCGGGGTCAACACAAAATCATCAATACCGCACCGTGAAAAAAACCCCCATGCTTAGGTATTAGCAGTATGACATCACTGTTATTCCAGGCATTCTGGTCTCGCTTCTTCCCGGTTTGGTTGGATATCAAGGAGAAGATCGCTGCTCGTGATCTGGGCGATTTAAGGGTGGTTAATATCAACTTTGGAGTATTGTTGGCTGATACTAGGAAGGACGTCACCAAAGGATCGACTCCCTTGTACGATATTGGTTTATATACGGTGAGTCTGGCATTATATGCCTTTGGGAAGAAGCCCTCGAGTGTCGATGCGATTGGGGCCAAGGACAAACACGGTGCAGATGCTTGGGCCAATATTACTCTTCAATTTGGAGACGATCAAAGGGCGGTTTTATATTACGATGCCAATAATCGGCCTGTGAACAATGCTATTCTGAACTTTGAGAATGGAAGTATTCAGGTGAGCAGAAGATGCGTAAGAGGATAATTTTGTAGATACCCGACTTCTTCTGGTGCCCCAATGAGTATACCTTGATCAACCGAAAGACTAACGAACATACCACCATCAGTCATTCATACCCCGGAAGCCAAGACAATTATCATTACAATCACAGCTCCGGCCTCAGTTATGAAGCCGATCATGTGTACAAGAAGATCCAGGAAGGTAAAGAAATTTTGATTTTAATCATACTCTAGAATTAGACATAGTAGTATACTTTCAGGTCAAATTGAGAGCGAAAGGATGAGTCATGACGATTCGGTCGCCATCCATGAAGTCTTGGAGAAAGTCAGAAAGGACCTTGGTGTAGTCTTCCCTCAAGATTAGAGGTCTAACCGATGCCCTTTTCAAAGAAGTCAAGTTTTCATAACAAATAAAAAATCTGCAGAGCTCTTTGTTTATTTTTATGATACTTTAAAATCGAAAAAACTAGGGCTTTTTTAGCTTAAAAGTCGTCAGCTTGACGCGGCAGTCACGTTGTCAAATTGGCGTCATTTTTTTGTTATGACAAATTGAGTCTTTTTTGGAAAACTTTTGTAGGTTTTTTCCAAAGAATCCGGGAATTAAAAATTTTAGGAACAAAATTATTCCTTTTTGTCAAAACATCCGATTAAATAAAAAGTAAGACGTGTTGCGACTAATATTAAAGGTATTCACCGTAGTCTTTGAAAGCATATATCAGAATTTTAAATTTGACCAAACGACGGCAATTTGACGTCATAATAAAGAAATATGACAATAATGGCATCTGCCCAAAACGGTTTCTGCCCAAAATGGATGGACACGATATTTCGTTTAATTTATTGTATGGTTCCAGATGTTCTTCATCTTATTAGGAGAGCAATCTTTACTTTGAAGTATGGGCTTTCATGATCCGTCAAAATTTTCAAAATCGGATTAACAGATTTTGACAAACTTTGGGATAAATCTGTTTTCAGAAAAGTGATTGGTTCAAACACTGCCTTAAAGTGATCTTGGATCTCAAAATTATGCGAAATTGCGTAAAACAATTTGTTGGTGTTTTGTTTACAAGTTTTTGTGTCCCTTTTTCGAAAGCTTGTTTATTTCGGAATGTTTTTGTTTCTCTTTTGCATTTAGAAATCTAGAGACTTTCATAAAAACCTTTCTGGTTCTTCTTTTATTTACCCTAAATCCCCCAAGGTTATCCAGAAACCAGTACTTTTTTGTTTCTAAAGAGTAACTTCATCGGACTTTGTTTGTCGATCCTTCAGGATTACTAGTCGCGCCACAAAGTCCGTAGAGTTTTGTACAGTACATTCATCCCTTTTTTCGCACGCGCCGCTGCTTATGGCGTGACTAGTACTTGATTTTGTTGTCGTATTTGGTTTAATTGCGACTTTTTTTCAGAAATTAACTCAAGGCGAAGATGCCACTGAAATGGGGAATCATTGGATGTGGCCAGATCTCTCACGACTTTGTGAGAGCTCTGCGACTCTCCAAGGAGAATCATAGGGTAATCTAGGGCGTAAGGGTATTACAGTAACATTGCTTTAGGTGGTTGCCGCTGCCGCGAGATCGCTGGAGAAATCGGAGAATTTTTTGAAAAAATTGGAAATCAAGAATGCCCAGGCCTACGGAGATTATGCCCAGCTTTGCGAGGATGGCAATGTTGGTATGTTGGTTATGCCTTTATGTATTCTCATAGATATTGTCTACATTGGATTGTTGAATGACGCCCATATTACCTGGGCTTTAAAGGCAATGGAAGCCGGGAAACATGTCTTGAGTGAGAAACCGCTTGGAGTTAATGCTAAGCAGGTCAAACAGATGATCGACAAGTCTAGACAGACCAAAAAGTTTTTGATGGAGGTGATTTAATTTCATTTTTGGTTCAAATATCTTCTTGTAAGCCTAAAATAAAGTCTAAAGATGTCTTAAATTATTTTTTTCTTCAGGCTGCCTGGTCCCGCTATTTTCCGGCCTGGTTGGAGATCAAGGAGAAGATCAGGAAAGAAGAATACGGCAAGTTGAAGGTTGTGGACATCAGCTTTGGCCAAGCTCTGCCAGATTCTCGGAGGGATACCACCAAAGGAGAGACCCCCTTATATGACATTGGAATCTATACAGTAATGCTCGCTTTATATGCATTCGGAGATCAGAAACCTGAGAAAGTGAACGCTGTTGGAAAGGTTAATGAAAGAGGAGTTGATCAATGGGGAAACATTACTTTGCAATTCGGAGAAGACAGACATGCTATCCTATATTATAACGGGAATACTAAGCTTCTCAACCAGGCTACCTTGTCTTTTGAAAAGGGAAATATTACTGTAAGTTAATTGACAACCAAATATAATATTATTTGCTTAGATCCCTGAGTACTTTTGGGCTCCCCTGGAATATTTCGAAGTAAAGGGAGAGCTGACTCCATCAGATCCAGCCAAAAAAAGGTTCTCCCATCCCTTGTCAGACGACGATAGTAAATACAATTTCATTAACAGTGCCGGATTGCATTTCGAAGCCGATCATCTATACAAAAGAATTAAAGAAGGTAATTGGAATAGACTATTACGCATACTATAGAAGTGAAGTTGATTACTCATATGATTTTAGGTCAGATCGAAAGTGACATAATGAGTCATGAGAACTCTCTGAATCTCCACGAAACGTTGGATCGAATCCGAAAAGAATTGGGGGTCTCTTTCCCTCAGGACTGAATTTACAATCCCATATTTATTTATTATATTTGAAACTGTTTCAAAATAAAAGCCCTGTACGGTTTTCCCTCAGACAAAAGCGGAATTGCGGGTGTCTGACTCACTCCGAGGATTCAGTTGCTAAGCGCTTTTTCCCATTATTTTTTAAGTTCCGGCCCCTCTAAACCCTCAAAACGGAGTCGAGAGGTCATCCGGGAGGTGAGGAAGAGAGGGGTCATCTTCATTTGGCTAAGGAAAGAAGAAATGGGGATATTAAATATTGCGGGGCGAGAGATTTCTAATTTGAGTTAGGAGTTAAATTGTTTGATTTGACAAGGGAAAGTTTTGTTCAAAGGTTCTGAGGCTTGTAGAACATAAGACAATTCTTCTAAGCGAGTGTTAAGTAACCTGATATCCCCTATTGCGTTGATTTTCCTTGAAAGAGTCTTAATATTACTTAATAACTTGAACCAATTCCCTTTTGACATCAAATTCTAGTAGTTGCGCAATTCAAAAGATCCTGAATTTCTTTCTTTTGAAGTCCGCATTCTTTTAGATCCAGAAATGGGTCAGAGAAGTCAATCCCTTTTCCCCTCTCCATTACCTTCCAAACTTTTTGTAATTTTCATGTATATAAGTTCAGTGACTTCTTTTTATTCCGTTACTTTCTTCTGATCTTATCTTGTAAACAGTTTCTCTCCTTACTTCACGAATCCTCCCTTTTCTAGTCTCTCTTTTGACGCATTTTGACGTAAATAATAGTTTGATAACAGGTTTGATAAAACTTTTAAAATTCGGTGGTGTGTTGCAACTTTTGCGATTATTTCCCACGTATGAAAACATTAATCACCTTTCTGTTTCATTTTTTGGATTAAAATCGGGTAAACAGAACATGTTCGGATCGTAATGTTTACTTAATCCATACAAATTTCAGTAACTGGACTGTCGAGATGATTATTTGAATTCCTGTTGCTTTATCATGGTGTCATCGTTATATGAGCAGTTGTGGAACCATACGTATTGGTGGGTTTTGTGATGACTTTCGACTGGAAAATTTGATAGACAGTAGAGGAAAATGGCGTAGCTTTGTGGAGGCGTTAGGAGACTGAACCCCCCATGACTGAACCCCCCTGACTGAACCCCCCTGACTGAACCCCCCTGACTGAACCCCCCTGACTGAACCCCCCAACCCCTCAGAAAGGAACCCCCCTGACTGAACCCCCCAAGATCGAACCCCCCCTGACTGAACCCCCCTCTAAAGCGAAATTTCGGGCACCCCCGATGGGGGGACGGCCAAAGTGAAATAATCTAGCCAAATCGAATAAATTATGGCCATGGTGCAAAAATATGGCCAAATTGAAAAGATTTGGCCAGATCGGGAAAAAATTTTACAACCGTGAAAAAAGTGTGGCCAAGCAGGAAAAGCGTTTGGCCAATACAAAAAATGTGGCCAAAGTGAAAAAATGTGGCCAAAGTGAAAAAAATGTGGCCAAATTAAAATTTTTTGAAATTTTTTTGCTGGCTCTCGGTCACAAAAAATGTGACCAGGCAGGAAAAGCGTTTGGCCACGATGAAAAGATGTGGCCAAAGGGAAAAATGTGGCCAAATTAAAATTTTTTGAAATTTATTTGGCCACATTTTTTCCCACTTGGCCACATTTTTTTCAATTTGGCCGCATTTTTTTCAATTTCGCCACATTTTTTTCAATTTGGCCACATTTTTTTCCACTTGGCCACATTTTTTTCTATTTGGCCACATTTTTTTCAATTTGGCCGCATTTTTTTCAATTTGGCCACATTTTTTTCAATTTGGCCACATTTTTTTCCACTTGGCCACATTTTTTTCAATTTGGCCACATTTTTTTCAACTTGGCCACATTTTTTTCCACTTGGCCACATTTTTTTCAATTTGGCCACATTTTTTTCAATTTGGCCATATTTTAGCAGAACGCCAAGGTTTATTCAATTTGGGGGGTTCAGTCAGGGGGGGTTCCCTCGAACAGGGGTGAGGGGTTCAGTCAGGGGGGTCCAGTCATTGGGGGGTTCAGTCAGGGGGGTTCAGTCAGGGGGGTTCAGTCATGGGGGGTTCAGTCAGGCATTCTTGTGGAGGTCATTTTTAATTAATAAGAAGGCAGTCTTCGAGGGACAAACCCCGGACTTTCTTCAAGTTCGATTTGCGTCTAGACGACGAACTAGGTTCTTGATTTTTTATAAGCACAACCATGTTATTTTATCCATTGAAGACGGAACGTCGTCGATTGGGAAATATTTTCCATGCTAATCCTAACTTTGGTAAAATTACGGACCAGAAGCGAAAAATTAGAATAATCAGATGTTTTGCAGCCATACAGTGTACCTTAACTCCACGTTCTGAAACGTTGTAGAAATTTACATGCAGCAAAAAAAGTAGTTTTAAGTGTCTGCAATCATCTATTAGGTTGGGGAATAAGTCCGCAACGATTTCTTTATTGCTTCGTCCTGCAACGATTGTTTGTTGTTTGGAAAAGTTTATATATGCATTCGAAAGAGTTCTGTCTCCTCTACAAAACTGTGTTTTTAGTTTTTTTTTGAAAATTTAATTTTTAATTATTTTTTGGGCTTAAAAGTGAACCATCTAGGAGGCAAAAATTTGCGTTTTCGACACCTGCTTCTTTCGCCGAGCAGCACGTGGACGCAAACGGCGGTCTTTGTATCGAATCATCATCGGGGATGAAAATGGTGTCTGTACGTCAATATAAAGCAAAATGTTGACTGTTTCCTGGAGTGGGTGGCCCCAGGGGACAGTCAAGCAAGATCCCCACCCAAAAAGGCCATGATCTGCATTTGGGGGGACTGGGAAGGCATGGTGCATTGGGACATGCCTCAAAAGAACGCCACTGTCAACAAGGAGCTCTATGATGCCCAACTACACCTCGAAAATGGGGCTATTCGACTGAAATCAAGGCCAAGTCACCTTGCTCCACGAGTCATCTTGCTCTCATGTTGCACAAGTCGTCAAAACCGCACTCCATGACTTCGAATGGGAGGTTATTTAGCATCCACCATACTCTCGGACCTTGCGCCAACCGATTACCACCTTTTCCGCTTTCTGTCAAACCAAATCCGAGGTGAAAAATTCGATGGCGAAGAGGACCTCAAAAACTTTTTAAGCCCCAAAAATTATAAAAAATTAAATTTCCAAAAAAAACTAAAAACACAGTTTTGTAGAGGAGAAAAAACTGTATCAAATAATATATATAACCTTTGCCAAACAACAAACAATCCTTACAAAACAAAACAATAAAAAGCTCTACGAACTTATTCCCCAACCTAATATCTCAGAAATGATGTAACTTTTATTTCATTGTGTAAAATGATTAATTGTGAACCTAGGTTGCCTCGAGTAAACACCTGGTCGGATGTGCCCACCACCCCATCCCAACTCAAGACTGCCCTGTTTCTAGCCCCTTTTATATTCCTAATCCGAATTTTTGTGGAAGCTTTCATCGGTCTCGGCCTGGGAAAACTTCTTGGATATCATGATCGTCCCTACTTAGCCTCTGTTTATCGTCATATTTCTGGTGGGTTCTTGAAAAACAGCAGGACCAAGAAGATTCTGGAGACTTTCTGGAGATTCGCTGCGTATTCCTTCTTCTTTTTGTTCGGCGTCTTCGCTTTATATGACAAACCCTGGCTATACGACGTGACGCAAGGCTTCATTGCATATCCCAAACATCCAGTTGACGATGTTATTTTCTGGTATTACATGATGGAATGCAGTTTCTACTTCTCTTTACTGATCGCGGCACCTTTTGATGTTCAACGGTCAGATAGTTGGCAGATGTTTGTCCATCATCTGATTACAATTGGGCTCCTTTCCTTTAGTTGGACCATCAATTTTGTTAGAATTGGAACGTTAATTCTAATCTCCCATGATCTCAACGATATCTTCTTAGAGCTTTGCAAATTGGTGCGATATCGACGGAGGTATCCGAATCTGAGCAACGGACTGTTTGTCGTTTTTCTAATATCGTAAGTTCATACTGAACAAGCAAAAAGATAAATTTTTTGTGCTTTAAAATTGAAAGGGAATCTTTATTTTGTAAACTTATGCAGACTTTTCTTCCGAACCCATCATTTGCAGTCCCATTTCCGGCTATTTGACGCAATTCTACTGTGGTTAACCGCATTCTTTTCAGATGGATCGCCTCCCGCTTAATCTACTTCCCCATTTTCGTAGTTTACACGGGTATTGTGGAGGGGCCGGCCCTTATCCAACCCGATTACGAGGTCTTCGACTTTTCCCAGAAACCCTACGCTCCAAGGATAATCCTGATCCTCTTGATCGGCCTCATGTTATTGCATATCTTCTGGACAGTCCTTATTTTAAAGATTGTTTTCAAAGCACTTCAAGAAGGAGAGGCTTCTGATATTCGATCAGATTCTGAAGAAACGGACAGTGAGGATGATCGAAATGCCAACAAAAAGGTTAAAAAATATCAATAAGGTCATGGATATTGTGTTGGAAAACTTGTGTATAAACTTTTAAGACTGCGCTCTTGACTTCTTTTAAGGGTTTAAGAATAAAAATTAAAGTATAAATTTTAATCTCTGCATATAAGAGCGAAGGAATAAGAATTAATGTTACATATTACAAAATGTTTTGTGCCAATTCTCGACAAAGCCGTACCAATTCTAAAATGCCTCAGGCAATACAAAATTTGCGGGTCCTTGGAATTGGAAATGGCCTATAAATAATGTATAAATCAATGGGAGAATTTGGATACGTATCCATCGAATCTGTGTCTTATCACGTATCTCCCAAATATTATTTCTTAAGACGTCTTTCCACGTGTATCCCCCGTCTTTCATCATCATAATCCCAAATATGCATGGATAAATGGGTTGAATGACGGGGGCTAATCTAAATTTGTTTTCGAAGTTTTCCCTCCGACGATCCCTCGCTTAATATAAGTCCAATTACAAGATGTCTGCGATCGATTAATCCGAGAGTAAGTCAATTATAAAATTTTGAAATTTTTTATTGTTTCCAATATTCAAACACCCGTCATTTGGCTGGCATTACAAAGAAAAAACCCGGAATCTGATAGCATGGTTCTTAAATAGTTGTGAGCAAGAGGAAGAATACCCGTGAATGAGCGAGGAGATCTAGATATACACATGATGTAACATAAATATGGGATACCCAATAAATAATATATTTCAAACAGGTGTTGGCAGAGAGACCAGAAGATCTAAAGTACAAGTTGGGTACTGAATACGAAGGCAGTGACATTTCCTTCCGATTATCGAAAGAAACCTTTCAATAGTCCGTGCACACGTCATCAAAGATTCGATGGAATGACGATCATTTTGTCCTCATCTTCTTTGTTCTAGATACCACATAACGTCTTTGTTGGATCGACCGGAGACCATTTTACTAGGAGCTTTCAGTAACTTCTGAAGCTGCTGTTTCTGTCGGTTAAGACTTTCTTGAAGGCTGACCGGAAGTCGCGACTGAAGGCAGCGTATAACAAAGGGTTCAACGCGGAGTTGGCGTAGCCCAGCCAGAAGGCCAAGGTAAACATCCATGGGGGCACACAAATCCCGACCGGACATGTTTCGAAGGCCTGCAAACAACAATATCAGATTATCCCAATTTCGGGCTAAAATGGATTACAACAAACGCCGGCAACTACGTCAATCAATTCCATCGAAATAAGAAAGGAAAGACCTCGTGTTAACCACTTTTTATCTACGATTCTACTCTTAGTATAACAAAGAGGGAGCTTAAGTAAAGAGAAAGGTCGCTAATCTAAAGGATAATATGGCCGGTCATGCGGATATTGAGGTCGAATACTAAACCCTTACCTGCAAGATGTAGATAATTGTAAACGGAAGCCAGCAGACGGTGAAACAGCCAACCACCACTCCAATAGTTCTGGCAACTCTCAACTCGGTCCTTAAAGAGATTCTGTTCAGTTGGAGCATGGGATACAAAAGAAGACGTTCACTCTGCTTCTTGGAGGGTTTCTTGCCGGCAATCAGGGATGTGATCACAGCTGGATACCACACATTATCCACGGACTTCTGAATAACAGATTGACATGGGTAGAGCGTTGCGGGAGTAGAATGACAAGCTGGCTGACTCTCCATAGAATAGTAAGACACTCGATCCGCCTCGACGATGGCTTGTTTCCGATCCATCAGATTGGTTTTCTTCATCTTCTGAATCCATGTGGCCTTAGGGTCCATGTTATCTCCGACAAGAAGAGCGCCAGTGTCAGTGGAGGCCAGAGACATGGTATCTCTGTCCAGACTGAATCCGAAGTCAAACGTCGTCTTCCTGGTTGGAGGGCCGGAGGGTCTTGGGCGAGTAACGGACTGATTCTGATGCATCACGGACACCTTCTTCACAGAGCCCACGCTCATCGAGACTGACCGCTGACCCGGGGTTACAGAGACCACTTCAGTCAACGCCTGAAATATCAAAAAGTCATTCTTCAAACAGCAATTATTACTACCTTAAAGAATGATATATTCAGAGAAAATTTACATGACAGTAAATTACTGTCATGTGTGAAGCGAGTTCAATTATTTCCCGTCATTCGCTACGGTTTTAAACCCTCCGTTTAGCGCAAAAAAAGAGATGTAGAAAAAAGATTACTTACACGACTACAAACACTGCTCTTGGCACCTCCGCGATGAACTCTCATCCACGAATTGTTGTCATCGTTACAGTAATTCCCGGAAGATGGAGCAGGAGTACCATTTGACTTGATCTTGGTCAATTTGGTAGAGTCATTAACTGTATGGAAGATGGAGAGATTCAGGCCAATCATTAAGAACATCGGCAAAACGAAAGAAACAAAGGCCGAGAAGAGGATGTACAAGTTGTTGGAGGTCATGGGAGTACATTCTCCTTGGCCCGGCACCACTTTAGTGTTAATCCCGGACCAATTCCCATGAATCGAAGGATCGATCTGGCCGAAATGATCGTAGACCAAAGGGGGAAAGGCCAAGGCCGCTGAGATCAGCCAGACAACAGCAATTGTGATCTTGGTCATCCGATTCGACGAGATAAATCTATATTTGATAGGCTGTCTGACAGCCATATATCGGTCGAAACTGATGGCCAGAAGATTGTAGATGCTGGCCGTGCTGAACAACACATCCAACGCTAGCCAGGTCTTGCACCAGACGGCGCCGAACATCCAGGAATCCGAGTATTCCTATAACGGAGATTAATTTATTATGCGAAGAAAACATTTTAGACGCCAACTACTGTAATTGGAGACTAGACATGTACATGTTGATGTTTTTAGTGTACAAGCAATGCAAGTCCCCGCACTATACATTCCTACGCAATTGAGCGAACAAAAACAAAAAAGTTTAGAGTTGGGATGACTTGAAAGATTATCTGAAAACGTACCTGGAAAATGCTGAAAGGCAGGACAATTACCCCGAGGGCAAAGTCGGAGACTGTGAGTGATAACACGATGAAGTTGGTGGAGGTGTGAAGGGACTTCTGACTGATCAGAATGTACAAAACAAACACGTTGCCGCAGACAACGAGCAGGTTCACCACCCCCAAACAGACCGCCACCCCGAAGGGTGTCATTGTTCTGAAATACGACTGAATTATTGGAGATTGAATAAGATAAACGCGCAAAAACATTCAAAAAGATATTCGAAATAAAGTGCAAAACCAACAACCAGTGGGCAGAGAGCGAGTTGTTCGTTCTTCGAGAGGGATAAACTCGTTTCGAATTCTGGGTTTAAGGTCAAAACATGACAAATTGTACCGACCCGTTGACAGTCGAATACCTAACAACGCACCGTGCCGCAGGGCCCGGTCCAGGTGCAAACCCAAAGACTTCTACCGGGAATCCCCTCAGGGCCTGACGCAATCCCCACTTTCAGACCTCGAAAATCTGTTTCCTGTCCATTAATTATTTGGCCCGGGGGGTGGGGATTCTGCGCCCGGAGGGGAGGGGAGGGGGCGAGATCTCGGGGATCCAAATCCCCTAATCAAGGGATTTCCGTCTAGTGGATATCTGGATATACTGTGTGTTACATCCATTAATCCCTTCAGGAAGAATGTAATGATAAAGATTTTGACAATTGCATGAGACATGTCAGGATAAGCGACTGGAGTGGGCGCTCGTTTAGATTACTTAGAGCAGTAATTCCACTTAAAAGATTATAAATAATAAAAATACATTAGAGCAAATTAATTAAACGGATATCTGGGATTGTTTAGGAGAACTCCTTACCACTTAAAGCCCCTGTTATCAGAAGGACCCGTCCATTATGTCCTTGACGGGCAAATACACAGAATATTATACAAGTCTACACCGACTATGAAGTGGGATTGAGAACATGCTAAATATATAATAAGATATCAAATAAGACCACCCAAAGCACGGGGAACCTCTCTCTGACAGGAAAATAGAGACGTTCAGGGGAAAGGAGATGAACAAGGACATCACCATGGACATGAACATGTAGACATGACCTTCTTGAAATGGATTACATTTGACTGAAGGAAATAGACGGACATCTTGGCCAACTGGACTTGATTAGGCCACAGATGGGTTCGTTAGGGGATTCAGAAAAACTCCCGCTTACAATTCCAGATAAATTAAACAGTAGGATCCAGGAGAAACGTGAGAGAAATAATTATCCAGAAATTCAAAGGATTTTTTTAATCGAGTGGAGGCGGAAGAAAGAGCCCAAAGCTATGCGAATACACATTGCCAAAGAATTACTGAATCAAGCTGCAAAGGAAAACAATTCAGCGCAAGAGGGGGACAATGGCATGTGAAATTCATTCATGGCTTAGCGTCACGGAGATTATAAGTTCATTCGAGTCATCTCCCCGCAAATGACCCGAGTTTAATCAAATACAAACACATAGCTAGCCATGTGTATCATTTACACAAACTAAACACTTTAAAACGAAATATCAACCACTTCAACCCATACCCATTACACATAAATGCTAGCAACCTCAACTCAAGAAATCTCGGAAACATTTCAGCCGAATCAAGAACAATGTAAAAATTGAAAATGTCGCCCAAACAAAAGTAACATGCAAGGCGAATACGCAAGCAATTGGCCATCACCAAATCTACCCTCAGGGCTTCGAATAGCGCCGCACGTGGAGCCCAAATGTTTTTAAAAATTATTTTAATCTCTTCGGATAAACAAAGTTTAATCAAGAAAGATTAGATCCCTCGGCGGAAGAAGAAAAGGACCGTAATCGCGATTACCACCAGGATTAACAAGACTAACAACACGTTTTCCCAAAACAAAATGTAAATACGGAACAATGGAATGGAGATGAGGTTTAACAATGAACAGATGCATCTATAAGCAAAGGAAAATACTACATCTTGCAAAGAAACTGCTAAGTGGTACATAGTTGTAAGAGTAGGGTTTAATAAGAAATCACAAAAACTGCGTAAATGCATACAAGGCATGAGAATAAACGGTCGACAATCAAAAGGTATAAGAATTACACAAAAATATCCGGTGCAGGCGAGAAAAAGAGAATAAATTCTGGGGAGTGACAAAGGTATAATTCATCAAGAAAAGAGTTGATCAACCATAGTAAGCTTACATACATATTATATCAAATAGTAATATGCTAAAGTAGTAGTGTGCTCTCCCACAGAATCTCTGATATTTCCCATAGAAAACAAAAGTACAAAAATTGGAGAGACAGAATTGCCAAATGAGTTATGGTCAATTAGCCTGAGGCTATTGACGTGTCGAAAACTTTCGGAATCCCAAATTAACAACAAAAACGGGCCGAATTACAATGAGACGGACATAAACAGTGCCTCAACATCCAGCAAGCACAGCCGGTGTTTATTTGCATAAACAGTAATGCCACTGGTAGAACTGTTACTTCTGAAAATATCAAACTCGGAAGTATATACAACTAAAAATACTGCACAGAGTAAATAAACATGCAAATGAATGTTATCTGACCCTTATATGACGTCCCCTTTTCCTTTCCCACCTCCCCCACTACAGGTGGAACTAAATGCACACCTATAGGCCCTCAAGCCATTATTACTCAAACTCTGGATCCCCTGAGGCCATTTGAGATACGAAAGAACTTTGCAACGAAAAGAGAATCTGCCAGAAATAGAAATGTTCTAAAATAAGTATCAGAGTACGATTACATAAATGCTGAACACCAAGAAGAGGGTTGGAGTTGTAAGAGCCTACAATTATGTAAATTAATTTGAGTTCCGTTGATCTCCTCAAGTGTAATATCCCCAGCCCACGTATTATTATCTTTTTATTAAGCGGATGATTAATGAGCGTGAGAATACAACTGTAAACGCAACGCAAATGTAAAGCAAATGTTCCCAGAGAGTGGCTTCCTTATTTTTCCCGGAATTTATTAGCCAAATTTATACATCCGGTTTTAACGAATAAAAAAGTTTTTACATCACTACGATGTGGCCATGAGCACAACATCTTGGCCCTAATTGGGAGTCGGCGCGATCAAGGACAAGGCCAACAGAGCTACTAAATAATATAAAGCACACTAGTAGCAATGATAAATTCAAATTTTTTAAAATTTAGGAACAAGGGAGTCCAGAGAATAGTGACATAACCACGTTCAATAAGAGTACTGCAATTTTTCTAACCTCTGATCTACAACTTTTGGATCCCAATCTTTCTGGTTGAATACAAATTCTGAGGAAAATTGAATCCAATTTGGAGGGATGAGTGCAAGGTAAAGGATATATATTCGAAAGTCAGCCTTTGCTGATGGTGTTTGCAAAGAAAGATCACCAAATGACATTATGTTGGACAGCTAGACTTGGGAAAAGGGAATGGTAAACATACGTTGTAATACGACAACTGCAGTAATTCTGCTTACACACATTACGGCAGAAAGAACACAATGCCTACGCGCCAGTACAGTTTTCTGCAAAATTAACCTTCAGACGCCTTTAAACTGACACTGGGAACTTTGTTGCCTCAAGGTGAATGAATAAATGCACATTTCCAGTAATCTCTAATAGGCAGCGGTAATCAACAATACAGAGCCATCGTAAGCACCAAGCATACGCAATGTCCTGGGTGCCCACGGAGGGATTCTTTCACTTTCTCAACTTCTGAATCCCCAGAATCTCCGAGAAAATGAACCGCCTCGGGTTTCAGCCAAGGGTTCAAAGAATTATATTGATGTTTGGCCCGAAAGGGGTTTATATTGGAGATGCGTAGTGCAAGTTTCCGCCTTCGTCAAATTAGAGAGAAACAATAATAAAACATCAATATTCACATCAGATGCGTCATGGATAATATAATTAATATCCAAAAATGGAATAAAAATGTTGGTACTTAAGATTCTCTGATATAGAAAAAGCGACCCTAGACTTAATTTTTTTTTGTTTGTCATACAAACCATGACAAACAAGTCTTTCCGTATCATAGTAATTTTTGTCTAATTTTTGCTCTGCAAACACGTATAAAATAATTGTTTTGTAATCGTCCGAAGATTCGAATTAATTAATTAATTAATCGTCTCCAGAAATAGTTTGATTTAATTTGCTGACGTTACACCCTTGAATGTAAATCTACATCCATTTTATCAGGGAAATGCCCTCCGGGGATTAACATCTCGTATTTTATTTTTGGTATTTTAATTAAATATCACTAATCTGTTCGGAAATTTAAAATAAACCTCTTAATTACTGCAATTACAATCAGCTGTAATCATCCTGACTTGACCCATACAATTTAACCACTACATTTATAAGTTTTAAAAAGTCTTGCAAAGCTTTTGAGACAAAAGCCTGAAACTAATCTATAGGTCCCACTTACGTGGCACGTGTTTTTGGGTGAGTACAAATCCCTTAAATCCGGGATACAAAAAAGGATACGGCAGGTTGTTGACACATGGGTATTAACAATTTAACATGAAGAGGAGTGAAAAGGATAATAAATATAAAGGACAGAGGAACAAGGTACAAGAGAAGTAGATGCGATCACTGAAACAACGATCAGGGTTTCGAAAAGGCGGCAAAGAGACTGGCACCATTTGGAAAAGTCATTTCATGCAAAAATATATAATATGTATGGGAAATGCCTTTGTAATTTCAACCAACGTCGATTAAAGTTTGCACGTGCTATCAATAAGGTCAAAAATGTCAACACTTGTTTGAAAACACCTTTCTTGCAATTTAAATCCTTTGAAATCTTGAAAATACCCTGAAAAGAAAACCGGATGTTGTGGGAATAAAGATGCCACATAATACTCCAATTAAAGTATTACCATTTAAAAGAACTTACTTTTAAAGCAATTTACTTTATGATAAAACCCTTCAGAAGCCGAACAATTATATAAAATCTCAAACCCTGAGCATATTTTAAGTAATGCTTAATATAATCGTTTGATAACCAAGACCGACGACGTTATTATTACATCATTATGGAAAGCAATCAACCGAGAATAAGTGGGCGCAACAGAAATAGGGCAAGAATTGCGTGTAAATGTCCCAAAATAAGCATAGTAACTCCGAATTACGTTTGCAGCCGGAGCTGATATCATATGCAGGGAATGAATGACATTACCCTCAAGTGTAGGAACAGATATCTATAAATAAAATAGGAAAAAGGGGGGAGAACGAGATGTCGTTATTTTAGTAATCTATCAATATAATACTTTTCACAATGGACATTAGGTACAACCAATTGAGAATAGCTCGAGTTTTGTATCCGGAAGATTCATGAACACGGAACCAATGTATATTAACCTTGTTAGTTCCCCCTCCTTAAGCGTTTTGCATAATATTGCAACCCTTTTCCTGCCCACTCTCCGCTCCTTGATTACAAATTCAGCCAATAAAGAATAGCCGTTTATGACCACGGAATATTCATTTAATTACTGATTTGACGTCCATCACAAACATGTTTGTAGGGTATGTAAATGATCTCCAATGACATTACATTACTGGGAAACTAATCAAACAATAAAGAGCATACGAGATGCCAAAGATCAGAAAAGAAAACTGATGAATGGGATGGATGGATGACAGGCATTCGGAGGATGGGGATGATGCCAATTCAGGAGGAATTCTGTAGCTGAGGGTGGTATTGATGAGGCAAAAGAATGGCTTAAAGAAACAACATTGATGGGACATTGTTGCACTGCCAGGCTATATCAAAGACGGAAAGTTTGGGAAGATTGATAGCCAATTATACAACATAATGTGAATGTGAAAATTGTTTACCGGACATAGTGGATGTAAAGGTCATTAGAATGTCTTGAAGTGGCGTGTCCAAATCTGTTTCGAAACCCTACCCCCGCAGGCAATTTGTTTGGACGCTCTCAGAAATGGATTCCGAGTAATTGAATAGTCATTGAATAGTACTCTCAGAACAATCGAATAAGAATTCTTTCAACCAAATCCCAAACCCGGTTCCGTTCCCATGACCTAAGGGTATAAATTCAAAAATCAGCGAGCCCTTAAAATACGAGCTAAAAAGGATGCCGCAAGTATTGAAAGAAAGTTAAAAGAGGATGCTGTCAATTAATACCTTTTGATATGCAATTCAATGCCTTTCATGCGGAACCCGGCTTATATTAATGTAGCCGGTTCCCAGAACAAGTTTGATGATGTTATAAAGACCGAAACGCACTCTCATCTACAATATAATGTCATTCAACCATCTTACTCTCTTGATCTTAATCTCCTCTAAACATTTGGTGGTTTTAATGTCTCATAATCAAAGGTTATGAGGCCTGAAGGCTCGAGACAAACACCGGACTTTCCCCTAGATTTCCAAAAAAAGACCAATCAGAGAGAGCTGCCGTTTCGTATCCAAGACGTTTACTCGATTTACTGCAGCAAACAGTGGTAAAAGAGATAAAGACAAAAAGATTGGGGCATTGTTTATTTGGCCTTGCTAAGAAAACTACTTATCGTGTTCAAGTAGTAGCGTGTCCAGCAGTTCTTGAGAAAAATAAAGAATCCGAAATGATTAGAACAAGAAAGAGATGCACTCTTACAAAAACACGTTAAGCGGTTGTTTCTGAAAAAATTTTAGAGCATCTTCTTGATATCTTTCTAATCCTATAAGCAGACAGATTAATCTTAAATAGTACCATTTCCAGAGAGTCGATCCCAACGAAACTGTAAGTAAGAACTTTGGATAGGACGGCGGCATTTAAAAGATTTTACATTTACAAATGTGGATGTAAAAGACAAAAGTTTAATCAGGGATCATTATTACTCTTAGGATGTCAAGAATATATCCGGGTCATCAAAATCTGTGCGTTGCGTGAGCACGGTACGCGATTTTTGAGCCATAGCCGGCAGTGGGGTCCGGTTGACCATGAATAGTAGTGCAAAGTAGTAATTTTTTTATTTAGAAACTAAAAACACTGCTCATTCGCAAAATGCAAAACATTGCTAATTTACAGTACTACTTAAGACAATAAAGTAAACATTATAAAGAATGGACTGGAGTGGATTTCTGGAATCAGCACGGTCGATTGCCTTAAGCCACCACCCTTTTCTCACCGAGTGATTTTTTTGAGGACCTTTTCAACCCGCTGACCTTTACGTAACGATGACATACGACAATATGTAAATGAATCTTCCGTAAACTCATCCCTTACAAACATCCCTTGTTAGTCCCTTTACTGTATCTCGGGCTGATGCCCGCATAATGGAGTGTGTATTCACAGAACCGGTCGACGAAAGGGCCGAAATTAGATTTGGAGCCTTTCTCGGGATGAATATGAATTTATGCCGGCCTTCTGCGAATCAAAACTTTTTCTAACAATGTGATTTCTGAGATCAAAAGTAATGGTTTGCAGAATAAAGGAGGTCATATGGGAATGTAAGTACGTTTTCGAGGATTTTTCGGCGTTTTTTTTGTAAATATTAAGTATTATGCTCATTTGTTTAGCAATGTAGTATGTTTTAGACCAGAATTTAAGGTTTGCGGGACGGGAAAGTAACCTGAAATCGCCTATTCGAACTATTTTAGCATTCCAATAAAATCCGAATCAAAGCCTCCGAACTTGTGTGGGTGCTAATGCAAGTTCGAATCATACCAAATTTTGGTGACTATTTGCAGGCTCCAAAAAACAGTACGAATAGTTTACTCTAAACAAAGACATCAAATTCACATTATATTTATGAGCATAATTTACATGTTTTGACACAATAATGCCCCATCAAGTCCGTGTAAGGTTCCAGATGACATAGTCTTTCAGTGCAGCTTAATGACACATCTCTGCATTCATCATCCTTTTCTTTAATTTGGCCGTTCCCCTTCCTGCCTGCATATTTTAATTCATTTTCATTTTGCGGGCATTTCCCTAAGATCCGAAGTTTTGCCAAGTCTAACTCCGATAACTGATGATTATCGTTAATTGTGATCCGTTCCTTCAAGGGCAACATTGTTTCCAGTTTTCTTTGTCTATTCCAATCAAATTTTCCGAATGCTCGGCTGTCGTAATGCATAATTGAATTGTAATCATAAGGCTGACCATAAAGCTCGACCAAATGAGAGGGTATCTTGTCGAAATTATCTGTATTGATGGTTTACTAAGCAGTACCACTTGTTTGAATTACCTTCCTTTCCTTTCTGAACATTTCTATAATTGACTTTGATGTATTTATCGCGATCATGGCGCTGATGTTCATGTTCAAGACCTAGTGCATGGAGAAGTTCGTGCTGGATGATGTAAGGCCGGAAACATCCCTTAGACAGAGATAGCAGCTGAGGCCCTCCTTAATGTTACTACCATACGTTACAGCACATACCAACCCTTCCAACATACGAATAACATCCATCCTCTTTTCGGATATCCAAGTAATCCCTTTGGGATGATTTCTCAATGAATTTAAAACAAGTTTGCTCTTCCAAATACTGCATCATGTCCTTTATGAGGTCTTTCCTGCAATTATAGTCACACTTCAGAGATCTCATACTCATCCTGGCCATATTGATCTGATAAAGAGTAATAAACAATGTTATTTTTCCATCGATTCGAACTCTTCTCCCTTATAGCAGCCGCCATTTTATGATTGCCATTGAAATTACCATGCCTCAAAAGCCTTATCACTTGAATATTATATATCAGATCTGAACGTATTATTACTTACAGACATCACCATACTTCAGATTCTGAGCTGAAGAATTTTGATTCATCTCAAAAATAGGGATAGACAGGATAGATATTGGGAGTAAAAGAATAAAATGCATAACAAACTATAGATCAACACCATCATAATTCGGACATTTAAAGGCATCGAGACCAGCTGAGAAAACAAGATCCGTTACGAATCCTGAGTGGACATTCCAATTGTTTTTAGATAATGGATACCATCAAATGGAGGGAACAATTAAGATTTGGTTGTTTCAACACATCCTGTACGAATTACATCAACTTGACTTATACTCCCGGACATGTATTTCTGACCACCCTTTAACTCGGTTATTGATTTAACTATTAATACATGTTCCAAATTTTAACTGCCCTATCAAAAAGGGCTGCAAAACTTTGATGAAACGGAATTT
Source organism: Bursaphelenchus xylophilus (assembly GCA_904066235.2). Classification (NCBI taxonomy): domain Eukaryota; kingdom Metazoa; phylum Nematoda; class Chromadorea; order Rhabditida; family Aphelenchoididae; genus Bursaphelenchus; species Bursaphelenchus xylophilus. The sequence goes on from CAJFCV020000004.1 coordinate 5,371,844, forward strand.
TACATATTTGTACTCTAAGTGCACTTTTTTGGGCATTTTCCAAAAAATTGTGGACAAAACTCTCTGATCACTTACAGGTAAATTATTCGCAACTGTCGACAACTGCTGGCCACGAACCTTCCGTCCATTGTGCTGAGAGATGTTAGGGTTCTCATCAAGCATGTAAATGATTACAAGATTCACCAGCTGGCCGAACATTAGCGGCTTCTAACTTTTTCAAACTGGCTAAATTTAAACATGACTTTGCCTGCAAAATGTAGACTAAAGTAATATTTGAGTTCATCCGAGATCTTGCAACTTCGAGGTGAAACTACAAGGGACGTAGCTAAGGTAATTAACATACGGTGAAAAATACCGGTAAATTAATGGACGACATCCGGTTGTGGCACTTTTACGACTTTAGAAAAATGGCATTCAATTTTATAAAGTTTGACACGTTTCTTATTGTTAGAAATTTTAGTTTACTGTAATTATAGATCTTTTACATTTTGCAAGATAAATCAATTTTGGAATTGAAATTATTTTATTTTATAAAATCTTGGATTCAGCGCCAAAAATCGAAAAAAATCGGCCCTTCGTTCGCCAGTTCTCGGGGTTCAGACATTTTTATCTTATCAGCCCGTATATTATACATAATGCTTTGCCGGTTGCTGTAACATGACTTTTCTGTTTTTGTTTTTGTTTGGCATCAAATTACACTAGCACCTTTAAATTCATTCCTCGTCTCAATTTTTTGTGACTTCTTTCTGGCTGTTATTGTAGTTAGGAGAATTTTTTATCACAAGCCACAAAGATGGTTCACCATCGTCCACCCATCACTGATCTTCTTGTAGTATTTTGGGTTTCTGCTTTGTGACCTTAAACTTAAAAGGTTCCCCTGTCTGCTTTTCATTCTCAAGGTCTTTTTCGATCATTAGTGAACGTTTCCTCTTGCTCCCATTCGAACTTGGATTAATTTTATTCTAGGAGGATGAGTGCGGCCTTGGCTATTGGAGGGACTCTGGGAGGATGTATGACCTGCATGATGGTTGTGGAGTCCTTGGCCAAGTAAGGACTAATGTAAATTTAGTATCTTTGTTTAGAAGTCATACCAATGCAATGAATCTGATGACCTTTTCCAACTTCTTGTTCATCTCCATTCAAGGCCTCATCTTCACTTCCAAATTCCTCACAATTCGCAACAAAATTCCAATTCGAGCGTATATTCCAGTCGTTGTCACTTTTTGTTTCGTTAATATCATAAACAACCTTGCCCTCAGTTATCGAGTTCCAGTTCCATTACACATAATCTTCCGCTCCGTAAGTGTTTTGATCTGTTTTCATCTCCTTTTAGGGATCTCTGTTATCCAGTTTAATCATGAACAGATTGTTATTGGGAAGGGAGTACACAACAAAGAAGTATTTGTCAGTCTTGGCCATTACTATCGGTATTGTCATGTGTACACTGGCTGAACAGGTGAGTACTGTAAGGAGTGCCCTATAAACAAGTCTAGAGTTCACAAAAAACGGGCGAATTATCCATCGAAGAAGCCGAAAAACATTTGAAGGACTGGTCAATTGGGATCACAATGCTGACTGTGGCCTTAATTGCCTCGTCATACCTAGCCATCTGTCAAGAAAAGATGTACAAAGACCACGGAAAACATTCGGATGAGGCGATGTTCTATGTCCACGCTCTGTCTCTTCCCTTCTTTGCTCTATTTGGTCAAGATATCATCACCTGTGCTCAGGAATTTAATCAAGAGCCTCCATTAGTACTGTTCGGTGTGAATCTTCTCCTTTCACAGGCTTGGTGGACTTTGTTTGCAACTTCAATCTTCCAGTAAGTGTCTAAAGCAATATTCGTTACATAAATTTAGGTATTTCTGTATCAAATTCGTCTATATGGCCAATGCCCACATGGATTCTCTCTCCGTGACTTTGTTGGTGACCTTGAGAAAGTTCTTGTCTTTATTGGTCTCCATTATTTACTTCAACAACGTGTTCACTGCCACTCATTGGGCTGGTGCTCTGCTCGTCTTTGGTGGTACCCTTGTATTCAGTAATGTTATTCTTCGTTCTTAACCTCTCAACTTTACATATCACAACTTTCCATTATCTAATTAGACGATAGCATAGATTTCAATAGCTAAAATAAAATTTTATTTCAAAATATTTACAAATATGTTGATCAAGGTTTGTATACCGGGAATGTAATTGAGATCGGGGGTATCTGGGCATTGGAAAACATGGGAAAAGTCGATCAACTTTAGTTTTTCATTGGCTGGCAGTGATTCATTACCTTCGTAGATTAGTAAAATGGAACTTGCATAGAACTGGAGTTGACTGTGGGTCAGGAAATATCTAAAATCACATTGATATTTTCTTAATTTATGAAGTGAATGAGCGACTTACCTTTCTAGCTTCCTCAGTTCATTTAAGAGACCCTTGGCGGCTTCTTTGTCTTCTCGGTCGGCGGCCAAGAATTCTTTGAACCCTAGAATATTGGAATTGCCAACGGAGATGACTCACCGTCTTCCACTGTTTTCCCATCCAGAGATTTCCCCCAAATTCGGTCTTTCGTGTCCAACTTCCCCTTTTTATGTACCCGATATCCAAGAACTCTGAATCCCGAAATTTGTTGATATGCAGATTTGCTAAGTTCCTGTTTCTTTTTCTGCTCAGAAGCCAGAGGATCGAATGAGACCTTCCCCATCTTCACATCTATTATACATGGCTGTTTATAAGTCGCAAGAAGATCTTCCAGGATCAGGAATTGCCTGTCTGCACTTGTGTTTTGTTGGTTAGATTCCTCCGCCTACCTATTCCAGAGAGGGACAACATTTCCAGTCCATAAAACCGAGGTACCAAAGGGATTAAATCTCTGAACGCCAATGTTAATTTATCAGAAGGAGAAGAATCACAATCACCGGCCACCTTCTGGATCATGTGATAAAACCAAACCTAAATGGGCATCAAGATAGAAAGGTAACGGACGTACTTCACTATCACCTCTTTCGAAAGGCATTCGGAGCTTCATGATTTTGGATTCATCCTTTTTGATTATACCTAAATTCATAAAGAAATATATGTAAAGGGACTACAAACCAATTTGACATTTCCCATCTTTGATGACATTGATGTTGTGCCCAGCAATCTGATCATTGTACCAAGAATAACCTTTAGGTAGCACCTCTTCCCTTTCTATCTAAAAGCATATCAAGAATGAAGGACACGGCAACTTTGTATCAAGGAATAAACGCTTACAAGAGTGTACTGTGCTGTTACCTTCTTCTTCTCCTCCACTCCATCTTCCGAATCTTTCGTTCGTATCTGATATGGATTGTCCTGAGGTATGAAATGATGGATGGTCTCCATAAGTAGGGCCCTTCCGTTGTAATACTGCTATAAAATGAACGTATTCCTTCTTTTTATATTCCATTTTTATAAAAGTATGACTAAAAGGCACTCCAGAACCAAACACGAACACACTTAAATTGTGATTCAAGACAAAACCAAAATGATGTAACATTTCGATAGAGGAAATGATTTCAATCATAAGACTGCGGACGTACGACATGAGTGATTCCAATTTATCTGAAGACTAAACCAAACAAAAAATACGGTAGTCAATTCGAAATTAAGTAAACCTTTAAAAGCAGAAGAAGACCTAAAAGTGAACAATGAATAAGCATTACTTTATTGGTATATCTGTAGCAATAATATCATCTTATCATCGCCCTGATCAGTTTCTTCTGGCTTCAATTTCCTTTCTAGTCAAGAGAGCCGGAATTTTTATAAAATTATTTTTATTGGTCTCGAACGGAACCCCCTGCGAAATCAGGGCGGAATTCCCGGTATTCGTCTGTGCTGACGACGAATTAATGCAGTATAATATGTGTTCTTGACCCACATTGGAGACGTTCTTTGCCATTTGTCCCGTTTTACACCTTTATCATATTTTTTGACACTAAAAAGGGTTGCTTTCAGAGTTTTGTGTGTGGAAAAACTTGAATTTGGGTTAAGACGGAAATGAAACTTCTTTCCTTTTTGGTTTTGTCGGTACTTGTACTGGAAGTTTACTGTGCCAAAGATGATTGCGAAGGTAAGTGTGGTTTTGTTTTTTTTCACAGTCAATGTTCTTACAGTTTGTACCAAGGTCCTGACTGATATATTGGACAAAGTTCCAACAGACAAAAAATCAAATCCGGATGTTATCGACAAAATTGCTCGATCTCACTGTAAAGGTCTCAAAGCCAAGGAACATAAATTGGTAAGATGTTTTCTATCGTTATGGTCTATGTTTAGGAGGTAAAGGTGTGTAACATCGGAATTCTCAACATATCCTTTTCAGTGCTTTTATATCGGAGCTCTCCCTGACTCAGCTACCTCTATTATGGGTGAAGTAACCAAACCTCTTTCTTGGGGGATGCCTCCGGCCAAGATTTGTGCAGAGAAGTTGCAGAAAATGGATTCCCAGATTTGTGAACTAAAATTTGACAAAAGTATCGACTGGAAAAGTGTTGACCTGAAGAAATTGAGAGTAAAAGAACTAAAGAAAATTCTGGAGAACTGGGGCGAAACTTGTAAAGGATGCACTGAGAAGACGGAGTTCATCAAAAGGATCGAGGAACTTAAACCCAAATATGTCAAAGAGGAACTATAGATGTTTAATTTATTATCTTTTGTTTGTGATATCGGGATATGAGTGGGCTTTCAAGTGCCTTTAATGTTTGTTATATGGTTATTACTAACTTAAATAAATTATTGTATGATTATACGAAGGCTCTACATCCAATAGGTTTCGTAACCAGAATACTTGATTTTGTCGAAAACTGGGAAATCTTGAGTATTATGTCTGTAATGTTTCTGTGCAGAGCTTAGGTTGGGCCAACGAATCTGATGGCCGGTCAGCTCCCACGTCGGATTACCAAAGAAACACAGCGACTTCTCCAAGACCCCGTCCCTGGAATCTCTGCCACTCCTGATGACAACAATGCTCGCTACTTCCATGTTATAATTGCTGGGCCTGAAGGCTCCCCGTTTGAAGGAGGAGTTTTCAAACTGGAGTTGTTCTTGCCAGAGGAGTACCCGATGGCTGCTCCCAAGGTCAGATTTATGACAAAAATATACCATCCGAACATAGATAAATTGGGAAGGATCTGTTTGGATATCTTGAAGGGTAAGCGTTCTTCAATTATTTTTTTATGTTTAGATAAATGGTCACCGGCTCTTCAAATTCGGACAGTCCTGTTATCGATTCAGGCTCTTCTCTCTGCTCCCAATCCAGAAGACCCTTTGGCCACGGATGTGGCCGAGCAATGGAAAACCAACGAATCCGATGCAATTCGCACCGCCCAGGACTGGACTCGGCTCTATGCTAACGGGAACTAAAGGAGGGACGTTTCGATTCCCTAAAAGATCTTCAATACTCCCGCTGGCTCTTTTCTATCTGGTAATTATATGGTATAATACTTGTATTTTGTTATATCTGTCTAATAATACACCATCGAGTATTCAAAGCTTTTATGAGTAGAATAATTTATTTTACAAGAGACCCGTATGGTGAAGGTAAAGATGACCGATGTTGCGATGTATCAAACTCTTGGTTAACATATCCTATGGTTTTCAATGTCCGTCAGCACTAGGTTGTCGATGAACACACTCGATTTCTTTTCTTTCTCGCCCAATTTTACGATAATGTAGATCTTTGTATCACTTGGTAGGATCTCAATGAAGTCATGAGCAAAAGTCCCGTCCAATTTAACCTTCTCTGTGTTCTTTACAGCATAACATTGATCTAATTCTTGCCGGATGCTGTCTTGACAAACATGGACTTGCGCTCGCCCTTTCTGCAATTGAAGTTATAATACATGGGTCGAGTTACCATCATGGAATAATCGAAGTGGAGTCTGGCTGGAGCATTCAAACTAAACACGCTGGATTCCATAATAGATATCTTTCCTCTCTCGAATAGCATGGAGTGCCCGGTGTTGTTAAACGCTGTGAACATGGAGACACTGTTGGCTACTCGGTGACTCTCATATAGGCACATATGGCCATTGTTGAAATCGCATGAGAGTAGCCGGCAGACGTTCGAATCGGGTGTGGAGGAAGACGGAACGTGATTGGCGGTACTCTGGACTGGTCCCACGTCTGCCTGTTCGTAAGTTTTCAATGATTTCGGGCCGGAGAGTCGGCCACTGTGATGAGAATTGGCTGAGAAGGCGACAGTTGAACAGATTTTACCCTAAATTTACATATTTAACAAATAATGCATCGGCATACGCTCAAGACAAGGTCATCCACAGCAATGAGACCTTCTCCGTCTTCCAGATCCTCGGGTATTTCGGCTTTTAAGGCCAATCTGATAGGTTCTTGATAATTGGGGATATCTACTTCAATCCTCTCGGCACTCCCTTCCCCGACATCCTAGAGCCATCATTTAATTACCTCACAATTCTCGTACCTGACAATCCAAAATCTGATCATTGAAACTCTTGACCACACAAACCGATAGAATGGCATCTCCAGTTCTCCAGAAGCTTAATCCTAGAGAGGCACCCTCGTACATACATCTGATCACTTCACTTATCAAAATTGCCGCTGTCTTTGGGCCCTTACTCTTCGGGAATCGGGCGACCGCGAAATCAGAGGCTAATTTGAAATGATATAAGTCTATGTGGATGAGACAACTTACTTGGGACAGTGTTTTTATGAGTTAGAAATTCGAATTTCCTCTCATCAATGGCCCCCAACCCTACCTCCCACTTGTTGTGAGTGTTCTCTTCATCCAAATTGGCCCAAAAGCAATCGAGTCCTCTTCTGGAGAAATCACAGGCCAGGTCCTTAACAACTTCTCCTCAAAACGTTACACTTACATCTGCTGAATGAGCGGCGCGGTTTAAGATGACCCCAAGAAAAGGAGTTGTATAGAATCCCTTCCCAAAATCAAGGGATCCAAATGCCTCGGTGCACATTGTGGCTTCGTAATCAATGTCATCCAACATTAGGAAATGGTCTCGGTCATGATCTGCCACAGTTACTTTGATCCCGTACTTAAATTTATTGATTGTTTTACCCTCAACTTACCATAAAATTCTTGGTATAACTAAAATGATGAGTTGACGGGGCTGGGGATCTTTCTATCGACACTTGCTGACATTCCAACTCATTCATATCCAAATCCATGGCACATACATCCACTCCCAGGCCTTTGTTGGCCCACACTCGGAAGGTTAAGGTCGACCCGGACGAGGCCTGGCAATCTATAGGATCCGAGACCAACCTTCTGATCCCCGTGGAATGGTCTTGTTCAATATAAAGGAAAGCGTAAGCTCCTTTAGGGACTGTGTAAGTGCCAGTTTCATTGAACATGACGGCCTCTGATGGTCTGCTGACCCCCTTTCGCCATGCCAGAGTGCCATCATGTCCTCCGTTCCTCCATCTGCAGGACTCGTCAAAGTTAATGCAGCTCAGATCAGCTGCCGTATTGACGGGCGAGCCTTGAGCTGAGGTCTTCAGCTCTTCCGTTTCAAAGTTTGGACCAAAATCAACTGCAAACGATGATAAATATTGTCTTATCTCTGCGTAATGCTTACTTGCCACTTTGCACAACTGAGCTTCGTAAAATATGTTGTCGACCATCACAAAAGATCCCTCGGGGTGGGAGATATCATAGGCTCTGATGGCCAATCGAAAGGGTTCTTCTCTCGGGGGTATCTCCACTTTGCACTCAGTGTCCATAGTTACTGTACCACAGTCCACATGCAATTTCTCTGGCAGAAATCTGATTTCCGTTTTATTCCCCACCTTCGCGTCTTCTAACATCAGAACTTCCACTCGAGCTCCGTTGTAAATCCAGAATCTGAGTGGAGCCTATTCGATTACATAGCTGAAACTTACGTAAAAGTCAGTAATCCAGTCGAATTTTGACATTTAATAGGCCAAGAAGCCAGAATAGCGTCTTTATTAGACTTTTTCCGATCTCCCGTGAAGAGAAGATGGTCTCCAACTTCGACTTTGGAAGGTCCCGGTCTGACTTGTACTACCGGGAAAGGAGTGTGATCTTCTTTTTTGAATAAATGAAAGTCCAGAGAGTCCACTCCCTTCAGATTCATCCATCTACAGTCCTCAGGATGTTTGAAATCACAATTTAAATCCATCGAATGTCTTATGAATTTAGGAGTGGTAGCTAAAAAATAATGTAAAAAGGTTAAATAGTAGTGCAAAGGGGGATCATGACCTACCATCCGCTTTGTCCATGGCTTTGGGTATCCATTCGATGCCCAAATATTGTCTTAACTTGGCTCTTTCCATTTCATATCCAGGCATACAACATAGACCTGCAAATCAAACCCATTTCACGTCAAGCCAAGTGTTGCGCAACAATGATGACATAAAACATTTTTGTCCTACTCACCTGTACTTGTTAGTAGACTCAAAACGAATATCCGTTTGATCATTCTGTCATATCCCGGGTCACAAGAATGCAACGACTACAGTAACCCTGGCCGAGTGACCTCAATAAAATTGTGTTAAAAGTGCAAATTGGAGGGGGAAACGAGCAATCGCCGAGGAATGCCTCGAGCAAAAAGAATGGAGGCGGATTCTGGAGCCAGACTTCTTCTGTTCCGTTCCCCTTCTCTTTCGCAATCTCGAGCTATCGCGCGTTTCCTCCCCCCGCCCTGAGGGGAACCCGATTCCGTGAACGGGTTTTAATCTCTCGGCTCCCTCAGGGCTCATTCCTCCAGGAGATAAGGGGGACTTGACCACAAGCCCTAATTAACTGGCTGATTGCACTCCCATCAATCATCGCCCCATAAACAGCTCGTGAGGAACGGCCGGCAGAAATTACTCGGCTTGAATCTGCGTAGAAGACGACATCGGATGTGGAGATAGCGACATCGATCTTGTCATTGCGGGCACAAAACTTATTCCAGACTTTACAGCCAATAGTTATTCTAACTGATGTTGTGGTGAATATAATTTAAGCGAAAAGAAGAAAAGACTGATTTGTCAAATCCACGTCTTTGTTAAAGTTTACTCCCACCGCCTTAGAAACATATTATTTTCTTATCAGATTTAACACTTTCGAGAATCTTTTCCGTTACGTCACCGCTCAAATGACCATCAATAACAAATTGGATTGCCTCGAGACTCCCGACTTCCGCTCGGATTTATTTTTTCATCGAGGGATGGCGTAACGCCGTCGTTGGATCCTGTTTCAACGCAAGAAAAAAGGTCAACGGAGAGGATCGATGAGTAACAATATTTACAAAGAAACAACGTTATATTAATTTAAAATGGTATAAGAAAGCATAAAGCGTATATGGTATGATGATGAGTAACATAGTATTATCTCGGTTTCTGATGTAAATTTGAGTATCTTCTAAAAAAAATGTAGAAGATAGTATCGTAAATGGATCCCCATAATTGTTTTCAATCAACTCGGTAATTCGAATAACATAATCCTCATGAATTGCTTTCCGATTAGAGCGTGAGAAGAAGGGGGATTTTAGAGCATGCTGGCGTCAACTTCCACACCGATATCATCTACGAGATCGTTAGTCCAGCAGGAGCAAAGCGAACGCCAAGCTCTCTCAAGAACTTTTCGATTACAACTTCATAAAAGCATTTGGCGACAAGGCCGTAAATACATGTCATACCATGACTATCGGCGGGTTATATGATTAATAAGTTATAATAAGTATAGAAGATAGAAAAGGCGGGAAGAAAGATTATGAAATAGCTGAAAAATTAAACCGAGGCTCTTAAATTTATTTTTTTAAAACACCGCTTACATTTTTACACTTAAAACAAATTTTCCACTATGACATCATTTTAACAGTGTTGTATCGAAATTAAAACAAAAATTAAATTAACACTTTGTACACACGACACTTTTATCAAATTACATTTTTTTACAAAGATGAGGTATCTATGACTTCTGTCTTTTATTGGCATCCACCCATTGTATGTTTTCTTTTCCCATTCTGCATGAATCCATAGTACTATGACTTTAGACAGTTTACTCAATCATGAGACCTTTTTGTGCCCCTCTTTCCAATCATTGGAGAAGTGTAATCAAAGTCCTCGAAGATGCCATGGTTAATATCGGAAGACATCTTAATTGGATCCTGAGGAAATAAATCCATTTCCATGATCCTGGAGAGGGGGAAAGGAAGAGGCGGCGGTATCTGAAATCAATTTGAATAATTGTTTTCCACCAACTCAGTAATCGAACACGCTACGTAATATCGCAATCCTCACCCGCCGTTTCTGAATCGTCTTCCAATTTGTGCGTGAGAAGAAAGGGTGATTCTGAAGTTGGCTAAAGCCATCAATACGATCTTCTGGAGTTTTTTGGAGTAATTGGCAGAGAAGATGGTTCATTTGAGGATCGATGGGCTTGGTAGGAAAGGGAATTTCTTGTGTGAGGTACTGAAGTTAAAGAAAATGAATGAAATTACAATTTCTGAAACAACCTTCTCATCCACATTCTCATCATGGTAATCGAATGGTTGTCTTTCATAGATCATCTCGTACATTATAATCCCCATTGCCCACCAATCCACGGATTTCGAATATCCATTTTGATTATTGTTTAATTCGGGAGCCTTATAACCAGGGGTGCCAGCTGATGTATAAACTTTAATGGTATTCTCATCAAGTATCCTGGAGTGACCAAAGTCAATCAGCTTTATGTGCCCTAGAATAAAATGGTACGTTTCTCTCCGCCATTTATTATAAAGTTTCTTACCGTTCCTTTCTACCATAATGTTCTCCGGCTTTAGATCCCTGAAGATGATCAGATTTTCATGAAGATATTCTAATGCCAGAATCATCTCGCTCGTATAAAATCTAACCAAATGGACGCTAAAGTTTTCTCCAAGAATCCCCATTCTCTCCATAAAACAATAAAAATCACATCCTCTGATATAATCCATGACCAAATTTAAAGTGGTTGGAGTCTGATAAGCGTAGTATAGTTTGACGATGAACGGTGAGTCTGCTTTCATCATAACATTCCTCTCAACTTTCATGCCGGCCATATTTATCTTGGAGTCCATTACTTTGTCTTTGGAAATCTCCTTTAACGCGTACTTTCTCTTCTTATCATAACCACTACGCTTCCGGACCACATAAACCTAAAAAACAATGGACTACACACAAAGTTACAATCTCCGATCACGTTTTAAAAATTGTCTTATTTATTATAATTCATAACTTACATTTCCGAACCCTCCAGACCCCAAGAATTCGATAACTTTGAACTCCTCGGCTATAGTAACCATTGCAATATTACCTTGAATGATAAAATAATTGGAGTGATGCCACTTCATATTCCTTTCAGTGCCTTGATTTTCTTGAAATTCTGCGTATATCCGCGTCTTTCAGATTACTCAACGTTGCGTCATGATAATAAATGGGAAATGATATTTATTACGATCTATGAAATAAGTTAGTAACAAGTGAGATAAAAAGGTAAAGCCAAGACAATTATGAGATCACATAAGTTCCTGCTAGGCAGGTAAAAAATGCCTCAGGCGGTTAATTAAAGCGAATGTCTCGAGGATTTGTGGTTTCCAAACATCAGAATTTCGAAAGGATCGGATTCATTGGATGATGAGGACTCACTTGATCGGGCAGTAGTTTTTCCATCTCTAAAACATGGTACGCATTAGCGTGCTGTAATTTACGCGTCAGAGGAATCTGATTCCCTGATTTCATCTTCCTCGATCATTTCTGGAGATGTAAAATCGAAGCCATCGAAGTGTTCATAAGTCTTCTCAAAATTCCCTTCGTATATTGTATCGTCTACATGAGGTACCTTCTCCATTAAGACGAGCAAGGGTTCATTATGAGGAAATGGCAACTGGAAATTTGAATCGTGTGGTATGTATATGGTAACATACCTGTCGAGATCGAAGCCTTTCCCAATCATAACTACTAAAGTATGGATGTCTCTGCACCTCAAGAGCATCATCTGGTCCAGCTCCCAGCCTTGACTGATACTCTCGGTTCAGAAATAGTCGAATAATTTCCTTGGTGGAATCATCGATTTCCAGACCAAGAGGTGTTGGAAACCTTAACGGGGCTTCTAATATCTGCAAAACTATATTTTCCCTTTCTTAGACCTACCAATTTCGTTGTTATCTTGTCATCTTCATGATCGAAAGGCAAAATTCCAAATAACATATCATACATGATGATCCCGAGAGCCCACCAATCACAAGCTCGAGTGTATCCCCTCTTAAAGTTGATCATCTCAGGACTCCTGTAAGCCCGGGTTCCACAACAAGTGGTCATCTTCTGAGAATGTGAGTAAATCCCGCTTCGGGCATGGCCAAAATCGACTAGTCTAATATAACCTGGAAACACGACAAAGAGTCTCAAAAAACAAAAAAAAGCACTTACCATTATGTTTCATGACAATCATATTCTCAGGTTTGAGATCTCTGAACACAATCCCCCGAGCATGCAAGTATTCTAACATCAAGACTATCTGATTCACATAAAATAAGGTAAGATCTTGGTGGAATGTGCCAAAGATATTCATGAAATCAAACAGTTCACACCCATATATAGGTTCCATCACCAAATAGAGACAAGTCCTTGTTTGAAAAGCATAAACAAGCCCAGGAAATGAAGGGTGGTCCCTCAGTTTGATTAAAATATCTCTCTCAGTGAGGATTCCTCTCTTCAGACTCGAACTGTGCATTATCCGTCCTTTTTCAATCCTCTTCAATGCATATTCATGGCCTTTATCAACTCCTCTTAACTTGACTACAAGATCTACCTAAAATAATATAAATTTAGGTAACAAAAATCAGACAGGGTTAAAAGTCAAACTATTAAACTCAAACAAAGTTTAGATCAATGAAGTGAAATACAGTAAAAGAAATTAGTTATTTAAAAAAGGTCACAAGAATATTGACAATCCGATACATTGGAGCTTACCTGACCATAATTTCCTCGTCCAAGATGTTTTAAAGCGATGAAATCTTTTTTTAGGACCTTATGAGACATCACGTTAATTTGAACCACTTCTTTCAAGTCAGAAATGCAGATGTTGTGGCAAAATAAATGATTTGCCAAACGCCTCGATTGATAAATAAAATCAATAAAAAAAAGGTGCAACACTTGGCGCCATTTCCAGAATTTAAAAATACCATAGATCAAAAGGCATCGAAACCGGGTCCTTCCCAACAAAAAGAAATGTTCGAACCACTCTACTATCGAAGCACAGCTCCGCAATTGCGTTTTTGGAACGTCTTTATTTTTGAGAGAACTTTGATGCGCCATGACTCTGCCCACAGGGCCCGTAAACACTTTTGGAATCCTGATTCTTCTTACACTGCCTGGGGCCTTCAACATCCACTAGATCACCAATAAGGATTGATCCGCGAAAAGGTGACTTTCCTTGTCCGCATAGAATCTCGGAATTCTTGTCTAGAGGGCACAGACAGAAATCCGGGATTTCTGCGAGGACGTCCAAAAGACTGCAGAACGGATGCGCCTTATATGTGCGCAGTAGTGCTGTTCCAGTGACTTATTACTGTATCTGTGATGAAAAACATTCGAAACATTCGAAAAAAGCTGTTTTGTTGTAAAATCGGGCTTCTTAATTGTAACTGACATTGATTCGGACAAATAAAAAGACTACGATTCTTGTAACTCCCGCTTCCACTTTCACTTTTAACTTCTAACCCGTAATGGGAAGGTTCATCAAGTCGAACGCCATCAAATTCACTAAACTCGGCGATCCCAGAGAAGTGAGTAAACCATTTCTAGCAGGGTTATCAGTAAAAATTTATGATCACTCACTAAAATTGTTTCTTTTCAGACTTTGTCATTGACAACTGAAGAAGTAGACACTGATTTAAAGGAAGGGGAAGTCCTCGTCAGATGGATTGCCTGTCCAGTCAATCCGGCCGATATTAATATAGCCAGAGGGGTCTATTTCTATAAGAGGTTGCCCCCCGCATCCTTGGGGATTGATGGATTTGGAGTTATCGAGAAAGTAAGCCAGCAAACTATTCTCTTTATATCCTGTTTCAAGAAATATAGGCTCGTAAGATGTTTTGATATCATTTTAGATTGGCCCTGGAGTAAAATATGTGGATGTTAATGACCATGTGATGCCCTTACACCCGCATATCCAGGGAGGATACTGGCGAGAATTTCAGGTTCTCCAAGCACTTGGTCTTTACAAATTAAACAAGAGATTACCATTAGAAGCGAAGGCGACTTTAACAGCCAACGCCGCTACTGCCTACTTGATGTTAAAGTTGTTTGTTCCGCTTGAGAAAGGAGATTATGTTCTTCAAAATGCTGCAAATTCTCAAGTCGGGAGAGCGGTCATCGATATATGCAAAGGTAACATGTCTTTGCAGGTATCCTTTTACAGTATTAATATGATTATTTCAGCTTTTGGATACAAAACTATAAATGTAATCAGATATCGGATAAATGTGGACAAATTAAAGCAAGAATTACTTGATTTGGGAGGGGACTATGTCTTCACAGAAGCCGAATTCAAAGAAAACGGCCGAAAATTCGTCAACTCGTTGGATCGTCCACTGAAATTGTCGATAAATGGAGTAGGCGGAAAGAGTTCGATTCCCATTTCAGCCAATCTAGCCAAATTTGGGACAATGCTGGTGTATGGAGGAATGAGTTTGAAGCCGCATGAAATCCTGACTTCATCTTTGGTTTTCAAGAGTATTAAAGTCATCGGATTCCAATTATTTGATTACTTTGGAGTAGAGCAGGATGATTTCAGAAGAAGAACATACGATGAGCTCACTGTAAGATTCATCCATGAATATCCAGTCGGTTTAGGAATTATTTTTGGCCGGCAAGTTACATGTGAGTCCGATGGAAAAAGTGCCAATGGAAAATTTCAAGGAGGCCGTGGCTAAAACCATGGCTGGAAGTCATTTAAAACAGCTTTTAATGATCTCCAACGAGCACGCAAGTAGTCATATTTAACTCATTGTTTATTAAACCTTGATGTGAAGGCTTATTTTTATACTTCCAATTAAAAGTATGGTCCTATATGACTTTGAACATCATGAATACTCACGAAGGGGCGTACAGTTTAGAACACAGAAATAAAATTTTTGGCTGTTGCTCAGGGTGGTCAAAAAACAAATTTTCAAGCAAGGAAACTGCCCGGTTTGAGGATGCGGTTTAACCCGGCTTCTTCAAGAATCCTTGATCCTTCCCAAAACACTAATATTTTTAAACATGTGTTTTATTGCACTAGATCAAATAATAATAAAATAAATTAAGTAATCGTGGAATGGAAGAGCTGAAGGAATGTTGTGAGCAAAGAGACCTCAAGTTACGATCCTTTACAGAAAAAGATAGACGCGATTCGGTGAGGTGGGACTGGACGCTGGAATTACATGGGCAAATCCTTACTCTTGATCTTCATCGCTTCACAAGACCAGGTCACAATCAGACCACTCAGCATGACACAAACCAGAGACATCGTGGCAATGAGAGATACCAACCAAGTGTTGTTCATGCAAACCATCTCATTGGCCTCGTATACACTGGGAACAGGGCTCCTGAAACGGATGACGTTAGGATTACAAGTTGAATATAAATATATAATTTCAAGCTTCATTTGTTCAAGGGTGATTACCTCTGAGCGAAGACAGTGCCGTTTTTGTAGAATTTATCTCCGTCGATCTCTTCCTCTCCCTCAGCTAGAACTCGGATGATGGCTGACAAAGTTTCCTTGGAACCCTCGGTTTCATCCATGGCCAAAATAGATCTCTTCTTTCGGCCATGAGAAATGAACAATTCATTGGTTCCAGAGTCCAAGCAATTGGACGGGGGGCATCCATTTGGCCCAGCGCAGAACATCACAGTGCATTGGATCTGGACATCATAAGAGCCATCTAATCTGAAGGCCTTCATGTCGGCTTTCAGACGATTCTTCTCAAAGTCTTGCTCGACTGGACCAACCAGAGCTGGATATCTGGGACAGCCATTGTCAATAATCGTGAAGGGAACGGCATCTCCATCTCCACCAACCCGAGTGGCCACACATTCAGTGACCATCATGTTGTGGGGACCAGCCTGGTCCGAGCTGATGATCATCTGGATCTGATCTCCGATAGAAGTCTTGCCCAGAGGCTGGTCAGTGGAATCCAGGAAGCTAAGTTGAGCGGTGATTGGAGGAGGAGTTCCGACATCCAGTACTTGGGTATTGGCCTCTCTAAAACGCAAAGATATTTCGCAACATTACAAATTGATGATTATATTATTGCTCA
Source organism: Bursaphelenchus xylophilus (assembly GCA_904066235.2). Taxonomy (NCBI): domain Eukaryota; kingdom Metazoa; phylum Nematoda; class Chromadorea; order Rhabditida; family Aphelenchoididae; genus Bursaphelenchus; species Bursaphelenchus xylophilus. Next base: position 5,388,115 of record CAJFCV020000004.1, read on the forward strand.
ATTTTATCATAAGACGACATACCCGGTTTCAAAAAGAGTGGTGACCACAACACTGCCTTCCTGCTGCATCTTATCCATGGAAACATCGCAAGAGATCTTGTAGAAGCGATCCCACTCAGTGGTTACTTGATGAGGAATGACTCCATCAATGGAAACAACGACCAACGCCTCCAACTTTCCATCGACAATCTTGGTTCCACAATTGGTGGAGACAGTTGGGGGAGGGAAAGTAATGGCAATCTGTTTGGCATTTTCAACCACTTGAGAACAGGTGCTGAACTTCTCCGCGGCGTAAATGGCTCCAGTATAAGGCTCCTTGGTGTTGACGATGAATCTGATTCCTTCGTTGGTACAGAGTGCCATTCCACCAAAAGCGGCTTCTAAAAGACAAAGAATAATTTTTTATATTGTAAAATAACAATAATTGTCATTACTTACCACAGTTGAATTCATAATAATCAAAGCTTGGGTTGGCCTTGGTATTGGCCTCAGTTCTTCCTGTCGCATAAATATGGCAGTTCATCTGAGTACGGTCATAGTTGATGGATTTACAATTCAGATTCTGGAAGCAGAGAGAGATACAGTCGGATACTGTAACACCGGCAGCTGAGGCGACGGGAGTGCCCTCGATAGAAACGCCGATAAATCTCTCAAAAGCGGCTTGTTGACGGCAAGTGGATGAGCTGAGATCGGCTGAAACGGGATCAAAATAAGAACAATGTAACTCATAATTAAAATTTGTACTAAAAGATTCCTTACCCGAAACGCAGATCGGCTCGTAATAATCCTTGTTCTGCACTGCGCCTTGCTGATCAGCTCTGGAGAAGGTATCCTCATCAGAGACAATACATGTCTTTTCTTGAGGAGAGTATTCAACGGATCTGCAGAAAGTATTCAGAGAATCGAGACATTTCTGAAGACAGTAAGACTCTTGGGCCTCTACAGACTGGGTGTGGTCGTAATATTGGATTTGGAAATGAGTGGTCTTCACGAACACAAGATTGCCTCCGGATTGGCCACATCTGTTTTGTCTGGACAAACAATTGTTGTCATAATAATCGACTGGTTTGTCGCTCATCTTCAAGTGATTTGGCTTGGATCGACGGTCTTCAGTGGACAATTCGCAAAGGTAATCTTCGTAATTGTAATTGACAGAGCGACAGATAAATTCCTTCTCTCTGAGACAAGCTGACAGGCATTGTTCTCGATTAGCAACCTAAAAGATTACTATACTTATTTGAAGTCAGACCGCTGAGGGGATCGGGAAATCGAGGGCAACTGTGGGATACAAAGAGGTTTCCGATCACTCACCTGCACACTCTTCTTGACGAATCCCTCGAGGGCAGTTTTCCTCATTCTCTCGAAAGAAAAGGACCTATAAGTACACGCTTCATGGGCCGAGACTCCAGGCAGACAAGTCTTTTCGTAGTAGAAGTTGTTGGCTGATGGATTGGGGTTCAATTCGGCAGTTCCAGTTGGATGTGCCGCATCATCGAAGAAGTAACAGGTCTCTCGGCCATCGAAATTAAAAGAGGCGCATACTCTTTGGGCTCCAGTAGTCGGCTCAATGTTATTGCGACAATATTGAGCACAAGTCAAGTCATGACCGGCAGTAGATACGACAACCGGGGTTCCATCAAGACGTGCGCGGCTGATTCGAATAAAGGCCGCGGTTTCGGCCGCTCCGCATTCAAAAACGGCTTCAACCTGGGCCAGGCCGATGGCCAGAAGCCAGAAGACGAGCCCCGAGCGTGGCCCTGATGACATCGAAGCTAAAACCAAACAGATCAGATGACTCGCATCACCCTTGATCGCGCGATGACCTCGTCGATAACGGATATATAATACGAAGGTCGAACTGATTTTATCCGTTCGGCAAATTCAGTGACGGATGAATTCAAAGGGAAAGTGTAATAAAAGGCAAGATTCGTAAATGGACAAGGAGATCAACCAAGAAGGGGCAAGCTTAGTGTATACCCATATCAGTATACAAGTGCGTCATGCAAGTTCATCAAGTAAATGTATTAATATAATAGTTGATAAAAATGAATCGGAAGGAACCGATAAAACGAGAACGATGACACGACGAATACCCGAACGATGGAAATGGGTCAAATCCAATTAAACGGCTCCGTTCTCGCTAATTAGGTCAGCGATCGTCCGGCTAAGCCTAAGGCTCGGTCTAAGACCCGGGATCTGCTTAAGGCCGCACCCCAGGCTCAGTCGGACGATAGCAAACATTGTGAACAGTAGGGAATAGTAGTAAACATCAGTAATTTTTTGTGGAAATAGGCTGTATTATTCATAATAGTTTTATAAATGTTGTAAGACAAAGAATATTGCATTCGAATAATTGTAATAGAATAGTGAAAAGATGTCAGCTCCCCCTCAGTGTTACACTTTAAGCCAGAAAGCGGGCGAGATTCCAGAAAAGAAGACTGTTTTCTCTCGCGCAGTCACATGCCCATTCTATTTTTGTATAAATGGTTCAACAGTTTCTGATTCAGTCGATGGAAGAGAGGGGACGCAAGAAAAAGGAAAGAAGACTGACTCGGATTCGGATGGACAAAACGGGATCTTCTCGCCTCAGGGCGCCATCTAAGAGAACACCTTTGGGGTCGGGCATGTCTGCAGGAATGCCCCTCCTTCGCCCCCCCCCCTCCCTCCCCCCGACCCCGATTCAAGAAAACCTTGACCCTTCCATCTCCCCGCCTCAAGATCGGCCTCAGACTTACCATCTTCAAGCATATTACACTATATAATTGTAATCACAAGACACTCAGCAAGCTCTAAAAATTATTTATAGATTCAAGCAGCCGTATTATACTATTTTTAACTCTCATTTATTTCAAAACTCTGTTCATAAATACGGTAGCCGAAGTCATTTCTTGTAATGTGAAATTTTCAGATTTTGAATATCGGATATCCAGAATCTGGAACGGAAGCCGAGAGCAGGGTGTTCCAGAATCTGTTCATCACCTCCCTTCCCTTCTTCTCCATCTTCTCTTCTTCGCATTCCTTTAGCCGATGCGTTGACCCAATTTCGGAGAACGGAGAAAATATTTTAATTATGACTGATATCTTTGATTAAAGGGATTTCAATAAAATATTCGTCTTTAATACAACGTATACATTTACACATTGGAAGTTTGTTGGTTTTATCACAGATCCAAACTTCTCCGATTACCGACTTACAAACGTTCAAAGCGTGAAGGTTTCGGAAAATTTTATTCACGTGCTCGAAGTGCGACGCTCAGATTTTCATAGAAAATTTTTGATTATTTTTTTCTAGGACGTATGCCAGTTTCCTAGCTTTGCAGAAACCACTGAAAATTTCAGGTTAAAAGATGCTAAAAACGTTGCTCTTTTTTGCAAATTTTGACATGCACTGCTTTGTATTTATTTCGTACTTATTTTTACCGTAGAGGGTACTCTTTTCACAAAAATATAAATTTTTTCCAAGCTAAACTGGCAAAGATATAGCTTTAAAGTGATTTTCTCTCTGACCGCTCCCCTCGTTTCGCATACTCTCTAGGCCGCAAAGGCCGTTGAACACCTCGGTCGCCTCTGCGAAGCACGAGCTAAAAATTGGAGGAATTGATGCACAGCCTATGCCCAACGCGTGCAAAATATAGAGAAAATGAGCGTCACATTTGGGGCTCTGCCCTTGTCAGCACCATTTCCGAGAGTACGAAAAGTGTTTGTATAAAGGTGTTTATATACATGATGACATACAAGAACAAACGGTGGGGTCTTTGGGCAGAACCCAATCCGGCAAAAAACTTTCTCATAACACTTTCCGATCTTCCTTATTCACATTTTTCGAATTACAAAAACACAGATTCTCAATTGACGTAATCCCTGAAATTAATCATTTCCAACGGTTGTTTTCCAAAATGTAAATGTCGTTTATTTGTGCAAACCACAGAAGTCCTTATAACAAATATCATTTTTTGTCTTTTAAAATCACACTCCTCAGAAAGCAATCTAAAACAATTCGTTTATTTGAATAAACACTAATAATTTTGCGACTTTTATTGTCATTTGCACTGTGGAAATGACAGAGGCCACACCTCAGGTGTCTTATCGTGGCTGTTATCATCGTCAGATGGCCTTGAAGGCGTCTTAACTCCGCTTTTTTGGTAATTCTAGATCCGAGGGTTCGATTAATTTCTGTGCTCTCTGTCCTTATGTTAGCTCCCTTCTCCGCGTTCTCTCACTTCGTTCTTGTTTATGAGAACCGAGAAAACGGAAAATGAGTTGGATCGCATCCAAATGGCGAGCAAATCGCACAAATTTGAGTAAACAACGAGGATCGATTCCTGGTAATACTCTTGGGTTACTGTAACATTATCTACACAACATCCAACGGGATCCGATTGCATTTATAGTCCTTGGTTGGATTAGAAATTACTAATAATAACCGACGGTGTTTAGCGAATATTGATTTTAATATGATTACAAGAAGCAGATCCTTTCCTTTTCCAGTTATCTTCTCCATGCTAATCGGATCGATTGATCAAACTGATGGCCGGCGATTAAAATGGCCCTTTGCTTTTCTCTCCTGGATGCAGCTGTTTATCGGACCAACCGGCGTTGTGCCTCGAGCGGCGATCGATGTTAATTCATATAAAATGTCCGGGGATTAGGCCAAAAAACGGCGTGGAATGAAATTATTTGAATACGATTATTTGGGCATTGTTTCGCGCCCCCCTTCTTTGGGCCATAAACGGAAATAGTATTGAATTTCAGTTTTGAGTCCGCGAAACAATCAGGCTGAAGGTCTGATTCATAAAGTTTGTCTTTCAATTATAATGCCGGGATTCAGAAGAGCGTGACGTCGTCCAATAACAGAGAAAATTGGATTTCCGGTGAGTGTTCGCAATCAGCCAACTTTAGGAAAAGTCATACACCCCAAGGGCCTAGCGACGAAAGGTTAGTGGAGAGGTCAGTGGGATTTATCGTTTTCTTATATCAGATTTATTTCGCTATACACATTATCCCCACGTAATCAAAACTTTGCAAGCCGGGAACTCCTTTGAACCGCTGACAAAACCAGAATACATGACAAATATATGACCAATCAGGGGCTTTTCATTCCCTTTCAGTCCAGGTGTTTTACGTCCGGTTTGGCCATTTGGAAAGGCCATATCGGAAATGACCATCCCCACTTGTGCAGTCTCTTAATCCACGACCTTGGAGGGACCGCGCAGGCCCTTGCTGGACCAGGAAGATTGTTTCTAATGCATTTCCGCGCGTCCCCCTCGCTTTACCACCTCGGTATTTACTTTAGACCTTTATTGCGGTAATCGTTGGGAAAGGACGGCCTTATCGTTATCAACTCCGGGTTCGTGATTCATTGCTTTCGGCGCCTTTTGAGTACTGTCTCCCTGAAAGTAATGGGGTTAGGGAAAGTTGAGTAACCCCTTATTTGTCTACAAGATCTGAAGATGACGTCATCCTGTTCTGTAAGCCCCTTATCAAAGTTTTATATCCACCCACCCATTATCATTTTCCTTTCCTCCTCGCTGGTCTCCTTCTCTGGATCGGCCTCGAATAAACGCTCACTCATGGAATGTTCGTAGCCGTGCAAGGTATCTTCCTGTAAGAATGTACGACGTCATTTCCAGTATATCCCTTTTGAGGCGAATTGAAACCACTATGGACAAATTGTTGGCACACATATATTAAGCAACATACACTTTCCGCAAAGTCAGAAAGTGGTTTCGAGAAAAGCACAATTGTGTTCCAAAATTGACTGACAAAGTAAGCGAGCAGGAGGAAGTGATAGCTAAGGCTCTGTGTTTCTAGAACATTATCTTTTCTAATTTTCATAAGGCCGGATTTTTGTGGGCTATAAGGAACGATTTGTGCAAAGCGGTTCCAATTCGCCCCCAAAGGAATATACAGGGTGGTTCACCCGGAACTTCCAATCTTGTTTCAGGTACTTCTCGGCCAATAAAGACTTTTTGGCCAATAAGTTTGCCAGTTTCGCGCGGAAAAAATTATTTTTGTGGAAGCATTAAAAAATTGACGACAGACAATGCAATAGTTGCAAATACTCTTCAAGGCATTACTTTTGTTTTCTGGGGTAAATGGCTTAATGAATCGAAATCTTTGAAAAATGCGAACAAATGGGCGAGACTGTCTGCATGCATGACAACATCCACCCCGGAGATGCATAGCAAGTTTTGAGGTCTAGATTGTCCGAAAACCCCGCTTTCATTTTCATTTGTCGGACTTGGTACATCGTCTATGCTAAAATATGTCTTTAGGCACTGGGTAAAGACGCAAACTTTACTTTTTTATTTACGCGAAACTAGTCGATCCCTGCGAAAGAAGGCAACTCTTCCGAAAGCCGGAGTAGAAAGAAAAATGACAAGTGGGACCGACGGTAACTTTCGCAAAACGTCGCGGAAATTTTTTAGATGATTTGGGACAGCAACGCTCTTAAGGTACAACGCTTACCTCATCGACCTTCTTAACACTGATGTCCAATGGTTTTTCGGGTAATTTGGCGGTGGGGATGTCCTCGAGGATGGATCTGGTCTTGTGGGCATCTTTTTTGCCCCCCGTTTTCTTCTTGGCTCCTTTGCGCGATTTCTTCTGGCTCTTATCACCTTCCGATATCGCCCCTGACCTTCCAAAGCACATTTTACAGTAGCCACCGATTGGCAAGCCTGAGAAAAACAAAATGAAAATGGCCGAAGGAAGAATCGGAAATGGCCCAGTCTTTTGTATCCTCCTTGACAAATCTCATTGTCAGTTCCGTCAAATCAGATGGTGTTTGGAAGAGATTTCGATGATCAATCTTCCTATTTGTGTCTTTTAAATGAATAATCTTTGAATAGATGCCCATCTTAAGTGGAGTACTCAACTTAAGTTCGGAGACATTCGACTCAAGATTTGCGTATGTCTCTAATGAAAAGAAGCTGAACCAAATCTTTCTCTGGAATCAGCCCCCCTCTGACACTTGCCTCCCAATAACACGGCTGGAAACGCGACTTCGGCTACCTTTTTGTGTCGCGTCCGCCCTTAAATGCCGCGAGTCAGAGCCTTCAATTGAGTAGACGAAAAGAGGTCGCAAAGGGGAGATGCCTGACTCATCCCAGATGTCCAGAAGCCTTTAACGGAATTCGGGGTCGGTATTTAGCGCTGATGACATGTTCTTGTACATTTCCCGTGATCGATTTCCTTTTTTCCGTTTCCGAGCAACTCGCCCCCCCCCCCCTCCCTCACTTTTCACCTCATTCCTCCTTCAGGTTACAAGAATCCCGGAATTCTTTTTTCTGTACAGTCACATGAGCCGAAGAATATTGTAATGAGTAAGGGGAAAGGTTGCATAGTAACGTTAGAAGATCAGTTTCCGATCACTTTTCATCCGACCCGTTACTCTTGCCCTTTCAATTACTGGACTTGTGACCTAGTTCTAATCCCTTAACTGCCTCAGGCAGTTCTCACCATCTCCATAAACTCTTATTTGTCCATCTCCTTAACTGTTGACCGTCTTCTTTGTCCCGCTGTTTGTCTTTCGACTTTTCCTAAACCCTGAGGCGATAATAATGGGCAGTCCCGAACCAGTTTGTTCTAATATTAACCATTAACTTATGCTCTGAGTATGTTAAGCGTAGCCTACTTTTACCGCCTCCGGCACTCGATCAAATGAAGCGCCTCAAGGGCTATTAAAGCCTTTCTTAAAAAGCCCACCACTTCCCGGCCGTCCTTTTTAACTTTTTTCGGCCGCTCTATTGTTGGAAGTGATACTCGGAGAGTATGGATGGTGGGATCTCCCTCTCTTTGTTCGGCATTTCCCTTCCACCTGCAAGACCATGGGGAATATAAAAGATAACCTGCAGTGATTTCAGGTTTTTAGTCTCAGCGTGAGAGCTCCCAGGTTACTTCATCCCTTCCCATCAAAAACATTGTTTGTTCCGCAATGTTTTGTGAATATCGATCTAGTATAATATGTACGGTCTGGATCTAGAGAGATTGTGGGGCTAAGACCAAAATGGTTTAATTCCAACCATTTTGGGCCCGCTGAGACTGTTTTTAGCGCTTCCGTGCAATAATTTGGCCCTCAAAAGAGAAATCTTTTATTTCTTCGCCGTTCTTTTGTTTGGCCGTTCCCGATTCAAAAACACCATTCTGCAAAAATTAAAAACACCTCCCTTTAGTCGGAATGCCATCTAAATGTCGCCTCCGCTTTTCTTCTTTTTCTCCGACTCGTCTATAAAATACGTCACCCCTTTTTTCAGAAATTGATGTAATATTGATGTATTAGTTTTATCTAAATTTGTGTTACCAATTAAATTAATCCAGATTGGTAACGATTTCGTTTTATCTTTATACGTTCAGTTTGCTTACAGCTGAAAGGTCGTTTTCCGCTCTCACGATGACACATTTTATAGAATCGCGGCGTCTTCGCAGTTTTTGAGTAATTTCTCGTTTTTTTTTGCAGAATTATTCATACTTTCTGATGGAATACGAGTAATTAGTAATATACTCGCGAGTAAAAGAAGACCACTCTAGAAATGGCATTCAGAAAAGCGGCCTTAACTGATTTTCAAGGCCATCTCAAAGGTAATCTAATTATATTTGTTCAAAATTACCTTATTTTAGATATCAAACTTCAATTACTCGATCAAATAAAATGTTTGGAGGGTCGAACAGAGACTCAAGTAAATATTTATCATGAGATTAACGACTTCTGTAAGAAAAAAGCGGAGATTGATCAGGAATATTCGAAACAATTGGATAAATTGGTAAAATCAGTAATGATCAAATATAAGAATGAGAAGAATAAGTAAGTTTTGGATGGAATTTTTTGACTGTCACCTTTAGAAGGAATCAATGGACTATATACTCTCCCTGTAACCTGTTCATGCAACTTGTGGATGATACCAAAGAAGAGGCCAAGAATAAATCAATGATAGCTGAAGTGATGGGAGCTTTTGCGACTCAGTCGATTAATCAGAAATGCATTCAGATGCAGAAAATTGCTAAGAAAGTAAGTTTTCTTCCATTTTAGTTTAAAATTTTTAAGGATTAAAATACGTGAATTGTTACCAAAATATATAAATTTTGTTTTAGTGTCGAGAAATTGGAACGTTGGCTCAAGGAGAGATAATCCGAGTTCTAAACGAACTAAACTTGTCTATGAAAACATACTTCGAATGTTTTGAAGAGGCCCAGAGCGTGAAGAATAAGTTAATTATGGCGGAGGAAAAAAATAAAAACATCGAAAGCAGCGGTCGAAAACAGAAGGCGCTTCAGAAGAATCTGACCAAAGTAAGTTCTTATTCATATCGATTGGATGAGACATCGTTTTTCCGTAGACTTTATACTGCAATTAGTTTTTTTGGACTTTTAATTATTTTCTTTGATTGTATTAATCTTAGAGAAGTGAAAAATATGATGCAGCGAAACAGAAATGCAGCAGAGCCAGGAATGAATATCTCCTATGCATCGATGCCGCCAATTCAGCACTTCACAAGTTCTTTGCTGATGATTTGAGTGATCTTATCGATTGCACTGACGTGGGCACTGACTACTGGCTCAGTTTGCTATTGGATAACATTATTAATGCACGGAAAGTTGCTTGCCATGGAGAGATGCAATCTTTGGCACAGCTTAACGAATATCGCCAGAGTATCGCGGAATGTGAGCGACAGAAATGTGATAAGCAAAGGTTCTTCGAGAGTCAGAACAGCACTTTTATGCTGCCCAGAATGTTCGAATTTAAGTAAGTAGACAGTTATGTTATTGAGGATTCTTTTTCTAGAGCCGACCCATCCGAAAATATTAATCATATTGCTCTGGAAGATGGCCTATGCGAGGATCTGAATAAACGACATCAACAGATGAGAATCAGGTTAAAATCGCTGAGAGAAGAGTCCGAGAAGACTTCAGAACAATTGTTGATGACACAACAGAGGATAAGAGAACTCCTGGCTCAACAACAAGCTTTGGAAGTGACCAACAAAGGGGTTGTGGATCACCGGCCAGCTATGGATGCATCTGAGGCTGAATTGGATCAGGCTTTGGATGAATATTGCTCGCACTTTAGCTTCTTCTTACTAAACGCCAACCTTATCGTGAGATTGGAGGCGAGGGCGGATGGAATAGAAAGGGCTTTGGAATCGTTTGATCCAGAGACGAACACCCAAGGTAAGTGTTGAGTGGAGTTAGTTTTATTATTATTCACTTTACTTTAAATTCTCTTAAGCATAACCTCACGTTATGTGCACAAAAACACATGGATAATATTGTTCTTGAAGTTGAACTAACGGAGAATTCTTAAGACTTTATTCTTACCGTTTCAGTCCAGTTGCCAGCTCGAGAGAACGGGGATCAAGTGGCCGAATGGCACGAGAAAGAACGGCGCAAACTCAAGATCGGAGTCCCCAACAACTCTTATATCCAGAGTCAGGCTTCACCTCCCGAGCATCGGACGGCGGAATATCGGCCCTCAATGGGTTCGGTAGCCAAGAGCAGTTTGAGCAGTTTGTACGTATATTTAGAGGCATTAATTTGATGTTAATGTATATTATAATATGCGTACTGTTTTAGGGGAACGGACTCGAAACAAACACCCCCATCGACCCGTACTGGCTCCACTCCACCCTCGAACGGCGGTTCTGGGCCCGATCTGCTCCCGATCACTTCCCCCGCCCCTCAAAGAAGGTATTCTCATCAGCACCATCCTCTCCTCAGACGGCCCCGCTTATTCGGAGGGGCTTTGGACGAGTATATTCATCTGACTGGGGAGCAGATCCCCTTGATCGTGACGTCTTGCATCCGAGTCCTATCCCAGTACGCTCTCCACCATCAAGGTCTTTTCAGAGTGAGCGGATCTCAAGTCGAGATTAACAGGGTAAAAGATTCCTTTGAAGAAGGTAGGAGACATATATATTGTGATGTAATGCTTTGTGGGTACAGGTGATGATCCCTTGCTCAATATCCGAAATGCGAGTGACAACAACTCGATCGCCGGTGTTCTCAAACTCTACTTCCGAGAACTTCGGGAACCCGTCTTCCCCTTCTTTATGTTCGAAAGGATAACCGACTGTGCCAAACTCTCCAATATTGATGAATTCATCAACAAAGTAAGCGTTTTTAGTGTAGTTCTTTTGGTTATGTTCGAATAATATTTTGTTTTCAGATAACCGAGCTCATAAATAAACTGCCTCCCCCCTCATATCTTCTCCTCAGATACCTGTTTGCCTTCCTTAATCATGTTAGTCAGTTCTCCGATGAGAATATGATGGATGCCTACAATCTGGCCATTTGTTTTGGCCCCACACTACTTAGAATCCCCGAGACAAAAGATCAAGTCTACTATCAGAATTATGTGAATGATGTGGTCAAGAATTTGATCCTCTATCACAATCGAATCTTCTCGAATAAAGTCCCGGGTCCCTTGTACAACATCACCAATCCAGGGTTTATTACTGAAGATGTGGAACAATTTGTGGATGAGTCCGATGATATGTACAACCAAGGTGTAGCCAGTCTCTCCACCACTGACACGATGGCGACGGTATCTACACTAAACGAGAATGGATCTACCAATCTTAATTCATTGAGGTAAGCTTTAAATTAATATCTAATATGATTTGTTCTAGATATTCTTTGAATAATGATCCATGTTCTTCAACTCAAGGCGCAATCCATCAGATTAGTCCCAAGAATGCCGAAGATATCCCCAATTTTTGTTATTCCTCCTCAGAAAACAGTGTTAAAAGCGCTGTTCCCTTAAATTCACGGAAATCCGTTTGTATTGCTGATGAGAATAAGGGAGGTGCAGATGAAAGACGGCTCTCTCTTCTGGTTGGATCTCCTGTGAGTGATGGCACGCTCGTCGGATGCCATCATCAAGCCAGAAATAACAATTACAATAATGTAAGCGCAGTGATAAATAAGCTTTATGTGATAGATTTATGGTCGGTTAGATTGTGTATTGAGTAACGCTATTGTAATGATGGTGTGACTTTTAGAAGGGACAATTGAAAGTGGATTTAAATCAAAAAGACGACGACTCGGGGACGGGTGGATGTTCCCCAGCGGGAAAATCGGCGGAATCGGACTCTTTCAACACCAACTCTAGCCAGAATAGGCCGAGTATAGACTCAGGAATAGGGAATGCCAACCCTTACGCCGTCTCTTCTTTCCAATCCAAGCCCAAGAATAATATACCTCAGTCCAATTCCAAGTAAGTGCCTCTTCTTTTCGCCATTTCCCTTTTGATCTGTGCCTCCACCTTTCATTCCTATTGCTCTTTGGATTACTATACTTTCCTTTTTCAATATCTATTTTAGAGTTTAGTATCCTGTCGTGTGTAAGCACCGCACCGGCCGTCGTATTATCTTCAGGTGAATGAATGTTAATCTCTGTGTTCTCTTGCTTTAACATTTAACAGTCCAGTGCAAAGTAACCCTTGTTTTTGTCATTGTGATCTGCTTTATTTATGTTTGTGTGGGTCAATAAGTGATATATTTTTTACTTCAGTACCTTGGGGAGAATGAGAATCCCGGTTCCGCCGAGGAATGCTACCGAGACTTCGACCAACTCCTCCTCCAATTTGAACATGAGTCAAGTCTCTGAACCCCCTCCATATCATCATCTCTACAGCTCAATCAACAAGTCGCGATCAGCATCTACAAGGTCGGGACAAGTGGCCTCTCGTATCTCGCAGATGGAGGATCTCTGTATTCGAGGAGTTGGCCCGCAGGAAGTATCTCCCCATTCTTTGGGCACGTTTTCATCCACGGATTCTATCGACGATCATGGGAAGTTGCACATGATGACTGTCAATCAGAATGGCTTCATTTGAATATCCTCAAACTACAATATTTTCGGTTCTTATTGCAAATTTGTCCTGTTCCGATTGCTGTTGTCTACATCCAATGTTGGATATATTTTATTTCGCTTTCTGATCTCTTCATCTCATAACTTAGAACGCTCAGGCACGGGTTGTTATTCCGTCGTTACTATATTGTCTTCAAATGTAATGTACAATGTAATATAATTAGCCAACGGATTGTGTGCCTTTTCGAGATTTCTTCTACTAATTTGTTAAATAGTAACGATTTATGACAATAAACTCACAAGGGAAGTACCCGAAGTGCGACGCTCAGATTTTTATAAAAATTGGCATAGATGGAGATCAGAATTTTCTTATTCGATTGCGAACATCCTAGCTCGCGCTTTGCAGAATCCGCCGAGAAAGAAGGGCCGGAATATCGAAAAAAATCTTCAAATGCCGACGAATTTCCCTGCAAATCCGCTTGATCTTGGCATTTCGTCCCAGGAGAAAAATATTTTTTCTCGCAAGAAATTTTTCTTGGTAATGTTCTAGACTATTTTGTTGCTTTTATGTGGAATGTGGTGTTATTTTCACTTTTTTACACTTATTCTAGCGCTATTAATTGGATTGTCGCCATCCGAGGGGTAAAATGTTTCGTCCTTTGACGATTTTATACAGTTTTTCCTCTGCTGATGGGCAAACCACTCTAATAGTTGCTTTAAAGTTGTTTAGGAGACATGCAAACGTTCTACGGTCGCGTAGGAACGTAATCATAAGGTAAGTGTTACAAACATTTTATTTTTTTCACTATTTTTCAGTTTATGCCATTTCAGAAAACAAAGTAACGGTCCCAAGGTGTTCCGTCAGTGTTCCGATGGTGTACATTCGCTCTTGTTGTTGTTCAGAATTTGCTCACTGAAAAATAATAAAGTTTTTGTAACACTTACTTTAAGATTATGTTCATACACGACCGTAGAACGTTTGCATGTCTCCTAAACAACTTTAAAGCAACTATTAGAGTGGTTTGCCCATCAGCAGAGGAAAAACTGTTTAAAATCGTCAAAGTACGAAACATTTTACCCCTCGGATGGCGACAATCCAATTAATAGCGCTAGAATAAGTGTAAAAAAGTGAAAATAACACCATATTCCACATAAAAGCAACAAAATAGTCTTGAACATTATCAAGAAAAAATTTCTTGCGAGAAAAAATATATTTTTCTCCTGAAACGGAATGCCAAGATCAATGGAATCAGGGAAAACTCGCCGGCATTTGAAGATTTTTTTCGGTCTTCCGGCCCTTCTTTCTCGGCGGTTTCTGCAAAGCGCGAGCTAGAATGCTCGTAATCGAATAAGAAAATTCCAGTCTTCATCTATGCCAATTTTTATCGAAATCTGAGCGTCGCACTTCGGGTACTTCCCTTGTCAGTAATAAGAGTATTTCCTGCATAATGTTAGGTTTGTATGGTGGTTAGAACCTTTTTTAATTAAAGCTCCTAAGAGTAATACACACGCTTATTGTAGGAATGAAAAGATATGCGGGTATAATTCGGAGATGTTTATCGACTGCCAATAAGACCCCAGAACTTCCCGTTTTCCCCGAACCTCCAGATCCTCTTTCCTGTTGTGGATCCGGCTGCCAGAATTGTATTTGGATCGAGTATGCCGAGAAAGTTGGTCAATTCTTCAAAGAACATCCTGAGGGCAACAAGTTAACAGCCGCCCAAAAAGAAGAGAAGATTCAGCGTTTGTTGCGGGAGAATGTCACGGATACAAACCTCAGGGCATATCTGTCCATCGAGGTCAAAACCAATATGAAAAATTGACACTGTACATAGACTCATTTCGGGTATGTCTAGAATAGAATAAAACAAAATTATTCCTCATTTCTTGACATTTAATTTATTCGAAATTAATATGGAACCTGTATTGTAAATAGAAAATAATTTACAATTGAATGATGAGAAATGTTAACTGTGGTAAGACAATCTTAAATTAGGGACACTTGTAAATGGCAGAGATCTGAAGAATAATTCAGGCATTTAATGGAAACGATGAGGAGATGGATTGCCATTGCTGTCGATGATGGGTCCAGGAGTTGCGCCCCCAGGGAATCTAACTTCTGGAAATCTGTTGATGTATCTGTCTTCGTGCATGTATTTTACATTCAAAAGTTCTCCATTAAACCACTGGGAATGGAGAGCCTGAAAGGCTTTGGTGGTGTCTTCAATGGTGTTAAAGGCCATGAAAAGATAAGGTTCGTAGGTCGAGGACTTTTTCAATTCGTAATGGAGTGCCTTCACAGGTGCGATCTTCTCTTCGATCTCCTTTTTGATGCGTTCAGCTTCTCTTGGGCTACAAATATTCCATAGGTACCCTTCCACTCGCTTCCCTTACAAAAAACGATAACTTACCGATTTCCATCATCAATATTCCGGATCTTGAAGGCTCTGGTGGGGGCCCTGCTCAACTTCTGAGGAGAAGTCTCATCAATTGCTAAACCAAAAATTTATTTAAGCATAATACATCATAACGAAAACGTAGACAGAGACCAATAGAAACTTAATCTTTTTGTTTATACGATATCAAACTTGACCAGAGTGGTTCAGCAGGAGCTTCTAATCTTACAGGGTGATAAAAAAATGCGAAATTTTTGTCCCGGGCTCTGCCGCAAAAACATTTGAGTGTAGCCAAAAAATTGTTTTTCCATTAAGTTCTCAGTTTTCTGTCCTAGCCCTTTGATTTGCAATCCGTCGAATAGCCAAAAGTCTTACAAGCTCAAAAAAGTACAGTGCCTCACCGAGGACGACAAATTAGCACGGCTCAAAAGATGTCGGAAACCCAAGCGTTCCGACACCAAGCGCCGCACCTCAGCGATGGAAGAAGATCCTGTCCGCGGATAAGAAACAGTTCAACATCGAGCAAAAAGCATAGTTTAGTCTCGGCGAGGTACCGAGTCCGACGAATGAGAACGAAAGCGGGTTTTTCGGACAATCTAAGCCTCAAAACTTGCTATGCATCTTCGGGGTGGATGTTGTCATGCATGTAGATACCCCATGTAGATACCCTCACCCATTTGTTCGCATTTTTCAAAGATTTCGACTCATTAAGCCATTTACCACAGAAAACAAAAGTAATGCCTTGAAAAGTATTTGCAACTATTGTGCATTGTCTGTCGTCAATTTTTTCTTCTACTAACAGAAGTTTCATTTACAGGGATGAAACTTGGCACAAGTTTTATTTTTTTTTATGAAAAACGATAATCCTAGCCAGCGCTTTGCGAACCCGGCCGAGATTTTTAGATCGTATTTGACACTTTTTTTCCAAATTTCGACACGGAAGGTTTCATACCTATTTCTGCCCTAGAGGGTAATTTTTCCCTCGAATGCTCTTTGTCCGAGAAGCCCAAGCGAAAAACTTTGCAAAAATTTTCGAATTTTCACCGATTTCGGACTCCAAAATTTGGAATGAAAATGTTTTATAGAAATTGGTGCATTATTGGCGGAGAAGTACCTGAAACAAGGTTGGAAGCTCCGGGTGAACCACGTAATATACCCTTTATGTGAAAGAAGAATGAGAAGACAGGTTCAGAAAGAGAAACCTTACCACTTCCTTGCCATCCATCAGGCTTGGCCACTACCCATATCCATACATTGCATTCCACTCCGTTGATCAGCTGACTTTCGGACCTGATTCGGCTGTCCTTTTCATTGATAAATGAGGCTGCATACCTCCACAGTCTGGACTCTTCCTCCGATCTTCTGGTAGGGGGATAAATCTGATCCCTGAGGTGAGTTTCAGCCACGCCGTCAATCCCCGCACTGCGGACTCGATCTAAGCCATGTTTTTTTCTAACTACACCTACCTGCAATCTGATCCACCAGATTCATCGCTGCATTTTCAAACTTTTCCTTGTTAGCTTTGTTGCTTCTGTAGAAGTAGAAGAGGACGGTGCCCAAACCAACAACTTAAAAAATATAAAAATTTACTACACGACTTACACAAAACAGTACAAATGGCGGGGACAACGGCGTAGTTGTAGATCAAGGAAAAAACATCGGTCACAGTTCCTAAAAATAAACAATAAAAGCCAAGCCAATACTACACTTACCAACAACGACAGCCTTTCCTTTCTCAACAGTGTGACTGTGAGCAGTAGAGATGTAGGCAATGAATAAAAGCAGAGTAAATGACAAAAAAAAGATGAGTATATACTTGGGGATATCAGAAGTTCTGCTCGGAGAAGGTTCTCTGATCTGAGTTCGGGAGGAAATGGGGGAATAACGACCTCCTGGAGTTCCGTAAAGGCCTCTTTCGGATGGATAGTTAACATATTGTTTTTTGTTGGACCTCTGAAGAAATCCTATGGCCGAGGAGCCCATACTTTTTATTTTATCCAGCGGAGATTCCTTTTTTCCTCCAAATTGGCTGTTAAATCGCCTTCGTTCATCAGGAGAAAGAAGACGAGAAGATTCAAAGTGATCATCTTCTTCCGCCTGACTTGTTTCTCTTGACCCAAACACTAAAAAATAATGTAAAGCAATAAGAAGACATACCTCCAGTATCAATTCTGCTGATGGGCTCCCGCGATTTCTGAAGGGTTGGTCTTGTAGGAGTAGGAGTTCTTTTGAAAGTAGATCTATTGGGTGGGGGAGAGACTGGCTCCGAAGGTGTCAATTTCGCAGACCTGGGGAGAGAATTGGAACTTTCCTTTTCTGTTCTTTCATTTCTTCTGGAACTGTAGGCATTCTCATTCGGAGAAACCACAATTCTCCTTGTACTACTCATATCGTTTGATTCCTCCTGATCAAAATCAAGACTACTTAAAGCCGCTCTTTGATCCGTTGTTTCCTTTCTGGACCTAGAGTTGGATCGGCTTCTGGAAGGTGGAGCTTGTCTTCCAGAGCTAGATGATGGGCTTCTCGATGGCTTCGGGTCTGGAGATTTGACAGGAGACTTTCTAACTCTTTGCGGTTTCTTTGGCGCTTCCACTCCAGCTGCCTTATCTCTGAGAGTTTGGAGTTTTCTCTCCATCAGATTCCTAGTATTTCCCGTAATTGGACCCGCTTGGAAGCCCAGTGCCTTCAACTCATCTCTCAACTCCAAATCCGACAACTCCGACGGTGACCTCATTGTATCTGAAACCAACGCAATAAAAAAACAACATCAATATGGAATTCTCGACCAAACATGAAACGAATATCAATCAAAACACCGACACATGTCCCGCAATCTGAAGCTGTAAAATCGCAGACAAAAACATTTCGAAAAAAAGGAGCCCGCTTTATTTTTGCAGAACGCCAAAAAGACGGGAGAATCTGGTTTTCGTTGCGGGGCAAAACGGTACAAACGCGGTTTCTGGACAAACAAACTGAATCCAGCTGAAACTTTTTTTCGACTGATTCCGTCAATTCCGGAAGAAGCGGATATCGGCAGGCTTCGAAAAAGGAAATTAGTCTGTGGATCTTGTAGGTTGACATGGGATCAGATTACTTTGAAGATTCCGAATGGATGAGGGGTCGGTATCTGGTCATGAACAAGCTGGGAGAAGGTGGCTTCGGAAAGGTTAGGATGGCCTTACATACAGCAACAAATGATTCGGTGGCTATAAAGGAAATGAGCAAGGAAAAGCTTGGTGTACGTTGGTGTCTTCATGTTGCAGTTTCTTTCAGCCCGACATTGTTCATATAAGGCAGGAAGTGGAGGCCATGAAGAACCTTACTCATCAGAATATTTGCCGGTTGCTTCAGTTCGTTGAGACAAAAACACATTTTTACCTTGTATTAGAGGTTAGTTTTCGATTCCTTTCTTTATTGCTTTTTAGCATTGCAATGGCGGGGAAATGTTCGATTATATAGTACAAAGAAACAAATTGACGGAACCTGAAGCACGACATTTCTTCAGGCAGCTTGTACAGGCGATTTCATTTTGTCACTCCCAAGGTTACGCTCACAGAGATTTAAAGCCGGTTAGTTTTTTTATTTAAAATAATATGGTTTAGGAGAACTTGTTGTTGAAAGATGATCTTAGGTTAAAGGTTATTGATTTTGGCTTAAGCTCAAGAACTGGAAGACTGTTGTCTACATACTGTGGGTCTTTGGCGTATGCTGCTCCAGAAGTTCTGGCTGTAAGTTTTGTCTGAATTAGTTGTATTTTGAGATTCAGAATCGGCCATATGATGGCAAGGCGTCCGATATCTGGTCAATGGGAGTTCTGCTTTATATTTTGATCACTGGATGTTCTCCTTTCCAATTAGATAATCATGAAGCAGTAGTTAGAAATATAAAAGTAAGTAGCTTTTATTTTTTATTTTCTTTTAGTCCGGGGTTTTTAAAATCCCGTCTTTTGTTACTCCTCAATGCGCGGATCTGTTGCGGAGGATGATGACTGTTAATCCGTCGGCTCGAATAACAATGCCGGAGGTTTTAGTCCACCCATGGATCAAACAAGGGTATACACATGGACTTAAGACAAACTCAATTTACAATGTAAGTAACCTTTGCCTCGTGTCTATTTTGTTTAGAAGGATGTTGTTGATGAAGATATTATTCGAGAATTAGCTAATTTCGAAGACGTTTCCGTTGAGAAAATGTCAGAACATATAAAAAAGGTAGGAAGTATACGAAGATGTATCAGTTTTTAGTGGAAATATGATTATATGACTGCCACATATCTTTTATTGCTACAGCGAAAAGAACGGAAGGAGAGCATTAGTCTTCCTAGTTATAAAGTAAGTTGTAATTTTTAATATTATTTGTGAAATAGAAGAAATCTACGAATGTTGTCAATTCGCCCACAATTCACGCGTCTTTGGATTCTGGTCTGGACGCCAAACCTACTGCTTCTGATGAAGAACCATTCAATAGGTCTCCGTTGAACATCGACAGAAATTGTGGAAGTAATAAGGAGAACATTCCCGGTTCCTTTGACAAGTATTATCCATCTACAACGCCAAAACGACCACCGAAGCCTCCACCATTTGTGACTCCGAAGAGAACAGGTAGTCTTCCCAGAAGATGCAGAGATCCTATGACTCCAACCAGTGAGAGATCGGTCAGTCCATGTCAGTCGCCCAAGTCACATCGGGAACCCAGGTCAAGTGCAAAGTCACCGAGACTCGGTAGAAGGTTGTTTGCATCGTTGGAAAGAATGAAAGCCCCTCGAGTTTTCGATATGATTACACCGAGAAGGAATCAGCCGGATCGTCTCAAGACTTGCACCGTAAGTCGTAATCTCTGCAACTTTTTTCTGAGATTTCCACAGATCTTAAGTATCTCGTTTAGAATTATGCGAATGTTTCCGTTACATATTCGGACGATCCTCAGCCAATACGGGATCGCCTGGCCGAAGTTTTGCAACAACTGAATCTGAAGGTAAAGACAAGTGGATGGAAAGTATCAGGAACCGATGATCAACGAGGAGTGACCGTGGAAATGGAAGTAGTTTGGATCGAGGAGATGAAGAAGATTGGAGTCAAGAGGAAACGATTAACTGGAGATGCCTTTGTTTACAAGAAAGTTTGTGAAGAAGTGCTCAAGATGGCCAAACTTGCTGATCCAGTCCAGGTCCCCAAAATTGTACAATCAGTTGTTTGAAGAGCGATAAAACACCCGCTTGCTTGTGTTATTCCTTATTTATAGCATATTCTTAATTTTAACAGCATAAAGTGTAAAAGTTATAAATAAAATTGGATAATCTCAGTCTGGATAAATGACAATATGTCATAGGATGACGTCATAAACTTCGTTGTTATTTGACAAATTCCTTCGAAAAGGATGAAAGACTAGATCGGGGAAGATAGGTAGACATGAGAGAATCCAAATGGAATATAAGAACTCCGGAAACACAACTACAAACACAGAATACAGGCCTGTATTTAATGGTCCATATGAAGTACAACATAAACAAAAAGGAAATGTGTGGTTGAAGCGAAAGACCCCGTTTCGTAGACGTATTAAAATAAATTGGCGTTAAGATTTGAAGATATAACCATTAACATTAAATTAGCAAACCAGTACACAAGGCGAAGAGAAACAAACTGTATTATTATAGCCATGAAAAGAGATCCGATACGAAATATTCAGGGGCTGCGAGTGGGGGTACCCGTGGGACAGCGGCCAGTCCATGGGACGGAAGGCGGGCTGAACTAGACTTTGTGAACGGACTTAGGATGCCTGGCAGATTTTTGATGGGGTCCTCGAATGAAGAAAGACTTGATCTTGGAGGACACTGACTGATGATCCTTCTCCTTGGAGCTCCTCCTGGAGTCATTCTTCGGCGGAGGTTTGTCTTCCCATTCCCCTGAGGGTCTTCTCTGTGATTCTCCTTTGACTTGCCCACTAAAGGAAGATGAAGGTGGGCGGACCATGGGTGTTACAGTTACCGTCGACTCCACTTGGACTGAGTGTCGTTGAGGTGAACTGGGAGGAGTTACGATCATTTTGGGTGGCTTCTTGAGAACACAGTTCTGGAAGGAGCTTGAACTGGGCACTCGAGTGGTTGCTGATCGAGTGATGGTCGGCTTCTCAACTCCTTGCACAACAACCGATTGGCTGAGGTCAAAGGCCGAATTCGATGCGACATTACCAATCTGAGTTCGTGGGACATCAGTTGTTGAGGGAGCGGTAGTGGTATTCGGGGCTGTGTGATGGACATTGTTTAGATAAGGGCCGGCTGTGTGAGCTCGATGACGATGCCTTTGATGTCTAAGAACAAGCAACTCTCTCCTCTGTCGCTCCAAAACCATCTCCAGTTCTCTCTTGTGACTAAAAGTTCAGAATATTAAAAACTCAACGGCCCTTACTTTTGAAGCAACCTTTGTACGGTCTCATCATATTCGTTGTCTATTTCGTCCTCCAGCTAAAATTATATATATTCGTTAAATAAGATTAAAAAAATAATATTTTAGGACATGAACAACAGCCATAAACAAATAGGGTACAAACGAATAAAAAAATGACCTGTTGGATGGCATTGTACATGGCACACTCAAAGCTACAGTAAGCCTCCTTGGCGAGACAACAGTACTGGTCTTCTCCTCCTTCCAATATAGACTCTGATGCCCGTTTTGGTGATCCCACTGTGAAAGCGATCTCATTGATAGTGGATGGTAGATTATGAAGATTCAGGGGATGAGGGACCTTCTTCACGGGAGAACTCGGCTTCCAATCTGGCTCCAAATCATGCTCATCTTCCCTCTGAATCATAGGTTGCATTACTGGAGCCACGGACAGAGATCTGATTCCCAATGTGCAGTTCAATGCATTCTCGAGATCTTTGAGATCTGCCAGAGGTTGAGTTTGGAGTTGAGGAGCAGCACTGGCTGTGGACATCTTCTTCTCGAGATGGGGGACCGAAGAAATCACTGTAATGGTCTGACTTTGGACTGGGACACTCTGACTAGGGCCCAGAACTGAGTGGGCCGAATCGGAGAATGAGGCCAGGGGAGTCACTTCTGATGGAGTTCTGGGTAATGACATCACTTCCGGCATCAATTCCCCCGGATTCCCCGGCAAAATCGAAGGTCTCTTATCCAAAATGACTTCAGATTTGTTGGTTGAACTCTCGGCCGAAGAAGAACAGGTAGTGGTCGTGGCCGGGGACAAGGAGTTGTTGGACATGACCAACGGATTTGGCTCTTCGTTCACACAAGGTTCAAGATTAGGGGGAGGCTGCAGGACCAAACACGTTACAATCACAAGAAAAACCAAAGAACATCAAAAAGGTTAGAAAACTCAGAATAGAACTACCACCAAATACATCTCCATCCTCTCGCTTACCTTACTAATCTCCTGATCAAATTGTTGATGGACACTATCCATTGAGATGTGATTCGGAGGAGGCGACTGCCGAACTCCGGAGTGGGTCGCATGGATATCATAGCCTGGAGGGACTGAAGCCGAGTCCCGGCCCTCAGGTTTGATCACCTAAACATAACGATTACCAGTCGCAAATTTTTTTTTAAGTAATAAGAAAAACGAATTACCTTTTGCAATGCTGATGCTAAGCCATTTAATGTGTCAACCTGCATGGGTTTCGGTTCAGCGGCATCAACTTCATCAGGAGGTGCGACAGAGGTAGAGCGACTTCCATTCCTGGTCACCGGCAGAGTTGCCCTGGGGGTTTCGTCCTCGAGTTGATGGGTTTGATGATCAGCGATCTCTTGCAACCGTTCAGGCAAAGTCGACAAATTGTGTTGTTGATCTTCCTGGAGACCCGGGGTTGCAGGAATAGATTCACTCTTAATGGGAGGCTCAGTGACAACTTCAGAGCTGGCAGGAGGAGCACTATTCTCGGAATGGGCAGTCGCCGAAACCCCACTCACTTTCCTTAATTCTGATTCCAAATGGGCCAATGAAGGATCGGCTGATGGAATTGATGGATTGAGGTTGTTGTGGATGGTAGATTGAGCTGACATTGTAGTAGAAAGAGGGTGAAGAGGCTGATCGACGGAGTTCTGAACCTGGAGTGGAGGAGGAACTGCTTGAACCCGGAACCTCGAAACTTTATGCTCGGATGTGCTCGTCGGAACAGACATCGAAGAATCTGATGGTAAATGGGGAATGTGAATTTCTTCAGTATTGTGGTTGCTGTCACTCTTAAAAACATTGATATTGCAATCACATTATCAAACTTACTTTTTCAGGTTGTGTTGTCTCAAGTGCAAATACATTACCCACATTCGATGGAGCCACTGAGAAGCGTCCAGCCTTCTGAACGGCCCCTTCTGAACCCAGTTTAGGCGTAGATGGTCGATGGACTTCCATGCTAAACTTCTTCCCATCATCTTTCAACTGTTCGACTACACTCGTCAATCTAAGCCCGATGCTCTTCTCCGGATTCTCTTTGACAACTTCTATCACTTTTTCCAATTGCTCTATCACGGCAGTCATATTGGCCTCCGATAAACAGTCCTGATCCACCAATTTGGCCGCGATTACATCTGGCTGATCAGAATCAGGAGCAAATCGAAATGTGACAGTCTTGTGAGCTGTATCCATCTTACAACTGACCAACTAAAACGAAGACAATATCAACGAAAATTAACTTACCGGTTGATTCGCAGCTTCCGAATTATATTGTACATTCAGCACTTCAAGAACAATCCTCTTCTTGGCCCTTTTGATCCCGGAGAGTCCGTTAAATGTAGTCTGATTGGAAGAAAGGCCTCCGTCTTGACTATCGTCAGCATGAGGAACCTGAATATTATTATCATGTGGTTCATGATGAGGTGTTTCGTTCTGTTGTGCTTGAGCTGCAGCCAGTGCTTCCCTTTCTTTCTTCCTCGCCTGCAATTCTTCTTTCACGGCTTGCTCTTCCTTTTTCCTTTCTTCTTCTTCCCTTTGCCTCTTCTGATCATTTCTTCGTTGTTCTCGATCTCTTTTGAAGTTATCGACTTTGTCCTTGATCATTTTTATGATCATCTTTGTGTCCACATCAGGGATGTGTTGTTGCTCAATCATCTGGGCCACCACTTCTTCAGCTTTATCAGTCTCTATATCAAAAGCAAACTGCAATCCTTCATTTTCTTTGAACTTGTATTGAGTTCTCTTCTTTTCGTCGAACACCCGCAATTGCATTTGTATCTAAAAAATTAAATAAACATGAACAAACGGTTTTCTTACCTCATTATTTGTTTCATTTAGGTCGTTTTCCCTATTCTTGATATCAATTCGTATCCCAAACTGTTCTTCTGGAGTGAAGAAATCGTCGTTTAAAAGCTGTTTTACAGTGCATCTCTCCTCTCTTCGTAATCTAATACATCGATCAATGATATCCCGGATCTCCGGATATTGTTTTGGTACCCTCTCAAAGCATGCTGGCTTCACCCCCTAGAATAAAATTTAGTATTTTTATAAAGAAATTAATGCTATGGGGTATGGAGTTACAGGCCGAGACATGTATCAAAACAACTGCAAAATTTTTCTGATTCAGAATACCTAAAAATTGGCTTCCAAATTACAATTATATTTATATTAGACTTACCGATATCACTTTTCGGTAAATTTGAGCAGGGAACTGGCATTCAGAATAAGGGTACTCTCCCGTGACCATCTCCAGAAGACACATTCCAAAGGCATAAACGTCCACACTCTCATCATATTGCTCATCATACATCTCCGGAGCCATAAATTCAGGAGTTCCTAAAGAATAAACAAAAAGATAATGAGAACTTACCGATTACACTTTTCGCGTGGGATTTATTTTTTAAAGTCGCCAATCCTAAATCCCCGATCTTCACACTGCCAGTGGTGCCGGTGATAAAAATATTATCACATTTTAGATCTCTGTGAATAACCGGGGGATTTCTGGTATGAAGAAAGTGAAGCCCCTTCAAGATCTGACGGCACCATGACTTGAGGACCTTAATATTGATCCTCTTGAACCTTTTCAGATACATTTTGAGCGTGCCCGAAGTCATTAATTCCGTTACCAACACAATGTATCTGGAAATAATGAAAAATAATAATAAATTAGACATAAATAAAGTCGTAAGCAGTGCAGTGCTCTTACTTTCTCTTTCCAGTTGCTTCGGATCTCTCCCAATAATCATAGAACCTGACGATATTTGGATGTTGCAATCCCTTCAACATCTCCGCCTCTTCCCGGAATCGCTGTCTCTCAGCTTTGTTCAGCTTACTGTCTTGTAATTCACACCAGGCTACGGCCACACCGGTCTCCGTGTCTAATCCTCTGAACACCGTCTTAAAAGATCCTCGGCCCAATTCTTCATCAAATTTTAAGAAACGATTATCTAAAATTGAAGTAAATATAACACAATAATTGAAACGTTGGATAAGGACGTCAGTGGCTGTGCTAACCTGGGCTTTTATCGATAGGCTTTTCCTCAGCTTCAGCATCAAAATCATCATCTTCATCAGCTTTTGATTTCTTTCCTTTTTCTTCCGGCTTTTCGTCTTCTTTGATGTCTTCTTTCTCAACTGAACAACAAGCATTTATAAAAAACATTCGCACTCACCTTCTGCTATTTTATCAACAACGTCAGATACTTTAGGACTACTATGCTGCGTTTGTGTCGCTTCTAAAGTCTGAACCTTTTCATCTTTATGCTCAGAGATGATTAAGGGGGACACAATCTCATCCAAGACGTTTGGAGAGGGTTCATTCTCTTTTACTGCCACTTGAACTATTCGATTCAGCTCGGCAAGTTCGCTTACATCGACGGGTCCACCAACCGTTGGTATTCTAATAGAAGACTATAAGTAAAAAATATGAATCCCTACCGATTCCTATCAAATATTGACTTCTGGTTCAAGAGTTCTGTGGGTGTTTTGTCATGATTTTCTCCAATGCAAGCCCTCCCACTTGCCGTCTGGACTCTGGCCTAAACGCAAATAACTTCATAGCCTGGAGGATCTTACCCTTGGAGGCCTGGATAACCTCCAATCTCTTTGAACGGCTTCTAATCGAGACTTCTCTTCCAACCATAAACTCGAGCTGCAAACTGTTATGGGTTGGACGTTTACTACTTACCTAGGCATCAAATCACTGTTTTGCGTCTCATTGACCTTCCTCATCAACCGCTTCTTGTAGGTATTCTTGGGATGGATACCTGACGGCTTTTGGGAAGTCGATGCCGACGGGCTTTCGCCTTCTTTTAGGTTCACCATAGCTGCGAAGAATAAATGTAACGGTTGTAACTGTTTTTTTATGTCAAGCCCAAGGAGAAATATTGATCATATTACCCAAGAAAATAGAGATGACCGGGAATGCCGGATTGTATCTGGAACAAAACAGGTTAGATTCAGCCCAAAAAGTGCTCCCTTATTCAAAGAGTGAAAGAAATCCCGAACGAAAAAACGTTTCGTGCAAAAAACTGAAAATAAAATAAAGAGAGAGAGTGACACTTGGCCCATCTGAGGTGATACTTGGCACATTTCTCACACCCCAGAAACGGAAATGGAACTGGCTAAAGGTTGATGAATGCAACAGGTGTAGGGAACCTACAGGCTGATCCATATGCGAAGAATGATGAGTAGACGGTCCAATTGACCTTTACCCTGCGCCCTTGAATGAAAACAGACCCTAAGGGAAAAAAGAAGAGAACTGACCGGACAGCGGCCGAAAGCCCTAGAGGACGTCATTCTTTCGAATGCACGTTTACCCCCACACCCTTTTTTTGTCCATTAGAAGCAATTTATTTTCATACGGTAAGAGATGAGATGATATCCAGGTATAGTAAAAGTAATATCAGCGAAGTGCAATGACGGTTGGACCTGAATGGGGTCGTTAGAATGGGAAAATGCATTGTCCACTTGAAAAAAAACTATGGGCGTTCTCTGAATCGAGTAAGGTAAAAATAGAAAGAGAGATTTGCATATTCGCCTGTCGGATTCGCGAATAAATTGGATCCAAGCCTCCTGAAGTAACTCACTTACAGTCCCGGACCGGATCATGTGGCAAAAAATGCATCTCAAAACGTTCTACAACACAAATAAATTTCCCTTGACGCATCCTTTACTGACCAAAAAGAGCTATTTCTTTTGAGGTTTTCCGTCTTGACAAAAAAAGTCATTACGGCCCCAACTTTTTCCGACCATTAGCCAGCAACACCTTGGCGATGTCACTTGGCGGAATCTTGGCATTATATCGGTCAAATTCCATGGAGCCTTGGCTTGGCTTAAGCGAAGAGTAAAAAACGTTGACGTAACCTTCACAGCTTCCGTCGAGCGATCCCGATAAAATGCGAAATCATTCGGCCAACATTCGTTTTTTGTAAAGGAAACACAATAACACTAATTGCTTTCAGGGTTATTCGAAAGATTTCACCGACTGGCATCGCTAAGTTGTCGCTAACGGTCGGCCGAAAAACGTTGAGGATCCAACGACTGATTGTTTCCGTGGGGACAAAAACGGCCTGGGGTCAGAAACGTCTTGGGGACAAAACCTGGTTGGAGACAAAAGTGTCCTACACTTTCTCCTCTTCAAAGAAGAGCGCTATTTCGGTCAGAAAAAGATACGTTTCGCTTGGTGTTCCAGAACGCATTGAGATGCATTTTTTACCACATGATCCGACCCGGGACTGTAATGCAGGGATGAATGGGCCTTTACAAACTGCTAGGAAAAATGAATATTTTACTAAAATTGAAGATAATCCTTTGTGAATCTTACAATTGGTTATGTCATCATTTTATTGTAAAAAACAGGTATAAAATTTATATTCGGAAGGTTTTAATTTATGCGTCAAAAGACGTTCCAATGGCCGCGAAATGCACCGAAAAGAAGTATTTAAATAATTCGGGAGGAAATCATGAGCCCAAATATAAAACAGCTGGAGGGGGGGGGGCAAAGGGTGCGTGAGGAGAAAAGAGAGGGGGCTGTCGTGTGAGAGGCGTTCGGTGATAGAGACTCTCTCTGGTCGCGTGAGGCTTCAACCCGATCACGAGCATCAACTTTGCATCCTCGAACTCATTTTTTTTATTAGAGGTACTACTTTCAATAATACGTACACACTCACAGGACTACTTTCATTTATACCCGCTTTCAAAGAGAATTCACCGAGACGGAGACCTTTACTTTAATATGGTTAGATCGATGGATATTTCCGCACTTTGCTCTGAAGGACAAGAGGAATATAGAAAGTGAAGGGAATCAGCAAGAGTGATCTGATCAGGCAGTTTACGACAACACTAGCACAATCTCATTGGGGGTTCTACCGAATGCCCCCTTCGAGCCCTCCGGGGAGTTGGATTTGACGGGGAATTACACAATTTGGCCAAGCTCTGGCCCAATTCATCGACCTGTTCACAATTCCGGAGGAGATGCAATAAAGTCTCCCAGATCATATCCATCAAGACGCCATCGTTAATCTGATCGATCTTCACATCAATACCCACCGGGCATATTCGGAAGAAAGGAATGCCTGCGGCTAAACAACGGTCCTTGGCACAGTCGACGACCGATCTCTCGTATCCGACAACCTGCTCTATAAGCAGTACAGCCATATCTCGGAGATGACGGCTTCGATGACTCAAGGAGGACCCGCTCTTGTACCGTCGTTTGGTTTCGGCCGGTTCTCCGGTCCCAATAGAGATCACGCAACCCAATTTGAGCTTGTCACCGGTCTGCAGGCATTTGTCATACTCCTGCAGTTTCAGTCATCATTCCGTTAAATTTAACTTACTCCGAACAAAATGCCCAGAGGGCAATTAGCCACCAAAGATCCGTCCACTAGTTTCCGGGCACCCATTGTATGAGGGTGGAAGTAAGTGGGAGCCGCGCTGTAATAGAATAGTTTTAGAAGTCCACGAATACGATTTTTTGCAAAGTAAGTTCTCAAACAACCACCTGCTAGCTCTCGCAGCGTCTTTGAAATGGACATCTTCAATCATATTCCCTTTGGTGGGATAGTTCCTAAATACATGCAACCTCCCGGGGGTAGTTGTGATATCCAAAGCAGGCACTGTAAGTCTTAAAGGAGAGTTAAGGAATGTGTCGTTTTCATTATCAAATACTCGGTTGAGAACATTGTCGACTCGTACTGACTAAAATAACGGTGTAAACAGAATAAATCGAATTCGGAAAAATAATTTGTTGTCAGTAATTGTAAGTACAACCTGAGGAATACGTACTTGTTTGTCGATTACATTCCCAAATAATCTTTTCATGGTTGATTTATCAAGGAAAATCTCGTTTTTCATCTCCCAATAAAGGAAGAAGGTGTCAATGAGAGAGTTTCCCTTGGCCAAGGCCAAGGCCAGCATGGATCCAGTGGAACATCCCACCCACCAATCGACCAGATTCGGGAAGGATTCGTCGCCGAGGATCCTTCTGGAGGTGAATAACATGCAAACAATGGAGACCAGTCCTCTCATCCCACCCCCATCCAAGGCTACTGTAACTAGGCCATGTTCTTGACCAATTGGTTTGGTCGGTTTCTTGATTTTCAAAGGAATCTGGAATTGGAATTTGTATTGCAGAGTAAAGAAATAAGATCGCACCGGTCATTCCGAAGAAAAGTGCTAAAACTCTTTCCTCACTTTAATATTTCTTCCCCTTTATTTGCATCGAGATTCTGGAGTAAAGTCATCAAAATGACAAAAATATTTTTTTTAAAATACGACCAAAATTACATACACATATGAAACTTACTTTTCCATATTGCGCTTGATGAATCTGTCGGGCGAATTGGAGGAATTCCCGGTATTTCTTACCGCACAATGAACAAATGGAGCCATTTTCCATCCGATCAGCCAGTACTTTCTCCCCGTATTCATTCTCATACAGCGCCGAGGGGTCAGCCCCCACCACGAACAAGATTCTGACATCTGTAATCGAGCATTGGGGGATGGCCCAGACTTCGGTTAGCTTGGCTGTGTGCTGTAATATTACTTTGAATGTAATCTTCAAAGATTCTACATTGACGTAATGTTAGGCCATGATTAACCATGACATTTTTCTTACTTGTTGTCTTCCGGCTGCCTTTATGAAGCTGATCAGCTTTTGAATCCTCTCCAATTTCTTGTTTTGTGATATTTCGTGGGCGCATCTGGATGGCGCCATTCCGAATACCACTTCCCGGACCCGTTTTCTCGGTTTGCCCTAGGGTTTGAGGGGCTCCCTGAAGAGAAAGTACACTCCATATTCTCCTTGAGGATAAAGTATATGTATTACGAAAAACAATATCCAATAATCGATAAATGCCTCGAAAAAAGGAAAGCGGGAGACTTAAACGTCGAGATATTAACCACCTGAGGGCAGGATTGCTGTTTTATATTGGAATTAAACCAAAGACAAACCCTTGGGCGCTTAAAACGTTCGAGAACAGAGTACATTTCTTGAGAGTCCGGACGAAAAAAAGAAAAAGAAACGACTTTATCTTTGGACTTTGTCAAGTTTTACATTACTATCAGATACGACGGAACGAATGGATCGAACCGGGATTAATACGGGGGCAA
Organism: Bursaphelenchus xylophilus; assembly: GCA_904066235.2. NCBI lineage: Eukaryota > Metazoa > Nematoda > Chromadorea > Rhabditida > Aphelenchoididae > Bursaphelenchus > Bursaphelenchus xylophilus. Next base: position 5,418,837 of record CAJFCV020000004.1, read on the forward strand.
CAACTGAGAGGGCTCAATTCTCATGTCAGACAAAATAAAACGGAAAAAGGAGAGTAAGGGATGACTTTCTTAACAGAATTAGAGTTCTGAAGTGATAAAGAGTCGACGCGGGAGGGAGAGCAATCAATTGCATAGTAATTCCGGGTAAAATATTAAATAAAAATCGTATTCTTACACTTGAAGGAAACAAAAAAAAGTACTAGCCAAACCTCTGCGGCGTTTATCTCAACAGGATTTAGGAAAGGAAAAGCAAAAAAGGGGGAGAAAGGCCTCGGCTTTGGTCGGCTGCTCTCCAGTGTTGTTAAGAGGAACACCGGAAGATGATAAAAGGGACAAACGCGTTCGCAGACAGTGCGTAAATCCATTTAAATACTTATTGGAACACCGTTAATGTTTTCAAAGAACAAGTTCAGAGATCAGAGAGAGTCAAGAGCGGAAGTTTGGTGTAATATAATATATATTAGTACGTAAAGTTATGTAAAAATAAGCAAGGTCTACAGAAATATGTATAAATGTTCGGAAATGATAAACGGAAGAGTTTTCTGGCTCGAGGAGACACCCTCGAGTATGATTTAAAAAAGATTCGTCATTCATTTATCAATTCCAACAAATTATGAGTAATCTTGGTATGACTAAATGGATAAAACCCCGTCTCATGTGAAGAGGAACGTCGCTCTTAGCCTACAGTACATCAACGGCAAATCAAAATACAATCTTGTCGTTTGTGCAGATCCCATAAAGCGACACGTGTCTTCCAAATGAGCTCCAGATGGCCATGAAGGAGCCGGAGGTCATAAGAGTTGAAAACAAGGACGATGAGGAGACCGGTTGAATACAACAATGATATGTTCTGCTACATGCCGTTTCGGATGAGAATGATGTGTTTTGTTTGCACGGCCTTTCTTGTGGTCAGTCTTGTCACAGCCATCGCCAATTCCATGAAGAATTCAACTTTGGAATCGGCTACTTACTGCTCCAAGGAGAAAGAAATTAAATTTCATTCCAGTTTGTTGTAAGTAGTTTGTATTGCCAATTAAAATTTAGCTGTCCCGATGAATCGATACTGTACTATTACAAGTGTTGTCAGAGCAAATGCTGTGCTCAACCCAAGATTCTGCTTTTGTAAGTATAATTTTTTCAAACTTAGAGACTCTAGCAGCATGGATAATATAAATTGTTGTTTCCAGAGTCTCAGTGGGATCTCTTTTTTGTGCAATCTTGGTCATTGTGATTTACAGTACCACAACAAGTGGAATAAACTGTTGTTAACAGTCGGAATGAAGAGACAAACCCTTCCCGCAAATTTAAATTACAGAAAGTTACAACGGAGAAAAGAAAATGCGTCGTTTCCTTTTGTTTCCCTGTCTTTTCATCCCCTTCATCTACTCACTACAATGTCATCTCTGTGTAAATAACAATAATATCATCCTTAGTGCGTATGATTATCGCTACGATTGCAGTCAGAGGGAGACTTGTGAAGGTAAGTTCAATTTTTGTTATACTAATCATCAATTCATCATTTTTAACCTAGCAGGGGAACTTCTCGAAGTGCGACTTTAATGAAATTTGACATAAATTTAAAGGGGAAATACTCCAAGTGCGAGGCCAGGCTTTGATAAAGCGTGGCATAAAACCCGTTCAGTTGCCAAATGCCATTGCATAGCACTGTCTCCGGCCTTCTGATCATTGCGCAAGCAATTTAGAGACTTTCCAATAGTTTCAACATAATAATAAAGCGTTTAAGATTGGTATGATGACCAAAAAGCAATCAAAAGCCCTCGCCGAATACAGTATTTTACGCGTTGATGGAGAAAAAGATTTTATTAGGCAAAAAACGGAAAAAATGTACAGATTTTGGAAAATCGCTGTAGGACGAAAATTAAAGTGTGCAATGATTTTTCGAAATCAATGTGAACTATACAGGGTGGTTACGTCGTCAACTTGACGGATCAGTCAGGTTGTCAAATTGTCGTCATTTCTTCATGTCAAATTGTTCTGTCATTTTGATTGTCAAACTGAACTTTCTGGTAAATTTTCGCGGATTTTTGCTAAAAGATCGTAGAAATCTAGAATTTTAGAAACTAAATTTCTTTTCCTTGTCAAGAATACCGATGAAATAAGCAGTAAAACTAGTTACGACTAATATTCATCATGGTCTATGTTAAACTGGCTTTGCATGTCAGAATTTTCAATCAAAATGACGAAAATGACGGCAATTTAACGTCAATGTCACACCATTTTGAAAAATTCTGTCAAATTAACAACCCTAATATCAATCCATTTTTGCACCGCAATTCGACCCAACAGCAAAAATAAAAGGCGAGAACTTCTGTGACCATCTTTATATGGGAGAAACTCATGATTGAGCGTCATGGGTGAAAAAAATTAAAATTTACTTGGAACCGTGCACGGCCGTGTGACTTATGCCTAAAGTGTGTGCAAAATTCAAATAAAATCTGAGCTTCGCATTTGGGGTCATTGTGTGTAAATAAAATTTATATAAATTTTTCAACAGGTAATTGGTGTGTGAAACATCTAAAAAGTGGTAACCTGAGCCATTACTGCGCTTCGGACCCCTCCATCTTCTCAGAGACTCCTTATAACGCCCAGACCGAATCTTTTTGTAACGCTTTTTATGGAGAAAATGGGATTTTCGAAGCCGTTTGCTACTGTAAAAGTGGAGATTACTGTAACTCCTCACGTTTATCCTCTACTTCTTATCCATTTTTATTTATTTTCATTTTATTTTTGGCACTATTACAATAAAAATAACAAGGTTAAGTTGAGGAACTGTTATTACTTATTAAAAGACCGATTGTGTTTGGTTTAAAGCATTGGACGGTGAGGATAAATGCAGATAAAGAGGCTGAGAATCCTTGAGAAAACATCCTGAGAACTTTGGGAACGCTCCTTCAAAAGCTGAAGACAATCTCGAAACGGGGATAGCTGAGGAGATGGGGAAACAACGAGGGTAACAAGGTTTGTATTTACAAAATAAAGCTGACGAAATGAAAACGCAAATGCAAGGATCAGAAAAAATAAAAAAACATCTTCCCATACGGACAACTTCTAACGTTGTATACGTAACGGTGTATAAGAGTAGATGCGACCAAAGAGTCATTAAAGCTCAGATGTCGTTGCCATTACTGGTCGCTCCCAACTCATCAGTGGGAGTGGAGACATGCTCATTGATATCTTGGATGACCATCTCCATCAATAAATCGTTGATCTTTTTCCGAGCCACCAACCGCGAGCGCAAACTCAATCGCCTCAGGTCATGGGCTATCTGTTTCCCGAATAAAGAGCATTCGTCTTCGTCTTTGGAGGGTAGCAACTCCAGAAGACATCTACTGAGATCATTCACCGTCTTCTGAAGGTCCGTTTTGTCGATGGATCCCACTCCTGGAAGCACCTCATCCAGACGTCGTTTCTTTGGTCGAGCTCCTGAAAGGCAAAGATTGTCATCAAAATCGATAAAAAAGATGTTAAATTATCTGTTACATCATTAAAACATACCTTTGACATCATCAAAGTTGATACTGGCAGGTCCAGAGGTGGTCGGTTTGTCGTCGTATAATATCTCCCCTGTGGCCATGTTAATGCGGCCATTGTTGTTGTTGGAGGTGGGAGTTCTGGTGCTGGCTGCCTGAGATAATTGCAGCAAGAGATCGTTGATATTACTTGACTTGAATCCGAAACTATCGTCAGGCTGATTGTTATCGCTGCTGTCGGCTTCGGCTTCTTGATTCTCGTTGTCTCTAAAATCATCGTTTTTTACATAATTTTGCAATAAAAAACCTCATTGAAAGATCTGGAAAAGTAAAACTAACTCACGGTGGGGATTCTGGTCGTTCGCTTTGCATGTAATTCTCGAGGAAAGAGAGCTGATCAAAGGTGAATAGGTGTCTCTTCGACGGATCCATAGGCGTCGGGGCCTGGCCCGACTTCCTCGAATAGAATTCCTCTTCGTACTTCCTTCTCATGTAAGACCATTGTTCGCGAACCTTCTTAGCTAAAGCATAACTTTACTTTCGAGTTACAAAAGCATAAGGGAAAGTGAATTTTACGCCGGGATCAAGTGTTTGATGAACGTACAATTAAACATACCAGTAGCCCCGTTTCCCAATTGCTTGGCAATCCGACTCCACAGCACTCCTTTGTGAGCATTATTCTTGTAAAGGGGATTACTTTTGTCATACAATTCAGGCAGATCCTTCACCAGATCAATCAGGTGAGCCCGTGTTTCTGCTGGGGCCTTGCTTCTAAAAGTAGAAAGATAAAGATCTATTACCGTAACCCCAATCAATCCCATCCACCAATCAAAGCACAAACCTGTCGGCGGAGGGAGTATTGTTGTTGTGAGAGTTGGGGGCGCTGTTCTCGAGGTCGTTATCCGATTGGGGGGAGTTGGCTTGCTCCTCCTCTAGGCTGGCTTCGCTCAAGATTCGTTTGAAATTGTCCAGGAAATCTTTATTTTCTTCGAATTTGCGGGTTCTTGAATGAAAAATCAAAATATAATGACGTAATTTGTAAATAATATTACGTAAGTGCATGGTAATACTGAAGTCAATGCTATAGCATAACTTACTTGATAGGCGTTCCCTCAGTGCTCTTTCCATTCTCGAGGAAATGGCAATCCTCGAAGTAAGGGAAGTCCGTGCTCATCTCCTTCCCCGACTGCCGCAGTTCCCTCTCCTGATAGTATCTATTCTTGATCAACCGCCACTGTTCCCTCACTTGCTTCGCTGAAAGGTTAACGATCAGTTCGCGAACTTTTGTCTTCATCGATCCAAATTAATGATACAATACCGAAACATCACAAAACAACTAAATTCTAACAGTCGCCGCTAATACACAATAATTTTTAATGAAAATGGCAGTGATCCAAGAATAGGAACACAACAAACATCAACTGTATTCGGCGGAAGGGATAGACGAGCGAAGGCACAGACACCCAAAGCGACACCAGCACGACATGAACCAAGAAGAGAAACGCTTACAATTGACCCCGGGATGCCGACTGATAAACTTTTCCCAGATGGTACTCTTCAAGGTGTTATTCCGATAGGCGGGCATCGAAAGGTCCCACAACTCGGGATGCCCTCTCACGAATTGAATCAGACTGACTTTAAATGGTTGCCGGCTGGAGGTCGGCTGGGGATGCCCGTCTTCGCTCATTCCGTCGATGAATTTATCGATGGATCTCTTGATATTTGAATAGGTTAGTCAGTGGTTGGTACGCTGATTAAAATGTACTCTCGTCGATAAAAAAACATAGGGTGTTACGGTAGGATTTGAGAAAAATTTTAGTCGAGAACAGATAAGCTGGGAAGAGGATACAGAAAGAATGATGATACAACCTCCAACTTGGTGGTGGGGAGAGGACTCCGAGACCGGAAACAAACCTGGGGAGGCGAACCGACTCGTATGGCCAACGCTGATGAATCGATGGCCACGTCGTGGGTCGAGAGAGTCGGTGGAGAAAGAGAGAGAAACGCCTGACAGTGGTGCATTTGTTGTTCTTTGGAAGAGCCTGGACTCTCCGGGAGAAGAGGAGAAGAGAAGGGGCGAAACGAAACGCCGCCGAGAGTCAACAACAAGGAATTATTCGTCGGTTGGGGACAAGAGTGAGGAGGAGAGGCCTGGCAGGGTCGGTCCGACGAGAGCACCCCAACTCACCCACCACCCCCACCATTCATTTGAAACGCGATGGCTGCACTGATGGCCCCGACGACGACCGATGCTGTTTCGAGTGCTTCCAACAAAGCCTTGGCCAAATGGCCCAAACGAGCCTCGGTCGGTCGGAGACCAGCCTGCCAGAGAAGAGAACCGATTCGAGGTCGAGTTCTTTCCTCGGGGAATGACAATGACATGGGATGAGTGTGCACCCCTAAACCCCAATGACATCCACCACCCAACAACAACCAATCATCTCATTATGTAATAATGAGGTGACCTTTCTAAAACACTTTCACTATGCAAATCGATTGCACAATCCAGATCGTAAAAGGGAATTGGTGAATAAAGTCAATGAAGGAGCGGGAATTGATAGGAAAAATTGGAAATTCATAAGAGAAGAGGTCATCAACGTCAACAATATAGGAATTAGAATTGTTGGGGACTTAAAAAGTAGAGTGATCGCCCCAATCCAGCCGAACAAAACACGATGACTGAGAGAAAGGCTGTTGAAAACGTCGGCGGACGGACGGATTTTGGCCGCAAAAGCAGAGAAAATAAGTGTTTCGAAAGGGGCGATCGATGGTTGAGAGGGAATTCGAGTCGCCTGGACAAAAACCGCAGAGCCAAGGGCGGGAGGGCTCTTTCCTCGGCGGAACAGGCGGCGGCTTACTCACTCGCTGACTGGCACAAAATTCTATTTTCCCTCCCTTTTCCTCCAACCGAACAACCGCCCCGGTCTCGACTCATTCAACCCTTAATAGTGGGGAGGTAGTTATACTCGTCGGGCTGGTTGTTTAGCGACCAGTCAGCCAACAACTGAGCCCTCGCCCTTTTCCCCTCACCTCCACTTTCCCAATGACAGCGACCGTCCAAAAGGACGAGGACGGAAAATGAACGAACGCGGCGCCACCTTTTCCTCATCCATCCAGCCATCCATCCCATCCAGCATTCAATTCAGTCGTTTATTCATTCAATCTCCGGCCCCCTCGATGTCCCGTCGCCCCATTCACTCCCTTCTCGCCGACTAAAGCAACCTCCCCCAACCCTCATTCCCTCGCCTTTGCCTCTCATCTCAAACAGCCGACCAACCCAACCAACCGCAGTCCAATCAATTGACACGAGAGCGAAACACCAGGCCCCAGACCTCTCTTTGATCGAGATCTGAGCGAATGAGCCGAGAGTCAGTTCAGCAACATCTTATTCTTCTCTGCTCTTCTCTTTTCCCTGTGGCCCACCTCCCTTTCCAAACTCTCAACTCGATGGATAGATCAAAGCAAAGGAATGAAAAAAACATACAAAGACAATTTACATCCGGACCAAGAAAAAATCACAGTCTATAGAGACCGCTGATATTTTGCGGACCATGTTTTTATTATAAAGTCGACCTATATAAGTTCTAGTTAACAAAGTTCCATTTGTTTAAGCAAGCTACCGTAATCATTACTGGCCACTTCCGCAACCTTCCATTTGGAGCAGATTTCATTTGGGGAAGATCGGGTATCGGGCCAATATTTATTCAAATGTTACCAAATTGATTGACTAGCTAGCCAAGCAGGGTTACTCTGCGTTCACATAGGTCGCTCATGACCAAGCTCGCGAACTAGGTCGTGACCATAGTCAGTGTGGTTGCGACCTGACATAACTGAAAACCGTCTGGAACAACTAGAAACATTATTTTCAAAAGCTTTTGGACATTAAGTTCATGACTTAGATCACGATCTAGGTCATGAACTAGCTTGTTTTACCCCAAACAAAACACGGATTTCGCCATAGATTCATCATGTTGACCGAACTTTAACGCTTTTGGAGGAACGTACCTGAACTACCTCACGAGCTATTTCACGACCAAGAATAATCAAAATAACTCTCGCACCCTAGTCAGCTTGGCCATTTTGAGAATGTGTTGTTGGACATGTAACTTGGCCTCGGCCGCGAGGTTGGTCATGAGCGACCTATCCTCCGGTGTGAACACGGAGTAACCCCCAGACTAGCTAGATGCTGTCCAGATACCTGCCTCAAATGAAGGGTAGCCACGAATTCTAAATGGACAACGTTTGAATTGCGCAACACACACGCTATTACGTAACAATAGTTGAAACTTCAATACCAATACAACTTTTTGGCTATCCTATCCTTCCCGGTGTTCCATAGACCTGGAGACCCTTTTGGCTAGCCATCATCTGGTTATTCTATGATCACAACATGTACTTCCCATCCACATTGTTACAGAAAAACAACAACAAAATTCATTAGATTTATAGGTTAATGACAATAAAAACAAAACAAGGTAATGATAAATAAGAAGAGATCTGTGATGAAATTAGTCGACTTCCTCAATGGTTGGGCCACCAGCAGAACCGCCACCTGGTGCGGCTCCCGGGGCTGGACCACCTGGAGCGCCACCGGCAGACTGGTAAAGTTTGGTGATGATTGGAGAGCAAGCTCCTTCAACTTCCTTGAGGTGGTGTTCGAACTCTTCCTTTTCAGCGGTCTGGTTGCTGTCAAGCCACGCGATAGCCTCATTGCACTTATCCAATATGGTCTTCTTGTCGGCCTCGCTAAGCTTGTCCTTGAGCTGAAACAAAACAATATCCTACATTTGACACTGGCAACTTACTTTCTCATCTTCGACAGTTTGCTTCATGTTGAAACAGTATGACTCGAGGTTGTTCTTAGCGGCAACACGATCTCTTTGGCCTTCATCCTCAGCCTTGTATTTCTCGGCTTCTTGGACCATCCTCTCAATTTCTTCCTTGGAAAGACGTCCCTTGTCGTTGGTGATGGTGATCTTGTTTTCCTTGCCAGTCGACTTGTCCTGAGCAGATACATTCAAGATACCGTTGGCATCAATGTCAAAGGTGACCTCAATTTGAGGCACTCCACGGGGAGCTGGAGGAATACCGGAGAGTTCGAATTTACCCAACAAGTTGTTGTCCTTGGTCATGGCCCGTTCTCCTTCGTAGACCTGGATCAAAACACCGGGTTGGTTGTCGGAGTAAGTAGTGAAAGTCTGGGAGGTCTTGGTGGGAATGGTAGTGTTTCTCTTGATCAAGGAGGTCATCACACCACCGGCGGTCTCAATACCCAACGACAGAGGGGCAACATCGAGCAAAAGGAGATCCTGAACCTTCTCAGATTTGTCACCACAGAGAATGGCAGCCTGTACAGCAGCCCCATAAGCAACAGCCTCATCAGGGTTGATGGACTTGTTGAGTTCTTTGCCGGAGAAGAAGTCCGAAAGAAGCTTCTGGACCTTGGGGATACGCGTGGATCCACCAACCAAGACAATATCGTTGACTTGAGATTTGTCCATCTTGGCGTCGCGGAGGGCCTTCTCGACGGGGTCCATGGTATTACGGAAGAGATCAGCACAGAGTTCTTCGAATCTAGCACGAGTGATGTTGGTGTAGAAGTCAATTCCATCGAACAGAGAGTCGATTTCAATGCTAAAAAAAAGTTTTCACAATAACTTTCAACTCACCTAGCTTGGGTGGAGCTGGAGAGAGTTCTCTTAGCGCGCTCACAAGCAGTACGAAGTCGACGAAGAGCACGAGGATTGGTGGCCAAGTCCTTCTTGTGCTTTCTCTTGAATTCCTGGACGAAATGGTTGACCATTCGATTATCGAAATCTTCACCTCCCAAGTGAGTGTCTCCGGCTGTCGACTTAACCTCGAAGATACCATCGTCGATGGTCAAGATGGACACATCGAAAGTACCACCTCCAAGATCGAAGATGAGGACATTGCGTTCAACTCCTCCCTTCTTGTCAAGACCGTAAGCGATGGCAGCGGCGGTGGGCTCATTGATGATTCGAAGAACATTCAAACCAGCAATAGCCCCGGCGTCTTTCGTAGCCTGACGCTGAGAGTCGTTGAAGTAGGCTGGGACGGTAACAACGGCATCCTTGACTTCAGATCCGAGGAAGGCTTCGGCGGTTTCCTTCATCTTGATAAGAACCATAGATGAGATCTCTTCAGGGAAGAAGCTCTTGGTCTCTCCTTTGTATTCGACCTGAACCTTAGGACGTCCACCTTCGGCCTGGACGACCTTGAATGGCCAGTGCTTCATGTCGGCTTGAACTGTGGGTTCATCGAATTTGCGGCCAATCAAACGCTTGGCATCTGTAAAAGACATCTTATATAAAGTACTTTTAAATCGCCATAAAAATAATACTCAGTCAAAAGCTTACCAAATACGGTGTTTTGAGGGTTCATGGCGACCTGATTCTTGGCGGCATCTCCGATTAGACGCTCGGTGTCGGTAAAGGCGACATACGAGGGAGTGGTTCTGTTACCCTGGTCATTGGCAATGATCTCGACCTTCCCGTGCATGAACACTCCGACACAGGAGTATGTGGTGCCAAGATCGATTCCAACTGCGTTAACTTTTGCCATTTTGTAAAACAATACAACTAAAAACAGGAAATCAGCACAAAAATAACAAATTAATTTCAGAAACACGAAGCGCGATCTGCTTTCGGCAACCTATAGTAACCACCCCGGCTATACAACTGTAAAAATTCTAAACCACTACTACTACTCACAACCTTATTCTAAGCGACTTGAAGCTAAAACTGCATTGAGGCCCTCGTTTTCATCAAACGGACACAAACGCGGAAAATTCGCGAAAAGGATGGCGAAAAGCAGAAACTTCGAATATTCGCGAAGCCTTTTCCCCCACAAAACATTTGAATTTCTACTGTTTTCGCGGGCTCTTGCCGAATGTTCGCGAACATTTTGGGCGGGGCCAAGAGAACAGAGTTCGCTTCGGACATCAAAGTGGCGCTCTAATGTGGTCGGAAGAGTTCGCGGGGTTTCTGGCAAGATTTCACCAGACGTGGACGAGTGGCTTTCGCAAAATATTTCGAAATTTTGAAGAATTCGTATTTTAGCAATAACGGAGAATGAAGATAATTTTTGTCAATCGGTCACGTAAGCCTTCTAGAGATTTATTTGAAGAGCATTAAATAATTTACACATAAAAACAAAATTTTAGCAAATAAATGGTTTTCATTTCGAGTAATAATAATTAAAATGTCATTCCTGGAGATCGTCTTCGTCTGGTTCGATGTCAGAGTCCTCAGCATCACCGTTCAAGTCCGGCATGAGGAAATACTGTACTGGATTCACCCATACTTCATCCTTCAAAACCTGAGAGGAATTATTAATTTCTAGGCTTCAATTGATAATATTTTTCGAAAAGTCCTTACTTCGGCTATTTCATCGGCTGGTTCGGAGACATCGGCTAGCCATGAGAAGAAGCCTGAATCTTTCTTCATCGTTAACTAAAAATAAGTGTACGCAAAATTATAGAATTACATCTTTATTCGGTTTCCAATCAATCTTCGTACATGTGGCTTGGGGTTCTCCATTTGGTGGTGTCGTCATTTCCTTTACAATATCGGAATTCGTGAAAAAAGGATTCAGATCAAACGAAAACTTTAGTTTGAATCCATTTTTTCCATCCGCGAAGTCTTCTACCTGAACAAGATTTTAAAATCTGTCAAAAATCTTACCACATCCAATCTACTCAAGTAATGCAAAGCTTCTTCATCTTGTTCACTCAAGATGTGGTTTAATAATGGATGATTTGTGAACTAAAAATAGAAATAATATCACATCATAAAGCATACCACAGTCACCCAGAAGTTTGGAATCTTCTCAATTAACTTCTGTCGATCTTCAAAAAAAGGCGACCGCAACTGATTGTACTTCTTTTCAATTTCGATAATTTCCGCACTCGCTTTTTCATTCAACACATCTAATTCCCCTTGAACCTTGTCCAACTCCTCTAGATATTTTTGCGTTGCTTCGTCGAAACCATCCTGAAAGCCTTGAAGTGTTTACAAGTTTTCAATTAAAAAATATTTTAGGTATCAAACTAGATAAACGTAAACACATATGGTCATCAGTGATTCTTCGTATCCGTATTTTTATCATTATATACAGACACGTAAAAAACCAGATAAAAATCTAGTCACGACAAAACAGAAAAAGATGCATTATTTTAGTTTTTCTTAGATTTTAGGGACATGTGTGTACGCAACGTGCGAGAAAAGAGGGATACAAGAAATCAGCCTAATTTACATGAAGCCGTAAAAACACTGCAGCGTCATCTTGTACCTCGAATACAAGCAAAATTAGATTAATAAAGTCATCTCAAAAGAAAATTCTTTTATGAAATTTTTGAACATTTTTTTAAATCAAATTTAGTTCCAAAACTGGAATATCCGAAAGGTTTACGAAACTTCAGAAATTCGGATATCCGATGATTTTTTATGGGATGCGGATACCGATTTTTGTAGGCCAAAACTATCCGTATCCACAAAAAAATTGTGAATCACTGAGCGTCATTAATAATATAATTAATACTTCAACATACCTTTGAACCACCTTCCAGCTTTTGCCGTTTACTGGCCGGTTCACCTGACATCTACGTATCACCCGTTTCTGACAATCAGCACTTGTAAAAGACGCGAGAATTTATCAAACATTTTCGCTCCGAGCTGCGCCCTATAAGCAAGAAAAAATTAGTGATGACATCTCATACGATACGGTAATATTGTCAAAGAATTCACGTAAGACAAAAATAAGAATGTGAAATGTGTCACTAACCATTTTCAAGTTTATTGTTACTATTCTATTCAATAAATATGTATGAGATTTTATCGAAAAGCTACAATAACAAAATATTCGAGTCTGGTCTGCTCATCTACAGTATGCAAGGGATCATAAGGTACACATAAGTAGAACATCTTGCGGTAGATTTATTTGTCATGTGATTTACGTATATTGTTGAAACTTCGAAAACGAAATATTTAAAAAGAGAAATTTGGTTTCGAAAGAAAAAGCCGAGCGAGGAATTCAGGGAGTGAGCGGGGTCAGAGAAGCGGAGATATAAGAAAACATCACGGCGAAAGGGGGCGGGCAGACAATAGAAGAGTGTGTCCGTGTACATACCAATCGATAAAAAGGAAAAAGAGGTCGGGCGGGAGACCTTTCTATTTTTCCTCCCGTATTTTGTTTTATCGTTTTAAAATTTATAAAATTTGTCATGTTCCGACGATGAGAATTGAGCAACAAAACCGAGATGAAATTGAGGGAGTTTGATAGTTTAACACGAAATTGACTTTTCTTAGAATACTTCTTTTTACTTAAATATTCTGAACATAGATGTGGCCCCGTGGTTAACTAATAAAGTACTTATAATGGGGTTGTCGATAGCGCGTATAGGGTCCGTAAAACAACATTTCTGCTTTGACGATACGTGTATCTTTTATTTTAAGTTGATGCCATCTCAAGCGGAGCGGTTCTCGCCCCATTGTTAAACTCTCTAAATCTTCAATTTCCTGGTCCGTAGAATCATTGTGTAATGTGCATGATTTGTAAAGAACACTCAAATCAGTCTCACGTAAGTTAGCGCCCTGTAATCGCCAACTTTAATACTAAAATATATTCAGAACCCCATGTACGGAGGCACTAATGTAACTGCATCCAGTTCAGGAGCTCCACCACATCTTCCTCCAACATACGTACCCCCTCCAAGTATGATCGATACGTCGGTCCCCCCACCTAACTTTATGTTTATGCCACCTCCTATGCCTTTTCCGCCAGGGTTTCCACCACCTATGTGTGGGACGTTTCCCGGACCTTTCTTTCCCCCACCTCCGATATTTTCTCAACCGGAATCACCTACAACTCGCGGACGGCATCATTCTGTAGTTTTGCCTCCTCCACCGCCACCACCAGAATCAGTTCCATGCATGAAGCAAAACTCTACCAAACCAGCTAACGGTTGCACAGAGACCACGGCAAAACAGCCTAAGGTACGAGATTTGTGAAGTTATTATGTTAAATGTTTAGAAACTTTCGAAGCCCGTGGATATGCTATCCGAAGATCCAATTTTGAAGGAGCTGGGAAAACCAATAAAGAGATTGTTTGGCTCACCTATCAACCATTGCGAGTCAAAGAAATGTAAAGTTGAAGTGAAAGGAGAACCTTCCGCCAAACATGGATGTAACAACAACACTACTGCAAAAGACGACGTGATTATAATCAGCGTTAATAGCAAGGATACAAGTCACTCCTCACCATCACCGACAATGCAGAAGGCATGTAATACGAACAGTGTGAGGGATAAAAAGCCGGATGATAGCGATATCATTGTCCTTGAAGACGACACTAAGCCTAGCACCATCAAAATGTCATGGAAGGAATGCACACAAAAGCATACCGACGGGCAGACAAAAGAACCTAATTGTCGAAACAACGGCAAATTTGATCCATTAGTCATCTCCGTAAAAACGCCGAAAAGCGAAAAAACAGCATCCAACAAGTCCAATCTGAAATCATCGGAGAAGCAGCGAAAATTCGAGATTATCTCGTCCACGGAAGTTCATAAGGAGAAGAAGGATAAGACCATCAAACAGACGACTTTAACTCCAAAAGAAAACCATCATGTGGAAATGACAAAATTAAAAGACGAAAAGAAGCGTGTATCTGGAAAGTCGGCGTCACCAAAGTATTTAGAAAAAGATAAGATGATTAAGCTTGCAGTCCAGCAAAAGAAAGTCCCAACAACAAGTCCGAAAGTTTACCAGAAGATAGAAAACGAACGATCAACGAGCCCTAAGAAAGAGGATAAACATGCTAAGGTGCACGTGACGTCAGAAGAAGTAAAACCGTCAAATGAAGCCGACTTATCATCAACGGAGAAGCTAGAGAGAGACCACAAGAAAAATGGTGAGAAAGACAAATTTATTGCCCCTGTAGGAAAGTTCGAGAAGCCCTCGACTTCGGCTGACAGTCCAAAAAAGTCTGATGATGACATTAATCAAGCCGATAGTCCAAAGAAGGACAAGAAGAAGAAGTTCAAACTACCCAAGATCTCCGAAAAATTCCGGAAATATGTCCACATCGACATCCATCCCAACGGTGGGGCTTCTGTCCTCAGGGCAGATTGGCGCAAAATAAAACTACATTTCGACAAGGCCGAGCGAGCTCAATTTTCCCAAGAATTTATTAACCTTGGCCTCGCCGAAATCAATGAGACGCCTGTGTTTGTAATTTGCATCCTCGAACATGCTGCAGAATACATGGGGAATATTCTCGACATTCTCAACGAAAAGCACACCCATCTTCCAGTCAAGGTTGGGAGCTTAGTAAACAAACAAATCGTTGAAACAATGCATGTTGGAGAGTACTACAAGCATGTAATGGAGAGTTGTCGGCAAGGCACCTTCAGATATGGGCCCTTAAACGCCTTAAGTTTAGTTGGAACAAAGCAAGAAGAGTGCGGGGACTACTTTAAGGCAGGTGCTACTTTTTCACAAATATAAACTTGGATTTATTGATTACAGGATATAATTGCGATGTTAGAGCACAGCCCAGTCCTCAAGAGTCTCATGCCCTGGGGAAAAATGGCCATAACAAGTGAGCAAGACCCTACTGACAGCGATGACGGTCCAATCTTTTGGATTCGGCCGGGAGAGCAGCTCATACCAACAGATGAGCTCAAAGAAGATGTCAAGGCTAAACGAAGAAACAGTAATGGCCGGAAGGTGGGGATGACAATACGATCTCTGGACCGACGGGAAGTTCTGTTTGAAGACCGAACTCCCTGCCATGCTGATCATGTCGGTGATGGACTGGAGAGACACACAACCGCGGCCGTCGGAATACTGCAATCCATTCGAGGACCGCATGAACATAAGTAAGTTGACTAATAATCGACAAAAATATTCAGCGATCAATTCGGCCGATACCGAGGAACCCGTAGAATTTACTTTCGTTTTTCGACTAGAGACAACGAAGTAATTTTTGCGGGTACCTTGTGATCGACTCGAGATCGAAAGAATTTAAATGCTGTATCAAATCTAGATTGTGATGGTAGTCAAATTATTATATTTAAAGGGAAGAAGAGGCCCGAGTTGTAAAGGATGTTGTGTGCTTCCATGCCAGTGACTTCGATAGAATTGTTGAAACCCTCCGCCTCGATTTATATGAACCTCCAATGTCCCAGGTATTATTTTAATTCGATTTCTTTACTTCAGATGGAGGATTAACATTCTAATCTTATCGTTTTTAGTGTGTTCAATGGGTTGAGGAAGCCAAATTAAATCAACTACGAAGAGACGGAGTCCGTTATGCCAAATTCGGACTCCATGAAAATTGTATTTATTTCCTGCCAAGGAAGATAATCCATCAGTTCAGGACAGTGAGTGCCTGTGCTTCTGTCGCCTGGCATGTCCGTCTGAAACAATACTACCCTGAGGAAGAGTCGTCCAGATAATGTCATCCGGTTTTCGTTATATTATAACTAATATTCAGAATCTCTTAAGTTATAGAAACCTCGTTGACATAATCATCATTGCTTTAGTCTTGGTGTCAGGCCGATAAAACTGCATTTTAGTGTACAGTCGCATATCATGTGATCTCGGTAAAGAAACATTGTATCTAGGTTTATTGAATAAAGGTTGTTGATTGCTACTATATTTCGTATCTAATTTTAACCCATTCCGGACGGGTCTATTTCCTCGTCCAGAAGTAGAAGCACCCCAGTGAGTAGAATGATAACAATCGTTCAGTCCATTTTTGTGACAAAAAACGTTCTAAAGAGTACCCCCAGTTGACACTTATCAAACTTTTGTAACTCATTAAAACTACTATTACAGTCTATTTTTGAAAATCAAATTTTTATTTTATTGTTAGGTTAATTTTTGTGGGGAGCTTCCTTTGATCTTACCGCTTCTGTTGTTTCCCGGAGAAAAATAGGGTATCTTGACACAAAACAGTTTAATCCGAACGGGACTGAACCCCCTTGACTGGACCCCTCATCCTTCAGTTTGCATAATAGAACCTATTTAGAACCTATTTAGGCAGAGGTCCGTTACACTATACTCGTATTCTCTCAGGAGCTAGGCGGGAATATCTTTCGGTAATTGTTGATGATTTTATATTTTTGGTATCGGTTTTCATGGTTTGGCATGATGAGTTTGATGCTTCGTATCCTTTCTTTCTGTAATTTGTTGTTTTACTTGATCCTACAGACTTGTAGGGAATTCAATCTAGTTTTGTGCTGTCTCAACATTTATAGGATCTCACGTTTAACCAAATCTATTATATTTTTGTCAAACATTGTGTTATTACAGATGGTTCAATATGACGCCCCCAGTTCCAACGAAAATTTCAATGTTGACCCAACCAAACGCTGATTGAACCAACACTGGTAAATGTGTACGCAGATTTATTAGTCCCTTTATGTTTATGTTCTCATAATTGATGAGAATCTGCTTGGAAAGTCAAACTTTTCGTATAAATTGTCTCTTCGGCATGCTGCGCCCAATAAGTTGTAAAAATATTTGTTTTTTCTTGATGTAGGTAGATGATGTTCTTTCGTTGTTAGATCTCCTTTATTTATTTTTCGCGCTCACTTTTGTAAAACGATAAATTGTAGATGGTCGATCGCTTCACACAGATCCAGGAGAAAATAAACGAGATGGCTAGCACAATGTGCAACGCCGTTGGTGTCCTCCAAGCAACCGCCTCTCCTTGCGAATTTGGGAAGATTTCGAAGGAGGTATTGGACGAAACAAATACTGAGTTATATGCGAAGACTTTGGCGGGTTTGTGTAAAGATATCGATATTTTAATAGAGTCAATGCCATCGGAAGAGAAGTCGGAAGAGGCGGCCTCAGAGGAGATGGCGTTTATGGATTTAGAACACAAACAGGTAGAGGAATCTTTTTGTGCAAAATTTCTCTAATTTAGTTGACAGAAGAACTAAGGAAGCAGTCCGAAGAGGTCGATCAATTGGTGGGGAGGGTCTCAGAGGAATTAATGGAGTTATCGAAGTCTCAGATGTCTTCCAGACCCACTCATTAAATGATCTCTCGATTTTTTTGTACATAGATATTAATTTCTACTGTGTTGAATTTAGTAAATTAAGATGTTGGCTTTACATTGATTCATGTTATTGGGGACAAGATGTGTGGACCGGCTGTAAACTTCTCCCATTTCACTTGCATTTATCATCAGGGCTGAGATTATTTTTGGGATTAACGGATTTTATTCAGACATCTTGTGCATGCCATCTACCTTCCCGTATTCGTGCCTAAGGGTTTGCCAATTCCTGTGCTCTTCGAATATATTCTGAAAACGTTTAGCAGTAGATGGGCCACGAAATATTTTGATAATAAGCAAAATTAAGTGTTATATAAAGCGGGCGAACGTTGGACCGCGGGCAAATTGGACCGTCGTCCTTCTCGCGTGGCCATGCGGACTCTAACAGCGGCGGCCGAAGCGTGACGCAAATCCCGTTTGTGGTCGGCCTTCACTATTTTGGCACTTTTCTTTTGCTCCCTGAATATTTTTTATGCTCCCGAGAGTTTCCGACGGCAAATTTTCTTTCCTTTTAAAGGCATTCCACTTCTCCGCGGCCCCAATTTTGTGGTCCATATAACCTGAGGGGTTATAAAAATATTTTTTGTCTCGTCGTGCTGTTTAGGCGTTGGACCGGGGAAGTTCCGTTCGGCCAAATCATGAATCTTTTTTGTCGCTGTAACCGCATCAAAACGAATCTTATTTATCCTCATCTCGCGGCGTCTTTATTCCTTTCAGACGGATAAGGCTCTAAACAAGGCACACACTAGAGTAGGCTGGCCTCAAGGTCTTGCTTCCTTCACGGCTCAGTCCTTTTAATCGCCCGCGATTGGGGCGTTGATTATGGCTTTCAGGGCGGTCCGGCATTTGTTTATCACTCCCTGGAATTATGACTTGTAAGCACGTCATGGCATGACAATTGGTTCTAATGCCCGAAAAGGAAGGCTTACTTTCTCCTTTAATTGACTGAAATAGTAGCAGTATTCCTGCAGATTGAGAGTAAGATTCTCTCCCTTGGTCTCGAGGATGTAATCGACCAGCTAATAAAAGCGGTTACTTGTTTGTTTATGTCTTATTTACCTCTAAATGTGCGTTCTGAAAAGCCAAAAAGAGGGCGTCGGCCCAAATTTTTTTCGACTCGAAGTCTTCGTTGTGGAATTCTTTGACCTGAAAGGGGTTCATTAGGCCCCGATGGGTTTCTCTCACCTTTTCAAGTTCTCCGTTCTTACAAGCCATCAGTAATTTGGTCATATTATCGGTATGATCGTTTTTGAGGAGTTCCCGGAGGCCATCCGTGAGTTCATTTTCTTCACTCAGATAGGTCTTATCCAACAAGACACTGATGTATTCCCCGACTTCGCTCTCGAACTGCTGGAACGAGTTGCTTAGTGAGTTCGACGCTTCCAATTTCTGGGCTGTTTCGTCGAGGAGTTGTTGTTTTTGAGTGATTACGTCTGTTAATTTGCCGATCCTCTCTTGTACTAAAGTCATAAATTATGTGATGACATATTTTGGGATGACGTAACGGCCTAATTACATATTACTTTTTGAGAGAGAGAAAGCAGTTACACATCAGGAATAAAGTTCAAAACTTATTTCCGATTTATTAAATCTGTAAGGGGTAACACTTTGCATTCGTTGTTATCACTCAGACACACTTACAGTTTTTAATATAGGGTACCATGGACGGCAACTCGTCGGGAAGGGCCGACGTGTCCTGTGGCGTCTCTGATAAGCCGTGTTTCTTCTCCTCCTCTTCTCTAATCGCCATTTGAAGAAAGTATTACAATCTTTTCGGGTCGAGAATCTTGGGGACCGGAAAGAGCGAAAAAGAAAACGAACTTTCGACTGGCCAAGCTCTTTGCCCGCAGGTGTTTCGGGAACATCGGGGCCAAGTCCATTGTCCGATCGCGATCGGGTCATCTAATTGGAATGGATGGCTCCTCGTTTCTCTTTTTTCTTTTTTTTTTGTTTTCTTTTTGACGTTGCGAATAAAAAGTCTTGGATTCGAAACATTTTGTTGATAAGTTTATACGTTCAACTCTTCTGATTGAAAACATCCTGACGTCTCTGTCTTTTTTTACCCGGCTTGTTTACAATCCAATGTGTTTATTCCTTGTTCCCTCAGTAACGTTTACTCACACTTACAATTACAATGATAACTTGGCTTACAACATTTCCTTGCGATTTTTTCAGCTGATGATAGAGGTGTTAAATGGGAGTTGTGGAATGGAGACTGACGAGAATGCCGAGACTGTTCAGGTCAAGAGACTAGAGCCTGAGGGCATGGACTTCTCGCCCTCCTTGGCCGTTTCCTCATCAGCTCCCAACCTTGAACATGCTGATGCAGATACTCCCCTCAGCTTTCGTCAACCCGACTGTAGGTGGTGTGTCTTGAGTGGTTGTTGTTGTTGCTGTTAATCTGTCTTACTCCTTCATTGACAAACAAATATGATTGTATCCGATGACTAGGAGTCAAGATGACTAATACCTCCTTTAAAATTCTCTACTTCCATTTTCTCGCTCTGTAAACGTAAATGTAAATGCACACGACCAACCAACGTATTCCCTCGGCCATTTGAAGGCCACACCTCAGTGTTTATATAAGTGTCTTCCCTTAACGGATTTACGGATGGATGTAAAATCCGATGGGTTGGGAGGCCGGGCGCCCGGATTTGTGTGTGATTGTATGTGTATGTAAGTGTAGTGTCGGTGGGGTTAGGGCCGTTCGAGGCCGGCATCTCGCCGGCCTTCACCGGCTACTCTCAACTCTTTTGGGGTCTCTTCTTCGCCCCCCTCCCTTTCTTTCCACCAATTTCCGAGTTTTGTGCGCGGAAAATGAACGTGACTGACTTGCTCGTTTATCTATCCCTCCAATATCCACAGAGTTCCAATCTTTCCGCTCCTTTCCCTCTTCTTTCCAACAACAACCACCTTCGGCTCCGCTCATACCGGCTTCGTTTCAGTGAGCTCCACGCCCAATCAGGATGCCGGCGAGCTGGTGAACTCGGTGACCGATGACTTGCGCAGTCCCCGACCGCAGAACCCCACCAGTATGAACCCCGAGTATGATCTGAGGTGAGTCCTTGTCTGAGGTGGATAATATTTTAGCCGCATGTGGGTGGGTTGTCCGGGAAACCTCGTCTATAATTATTTAGGCACTGTTTTGACGGTCCGGAAACGCATTGGAGCTTGTTCTACAAGGTTGTAGTGTTAATTCCCTGCTTTTTAAAACAAGTTGTAAGATCAAAAACCGGAGGAGACGGCTCTCCGTAAACGCCGAGGATATTGTTTTGAAGAGATGACTGGATATACTTTTATTTACGAGGGAAACAATTACTCGAGTGTCTCATACGCGGGTCTTATGAATGTCACACGACCTTTATAAAAATAGGTCCATTTCACTGTAGAACAAGAGTTCATTGAACTTTTAGGAACACCAAAAGAGCGGCTCCCTGTTTTCTCGAGAATAAGCGAAGGCCCTAAAGGTCATTCCAACTGTCTTGCAAGACGAGAAAGTGGAGCGGCACCGCTTGGTTCAGACGTTTTTCTCACTATTCCCCCCATTTCTTTGATTTTTAAGAGGCGGCGATTGCGAAGGGGGATGGGAGAGACTGCTACGAGATGGAAATGGTATCGTTCCGTTCGTGAGTTTGATGACAATGTCGTCCAGGTTTGAGGACTTCCTTGTCATCGATCCGAGCAGAGTTTGGTCTCCTCTCATTAGGGATTAAGTCATCAGGAATGTCATTCGCCTAGTTCCCCTGGTATTCGGACAAGTATACATTATATGTATGCTGCTTCTTTTTCCTGTTCGCTTTACTTTTCTGTTTATTTGGAAACGAATCCTTTCTTTTCCTTAACAAGGTTTCCAGCCTCCGGGCATCGGCCCTCATTTGCGCCTTTCCCAGACCATAAAATCTGAACGGGATACGGTTGTGCCCTGAGGCTGTTCGGAATGGACAGGTGTTTTTGTCGCCAGCATTGACCGACTCTCTGCCCGAGGGCCATTTGGCAAAAGCGATAGGCCCGGAGCTAATTCTATTTTAAATATATCCGCGACTCGTGCAGAGTGGACGACGTCGTGCGATAAAAGGCGCGAGGGGCGACCAGCACCGCCATCACCTCCCCCCTCGCCTCTGCCCCTTCACCCCATCGCGCGCTGTTCATTTGCGTTCCCCCCCCCCTTTCATTCCCCGCGCAGGGTTTTGTGGTTAAGGTCCAGCTGGGGATTCCGTGCCCTATTCTTGGAGGAGTATTGTGGTCGATTGCCCCGACGCCTGCGTCGTCCCCCATCTCGCCCGACCGCTCTCACCTCGGTCGCGGTCTCTCTCTCCGGCTCGCTTCGGAGCAAAAGTCTTTTTTGAGATTCCCGGCTCCCTCTGCCCACTCTCGATGGCTACTCTCGAGACCAAAAACATTCAGATCAGACCTTTCTCAACTTTTATTCGGTTAATTTGCTTTTTTGGCCTTTTCATGTTGGGAACAGCACGCTCGGGTGGGCATGTGGAGTACGCGACAAGTCCCTTTTACTTTTTATTTTTCCACTTTTGTGCTGATTTTCCTCCAGAACACGGCACTTTCTGTGTGGAGATCCAAAGGGCAGTAAAGTTTAGCATAATTACCGACAGAAGATTTGTGGTTTAATGGCATAAACCTTTATGTATCCGATGCATTAATTTCCAGAATATGTGGGAAAAGGCGGGCGTTGAGACGATGGCTACTTTAATTATCTTTTTTTGCGAGATTATTCGAATCCGCTTACTCCGTTTCTCAAGTTTTGAAAATATTTCTCTGCCCTTTTCTGGTGATCTGACGTCAATGATTGTCTGCAGCAGGGGCCCGGCCTTTTATGACCGAAGGGCCTCCAAATCAGCCAAATGCTGGACGTTCCCCGTTTGTTGGACTTGTGACTCAAATCATTTGGGCTTATCACATTTTGCTCGAGGGGATCTGACTCAACATCGGAAACGGTTTTCCTTCTCTACCGAGTATAAAGTAAGATCCCTCGCCCCGCCGACATCCTGGAGTTCCGCTGGATGACCTGGTTACCTCTTTTGGATGCCGTCAGAAGCGGAGAAAATTGTTTTTTTTTTTTTTGAGTATTTCTTAAGATTATCTGCGGTTGTTAAGACAAAACATTATTTGCTGGGCCTGCAGAGGGCGACGGGACTGGTTTTGCGGGGACTAAAGTCAGAGAAAACACTTGAACAATAATGGTCATCTACATGGTCACAAACATTCGGGTTTCATGTGACGTTCTCTTCTTTGCTGTTGCAATTTATGAACTATTTTGATTAAACCTTTTGAATAATCCAAGTCCATAAACGGTGTCGTTAAAGCAGCATAATTCGTAGAAAACGTCGCCCGGGCTTCACTTTCGGAATCTGTTGTTTGTTATCTTTGTCCGGAATTAAGGGAATATTAATTAGATAAAAGGGGATCAGTTATTAACATCCATACTGCCTTAATCCGTAAAGGAAGGCGCTTACATTCCCCCTCTTTCCTCGGACTAACTCATTCCCATTTTTAGAGTGAAAACCCAAGGCCATAAGCAAAGACAAGCCGACCCAGACTCCCCTTCCCCACAGCCCCGATACCCCGTCTTTTGCCTTTAACTGTCGGGCTGCGCACTCTTTTAAGGGGAGGGGGGCTTCTTCCCAGGACTTTTCTGGCCTCTCATTTGGCCCAAGATTCTTGTCATTGCTTCTGCATGCACTACTTTGTTTTACTCTCTTTTGTTGTGGACTTGATTACAGAAACCGACCCCCAATTTTCATGTCATTGCCGTCGGCAATGACATTTCTGTTTTGCTTTAAGGGCATATTTTGAATAGAATATATATGCATATTCCCTTGTCCAATATTTTTATTATGAAAGCTCCAAAAGGCCAAAAGATGAGCATACGAAGCTGGTCACTCTTCTTTCCCCTGCCTGCGGGATTTTTCTCCCCGAATCCCTTTCCATTCCTCATCAAATCCTACTATGAGACGGATTCTGGAGACCTTGATGTTGGCGGCGGGGATCTCTTCGGAAGCACCTGATCGCCCCGTTCTGAAACCCCGAAAGAGCCGCCGTTCCCTTCTTTCTCTATTTGGTTTCTAATGACTTCGGCTTGTCGATCTCTCAGCCTCGTTATCCCCAGATGACCTCCAGTTGTTTACCTGATTCAAGAGTAACCGCTCTATGTTTAGATCAGCCGCCTCGTCTCAGAACGCGTTAGCCAAGGAGAATCTCGCCTCCAAAGACGGGTCCACGGCGTCATTCAAAGAGCCCGAGAGTCTCGAGAGCAAGGCCAGTCCGGACGGCGCCTCACCCAGCTCCACCGTCACTGTCCAGCACATTGGCTCCAGTTCAAGCAACGACGCCACGATTACGGCCTCAGTGGCGATCTCAACGCTCCCTCCCCCGCCCATGGTGGGGGCTGGACCAGGCGCCGTGGTGGGGGCCGGTCCAGGTGTGAACGGGGCAACCACCTCTTCGGCCAGCTCTTCAGCCAGTTCGGCCGCTTCAGCAACCAATCAGAACTTTAAGGGCAACCGCCCAGACGAAGCCGTTCGAATCTTCGGCTCTAAGCTCACTCCCTACGAACATACGGAGATCTACAACTTTAATCGTATCTACTTTGTTGGCTCTCAGGCCAATAAACGGGGCGGAAATCCGGGTGCGGCCAACAATGCCGGCTATGATGACGAGAATGGGAGCTACCATCTCGTTCCTCATGATCATATCGCCTACCGGTACGAGATCTTAAAAATCATTGGGAAAGGAAGTTTCGGACAGGTGAGTCTTCGAAAATTAAAAGTAATCAAAATTGGATTTCACATTTTGATCGTTCCTTTTAGGTAATAAAAGCATACGATCACAAATATCAGCAGTTTGTGGCCTTGAAGTTAGTAAGGAATGAGAAAAGATTCCATCGACAAGCTGAAGAGGAGATAAGAATCCTCGATCATCTACGTCAGCAAGACCCAGATCATGTCCATAATGTCATTCATATGTTGGACCACTTCAACTTTAGGAATCATAAGTGTATTACCTTCGAGTTAATGAGTATCAACTTGTACGAACTTATCAAAAAGAATAAATTTCACGGTTTTAATCTCACAGTAAGTATTTACAGTTGCTTTACGTATTGGGTCTTACTTTTCTATAATCTTTTGATTTCAGCTAGTCAGAAAGTTTGCACATTCGATGTTACAGTGCCTAGACTTGCTATACCGTAACCGGTTAATTCACTGTGATCTGAAACCCGAGAATGTTTTGTTAAAGAATCAGAACCGAAGCAGCATTAAAGTAATTGACTTTGGCTCCTCCTGCTTCGAGAATCAACGGATCTACACCTACATCCAGTCTCGATTCTATCGGGCACCAGAAGGTAAGTCTCAAGTAAAATGAAATTATACTCGAGTTTAGTAATACTCGGAGCGCGTTACGGAATGCCCATCGACATGTGGTCCCTTGGCTGTATCCTGGCCGAATTACTCACCGGATATCCTTTATTGCCGGGCGAGGATGAGAACGATCAGTTGGCGCTGATTGTAGAGCTTCTGGGAGTACCGTCGACAAAGATTCTGGAGTCCGGAAAACGAACGAGGAACTTTTTTTCCTCGAGGGGACATCCTCGGTATTGTCAAGTAACTCAACTTATGGATGGGACCATGGTTTTGGGAGGAGGAAGATCCAAACGAGGCAAGATGAGAGGCCCTCCGGGCTCCAGAACTTGGAATCAGGCTCTCAAAAATATGGTGAGCATTGCTGTTTTATGTGTTCGGAGGGTTTGTTTTTTGTGAAAGCAGTATTAACCCTTTTCTGGGAAGCCTAGGATTACTCCCGAATTGGCCCCGAATTTTGAATTGACAGTTGTATTTAATTTGGGGAGGGATTAGTTTTAATACATTATATTATGAAGTCATTTGATGGATAACAAGTGCTTTCAGGGCGATGAATTGTTCACCGATTTCCTGAAGCGATGTCTCGATTGGGATCCCGAGCTCCGGATGACTCCCCAACAAGCCCTAAAGCATCCCTGGCTTCGACGGCGACTCCCCAGACCTCCCACCAACGGGGATTCGGCGAGTTCAACAACAGCAAGCAGCGAGAATCTAATAAGCACAAACTTCAGGATATCCGATTAAGGACTCTTTCACAATTTCATAGGGTTACATTTATTCTCAACGAATCGGGCAAATGCATTTCTTTTTCCTTCTTTTCGTGTCCGTATTTAATGCTCAACCGGACTCTCCAATCATTCGTTGCGGGACTCAAACTGAGAGTCCTTCTTCTCGTATTGTACTCTTTAAGTACTACTTTAGTCATTTAGTTAGACCGATCTTCACCCAGAGTGAGCCCTGCCAGTCTCCGGCTTTCTGTACATTATGGTTAACTTAATTCGCGTTGTGTTTGTCTATAAGAGAGCTTACCTCTTCCGATGCGACGTCCCCACGGGGGTCATCATATAATATATGGTGTTGTCTGTCTATCATAGCCTAATATCTAATATTTAATGTCGAATCTCCCATCTCTCTGATCCACAAAAGTTGCAATTACTATTCAAATGTATTATTAATTCGGATAAAAATTTGTATTTAATAAACTTGAATTAGTGAAAACCGGAATAGAAATCAAGAAGGAAACGACGATAACATCTGGGTGAGACTAAACGAGAGTCATTGGCAGAAGATCCAGAAATCGGAGAGTCATGGCGGAGATGATCAAGGCCCTACTTGAAGAGGATGTTATTTATGATGAGTTAAATCCAAAGTACAGGTTCTTCTTTAACAGTACTCATTGTTTGGTAAGGGTAAACTTTATTTTCTGTTCAATGAGCATTTATTTCAGCGATTAACCAAAGCGACTCTGTTTGTCCACACTCTTTTTACAATCCTCCCCATCCTTTATTATCTCCCTTATTCCCTGCCTACCATCCCTATTTATGTTGTAGTAGGTATTGCTTGTGTCTATGGGATCAAAAAGAGTGATGCTTTGGCCTTGCTTCCCCTTCAGATCTACATTGTAAGTTCGTGAATGAGCGATTATACCATTACAGGTGACATTGTTCGTTTTCTCGGCTGCTACGTTAATCACGGACCCATTAATAGTTTATTACTGGCGCTCCGATATCTACGAGTTCTTCAATTATGGTAAATATTAAAGTCAAGCATGTCTAATAATATGATTTTAGAAGGAAAATCGTCGTATTTATTCCTATTACTGATCCTTTCCAACATCTTCATGTTCCATCTGATCTTTACAGTACTATTATTCTGGCAGTATCAAGTTATTGTTTATTGTCGCGATTACATGATTCAAGTGAAAGAAAGAGCAGAGTACTCCAAACTATCTGTGCCCCCATCTTTTCTGAATACCCAAATCAATGAGAGCACCCCCATCACTGCCAAAAACCCCAATTATGCGGTATTTTCTCTGGAGAACATTGAGGAACGGCCAGATCTTGTTAATCCCAATTAGTCAGTAATCTCCGAATAAACTTCCCAATTAAAAGTGACATCTGGATTACTGTGTTTAGCGAGAGGCCCAAGAATAACATAAACTGGCCTCCAATTTCAGAAATAAAGCCCGCCAGTGTGATCCGAATGTTCTCTCGGTATTCTTCCACCTAAAATACCAATATTATTTTAGTTGTAGGGCTCCTGCTTTCCTGCATATCACTGTAGCTGATAACCAGAGAATAATCAGCCTTAGCTGAGCTGAATCCAGCGACTTTCCCGGTCTGCAATTGCTCAGTAATGATCTCCCTGTTGCAAGCAGGTCTACACTGCAAGTAAATTTAATTATAGGTCTCTGCGAAGAATAAAAGCGATTATGAACACTGTTTGAAATATTAGGTTGTATAATAAGTTATGACCACAATTTTCTAAAATTCCTAAAACTTTAATGATGCTTTTTTCAGAGTTGAATAGCATACCGCTGGGTAGGTTGGAGACAGTAGATTACAGGAACCAGTAGCACATCGGCCTCCGGCTAAAACATCGGAGAAAAGAAATTAAG
Organism: Bursaphelenchus xylophilus; assembly: GCA_904066235.2. Classification (NCBI taxonomy): domain Eukaryota; kingdom Metazoa; phylum Nematoda; class Chromadorea; order Rhabditida; family Aphelenchoididae; genus Bursaphelenchus; species Bursaphelenchus xylophilus. The sequence goes on from CAJFCV020000004.1 coordinate 5,446,407, forward strand.
AAATGAGGGCATCCCAAGGTGCTAAAACAAAAATACGCCTTAAATCTGAGAATTCTGAGAGACTAGTAATGACAATGCTTCTGTAGGACATTCGAGGCGTCCCTTTTACATACGCTGCGCTGGATCAACTCTACCTCCCCTACCTGAGCTTTACTATTCAAAATATAAATTGAGGTATACCTTCATTGTTATGAACCCTGATTCGTTTAGAATTAATCCCACCTTAAATAACGTGGTTCAGCTGTAAAGAGTCACTTATGAGTTGCTTTTTGATAACCTACTCAAATCAGAAACTGCTTGTATCAGGTGACAATAAGGAATTTCATTAAAATCGTTACATTTTGAGGGCCGTTGGACTAGAGTTCAAAACTTTTATTGAGTACGCGCTAGCGCCATCTTGTGAAGAACTGTTTTTGGCGGTTATATACACTACATACCTCGGCGAAAACGACAGTATAAGTTCTTTAAGTTTGCGGCTGTTAAGTTCTAAAAAATTGAAATTTAATTGGATGATCCAAAATTCTGCTAATTCTTAGATTTTTCTGGAGATTCCAATTATTGCATGCTCCAAAATTTGTCTGGTGTGACAACAGGCATGTGATCTCGTATTACTACGAGTTATAACAATAGACAATAGAAACCACGGGCGCTAAACTTTTTAGACGCTTTTTCAGGCGACGGCTTCGGTAACCTTCCGGAAAAACAGCTCATAAAATGAGTTGTCACTGCTACCTTGCAACGATGCTGTGTCAGCGTCTTTTCCGACCCTTGAAGATTATAATAACACCAATCTGAGACCAGCAGCGGCTGGCAGAGAGACGTGACTTGAGTTGTTTCGTACCCCGCCAAAATCGGGGCACTTCCGAGTTTTTAGCAATAGAAAATCGCGGCTATGCCGTAAGACTTTGCAATACGCACTAGATGAAACTTCGATAAGCCCTCTATTAGTCTATAAGTATGCTGAACTAAGGAGGGATCTGAGCTAGGAAATAATCGACTTCAAACCTTTGCAAGAAAATGGTCATAACATATTATACAACCTAATAATTGGCTAATTCAAGGGTTACAATCGCTAGCCGTAGGGTACAAATGACCTGCAGGTCCAGAGAGTTGTGCGCTCAAAAATAAAGTCGGATTCATAGCCAGAAGGTCAAATGGCTATCCAAAACGTTGGATCGCCTTTTTCGTGCGCTTTTGAATATTTACTTGGCTGCCATTTCAACCATTTTGCATGTCATTTGGGTAATTTTTTACTAGTCGCGCCATAAAGTCCGTAGAATTTTTTTCGCCGACGTCGCGGGTGCAATCACCGAAAAGTGCATGTCGCTAGTGCAAAAACGGGGAATCGCCGCGGTGCGTGCGGAAAAAAGGGTTGAATGCACTGTGCAAATTCTACGGACTTTATGTCGCGACGTACTAATAAAGCTATAATAATCAAATATTATTTGATTAGCCTTTGATAAGATTTTTTGCTCAGAGACCCTTCGGCTAGCAATTAGCAAATTATTTTCAAAAAACGGTAGGTCATAACCGCAGGGATTGATCTCCACACTCACTGATTTGGTGTTGACATGGTTTTTAGTAATGTTTTTGTAGTTGTAGATGATGGTACTTGGATGACAGACGGAGACTCCCTTAGCTTTGTGATCCAGATAATGCACAGTGCAATTGAATGGTTTCGTTAATTGATGGTAAAGCCATCTATTGGCAAAACAGGTTCCCCGTCCCTTACTCTCCTCCGAATTACTGCAATGTTGTTCGGCTTCGGACATGACAACAGTCCTCATCTGGAGAGTAATCTTATTCAAACAATGCATATTCAGATGGACCTTGGGAGAACGAGCAATATCCGGATAATTATCAGAGAGGAAGAGAAGCAAGTTCCTCTAAAATAGCTTCGTTTTACAGGCATTTCTATTACTTGCTTCCCCGATGCTGACAAAAAATGACTGGGAAGGTCATGCATGTACATATGGAGACGTCCCCAGTCGTTCGGGCTGGTCTGGTAAAACTCTTTCAATTGGAAGCAACGGCCTTCCAAGATGACGTAGACTGGATCAAAGATATCACAACAATTAATCAATTCATGTCCATAGAAACATTTGTAAAACAACTAAAATGATATTGTTATTGATAGAAAGGAAACCAGACCTCTTCACAAGTATATCCATTCTGATTAAAGATGAAATCGAAGAACTGCTTCCAAGTCCTTTCCCCTTTCCATTGCTCTGTCATTTCCCCTAGTTTATTTATATCATCTAGGTCCCACAACGAAACTTTGGTATTAAATCCGTCAACTCCGGAACCAGCGATGGCATAGATGATCAAGTCGTCGACTTCGGAGTTAGTCAAATTGTCAATTCGAGATCTCATATCTGCATTACTAGCGTATATTGACTACAGTAACCTAATGGGCGGGCGCTCACTTGCGGGTAGCCACTTTTTGGGCAGGGACGACATTTGTGGGCAGCAAGAAGAAACACGGAGATTCTGCGGGACGTTTGGAAATCAGCTGGCTTAAGCCGGCATATGATTACAATAGGTAATTCTAAACATGGATTTAGCAGTTAGATGTTGCGAATTAGGTTTCCAATTTATTCTTGTAACAGATACACATAGGGGGAGTTATTAAAAAAGTCACATGTTTGTGTCATCATTATTAGTCCTTCCAGGAAGTCAAAGGACTGAAATCGGCGACACGCACTGTGAGAAAATAAAAGTTTTCTTTGCCCTGTGCAATTTCTTACTTTTTGCACCGTGCAAATAGGCTTTTTTCGGATGTCGCTTCCGCCCTGATTTTTTTTCGCACAGTGCAAACACCAAAAATTCGTCTGGCGACTTTCCGGAAGGACTAGTACGATAAAAACTCAATTTCCGACCACAACTAACCTCATGTCTGCGCAGTACTATAGTTAGTCGAAAAACTGTTTAAAGCTTGAAAAACAAACAACGTTGGCTTGAGCTAATCCAGTTTTTTTGAAAACGAACGCCCATAACCTTGAAAGCAGTAGATGGATTCAAATAAAATTTTTCAGATTCATACTTATAAAGGGTGTCGGCAATACAAAATTTTTTTCCGTCCATCATACTGGATCGATTACGGTAGAAAAGTCGAAATTCCATCCGTAAATGTTTACCGAAAGCGCTTTCTTCTTATTGCCCGCAAGTGTCGCGACGCCTTCCATTGACGTAATCCCTTAATATTTGACTCACCAATTTCGAGATCTCTGTAATGGACGGCATCACCATTCTTCGGACAGATTGTAACTCCAGGATATCTGATCTTGTCAACCTGCCATCTGCTTAGTGTTTTACGATTAGAGAACTAACCTGTCTGTATTTGAATACTGTAGAAGTTCTCTTTTCCATATATTCCCGAATCAAGATATTGGTGAACCATCCAGCAAAGGCCAAGCAAATTCCGATTATCACTATCCACATTCGCTTCTCATAGATGTTCTTGGCCTAAATGTCTTCATTTTGTTATAACAGAAACTTTTACCACAAAGTACTGAGATAAACCATGAAGTTCGAGGGACCAAACAGGGACTTGCCGGATCTTCTTGTTACATTTCTGGCAAACCTTCATAGACATGGTCTCCAGGAAAGAAAATTAAAGACGCCATGTTCGTCTTTCCATATCTGATTGCACAAATTCATGTAAGTTGAGAGGATACCATTACACTTGACTGAATGAATTCCTTGGCGCTACGACTTCTCAAATCTGGCAGGACGTAACCTGTTAGTGTCGGTAGCTTGGCGAATGTTTCACACATTGGCGAAGACTTGGCAGGGTCTTTTTCACCGACGGAGACCGTTTTCGAGGCTTGGCTTTTGTGAATCGGATTGGAAGAGAGCTGAGGATTTTTTGCTCACTTCACGTTATCCTTTTTTTCTGCCTCCTTTTTCATGTTGAAAGGCTGTCGGAGGATTCGACGGCAGTATTTTCAAAGTTTTGAAAAATGCCAAAAATTGGCAAACGGACTACAAACCCCAAAACTAAATCTAACAATAAGATGACAATTCTTTTAGGACTGAATGGGTCCCGTTCTTCCGGAGGAGCCATCAGTGATAAACCAAAAAAACCATCTGACAAGAGAAAATCTGTTCGTAAAAGTCAAGTCCCCAAAACGGCCCCTTCTTCAAGCCTCATTCAGGCATAGATGCGACGCAAAGCATCGTCGACGCATACTGCCGTTGACCCGAAAAGTCGAACTGCTGAATTTTCTTCCTCGATTTATTGTATGGTTCCAAGGCAAGCTTGGAAACATCATCAGCGACCTCAAAATAGCATTTTGCGACAAAGCCACGATTTTAGCCAGGAAAATAACAAGGATATCACTGATATTACAGTATCCCAGGACGATGCTTTTCGTCAAAATCGACATCTTTTTTGCTTTAGATCCTCTTCATTTTGGATACTTTATGCTTTGAAACATGGGCTTTCATAAACTGTCGAAATTGTCAAAACCCGATGTTTAGATTTTGAGAAAATTTGGATTAAATTTCTTTTCCGAAAACAAATTGTCGTGCGTCGTTCATTTTCTGTTTGACATGTTCATCTTCCCGGAGTCCCGCCGCGAAAACATTCCCTGGACTGGTTTTTGGCCGTGGTCTTTTTATCGGTTTTGGAGAATTTTTGTTGGTTTTTGATTCTTCGGGCTCGTCAAATACCGAGTGTACCCGATTTTACCTCGAGTATTTTTATTTGATATCCGAAATGGGAATCTCCGACAACGATGTCCAGAAGCAGCTCAGGCACATGATGGCTTTCATTGAGCAAGAAGCCAATGAGAAAGCCGAAGAAATTGATGCCAAAGCCGAGGAGGAATTCAACATGGAAAAGGTCAGCTACACTTTTGAGCTTATTTCCTTGTATTTTAGAGGATAAAAAATATTGTTTTATCTATGGTGAATAAATTGGAAAGATTGGGCCATGATTTTGTTCGTTGTAGGGTCGCTTAGTGCAACAACAGAGAACGAAGATCCTGGAGTATTATGAGAAGAAGGAAAAACAAGTTGAGCTCCAAAGAAAGATCCAGAGGTCAAACATGCAGAACCAAGGCCGTCTGAAGTGTTTGAAGGCTCGTGAGGATCATCTGAAGGCCGTCTTAGAAGAAGCCAAAGCCAATTTGTCTAGGATTTCAGCTGACAGCAACAGATATCCGGCCATTCTCAAGGGATTAATCATGCAGGTCGGTTTGTTATTTTTTATTTTAGGTACTTATTTTCAAACAGTTGAATTTTTTTATCTTTCAACTTTTTAGGGTCTTTTCCAACTGCTTGAAAAGAATGTAACCCTCAGATGTTCGAAGAAAGACGAGGCCTTGGTGGAGAAACTTTTGCCCGAATGTTTAGATGAATTACAAAAAGTTTGGGGAAATCAGAGTAAAGTAGTAATTGACAAAGAAAACTACTTGCCTGAGGATGTTGCTGGTGGTGTAGAAATGACTGCTAAGAATGGAAAAATCAAGGTTTCATCCACTCTGGAAAGCAGACTCGATCTTATTGCTGGCCAGGTAAGTAAAATATGTAGTAAAATTACAATAAGTCAACTTTTTATTACTATCTTTTTGTTTCAGATTGTCCCCCAGATCAGAACTGCTCTATTCGGTCCTAATCCCAACCGTAAATTCTTCGATTAGATTGTGGGGAGCCCTGTGTATCGAGATTTTATGTAAACAACGGACTTTCTACTTTCACTTCTGAATTTCGTAGCTCAGAAATAGTTGCTCTCTCACTTATTTGGTCCTAACTAATTGTAAGGCTTGTAATAATTATTTCCCGGCTCCCATTGTGATATTGAATATGGTCAAATAAAAGATTTCTGTTTTGATTCATCCCGTATATACAAAAGTAATATAATTAAGGCGCTAATCAAAAGAAACAAGTGGCCTGGCGTTTACACAACAGTGTCTGTCCCGTGGTCTCTCCGATAAAGAACGTTCGACGAGCGAGGTTACCCTTAAAGTTCCCTTCTTCCCTTCCAAAACAGTCGGAGCGATGTCTAAACTGATCTACGGCCTCCTGTGCCTGCAGATGCTTAATGTCGGGGTTGCCTGGAGTCTTTTTAAACACAAATCCGAGCCCCCTCCCATGGAATTGCATTGTTTCAGAGGCTCCAAGATGGCCTTCAGCGACGCCCGAGAGGAGAGCGTGAAATGTGACTCGATCCTGGGCATTGAGCAGTACTGTTATCGCTTTACTGCTTACTCACCCGTCCACGAAATGATCAAGCTTGGTTGCGCGACCCTTCTTTGTGCAGTAAGTCTCCTATTTTCGTAACTTCCATCCCATTTTCAGCCTTTCCGTAACACCTGTGCTGATTTTGAGTTGAGTGGAGCTGCCGGGAAACTGTGTTGTTGCAACCATGGGAGTTACTGTAACTCCTCAACCACCTCGACATTGTCATTTACATTAATAATGAGTCTAGTCATCGGCCTGCTTTATCGCTAGCCATCACCCACGCCTTTCCAAATACGGGTATATCAGATATGAGTCACGATCCAATTCCCATTCCACTACTGATATAAGAGTAAATAAAAACACATTTCTTTATGGTCATGTCACAAGGAGGCGTATCGTAGGAGTGCCGCCGGTGATAAAAACAGCCGAAAAGAGGGTTGCGGGCTTATTGTTTATCATAGAACTGACGATGGGAGACCTCAGATTCGACTCCAGCTATTTCGGGAAGGACCGGGGTGTCGTCAAGTTGGCCTTGATAATTCTTGGCCTCGTCGCCTGCTCGGTTTTATGTGCCAATTGGTGGGTTTTTTTCCAGAAATACTGGTTATGAAATTCGATTTCTTAAAGTTGATCAATGTCCCCCCTCGCACTGTGCAATGTTTGTAAACAAGTTTCGTACAGTTTCCAGATAATATTAGAAGACACGGTGCATTTTTTACGGAATGTTCGGCGATTCATGAAATTTGACTTTGAAAAACTCAATTCTTGTCGAATAATCAGACATTGGACGGTAAATTTGAGCGTAATGCACAGTGCAGAGGACATTTTCTATCAACAAAAACTCAGGATCCTTTGTCTTTAAAATTTTTTTTTCGGCGCGGCCATTGAGCCTGTTTGGGCCGGTCCGTGAGTGAGCACAGTTGAAAAAGCTCTGACCCGGTTCTTGATCCACCTTTGACTAAAAAAATTTTTTGTGCACTGTGCGACCAAAGGTTTATTTTGTGAATTTGTAGGTACGGCACTAGCTGTTTCGGCGAAGGCCGTTTGGGATACGCAAGTGGATTGAACTTTATCTTCTTGATCATCAACATTGGTGAGCGCCCCTTGCCCTTTAACGGACCTTACTTTAGTTTCCTTTATCCTCAACCTGCTCAGTTTTAAGCACGGGAAGTTTGAGCACTTGTACTCAGCGATCGCGGCCATTCTTTTCGCTGTCGCTGCTGGATTATTAATCTGGTACTTGATTACCGCGCGGTATTGGGACACCTGGTTGATCGTGGCTACCGTAAGTTTAATATATAATAGTACCTTAACATAATGTAATGTACAATATTCAGGTAGTGATCGTGATTCAATTCATTCTATATTTATGGGACTTCCGAGCAACAAAAGAGTACCAAGGCCATCTGCCCATCTAAGTTTAACGTTTAGTACTTTCCCTCAACCATCAATAACCTCCATTAACTGTTTTGTACAGAAGTACAATATAAATTTATTTTACAGAAATTATAATAAATTTGCGCTAACCGAATACCGATAAGATCTCCCTTAAGCACTCTTTTCGTTCCTCGTTTACTTTTTTACATTCGGCCAAAACGGCGTCAAAGGTGGCGGAATTGCCTGAGGCACTTTTCTTAACGACCGGACTGGAAATCTGGATCTGGCTGAGGATGGACGGCATGGGGATTTGCGGCATTTGCTTCTCCCAAACAGATCTGATCCGATACCGTAACTAAAAATAGGCCATATCAATTAAATTATATTAGTGATAATAGCGCAACATTTCATTTGGGGCAAGCAGATCGGGGCCCAATATGTATAGCCAATGTTGCAAAATGCTTTGACCATTCAGCGAATGAGTTGAAATCACAACTAAATTATTAAATGGCTAGACAAAAAACTGGATCGGCTAGCCAATGTCTCAGAATAGCTTTGAAATCCCGGAAAAAGTTAGCCAAAAGATTGGAATAGGTGTAAAAAATAGTCATAATAAAAAATTTTTTCCTTTACAGACAATACAAGTATTACAAACGGTAGAAAACAATTTTGACCCTCTGGCTGGCCGATCCAGTTTTTTTGGACAGCCATTAAAAAATTTAGCCGTGATTCCCACTCATACCCGATCTGCTCCAAACGAAATCTGCCCCAAATGAAGGGTAGCCGATAATAATGGTGACTTATGTACTCACATCATTCACTCTATTATTATATTCGATTACACTCTTCTTGTAAGAAGTCCCTTGTTCGTTCGGCTCCACTGATATCAATTTCTTGTATTCCTATAATCAAACCATCAAATTATAATAAACAAAGATGCATGAATGAGATGAACATGATTCTTGCCATGGATAAGATGTCAACTTCTGTCGAAAAGGACTGGATCTTGTTTTTGAGGCTGTTCTCATCATTCTCCACCAAACTGATGGGTCCACAGACCCTTTCCGGACATTTCAGAGGTTTAAATGATGACAAAATGGTGCATGAGAGCTCAGCTTGAAGTCTGCGGACCTTGTCCTGCGTCCAGAGAAGGGACTTCTTGGTCTGATTGTGGTCCATATCAGATCCATCCAATTTCAAAGCCAGATTTCCAGAATCCTCGACCAATGACATCGATCTGAACTTTCCTTTTTTTTCCATTTCCAAATCCTTTTTCAACTTATCGCGAGCTTTCTCGACCTCCTCCAACTGCTTCTCCAATTCATCCAATTTCTCTCGATAAGCCCTAAAGACGGTTCTAAAGTCGATTACAGAACCCCTACCGTGTCTCAGATTGAATCGCTTCTTGTAATTTGTCAGCTCCGATCACAATATTCTCATTCTTGTCGTTTTCCTGATGCCTTCTCCTCTCCCGTTCCAATTGGATCTAAATTCAGCTCTTTAGACTCCAGTTATGTTCCTTTACCTTGAGTGTGCAGAGACTATCCTCCAGATTCTTGTACATCTGGACCACTCTTTTGTATTCCTCTTCCTTCTTTGTGATCTGCCATCTGAGACTCTCCACATCCACCACATCTTGTTTCCTGCCCATCGCCCGATCAGTCAATGGAGTGAACTTTTTCACTCCGTCTAAGGGTTTCTCGAACAATTTCTTGTCCAATTTGGAGGTTAGTTCATTCAAAGTTGATTTAAAAGCATCCAGCGTAGAAGAGATCTCGTTCAGGGCCTCAGAGATATTTCTTTGGCCCTCCATCCTCTTCTCCACCTTACTTTGGATGAATTCTTTCATTTCAATCAACGAGAATCCTTGCACATCTAAAGAACAACATCAATTATCAAAAAAGATTACGTAACGACAGAGTTATAAACTTGCACAACTCAGCGCTAAAATGATATCTAGGCGTCAGATGGAAGCAACGGCAACAGTAATCACAAAAAACCGGCAGTTATTAACAAAATTATGCATTTTACCTCATGCTTAATGGAAAGGACAACTAAAAAAGCTACTAAATCCGTCAACGCTCTCCATCCGACCTACCTTCGGCTTGTCTACTGGCTATAACGTGCTCATTTAGAAATCTTTAGTCTACCTACCATTAGTTGTGAGTTGAGAACCAGCCAATCCGGCAGAATCATGCAGGATTTTGGCAACTTTATCGAGCAAAGTCTCTCCACTGGCTACCAGATCCTGTAGATCGTGATTCCAATCGAGTGTTTTGTCCGAGGGAATCAGTTTGGAGGCTTTGATGATAATACTGGAGGACTCATGGATGGTTTGAGTCAACTGATCCAAGAATTCTGTGAAATCATTCCCTTCGGAATGCTCGGGTAACAGGAACAATTTCAATCGGAGACAATTGAATTCGGCCCAGGCCAATCCAGCAGTGAACTGCCTGAGGTAATCCCTGAGGGCCACACAAGTATCGAATTCGGAGACACTGAGGTTGATGATAAAGGTCTTGTTTAAGGTGTTCACACAGTGTTCCAAAGTGTCACAAGAAGTGTTCTCATCGAACAAATTTTGTTTCATCAGGTCAAAATACTGGTCAATGATCCTCTCTTGACTGGTAATCTCAGATCTCTGAATAGCCAGTCGTTGCAGACTTTCAACTGTGCAGATTTTTGTGACTCTAAACACATGAAAAATACGAATCACACAGCACTCACGACTCGAATCTCCTCATCACTCCAACTACTCGTAATAATTGATAATGGAATCGACGAACATGAGCCCATTGTTCTCCCTTATGGGACAAGGTGATGTGTTCCTGAGTGACATTGGTAACATCGGGGTATCTTTCATGTAATAAAGACACTAATAACTCTGACTTCTCAGCCATCCGAGGGAAGAAAACAGTCAAAAGAATACAATCATGGTCCCCTCCAGCCCTGTTAAAGTTGTCAGGCAAGAATTCTTTGAGATATGAGGTCAATTGCTTGGAATACTTGAGTTCAATTGCATTCAATTCTCCGGAAACAATCTAAAAAAACAAATAAATTAAACTTCTTGGAAACACAAACACTTACTTTTGAGAAATCTCTGGTTGCATTAAACGTTGCAATGGCACCTCCGTCCCCTTCTCTCATATTTAGCTGTTCTTGCAAAACGTTAATCTAAAAAAATTAAATTTTTTCACTCATCCCCACCTGATCTTTGTATCCAACAATATCATCATTCAAATCGGATATTTTTTGTCTGAACTTCTGAATAAAGTTCTCGTATTCATTAATCCTCCCTTCCAATTCTCGGATCTGTCGATCCTTCTCGTTGATAGTAACCATAAAACTGTTACATTCCTGCCTTGCTTGTACCATTTCTTCTTTTGTGGCATTAGCAATATCATCTGATAAGAGATACATTTCGTAGTAATGTTCCTTCTCCACAATCAAGTTCCTAAAACGGGATGATCAAGAATAATATAATCTACCTGACTTGGTCTTCCAGCTCAAGATTGTTCGCGGTCAGATGCTCCACCATTTTTGTGCTTCCCAAGGCCGACTCCACTTGATCTTGGAGATCGGACATGATGGCTCTGACCCCAGAAACTTCGGTTGATTTCTTCTCAAAATCCAATTGCAACATTTCGTATTCTTTTTGACATTCTTCCAGCCTCTGTTGAATCATTTGCTTCTCCATATTGGTAGTATTAACTATATCTCTCATTCTCACAATAACTGCTTGACACTTCTCCAATTGTTGATTTAGACTTCTGACTTGAACGCTGTTTCCCTAAAAGGAGATCAAAACCATTATCGAATACTTACCGCCATATCTCCATCAACAGTAGTCTCATTCTCCATTGACGTCTTGATGAGATCCAATTCCACTTCCAGTTCTTCAATTCGGGTACTTTTCTCATTAACTTCTTGTTGTAACATCTCCACCTTTTCTTCGGCCAATTCTTTGTCCAACGTCATCAACTCTAACTGGTTTTCTAAATCCGAGGGAACAGATCCTTCTATGTTTCTCAACCTCTCTTCAGCATCGGCCAGTTTCTAAAAAAGAATGCACTCTTATATCTACCTTACCGCCTCAGTATCTTCAATCTTTCTTCTGTAGTTTCTCATCTCCTCAGTGGCCGAGCTTTTATATTCCACCAGAGTTTGGAATTGGATCCTCAGATTGTCAAACTCCGTCAACTTGGCCAGATCTTCTTTCCGTTTATTCCTAAACAATTATTCTTGAGAAAAGTGCGACTTACCGAAGATTCTCAAGCTTATCATTCAGGTCTGCTATCTCATCCTTTAAAATTTGAATATTAAAACTTTCTGTTTGATTGGCCGGCTCAATAGTAAAGGAAGTCTCGGTTTTGAAGTTCAGATTAACTGGACTGTCAACCGAATCTATCTTTTTGGCCAATTCTTTAACACTGGGGGTTTCACTTGGGGCTCGTGGAGGTCGAACTTCTTCAACCGGTTGGGTCTTCGGTAATGATTCGGGCTTCTTGATTGACTTTGGTTGAATAAATTCGGGCTGGTTACCATTCTGAAAAGTGAATTTGGAGAGAATGAGAGAGTAACAACAAAAATGAAGCGTTATAACATATTTTTTAACAAAAAAGGTGTTAATCTCCAAAAAAACCGATTATTAATAGCTAAAATACCTGCACCAGACGGACTTTAGAGGTAGATCGTTGGAAACGCTAGGAGGATTTAGATATCAATCTTGAAGCCACTTACATCTATTGAGGAAGCAGCCGAAGATTTACGGGAGATGGATGGGCGGCCGGCTAATTTCTCAACCGACGTGCTTGGACTCAGTTTTGGAGTTTGCTACAAATAATGACATTACAGGGTGTCACAAATAATCAAACATGAACTTACTACTCTTGAAGATCTAGCTGATGGTACTGATGGTTTTTTAAGAGAACTGGCTGTCAATTTTGACGTTTGTCTAGGCATTGGCAGACGTGATCCTCCTCCAGCCGCCTTTTTTACCTAAATCAGCATGACAACAATTTTCAAGCACAATTACGGTCTCTGGCCGCATGAAAACTCCGTATTGAGGATCACACTTGAAGTACTGCACTCCTTGAACAGATCCATCGTTCTTTCCTTTCTTTTCATCTAGTCTGATTCCAACCCAAACACCATCCGAGAATTTGGTAGCCCCGTTAAACTCAACTGTCCCAAGACCTTTCTCTAAACAATAAAATTTAGCGAATTGAAAGCGTTGTATCAGAAGACAAGTTTAAAACCTCAACTTACCTCCACAATCAACCCGGTCTCCCACCTTGATATCAGACATCTCATAGATTTTAATCGACCAGTTCCTCGGTCAAAATATCTTTTGCCTCCCAAATGGTCCCCTTGAATTCAAGGCCTTGAAGCACAAATTATTATTTTTTTTGTTTCGAGTTGCGCCCAACCCTCGGCTTGCGGCGACATTTTATACGATAAACCCTTTGCGCACCGAACATGAACGCGTACCAGTGACATTCAGATAAACATTTTTATTATCGTTATGTACAATATATTATCTTACTCATCAAGTTTAGCCGTTTTTCTTGTAACAAGAATCCACGAAAGAGTTAATGTCCTTGCACGGTGCCTTGACAAACGTCTGGACGAATGCACAGTTGTGTCTGACCCATTTCTGTGGGTTTGTGACTCCAAAGATTTTAGCGTAACTGTTGACTTTGCGACAATTTTCCGCACTCATTTGCAATGACTTCTTCGGCTCTGGCGGAGGAGCACTGCGTGAGCCCTCTGAAGAATAATAGGATGATTATTTACAAATCGCAAAGTGATCATAGTCGTGTTTTATAAGATAGTTTTACCTTTACTCGGTGATGGAATATATCCATGCTTGGAGTCAGCCAGCCCTGCCCCTTCCTTGACTTGACTAGCCTGAAGTAACGTGGACAAGGGCAATGGGTCCTCGGGCTCGAAGGTTTTACTCCCGGCAGTCCCACTTTTGAAAGATCTGAGTTTATTCTTCGCATGAGGGCTCTCGAATTCCCTTGAATCTTCTTCCAAAGACAACGGTGCTGCCGCCGCAATCGGTCGATATTTCTGAAAGTCATGGTGCGTTAAGAAAGGAAAAAGATTCAAACCGAATATCGGTATCTTCTTCGTCCAAATCGTGGCATGTCATAGTCGTCGTAATAGGCTGAAAACTGACGTAAACTTATGTGGCCGTATTTTACCTGGAGGTCGGAGGAACTTTCTCCGTCTAGGAATGAAATCTTCGTCATCGTAATCCTAGAAAGCACAATGAATATGACATAACTCTGAAATATGCAAATTCATACCTCCAAACTATCGTATCTCGGCCTTCGGGGACGATATCTTCTTCTCCTTAATGGGCTGCAAACATTATATCCTCAGGTTTCTTGCACTTACTCCATTATTGGGGTCTCGAGGAAAGAAAACCTGGCGTTATCAATGATCGTCGACGATTTCATGGGCTCAGTGAATTCCATGTCATCAGATGACATGGTGGAAGTTAACGTTCCATTTATTTCTTCGGCGGTCTCTGTATCCAACATGAACATGGGGACCATTACTGCAGTTGTAGTGATGATGGGCATGGATGTAGATGTGGATATATCATCAAACATCTTGGGATCATGGATAAAAGGGCCTTCCTCGTCGCCCTCCGAGCTGATTATTACTTTGTTCTGGATAAGAGATTTTAAGTCATAACTGACGACCAGGAGACGTTATTCATTGGATAGAACTTTTCTCTACTTACATTGTTGAGTTTCTGGATACGTAATTTTGACTCCATTGGAGCCATACTTCTAACCGAATAATTCAACGGTGAGTTTGGAGTTGTAACCGGCAAGAATGGAGAGAAAAGATTAGCAGTTTTCCTGACCTTAGCCCGATTTGAAAGTTTAATCGGATGGGCAGTGGTCAAGCGGTTGATTGGAGGTATCGAAAATCGACCACTTCGAATGTTGGTCTCATAATCTTGCGGATCGGACAAAGGACCAGAGGAGTCTGACGCTATTCTGGAACACAAAGCAACCTGAGTCAAACACAAAAAAATATATACTACAGTAAGCCATTCTCATCGACGGTTCCGATACAAGTCTGATGTACGCAAACTCACTTGAGTTCCTTAAATTTGTCCTTAATCTTTACCAAAAGCCTTTCGTAATCTTCCAACACTTTCGGTGATGCCAACACATTATGTATCAAGAGTCCCAAAATTAACAGATTCACCAACATCTGAAACAAGCCGAAGATGTAAGTGATCCAGAGACAGATTGCGCGTATCAACCGAAATGAAGGAAGGACGAGTATTTACAGTGCCGGAAAAGTGAGTGTACAAACATTTACTTTCCTTCCCATCAAAACAAATAAAAGGGAATCTGAAGATGGCGAACCTGTTGAAGGAGAAGAATCTCTGACCCGAAATTCGGCACTTTCACTCCAAGTAGGGAGGTCTTTGTTTTCCGTAATCTCTGAAATCGTCGGAGTCAATCGTTACAAAATAAGAATCAGAATAAAAATGAGAGTAAGATGGGGATGAATTGGGTGAGTTTAGCCTCGATTCGCTACCTTTGGCGGGCAATTAAAGCGCCGTTCTCAAATTGAGGAATCTGGATGCATAACTTCGGATTGAAAAATCAAACATTATTACTACCATCTACTTCTACTTTGTTTTTGTGAACTGCAAATAGTTCCGTAAATAATTAAAATAAATCCAAAAATTTCTAGTCGGTGTTCATTGGACGGTTCATAAGTCAGTGAAATAACAAGTAATAATCAGCCTTCAGTGAATATGTTTAGATTCTGGCCTGCATGGCTCCGTTTACTCCGATCGTTTCTCCAGTGATGTAACTGGCACTGGCTGAAGCGAGGAAAGAAACGGCTCCAGCGCACTCTTCGGCTTCTCCAAATCGTCCTAAGGGTATCAGCTTCTCTGTATATATGTCAGCGGATTCTCCTCCAGTGATTGCCTTGGAGAAATCTGTTCGAATGATACCTAAAAAATGAGATAAGTTTTTTTGAGAAAATCACAAATGTAATTACCTGGGGCGATGGCATTAACTCGGATATTTCGGTGGGCCAAAGATTGACTTAGAGATTTGTTGAGTCCAATCAGGGCCGACTTCATTACACTGTAAGCACCAATCCCTTCCAGAGGGGAATAACCGGCGACCGAAGAAACAAAAACAATAGAAGCCTCTTCCGACTTCTCCAGATGAGGTACCGACTCTTGAGCCAACAAAAATGCAGACCGTACCTAAAAAACATGCAAAAAAAGTTAAACGCATACATTCACAGATATCAGTTTCTCCCATTGAGCTTGCGAACAACCAGTGATTTCTCCGAAGTGAGGATTAACGGCGGCATTTGATACCAAGATGTCTAGTTTGTTATACCGGTCGATGGTGAAGTCGATGAGCTTCTTTCGGTCAGCATCAATTCCTACATGGGCAACACAACCAGCACACTCAACGCCATCCATCTGGAGTGCTTTTACTGCTTCCTAAGCATAAAGAAAACACATGGCGACCTCTTACCTCCACATTCCGTTGTTTTCTGCTGCTGACTACAACTTTTGCTCCGTCCAGGCCCAATCTGCGGGCTATGGCGAACCCGATGCCCTTCGTTGAGGCGGTGACAATCGCGACACGCTCGGTCAGGAACTTGAAACTCATCCTAAAAAGTTGGGAATTTATTTTGGGCATCAATAATAGAACACGAAAATTTACGGACGAAATAAAAAAAATATATGCTACATCGTTATGTAGGCATTTCTGCACTTGTTAACCACCGAAATGAAATCGTTTCACAATTCGAATGAATCGAAAAGCGAAGTTTCTATCGAGAAAAATATATCAAATCATGATAAAACCAATTTTTTCGCAGATGACAAGACATGTGAATTTCAGCTGATAAACGTCATATCAGAACGTCGGGAAAATAATCTGGATTCGCCGCGCCTAGAAATCTCCCAGCATTATTTGCGACGGCTAGACGCGGATGTTTGCTGCACAACGAGGCGAGACATTTTGCTGCGACAAATCCACATTATTTTCGCGACAGACTCATGCGTCTCTACATCTTTTCCATGCTTACTTCGCGTGAGATATAATTTTTTTTCATCTTTGACTTTATGTAGGTCCAGTAAAATCCTTTTTTTGGACAAAGACCTTTTCGTTGAACGGGACTCAATTTTCTCACCCATAAATGCGCGAACAACCTCTTCTCCTTTATTCTCACCTTTTTTTATTGAAAACCCGGAACTCAGACGGTATGCAAATGAAGAAAAAAGGGACTCTACTACAAGGTGACAACCCACTCAAATATATGCCCGTTCCTTTATATTATACTTGGACAAAGCCTTACGTTTAGAGAACCTAGTCTAGCACTGTTAATAGTAGCCTTCATTTTTGATCTTAACAGATCTTCTATATAAGACATGGGAAGAAAAAGATATCGGACTTATGAACAACGGCTGGCGGCTAATTGGCGAGAACGCAAACGGATGAGTGACATCTACAGGGCATTTGAATTATTGAGGGATAAGATACCGGTGGAAAATAATGTTCGTAAGCTGAGCAGATTAGAACTCCTCAGGTATGTTCGAATCCACATGTAATGGGGATTTTCTCGAATTAAATATATCTATATAAAAGATTTTAGATTTGCTGTCACATACATCAGACAACTAGAGCAGCAACTTCTATAATTTCAATATTATAACGGATATCTATCACTCTTCAAACTTCTAATGCCTTCATAATATTATGGTTTAAAAATTGTCAATAAACACAAAATTTACAAACAAAAATTGCGGGATAAATGAAAAAGTAGATTCGCGACGGATATATCCTTCAGAATCGATTCCATGGGTGATCGCCGCAAGGATTACCCATAAGGAATCAAAAGAAGAATACAAAGAAGGAAATGGCAAAATGCCAAGCCATTGGCATTCATTGTTTTCGTGACGGATACTTTTTTAGGGGATTGTATTATATCTAATTTTCCTTGTCAAGTCCCAGATATCAGAGATACTCAACAAAAAATCGAGAAAGTTACTACACCTCGACATGTATTTGGGATCGTGTAGATAGATCTATGTGATTGCGGACCAAATTAGGCGATAGATTTCTGACAATGGATAATTTATTGGGCGTTATTGCCATAAGTTTTACGACAAAAGAAATTTATGGTCTAAATGGAGTTTCACTCTGTCCAGTTTCCATGATCGGAATCCAATAAATTTCGAATGCGACGAAACGGCGCAGAAGTTATCGGGATTAGTCCAATATATTTCCATCGACTTATAAGTCGATGGAAAAAAAGTCGTTAATTCTTGTGGCGATTCGCAAATTTGAATTTGTTGAAGGGAAACATTATCCGTCCCAGCTTCCCCACAGCCTGAGAATTTTGATTTTCTCGATTTATTTTTTGATGGCTGATATTGCGTCATTGTTTTTTGATGTTATTTCCTGGGGCTGAAACGTTAGAGAACTGGTTGACGGGTCCAGATTCAGGTACACAGTGTAATAAAAGATCGGAATTACCTAAACTGTTTTGTTTTTATTAGTTCTGTTTTAACCATTTTTGAGGCCCAACTGACTTACTATTGCATAAAAACATGCTTGTAATTACAGTTGAATCGCTTGAGTCATACCTACCTACAGAATTCGGTTTTTCACACCGGGAATCGTTCGCGCAGCGTTTTTCGGGTCATTTCCGCGATCTGTGTCGCAAATGAAACCAGTGTTTTTCAGAAGAAGATATCGAAGACGTCGTCGGTTTACGCCATCCGAGTGCTTCGCGGATTTTTTTCATCGTGTTCAATCCGTCGGACCTCAGTCTGGTCACGAGACTTTTCTAACTTTAGTTAGTCTTCTATTTTTATTACCTATAATTAAGTTGTTTGTTTTCCACGTGGCTCTTTTTTTATTAAACATTTCAGATAGATCCCCGGTTAAAACTACTAAAAAGATGCCCAGCCAAGGCGGAGGTGCGTTTTAATTATTTATTGTTTTTGATTTTTTAGGTCTGTCCTTGTATAACAGTTTGAGCCGCTCGAAGGACGTCTTTAAACCCAACGATTCAAATGAGGTCAAATTTTATATCTGTGGCCCCACCGTTTACGATTCTGCTCATATGGGTCATGCCCGAGCATATCTATCTTTTGACATTCTTCGGAGGGTGATGGAGAACTACTTTAATTATAATGTGAATTACGTTATGAACATCACTGACATCGATGACAAGATAATCAAGAGAGCTCGGCAATGTTTTCTATTCGAAAAGTATTTGAAGAAAGACAAGGAAGCGAACGACTTGATCAAGGATGTTACTGAAGCTTTGGTTTTGTTTAATGAGAAAGCGGAGAAAGAGACTGACAAGGATAAGAAGAAGATGCTCACTGAAATGGTAAAACTGATGGTCCAGTTAGTCACCTTTTAGATTACCCGAGTCAATGATACAGTGAAGAAACTTGAGTCGGATGTTGTAAAGGCCAAGGGCGAGTCGAGTAGGGACCAGTTTGATCAGCTTTTGATATCAGCCAAGGATATTCTCTCCGATTGGTTGGATTCCAGATTCGGCTCTACTGTGAATGAACTCTCTGTCTTCTCGAAGTTGGCTCGAACGTAGGTTTTGCTGCAATAACAGTGTTGAACTTTCAGGGGTATATAATATGTTTTATTTTTAGCTTCGAGAAGGAATTTTGGGATGACATGAACAATTTGGGCGTGAAGGAGCCGAGTGCTGTCACCAGGGTCAGCGAATTTATCCCAGAGATCATTGAGTATGTTCAAAAAATTGTCGACAATGGATACGGATATGTGGCTAAGGATGGCTCAGTATGTATTTACTTTTCATTTGATTATTTTTTTAGGTATATTTTGACACCGCCGCCTTTTCGGAAGACCCCAATCATTCTTATGCCAAATTGATGCCCGAGGCATTCGGTGATACCGAAAATCTTCAGAAACATCTCAGGGAAGGAGAAGGGGAACTCAGTCTGGGTGCTGATAAAGTGTCTGTAAGTCTTAGTTGTGATAAATGTAATGAATGAGTAATAAATTTAATTATTCATTCGTTTCCAGGAAAAGAGAAACGCGAGCGACTTCGCTCTATGGAAATCGTCGAAGGAAGGGGAACCATTCTGGTCTTCTCCATGGGGGAATGGAAGACCTGGATGGCACATTGAATGCTCGGCCATGAGTACAGCCATTTGCGGACAAAAATTGGACATTCATGCTGGTGGATTTGATCTCAAGTTTCCCCATCATGATAATGAAATCGCGCAGGTCAGTGGATTTTGATATTATTTGACGCTTAGACATCTCGTCTTCATTTCCATTAGATCACAAAAACACTGTTTGCAAAAAGAAACATTAAAATTTTCGAGAAATAAGAGTGAAGAAATAAGATCGCAACGGTCATTCCGAAGCAAAACGTTAAAAACACATTCCTCACTTTTTTTGAAAAAATAGAATGGAAAAAATGAGGCCGACATGAGAAAAAAGCTCGAGAAAGCAAATTTAGCATCTTTTTCAAAATCTCAAAATCGGTCTTATTTCTTCATTCTTAATTTTCAACAAAATGACATATAAACAGTTTTACCAGGGTTTCCGTTGGGGGCCATTGGCGTCCGTGGGGGCCGGTGGTGCCGTCATCCTAAAATATCATCGATGTTGGGCGTACATGATACGCTGACACTATTATCTTCAACTCAGAAATTTTTACAAGGAAAGTACTTCTATGGGGTATGGAGTTCCAGGTCGGGACATACGGTAGTTGTCAGCGAATTGTCAACGTAACAAAAAAAATTTACATTTCGCTGACAATTACTGTTTATCAAAAAATCGCAAAATTTTTCTGATTCAGAATATGTATAAATTAGCTGTACAATTTTGGTGTGTCAACCAGGTTTTATCAATAAATGCTGTGTGGCAGAGCGCTAGATGGAGAATCCGGTGTGGATCCACCCACGGGTTCTATCCCTTTTGGCGCAGAACTCCGGGCCGGGCTTTTAATGTTTTCCAGGTCCGCCCGGATGGCAGCGATGCTTAATACATGCTAACAAACAATCACTTACAATTTCCTGTAAAATACGTCACGATAACGGATAAGTTGGACATTTTCTTTTTTTTTGCATTTTACCTTGTGCACCAGTATTGCGCGTTAATTAAATCCACCTGAGGCAATTAAACGCAAATAAGTTCCAATAAATCCCCGGCGTATTTTTCGGAAAAATTGTAGGTGATTGTTTTACATTGACCAGCGAAGTGTTTTTTATTTTTTTAGTGTGAGGCCTATTTCAATTGCGATAATTGGGTGAACTACTTCCTACATTGTGGTACTCTACGAATCCAAGGCTCGAAAATGTCCAAATCGCTTAAGAATTTTATTACAATAAAGAAAGCGTTGGAGAGTTACACGGCTAGACAACTTAGGATCTTGTTCTTAATGCACAACTGGACTGATGTGCTCGATTACAGTAATGCTACCATGGAACATGCTCTGCAATTTGAGAAATTGTCCAATGAGTTCTTTTTGAATGTCAAAGATCATTTGAGAAGATGCTGTTATAATTCCGATGATGTAAGTTTCAGTATAACCGTGTTATTTTTTCAGTATTTCTCTAAATTTGAGAAATCCGAACTAGAAACAAAGAAGTTGATTGATGAAGCCAAAGAAGCCATTCATTACGCTCTCTGCGATTCGGTGGATACAAGGACCGTTATCGAAAAAGTTAGGCAAATCATCGGCTATTGTAATCTCTATTTGAAGGAAAAAGTAAGTACTGTTGACAGAGGAAGTACCCCAAGAGCGACGCTTTCATTTAACTTTGCGTAGGCCTCTGAAAATTTTAGCTCACACTTTCCAGGGGTAGCCAAAATTTATGCCAAGTTCAACCAATATGAGCGTCGCACTTGGGGTACTTCCCTTGTGAGTTTTAATTGTATTTAGGAAACAAATCAAGTCGCTCCGCGTGTTAAATTGTTGAGGGACACCGCCGTTTACATCACCTGGTTGCTCAAAGTATTTGGAGTTGCTCCTGAATCCGAACAAATTGGATATGGGTCAGAACAGAAGTATGTTTTTAATGGATTTTCGTTTATGAGCTTTTTTATATGATTATCATTCGCTTGCTTCAGTGGGGATGTCCGAGGTTTCGAAGAACGCTTGATGCCGTATTTGGATGCCTTTGTGGAGTTCAGGGAGAAGGTCCGGGATATCGCAAAGAGGGATAAAATTGTGGATATCTTGAAGGAATGTGATCGTCTCCGGGACGAAACCCTTCCTGAGTTGGGAGTTCGTTTGGAGGACAAAAACAACCGAACTTGTGTGAAATTGGTGGATCGCGTGACACTATTGAGAGAGATTGAACAACTAAAGGCAATGCAGAAGGCAAAAGAAGAAGAGAAAGAAAGGAAACGACTTGAGAAGGAGGCCAAGGAAAAGGCCAAAGCCGAAGCTGCGAAGATTCATCCCAAAGACCTGTTCAAACAAGGAGAATATGCTGGAAAATTCAAAGAATTCAACGAGATTGGCCTGCCCATCATTGACGCTGAAGGCAACGAAGTGTCTAAGAAACAACTCAAGAAGTTACAGAAATTTTACGATGATCACAAGAAAGTATACGAAGCAGCAACAAGACAAACGGTCTAGAAAGTTGGTTACTGTATTATCTCCACAACGGGTTCGTGTCGCCATTTGGCCTGGTTCTTGTTCACCCGCCCTTTTTTCTTTTTATCGTTGTTATTTATTATTAGCTAAAAATTTTTCTGTGTTTGCTTTAACTTTTATTATGTCCCATGAAAACGGTAAATGCCTCAGATTCAACTTTCGTTTCTTTCCCGAGTTTTCCTTATAAGAGAGTAAGTTTTGAGATCAGGGTTCGAAAAAGTTACTTTCATTGTGATTCAAGTCTCTTGCTGACTAGCGAGTTAATTATGTACAGTGTAAAGAGTAAAATGGGAATAGAAGTGTGTCCTCATCGCATCTCATCCTTCCGAGTGATGACTCATTCCAGAGTACGAATGCGGTCCATTGCCAGGGAACTGAGAGTCGATGAAAGAGAGATCGATCTGCTGGAGGGGCTGAGATGGCAGTTGAGGTCTGAATCCGGCACCCAGAAGACTGTCGACATTCGTATTGTCCAGTTGGCTGGTCGAGAACATGGTCACAATGTCATCACTCCTGGAAGAAAGTCAAATGTTGGACAAATAGATGTTTATTAGATGTAAAACAATATAATAAATTAATTTTTGCTGGGAGGGTAGGGATGAGATCCAGCACTTACATGTCCATTGAATTCGAGGACTGGAAATCTCCGGGAGACCAGTCGATCTTGCTGTTGTTAGACATGGGCGATGGGCTCTCTCCGCCAATGTTCATTTTTCTGCGCATTTACTCGTTATTATTGGATGGAGAGTGAACTTACCCTGTCTTTGCTACCATCACAATCTGGGACTGGATATATCCTGTGGGAGACTCGGACTTAGGCCGCTCTTCTCCCTCAAATACTCTGAGCATATTCTCTTTGTCGTGGTCTGGGTACAGATACCTAAAGATCAATTTTTATCAAGATACACCCATTCATTACTACCTAATGTTCTGTAATTGAGGACATGAGGCGATTCGCTGAGCCAGACTTAGCTGATCCAGGTCCTTTATGGTGAATGGGGCCAAATGGAACGGGACTTTCTGTCCATCTTCTTCGCAAACAAATCCAATGCTCACAGCTCCAGTCTGAGTGTCGGAGAAACGGAGGAGGAAAGTGGGCATTGGGGACATACACATTCTACTGGATGCATCATTCTTGGAGATGAATCCGATCAGCCATCCCTCGTCCCAAAACTTCAACAGTTTTTGTTTAATCAACTGCATAATCAAGAAGAACCATTCCCAGAACGAGAAGTTTACATCTTCTCTGAGGTTTTGCTGCAAATTAAAGTATCCCTTTAAAGTCATAAACATACTTTGGCAAATCTGTGGAATGTGATTGGCTTGGGTTCTGGGCCGGGCTGCATAATCAGTTTCTCAGCCAAATAATTCAAATCTGATTCATTGAGAGGTCTTCTTGTGCCGGTAAATAAATTAAACTTGTGTCTTAAGACTTGGCTCAGATCTTTCCATGTAACAGCAGCTACATCTTCATTGACTGAGGTCCGAGTCTGCATGAAAAAATTAATTTTTCCGCTTTTGTTATTCAGTAAATACATCAAGAAACTTACAACAGAAGAAAAAGCCCTTTGCCACAGAATAACTCCTTGAGCATCGCAGTCCTGAGATCCATGAACGGTGACCATCAAAGGCAAGGAGAGAGTCCAAACATCAAATTTTCCCAGGTTGCCCAATTGGAATGGAGTGATATGGAAAAGAAGGGCGTACTTCTGATCGGTCGCTGTTTGTACATTGAAGCTCTTGCAATCGCCCTGAATCCCTTTTGGTGGGGGCTTGCGATGAGCAATTCTGGTCAATTTCTACAAACGAATTGATAGCAGTGGCCTTGTTCTTACCGAATTGTTGAATTTAGCTGACATATGCCCCTTCTCGTCAAAAGTCAACTTTTCAAAGTCGTTGCTAATGGAACCAACGGTTTTTCTGTAAGAACTTGGACAATTCACAATGAAAAGATGACTTACATGTCCTTCTCCGCCAGCTGACTAACACTGAGGAGCCTGGCTTCTTCTTCTGCGACTATCTTAACAGTGACATTGGCATTGACAAGATGTTGTTTGATTCCCAATTTGTCCCCAATGAGAAGTCTGACTTCAGCCACAAACTTGTGCTGAGTTTTGAGGACAGGGTCTGGTTGAACGGCGACCACGAAGGATTGAGAGACCAACATACACAAGAGTTTTGTGAGGGTCTCATGGATGTGAGATAAGTGACTGATATGGGTTTGGGCCGTGTTATCCGACAATTGCGGGCTCCGACGGAGAAGATCTAACTGCCAGCA
The DNA here is from genome assembly GCA_904066235.2 of Bursaphelenchus xylophilus. Lineage (NCBI taxonomy): Eukaryota > Metazoa > Nematoda > Chromadorea > Rhabditida > Aphelenchoididae > Bursaphelenchus > Bursaphelenchus xylophilus. The sequence goes on from CAJFCV020000004.1 coordinate 5,470,930, forward strand.
AGCAAATGTGCGAAGTTGCCAATTGTTTTCACATAACATCTCAAAACTGAAAACGGGTAATCAAAAAATATAGATAAAGGATTAACGAAGCCAAAAAGGACAAGCGTTAACGAAAACTAAACTGTTAATAAACCAAATAAAAACAAACGTACTCAGGAAATTCAAGTCACTTCACAACATAAACAAACTTCAAAAGTAAGAATAAAGTCCCCTACTCCATCTGAATCTCGTCCAATTGGAGATCCCGATTCTCAAATGGGACTCCAATCTGAGATAACTTCTGGCGATTTTTCCATTCCAATAATCTTTCATTTATTAGAGTACTCTGCAACCTGGCGATCTGCTGGATCCCTTCGTTTAGTCGTTGAGTCTTTAATTAATCATATTATTAACATCAAGTACAGTACACCTCTCGCGTTCAAAAGTTCGGACAGTTCCCGCACGGTGCGAAAGTACGGGTTTTAATTTATCGCCGCGTCCAAATTGGGGTTTGTCGAACAGGCACGTCGGTCGTGCAAACACAGAGAATTGCGGTGACAAAATGCGAAAAATCAGAAAGATGCACAGTGCGGGAATTGGCCGCTGTTGAGCGCGAGTAGTAATAAACACAATTGCTATCACTTACCAAATAGTTGCGTCTCTCAGTTAATTGCTCATACAATTGTGAAGTCCGTGACTGCATTTCTTGCATTGAATTCTGAGCATTCCTCAACTGGTCGATTCTCTGACTTTGCTCCAGTTGGCTGATGGCCAGCTGAAAGCGCTGCAACTCGCTTAGGTCGTTGACGAATCTCCCTTGCATGTCTTTGTTCTCCTCCCAAATGTGTTGGCATTCTTTGGTCAAGCCATGAAGGCTCATCTTCATCTCTTGATAGTTCATTTCTACCCTAAATCAAAATAAATATTCAACAAAGGAAGCCGAATAATCAAATCTCGAAGAAAAAGAAGCAATAAGTATCAAATTGGGGCGAAACCAATGCTTAAATACCCCGACTACCGTTATTTAGTTTATTACCAATAACAACAAACAACGTAACAAAAGGGAGAAACACTTTAACAAGTCACTTTTTCGATGACAAGACCGTCGTCCATCCGTCCTCTTCTATTTGGGTTCTCGGTTTTCTAGTTTTCGCAGGTTCTTCGGTCTAAAAAAGATATTTAAACGATCGTAATGGGTGTTATAGGATTTAAACTTCACTATTCATCGAATTTGGGGAATATAAATTCAGCGAATATGCATATCAATGAAAAAAACATCCCGCACTTACTTCCATCTCTTCCCCGTCATCGGAATTCTCTGCTTGCTCATCCTCTTCGTCGGCTACTGTCCTGGATTGCTCTTTGGCCTGATTAACTGTTGATTCATCGGGTAATCGGTTTACCAAACTCTGTGCCTCTTCCAACTTTCCTTTAAGAATAAGATGCGTAGCTTGAGCAAGAATATCACTCATCTCAGAGACACTTCCGTCTTCCAGAACAAGGTTGAAGGTATCGTTGAAGGCATCGTCCAGCCAGTCTTCTATCACATACTTATCCAGATCTTTGGTCTCCAACAACAACAAAGCCAGTTCGTCATGAAGCCTGAAAGTGTAAAAAAGTGCTAGAAGATGTATATATAATACCGCCAGTCCGGAACAGATTACCACTTCTTTGATGTCAATGAATGCCTACTTAATAAGGATTTTACTGGGAAAAAACTTTGCAAAAGGCCGGGGAACGAGAGGAACAAGTGACGGTGCAAAAAACGAGGAAACTCGACGGCCCCCACGGCCAAATTCAGTTCTAATGGCGTTTTTGGTTCATTTACGGGCGGCCAAAGTGAATATAATTTTAGGAATACAAACTAGCCCTCGAAGGAGAGAGACTTATAGCCCATGTAATTAATTTAGTCAGCCAAAAACTTACAATTCTCATGAGCGCCAAAGCATTAAAGTGCGGGTTTCCGTCAACTGAAATCCGCGGGCCCCGGGGCCAAAGTCGCGCGAGCAGAACCCCAAAAAAAAGGCTGTTTTGAATACTTACCCATTCACACTTACTTTACTACAAACCATGTTTGCAATACAACGCCAGACTATAAGAACTTCGAGAAAAGAGCGCGGGAACTTTTCAGACCCCTAATTATTTAATAGGAAAACGGTTTTTTAGAACGGATTAAACCCTGTTCGGGGCCCGTGGCTACATGAGATGTGGAACATCCAAACGACAATACCATATAAAATTTCAAAGCTTATCGAAACAAACCACTTACAACAAGTTTAAGGCCTTGGTTTCGCCACCAGCTGACTGATTAGCCAAAGCCAGCTGATAACCCGTCCAGGAGGCCAACACACGTTTCACCAGCGCCTCCACATAGGGCTTTGCTTGGTCTCGACTCATTTTTGAACAAACGGAGAAAAGGGGAGTTCTCTCGCTGAAACAACAAATTGTTACGTAGAGAAGAAAAGATACATTCGAGCGCGCTTATGCTGTTCATATCACGTTGGGAAGGGACTTTATGTAAAATGAGGAAGAGAGCCTTTGTCCGCCGCGTAAAGAAGTGGGGATTCTCGACGAATAACTAAAATTACATGGTAAATGAAGAACTTGACGGAATCAATCGAAAAAAAGACAATTGATAAAAGTGACGACAACACTTGACCCGAGTCAACTTTATCCATACCTAACCACCTCGCAAAGTAGTTTCAAATATTAAAAACATGGTTTGAAAAACATGTGATCTTAAAATAAACGTGTTTTAAGAAACATAAAATTCCTTCCAAATTATGGATGAATTAACTAATTTATTGGTTCAATCGAGACTACAAAAACCATGCTTATCCTGGAACAAAACGAATTCCATGCGAAATATGGCAGTAAAGTTCTAAAAAACGAAAAACAATGAATTATTCAGGGGTGGTCGGCGGGCCGGGCCGGCCCGGCCCGGGCCGGCCCGGCCCAAACGGGCCGGCCGGCCTCAAAAATGGAAATTGACAAACGGGCCGGGCCCGTCACGGGCCGGGCCGGGCCGGGCCGCGGGCCTGGGGTTTTTTCCGGCCCGGCCCGGCCCGTCTAAAATACAATGCCAAACCGTTGGCATTCATTGTTTTCGCGCCGGGAAAATTAATTGATGTTGTTATAGTTGCTGTTTCTCAAGTTCTAACACGTTTACAAGTCTATAGTTCCATTATAGAACCACAAAACTATCACATTGATCCTTTACTAGCTAGATCAACGCCTTTTTAGCCTCAGTTTAGATCCCGAGCCTGGGCGCAGTTCGCAGAACCCTCTATAGACGGGCCTGCACGGGCCGGGCCGGGCCGGGCCAGGCCCGTCACGGGCCGGGCCGGGCCGGGCCTGGAAAAAGACTAGACGGGCCGGGCCGGGCCGGTGATTAGACGGGCCGGGCCGCGGGCCGAAAATCGGAAAAATAGGGTCTGCTGACCACCCCTGATTATTACCCAATGAAAAAACTTGACTCGCCGCGTCAACTCTTTTCATGTAAATAAAATTTGCGCTCATTTTTTGGAGTTTGAAAAGATCGCTCAAGTTTAGCCAACTTCGGGCTTCAGAGTAGGTAAAACTATCTGTACACGGTTTCAGATGTCTAACTACATCGCTTCGGCACAGAAGCCGACGGTGGTAAATGGTGCGGAAGTGGGGAGATTCAGAAATGAAAAGGAATTGGATCTGATCATTGCAAGAATCAATCGAATCGAACTGTTGCTTGTTACAGAAGAAGGGTTGAAACCTCACAGGGAGATTCCTATTTTTGGTAGAATCGTTATTATTAGATCATTTAAACCACTGGGAGAAGTATGTTTGGGTTTCTTCATTAATTCAGTTTTAGAACAAAGATTTACTTCTAATCGTCACCAGTAAGTACCAAGTTTCAATTTTGGCGTTTGATGCCAATGGAGAAGTTATAACTAGAGCTTCCGGAAATGTTGCCGACCGCGTATTCCGTCCAGCCGAAACGGGAATTTTGATAAGCATTCATAAGAGCGGGGCAAGTATATTATAATAGTCGTATTAACCCATTTTTTAGTTGATTGCTCTGAGATGTTACGAAGGAAGTCTGAAGATAATTAAATGGAACAACAGCGGAAATTTGGTATCCTTCAATCTTCGGCTGACCGATGTTCAAGTGACAGATTTCGGTTTCCTGGATACTCCTGGGAGTAAGTCAATGTTTTGTCTTATTTATTTTTTAGAGGTTCCATCACTTGGATACATCTACCAGGACGCTAGTGGGCGTCATCTGAAGGTGTGCAGGCTAAATTTGGAGGAGAAAGAGCTGAGTTTGGATTGGACCCAAGAGAACATTGAGTCCGAAGCATCTCTTCTAATCCCCGTTCCTCATTATGGAGGTGTTATTGTAGTTGGGCAGGAATCCATTTCGTACCATAAAGCTGCCGGTGTCTACACAGCCGTGTCCCCATTTTTATTACATATGGCGGAGATCTGTTGTTATTGTTTGGTAGATAAGAATGGAGAGAGATTGCTACTGGGTGATATCCACGGCCGGTTGTTCTTGTTGGTTCTGCATACGAGAGAACAGGATAATGGAATCGCTGAGGTTTCGGATATCAAGGTAAGTGTTTTGCAATTTTTTTTGTACATTTTAGGTACAATTACTTGGAGAGATCTCGATCCCTGAATGTGTCGTATATCTGGACAACTCTGTTATCTTTGTTGGATCAAGAATGGGTGATAGTCAGCTCATTAAGATCTTGCCAGAAGCTTTGGACAATCAGCCGACTTCTTTTATCGAAGTTTTGGATTCTTTCCCAAATCTTGGTCCAATAAGAGATCTGATTGTGATCAACAGTGATGGGCAAAAGCAAGTAGTGACCTGTTCTGGTGGATTCAAAGAGGGATCTCTAAGGATTGTCAGAAGTGGTATAGGGATCGATGAACAAGCCACAGTTGATCTGCCTCGCATCACCAATCTTTTTACTCTCAGATTCAACTCCAATTTCGATAATTATTTGGTCGTTTCTTTTTCGGATGTCACCCATTTATTTAAAATTGACGGAGAAGACCTCGAGGATACTAAGATTGAAGGTAAGATTTGTTAATGCAATACCATCTCGATTTAGGATTTGAATTGAATAAGTCGACCATATTTGCGGGTGTTTTATTTGATGGGAGCATTATCCAGATATTCGAAGACACACTGAACTTGATTGGAAGAGATGGCAGCTGTCTCTGTAAAGAGCCTTTCGAAGATCTTACACTTTGTGATGTAAATTTACGCTCGGGTCAAGTGTTGGTTTCAAGCAGAAATACTTTGTTCTATTACAAAGTAGAGAACAATAAGTTTTCCAAGGTGTCCAGTGTTGACTGTGAACGTCAGATATCCTGTTTGGCTTTGTCTAGCATCGGTGAGTTTAATTTCATGATAGGAAATTAAGCATTTTCTTAGAAGAAGACGCCCCCAGTAATGTTTGTGTGGTTGGATTCTGGGTCGGAAACCTGGTTTCTATGTTCACAATGGACAATGACACCTTAACTAAAGTTCGCGACTGCAATCTTCCTGGAAAAGTACTCCCTCGTTCCATTCTGTTGACCAAAATGGACAATGTGATCTATCTTTTGGTGGCTCTTGGAGATGGAACTTTGTTTTATTATAGCGTGGATCCTGTGACTGGTGAAACGGCCGATGTAAAGAAGGCTACATTGGGAACACAACCATCTAGACTCAGGAAATTCCTTGCTCGGAATGTTGTGAATGTGTTCGCTTGCTCTGACCGACCAGCTGTTATTTACAGCTCCAATCAGAAGCTGATCTTTAGCAATGTTAACTTGAAGATGGTCACTCAGATGTGCCCGTTGAATGCAGAGGCTTATCCCAACAGTCTGGTTCTCTCTGATGGGGAAAGAATGTTTATTGGTGAGTTTAGGATTACTTCTGGCATTCGTTATTAGGTGTCATTGATGATATTCAGAAGTTGCACATTCGCTCTGTGCCCTTGGGCGAGAGTGTGAGTAGAATTGCCTATCAATCAGAAACAAATTCTATTGCTATTCTAACCCAAAGAACGGAGGTAGGAATTCTTATGAAGACATCAGTTTGGTATCTTAGAGAATCCTCCCCAATGGAGATCGCCAAGTCAGAAACTCGGCTCCTATGATGTGTGCCAATAGAACAACCCAAGCTCCGATGACTGGTTCCATTGTGACATCATCGAACGAGGAAGAAATGGATGCCGTGCAAATCCATTCCCTCTGTCTTCTCGACGTTAATACCTTCGAGATCCTTCATGTAATTGAGATGCCCAGTTGTGAATTCCTGGTATCGGTTGCTTCGGTTAAGCTGGGAAATTGCGAAAAACCTTTCTTTGTTGTTGGAACTGCCATCTTCTCTCCTTCGGAGCCCGAATGTAAACAAGTGAGTATTGTTTAATATCACTTTTATTTTGATTTTAGGGACGGATTCTGGTCTATGCCATTGATGAGCAAAAGTTACGCTTAGTGAATGATAAAGAAGTAAAGGGCGCTGTCTTCTCCATCTCCACCCTCAATAATAAGCTGATCTGCTCCATTAACAGTTCGGTCCGTCTGTTTGAATGGACTCCTGAAAATGAATTGAGATTGGAGTGCTCTTCTTTCAACTTCATCACAGCTCTCTACTTGAAGACAAAGGGCGATTTGGTTCTTGTTGGGGACATTATGAGATCGATGACCTTACTCACTTACAAATCTCTTGACTCACAATTGGAAGAAGTCGCCAGGGATTACAATGCAGAATGGACAACCGCGGTTGAGATCATTGACTCCGACACAATGATTGCTGCCGAGAATGCTTATAATCTTTATGTTGTTCATAAAGAGGTCCATCCAGAGTCTGATGACGAGAGAACGAAATTTCAACAAACTGGCTACTGGTATCTGGGAGAGAATGTAAACGTGTTCAGAAGAGGATCTCTGCTCACTTCCAACATGGATCCGAGTACTTCCTATTCGAATCCGGTCCTGTTTGGAACAGCTGATGGGAGTCTTGGAGTAATTGTCCAACTGAAAGAAGACGTATTCCAATATGTACAGGCCCTCCAGAAGGCCATCACGAACAATGTCACTAACTGTACTCGAATTGCTTACGACAATTTCAGGAATTTTAATAACGAGAAGAAGGTTGAGAAGCACTGCGGATTTGTAGATGGAGATCTGATCGAAGGATTGGCGGATATGCATAGAGAGAAGTTAAATACTGTCGCCAAAGACATGGTCGAAATTTATAAACGTGAGTTCACGGTCTAATTTACCCTTCTTTTAGATGAAACAACGGCTGATGACATCCTCCGGTTAGTCGAAGATCTGTCCCGATTGCATTAGACCCTCAAATCGTATTATAAATCTTACAGTCTTGTTAAGTTTGATGTTATAAATCCCTATTTCTTACAAGGAACGTATTTTTACGGGGTACAGTTTATAGATGGAGACATACTATAATATATTTCAAAAAATCGCAATTTTTTTCTGCTTCAGAATATGTAAAAATTAGCTGCCCAATTTTGGTTTGTAACCTCATAGGAGTAAATACTTTCCTTATTAAATAATAAATTTATTTTTTGTACAAACCAAAAATTTGACAACAGGACTGGGATTGTAGCTTTTCATTGAGGAATTTTAGTGTGATATGAGCGGCGACTATTTCTTTTTAGGGGCACTCAACGGTTGTCCCATATCCTTTCCTCTCAGTCTAACTCCCAATGCCCGTTCCAACTTGGTCAAGACTTGTTGGTTTGGAATGGCTTTACCGTTCTCATACTCTCTGACGACTTCCACTTTTTCATTGATGCGCTGAAACGGAAATAAGCGATAAGAAGTTCTGAGTCAATAACGAAAAACAATCAAAATGACGAAATGCACCCAGTGCCGCAAAATATCCTTTCAAGCTGCATACATACAGTGCTCAGATCTTTCTGCGTCCATTCCTTGGCTTGTCTTGCTTGTTGTAAGGCCTTACACAAATCAAGAGCAACCTTTTCATGTTTTAGCTCTTCGGTTTCTTCGTCTAATTTTAAGGTGTTCTTGTCCGTTTTATGCTGACGATTAGACCCGGCAAAGTGCTTCTTATTGGTTTCCAGTTCAAGACCTCTACGTTGAGCAGCGTTCAATTCCTAAACAAAAATTGAAATATACCCAAAATGAAATACTACTTACAGAAGGAGTTTTCAATGACTTTGTAGTTGGACCTCGCTTGGTGAGAATGGTGACCGTATTCGGGTCGGTGTCAGATTCCATACGTCCCATCTTCGACATCTTGACTTTCTTGTAAACAACAAACAAACTTCTTTCTTCCGCGAAACGAAAAATTAATTGTTGAAAGTTGGTGAAATATTTTTTGCGAAGAAAATTCGCGAAGTGGCATAATGTTTTTTCGTGTTGGGACGCAATCATTAAGAAGGATTCCACAAATTCAAAACGGGATCCTTGCATATTCCGTGAATTATGTAGAAACACCGCAAGAATTTCAACGTTCAAACTAATTAGGAGAGAAGAGAATTAACACCCGAGAGCATCCTGACATAATTAAGGCCGACATTTCTGCGCCGTAAGCCTTCAGGGGTTGATTAAAAGTTGGCCCGGATGAGAAAGTCAGTTAATGAATGTGTTCAAAACAGTTTCATTTTACTTCAATTCTTTTTTTGATACTATATTGGGATGATTCTACATGCGCGAATTCTTTGAGTCACTTAGGTTAATATAACAATATATTGTACTTATATCCTTGTATTATACTTGACTTCTGGCACTTGGTGGAGGCACGCAAAAACGAAGGAGAAAGCGAAGAAATCCTGGGAATGGGACGCATGCATGCTAGAACCAATGAATGTCGCAAAGTCAAGTAATTGCCTGTAAACGGGGAGATCTTTGAGCGTTAACACGGCGAATATCCCGGGTAATCTGGTTAACAACCTCACTTTGTTTTGTTAATGTCATTTTGAGTAGTATCCAGAAAGTCGTTTCTGTCGTTTCTTTATGCCCCAACCTGATTGTATTAGGCATTCCGTAATTGGGGTCCCTTTTGTCATACCAAAGGCACTCCTGGCGACTTGTATACCACCGTTAAGGACGGTCAATTGTTGTGTAATTGGTGTCTGAATGCATGAAATATTAATATGGGCCCTTATAAGGTCACTCTTTTGTAAAGGGGTTGATTTGAATACGGTAATGGGGTTTTTATTTCTCAGATTTCCTAATTGGATGCACCGATGAAGTCTCGGTCGTTTTATTTTGCTCATTTAAGACGCCCTAAGGCACTTTTTCTCCGACTTTCTTTTTGTTGTTGTCTTCAAGCAGCCCACGACATAAACACCCGACATTTACATCGCGATAACTGCATTTCCTGTTTCCCAGAAAGGTTGAAAAATGATGACTTGTATACGAAGACAAAGCGAATAATAAAAACAGTTTGTTTATGCAGTACCCTGTTTACAATACTATTAAGAAACGTATGATTATTACAACTAATATTGTCTAGAGGGCTTTCCTAGTGTCCGAGAAGCAGTTATTAGTATTGCTTGGCAGGCAGTAGTACTCTTTACCAAAACGATATCCGATATTAAACGAGCGATTCTTTATGACCCTGACTGGCCCTATATAATACTTTGCGCCTGTTTCTTTGTTGCATTTTTGATAAATGTTCTGGGAATTTAATTGTAATCCCGAAGTCACAAAGTAAACTAGTTTCTTTAATAATGCAGCCAGAGCTGGCGGCTCTCTGATCCACAATATTCTTGTGTAATTTGCAAGTTTTTCCTCTCTCACATTTTGATGTGTTTTGTTTGAGGTAGGGACTATGTAATCAGCGATTTGAATTCGATAAAGCCTTATTCGTTACTTTTTAAGCCGCTTTGGCTACCTGAATATTGTAAGAAACCAGAAATTTCATAACATTTGGTCCTGTGGCCATCGCTTACATGTTAGTACGGGCAGTCTTCCACGGTCCATAGCGTTTATTCCAAAAATAATGTTCGAATTGACTAAGGTTCGTTTTAAAAAGTCGCGAATATTTTAGGAGGCAGATGTAATTTGAAGCCTTACAATCACAATCTTTTTTCGCTGGTTGTGACAGTAAATCGGAATTATTTTTACTTTCGCGCATTTTTTTCCATTACATAGTATAATTATTAGAAGTGAGCCCTTGTTATACCACTTGCAATGTAATTGTGCTGCCCTTTGCATACATTAATGGTTGTATTGATTTAGTGTTTAATTGTGATAACCTCTACTTCCATTATCTCTTATTTTAATTGCGATATGATTGCATTAAAAATAGAAGTAAAGTGGAATAATCTCGAGAATATTGATGGAATTAGAAGGCCAGAATTCGATTAAAGCTAAATTTCAGTGAGTCCTGAAAGCGAGAGGAGGTGTAAAGAGAGGAAAGGAGAGGGAGGAGCGATGTTCTGAGATGTTCCGCACCCTGATGACAACTCCCGAAGTTCTTAGGTAGGTCCAAATATCAGTTTTTGTCAAGTGTAATGCCCATCTCTTCAGTTATCTGTTAGCATTATGTTCCCAGACACTGTTGTGTGTGTTGGGAACGGTGCTGAACATCGTATGTCTGTTCGCCTTTATGACCGCCTTCACTCACGCGTACTATCGGAAGACATCTCTTTTGATATATCTGGTAGCTCTCAGCATCTGCAATACCTTGCAGTTGACGCTTTCCGTATTTGTCATCATACTGCCGGCCACAGAACAGGTAATTAATTATAAACTTTATAGTTATAACCACCACTTTTGTGACGGTTAAAAAATCAATGGCGATTGATTTCAGTTTATGGATGACCAACAATATCCTTATGAATACGAACTGCTAAGATCGTTCAATAACAGAACCCTTTCTATTACATATCCCTTGCTAATGTCTGCAAATTATGCTTCGATTTGGATATTGACGTTGATCTGTGCCCAAAGATACCAATCGATTTGTCATCCCAGTTCCCCATGGAAGCGAAGACTGAGTATCTTTAGGAACAGTAATCTTTGTGTGGGTGTGGCTGTGATTCTCTCGTTAGGTAAGTAGCGTATCTGCCCAATGGCGACCTTAGACTCGTTGTTTAGTATGCAACCTGCCTCGTTATTGGGAATTACACGGAATCCGTGACTATCTTCTATACAAGATCATCCAGGAGGGAATCATCTACGGTTTTGTTGTATACGGCGCCCCCATGACTTTGCTCATTTGGCTCAACTACAACACCATAAGGATTGTCAGACATCATGATGTACGTATAACTCCGATGACTCGTGCTTTAACATATCTTTTCAGGATATTCCCCTTCGCCCATCAGCTGAACACCGGACCGCATTGATGACCAGTTCCGTGTTTATTTTGTTCTTTCTGTGTACAACTTTGTCTGCTTCCCTCAGACTGATAATGTGAGAGACGCCCCCAGGGCATGCCATTTTATTATGACGTTGTTTTAATTAAATTACTCTTGTCTGTTTCAGAATTGTCACGGAACATTCGCTGAAGCATCTGGACGATATTTGGTTGGTGGATTTGAGCAATCTGCTGATGAATGCGAATGCCATCACCATGCCCGTGGTCTGTTTCATCTTCACTCGGGGCTTCAGGGATCTCTTCTTTGTGATCAGATATCCGGCCACAGGAGCGTCGTGTCCTCGTCGCTTCTTGTCATCCAGTCTTCGGAAGAAATCGAGTCAATTCTTGCAGCCACTGACTTAATAATATTCGAATATTACTCAGATGCCAACGTCACTGCATTTGCAAGTAACAAGGACAATGTAATCATGAATCATATCAGGCGATGCCTACTCTCGGAATCTTGTAATTATTGAATAAACTGAAGGAATGCGAGCGAATGGGCATTTAAATGCATTTATCACACATCAGGGGACACTAATTAATTTGCGCACCGCACTTTTTACTTCAGGTCTGACCTTGCCGCCGATCGTACAGATGGGCCCTCGAAAAGCGCCAGATAACGACGCTTTATGCACAAAAAAACGACGGTATTCGAACCTGCGAAAAAACGTGTGCCATTCGCGGCCAGGGAATAGCTTGGCCCAGATGGGTCGGCGACGGATCCGGGACATTACAAAAGAGGGGTCCCGGAACAATATTTTTTGCAACATTCGAGCGGGGATTGGGTTGGGGCGACTGATAGGAGGCGATCGCGACGCTTTTTATCAAACATTTCGTCTCTTTGGGCAATACGTAGGCCGCTGTTGTAACCAGCCGGTTTCCAACATTCCCAATTAATTCCCTTTAGGGTCAAGGGGAGGCTATTCCCGAGAGGCGGCTAAATCGTCCGTCAAAAATGCGGCAAATAGTTCACTGTACACCTATGCCTTCCACCTTGACCATCCTTCCCCCCGTTAATTAACAACCTTGATCTCCGGGGTAATAAAACTTTTCCACACTTTTGGTTGGGTGTAACCTTAATATCCGCCGCCGTTGAGAGAACGGGTTTGTCTTCTCTCTTGGCCTTTCGCCTTTATCTCTATGGCCCTGGCCTTCTCCCAATCGGCCTCGATCTGGCCCATTCAATCGGCCATAAATTATGTGACTTTGCGGATGAGAAGGGAACGTTCTCTTCACTTTTAGGGACCGTTTTCTTTATGATTCATTAACTTTGGCATGGTCATTTCACTTTTCTATTGAGTTTTTTTTTTTGTAATTTATAATAAATCATACTGTAATTTTACCCAGGAAGGTTTGAATAATATTTAATCATTATAAATTACTCTTCCTTATCGTTTCCCAGGTTTTAATCTTTGTTGTCTGGTCAGTAAATCTCGATTTTTTGGTTTGTCTAAGTACTGTATTTTCTGAGAACCACCACAGAAAAAATCTTTTTACAATTTTTTACCTGCGCAGTTCTACTAATTAATCATCATTGAAAAGTGCAAAGACCGTTATGCAGAACGTTCCGTAAACCGTTTTTGTTTATAGATAAAATAGTCAAAGCCGATCTTACAAAAAAATCTTATCAAAAATGAGGGAGATACGCAACAAACGGTTGCCTGTAATGTATCATCCAGTTTCGCGCCAAGATAAGTAACTTGAGTTAAGTGGACAGACGGAATGAAAGGGAGAGAAAGCGGGTTACCTGTTTCGACGCCGCCCGCCCCTCGTTGGGACCTTCGCGGTCCGCTTTCTGACCTATCGCTGGTGGTGTTACCCTATCTTCATATCGGCACTGCCACAGTTTTTGTTCGCTTTCAGCGCGTCCATTCATTACGAAAACATTCTGCGAACTTTTTCTGGGCTACTTTTATGGCCCCGGACAGAAGGTGACATTTGGGGCGGGAAAAAAGACATCTGGAAGGGAAGGGATGACTCATTTCAAGACCATACTTGTCGGCCTTTCTTTTCATCAATGCGCGAAAGTACCGTATAAGACTGTAAAAGATACCAAGACATTTAAATAGGGTAATTTTTGATCATGACTATTTCGCTTGTATTTACTATACTTCTAAACTCTAAACCCAAATACTTCTTATCGCCGCATTTTCCGTTCTTATCGGCCATTCTTATCGTTCATCAGTAAGAGTTTTTTTTGCAAAATTCATGTATGTTGTTTATTTTGGAGGCGTTACCTTTAAAGTAATATAAGATAATTACATTCCTCGGCCTACAAACGAGTCATCGCGCTCCTACCCGGGTAACCCGTACTTAATAATCTCTCTATAAGAAATGCCCCAACCTTTTTAAAATTCCATTTTTGTGGGCCAAAATGAATCAGGCCCGGTATTGTACGGCAAGCAAAACAAACGGGTCTATTCTTGCCCATCGCTTTCTCGCGGGATCTTCTGTTTGTCCTTTGAGGGCACACCTTCAAAGTCCACACTGATTACCCACGCTTTCCTTTCTCTGACCTTTCTTTTTCTGATTTGGACCATATTTTAGTCCCGGCTTCAGCCAAACTTGGATCTGTAATCGACGAGCGATCAAGCCCTAAGGCCATAAGGCCCCTTTCTCTGCAGAATGGCGGGAGAAACGCCGCCTTTAATAACTTTCTGTAAATTGTAAGTAAAACAAGTTTCAAAGTATAAGGGCGCACTTTTTTCTGGCATTCTGTTGCAAGGAAAGAGTAGTAGCCGTTCATTTGGCAAACTGCGCCCTTTACTTTAATACAATTCTGACAGTTCATTGCTTTCAGTTTTATACTTTCATTATGCCTGTATTCCATTCGCTCGGCGGAATTAGCAGAAGAAGAAGATCTATGTTACGATCGCTCATGTTATCCAGCCACAGGCAACTTGTTGATCGGTCGAAAGGACAAGATCAAGGCCTCTTCGACTTGCGGATTAGCTGGTCGTGAACGTTATTGTATTGTCTCCCATCTAGAGGATCAGACCAAATGTTTTTTCTGTGATTCTCGACAACCTTGGAAAGAGGGAGTGGAGCCCAACAGAAACAGCCATCGCATTGAGAATGTAGTCACGGAGAATTATGCAGACCGTGCCAAGAGCTGGTGGCAGTCCAAGAATGGAGAACAGAATGTCAGCATCCAGGTGGACTTTGATGAAGAGTTTCATGTGACTCATTTCATCTTAACTTTCCGAACTTTCCGACCAGCAGCCATGTTGATTGAACACAGTGCAGATTACGGAAAGACCTGGAGAGTCGACCGGTATTTTGCTTATGATTGTGGTACCTCTTTCCCTGGTATCCCTGAGGGACCTCCGAAAAAGCATGGAGACGTGATCTGTTCGTCAAAATACAGCCATATCGCCCCTTCATCGGGTGGAGAGGTAAGTGTTATATAGAAGATACGAGTTTTGTGTTTAGTTAATCTACAAAGTCATCTCCCCGCATATTCACACTAATAATCCATATGCTCCTGAGATCGCGAATCTTTTGAAAATGACCAATATCAGGTTTAATTTCACCAAACTGCACACTCTCGGTGATGATCTTCTTGATTTCCGACCAGAAATTGATGAGAAATATTACTATGGTCTCTATGAGATTGTTATTCGAGGATCTTGTTCATGTTATGGCCATGCCCAGAGATGTATTCCCAAGTGGGCGGCTGATGATAAGGTCCCGGATATGGTACATGGAAACTGTGAATGCACCCATAACACTAAAGGAGCCAACTGCGAGAAGTGTGAGGACTTTTACAATGATCTTCCATGGAAACCGGCTATTGGGGATCAGCCAAATGAATGCAAAAGATGTAATTGTAACGGCCATGCAGCTTCTTGCCACTTCGACGAGTCTGAATACGTAAAATCTGGTAAGAAATTTAGGTCGACGACCTTTAAATTACTGTAGTTTTGGCAGATGATAATTTTTGATCCTAGGAAATGTCTCCGGAGGTGTCTGTGATGATTGCCAACATAATACTCAAGGAAAGAACTGTCAGCAATGCAAGCCTTACTTCTTCCGCGATCCCCGTCGTCCCATCGATGATCCATACACTTGCCAACCTTGTCAGTGTGATAAAAGGGGGTCTTTATACGAAGGGATTTGTGAAGGAGAACAGGATGAAGAAAAGAGCCTCGTTGCCGGCAAATGCTACTGCAAACCTAATGTGGATGGGCCCAAGTAAGTAATCAGTGTCGAGTAGAATACGTCATTAAAAATTTTACAATAAAAACAGCTACTTTCAGCTGTGATCGCTGTAAGAACGGATTCTGGGATTTTCAAGAAACCGATCCTAATGGATGTAAGGAATGTGGATGTAATACTCTTGGCACGGTCGACAATCTTGGATGTGATAAATACACAGGAGAGTGTACTTGCAAACAAAATGTAGTGGGAGAACGTTGCGATACCTGCAAGCCCAATCATTGGGGTCTCTCCAATCACACCGATGGCTGTCAACCATGTGATTGTGCGCCTGGAGGATCTCTAAGTTCTCAGTGTGATGTTGTCACTGGTCAGTGCCAATGTAAAGAGCACTATAACGGAAGAAGATGCAACACCACCGAGAGTGCCTACTTCTGTCCAGCCATTGACTATCTCACTTTTGAAGCAGAGAATGCATTTGAAATTACATCTGGAGAAGTCATTGAACGTGAAGAACATCCGTCACAATTCAAGAGCTGGACTGGGTCTGGATTCGTTCGTGTCCGAGAAGGTACCAACATAACATTTGTTGTTGACAACATCTTGAAATCTGGCCAATTTCATCTAGTCTTCCGTTATGAACTACCCAACGTAAGTTACGGTCCAAAAGCTCTTCTGGCTGGCGAAAATTCCGTTCTAAACTATTGATTGCAGGATGGACTTGGATGGGATAACATCATGATTACCATCGTCCGCCCTTCCAACCCATCTCCGGACGGTCCTTGTGCCAACAGCATTGAGTCCGACGACTTCTTAATCGGTCGCCTCGTTCCACACACTAATTTCTTCGAGATCAACCCACCTGTTTGCTTGGAAACTGGAGTTCGTTACGAAATCCGAGTGTTCTTCGGCCAGAGATCGGGCAACTATCCAGATCTGAATGCTCAGTCGCTGATCGATTCTCTGGTCCTTGTCCCTCCAACTGATTCGCTGAGCATCTTCCAAGGGTCTCACGACGCTCAATATCGCGGCAGTCTCTTCCATCAATGCCGTGAACTTTTCCTCCGGGTTGCCCCGAAGAGCCATGTCTCTAAAGAATGTTCCGATTTGATTTGCCAAGTAAGTGGAGAAATTGTTGGCCAGGGAGTGGCCTGTGAGTGTGATCTCACCGGATCCCTCTCGACTATCTGCAATCCAAACGGAGGTCAATGTGAATGTAAACCGAACGTCGTTGGCCTGAAATGCGACAGCTGTGCTGTGGGTACATACGGGTTTGGCCCCTCCGGATGTACTCCTTGTAATTGTGATCCAGTCGGAGTTCTTTCCAATGTATGCGACAAACAGTCTGGTCAATGTGAATGTAGAGAACGGGGAATCACTGGAAGACAATGTAATCAATGTCAGCCCGGATTCTGGTCGTTCCCTGATTGCAAAACTTGTCAATGCAATGGTCACGCGAATCTCTGCGATCAAGAACATGGTGCTTGTATCGACTGCCACAATCATACCACGGGACACAACTGTGATCGATGTATTGATACGTATTATGGAGATCCTCGATTAGGAGTGAATGAAGCTTGCAAACCATGTCCTTGTCCTGGAGGTCCGGGATCTGGAATACAAAATGCGAATACTTGTTATCTGGACAGAAGTACAATCGAGTCCACTTTAAAATGTAATTGCAAACCCGGATATACTGGCGACAGATGTGACGCCTGCGAAGTCAATTATTGGGGAAGTCCAAGAGAATTGGGAGGCCAATGCGTCAAGTGTGATTGTAACGAAAACATCGACAGGTCCATTCCAGGAAGTTGTGATCCCAAGACTGGACATTGTGTTAAATGTTTGTACAATACTGATGGAATTCAATGCGAGAACTGCAAAGATGGATTTTTTGGAGATGCCAAAACAAGAAACTGTCATCAGTAAGTTCAGTCCTTCACAAATTAATTTTTTTCATCATTGTCTAACGATTATAATCTTAGATGCGTCTGCAATTCCCTTGGAACGAACACGACTGCTGGGTCATGTAACAGAGTGAGTGGCCAATGTAATTGCTTCCCAAATGTTATTGGACAACAGTGTGATCAATGTGCCCCTCAACACTTTGATCTGGCCAGTGGAAAGGGATGTCAGGCATGTGGTTGTGATCCACAAGGAGTAATCAGTGGTCCTGATGGCAACCCCCATCTAGAATGTAATGGTCTTGACGGGAAATGTGTCTGCAAACCGGGTCGTGGAGGTAGAACTTGTTCTGAATGCGAAGATTACTATTGGGGGAACCCTTTGACTGGGGAATGCAAGCGTTGCGAATGTGATCCAACCGGATCCGCCTCTTATCAATGCCATCGGAACAACGGAACTTGTATTTGCAAACCAGGATCCGGCGGTCCTTTGTGTAATCAATGCGCCCGTGGGTATACTGGCCAGTGGCCTCATTGTCAAGCCTGTGGGGAATGCTTCGACAATTGGGACAGAATCTTGACAGGACTCAGAAATGAGTTGGATGGACTGGTGGAAAGGGCCAACAACATCGAAGACACTGGCGTCTCTTCTGAATACGATGAGACTTTCGAAAAAATGGAACTTCAAATCGCAGAAGTCAGATTACAATTGGAAACCGTTAATATCTCCAAAGAAGACGTGGAAGGACTCAGAAAAAAGATCGATGATCTTCAAAAAGATGTAGAAGACGCAAGGTCGAGGTTGGCCGAAAAGAACGAGAGAGTTGTCAAGGTCGCTTCTTCCGTTGATTTGGCCGAAAAACAAGTTTCCGATCTCAAGGCCAAGGCCAATAACTTAACCAAGTTGGCAGAGAATCTGAGTGCTGAAGCAATGGAGATCCGTGGATCTGATACTAAGGTAAGTCTGCCATAGAAGTAATGCATATTGTTTAGGGAGCTTACGAGATTGTGAAAGAGTCAGCCGAAAAGGCCCAACAATCCCATGTCTCTATCTCCCAGGCCATCGACAAGATCACAGCAGCCGAAAGCGACAGAAACAAGGCGGCGGACATGATGGAACATCACAAGAATGAATTCCTCCAACAATACGAGGAGAATAAGGCCGCGTTGGAAGAAGTTCAGAAGAAGATCGAAGAGATTGAGGATGCTCTACCTGACCTTAACAAACAAGTTTGTGGGGGTGAAACAGCCGGTTGCGATGAAATGTGTGGTGGTCCATCCCCTGAATGTGGCAAATGTGGAGGAAGTTCGTGTCTCGGATCTGTCTCCAAAGCCCATCAAGCCGAAGAATTCGCTCGGGAAGCACGGGAGAAACTTTTGGCAAAACAGAAGGAAGCCGAAGAGGTAATATACAAAAAATAACTTTTACTGGGATGGGTTTTAAAACTTTTTTAACTGCTTAGTGGCAAAAAGTTGGTGGTTAGTTGTTTATCGTAGGGTTTGGACGGTGTAAATACCCGAGGTATATGTCCGGGGGTAT
The DNA here is from genome assembly GCA_904066235.2 of Bursaphelenchus xylophilus. Lineage (NCBI taxonomy): Eukaryota > Metazoa > Nematoda > Chromadorea > Rhabditida > Aphelenchoididae > Bursaphelenchus > Bursaphelenchus xylophilus. Next base: position 5,489,855 of record CAJFCV020000004.1, read on the forward strand.
ACCGAAATTACCGAGAAGCCAAAAATTTTCGAATATTTGTGGAAATTAAGAGTGAAGAAATAAGATCGTTCCGAAGCAAAACGTTAAAAACGCTTTCCTCACATTTGTTTCAAAAAATCAAATGGAAAAAATGAGGCCGACATGAGAAAAAAGTTCGAGAAAGCAAATTTAGCATCTTTTTCAAAATCCCAAAATCGGTCTTATTTCTTCACTCTTAATTTGCAACAAAAGAGGCCGAAGAAAGAAATGTTAAGGTACTGTCGCGCGAGAAAATCCATCGAATTTGCACAGTGCGTTTTTTCGCCCGCGCCGCTGCGGCCTCCCATTTTTCTACTAGCGACATGCACGAGCACCCTATGACGTCGCCGAAAAAATTCTACGGACCTTATGGCACGACTTGTGCCTTACCATTTTTTAAACTAGTACGCTGCGAAAATTTTTTAGTTTTTGTCATTGGTGGGATCTGTGGGGCTCGGTCGGGCTGCGCACGCTCCTAGTCCAAGGTCTATAAAGTTGCCTAGTCAGTACCTGCAACAAGTGCAGAAAAGAAAAATTCATAAAAATAATTACTTTTGCTGATTTCATTCATACGTTCTTAATTTTCGAAAATACCCATATTTTGGGTATACATATTTTTATGAACGTATAGACCCACGAGGTGAAAATTCACCGTTTTTCCGAACCCCAGATTATCGACGCAAATTTCTTTTTGCAAATTATTTTCTGAAAAAATACCGGATAATCTCCTCATGGTTTCTTTATCAGTCAAACAGGCTTTTTGAACTCACATAAGTTTTCTGCAAAAATCGAGAAAAACATCTCCGCCCAGTTGGTGTTCATTTGGAATGTCTGTCTACCGTATAGTTGAATCTTTGCGGGGCTTTATATATAATTTATGATGGATAGCATTTGTGATTCGGAAGTTACATTTTCCCGATTTCCAGCTGCAAAAGCGGATACGAAATTCGCTCCCCGAAACCGATGCAGCCGATAAATCAACTTCTGAAGCCCTCAGAACGGTGGAACAAGCGGCAAAACTGGCCAATCACACCAAAGAAGCCCTGAAGAAACAACTGGATGATATCAAGAAGTTCTTGGATTCTGAAAGAACGGGCCCAGAACAAATCCAAGCAGTCATTGATGAGATCTTGAGTGTTTCAATTCCATTCACTGAAGAACAAATAAAAGAAATGTCAGAGAAGATCCGAGAAAAGGTCAAGGAGACCAAAGATACGGACCAGATCTTGGCCGAGACCTCAGGCAACAAGACATTGGCTGAGAACCTTCAAAGACAGGCTGATTATGCCTCTCAACGTGCAGCCAAGATCCACAACACAACTGTTGCAATCAAGAAAGCCTTGGCTGATGCAGACCAGGCTTATAATGAGGCTCAAGATATTCTTACCAAGACCGGAGAATCGAATGATAAGATCAGTTCAGATCTGGAGCAGGCTGAGACTGAAGTTGCGACTTTAGAAGATAAGGCAAAGGAAGCGACAACTTTGATCAACGAGTTGCAAAATAAGACAGATAAATTGAAGGCCGAATACATCAAGATCACTTCAAATTCAAAATCTGCTGGAACTTCGGCGGACTCTGCTTTGGAGATTGCTCAGAAAGTGGAAGCAAGACAGGGGGATCTGAAACAAAAGTATGATGAGGTTGAGAAATTGTTGGAAGACAGAGTTAGCGGAAATGAGGAGAAGAGGGAAAGGGCTGACAAATTGCACCAAAGAACTACTGAGTTACTGGCAAAGATCTATAAACACAACTCTGATGCTGATGGTAGGGTGCTTTTTTAGAATTCTGCATTCTCTCCTTATTTAAATTTAATCATAAAATTCATTTCAGCGTTGAAGAAAACGGCGGATTCTTTGGATGTGGAACTGGTCAACTTCAGGAACAGTGTGGATTCTCTGAGCCGTCAGATCGATGAAGTGGCCGCTCAGATAGAGAAACGAGTGGAGTTCCACGCGACCTGCGACGCCTGATCGGACTGAATGAAATGTGATGTCTCTAAAGTAATATTCTACTTATCTCCGACTTGTCCCGAAGTCGATCAGTGCCTTCCCTTCGCCCAGTCCCGAGTTATTCCCAGATGTTTTTATATGGCATTTGCTTTAAAAGCCTTTAGGCCATCTTCTTTCTGCCCTCAGGTGTAGATCCGCCCTTCCTGGATCTCTATAATTATTATTGTGTTTGTAACAGTCCTAATCTCTTTCAAACTTTTTATTCGATTACTGCCATCATTTCTTTGTTTGTTATAAAGTTTTTTTGACATTTTGAGATAATTCCGAAGGGGTTAGCATCTTCAATTATATTGACATAAAAGAACGCCTCAGTTCAATGAACGGTCGCTGCGAATGTTTCTTCCACCCAAGAAGTTTCTATTTTTGTGGTCTCAAGTGCAAAAAATTGTTGGAAAAGAATTCGGCCTTGGTTTAAAGCAAACGGTTGTAATAACTTCTGATGGTTTAATTCAAGGTATCTACCAAATCAAATATCTAAATTAATGTAGAATGATGGATATTATTAGTAGATGCGATTATTTCTGAGATGCCCTTGGCCACTAATTCAGCGCCGTTCGATCCAAAGCGATAGCTTGTATCATGCAATAACCACAGCTCCCGAATTTAATAAGTATATTGATGCAATCAAGGATAAGCTAGATAAATATAAGAGCGGAGAAACTCATTTGGAGGGGAATGAAGACATCGGGAGATGGGAGAAGATATTGGAGAACAGACTGCGATTGGAGAAGACCTTCCATGATCTGAAGCAACTCGATGAACTTATGAAAAGTAAGTTTATTGAGACCATAATTATTATAATATTTTTCAGGCAATGATTCTCTCAAAGACTTGGCTGAAGAGGATTCAGCTAGATTAAATATAGAATACAATGAGATTCTGGACGATTTAGTGAAAAGTATAGTCCCGTTACAGCCGTTGGATCTATTGAGTCGATGTCAGATGGAATTCACCAGGTAAATGATAGAGAGGGAGTACTGTAGAGTAAATATATTTATAGTGGTGTTGGCGGAATTGAGTCGATGTATTTCGCAGAAGAAATAGTGCAGATGTACAATTGTCTGGCAGATAACAAAGGCTGGAAATGGAGTCCGTATCAAGTAGAAAAGGGTCCTCAAGGAGGAATAAGGTCGGCGATTATATCCCTGGAAGGAGAACAAATCTACTCGGCTCTCAGGTTCGAAGCGGGTGTTCATCGGGTCCAAAGGGTCCCTCGAACGGACCCTTCCAGAATGCACACATCCACTATGAGCGTGGCTGTTCTTCCCGTCCCCGAAGAGGTAAGAATTGTCGATGATTTATTCTATATTATAATAGACTCAAGTCCAAGTTCTCTCCACTGACTGTAAAACTGAGACCATGAGAGCTTCTGGGCCAGGAGGACAGAATGTGAACAAGCGATCTAGTGCCGTGAGGATCACCCACGTGCCCTCAGGCATTGCTGTTCATTGTATGGAAGAGAGATTTCAACATTTGAATATGCAGGTAATTTAAGTTATGGAGTAGGCACATGGCATGTGCCAAGGTGTACACAAAGTGAAGTCCTATCAGTGTAATTGCTTGTGCTGACGTGTGATTGGTTCCCCTTCTAGGTACCGTATTCTTGATGAACGTTTTTTTGCAGCTTGCTTACAAACGCCTCGGGGCAATCCTTCTGCAACAAAAAGTGGATGAAGTTCAATCCAAGATCTCGAGGGCTCGGAAACTACAAGTTGGAAGTCGAGCTCGGGCGGAGAAGGTGAGGACGTTCAACTTTCAGAATGATCGGATTACTGATCATCGACTCAAGTTGAGCGTTTCCAATGTCGATGAATTTATGCATGGAGGACCAAAATTAGAATATTTCATCAACGAATTGAAGAGATTGAATACTTATGAGAGACTTTTGGATGAGATCTCAGCTTCTTAGTCTTATTTTGAGAGAATTCGTTATCTACCGATGTCATATTTCATCAAAAGGTTATCGTAGGAATTACTTGTTGTTGTTACTGTAATATGAAAAAAGTTCGGTTCTTTTTTTTTTTGTTATTTTTATGTCGATTTATCTCAAATTTTTTGCTGCGATTGTTAAACACGGGACCATCGATTAGAAACGTTGAATTTTCTCTTTTTTCGATTCCGCAATATGAATTAATCAAGGGTTACGGTAACTGTACGAATCGCTCTCTTCGCAGGGATTGTGATCTGAATGTTTCATGAGAGCAGATCATATAATGGGCGCTCTTTTTGTATTCCATTTTTTATGTTTCCCTTCGGGCAATTGGCCAAGAATTTGGTCGCTGCGATGATTCCTTGTTTTCAATTGACATGGCTGCTTATGTTCGCTGATGTGAAGATCAGGTGAATGGTCCAGGGAGTCGGAGGAAAAGGAATACAGCGAGTGTTTTGAAGTTTGGGCGCAGGGAATTTGATTGTTTTTGCAGTAATCTGAGGGTTCAATTGCTTCTTTGTGGGAGGCTGATGCTCTTCTGTTTAGTGTTTAATATGGAGTTCTTTGTGTATGATGACATGCACGATTATCCGTTGATTAACATGTCCTTTGTACTCCCTCCTGTGTTCTTTGGCTCTCTGACCGATCTCCGATTAGTCTTTACTTTGATTTCAGAGTCGATTCCACGTACTTTTGACTCTCTGCTTCACAGAAGCCGCTGGTTTTTCTTCGATTTCGATGATCGGTTTTTTACAGCGAACGCCAGGGAAGCCGGAGTGTTCCCTTTTCTCAGGGCTCTGTCCATTCCCGGCTCTACCGTAGGCGCCGGAACCTTTAACCTTTAGACTGTTCGTCCGTTCTCTGAGTCGTTTGCACCTTCAGTTGGCGTTGTTTACCGATAAATTGCATTGTATCTCATGTGACCGAGACGGAAGATTATATTTTTGTGCAAATCACGAGAAAACTCTTCGGTTTTCCAATGTTATCAACGTCTTATCACTGCAGTTGTTCGCTTTTAATGATTTTTGCACTGCCTGAGGGCGCATTCCTTGGAGGTCCGGGCAGTGAGCAAACATCGCCTGCATAATTTGCATACGATTGCGTCATGATGATGACGACGATCACTCCTTCCTGGTTGATGCCAAAGTGATTCGAGAGCAGGCGCTACTGCAAGGGGGTTTCAACCTATCGATGGTACGAGAGCCCTTCTCTACGTATCTCTTCTAAATTTATTCTCTCGAATCCATCGCGATTTTTGATCGACTCTCCCGATTCGGTGGCGGACTTTGCTCTGATCTGAACGAAGAATAAATTAGAAACCAATGCAGAAGACGGCTTCTCTTATCGGCGTCACATTCTCAGAAGATTCTTCAGCCCGGGTTCACATGTCGTGCAGGTCGAAGATGTAAGGTCATCCCGTCGATTGATAAGAGGCTGCAGCCCACCACGCACGTGATCGTCGCACTGTTCTTTGCCCGTCCGTCCGCACTCTCCGTTGAAAAAAAAGAAAAGGTTTTCGAGTCGGCTGTCAACGACAAAAATGGCGACAATCCAACCGCACCCAGCCAGCAAAAAAGGGGGAGGCATGTGACTCCCCAAACGTTTAGACCAAAGTCCGCCATGTTCTGTTTTCACAACAGTTTTGTGAAGAACGGTGTGAGGGAGTGGATAAAGATCCTCTTGACTCCCGAACTCTGGACACAGAATAAGACTCTTGAGTGCAAAACGTGAACTCTTATCACTTTCCTCCATATCTCCGATCAAACGAAGAACTTGGATTCCGAAGGATGGTGGGAGAGAAGGAATCTGGAGCTGTTCTTTGAACCAGAAAACTGAAACAATCGATTACAAATAGTACTCCAATCACAGCTTGCAAATATCAATTAGAAGCCCCGAGGCGATTATGGATCGGAAGAATTAATTAAATCAAAACATTTTGCCGATTATTAACATCAGCGATCACTAAGACCATTTGCACTTTTTGCAAATTCACGTGATGAACTAATTAGGGAATGCGCGAGTCCCCCCCCCCCCTGCCGCACTTTAACCTTTACTCGAATTCATTTCGAATAATCTTTTTTGATAACTAAGAGAACCTTTGCAGACGCCGCACTTTTTATCTGTGATAAAGTTGCATTGTTTCATTTAGATGGCGCCTTTCTGTGGGATGGACCAATTACAATATAAAGGGATGACTTCAGAAGCCGGTTGTTGCTTCGGGATTAGATCCCGGATTATAACCCGACGTCCTCAAGGTTCGGTTTCACCATTTCGCCATTATTAATCTTTGTTTATAACCAACGATTATTCGCGGGAATTACTCCATTTTTTGCTACCGTAACCTGCGATGATAAGAGCTTCATATTAAAGATGACATTCCAATGGCGATGTGTAATTTGTACGCATTGTACTAGCCTCAGCGATGTCTCAGGCCGGTGCCTTTGTATTTTTGAGCTCTTGGTCATGCCAAACTACGAACGCCCCCAAGGCATCGAATGTTTTGGCGTAAGTCGGGGCGAGACATTCGTTCGCATGTTCCCTCCCCTCAGGCCCTAATTCCATTACTTTTTCTGCACTATACAAATATAATTTTTGGCCATTGGTCAAAGAGTTTCTCCCCTCAAATTGTACGCTTCAGAAGAAGGGAAAGAAGCTGTTTACCACAGAGTGCATTCATTCCTCTCGTTCGTTCGCCGGGGCGGAGTCTGCGATTAGTGTGATACGAAAAAGTGCGCCCGTAAAAAGTTGTTTTTGGCAGAGTGCATTCGTCACTTGGCCAAGAAAAACCAGGATGGGCCTGAGGGCATGTTTGCCTCGGGGCAAGCGAGGGGAACGAAGAAGGAGGCCAAGGATTGGGCGGAGGGGGGAGGTGGTCTGTTTGATCTCAGAAAAAAAGAACAACTCTTCTGCAGCAGCAAGTTTTGGCCGGTTCCGAAAATGGGTAAGGTTTTAAAATTGCATTATCCTCGCTGAAGATACCGCAATTACCGACTAATCAGGATTACTGTAATCCCTTCATATCCTGTCACATTTCCTATACGGTCCCCGAGCCCAGACCCCGGCCTCTTTTTAATGTTTTGCCCTTTCGACCCGCAACCCTGAGGGTATAAAAAGAGTATCGTAATTACCCACCTATTCATTACACCTTATGTCATGGCTGCATCAATATTCCTCCCCCTCAACAGGACCGAAAATCAATTCGAAAAGGTATCCTCAGGGAGTATGTATGCAAATTAGGGAAGAAATTAAGATCTGAAGGCCTGGAATGAGAAAGGGTGGTGACTTTCCGGAACAAACTGGGCGTTGTAGTTCAATGAATCAGAGATCACAAAGTAATATAGTACATGAAAAAGTACATGAGCTTTGTTCTCCCCGAATCCAGCCCTGTTTTGGGAACCTTCCATGTTCTGACGTCATCTCTCTGCTCGATCTCTGATCCTTTAAATTTTGTTACGCTTCCTCCAGTTTTTGGAGGTCTCATGCAGCGTCCGGGTTTTGTTTTTTGGCCGGTCTTTGGCCCTCCGGCTCGCCAAATTGAATTCCGCTGGCCAAAATAATGTCTGTCTGTCGGGGTCTCACCAATAAAGCTCTCTCTCGCTCGATCAATGTCTGGATCCAGCTCTTCTCCTCGTTCTGTTCCCCTTTGCCCACATCATTCCGTTCTTCGTTCTCTTCTCGGCTTTCGGCCAAGAATTGGAGCAAAACATTCAAGGCTTTTTTATGCCTCGGGGCGTATAAAAACGATTGTCTTGGGTTTTTGCTGTTTTCGAATTTTTGGAGAGAGGATTTCAAAATGCAAAACCGCGATGGACTAAAGGTTAGAGAACGTCTGGGTCTGAAAGTGCAATGTACGTAGCTTGTGGTATGTCCTTTGTGATTACAATTGACAGCGTCGTGTCACCATTCAGCTGACATCGCCTCTTTGCTTAATTTTACAAGACCAACGGGATTAGGGCTCCCACTTCTGGGGTTGATATTGTGATTAACATAACACCAGACCCTTAGGGCTGCAAACCCAGATCGTAGTCTCGCTGCCGCCTCTTTGTTTCGAATACAAATAATCTTTGGACCGCCTCCGAATCATTTGGCGTTTCTCCAGATTCCGAATCTATTTTTTGAATCTTTTTTTTTCATTTTTTGATCTCTGCCCCCTCGGGGTGGGCGGAGCCTCCACTTAAAGGGCTGACAAAGTCTATTCGCCGTTTTTTCGTATGAGAAAATAATTGCGAGCATTTGGGTGGACTCCAAAAACTGTTGGTCAAAGGTCTTGGGGGTGCCCTTCAAGGATTCCGCGTTCAATAGGTCTTTATATTGTGTTAGATGGTCTCTCTCTTCGATCACTTTTTGTTTTATGCAACCAACTTTCCGTTCTGCAACTTCCTTCTTAACGCGAAAACACCATCTCATTGTCTGGAACTGGGTCTTATCATGAAATGTTACGCAATCCTATTTCAATTCATTTCGTTTTTCTTTGTTTACGTGGTTTTTGAAAGTCGTGACTCTCCCGTTCCCTTCGAGTTCACGTGATTTCGTGGGCCGTTCCGAAAATACTTTTTTACTATGCAGAATATTCAAGAGCACCGCCTTCGGGTCCGTTTTGCAGATGGGAAAATAATGGGGACGGCTCTGGATATCGAATGACCCATCATCTCACCTCTGACCCGAATCTATAATAACATTATAATCGAAAAATATTATTCATATCGCTTATTTCGCGTCATTATTGTTGAGAAAGATGATGTAAATTAATTCCTCAGGTCTCCTTCAAGGATGACAGAGTCGCCAATGGTCTCGAGTTCTTCGAGTCAGGCCCTCTTTCTCCATCAACTCCAACAAAAACATTTCATGGACGAATATCTGCGACAGACATACGGTCAGCAGAAGAGTGATTTGATGGAGACTTCAGAGCCCTCCTTTGGTGCCGAGAATCAGACCGAGAACAAGATCAAATTGGAAAGTCAGACCGAGGAAGAGGCCTCGGCCATCTGGTATGTCAAGAATATTAGGCCAAAGGGGGTCAGAGAACGTTGTGTGGGGGCGGCGATGACGTTCTAGACGTACTTTTTGTGTGTTTGCCGAGCTCTTCAAATGTCAGGCATTCATTCGTTTGGCCCGAGTTTAGTCACATGTCTCGCAAAACAATACTCCGAACAGTGATCGCTTGGTCTTTTGTTGTCGGAGGCCTGCAAAAGGCCGCTCATACAGCTGTTTCTGCCCGATTACGTCATTGTGACATAATTAATTTAATTTTAAAACTTGTGTTGAGACCCTCCGGCCGTGCAAGATGGCCTTGACTAAATCAGCTAGAATACGGTAACAACCAGAGAGGAAAGACCTTGACTGATAAGGAGACAGTGATAGGGGAAGGTCAGAAACCAAACGCATCGCATCTCACACAAAGAATTATGCATTAGACCCACATTTTGGACGGGTTCCAGTCCCGTAGTCTGTGGACCCTATAAGACCACTAGAGAGAGAGTGTGCGGAGTGAGGGGAGGGCAGAGAAAACGGAACATTCCTTAAATTGAACTCTTTCCGTTTCAGCAGTGTGTGCAACGATGAGGCCAGTGGAAGACATTATGGGGCATTCACTTGTTTTGGCTGCAAAGGCTTCTTCAGGTGAGTCATCCATCCACATCAGACTTCAATAAAAAATTGCAGGCGAACAGTCAGAGCAAACAAAGTTTACACCTGCCGGTATGAAAAACAGTGCCAAATCGATAAAGGTACGCATTACAGAGTGAAATCATGAACTATCACCTCAAACAGCATTCTGAATAATACTTTCCTCCTTTCAGTAGGCCGAAATATCTGCCGTTCGTGCCGTTTCCGGAAATGTCTGGAAGTTGGAATGGAGCCAGACGGTAAGGATGCTCTCGGAATATTAGAATATCTGTTTACAGCCATCCGACCGGACCGCGACAAGACTGGAAGACAGAAGAATCCTCGGAAATCGACCACTTCCATGTCATCTTCGAAGAGTTTCCATGACATCGAAGAAGATCAAGACCGCAAATCCCCTGATTCCACATCTTCTGGAAGCATCGATGACAATCTCAGATCTCATTGTGAAACGATGGCCCCGTCGTCGGTCGCTCTGGCTCAGCGGGACCTTGTCTTGGGGACCCTTCTTCAGATCGAAAACATCTGCGCCGAGATCACTGATGATCCCAAACTTCAATCATCGCCTCAGGGCTTCAACGAGCTTCATGATATTGTGTTGCGGCCGTCTCTGCTCGGCGAGAGGACTCCAGTAAGTCCAATCTTCTTACTGATTCCATTAATGTTTTATGTCAGCTGACATTGTTTTTTGTATATGTTTATGTGCTTGATGAGTAATGTCTGATCTTCAGCTGGACTACGAGGCCCGATCTCCCGTCTCCGATGCGGATGCACTCTGCGGAGGCCTTCGACGTCTGGTTATCATGGCCATAGATTACGTAAACACCTTGAAGCCGATCGCGGACATTTGCGTGGAAGAAAAGGTGAGAGATTACTCTCTGGATACGGGGGATTAATCGGGATGTATGAGTGGTCGGCGTCAGGAGACCGAGATGGAGATGATCCTGTCTCGTGTTTCATAAATTGGTTCCTTTTGGGCTTAATTCGCACTTTTGAATGGAAAACAGGGCCGACGTCAGTCACGGGCCAAGACAAACAACTACGGTGGGACTTCTGAAGCCTTGGCCGTTGTTGGGCTGCGGCCATCTCCTCTCCCCCTTTCCCTTCCTTTTCGAGCGGGTCTGGGGTTTTTCGAGACTATAGTCGAGACTGAAAACAGCTACTACGGCTATAGTTAAATACACTTTTCTCTCACTTCTCCGAGCATTTCTGGGCAAAGGCCAGCCGCGGAGTCTGCTCTTTGGTCCCGACCCACAAGGTTGTTTTCGGCCAGAGGTTTTTGTGCGTCTCCCCTCGTCCTCTCTCGACTGGAGACCCCATACTTCCGGGAAAAGGGCCGGAGGGTCTCGTGGTATGCTTCGTTTTTGCTGTAGAAACAAATAAAACCAAAAAGGGAGTAAGAGAGTACGGGGACGGGATTGACGTCAGCGTTCCCCTTTTTGGACTCAACAAAACATGCAGCCGTACGTTACGGCCCCCAATCGAATATAAATAAAATATGGATCAAGTGAAGTATAAATACCACACATCATGACTAGTCTCTGTAATCCTCCAGACATATCGCAAACAAGATATTTACATTCATAAACATCGATTTCAGATCATCCTCGTCCGATCTTTCGTCGCCAGTTTCATCGTTCTGACCACGATTCAGAAAAATGTCACGGAAGGAAACATGGAGAAACTATTGCTCCCGAATGGGCTTTACATCGATTCTTCAACTTCAATGAGTTCCTTGTTTAGCGACTGTCAAAAAGACATAACCTGGCTGGATCTCAAATTCAAGGTCATCAGAGATACCATCATTGAGAAACTGAACTTCGCCTTCGAGAGATTGTGCCTGGTAGACCAAGAGATCGTGTGTTTGAAGGCTTTAATGGCACTGGATCCAAATGTTTATGGACTCTCCGAAGGGACGGCCAAGGTTTTGAACATCGCTAGAGAATCCGTTCAGAACGCTCTTTATCTGTATCTGGCCGAGAGATATCCCATCAATGAAGCCGTTGACAGATTCGGAAAAATCCTGATGCTACTTCCCAACGTTTCAGTAAGTATTTTATTAAAAAACATTCGTTATGCAACGACGATATAATCATGCTCTTTCCTGAATTTTGAATAACACGTTAATGATGATATTTGCAGAAGACCGGAGCTCTGTTGTCCACGACTCTCCAGTTGGGCCGGGATCTTCGACCGGACGCCAAACTGTTGGACCTCTTCTCGGTATAACCACCGCCATGTAAATACAATGTACATATAGTGTCTAAGTTATTTAAGTTATACTGTTATGAAGCCATTTAGGATTCCGAGTGACTTTCAGCCCTTCACCTGTATATACACTCATATTCCTTTCTTATCCCGATGATCTTTCCTTTGTTGAAGTCGACCCCGTCGATATGTATATAATTTCTTGGCCAAACTTCTATTCTTTTAACGTTGCTCATGTCCCTTTCCCCAATATACAGTCCACTCCCCGTGTAAATATACCGATGGATCTTATAAAACTGAAAATAAATCCATCCAACCCCGAGGGTGTTATTCAAATTGAAGATGTCAATGTTCACGATGTTTTGGTAATTCGCCCCGAGGCAATCGAGGACTATATACTTCGATCTTCCTACAAGGGAAGTCACTTAAGTTACGGATCGATTTTTAAAAACTACTGTTAGGGAGATGGAGCGAGTGGAATGGTGATATCAAACCTGGAAACAAAACGTTGTACTTTTTGCACATTATGCAATGAAACTTCTCCAGTGGGTGACGTTTGAATAGTAATGTTAGAACTTACATAAAATATGCATAAAACATAAAAAAAACTACTTGTAACCTGAATTACGGAAACAGTTTCTTAATTTTTTTGCAAGTTCGAAACTGGACCTGAAAAGTAAAGGTCTGGAAGCGGGCTTACAGACCACCGGACCATTCGGTTCGCTTTCCTTTTGCTTTCAAAGGGGAGAACTATTCGAAGGAAACTGGCCAAACTTGTTGGTAGATCATCGGATCCCTGAACCAGGTGGAGGTAGCGGTTTTCAGATTCGATATCACTGTCCCACTCTTTCCATCGCTGCAACAGCCAGCCGTGTTACAAAACTGATGCATGATTTAAGTGACTTCCCTAACGAAACGTAAAAGGGATGAGTTGGTTAGACGGTCAGACTACAAAAAATATTATTGTATCTTTTTTTGGGAAGTTCTGCTAAATAGAATAACAACAAAACAAGAAGAACATCCCCAACATTTCCAAACAGAATCACATGCATTCGCGGAAATAGTAAGTATTGTAAAGTCATTTCAACTCGGCAATTTCCCTTTTAAGATTACGCAATAAAGCGGTCCTTGTTTTAATTACAAAAGAAATGCCGCCATTTATTTGTGTATTGGTCCTCAAGACATGTAAGGCGGGAAAACTAAGGAACAGACAAATAACAACACCAAAAGAAAGCCACTTAACCTGAGGCAAGACCGAAGACAAAAGAAGACCCTAATCAGGAACCATCTTTCCCTTCCCAACATAATCCAAGTTGAGATGAATCTACTGAACTGTTTCTTCCCTAAAATTCAGCATGAAGATACTTGCTATTGTGTTCCCTCAACTTCAAATTACAAGGCAATGCCCATCTACAGAGACTTTATCCTCCCGACTAAAAGGAAGGAATCAAAAGAGACCAAGCTCCTCCAACAACGATTAGATGGGGAGATCAGGGCCCGGCAAATGGATAAAGCCATCTTCCAACAACGAATAGTAAATGTAAGTTTAATATGACATAATTAAAACAATCGTTTTATAGGAATGGCAGAGCAAAAATTCGTTGAGGAAAGAGATCGCTACCCTCAATACTCTAAACAACAAACTTGTAATTTACTCAAAAACTTTGGAAAACGTAAGTTGCAATTTAAAAATTTTATTTGTTAAAGAGCGAACGTTAGTTGCAAAACAAGTTTACCTCGAGGACTATTGCAATTATGAGAAAAAAAGGTTTATTGCCCAGGATTTATCTTCTTTTACATTACGGGATTATTTCCTCAATTATTTTGATTAATTTTCAGGAAAACAAACTAATCCGAATGAAACTTCGCCCTTCCAAACTAAAAACGAGCAAACGAGTCCAATTCCAACCCATGGTAACTGTCAAATACTTTGACCTATAACTGTTTGTCTATCGCGTAGTTTTTTTATATAACTATATCTGATAATTTTATTTCGTAAGAATTTTATTGAGTAAATTGTAACAATTAACAATCAACAATGCTTACCTGAAGAATGTCAGATTCATTCCATTTCTTCATCTTCGGAATCACTCAAAACCAATTGTTTAAACGCTTTATCGTAATCTTCAAAGAATATCTGAGGGATTGTATCGCCCTTAGCATCCGAGGTTTCTTTTATCGTAAGCGCAGCCATTTGCGGTAGTTGAACAGACTCGCTTTCTACATAAATCGATTTCAATCCTCCCATCGTCTCCTTGGCAAAGAGATCGTCCAACTTTGCATTTGCTGCCAAAGCTGTCCTTATAATGTCCTTGAATATCAATTTGGAGAAACAGCCACGGACATCCAGGAATGAGATCTCATTCTTGCCATCTAATCATAAAACCGCATTGTAATGAGGACTTACTAATAGAACCAACAAGAACGGCTCCATTTGACTCTTGCTGATCCAAGTCGGAAATGTCAACAATAACATTATCATTAGAATAGGAACAAGCAGCGACTGTTAGAAGACCTTTCATGTATATGCCTGCGTCCATTAAAGCAAAGTTGGCTGCGTTCAAACATACAGCTATGTTGTTTCCGTCACTCTAAATCATAAATAAAAGGCAATTTAAAACTAATTTACGTGAAGAATCCGAAAAACGACATCGATACGAGTGCGAGGATATTGGTCCAACAAAACAATACTACTGAGAGCGCTCTCCAGCACAGAGTGAGTTTCTTTATCACTTCGTGCCTTCATTCTTCTCCTATCAGCGCCAGAAAGTCTGCTTGTATACAGGTGGCATCTCAAAATAGCAGAATTATCCAACTTCCTCATCTTGAATCTTTGTAAAGGTCCAAAAACCGAACACAACACCTAAAAAATACTTTAAAAATTAACAATGACTACCTTTGCATTTCCTTGTTCATAGTAACAGGATCCATCTGCATTTTTCATGACGTTCCATTTGAATTTGGTGGGCCGAAAGTCTGTTGGACCTCTGCCATCTGGTCTGATGTTCACGGTCTTCAGTGAATTGCTGTGAACTTCGGCAATATCTACTTCCATATTAAAAATATTCTATGGCTTGCCCAAATGGAGAAAAAAAATGTCCAAAGAAAAATTAACGACATTTTATACGATGAAACATTTCAAATCTTACTGTCAGAATGAAAGCAGAACTGTCGATATTGGTAGGAATTAGTAGAAAACCGTTTTACATCAACGCGCACATACCACAAAAAATTATTACCACAAAAATATCATTTCTGGGGCCTGTTTCACGAACGCAAAATAAAGAAAATAGAAATATCAGTCTGTCGGAAAAATAACGGCGGATCGTCGCAGCAAAATGTCTCGCCTCGCCGCTATCGCGCACCAAATCCCAAGTCGCGGCATGCAGTCGCAAAGCGATGATGGGCGATTCCGAGGCGCGACGATCCGCCGTTTTTTTCCCGACAGACCGATATGAGTGAGCGAGGGAACAGAGGAAATGCATGCGAAACGGGAGAGACGGCAGGAAAATGAGGATTGCGCCAATTCTCAATCGGAGTGACTTTTTACGTCCAAAATTACGGGTTGGCGGTAGTATTTGAGCCATAACTTTCCTCTACTTGGGCCTACAAGCACCCTCCAAAAATTCAAATAATGCTGAGACTTCGGGCTATGTAGATCTATAAAAATTTTTGCTCTACCGCCAATGACAAAGTTACCATAGGCGTTGTAGTGTTGAATTCTTCTACTTTATAACGCTAAAAGGCCTTTTTTCGCGTTAATTGAAACAGTAAAAAATTCTGATTTATGTCAGTCGATAGACAATTTAATTCTCTACAAAACATTTTTAGAGGGCCAACTGTAAGTAATTTTTTGGCTGAGTAATAACTGATTCACTTGACAATCCCTCGATTTTCATCACAAAAAATCTTTCGAAAGAGCCCTCAAATCAAAACAAGAGAGAAGTTTTACGGTAAAAAATGGGATGCGGCTGGACTAAATCACCCATAACTTTATCAGTTGGTGAGATATAGACGCCCCTCTAAAAAAATGAGGTAGCCAAGACAATTTTCTTTACAATTATATAAAATTTTATACTAATATTTTATTATTTGGAACAAAAACCTATTTTTATTCTGAAAAAATGGAAAAATGTTGCAAACTGCTGCACTACTATAAATTTGTTCGTGCCATAGATCGCCAAACATCCTAAAAAATTGCATTACTGTAAACCGCGGACTCAGGTCTACATGATTTTTTTTAAATGGTGTCGATCCGACAATTTTGGGCGATGTTATGAGGGAATTAAGCTAGAATTGCAAAAACTTTATAGAAAATAGAAATATGCGCATTACTACTGCTATTTTCGAGCGAGTTTTTGCAACAATGCAACGAAACTTGCACACATGACAGTCCAAACAGTTAGCATTATTCGAAATTTTGAAGGGTGATTCTACGCACATGGAGGGAAAAGTTATGGCCGAAACACTGCCGCCAACCCTGATTTTGGACGTAAAAAGTCACTCCGATTGAGAAGTGGCGAAATCCTCATTTTTCTGCCGTCTCTCCCGTTTCACATGCATTTCCTTTGTTCCCTCGCTCACTCATATTTCTATTTTCTTTAGAAATATGAGTTTTTGCGTTCGTGAAACAGGCCCCTGGACATTAAATTTAATCAATTTTTTTAAACATGGATACTATACAGGGCACAGCATGCTAATTATACAAAAATTGTCACCATGCACTTTGTAACCCCCGAGAAAATCGCATTCGAAAAAAATGAAAATTTCAAATTTAAATGCAGTGAAAATGCGCTTTCTAGCTGACTACTGAAGAAAAAAAAGATGCTATCGTGTAGAGAATTTTGAGTGCTTCCTAATACATAGTGGATATACATGCCAAATTTCAAATTTCTGCGATGCTTCTGTCTGCTGATATATCGTAATCATTACGAAACCTTGACAACTTATTAGCGCGCCTTGAAATATAAATTTTGTGACATTTTCGATAAAAAGTCGTTATATGTACTCTATTTGTGAATTTGAAGGTATTAGCTTGCGTTTGGACTGCGTTAACGGGAATAGAAAAAGCTGCACTTGTGTATGAAATCAACATTTTTCATGATGACATGAAGCTGTCTCATAAACTGTACGAATAACATTCCAGGGGTTGGCAAAATACATTTTAGGAAGAAATAAGGCTATCCTACAGTAAAAACAGTAAGCTTTCTATGTTTTTCTTCGGGAACTTAAGTTGTCAAAGTTTCGTAATTATATCGATATAACAGGAGACTGGAGCGTCGTAGAAATTTGAAATTTGACATGTATATCCACAAGGATGCCCAGAATGATAATTGCTCGGAAGATTTTGCATTTTTGCATTTAAAGTGCAGATAAGTCGGAAAAAGTGCAAAAAAAGGTGTTTTTGCACGGTAACTCTAAAACTGTTAGAAAACAACGCAAAAAATATATGTATTATTAAGCACTCAAAATTCTCTACACGATAGCATCTTTTTTTTTCTTCCGTAGTCAGCCAGAAAGTGCATTTTCATTGCATTTAAATTTGAAATCTGCATTTTTTCGAATGCGATTTTCTCGGGGGTTACAAAGTGCATGGTGACAATTTTTGTATAATTAGAATGAGTAATCTTCATAGTATCAAACACTTTTTCTAATTTTGCAATATCTGCCTTTGCTAGCCGGCAACACAAAGAAATGCATACCCCTCTCTCGATTTTTCAACTTTTTCCGACACCGATCGGCGGCGAAAAAAGTTCGGAATGCTGTGCAGGGTGTTTCAAGAAACAGGACAGAAACTTTTTGCGAATATCTTTGAGCTCTTGGGAGTTATCGCGGAAATCCTTCTTGTTTCTAAAAATAGAATTTGGGCGGTTTTGTATACAGCAAAAAATTTTTTTTTCGTCGGCGGAGAGGACTGTTCTCGGCCGAGACATTTGGGGCCTTTTTTAAAAATCACATCGTGTTACATGGCGGAAACTCTGTTACAACGGCCAAAATTATGTTTTCGTTCCACCTCCGTGGATTTTACGGTGTCCTTTTTCGTTTTTTTCGATTTTACGCACATCCGAGGAGGCGCGGCGGAGACCTCAGATTTCGGCGGACGTCGTTTTGGGCCCTTGGATCATTCGATTCAGGTTGAAAAAAAGTGTGAGGTGATTTTTTGTTGCCAAAGGCAAACACATAATCCATGATTCGGTTCGTTTTGACCTCGAGGCGCAAGTCGGCGGAGGATTCGGCGGACGCAATATTGAAAGGAGATTTGGAGTGCGAAAAAATCTTATTGTTAGTTCCAATAATTCGATAAAGCCACCGGATTTATTAAACACTTTTGGTACTTTCTTTCGGTAAAAGGCTCGGAATGCAAATCGGCGGAGGAATCGGCGAAGACATTTTAAACGTTCCAGAGGGTCAAAGAGATCCGCAAAAAAGGCAAATCGCTTCCATAACCCGAGGTCAAAACAAACTGAATCATGGATTCTGTGTTTGCTTTTGGCAACAAAAAATCACCTCACACTTTTTTTCAAACTGAATTGAATGATCCAAAGGCCCAAAAGGGCGTCCGCCGAAATCTGAGGTCTCCGCCGCGCCTCCGCGGATGAGCGTAAAATCGAAAAAGTGAAAAAGCATGCCGTAAAATCCACGGAGGTGTAACTTAAACATAATTTTGGCCGTTGTAACAGAGTTTCCACCAGGTAATACGCGTATATACGATGTGATTTTAAAAAAAGGCCCCAAATGTCTCCGCCGAAAACTGGCCTCTCTGCCGACAAAAAAAATTTTTTTGTGCTCACGATCAGTATAAAACCGCCCATATTCAATTTTTAGAAACAAGAAGAATTTCCGCGGTAACTCCGGAGAGCTCAAAGATATTCGCAAACAGTTTCTGTCATATAATTTCTTGAAACACCCTGCACAGTACTACCTATATAGTATGTGGGGAAATTTTGCCTTTAGGCGTCAATGATGTTGCTTTTGAGCCTAGTAGTACGTCGCGACATAAAGTCCGTAGAATTTGCACAGTGCATTTTTTCGCCGTCGCCGCTGCGACTTCCCGTCTTGGCGCTAGCGACATGCCCTTTTCGGCGATTGCACTTTTTCGCGACGTCGGCGAAAAAAATTCTACGGACTTTATGGCGCAACTACGGTAAATTAGTAATTTTTCGATTTTTTTTTTCACAAATCCTTGGTTTGTGAGCGTGTTGATTTCAAATCAGAAAAATAATAAGATTTTCGTAATCATCGAAACCCCCAAATCGAGTATTTGTGACAAAAATTCGAAAAATTACTACTTTACAGTACTACTTAAGAAAAAAAGTTACAATCAAAAATATGAATATCTTTCTTGAAATCAACGCCATCGATCATTCTGTGTTCGGAATGCAAGGAAACAGGGTGTTTCAAGAAATTTCGCTGATTTTTTTGGGGTATGTCCCGTTTAAAAGGGAACTGGGACGATTGGGGAAAAAGACGATTGGGGAAAGGGACGATTGGGGAAAAAGACGATTGGGGAAAAGTACGATTGGGGAAACCGAAAAGTATTATTTTTCTTCCATGCAAATGTCGAAGTTAGGATAATCGAGGGTGCTCATTTCGAATAGCGGGTTTATTTTTTCTGAACATTACTAGTTTTCCTTAAGTAGTACTGTTAAGTACTAATTTTTTAAAAATTTTCGAAAAATACTGGATTTAGGGGATTTCGAAGGTGCTGGTTTCGAAAATCATGTTCATTTTTCCTCTAGTACTATATAGTACTATTCTGATACTATATAGTACGAGGTCAAAATATGGCTTTTGACGTTAATGGTGTTGTTTTGATGCTTAGTACTCTTCAAAAACACGTTTTAAAGACTTGGTGCTATATAGTACTGTCTGATACTATGTAGTACGAAGTAAAAATAGGCGTACTAAGCACCAGAACAACACCACGAACGCCTAAAGGCCAACTTTACACCTCGTACTACATAGTATCAGGTAGTACTATATAGCACCAAGTCTTTAAAACGTGTTTTTGAAGAGTACTAAGCATCAAAACAACACCATTAACGTCAAAAGCCATATTTTGACCTCGTACTATATAGTATCAGAATAGTACTATATAGTACTAGAGGAAAAATGAACATGATTTTCGAAATCAGCACCCTCGAAAACCCCTAAATCGAGTATTTTTTAAAAAATTTCAAAAAATTACTTTTTAACACTACTGCTTAAGGAAAACTAGTAAGTTTCAGAAAAAATGAACATCATTTTCGAAATCAGCACCCTCGAAAACCCCTATATCGAGTATTTATGAAAAAAAATGAAAAATTACTACTTTACAGTACTACTTAAGGAAAAAAGTAAGAATCAAAAAAATGAATGTCATTTTCGAAATGAGCACCCTCGATTATCCTAACTTCGACATTTGCATGGAAGAAAAATAATACTTTTCGGTTTCCCCAATCGTACTTTTCCCCAATCGTCCAACTCCGGTTTAAAAGAAGGAGCCCACATAAAAGTACTTTCCTTGTCATATTTTTTGCGAGATTCTCGAACTTGTCGCCATATACATATAAATCACCTTCGTTATACGTTGGCTGAGAACCAAGAAATCGACAAAAAATTTCCGGCGCATTTCTCTGACACCATGTACTTTGAATTATGGGCTTTCATAATCCGTCAAAATTTTCGACGTGCGTAAATATACGAAACAGCAATAATATAAATTATAAACAATGTGTTAGCTCCCCCGAAATGACATCAACTATTCCATGATGTTTCCTTTTAAAGATTTATGTTTCCGATTAACGGATATGCGAGCGAGGATTTATGTATCTTTGTTTGCATACGCTAATTGCTAATAATGGGTGCTGTGTGTAATACTCTAGTGGTTACTTGCTTTCTTAATCAGTCTTAAATCCCCGGTTAGTGTGATTCTACCGTCTTCTTGTTGTGTTCCACAAAGTACTGTTTACGATCGTCTCGCAGTTAATTTGGAATAACAAACAGAAGAAATGAGTATGATGGGGAACGCCCGTTGATTCCGGATGACATTCCGATGGTCAAGTTGGCCTCATGAATAAGTCGCCACCTCGCGACATATGGCTTCACTTTATTTATAGCGCGATAATGGCGGCTTCATTTCTGTCGTTTATCATATTGTTCTTTACACGACGGTGTTCGGCCGAAAAAATCCCCTAAGGGCATCTGGACGGCTTCTTTGAAGCCATTCTCCGCAATTTCGGTCTCTTTCGGCCTCTCTAAACGTCCAATTTGGAGCTAAATGGATTTTAAATCAATTGACAATGCCTGTTTTAATAAAGTTCAAGGTTTCAGGCAGGATGGAGAGTGATGACATCTCCATTCACACCATCGATTGTCAGCTCGACTCTTCTCGATGCGAGTGTCATACTTCATACCAGTTCTATGAATATCAAGAAAGATTTGTTTTGGGAGTCGTTGCCTGGGGATTTATTGTTTTTGGGATCATTTGTAATCTGATGTCGGTACGGATATTCACCCATCGTTTAATGTATTCCACATGTATTAACTGGTATCTCACCGTGCTTTCGTTGACGGATTCTTTCGTTTTAATGGCAGCTTTCTTTGTTCTTACTTTGCCTCGGCTTGGAGAAACATTTCATTTTTGGGCAGCGACAAAACTGAGGTAGGAATTTCCATTGTAAACGATGCTTCAAACAAAATAAAGATCTTAATGTTGTTCGTTCAGTTATAACCTGGTTCCTATCTGTTATGGATTGATGACTCTGACACAAACTGCGAGGTAATTATCATCAAAAGCCCCAATTTCTCTTCTTTTTAGCGTTTGGATTACTGTAGCTTTATCAGTACATCGGTTCATCGGCGTTTGTTATCCATTTCAATCAATGGAATGGTTGAGTGACGGCAAAGTGAGACGCCTTATACTGTCCATCCTCATCTTCTCCGTCTTCTTCAACCTCACCCGGTTCTTTGAAGTTCGAGTAGTTAATAGTTGTTATCGAGAGAACATCCAGTCGGAAATCCCAGTAAGTTCTCTCATCCAAAGTGTTTAATCAGAACGCTGAATTGGGAAGATCTTGTAATACTCGCTGCAATTAAATAACTGCTTCAAATGTTGATTACCATTTTAGGTAATCGCACCAACGGCGATGCGGATGAATCCCATCTACAGATCAGTCTTCTTTGGATGGGCTTATACTCTGGTCATGTTTTTGATCCCCTTTGTGATACTTATTATAGTTAACACCCGAGTCTTGAACAGTATCAGAAGACAAAACCGTCGTCATCGTCGTCAAAGCACAACGGTTGCCGAGATCCAGATGAGCAAGAAAGCGGAGACCAAGGAGCGGCAGACCACTGTAATGTTATTCGCTCTGGTCGTCGTTTTTCTTTCCTGTAATACCCTGGCATTACTCTCCAATATCATGGAGAATATCGGATATGACGACAGCTACTTGTATGCCTCCCTTGTGACTTATAACAACTTCTTTGTGAGCTTCCAAAATTTATTCAGAAAGTGTTGTAGTGGATTAACCTGCAGATTACTTTTATTTTAGGTAATCGTGAACGCATCGAGCAATGTGTTCATCTTCATGTTGTTCTCAGAGAAATATCGTCTCATAATGAAAACATATATGATGAATATACATCGCCGGCCAAGTCGAACCGATTCCCAATTACTGACCAATGGCCCCATATTCGTGTAAAATTTTAGTTAAGAAAAAAACGGGTAACCAACCTCAAAAGTAATAAATAATTTATATGAATAAATTATCAACCAGTTACAAAAACAATCCCCGTAAGTGAATACACCACATTATCATAGCTAATGTAATCTTGACTAGTTCAATCATAATTATCCGCCATAATCGCAAAGACCAGAGCAGTCCAGCCAGTGAAAGGCCGAGTTCCTTGTCCTTGGCCCGTCTTGTCATTATAATTCTCCCAAAACAGGCCTGTTTCTTGATATTGTTTTAGGACATTGTTAAGGACATTCTCTTTAAGCTTATTATACAACTCCTTGGCCTTCTCTGCCGATGAGCCTCCCTGTTCAGAGTAATGATTTAACGCCTCCAGCGCCATATAATTCAAGTTAATCCAGACATTTCCCCGCCAATACGGAGGGTCATGCGGGGTGTTTTTCTGGTCATAATATGAGCAGTTCTTGGCCAACGATCGGAGTCCATACGGAGTCCATAACAACTACAATCATATTCATACAAACAGTTGCAACTTACTTGAGGATTGCTTAGCTCGTCCAATATGATTTCCAATTCTTCTGACTCAGCAGGTAAAAGTTTCAAAAGGAATGGGAACAATGAGACATAACCATAGACATCATCCACTAGTCGCTTCTTGGGCTCTTCCAGTACTTTCCTCACTACTCTCTTACCCATTTGGCCATTAGGCCCTGAGGGAAAAACGTCGGTGACCAATTTGACTTTATAACTGTGAAGCCCGAAATCAGCGTACCTTCTCTTTTCATGCGACCAATGATACTTGTTGATCTCATTTATGTCTCCAAAAGTCCGTTGATCATCGTCGGCTTCATTGATAAACATGGTATCAGACGAAAGTTCTGCGAGATATCTAATTACTCTTGAAGCGACGGCCAACCAACACCTTATGTCCAAGTGATATTCCTAAAACAGTTTGAAAGGGGAATACGTCACATACATCAGAAGTTGGATGAGATGCCCTGGGGTAGTCGTCTAGTCCACTTGGAAGGGTCTTTGGATTTAACTCGAGGTTTGTTGTCTGATTTCGACCTTGCCATTGGAAGGTGCCTTTATAAGGGCCTTGTTGGGAATCTCGCAGCCATAAGTACCATTGTTTTAACCGGGGATATAAAGACACAATCCTGTGTTTATATTGAGAAATCAGCTAAAAAATAAATAAACGGTAACGGTAACTTACTTTAGAATTGTGAACAAATTTCTCGAGGAGATAAAAGAAAACCGGAGGATTCGCGACATCATCAGACTGGACCAAGAACTCCGCTGGAACTTTGGTCTCTGCTTCAGCGCCCAAAATCATTTCTCGTGGAATCCAGCCTTCCGAGTTCATACAGTTTAACCAAAAGGAGAGAATCTAAAATTTTATACATGAATGGATACACATCGTAAACCACCTTACGTCCAAAGACAGTTCAGGATCGATTTTATGGATAAGAACATTGTGAAATCCTTCATCCCATATGAATCCTCGAGGGAAGAAAGGTCTGGAAGGCACAGCTGATAGGAGTTCCAAAGGTCCAAAAGGTTCCACTCTCCCTTGGGGCCAATTCCGACTCCTCATTTTCGCGTTCCCCGACCAATATCCAACCCCGCCCAAAAGATTGGAGATTGCCACTTTTCCCATATCAAACATTTTCGGGGAAATATCCTAAAAATCCTTTTCTACACATTATTTAAGTACCCACCTTGCTCCGATGGAAAGAATCCTTGAGTCTTTCTTCGAACTCCTTACTTCTCTTGTTAAATTCCTCATCAAAGTTTGGGAGATCTTGCTCAGACTGTTCTTTTAACTCCACTAAGACACTATCCTCACCTATAACTACATAACAAAATCCTGCTTTCATTACCTGGTATATCAAGATGAATGGCGAAAAGGTTGAATGTCTCCAATCTCTTGGTGTTAAAGATAATATTATCCCCATCTAACGCTAAGGAACGTTTGAATAACTCAACAAGATGAGTAGGATCAGGGATTGGAGGTCGATGGAGGGTTAATAACGACCGCTTAACTTGTTTCTCCGAAGATATCTCGAATTCCAAAGAAGAATCTGGCTGCCCAGGAGTATGAATCCAGATTTTAGGTAGTTCCGTTATCTGATCCAGGGTGAAACTTGTCTCCGGATTCTAAATAATAAACTACCACCAAGAAACAACACCTACCTGCGACAAAAAATAGAATATTAATCCAGTGTACGCTTTGTCCCTTCTTTTGACATCGACTTGGGAAAGAAAAGAGTTTCCTCGATTAAACCACTTTGTTGTAAGATTCAAAGGTCCATCTACAATATCCTGCGACCCAAAAGACTTCCCATCCGCTGCTGTCCACAAATATTTTATCCCATCATCTAAATAATTCGTAAAGACGCTCAAACCAACTCACTTTGACTACAATCGTGACGGAAATCAGAAAGGAGATTCTGAGCGACATGACTGTACCAAGAAATACCAAACAACGGCGATGTTTGGTTTCTCGTCTTCAGACTGAAGTACGCCTGCGGTCTGTAAGACCCCCATGAATCCTGACGACGTTAAGTTAAACAATTATCTATATTAACTCACTCTGTTGAATTTCTCAGAATGTGCCGCTCTTGGCAAGGTCGACAACACCGCAGGGTTTAGTTCGGCATTTCGGTAGTTAAGATATCTTACAAAAGCAATACCAGCGATAACAACAACCGCTTGAATGAAATAATGTTGGTTCTTTGATATAAACGGAGGCCGGTCACCTAGTCGAAGTGCTTTAGGAACAGAAGATGGCTTTTTATCAACCTTTTTTTTGCTCATTGTTATAGTTGCCGCAATATGAAAAAAGAGAGTTGTAGAAAAGCGGTAATCACTTCAATTATATTGATTTAGTATTAAACGCCAACTTCGATGGGCCCTTTGTAGCCTCTAGAATAGACATTCGGATATCTGTCTATTCCAAACTCTTTTTGGTATTTTATTTTTAGGCAGAATGCCAAAATTAGCTCCCACAACGAAAACAATCTGATGCATTTCATTTTTGCGTCTTCCAGTGAGTAAGAGAAAAGAAAAGAGAATGTCCGTTTTTGCGCTTTAGTACAAGGAGGAGCAAAGAAGTATTGCGAGGTCCAATGCCAGTAATTCGAATTTTATTTTAGCTCCGGTCAAGATTGACGCGATCGACTCTTTTGTTCCACTGACATACTTGTTTTTTCATTTTTATACGACATTTTCAGTTGTAATGGGACGGGCGAAAAATCGAAAAGTTGTCCCAACTCGAGTGAAACAACATCAAGTTGCCGTTCGGGATCACACCGTTGTTATCGAATGTCTCAAGCCCTATGTCAGTCTCTTGCCTGATCTGCGATCTGTTGGAACTTCTAAACAGAAGGCCTTACATCTGGCTTTGTACCACGTCGGATGTAGTGCCGCCCAAGCTTTGGAGAGTTATCTCAAAGAAAAGCCGATCAACGTAAAAGGAGATGAAAATTCGGTAGGATTTTAATTTACTTGTTTTATTTTTAGGTTATTTGCAAAGATCAATACCACTTGATTTTCTTGTTATGATCGGCGTTTTTATGAAATACATGTTTTAGTCGGAGAGCGAAGAGTTGAGGTTGTTGCTTAATTATGTCTCGGTTGAAATGGCCGCTGATGACCTCAAGCGAGTGTGCATGGGTGAAGATGGGAAGATCCTGTTGAGAGATGAGCATAATAAGATTCTGAATGAAGTGGCGGCCGCCGCTTTATCTGCCTTCACCTTTGCTGCTGCTGGGAGGCCAGCAACCCGACATGTCGAATATCTGATGAACCCCACCGCCTCCGTCGACGGCCCTGATGAAAATGGGTCTCATGCCTCAACTGCA
The DNA here is from genome assembly GCA_904066235.2 of Bursaphelenchus xylophilus. Taxonomy (NCBI): domain Eukaryota; kingdom Metazoa; phylum Nematoda; class Chromadorea; order Rhabditida; family Aphelenchoididae; genus Bursaphelenchus; species Bursaphelenchus xylophilus. The sequence continues at coordinate 5,516,190 of CAJFCV020000004.1, forward strand.
GTTAGTGCCGACCCCAAGGGTGGTGGATATGCGACTGGGCATTACGTCGAGTCTTTGTTCACGAACCCATTCAACCCGAAGAGTCGAAAGAAAGATGGGAGCGATGATGGAGAAGAGTATTCGGATGAGGAAGATGACGAAGACTCCGATGATGATGATATAGACGACCCAAACGATGAAACTGCCAATGTTGACCGAACAGATGCTCTTTTAAGGTTTGCCTGTTCCGTCGGATATACGGAATTAGTGCGACAACTGGTAAAAATACGGGGTTCCGCCGAATATTCATCTATTCGGAAAACGACTATGTTGATGGAGGCCTGTTGTGTTGGCCATACGGAGATTGTGAAAGAATTGATTAGTTTTGGAGCAGATGTTAATGCGTTAAGTGGGACACTAAATACTGCCCTGATCTACGCTTCAACTACCGGCAAGGTCGATGTATGTCAGAGTTTTGTTGTTTATTGTTTTTATGACTTGGTTTATGGGTTGGTTTTTAGTGTGTGAGACTATTGTTACAATGCCCCGGAGTTATGCTGGATATCCGAAATGCCAGTGGTCACACAGCTTTAATGGAAGCCAGCAGTGCTGGACACCTTGATGTGGTTAAAGAATTGTTGGCTTACAATGCTGATATCTTTGCGATTGTTGAGAACGTTGATTTTAAGGTAAATTATTTCCTTTGTGTTTTTATTTTAGGAATCGTCTCTTTCACTTGCTTCGTATCGAGGTCACGTTGAGGTTGTCAAGTATCTCTTCCAAAATATGGCAGATACTCCAGAGAAATTGGAGGAATTGCATACTGGACTCCTGGAGGCTGCGATGAATGGACATTATGAAGTGGCAAAGGCGTTGTTGGATGGAGGAGCCCCTGTTAATCTCCCAACTGAGAACTTTGAGAGTCCCTTGACCTTGGCTGCTTGTGGAGGTCATCTCGAATTGGTTGAGTTGTTGGTCGAACGAGGAGCTGATCTGGAAGAACCTAATGATGAAGGGTATACCCCGTTGATGGAAGCTGCGAGAGAGGGGTACAAGGATGTTGTGGAGTATCTTCTTGACCATGGGGCTAATGTTAATTCCAAGATTGAAGAAGGAATTGAGACACCCTTGACTCTGGCTGCTTCTGGTGGATATCTGTAAGTACTTTTATTTCGTCTGTTTTTTTGCAATTGGCATGAATTGTAAATCGAGTCTTTAGGAGTGTTGTCCAAATTTTGGTACGAAGAGGTGGAGATTTGTTTTTGGGCGAGAGGACTCCATTATATGAGGCTGTACAGGAAGGTCATGTTGAAGTGACAAAGTTCATTATCAACGAATTGAAGAACACTGAGAGAAAAGAGGCATGTCGCGTTTGTTTTGATTTTTAAGTTCTCTTTAGGATGCAATTGTCGAACTAAATTGCGCTCTTGTATGCGCTGCTGAGAATGCCAGTCTTCCAATGTGTAACCTTTTGCTGGAGAATGGCGCTGGGAAGGATAGTTACTCAAGGGAAGGCCGAACTCCTCTGATGGAAGCGGCTCGACATGGAAATATTGAAATCATTGATTACTTGATTCTAAAAGGAGTAGATGTCAACAAATCATCTCCGAATAACGATGCGACGGCCCTTTCTTTGAGTTGTCTTTACGGACACGCGGAAGCAACAAAGCTGCTTTTAATGAACGGTGCAAACCCAGAACACACTCTGAGGGATTCGGTTTCTTGTATTATTGAAGCGTCGAGGAATGGAAGCACTGAATGTGCAAAGCTTTTGTTGGATTATATCAGTCATCCGGATAGAAATCATCGGATTTCTACAGCTGTAAGTCGCGTTTTTTTTGTTAATGCATAAATTTAGGTTGAAATAAGTAATCGTCCTAAGATCAAGCCGGTTTCTAAACTCCAGAATGGAGTCCATGCGACCACGCGTCCTCAATCTGAGCGATACCATCCCAACGAAACCGGAGATGCTTCTTCTCGTTTAGATCATCTACCAGGCCAACGAAATCTTACAGAAGATCATAGTCATTCGAATTGTAAGTTGAGTAAGTCAACCTTTTGCTTACTTTTATTATAATAATGTCATGTATATCTGGGCTGCCTTTCATTTATTCTAATTTTTAGCTGTCAAATCCGCAGAAGAGTCGACTCTGGCTCATTTTATGTACAACACTTTGATTGAACCCAAAAGAAAAGATGGATGGTCGGATAATGATCTAGAGATATTTATGGACATGATTTCAACAGCAAAACTTTTGGATATAAACCCCAAGGCAATTGCTCAAGCAATGACAGAGTTTGAGAACACCGGAGGTTTGATTGGATTGAATTCGTTGGCAGAATCCTCTGGATGTCCATCATGTCAACATTCCCAACGAGTTGCTGCAAAGACAAGTCCCAATTTGAACGTGAACACTGCTGCGGTTCTGAATGCCATTCATAATGCGCGTTCAGGAGCTGAAGAAGCAGCTCGGGTTGCCAATGCCGTCTTTCCTCACGGTGCACCGGCTCCAGACTCTGGATTACTTAACTCCACATGCAATGCTACAATCAAAAGAAAGGTAGTGAAATCGCAGACTGGAGTGGGAGAAGGAACCACCAAAGCGACTACTACTGGATGTAAGGACAAATTTTAATTAATTTATTTGATTTTAGTGAAGCAAAAGTTAGCGGAGACGAGTGAATTGATCCGGTCGAAGCTCGAATCCCTTTCCGTTGAGGCCGAGTATTTAGCCCAACTGTCCAATTCCTCTGGTTCCACTAATGCTCCAGCCGGGTCTTTGGAGGAAACGATGCTCAAACTCAGAGAGCTTGGTTTTTCTTATAACTGTGAGTGCATTTATATAACGCCTATTAATTTCTTCTAGCTGCAAATCAAATGTTTCCCTCTCCTTGTTTCAACAACCGCAACTCGCCTGTGCCCTCGGATCATCCAGTGTTTGTTCATCAACAAAAGCAGATTCTGCATACTCATCAAAGCAATGTTTACAACCCGGTTATTCCAACAGAGCCTGCTCCTGCGAATCCTCGAATTGGTCGTCGAGTGTCCAAGACAGGGGCCTCGGAACGCCGTACGGCATCAGCTGGTTCGTCTCTTCCACCGACTTCCGAGCCGTTAACTAATAGAACCATCGAGGATCCTCATGTTGCTAACTTCGTTGACATTCAGACCGAGACCAATTCGGATACCGCGTTGACGGTTGCCTGTGTTGGTGGGCATGATGCTTTAGTGAAGTTGTTGATCGAAAGGGGAGCCAATATTGAACATAGAGACAAGAAGGGATTCACTCCTCTTATTCTGGCAGCTACTGGAGGGCATGTTGAAGTTTGCAAACTGTTGATTGGCGCTCATTGTGTTATCGATGCTCAGTCTGATAGAACCAAGGATACTGCTTTGTCACTGGCCTGTTCCGGAGGTCGCAGAGATGTAGGGTGGTTAGACGGGAACTGATTTTAATAGTTGTTTGCATTAATAATGTTTATTTTATAGGTTGTGGAACTTCTGTTGCAATATGGTGCGAACAAAGAGCATCGCAATGTTAGCGACTACACTCCGCTTTCACTCGCTGCTTCTGGTGGATATGTTGATATTATTACTTTACTTCTAAATGCTGGAGCTGAGATAAACTCCCGCACTGGATCTAAATTGGGGATCTCTCCATTAATGTTGGCTGCAATGAATGGACATGATCAAGCAACGCTTTTGCTTCTCGAACGAGGCTCCGACATTAATGCACAGATTGAGACGAATAGAAATACTGCACTGACTCTGGCCTGTTTTCAAGGAAGGACTGAAGTTGTTCGACTTTTGTTGCGTTATGGAGCGAATGTTGAACATAGAGCTAAAGTATGGTTTTATTTCATATTATTGTGATTACCTTCTGATTTTAGACTGGCCTAACACCATTGATGGAAGCTGCCAATGGAGGGTATACTGAGGTTGGTGAACTCCTTCTTCTTGCTGGAGCTGATCCCAATGCTCCTCCCGTCCCGAGTTCTCGTGATACCGCCTTAACCATCGCTGCTGACAAGGGTCATTCGAGTTTTGTGGATATATTGCTTGATCATAATGCAGCTATAGATGTCAGAAACAAGAAAGGATGCACTCCACTGTTCTTGGCTTGCTCTGGAGGCCACCTGCCTACAGTTAAAAGCCTTATCCTTAAAGGAGCCGATCCTGACGCCATGGATAACAGAAAAACCCTTCCTTTGGTGGCTGCGTTTAGAAAAGGACATCTGGAGGTGGTCGAGTACATGGTTTGTCATGTGACTCAATTCCCAAACGACTCGGAATGCCTGCGATTCTACAAGTCTTGCGGAGACGAAGAGGCTGCCTCTAAGATCAAAAAATGTTTTTGTTCGATTGTAACAGCTAAGGAAAAGCAAGCCGAACAAGCTAATAAGGCAGCTGATGATCTCCTACAATTACTTGAAGAGGAGAAGAAACAAGCAAAAGTAAAAGAAGAAACCAAAAAGAAACAAAAGGAAAAGAAGAAAGCCAAGAAATTGGCAAGGAAATTACAAGACCTACCTTCAGAAAAGGATATGGAGGAAGATCAGGAAGCCAAGGAAAATGTTCATAAGATTAAGGCCGCTAGTCCTGAGGTTGAGAAGAGTCCAGAAGAAGAGCGGGTACCAGTAGTACCTTTTAATGAAAAAGTCGACGTCAAAGAATCTTTTGCCCCAGTCGGGAAGCAGAAGCGGCAATCAAGAAGGCAGCGGAACGAGTCAAGTGGTATGTTTTTAAAACATAACATTTGGGCTGATTTTTTGTACTTATTGTTTTGATTTAGCGGCGTCCATTTCCGTAACATCTCCCCGTCCAAGTCCTTTGCCAAATAATGGTGTCTTCAAATCATCTACTGCGTCTTCTAATGAGGAATCGGAATGGCACAGTGCGGGAAAGAAGAGAGCTGTGGTAAGTAAAGTGTAATCGCCAATTACTCTGATTTCCAGTCACGTCATGGAAAAGAACCACGGAATTCAAAGGATTCTTCAACTCATGAAGTCAATCCGTCTGAATTCGAAATCATCAGCGACATTACCCATGACAATCCTAACATCTTGGAGACCTTAAATCAAAGCGACCTCAACTCGAAGAGACGAGTCTACGCCATGATTGTCAATTCGAATACTGTGGCCAGAATCATTGGAAGAGCTGGCCAAAATATAAATGCCATCAGAGAAGCGACAGGAGCCCATATCGAAGTGGAGAAGATAGCCACCCGGAGGGAACAGAGCACCAGACAAATTGTAGTCAAGGGTCTATACGATGTCGCCAAATTGGCCGTTACAATGATTGATCAATTAATCAGAGACAGCGAAACTCACGTTAGTGATATAATCAAAAGGGTCACCCGATCCCGCTCTCGATCGTCCACCAACACCCAATCCCAAGGTTACGGAACCACTTACAGACACTGCGGCTATACTGTGGCTTCGTCAAATGCTTCGAATGTATCCTCCAATCAAGGACTAGGAAACGTCTGGCAAAAGAGAGCGGCCACCATCAGACATGTACATCCAAGTACAGATCCAGCTTCTATTGAATCCCAGTCTAGTGGATCTCCACCACCTCCAATACAAACGCCTGCTCAAGGGCTCCCGGTTTCTTCCTCGGTTTCTCCAATTCGGTCACAGTCAGACAGTCCCATTCCTCATTTACAGCCAACTTCCTTTGTTAATGAGACCATAGAAGAAGTCCTGACTCCCAACAGACTCCCAGACATTGTTGATGAAGACCTAAGAAGAAAGGCGCCGGGATGCGATAGACCGTCGGCCAACCAAGCAAGGGATCCGCAAAGGTGAGACTGAGGTTTTTACTTTTTAAAACATGTTTTTTAGAAACGAACCTTTTAATTTTATCCATGAACCAGAACTGCCATCCTTTTCCAACACGGATCTTTTGGAGAACAATTTTGTGGATTTGGCCGGGATCTTGAAGGATGTTCCAATCCAACTTTCTGCGAATGTTGGCACAGCTTCATCTCCAATTATCCCTCCGTTAAGTAGCTTGAATGGAACTTCACCGCAGTCGGATAAAAAGCCTCGCCCATTATCCGAGATCTGGGATAACCGGGGCTCTGAACCGAACTCCTCAGACTCGTTTGGTCTTGGGTTTAGTTCTATGTTTGGATCAAGTTTGGGAGACCCTAAGGCATCGCTTTGGCTGCCTCCTCAGCCCAAAACCGAATCCGTCAGAGATGATACCTGGCTCGGATCGTCCGGTGCTTCAATGTTTGGGGCTATCGGAAGCGACAAGAATGGAACTCCGAAAGGAAATCGTCCGCATTCGTCTACTGATTGGACCAACTCCTTGCCTTCTAATCAAATGGGATGGGGCCAGCCCAATGATTCAAATTGGTCTGGATCCCCTGGCTTGAAGCCTTCCTTGCCGGCCGCCATTGGTTGTTCAACTCGTTCAACTGAGTCTCCACGAGTGCAAAACGCTAATTGGAGCAATGGTGAAAGGATTGATGTCTTCCATCAACTTGCAGCCCAACTAGGAGACGCCGCCGAAAAAGAGAAACAAAAGCATCAAACTGTTCAGAATGCATTTTCCGCCTACAATCAAGTAGATGATAGAGTAAGTTATCGATTTTTTTTTTGAATTATTCATTTTTCAGTTTGGAATGCCCCAATCTAGACAATCGATGCCGCCTAATACCCAGATACCTACCACCACAGCTGCCCACCCTACAGTAATCAAAAGTTATCTCGACAGTATGCAACAGCCATCCAAGGATTATGAAATGATGTTACCAAATCAAGGAGCCTTCTTTAATCAGTTGACGTCTTCCAGCTCCGGACCAAGACAATTCCCCAGTTCCAGCAGACCTGGCCTCCCCACGAACAATCAGAATGGTCCACAACAACCGGGCATGTTCTACCAGAATCAACGTAATATTCAACCACCTGCTGCATTCGTCCAGCCACCTCCCGGATTCCAGATGAATCGATCTGGAGGGCAGATCGGACAGCCGCCCCCTCCGCCGCCGTTCTTCAACCCCCAGGTCGCTCCTAGGCCGAGTCCTGTAGCTGGTGGATTCCCAAGAAATGGGAATATGGCTGCAACTCCACAGCCCCAAACCAACTTTCCGGGGTGAGTTAGGTGGAATACTCTTATAAGGGAAGTCATTCAGGCACTGGGATTTTCTTAAAGCTTTGCATGTCGGTTATGAACTAGTCACATTGAAGTTTTAGCTCGTGCTTTCCAGCAGAAATGAGCTGGAACGTCAATCCAACTTATTTCCCGACCCGTTTTGAGGTTTCCGGGATGCGGCATCAAGTGTGTGGCATCGTCCACACACTATGAATCTATTGACGAAAAGTTATTCAAGGTTCTTTCGGTTTTCTGACTAGAAAGCAAGGCCATGTTCCGGATGGGAAACAGTTAAACATTTTTCAAACGTCGGCTGCCAGCGAAGTGGTTACCCGACAGTTGTCGCGACGCCCCGCAAGTTTAGAGTTATTTTTTAGGCATATGCGGAGCTATTTGCCCACGCTTTGCAGAAACGACCAAGATCCTTAGGTCGAAAGATTGCAAAAAATTGACAGTTTTTGCGAATTTTGGCGTTTCAAGCCTGTCTGTACCTTAGAGGTTGATGTTCCGCAAAAAAAATTTTTCTGCAACTAAATTGGCAGGGATATTGCCAAAAAGTGTTTCTCTGTAGCCGCACTCTGCGTTTCGCATGCTGTCTCAGCCGCAAAAATCGTTGGATATCTTGGGTGTGTCTGCAAAGCACGAATTTTCAGGAATTGATATGCGGCCCATGCTCGAAGTGTGTGCAAAGTTTAAAGAAAATCGGAGGGGGCATTTGGGGTATTTCCCTTGTTACATTAGACATGACTTTGGATAATAAAAACGTTGTTTTAGTGCGAATTGGTCCAGCTACCCGGGCACTATGAATCCCCAGAATCCGAAACAACCTTTCAACGGTTCTCATCCCCAGTGGAACAATTCCTGGAATTTCTGAAGAATTAACTCCGTTTCCATTTCCTTATTCCTTCCTTCAACTCTGTGCATTAATATTGCACGGTGTTCCTTCCCTTTTTCCCATTCAAAGTTATTGGTGTTTTCAACCCAATGTGATTGTTGATCTTCTCCCTCCGATTAATCAAGGTTTGTTAATTAATTGAATATCTGGGCGAATAATGTATATTCCCTTTTCTCTTGTTATATCGATGGTCGTTCCTTGTCCTATCTTTCGTATTCTTTCTATATAATATCCTTGATCATACGGGACGATGTGTTTTTTCTGTTCTTTTTGACCCAATTCAGAGTATACCGGCTGATTTAAAGTCATTTTTGTACATTTTTTGGGTATTTTTTGTCTACTTTCTTCTTTAAATCTCCAGGTTTTTAGTCATTTCTTGATTTATGTCATGCAGTACACGGTCAAGATTATAATAAACATCAAAACGCGTTTTTTAACTTGTCTTTGATACGATGGTCGGCAAGGTTTTTCTTTCCGCAAAAATATTTACAAAAAATATTTCTCAGCAAGAATGTAGAGCAAGAAGATTGAATTTTAGATTTCTAATTGTGATCATGTTTGCCCTTCCTTCCTCGTTAAAGATTTTTGGTACTCTGCGAAACAGAACAGAGCGTTTAATGAATTTCGGTATGATGGGATGCACAGGATCCATATTATACTTATTTTAGCCCGAAATATGTTTATTCAAGTTGAAGAAACGCCGAATCCGATGACTCTAAAGTTCCTACCCGGCCAGAAAATCTTGAATGAGCCCAGAACATATGATTTTACTTCCATCTCTTCGGCGAAAGCCAGTCCTTTAGCCTTGTAAGTGGAATGATTGTGTGTAATGTGGTATTGTTAGACAATTGCTCCGAGTTCATGGAGTAAAGGCAGTTTTCTTTGGAGAAGATTTTGTTACAGTCACCAAGACGAGCGAGGATGAAGAATGGGCTTTAATAAAGCCAGACGTCTTCGCGACTCTTATGGATTATCTTCAGAGTGGAAGACCGGTAATCGCGGACGAAGCAGCAAATAAAATCACGGATACCAGTGAGGGAAAAAGGTCAAATAACACTTGTTTCAGCCATCCTCGATACTGATGATGATACCGTAGCCATGATCAAGGAGTTATTGGAGAGCAGAATAAAACCGATGGTCCAAGAAGATGGAGGAGATGTCATCTTTAAGGGCTTTAATGATGGAGTTGTCAAATTGAAGTTACAAGTAATGTATCATTAAGTAATAACAGTGGTTTTAAGGGATCTTGCACTGGTTGTCCAAGCTCTGCGGTCACATTAAAGTCTGGGATCAAGAATATGATGCAATTTTATGTTCCAGAGGTACAAGATGTGATCGAAGTGAAGGATGAAAGCGATGATGTTGTGGAAAAACATTTCGAAAAAGTCGACGCCGGGATTAAAAAGTTAAACTAAGGATTTATTCTTTTTATTATCATCTGGCAGTTGTGATAGAAAAAAAACGTAAACGGATAACTCCGCAATTTTATTTAAAACGGATTGTGTGAGAGAGTCAAAGACACAGTGCATACAAAACAAGAATTCATAGCATGATCTTCATATTGTCACCAATGATGATACTTGGGATAACGATCACTATTTTTTTAGAAAAAATGGTAAGGGCCCTTAAGGGGGGGCATACATAGTGACAGTAACCTAGTTTTTCCAAACCTTTGCATAGCAAGAAAAAGTTGTAATGTCAAATAAACTCATCAAATGACTTTTTTTTATGAAAACGTATTATTAAATCACGTTAGCCCCTCAGAAGCAGAGTCCCAAAATACAATCGGGAATTTAAAAAAAAAAACGCCGGCTGGCCTGCACGTAAGGTAATAATAGCAGCTAATTAGAGGTGATCCGAGACCATTTTTACTCTCTTTCAAATGGTACATGTTTCAAAAAACCAGGTGATACGAGGTTGTAAGGCGAAGTTATTCACCGCATTGATATACGAGATTGATACGGTTTGACTCGTCGTGATGTAAAGAATGTTTTAAGCCAACGTAATCCAAAATGGGGATTTTTTGAAAAAAACGGTTGAACCATGAATTTTTGCATAAAAATGTTCAACTATGATCTTTCTTAGAATTTTTAATCATCGGAAAAAGATACGTATAATAATGTTACAGTATACCTGCAGGAACCAAAAAGCGAACTTTTTCCAGCGACCTGTAATCCTTATCACGAGTACTATGTGGTACTGAAGTTACATCTTTTTTGTGTAGCTCTGAATGCTCGATATTCTCAAATAAACTTATTTTAAAGGAAATTGTGCAAATTTAAATGAATACGTAATTGTTTTCAAACCAAAGGAAGATCCACAGCATGTCTCTTGCGTGCAGACCTAAAAGGTAAATTTCATTGGCTTGATTTTCACCTTTCTTGCAAAGTTTTCTTTTTCATGGGTCTGGTTTCCTTTTAGCATCATGTTTCCCTCTGATCACACTTTGTTTACTCGTTCACGCCATCCCTTAATAAACATCCTTCCAAACTTGCCGTATTATTGATTAACTCCATTTTTGTTATCAGTCTGTCGGGAAAATAACGGCCGCCGCGCCTTGGAATCGCTCATCATTTGCGACGGCAAGCCGCGGCTCACGTCAATCCAAAAAAGAAGAAAAAATTTCCCGCCCCTTTTTGGTGATTCGTTCAAAACGAAATGTCACTATCCGATAAAAAGCATTTTCTTATCTTTCTTCTTCCTTTTCGAGAAAAAGCAAATATTTCGGGCGAGAAAAAGTGTCGATAATTTCGCGACATTTCGTCTCTCTTTTAAATCAATGAAAACGATACGAAGTTTCGAAACGGTTCAGGAAATGCGCTGGATTGACGTGCGGCTGGGGATTTGGTGCGGACTATACCCTTTTTTCGACGAAGCGAAACATTTTGCCGATGATTTGAGAATGTGGTTTTTTTTGGTTCTTAGCGAACTAAAGCTTTGGCTGAGCCCAAGATAAGGCCTAGGCTTACTTAGTTTACTTAGACTTAGTCCCAGCCCTTAGGCATCAAGGAAAATCTTTTACGGCCTTTGTTTAATTAAACCCCAGAGATGGTGGAGTTAGAAACTCGGCTCTTCTTCGCTCTGCTGCAGTTTGATTTGAGAAGAAAAATCCACATTATTTTCCAAATCTTGCCCAGAGTGTTCCCGATCGTGTGATCGACCTTGTTGAAGCTTCAGAAAGCGCAACTAAACTTTAGTTATTGTTGTTCAGCGTTTCAATTAGGCTAATAAACTAAATTCGTTATTTTGGAACAAAGAAAACTGCCAAAATTTGGGGTTTTAAATTTTTTTTACAAATTGAGGAAATTTTTCAAAATAATTTTTTTGGCCCAATATTTGTAGTACACCAATGCATATTGGTGCCAAACATGGCATTTTTCTATCGTAATTTTTTATTACTGTAACAGTAATTTGTAATTACTGTAACGGTTATAATTCTGGCTCGCACGGTACAGTGTTGTGGGGGCTATGGATAAGAGCCTTCGGATGAGAAAACGGGACCGTCAATAGAAAGCGAGAGAGAACATGGGGTTAGGGAGAGCGGCAGAGAAGAAGAACATACAACAGTGACCTTTAAGAGATCCGACGAGAGATCTGAAAAGTAAATGGGGCAGAGGGAGAGCGCCCAGAGACCGAAGGGATCGACCACGAAAAGGTTGCCCGCAGGGGAGAACGGACGCAGCGAAGAAAACATAAAAACTCATATGAATTTAGTGTCGAGAGTGCGAGTCGGGAATCGGAGGAGTCTCGTTCACAGCTCCAAGTCAAAGGGGCTAGAGAGCGAAAGGGAGTGGAGGCATGCACCCAGCCACCCCACAGCCCCCCCCCCCTTGCTTTCTCTCGCAGCCTTTGAAACCCGCCAAGCTCGTGGCCAGAAAAAGGGGGGGCGAAGAGTGAGGCCTTTTCTCCTCAAGCTATACAAGTCCCGGCCAGACGCCGTCCAGTAGTCCCACACTGTCGTCACGTATTTTTTGTTGCTCGTGTTCTCCCAATTTAACATGACACGCCTTTTGTCCGCCCATGGCAACTATCAGTCCGGGCAGGCGGCGCTTTTGTATGGCCTTAATTGTCATGAATTAACATAACCTTGTTGATGGGCGAGTTCTCTGCGCCCGGACCCTGACCCACTTTTATCTCCTTTCTCTTCTTGAGGCACATTTCCCAATTGGAGAAGGTGCTAGACGTGTTCTCCTATCCAGCGTTGAACAAATCCTCGGCCAATCTGGCCGCATGATCGATCTTCTTCTCCCTCTTCGGCTTAATCACTCTTTCCGGTGCCCCACTTTACAGTGTTTTCTTTTCGTTGAGAAGAGAGTGATGGTTGTAAAACATTTCTTTAAAGGACGAGGGACTCCTTTGTGACAACCTTGTTTCATCTGGGCACGTGTTTCTCAAGGACAAGGCCGTGGACTTGCGGATGGAGGTCTTGGGTTGGGCTGTTACCTATTTCATTAGGATCTTATAATATCGATTACATTACACTGCCCTTTTTTTAGTGCAAAAAATAAAGTATTGATCGTTCATTTTGGACATTTCGCTTTGTCCCATTAAATTGTTGGTCAGTTCTTATAAAACCCCTTATAAATTGGCCTTAAAACCCGTGTTCTTGGGCCATGTCTGCGTCTCTTTACACGCTCTCCTTCGTATACGTTATGAATGTGTTTACATGTATGTCTTTTATGTTATTTTACAGCCTTTAAAGATGGAAGCGACGTCATCGCGCCCATCTCCATACCCTTAATTTCCTTAATTGGCGGCTGGATGAATGAAAAAAGCCTTTGGGCGTTATTTTTATCGATTTATTTGTTTGAGCGATGATAATGTTTAAACTTGATCGGTCTGCGATTAGGGTTTCTTCATTTAAACTCTAGTAGATTACCGTAGTAGACCTTTTTTAACTTTCTGTGTGATCACAAAATTTTTATTGTTGTGATTACAACCAAAATTATGATTTTTGTGGAAATCTCACGTTGCTTGTGATATTTTTGGTGTGGCAAGGGGGGGGGGGGCGTTACGTCATCATAGGAACTCTTAAACTTAACATTAAATGCATTTCATGCTTTGAGGTGATTTAATTTCATTAGATCTCAAGTTGTTTTAAAATCTGAAATTATATCTGCCTGTCGGGAAAGTGATGAGCACTCGGTCGCATCGAAAATCCGCCCCAAGAAAATGAATTGTGTCGCGACAAAGTCAACTTGCTTTGCACTTCAGCGACGCGACCGGCACAGTGAAATTGTGCTCACTATTTTCCCGACGGACTGATGGGTTATTTACTTTTTGCATGTATGTTTAATTTTCCTAATCTAGCATACATCTTAATAATTTTTTTCACAAATTCGTCCTTAAAGTCGTCGTATCGGGTGCCTTGTCCTCGTTCCTTTAAAAAGCTTAAGGGCGCCCTTAAGAAGAAGATCGTGGCTTATGAAGATGCAGAAGGATTGTCGCTTTCTTGGAAGCTCCGTTGTTTTTTGGGTTCCGAAGGAAGAGGACCTTGATTCCACGTAAAATTACTTTCGGAGTTTTTTATTCGCCCAGAAATCTGAAACAAATACCTTTAGTCTTTCCCCCCTCCTTTTTTCCCCCTCCGCTTCTTAAAGTGTCGCCAAATGCATGTTTTGTTTTACCGAGATTTTTTCTTCGCTCTTACATTTACAATACTGTTTAGCAGCCTGACGCCGATACCAACTATTTTGCCCTCAGGCCAATGAGTGTGTGGCCATGAGAGGGACCCATCTGATACCCTTTCTATTCGCCCTAGGCGGGTTTCTGGTGGTCTCCGCCCAATCCTTCTCCTACACCCGTGATTGTAATGATCAGCAGCATCGAGTAAGTATTTTCTTTATCGTCTCAGTCCCTTCTTTATCTTCTACTATCCCTATTGCAAACTTCTTCATGGTTGTCAACCCCCTAATCGATTCGTTCGCTTGGCTTCGCTGATTCTTATCTTAGAGAAACATTTATCTTCTTTTGTAATGGGTTTTACAAAAAGACAGACAGAGAGACTATGAGTACTCGAAATAAAATAAATTTGATTTCCAGGAGATCCATTGTGTAGTCAGACAAGTGGATTGTGATGAAGACGAGCAGATTCCACAGATCAATGACACGGCTCGATTACCCGGAGAGGCCCATGATATCAGGGTTTCCAATGTAGTGAAAGCGGTATCGAAGCGAAAAGGGGAAAGTTATCAACTCTCGGTAGATATCTCGTGGCAAACTCCCCCAAACAGTAAGTACAATTGTAGTCAGGCAATATAATTATGCTTTAATTCTTTTATAACTATGAGTATTCAAGTTCTGTTGAGAGCGGTCTAGTCTAAGGTCTTTACTTTACGGTTAATTGCACTAGGTGGGTCGAAAAGTCTATGTATTTCTTCTCACCGTGCGGTAGACTTCTTGAGCCACCTAGCAAGTAATGTTATGTCATCAAATTAATCGCTCGAAAAATGGAAAACTCACAGATATTCGAAGCGAATACGAATAGATCTTTGTACGTTTGTTTATCCCAGATTATCCAAAGATTAGACTCTCATCTCTGATTAGTTACCTACACAGTTAAGAATATATTACCATGCCAATTACTTTTAGACTCTACACTTCTTTTAAACGGATTCCTGTTGGAGATAAATTCGGAAGATGGGAAGCAACACCAATGTTTTTTGTTGGATGTAAATGGATCCACGTGGACAGACAATGCTGTCAAGTTGTCGGTAAGGAACCATTCGATGTAACTGCGCAAGTAATAAGCAGAAATGATTGCTTTAATTTCAGCCGCGACTCCATTTCTTCACGGAATCCCTCTTCAGATTCTCTCAGAATTATGAGATCTCGGTTCACTCATTGCCCGAGGGTGTTGACATAACCAGAACAGCGACCAAAACTGTCCAGATGCCCCATCATCCTAGATCTTTTAACCAGTCTGACATCCTTCCTTCCAATTGCTCCCATTCTTGTAAGTGTTTTCTTTCCTTACAATGGATCACTATATCTTTGTTACAATGACACTTATTAATCCTTACAGCCCATCCATTCGCCTCACAATGGGCTGCTGGATTCCGTCGAGTCCTGGTTTATCCACTGACTAGGACTGTCCACATCGAATTCATCGCTGCTCCTCCAGAATATTGCTTCGAACAATATGAGGTGAGCAATCCTTCTAAATCAATATAATTGCTTACATACAGATTATAATCTTAAGAATTGTCTAACCAAATATTTTTAGATCCGATTAATGGATGCTACAGTAATGTTGGTGGAAAGGAGCACAATCATCAGTCTGGATCAACTGATCGAAGAGGATATAAACGGGACTGTCAACTATATTGGTTATGTCAATTTCACGGATGTTGAGGTAACGTTTCTTTTCTTGGATTGATGTGGTGTTTAGTTGAACAAGACCTACACCCCTACCGTAATCCCTGTGGAAACGTCGGTGGATGGGCGATGTCTGTGTCCAGTTCACTCACAGGGTCATCTCAAGAGCACCAATGTAGTTTGTACTTGCGTAAACTCGGAGAGTAAAAGGATCCGATTAATCAGTAAGTTATTCATCCCCTGAGGACGCCAAATTCGAATTAATGCGACAGAAAGTTTAAAATAGTGTTTGGCGTAGAAAAAAACGTAAACAGAAAACATTAAAATGAACTAAGAAATGTTTGATTCAGAAATCGATGCTACAAAAACAATTTGCATGGGATGTTCCAATGAAACGAAGCCAATTCTGGAGACCGAAATCTCCGAAGATGAGTCCCAAACCTGGCTCTATCATCTTGGAATCTTCCTTTTGATCATTATTTTGCTCTTCGTGTTCGGAATTACAATTGTGATGATCTACCAGAAGTATCGGACTTGGGGAAAATCCTTCAGAATCCAGCTGATTCATGACCGAAACCCCTCCAGAAGTCCAAACGTCCAGACTTCTGATCTCCAAACCAAGGCTCTTCTGAAGCCCGCAGGGTCTTTATTGAGAACAGCCAATCTGAACGTTCTCATTATCTACAGTCACGACTCCAACGAGCATGATCTGGCTGTCCTATTTTTTGCGGAGTATCTTCGGGATGCCTTTAATATGGAAGTTCATGTGAGTATTCTCTATTCGACCCTGCTTTAAAGTCATGTTAATTTAATTACCGCCTTCTTTCAGTTGGATATCTTGGATTCCGACCTAATCCACAAAAATCTGATGGATTATCTCTCTTCGTCGGTGATCAACGCTGATTACGTGATGATAATAAACTCGCTGGGAACAGCCAAAAGGTATCAGACCAAGATCCAATCTCTGGGAGCCGAAAATCAAAGTATAGTACAAAGAAATGAAGCCGGTCCGTTCGATAAACTCTTCGTTAGCCAAATTGATATGGCACTACAGTAAGTGTAGTCCTTCTTTTCAGAGTCCTATCTCTAATACTGTTGGCTAACCCTATCTTTTTCAGACATCAGAAGATAATTTCCGTTCGTTTCAACTATTCCAACTTCGAGCAGGTCCTTCCTCCCCTCAACGGGCGTCTCCAGTATGTTATTCCTGATAACCTTGGCCCCCTCCTGTCAGCATTACACAACACCAATCTCAAGGATGACCCCAGATTAATTGGATTTACTCCTCAACTGGTCAAATTAAAACAAGCGATAGAAACAATGGCTAAGCGAATATCTACAGATCCAGAATGGTTTACCTCGAGCCATCATAGCTACAGTATCCCTCGCCGATCGTTGGAGTCGCCAAAGGCTCTCCCGGAAGTCCCAGTTCTGCAGACTTATGCCGAATCTGACCCGCTTCTGGAATCTGGAGTTTCATGCAGTTCAACAAGTTCATTGGGATCAACAACTGATGTTAACAACTACCGAGAAATCAGAGAAACAGAGATTGACAAGACAGGTATTACTGTTCCCCAAGACCTCGACGACAACTACAACGATACCCATGACAGCGGGAACTTCTCCCACCAATACACTGACAATGAGATGAGTTCCGAGTTGTATTCCAAGGATCGAGACGTTTTACATGATCACGACAGGATATGTGAGCAGGCAACAGGTCAACTTGAAGATCGACTGCACCCACAGGAAGATCTGACCCTCGAATACAACCACGAACAGACCCGACTTGAGCCCGAAAAGCTCTTGGGCAAGTGGAATTTGGACCCCAACTCCGACTCCGGGCTCGTTTCCGACGCCGATCTCCAGTTGATCTCATCCTCATGACCGCGAGCGCATCGCCCATCTCTGTTGTTGTAAATGCCGGTATTAATTATTGTTTATCTGTTTGTATTATATTGTTCTCTCTTGTTAAAAAGACCTCTACTTTCCCTATTTTATCTTCGAATCCGGTGAGATTTGATCGAAAAGGAGCTGATCCTTCATGTTCATAATATTATTTGATATATTTCCACCAAATTTTCTTTTCCCTGGGTGTCCAATCGAATATTGCCTCGTTCTTTGGTCGGTATTATTATCATCTGAATTAACACAATGCATCTAAGTCGTTGCACATCCAGAATCTTGATTTATTGCACTTACGGGCATCGTACTTACTTTAAATTATCCTTTTAAGAGTACGAATACCATGGAAAACATGTACCATACAATCTCTTGAACCGTGTTAGACTTCTATTATATATTTATAATTATTGCATAATAATAAAAAGGTGACAAGTGAATTGAGGATGAGACAAAATAAACGCGGAGGATAAGGGAATCTGATGTTAGGGTAGGACAAGTGAGGATGCATGAGCATAGTTTAAAGCCATAAATTAGATAAGCACGTTACATTATGCACAAGACACCGGAAGGCAGTAACCGCGGCTTCAGTTGTGGGCGGTTTTGAATCGTTTGGCCAGCTCGGAGAACTGTTGGCCCATGGAATTGTAGAAGGAGGCCTGTTGTTCGAAGAAGAGACCCAGCATGGATCTGAAGTCATCGTTCCGTTCCTCGTTTAATTGAGTTATTTCTGCCAGCAGAGAGTAGGAGACCACATCCACACGTTGTCGAATGGCTTCCGAATCCTGTGGAGATAATTTATTCTCTGCTTGTAGCCGTTCGTTGTCCTTCAACTTGGCCAGCGCTGACTGAAAAAAATAAGTATAATAGAGTACATAAGGATAACAAAATATAAACCATCAACATTTGAATAAAATGGACAATATGTTACCTTATGTACGTTAAGGATGTCTGGAATGTTAGCGAGGAGTCCCTTGTAGGTATACAGCCAGTCCAAGAGCTGTTCCATATCCTTTTTCCCATGTTCTTCATGTTGAACACCAATCTTGTGCATTACAGCGGCACTTTCTCTAATGGCCGAAGTCACTTGAGTTCCTACAAATCCCGTAATATGCCTCACAAACTACAATCATACCACAAGTCTGATCCAGTTCAAAAGATTGTCCGAGCGCTTCAAAAGCGGCGGCACTCTTCTGCCAATTGGACTTGTAGGGACCAGTCAACCTCTTCTGACTCTCATTTATTCGTTCATACAAAACCTTGACACTCTCGTCCAAACTTCGGCAACATCGAGCAAATGTTTCCACCTGATTCTCACTGCAAAGTAATATTCTTAAATGTGAAAATAAACTTGAATTACAATAACAGATGTTCCACTTACACCTTGTTGATGTCCAATGGTTTGTCGGGAACTCGGACGCAATGGAAGAAGTTCCCACCAACATATTCATCCTTCTCCGCCTGTCTCTTTCCGGCCTTCCACTTCTTTTCATCAGTGCAATTCATGAAATGCATCCACACTTCTGCCTGACCGAGTACCGGATGTCGGCAGATCTTATTCACCCACAATTGGAGAATAACCTTCCGATGTTCGATCAGATCTTCCTCATATCTTCCGGCCACTTGTTTCTCTGGCAATGGAGGAGAAGGAATAAGGAGGAACTTGTTGGTTAGTTGTTCATGAAGCCAGTCAAAATGTTTGTACCTTCGGGAAACCTGGATATTGGTCAGTGATGACGTCATACTGTACGCGATAAAACTTTTCAGTCCCTTCAACTTGGATTCTTTCTTTGGTTTGTCTACAGTGCATTGGTAGTTCTGTCGAGCCGGGGCCCATCTAATATGGCCATCGGAGATCTGTAAGAGGAATAAAATCTACAGTAATATCAGACTTACAGTAACTTCGAAAGTCTGCGAGGGTTGTTGACTCATTTTACTGGTATTCAAAATGAATGCTTCCATCCCAGTCTTCACAAAATTGGAGAATCGATTGATATTCTTCATTCTTGCAGCCCCTCCACCGCCTTGTCGGGAGGATAAGGACACGGAATCTGGCCCAGCTGATCGACTTCTGGCCACGGCTCTTTGGGAAGTAGGATCCTAAAACATTTTGCTTACAAATTCAATTAAAATGTAATTGTAAATGACAATTTGACCACCAACAACAACAGACCAGACTACAGCTACTATAATACTCCACTCAAATAACCTTTTTGTCCTCGCGACTCTCATGGCCAGACTTGGAAGATAAGGACTCTCCCACTTTCTCCTTTTCATTCCCGGCTTGGCTAACGGTGTCATCTTCAGTCACACTCAGATCAGTCTTAGATCCCGAAGTGTTTCTTGATCTTCCATTGGTGGTAGCCGAGAATTCGGTTCCCAAGTTCCGATGCTCATGAGCAGAGCCAGATCTGCCACCCTTAAGAAGAAGAATTGATTGGGAGGTGGAGGTGGGAGCCGAAACCAGATGACCTATCACTTTGAAAGACACCCTGCGGACATAAAAAGATTTGGATTGGGACAATCGGCTCGGCTCACAATGGCTGGAAGACCGAGGGCGAGCGAATAACATGATGACAAAGAATAAGAAATGCAGCCAAAATAGACCTCCAGAGTCGCCGAATCAAAATCTGGCATCCAATAAAAGGAAAAGAATGCGAAAACCCCATATCTTCCCTTCCAGAGCCATCTTACTCCCATTACTCAGTAAATCTAACCCCGGAATTGGCTCCGAATCCGGCCGGATTCAGAAGGCATGCTTTGGAATTTAATTTTTTCTAAACGAACCGCATTCTCTTCGTCGTCTTCTGTCCATTCATCGTCGAAATCATCTTCCAATTGATTTCCTGAGGGCACATGAGGTAAAGTGGGATAAGTGGAAGGCGGGACCGAATTCGAAGGCCCAGTGGGAACCGGATGAGAGGCGGCAAGGACTGGGGCAGGAGCTAGATTGGGATATTACAATAAGAAATCAAAACTTACGAACTTCGTCGGCCCAGGGATCGAACGCCGTGGAGGCTCCGCCAATCACCGGAGGCAGAAGGGGCTTGGCAGTCGTCGGAACGACCGGTGGTTGAGAATAGGAGGGCTTAAAATCTTGCGATGGAAGAGCTGGAGGTGCTGCCTGAGGTGGCAACGAAATCTGAAACCAGAATATAATTGATACTGAAAACTCCCGATTTTATTTGCCTTTTTGATGGGACTATCATAGGGAGAAAGAGAGATTCGAACACAAGAAGACATGGGCCTCTCTATAACTTCTGATTCTTGAATAGAATTCAACAACGGCGATCTTCTGGGAGCAGATAATTTAGGTTCAGAATTAGAACTGCCCGGAAGAATGGAGGGATCGAAGGTCAGACACGTGTGTCGTCTTCTTAGCTGAGCTCTCTTCTCTTGTAAACTCTTGTCATTTACAGCTTTGCGAATCCCAGAAGAAAACAACATAATCCTGATGTTATAGCAGGATAAATAACCACAAAATAGTTGCGAAAGGCAAGACCAGATGAGTCTAAGTAGAAGATGGAAAGGGTTGCTGGGGGATGACCGTAACTCTTCGGACTCTCGTTTAGACCAAGTTGAATTAAGTTTTTTTGGAAGACGATGAAGTAAATCAACTTACCGTGGAAGCAATTCGAGTAACATAAGACTCAGGGAAGAGACCGACCTTCCCTTTGGCATTCTTCCCTTCCATCCAGCCACCATCAATACCCTGCAAATTTACAGTAGGACAAGTTCAAGGACAGAGAAAATCACGTAAAATAAAACGACTTACATCTCTTATCACTGTGAGAAGTTCACCTTCCTTGATGGTTAACTCACCACTGCCCGGCTGGGCGTCAAAGTCATAGCAGGCTTTCACCTGATTGCTGGCCATGACGCCCTAAAACAATATCAGTTATTAAAACTTAAACCAAAAATAATAATAAAATTTTACGATCAGTCTGTCGGGAAAATAAGGCATTTTGTCGCATCGAAAATCGCATCAGCGCCGAGAAAATGAATTTTTTCGCGGCACAATCAAATTGCTTTTCACTTCAGCGACGCAATCGGCGCAGCTAAGTATGTGGTCAACATTTTCCCGACAGACTGATATCATTTCGCAGTTAGTAAACGCGAGAATGATATCCATATTACTCTACAAAAGATTTGGGAATATGTATCTATGGTAATATAACCTAAATCCCAGAATAATATACTATGGAAAGTGTTGGACGACGACGTTTTTTTGTGTGCCTTCTTCTCTTTTCAGAGTTTCGGAAAATCGAAGACGACCCCGACCCTTACCGCCAGAGGGCGTCACACTTCAAAACAACGCGATCATTAGGAAAACCGATATTCTACATGATAGGACATGCTATGTTACGAGTTGGATGCAACGAATTGGCGTTACTTGTTGGACAAGAGGTTGTTGGCCTGTCCTTCAAAAGCTCTCGAGGCCAAAAGAATTCAAAATTCGGTCAAAACAAAGCCTTTTATAAAATTCCAATACTATTCGAAAGTAAAACTGATACCAAGGGAGAATTTTACATAAGGAAGTCTTCAAAGCTTTCGTAAATTGCGCAAAGATAATTGCAAAACCATTTCTGGTAGTTTGTTTAAAAAATGGTCAGTGCGATTTATTTTCTGGAAATAAAATATCTTGTAAGAAGAATATCTGGAGATCCCGCGATTTGCGAGGATTCTATTGACCTGTTTCTACTCAATTATTCTAAGAGGATCCTCAGGGTTAATTAGGTATTCTGTAATTATATTCAAACTCACACGTAAAATTAATTTACCGCGAAATTATCTAATTTCCCGGAAGAAAATTGACTCGTAGGACCATAGAATTCCCGAAATGGACACGGAATAAATGATATTTGACATCCAATGCTTAAAAGTTTCTAGAAATTCTTCCAATTGATAGTGAAGGATACTAGTTGAATATAGTGTCCTTGTGATAAGCGTGCATTGGATGGCTTATTGGATAGGTTTCTCCACCCCGTTGCCAAAAAAAGGTGGGACTCAATTTGGGGAACGAAAATAGCAAAACGATGAGTTTTCTCCTTTCTTTTTTGCTCGCAAATATTTTTCTGATGCGCGCTTTTTACGTGCCCGACGTGCACGTAATGGCCCCATGCACGAGAACAGTGCATCGTACTGGGGAAGGAAAAAAATTTTTAAAAAGAGGTGGGCTAAGCCCTAAGGGGAAGAAACCGGAGGGTTGGAGGGGAAGACGGACGCGGAAAGTCCCAGAGGAAGATAAAACAAACTTGTCCCAATCTCGTGTGGCTTTCGGCCTGAATTGGGGACTGGATCGCGTTCGCTTCTCTTCCGGGCATAAGAAAACGGAATTTAAATCATTTCAAGTGACTCAGCACTTCGGGGATCGGCCGAAATTGGCCATTTTAAGGGTGAATTTAATTGGTTTTAATTGCGGACTTCTAATGATTATTCGAATTTCGGCTTTGAGTAATATAATAGAAATGCGGACTCTATGTCGGTACACCATCCCGCCGGATTTAAGATTATTTGGACGGCGTACGGAAGTCCAACCTAACGAAGACTGTTTAGAGAAGCGGTCACTTCTGAGCGGTCTGACCTCTTCCAAGACATTCCGAATCAATTCCAATTTTAAAGGGCAAAACAGCTACACGTAAATTAGGTCAGTAATTAACATTACTCAATAAAGACTTTAGAATATCACTTGAGATTTTGACGTCCCTGATCCTGTTGTGGAAAAAGAAATAAAACAAAGACTTTGAAATTAACAATGGAAATATAACTCGTTCGTTTGAAGCGGGGAGTGATGGGGTTTCTCCGTTCGATTGGATGTCTCGTGATTCACCCACTCTCTTCCCCTCTCTCCTTGCAGTCCGCTGTCCACGTCTCTGCCGTTTATTTATACTAGAACAATATTTATGTCGTAAATCGTCCCAATCTGGTCTTATATTACAATATTATAATTAATCCAACATGTCTAAGACAACACTCCCGACGTGGGATTCCAATCGCTGTCGCCGGCGATTCTGCTTTAGCTCGTTTTCGGCTGTTAAGGTTCTCTCGCTGCGGGGAATTCCCCATGCTTGAGGCGAGCCTAAAATATAAAACGCTTAATATATTCTACATGAATAATTTACTGGGAGAAAGAGAGTTCTGAGTTCTCACCTGATCCAAATACAAGGAATAAAGCCCCACTGAACAGAGTTGTGAAGGCCATAAAGTAGAATACCATTCTCCATTCGGCCATAGTTCCCTATAGGTAGAATGTTATAGTATTCTTAATACTGCGGGTCTGGAATGTGAAAGGTCACCTACGGTCTTGTTAAAGTAAGAGATGGATAAGGGTGTTATAAGACGGCCAAGGTTTCCTGCCACCATTGACACAGATGTTAGGATTCCTGTATAAAGAGGCGCCAGGGATAGTAAGCTCGTATAAAATCCACTGATCGCTGTGCTAAAACACATGGTCATGGCACAGAACAGCAGGAGAGAGATGATGGGCGTGTGACAATCGGCAACCACTGCCAATGTGATGAAAATTACACCGACGGAGACACTGGCTATACACCTGTATTGTTAACGGCTATGTTACTTACAAAATCCCTGAGAAATCTTGCAAGCGGCGGTGTTGGATAAACTATGCTTCTTCAGCTTATCCATGGCCATACTCCATAAAAACTTTACAATTAGCATCGATACATTTGGAGCCGCACTGAAGAACCCGTTCTAAATTATTATGATATTAGGGTGTCCCATAAGCGTGTATTTTCGGGATTGAGGTTTTAAGTCTCATTACGGTGACCTTAATAACTGCACTTCTTAATATTTGGTACTGCTGAAACCGCCATCTCACACGCCTCACTTCTGGGGCTATCTAGAAAAAAAATCCCGCTTTCTGATAAGCGCTGTTGCACTTTTGCAATTACGTTTTTTATACCTCTATTGGGTACACGGTTTTAAAAAAAGCCGTGTTTCCCGTTGAATCAATACTTACAGCGCTGGATTGTTTTTGTCCCCAGGCCATTAAAAAATCTGGCTGTGATTTCAACTCCTTGGCTAGCTGGTCAAAGAATTTTCAAAAATAAAATATTGCACACCAGTGGTGATTCTTTTCTAATACTAGTCGCGACATAAAGTCCTGACACATTTTGTCGCGGGTGTCGCGCGAGAAAAGTGGCAAGTTCGCACGAAAGTGCATGTCGCTAGTGCAAAAACGGGGAATTGCCGCGACGGGTCCGAAAGAAAAACAAAATGCACTGTGCAAATGTGTTAGGACTTTATGTCGCGACTAGTATCAACAAGCAAACATTTTTTAATGTGTAGTACAATATTGGGGCAGTGTAGGTCCCAGGTTGAATTCGTCGCCTTACCATATAGGGCTCGTGCTTTATAAGTTTCGTCGGCTTTGCAGACTGAATTCGCTCTGAACGCCTTTTTGCAACATTTTTTTGCAAAGCCGACGAAACTTATAAAGCACGAGCCCTATATATGGCTTAAAAGCACACTTCCCCAGTTACAAAACCCAAAACACTCCGCTTCTTCAGCTCACAAGGATTCACACAACTCGACGACCCAAAAATGCACAAGACTTATGGGGCACCCTCGTGGTAATCTTATTAGTAGGTTAATTACCGTAATCGTCCCCAAGAACAGCACTTGTTTGAAAAAAAGAGGAAGATATGCTTGTGTCAATACGACCAACATATTGGCAGTAAATGTGCAGATCAAGAGGGCCCACAACGGTAATGACGTCACCATTGCCATATAAGGGATTTTCTTCGGGATATCCTGGAACGATATTTTCTTCAAAAATCTTGTAGATCACTCACATCATCTGGATCTGACCTGTCGATGGCAAGTTTTCTATTCAGGTATTGTCGTTCCTCTGTTTTCATCAATTTACAATCCGAGGGACCGTCAGAGACCGTAAACAGCCACAAAAGAATCCACAAGAATCCCATTAAAGCTGAACGCAACAACGAAAAGGCTGGTACAGTAACCTTTCAAGACTTACCACAAACATAGAAGATGGATGGCCATTTATACGAACTTTCACACAAAAACGCAGCTAAAGGGGCACCAAAAAACCCGGCCATCTGATTTCCAGTGGTGTACACGGAGGCTGCTGTGCTCAGTTCTTCCGTGGGGATCCATTGGCTTACCATTTTATTGATGGAGGGAAGAACAAAGCCCTAAATTAACAATAAGACGATTTAAACATTAGGTGAAGTGCTCACTTCTGCAACTCCCATTAAAAAGCGGCTGAGAAATACCAGATGGAAACTTAAATTCTCAGCGAAATACGGTAAGACAATAGTACAAGCAGTGCTGATTATTGCCGAACACATCAGCAGCATCTTTGGGGAATATCTGAAGAGTTTTGTCATGTATTATAGCTGGTATGATGTTTACCGGTCTGCCATTATCCCCGCGGGCATCAGGGAGACAATAGATCCATAAAATGAAGCCGAGAATAGCCATGCCTGGGTTGCTGAGTCCCATTCCAATTCTCCCTATAACAAGGATTACAACACAAAAACCTTTCTTACCCCGTAATCGTTATTCACAGTCCCTCCATTAAAGTCCACAACCTTGCAATGTTTGTTATCATCAGATCTGCTGATCGTGTGATGCTGTTCTTGGCTTGTTGTCGTTTCTGTGGCCGTACTGTTCACCATACACGTCATAGCCAGACCCAGATTCGTTCGTTGATACACGATTACAAAATAACCCAACATAATTAATAAAAGTACATGGAATCGGCGTGAGAGAGGATGAAACATATCTACATTAAGGATATTATAACTCGATTGTAACAATTGTTGGGGCTGATTACAACTTACTCAGATGGGGGAGTTTCTGATTGCCTTTCTTCAGAGGTTTCAGCAGTTTATTCTTGACGTTCATTGTTATTCTGATTGTAAGCGCCTTGAGAAAATAATACAAAAGATTATTCTTTTGCAGAAATCGAATACTTTTTTGATAAAACTAGTGTCAGTTCGAAAATGGAGGGAACGAAATTACGTTCCTTATCACAAACAAAGTGAGAAATGTGTGAAAAGAAATTAATCCCAAGTACTTAGTTAAGAAGAACTTAGGCAGTGCTATGGCTTGTTCCTCGCCGCCTTTTATCGTATTTGTTTTACGAATTAAACCGGCTTATCCTAGCTCTGAATTGTGATTATGGAAATAAGAAAAATGTCAGCTTTATTCGTATAAATTACATTAATCCACATTCCAATTCATAGCATCTGCTGTATCTTCTCCAATTCGACTACTGTATTTTGGAAGGTATCAGAAGAACAGAGAGATTCCAGGAGTTTCTTGGATTCCTCCAATCCAGACTCCAGTCCCTCAATGTTTTTAATGACGTCATTAGCTGAAGGAATGTCAATATTATAGTTTGGAGTCATTACTTACAATGTTCCGAGAGATTAGCACATCGTCTGAGATGTTGGAGCAGTTGAGGGAGCACTTGGCATTCAGTGTTCCACTTTTGCAGAGTGTCATAGAGCTGATTTATCTTCTGATAACTCTCATTTTGGGAACTCTTTTGGAAATCTTGAAGCTGAGAAATGGTGGCGGACAATTCTGTGTTTATCTCCGCTTTGTTTTGACTGGTTAGACTTCCAACTCTTAAGAGCAACTCCTCAATGACTAAAGTCAGAGGCCGTAGGAATGGGGAAGAGGTGTTAGGATCAGCGCCGATCCTCGAGAGGATTTTGTCAATCCGTTCGGATAACAAAGCCAAATCCGCTTTTTCAATTTTTGGATCTTTTATCGCAGGTCTGAATAGGGTTCGAAATCTAAGAATCAGTACGATCACTTACTTTGCATCTGACTGTGATGATGAAGAGACGAGATGTGTTTCCAGTTTGATCTTGGCACTTTCCACCAGCGTCTTTAAAGTGTTCAGATGATCTTCCGTGACTTCAGAATCTGGGTTCTAAAGATTAATTCAACCATTTTTTTATTTTTGCTTACGTTTCTAACGTCATCCTCTAATTGGCCAAGTTCTTCTTCTAATTCCTTCAGACGTTCCTCTGATGATTTACCATCAAATATTTGATCTGATAAATGTAAATTGTATCCTTTCTCTGCATAAAAACTATAATTTAAGTCTAAACTATTCGCAGTCGGATTTAGCATGACTCTGTTGAATTTCTCAACGAAATCCTTAAAATTGGTCTCAACGCTTTCGATGGAATCATTTTGCGTCAACGTTAGGCGGGGGGAATCATCCGTGACATTACTCGAGAACCGCTTGTCCACCAACTCTTTCTCCACCGAAATGGGATCATTCTCGTAGACCGTAATCACCGGCTTCTTGATCACCATCTGAGAATTGTTGTTATCAATTGTTTTCCAGTAATCTTCTGTTCAAAGTATGATGAGAATCAAACTCGACTTAGCTCTATCACTTCAACAATTAACAATTTATTGTAACATCAACAAAAAGATAACAGAAAACAATCGTTATTTCCTTCCCTTCAATCTCTGCATCTTCTTCTTCTGGATCTCTGAAGGCAAAGGCTTCAGATGTCGCATGATGGGGCCGACAGTTCTCCTGACGGCTTTTCTTTCTTCAATATGTGTCTGCATTCTGGATTCTCGTTTTTTGCTCTCAGCCGATTTTCCATCCGCTAAAATATTATAAGGTACACTGCTCGACAACATCCCTTTCGACCCCAAAAACTTTCCGAGACACTAACATCTTATGCAAAAAAGTCATCCCGTTTAATTCGCTTTTTTCAAAAGGCCAAAAACGGGTCGACAAAGATTTTCGTACCACTTTGAAAAAACGTTTGTCACTTATGAGCCAGAAGTCCGCGACATGATTGTGATATCCATGTCATTGTGAAGATCCCCTCCTGTCGATTGGTATCACAAGTTTCCATGGTTCGCATTTCTTCGCCCTCCGGCGGCTATAAATCATCGCCTTGTCTATTTCTCAGTCAAATTCGTGGCTAGCAAAGCTGGTACGAGGCTCAAGGAACTGGAACGGCTCTTAAAAAATCCGCTATTCATGGCACAACTTTGTTCATCGGCTTGGCCGCTAAACACAATTTGACTGAAAATACACACTGCGACGATGCCGGCGGGCAAAGAAATTAGAACCCTGTAAATGTGCGCTACCAATCGACAATTGAGAATTTTCGAAACGGTACCACAATCATGTCTTACGGCCCTCACGAGTAACAAACGTTCTTTCGAAGTGGAAAGAGAATTTTGTCAACTCGTCTGCCGATTCCCGAGATCCAATTGAAAAGAAAAAATTTTGCCAAAAAGTATAATATAAGTTCACTTTACCTTCTAATGTAAATGTCATCGACTTTCCACCAAACGGAGTGGACGTAATTCCATCATCGTTTTTGATTTCTCCCAACTGCTTTCTTCGATCTTTCATTGTGCCGGAAGTCTAAAACACTCGAATTAAACCGACTAATGACATTCTTACCCTAACGGTGATCTCGTCGTCGTCGTTAGAAACAAAAGATTTGAAGTCTCGACTTGAATCGAGACCAACAAACTTAAAGTTCTTGGGTTTCCTGGCTTCCTTAAACTTTTCCTCCAGTTTTTCCTGCTCTTCCCTGTCTCCTCTACTGCTCTCTTCGTTATATTCCTCCTCACTTTCCTCATCATGATAGTCTTCTTCTCCATCTTCATCGTCACTCCAATCTTCAGATGATTCCATATCATCAACTACATCTTTAACGCCACTTTTTTTACTGTCTTCATCCTATAACCAAAAAAATTTTATGTTCAAATTTCATAATCTTACATCATCATATCCAAGTTCCGCCAGTTGATCTCCACCTTCGTCTTCTTCATCTGATTCCGCCGTCCTACCCACATTCTTTTCTTTTTGTTTGTTCAATTTATCCACAATATGTTGATATTGTTCACTCTCTTTATCCACTTCAAAGTCAGGATTAGAAAACAGATTCTTAAATCGGTCATCTTGCAACAATTCTTTGGCCATTTTTGCCTAAAAATAGATTCCGCTTTTAAAGTTTAATAAATTGCGTACCTTTTTCTTCTTTCCAGTTCCAATATCCAATTCCATTTGAAGTTTGGTAGCCAGTTCTTTATTGACCTTGGGTAGTTTGGACCTCTTTGACAAAACATGCAATTCTCTTTCCTCGTCCAATTTCTCTTGTATCTAAATAATAAAGTAGTACAACAGTCAAAAAAGTCACCTTTCTGTTTCTGTAACTCTCAAAAGCAAACGGTTGGGTAAGCGTTTTGGCCTTGTTATACAATCTGACATCAATGAAGTATCCATGCATATAAGCCCTTAGGAGATTTGAGCCGATCAAATTGCTGAGGCCGACTTCTTCCAGCTGTTCTTTGGTAACAAATTTGTAGTCATCATAAACAACTGGAGCTTCTGTTTCCTCTAGTTCTTCAGTAATGTTATCCAAATATCGACACCATTTGGGGGCGAGGCCAAGCGAAGGAACAAAGTATTGCAACATTTTGGGGGCATCGTTGGCAAAGAATAACAGTCCGGAATCGGGATACCTAACAAATTGAGTGAGATGAGTGTTTGGCTCGATTGCGGCGTAAGGCTTTCCGGTCTTGATATTCCACACCTTCAGGGCCCTGCTGTCCATACTTAAGACTAGGTCCTTATCATTGTCAAAGTCGAGGGAAGTAATAGCAAGACCAAAATTGTGATTTTTGACAAGTCTTGGTTGTTTAGCCCGAATATCATAAATCAAAACCTAAATTTTTAATTATTCTCTCCTAATAACTTAAAACGCGTTTTATTACAAATCGTAGTTTGGCCCGGACATTGTTAAAATCAGTGTCTCAGAATTGAACGAAAATTGGTCAACTTAATCACTGATAGGCACAAAACATTCGCTTTCTTTGTTTTTGCCCAAAATTACCGTATGACGGCATACTGTAACATCATTTTTAAAAAAAGATATGCCCTAATCGAGAAAACGAAGCGCTATTTCAGCGCAAATTGAGTTCAGGTATGTGTTTTCGATCATGTAGAACATTTTTGTAATTGTCACCGAAAACTAAAAATTACATCTAAGCTATGTTACACTTGAGACAACATACCATTTCGGGTATAAAAAATGCAGTTCGGACGAGGCGCAGATTTTGAAACCGGAATACTAAACCTCAAGCCTCGTCTAACAAACCATTAAAATTTCAGAAAGATCAAATATATAGTTTTTGAGATATCGGACATTCAATGTCTCATGTGCAAGATCACCTTGACCCCGAAAAAATCTGGCATTCTTAGGTTTTTGGCTAGGCACAAATCTTGAAAGTTTCCAATACATTTTTATGAGAGTTTAGGATGATATAGAAGGTTTCAGAGGAAAAAAATGAATAGTTTTTGAGAAATCGACCAAAATACCTTGTTTTAGGTCATCAGATGCCCGAAAAAAACTGGCATTCATAGGGTTTTGGCTAGGCGCAGATTTTGAAAGTTTCCAATACTTTTTTATGAGATTTTAAGGGGATATAGAAAGTTTCAGAGGAAAAAAATGAATAGTTTTTGAGAAATCGACCAAAATACCTTGTTTTAGGTCATCAGATGCCCGAAAAAATCTGGCATTCTTAGGTTTTTGGCTAGGCGCAGATTCTGAAAGTTTCCAATACATTTTTATGACATTTTAGGATGATACAGGAAGTTTCATAGAAAAAAATGAATAGTTTTTGAGAAATCGACCAACATACCTTGTTTTAGGTCATCAGATGCCCGAAAAAATCTGACATTCTTAGGTTTTTGGCTAGGCGCAGATTTTGAAAGTTTCCAATACATTTTTATGACATTTTAGGGGGATATAGAAAGTTTCAGAGGAAAAAAATGAATAGTTTTTGAGAAATCGACCAAAATACATTGTTTTAGGTCATCAGATGCCCGAAAAAATCTGGCATTCTTAGGTTTTTGGCTAGGCGCAGATTCTGAAAGTTTCCAATACATTTTTATGACATTTTAGGATGATACAGGAAGTTTCATAGGAAAAAAATGAATAGTTTTTGAGAAATCGACCAAAATACCTTGTTTTAGGTCATCAGATGCCCGAAAAAATCTGACATTCTTAGGTTTTTGGCTAGGCGCAGATTTTGAAAGTTTCCAATACATTTTTATGACATTTTAGGGGGATATAGAAAGTTTCAGAGGAAAAAAATGAATAGTTTTTGAGAAATCGACCAAAATACATTGTTTTAGGTCATCAGATGCCCGAAAAAATCTGGCATTCTTAGGTTTTTGGCTAGGCGCAGATTCTGAAAGTTTCCAATACATTTTTATGACATTTTAGGATGATACAGGAAGTTTCATAGGAAAAAAATGAATAGTTTTTGAGAAATCGACCAAAATACCTTGTTTTAGGTCATCAGATGCCCGAAAAAATCTGACATTCTTAGGTTTTTGGCTAGGCGCAGATTTTGAAAGTTTCCAATACATTTTTATGACATTTTAGGGGGATATAGAAAGTTTCAGAGGAAAAAAATGAATAGTTTTTGAGAAATCGACCAAAATACCTTGTTTTAGGTCATCAGATGCCCGAAAAAATCTGACATTCTTAGGTTTTTGGCTAGGCGCAGATTTTGAAAGTTTCCGATACATTTTTATGACATTTCAGGAGGATATAGAAAGTTTCAGAGGAAAACAGTAAATAGTTTTTGAGATATCGACCATGGTGAACCTGTTATAGGTCAAGTTGCTGGAAAATTCGACCAATTTTCTTTGGCATCTCTTTTTTCCGAGATATATGTGTGTTACTGTTTTTTTCTCCAAATTGTCACAAATAAATTCGAGCTCTCTGCAAAACTTTTGTCAAATGTACGCCGAAGGGTACGATTCTGTGTTCTGATGACCTAAAACAAGATATTTGGGCCGATTTCTCAAAAACTATTCATTTTTTTCCTCTGAAACTTTCTATATCCTCCTAAAATGTCATAAAAATGTATTGGAAACTTTCAAAATCTGCGCCTAGCCAAAAACCTAAGAATGCCAGATTTTTTCGGGCATCTGATGACCTAAAACAAGGTATTTTGGTCGATTTCTCAAAAACTATTCATTCTTTTCCTATGAAACTTCCTGTATCATCCTAAAATGTCATAAAAATGTATTGGAAACTTTCAGAATCTGCGCCTAGCCAAAAACCTAAGAATGCCAGATTTTTTCGGGCATCTGATGACCTAAAACAAGGTATTTTGGCCGATTTCTCAAAAACTATTCATTTTTTTCCTCTGAAACTTTCTATATCCTCCTAAAATGTCATAAAAATGTATTGGAAACTTTCAAAATCTGCGCCTAGCCAAAAACCTAAGAATGCCAGATTTTTTCGGGGTCAAGGTGATCTTGCACATGAGACATTGAATGTCCGATATCTCAAAAACTATATATTTGATCTTTCTGAAATTTTAATGGTTTGTTAGACGAGGCTTGAGGTTTAGTATTCCGGTTTCAAAATCTGCGCCTCGTCCGAACTGCATTTTTTATACCCGAAATGGTATGTTGTCTCAAGTGTAACATAGCTTAGATGTAATTTTTAGTTTTCGGTGACAATTACAAAAATGTTCTACATGATCGAAAACATATACCCGAACTCAATTTGCGCTGAAATAGCGCTTCGTTTTCTCGATTAGGGCATATCTTTTTTAAAAAATGATGTTACAGTATGCCGTCATACGGTAATTTTGGGCAAAAACAAAGAAAGCGAATGTTTTGTGCCTATCAGTGATTAGGTTGACCAATTTTCGTTCAATTCTGAGATGCCGATTTTAACAATGTCCGCCCTCTGTTAGGCTAAGCTCCAAAGTGTGGCAAAACGCGTTTTAAATTACTTACATGTCCAGTACTCATTCCAACAGCTAAAGTTAATGGATCTTTAAACTTTACTGAAGTTACTTCGGGAATACTAAAAAACATGCAAAAAGAAAGAACAGTGACTTACGCGTCAGGTAGAAGAGCCTCTTCTTGTAATTGCTGTAAAGCACAGTTCAAAATTCCAGCTCGATTCTTGTCCCTGTGATCCCAAGCTTCTACTGTGGCATTAGAACCCCCAGTCACAAAGAGTTGATGATGTTTGCTAAATTCACAGCAATTCAAAGTCTCGGATTCCGTTTCCAATGGGCTCAAAAAACAGCCTTGCTCAAGATTCAATCGAAATATCTCATGTCTGTAACAATAACGTCTTCCATGAAAAAAAAACTCACCCGGCTCCGACCATGTAGAGATCACTCGCCTCGTTGCAAAAAGCAAGATCTCTGCCAACCTTAGGTATCCTTAATCTAAAATACCTCCCAAACCGGGCATGGAATTCGAGCCATCGCTCGGTTTGCAAAAGAGCGACCTTGGAGTAATCCTCACTCAAGGGAAGTAGTTTCACAACTTCAGCATCGAGCCCTCTTTCGAATTTCAACGATAGGTCGTTGACGTCATAACATTTTAGAGTTGGTTTGTATGTTCCAGCTGCATAAATGTATTGCCCATCCCCGGTTATCGCAATTGAGTTTGAAACGCAAGGCATTTCGAAGTCTTGTATCAATTGAATTCTTCTCCTAATATCAACATCCTTCTTCTCGAGATTTCTTCTTTTTCTCTCTGATATCCACTAAACATATAGAAGAAAGAAACAATAAATACTTACTTGAGGAAGCGACTTTCCAGCACTAAGATTATATATTTTAACATCGTTAGATTTCGACACTTGCATCCTGCTAAAGACGTCGTTTTATGAGCCTATCTATAAAAATCTGTAGAAAACTTTTCATGAATTTATTATTTGTTTTTCGTATAATAAATCTGCAGGACGCATGTCACAATTGTGACAGGGCGCATGCTGCAAAGGATAGTAAACTTTGCAGTGCGGTCGGGTTTCGAAGCGAAAAAGCAATCAATTCAGGGACGCAATAAATGTTTTAGACGCGCACCTTTTCCCGCTTTTTGTTTCGTTTATTTTGGATGGATTTTTTTCGAATTTGTTTCAAATCTTTGAACATGTTTTCCGAGTTTGTATAACAATTTACGGTCTTGCTTTCCGCGTATTTTATAAAATTTTCTGCTTAAATTCGCCCTTTTTTGAGTGAAAAAACAGAATGAACGGACCGGAGGGATCTCCGGTGAAGCTGAGGCAGATCATCATTGATGAAGATGAGACCTCGACAACATCTGATTCTCCAATTAAATACGGTCCTCATCTGGTAAGTTTTATTTAATTGAGCGGTGCAGGGAACTGAGCTTGTCAATTTGTGCATATATCTTTGCAGGATCACGATTATGGCAGCGCATCTGGCGGTAGATATAACTCGGCTCTTGAATTTTATGGCGATGGGAAAAACAACGAATCGTTCCCTCCCATTGAGATACTGGCTTCTGGTGAGTATTCCCTTTATTTGCGTCTAATTTTTAGGCGATGAAGACCAAGGATTGTCTCCAGTGAAAGGCGAAGTCAGGCCGCAACTGTCCCAACAATATCACAGATCTTCAGAACATCATTCCGCAGCTCCAAAGACATTCGGTTATGGTGCAGTAAATAGACTCGCAGGTTGGTCCGGTGCAATTTCGGTTATTCTAACTTTTTTCAGGAAGAACTCAAGTTTTCTTGCAAAATAGACCACGCACTGCCTACACAATTCCTCAAAGGTAAGTTAGAAACTATATTGATAGTCTCAAAGCTTTAGAATCAGACCCGAACAGACAACACCGGTCCTCAGCTATGCCAATTCTGCTTCCAGGATTGTCAGACCTCATTTGACACCTTCAGAAACTTCAGTTCAGCGTTCAACGCCTAATGTTCTCCGGCAATCAACAGTTCGACCTCGTGGATCTACTGTTGTTCGTCCTCCGCGCCCTCCGAAACCAGTTGTTCAGGCCCCTGTTAGTCCAGAAAGTGGATTGATGAATGTTTTGGACGAAGAAGAAGCTCAAAACCAGAAGTTCTTCATGCAGCAGTCCAAGATGGGGACCAATTTGGCACAAATGAAGCCGATCGTTTCGTCGGTTTATAATAATCCGCATGTTCCAACCAGTATGTCCATATCTCCACAAAAATCTGTTGATGGCGAGGGGATTCATAAGCCTAGAGGAAGAGGCCGGCCTTCAAATGCAGTAAGTTACTTGCAACACTTTTGAGAGACTTTTGTCATTGTAATTTTCTTGTTTTCAGGAAAAGGCATTTCTCTTGCAGCAGCAACAACAGCACAATAAGACTGCCGGTCCGGATAAGAATAACCTCCAAACTCTGGCTGAAATGGCACTTGTTTCACCTTCAAAGCCGCAGGCCCCTCGAAGTCGTAAGTGGCATATTTGGTCTTGTTATTTTTGTGTTTAGCTGTTAAACCGGCGATACAAACTCCAGTTCAAGAAACAAAGCCTTTGGAGCCTCTTGCTTCTGAGAATCAGGCTCAGCGTTTATCAAAGAAGTTGATCGTCACGCCGAAAAAAGACGAACCAGTAAAGTCGTGCGAGTCTGATCGAGACGAAGGAGAAGAAGTGGAAGGTGTTGATTACATTACGAGATGTATTTGCGAATTAAAACATAACGATGATTACATGGTGCAATGTGATCAATGCAAAGCTTGGGTCCACATCGACTGTTTTGGAGGGGAAAAAGCCGTTGATGTTGACAACAAGTTTTATTGTCATAAATGTGACACTAAACGAGTTAATCCTTTGAGCAGCGAAGAAGCCAAGCGTCTTCAGCAACATAAAATAGCCAAGGCGGAAAAGAACCGGAAGAAGGCAAAGCAGAATTCTGTTGTAAGCAATGGTTTTATATCATGATTATATGATTTGTAGACTTTATCTGCACCTGAAAGGAAACCACACAAACTCTTGAAGAAGACGTTGGCAAAGGAGAAGGAAAACACGTACTCTCGAAGCGTGAAGAGTGACATCAGCGAGGGAAGGATCTCCGAAGGCGATATTGGCACTTACGTTCAGCTGAAATCGATCGCAGATCGTCGGTGCCGAAACACCATCGTGTCCAAGGGAATCACTGGCCTGATGTCTATTGAGAATGTAAGGAAAGGCGATCCTTTGATTGAATTCAAAGGGAATTTCTTCTTTGTGGATGAAGAGAAAGTGGTTGAACGGCTGAATGACCCTATCACTTTCTATCGGAGCGTTGTTTACACGTGAGTGTCGTAATGTTTATCAAAATGTTTTTGCAGGGGATTGGGTCCAAATTCGAAGCCGTTATTTGTTGATTCAACAAAATCTGGAACTGCTGCAAGTGTTGCTAGAAGGTCTTGTCGTGCTAACGCCAAACTATCGCATTGTGTCATTGAAGGTCGTTTGGTTCTGTTCTTGGTGGCTGCTGAGGACATTGACGAAACTTCTGAAGTAAGTCACTATTGATCAGCACTGAATGATGGTCCCTTTTTTAGATAACGCTGCCGTTTGATCACGAAGAGCGTGGAAGTCCGCCAATTCATCTTGATTGCGCATGTTTAACTGATCTTGCTTACTCGGTAAGGCTTATTATTGATTCCTATTATTTATTAAGGCTGGTGGGTCGAAATGTTTGTTGCAAGATTACAACGACAAAGTGGCTAACGGGGAACTAGTGAAGCCAACGAAGACAAGTCCAGCCAGAAAACGGACAGTCTCTCCCGAAAAGCCGAGCTCTCCCAAGAACGTCCGCCGATCTCCAGTGAAATCTCAACCAAAGAGCCCAAGACGTGAGCCTAAGAGTCCTCGAAATGAGATTAAGGCGGCAGAGGCTCCAAAGGAAATCACATCAGAAAGAAGAAAGAGTGAGATTGAGAAATCTGAGGCATCTACATCTAAAGAAAAAGTAGATATTAAGGATGAGTAAGTTGAAAAATTCAATATTTAATTGTTAATTTAGCAGTGACAAGGAGAGTACACCAAGAAGATCCAGCAGGAAACGCATATCAACGAACGAGCGACTCTCGCCTAAGCTTGATTCAGCCTCCGAAAAGCCGAAGAAGCGTGGTGATACTATATTTGATGAGGGGGAAATCATTACTGGGCTCTCTGTAAGTATTTTTTGTGTTTTTTATAAGTATCGGTTTGCAGCGTCGAGAACAGCAGAAAATTCAACGTTTGGAACAAATGGATCATCAAAATGGCCGCAGGAAAAGGTCTTTGGAACAAGAACCGAAGAGTGCTAAAGTAGCCCGACGATCTTTGCCTGCGAAGGAAGAAGTTCCCGTAAAGGTTTGTATTTTGTATTGGAGTATATGGTTATTTGTAGAAACCCAAAGCTGAGAGTCCTGAGGAAGTGGCGGCCAATTTGTTGCTTGGTTTAGCTGGTACAGCTGCCAAGAGCGAGACTTCCTTCTCTGCAAAACGTCAAGAAGCCCTAGTTAAATACTGGAATCGATGCCGAAGTCAGCTGGACTCTCTTGGTCCCTTCTCCAACATTAACTTTTCGGAAATCCAAAAGGTCGCTGCCTCAAAAAAGTCAGTAAGCTGAGATCTTACAATTAATGTTAAATCTGTATTATATTTTTGGTACGTCTTAGTTCATTATTTTTGCATTATTCTGGTCTTTGGAACTTATAAACGAAGAGTTTGTTCTCTTACTTAAATTGATGTCAAATTCATTGTGAAATATTGTTAGTCCTCCTGTAATATTTTTGTCATCTTGCACACTTCATTCACTGCTTCTCTTTCTTTTAAGGTCCTCAACTTGTCTCACAAATTCTGAATCCTCTAAGCTTCTCAAAACGGGTCTACAGAAGTTAAAGATGAATAGCTTCGAGAGGTCTTCGCAGTCACCCAGCACCCCCAAAGCACGTCCCCCCTTAGATAAATCCATTGAATCTCACCAAGGATCATTTGGGCAAGGTTCCGTGAAGCCGTGGCACATTAAACCCACAACTTTGGCTTTATCGGAGCGCTCGGAAGATATGGCTGGGGTCTATCCCGGAGATGGGGCAGGTGGAATCAAGTCTGAAGACGTATCGAAGGGAAAGGAAGAACCCTCTTTTAAAGGAGTTGAAGAGACCCCACAGTCTGATGTGAGCACTAAGAAACCACTCTCACAAGTTGCACAACAGCGTGTGATCTCATTCAGCGAGGCTTTCAAGACCGTAAATGCCCCCGTGAACACTCCTTCGGCTTCAATGATTGGAAGGAACGTTGGTAACAGGTCATTTGGGCAGCCTACGAATTTGACACTGGATGTTTTGATGACCCCTCAGAATATGCAAGAACCCCCTCAATCTGCGCCTCCCGCTTTTACACCGACCGCCATTTCTAAGATGAAGTTGAACTCTCTGAAAGAAAGAGTCTTTGGAGAACTTGAGGTAAGTTAGTGTGTGCATGCGTGTAAGCAGTGGTGCATTTTAGAAGAAGCAAACACAGAGTCTCACTTCCACACCTTCATTGAAGCCTCCGATCAAATTGGAGATTCATAAGCCTCTGGGAATATCGAAGGCTGGTTCTCCATTGGCCGTGAATCCACGTGTTTTAAAGTGGGATGATTCTCCGAAGACAGAAATATCGAAGATCGCTCCCTTACCCGCTATTTTACCTCCCCTAAAAAGACTCACAGATCTCGAGATTTCAGAGAGTCTGAATCGTCTGCGATCTCTGCCCGTTTTTGAGAGGATTGGAGTTCAATTCTTTAAGAAGATCGCCGAAGGTAAAGCATCATATAAGGAAGGCGACGCTGAAGGCAAGACTTCTTCGTTTACCGGGCCTTCGCATCTCTGTAAATAAATAGTTATGGGATAGAGGTTTTTAGGTGGGCATAGTGATGACATAGATTTGTTATTTTGTTTCCGTTTACGTTCACCAGGATTTGTGTGCCTTTCTTCTCTTCCTTTTCTTGTCTTCTGTTAAACAATCCTTTTCTCATTCGTCTTTGCATTTAGTTTAATCCCGATTCGTACACTCTCCAGATTACCTCCTCGTTTTTTTGGCCTTTTCGGCGGACACAGGTTGTCCCGATACCCATAATATTTTTAAAATATTCCTTTATGAACGATAATAAATAATTACATTGTTAATCAAGTTTTGTAGATTGAGCATCAACGGGATTGAAAAAAAAGAAAATGAAGCATTTCCGGTTAGAGCAGACTTTTCTTGTGGTTTGAGAAGCTCTGGTTGTAATCAGGCATAGGGATCAAGTTGGACGGGATTCTGAAAGATGTTAACGCAAGGACATTGGACTTGCCTTTGTGGATCGAACCGAGAAGGAGTGTGGATTGCATACATGTTCTCCTCCACGGAGAAATCTCCATCGTCGTGGAACTTGCTGACATTACTCCGGGCATATAGGTGGTTCTGTCCCGGGCGATAGACATTATTTCCCGGTCGGTAATGGGCATTCGCCAATCGGGGCTCCGAATGTAATGAACTCTGTTTGAGGGTGGCGAAGTCTTCGTCACTCATCGGCATCTCCAGAATCTGAGTCTCGTATTTGTCCCTCTCCATGGTGTTCATAAACATGGCTGTGCTGTATTTAGGCAGCGGATATACATTCGGGTAAGTGTGCACATGCCTCCGATGCTTCTTCTTTTGTTTGTAAAAACAGAAAGCACAGATCAGGATCATAACCAGGACCAGAACACCGAATGTTAGCACGAAACAAACAATTGTAAAGTTGTTCCAATCCATTGTTGCGAAGAATTGACTCATCAATCCAGGTGCTTTTCCAGAATCAGCGGCCACATTGTCATTCAGACTCGACATACTGAACCAGGGTTGCAGTTTGCCGGCTAACAAGTCTTCCGAACTTTTTTCGAATAGCTTTCTGAAGATGTGAAAAAATGATGAAATTATTTTGTTAATGAATTACAGTACCTGAATTCTTGTTTTCGACAGATTTTATGGGTAGTGGGATTCTGAGCATACCAGTACAAATTGATAACGTTATCTTTTCCTTCGGTTTTTTCTGTCATCTTCTCCATTGATAGTAAGGTACAGGCACCCGTGAATTGTCGGAGTGCTTTGATTATATCCTATACACATATATACCAGGGTTAATATAACTTTAACCCACCTGTTCATGCGCTCTGACTTGTTGTGGTTGACTTCCTTTCAACGTAATTCCAAAGCGATGTTGATCAGAAATGGCGGTCACATAAACATCTGCACTTGAACATAGACGCTCTCCGGTTTGAGGGGAATCGCAGGCCAGAACTTTGAAATCAAAGGAGCTCTTCTTGTTATTCTGGGTCAATTGGATCATCGATTGCTTCAGAATAATCTCCCCTGAATCCCTATCAATCTGGAAGTATTTCGAATTCACGGAGCTTGGATCAAGTTCATATTGTACTAGGCCAGCTGGTCCAAGGTCTGGATCTTCAGCCTTGACATTGATAACTCGGGAGAAGGCAGCTGAATTGGACGGAACTCCAGCAAAATACGCCTTTAGTGAGAGATCTGAGGGGAAAATAAAGGAGGGAGCGTTGTCATTCACATCCAGCACCGTGATCGAAACCAAAGTGTAATCTGTTTGGAGCCCGGCAGTGATGGTAATGTTGAGAAGGTACTTCTCAATAGTCTCCCGATCAAGAGCTGACTGTGTTCTTAGTTCGCAGTTGCCATCAGTTCCTGGGGAAATACTAAAGGCTTGTCGGTAGTTGCCCGAGACAATGGCGCACATCACGAATCTGGTATCCTTGGGTTTGTTGATGACTGGGAGGAGCATCACAAAGTGGGGTGCCCTCACACTCTCCATCAGAGAAGCCCTTAAATTGAGAGTTTTAGAAAAAATAATCAACTACATTAAACATTAGTTATCAGTGTATTCTTACGTGAAATTCCTCTGCGTAAATTGAACCGCATCTGGTTTCGGCTTGGTATTTCCTTCCACCTGAGGAATAACTTCGGTCCTTGACTCTTCCACAGTAATCACAACATTGGTCTGGGTGGATTGAGGTAATTCTCCTTCATCCTGTGCCTCCACGACTACCGTAATCTTTTTCCCACTCAATTCTTTGGCTGGTTTATTCAAGGTGATGAGTCCACTTTGAGCATTCACACTTATGAATCCGTTTGCATCGTGATCCTTGACCATTCGGTAATGGATTCTGTTGTTCGGCTCGTCTCTGTCTTGATCAAACGCAGTTACTTGTCCAATTACCGTACCCGGTTCAGTGTTATCAGCAATTGTAAAAGCATAGTTATTGGTCTCAAAGTTGGGAATCCAATCATTTACATCCAACACCTTGACAGTAATTGCAACCGCATGAGCGAGAAGAGGATCCATGGGCATACTCTGAGCTTCCTGGGTGGATATTACCAGTCGATATTCTTGATCTGACTCCGCATCCAGCGCCTTTAGCAAGGTCAGTTTGCCAGTGTAAGAGGAGATGGAGAAGATATCAGAGTCTCCCTCGATCATGACATAAGTGATTGGGCCTGGTTGTTCGTCTGGATAATGAGCTTCGATGGTGGCCAATTCAAGATCACTGTCATTTTCTTCCACCATCACACTGAGTGTTGGGGTAGAGAAGATGGGGGCAAGTCGAGGAGGAGGGGTGGGCTGAGGCTTGGAGGAAGGACGGGCACGTGTCGCCACAACCGTAGGAACGGAAGATGTCTTGGTGGCTGTGGTACTGGGAGATGCGGGCTGCTTCCTTACTGGAGTCTTGGTTGTAGTTAAAGTCGTTGATTTGACTGTGGTTGTTAGTCTCCGTGTTGTGGTCCGTGCTGTGGTTGTTGTGACCGGAATTGTGGATGGTAATGTCGCTTTTGTCAGCATAAATCCCGATTCTATAGCAGGCATGACTGAATGAATCTGAGAGATTAATTTAGTCATCGGGGATTGAGTAGCAAAACTTGGAGGGAGAGTGGCGCGGCTAAAGAACGTTGGAGATGTGTTGTAGACTTCAGATGATTTGGCAGACGATGAAAGACCGTCCACGATCACCTTAACCTTGGCGCTTGTCTCCAATGGGGGGTTTCCGTGATCAGCTGCGACTATTACAATCTCGCTTTCTCCAAAATGTTCAGAAGTTAATTCCCCATTAATTCTGATGATTCCTCGACTATCAATCTTGAAGAGTTTGTCCTTAGGGGGCACAACTCTGTAAGAGACCTTTCCATTGTCATCTTTATCAATGTCTGTCGCCTTCACTCTCCCTACTTCCATATTTGATGGGAATCCAGTCATTTCATTCAACTTGAGTTGGAAAACAAACGGCTGAGTCCCTTCGAATTCTGGGGCATTGTCGTTAGCATCCTACAATAATACAGCTATTTATATGACTATATAAACAACCTACCGTAATAATAACCTGCAGAAGAGTCCAATACAAAGATTGGTCCGGATGTTTAGATCTGGCTTCGATCTGAAGAGTGTACAAGTCTACTTCTTCCCGGTCAAATTCTTGTGTTGTCGTTACAGCCCCGCTGAAATCAATTTAAAAAAAAAACTCTTGGAGCTTACGTTGACTGGTCGATTGTAAACTTCCCGGCTTCATTGCCTTCCACAATCGTAAAGTAAACGTATTGACGGGAGTCGTTGTCCTAAAAAGACATTGAAGTACAGTTAATACTATTACGTATGAGCAAAAGAAAACTAACTCCAAGAACAGCCACAATGGAATGAGGCGGAGTGGCTTCGTTAAGTTCGGTCAGAATGGTCTGAACTTGAGATGAAACCGGCTTCAACGTCGTCTCCGGAGCTAAAGTAAACGCCGTCAATGGTAGCAACGGAGTCACTGGATTCGTTGGCTCCAGAAGTTGTTTTTGAGGAAACTTTGGGACACTTGGCTGACTCTGACTTGATCCATGATTTCCTGGCTGGTTCATCGACAATATTGATTGAGGAATTTGAGCAGAGATCGGCGGAGTAAACGCTTGTGTGGTAGATGGGAGAGCTAAAACAAGTACAGTTGTCCGACCAGTTAATCCCCCGCCATCTTGG
Organism: Bursaphelenchus xylophilus; assembly: GCA_904066235.2. NCBI lineage: Eukaryota > Metazoa > Nematoda > Chromadorea > Rhabditida > Aphelenchoididae > Bursaphelenchus > Bursaphelenchus xylophilus. The sequence goes on from CAJFCV020000004.1 coordinate 5,559,202, forward strand.
GCTTCGATTGTGATACGATATCGATGACCTGAGGAGAGCCGACCGATGGCTGAGAGAACATTGTTTTGAGCATCGTATTTGAAGTTTCGTTCGGCCCCATCACTCACTTCGACAATCTTGTATGTCAAACGTCCGAATCTTCCAGAATCCAGATCTGTGGCCTTAACTTTGGCCACAAATCTCTCAATTGCATCATCGGCGGATACGTTGGCAAAGTAGACTGGTTGCTCAAAATAAGGGGAGTTGTCGTTGACGTCCATGACATGAATCGTAAGTGAAATTGGGTCGGAACTCCTTAACGGTTCTGTGTCAACTTCACGAGCTTGAATGTGAAGTTGGAATGATGATGAATTGGAATCTGCATCTAATCCTTCTGAATTAAGATAGAGAAATCCTCGTTGATCAACTGCGAACTTTTCGGCTCCAAATCCATTGATTACATACTGATAGATTGCTGGCATCATTCCTGGCTTCTAAATGAATGCTTCTTTGTCATCAAATTTAAAAAAGTACTCACCAAATCCTGATCTTCAACCAGAATCTGTAGGCTTTCAGCTCTCATTGAAGGTGATATCCTGACGGTCGTGCCAACCGGCGCATTCTCTGGAAGATACCCTTCTCGGGATTTTACCCTCAGGACGGGCGGAAACATTGAAGGCCTTGCCGGGGCCGGCAGGGCATGAAAACGGAGGTTCTGAGCTGGTTGGGCTTCAGTTGAAGAGATCAAACAAATAAATATGCTTAGAAATATAGTCTGGTGAGAAAACAGAATCCATGAAAAACTCGACCGGTCGATTGGCTTCCGGCCCGGAGGCCAAGAAAGGAAATGGATGGGGACTCGCATTGTCGGTCATGGACCCATTGAAGCACCTGAAACCCGGGTAAAGTCTCTTTTCGCTGTGTCCCGAACGCGCCGATCGAATCTCTCCGCGGCCCCTGTTTGCGCAGCGGATCGCCAAAAGAGAGTAAAGTGGCCTTAGGGCGTCTTAGACCGCACAAATGGTCTTGAACGGTCATTTAATGTGGTTTCAAGTAAATACCAAGTGGGTGAAACGCTGGGGAATATAAATCGGATTGCTAAATCCACTAAGAAACTGGATCTCGATAACCTCAAGGGCGATTTGATAACTGTGATCAGTTAGAGGAAATACTACAAAGTTAGGTTAAAAGGGGACAGTCTAGGTGAAAATTATTTTGTAAAAAAATGGATCCAGAAAAAAGATCAGAATTTATGCATCAAGAAAATCAGAAGCTCACTCAGCCAGTCCATCGTCATGTCACGCGAACAGAGCAAAACCTTAACAACTCTGAAAACCGGGGACGTAACAGAAGAAAGACGGGGGATAGTAAGTAAACTTGATAGAGGGCTCAAGTGGCATCGTCAGGCAAACAAATCTCGAGAGAATGACCGCCCGAGAAAGCGTTGGACCTCGCTGATGGTATGGCTGATGGTCAGTCCGCCTGCTCGGGTCGAAAGGTGAGGGTAAGCTGGATGATCTGACTCGTTTACAATACGCAGAACGTGACTCCCTTTAAGATTATATCGAAATCAAGCATTGAATGTTGAATAGAGAGAATGAGGAAAATCGAAAACATTATCCTCCATGATATTCGATATCAACTGAGAGCTGCGGATACGAAATCTTGTCAAGTATTATAAGTTGAGCATCATCTTAAAAATACTTCCAAGCAAAATAAAATCATTGCATTCTTTTGCGGAGTTTTAAGCAAATTACGATCAGGCTACTTTTATGGTCATGTTTACAAAAATACGCACAAAACGGTTGACTCCATTTCCCTGTTTTCAGATCGCGATTATTAGGAACTCCAGGGGTTGTGTCCATTCCCTGAAGTCGAATTTAGTGACCGGACAAATACAAAACGCGCTCCCGAACCACATCATGAATAGTAAGCCTTGGTTCACGAGATGGAAACAAACAAGAAACCGCTGGAGACCAATTCTGAAGATACGTTCAGCATCTTGGAATCAAATCTGACATAAATCATGGAAGGATTCTGAAAAATCGTTGATGATGTAAAACTTACAGGGAACGTACCCCAAGTGCGACGCTCAGATTTTGATGAAACTTGGCGCAAATTTAGACTGACTTCTTCTAAAAGACATGCGAGAATCCTTGTTCGCGCTTTGCAGAAACAATCTAAATTTTTAGATCGAAAGTCGGCGAAAATTTAACACCTTTTCCCGAATTTCGGCACAAAAACTTTCATTCTTATTTCTCCCATAAGTAAGGTCTCCACAAAAAATCATTTTTTTTTGCACGAAACTAGCAAGGTTATGGCCAAAAAGTGCTTTCCTTTGTGACCGCTCTCCGCGTTTACCGTACTCTCACGGCGGCAAAGATCGTTCGATATCTCGGTGGCGCTTGCAAAATGCGAGCTAAAACTTTCAAGAATTGATATTTAGTTCATGCCTGATGGGCATGCAAGATCTGAAGAAAAGCTGCCGTTTTTGCACTAGCGACATGCACTTTTCAGCGAGCGCACCCCGCGACGTCACCGAAAAAATTCTACGGACTTTATGGCGCTATACAAAGTATTCGCGCACCAAATCTGCAGCCGTCGTCGCAAAGCGATGATGGGCGATTCTAAGGCGCGACGACGCTCTGTTATTTTCCCGACAGACTGATAGTTCAGAAATGTGCAGAGCCTAAGACAGGATAAAATTTGTTCTGAACGGTATCGTGACAAGAATTATTCCCACCTTGAAAATTTTTAGCCCATTGTGGGCCTTGTAAAGTGCAGAAAAAAATCGATATGGGCGAAATTTGTGATTGAGTGTGATGGGCGAAAATTTTTGAATTTACTCGGAACCCCTCTTATGAATATATTTTGATGTTGCATAATTTTCCATCATAATTTCACATAACGTTGTCATGTTATTTGGAACGCAATTACAGAATATTTTTACGCTGATCCCTCAGTAAATTGGATGGAATCGCGCCATTTACGGGTGTCAGTGAGTAGATCGACCTTTCTTCTTACCAGTAATTGTTCCCTTTGTTCCGCTGAATACATCGCTGACCCTCTGAGAACCGTTTCCAGGACTGATGAATAATCTTTTCTCTCCTCTCCCCACTGATCCAATTCCAATGTGAAGCATCCGGTCATCTTTTGTATCCATGACGAGCTTTCGGGTTTTCTTTATTTTTTTGTCAAATAATATAAGAGCCATGAAAAGAAGTAGAAAAAGTTGTGTTACTGCCACAACACTCGTCGTATTTAAACTACAGCTGTACTTGAACCAAGTTTATTTATATATATTCATTGCTGACATTGTATAAGAAGTTGCTGAACTCTTTTCTGAGCTGGTCGCCTTCCCTATCCACATTTACTGGCACACATCGTATTCCCATCATTTCCTGAGGCAATTTAAAATCAGCGATGGCTGAATCGTTCGTATTCTCTGACGAGTGATGCAAAAATACAATCGCTTGCTGAGGCCGGAGCCCGACTTTCTGCACAAACTCATTGTGCCTAAAATAATGTCATTAGAATGTCCTCGGATCTTATTTCTTCACGGTTTATTAACTTTTATGGGAGGGGTGGGGGAGCGCAGAAAGGACTTTAAATGAACGAACCTCCAGGCTGTTTAAATCACTCTTTACTGGACTGTAATTTATGACCGTATATAGGCTTTTAGGGAATGAAATCAAACTGTGACCAGAGCTCTGAACGGTCTCCATTTGGGGAGGGAAACGGATCCTGTGATACAATAATATTCAAGACAAACATTTGCGGCTAATTAGAGGGATCCCTCTAATTGCTTTAATCTTTACTTTTAGAGCCCCGTTATGTTAAAACTGTATCCGGATTATGGTAGTAAAAGTGGAAATGCGCATTAACTCGATTACAAATTTTATGTTTCGCTGCAGCTGTAACATCAATTCCTCTACTTTGAAGTGGAATCTAAAAATCTTTTTTCGTCTGTAAATAAGTGGATGTCAACTTGATTTAAAATGGGATTAGATTCAGAATGGTTGTTTTTGTGTCTATCGAATCAAAAATTTGAGGTTTTTCATGCTTAATAACATTAAAAGCGCGGCATGATTACAAAAAAACTACTCTTGAGGAACGGCCCATTAAGAAACGGCGCTCGCGCGGAGATTCTGAAGGCCGTTAAACTGAAGAAGATACCTCGATCTGCTTTATGGCATGCTATAAACTTTTGCAGTCGTTTTCTTCGCGGATTCCGCGGATTCTGAAGACGCAGACTCCAAGGCTGACCCCTTTTCCGTAAATTTAATTATTCCATTTAAGATATATATATTTCCAACATATTCCCATGTTCCAATTTCGTTTTCCTTTTCCTACTCCGATGATAAATGCCATCGTCTCAGTTGTGTTCGGTTGAATACAGCTCTACTTACCACAAAATTAGATCGTCGCCTTTCGTTTCGCCGGGATTACAAGTGATGATTACAGCGTCCACAAAGCGTCGCATTGCCGGCCAACATGTCTCGTATCTCCGGTCTCCACTGCAGTCCCACAACTCCACCTCGGGCTCTATTCTCTGATCTCCCGAACTTAATTCGATACTTTCAAATTCGATTATTCGTACCCCTAAACAATAAGTAGTGTAATATAAATGTTAGATTTTTCATGAATTTCCAAACCCACCATGAGTAGGTTTGTATTCCATCCTTAGATTTTCCGTAGAGTCCGAGAGATACGTTGAAATTAAAGTCTTGCCACTCTTAAATTGGTACAAAGTCAAAGTAATCTTTAATTATTTTACCTTTATTGGACCAATCATTACAACTTTCATTCCTTTTGATGCCATTTCCTGACTTAAATTTATTACTTTTCAAGAATAATTTACAATTTTAGTTGTCAAGGCAACCATGTTTTCGTTGCAGGAGTCTTTGAAAGACGATCTCTGACTTAATTGCTATATTTCCGGGATTTTACACCATTTCCGGTCTCATCCCCAATGTTTTTGGATGACCTTCTTGAATTTAATAAGCCGTCTCTTCAGGCTATTTCCGAAAAAAACATTTTTCCCTGGGGCAATGGCTCTGATTCCATTAAGCCTGTCCACTCTCGACCCCCTGGGAGCCGGCCAGGGAAGCGCGGCCAGAGAAGTTTTGGATTCTTTTGTTTCCGCTCTCCCCGGCCCTAATCCAATGCCCAAATTAAAACCTTCCTCTTACAGTAATTGTCATCCACACGTGTTTCCTAATCTGTAATATTTTTTGGAAGTCAAAAGCCAATGGTTTGGCCATCTCTTGCCTCAATTTGTCGGACATTTTTTAAAATAATTGGAATGATTTTGCCACAGGCAATATAGGTGGTTTAAACGGCACTTGGACATGGCCATCAGTGAAATTGCGCCCTTGTTTATTTAGACTTTTTGTCCTCGCTGACCCTTCCCCTTTTTTTTGGCATCCGAGATGAGTCGGAAATTGTTGTCCTGGCCAAAGAGACAGGCCATTTGTGATGATGATATCCCCTAATCTACATAAATTGGTGTCTTCATTGGGATCAGCGGTGGATCGAGTGCTTAATTAATGGCTTCGAAGCCGCGTTCGGAAAAGAACGCCTTCGAATTGGACTCGGCCATATTCCGAAAGAGAACGTCGCGCATTAGGACCAAGGTCCGGGACCAACCTCGAGGGCTTCCGGAATCAGCGGACTCTCTAATGAGGTCGGCCTTTACTTTATTCCCGCGAAGATGGCCGAAGGTCCTCCTTTACTCTCCGTACAGTCTGCTTTCCAATCTTTTATGACCGCTATGTATGACAGAGTACGCAAATTAAAATTGTAAATCCTTCTGTTGCGCCATCAATAACCGAAAACAAATTGGGCGGCAGATTCGCTGATCTCTTGGCCGAATTTGTTTGGCCAAGTTGATTTGTGGCCTGTCGATGCGGCCCATTGATCCGCCGCCTTTACCGCCTCTTCTGTTTGGATTGCGCAATGTTTTTTTTCGTGCCGGGGTTTAAAATATTTTTATGGAAAGTCGGCGGTCAAAAGTCCTTCGACGTTCTTGAGGTCAAGAGTGGCGCCGGAGGCATTCGAGGATTCGCGTGATGAGGCCAATCGCTTTTTTGTTTCCGCCTATTTCTCGCAAAAAAAACTTTCAGCGGTTTTTTTTTACAAAAGAGCGTGCGATAATACGAGATTGTTGGATGAGATTACCGTCGGATCAGCGGAGTTTCCCTCACGCCCTACTGCCCAATGTCCTCGGTTATTTGTCGGGTATCTGTCATAACAAACGGTCGAAAAAAAGTTTATCAGAGCGCATCTTTCCGGTCGGTGGAATCGCCGTTAAGTTGCAACGACTTTCTGTTTCTTTGTCTTCGGACCTCATAAAAGCTGTAAATTATTTTTTTTATTTTTTTTGTGGCGCCACTCTGGTTTCGGAATCCGTTAACGGGTTTTGTAATGGCCTAAAAATGAATCCATCAGATTTCTAGGGCTGATCTGCTGATTGCGCAATTTGAAGTTTTTCGTTGTTTGCATACATGGAAGTGCCAAGTATTGCGTGTTGGTGGGACTTGGCCAAACAAATATTAGAATTGGCTTTCCGGTTTTATTGGGGAACAAATGCAGGTGTTCCCCGCCCAAAAGGTCATCGTTTGTTTTAAACTGGGCTTGTTATGACCTCCATTGTTTTGAAAGTTGCGTTCCGTTTCGAGGCCATGAGGGAGAAAGCCTCTCCGTATTGTCCATTCCCTTCCCCTGCCTTTAATAATATTATTTTTAAAGATAAAATGATTTTAAACACCATGATAGTACAACCTTTCGTCCTAATCCTATTTTCTCCATCTTCTGCGTGACATCCATTTAATGGGGCCATATCTGGCCGATGAATTCGTTCCGGCTCTTTCCATTAATACCTGAACATGTCGAGCTTTGAATGACCTTCTTGACCTCCCCCCTTCGGTCTCGCTGAAAAAAGCCCTGAGGCAATATAGAGGTTGCAAAGCTCTGTTCTCTATGCATTTGCATAAAACGCGTTTAATTTCCGTTTGTTTGGGAAAGAATTCTTAATTTGATGAATTCCCAGGGTAAATATTCCCCAGATAGTGAGTAAGTAGTGGAATTCTCCGCGCTCTGAATCCTTCCGAATATTTGCGGTCGAGTTCTTCTCACTTTTGACCTCAGGGCTTCGGAATTACGCGCCGACGCACGCGCCAACGCCGAGAAAAGCGCGCGGAATTAGCGGAATGGCCGGAGGGTTTGGGCCGTGTAATCGTCCCTCTAATCCCGTAAACTTTGTTTGGTCCCATTTTGAGCGAGATTAGCAATTTTTTCGGCCCCCTCTACCTTTTCCCTTCGGCAGATGTTTATACGATCTTCGACCGGTCGTAAATTTTGTGTTGTGTCCATAATTCATATTCGGTAACCTTATCCTTCGGAGCGATCTGTACTCAGCAGGGGTCCCTTATTCGGCTCTGTTTGACAACTTGGACCTGTTGAGGACTCATTGGCACTCCACTCGTCAAGAGGATTTATTTGGGAGATCTCGGCAGTCCGTTAAGTATGGCCAGGTCACCCTACCTGGCCACTGAATTCGGTGTTTATCCGCCCATGTTGTTCCTTTTTTAACGCCCATGTTTTTGACACGCTTGCCGTAACAGAGTTGAGTCGATTACCGTCCCACATCCGACTGTTTGTGGCTGTTGTTTCCGTTTATTTCAGGTAATTTTTCGGGGTCTGATTTACGGAGCCTAATTAGATTTTATGTCCACCGGGGTCAGTCCTTATTACTACGCGTTTACGGCGCGTTAATGGGTGGATGGAGATGTGATCGTCAATTTGATGATGTCCATTTTATACGGTTTACAATCCTCCCCGGAACGTCCGCTCCCCTCCCGTTACAAGTATTTTTTGTGCGCGAAAAAACGGAAATCACTGCTATTAAGAGGCGATCCGGGGAACGACTCTTTGTTTTATAGGACTCATTCTAATTAAAGAGCGGAACGACCAAACGTTTAACCTTCTCCGAATGTTTTGTTTTAGGAGCGACGCGCGGCTTCAGATTTCAGAAAATGGGCCTTAGTAATGGTGAGTCATTAGGGCAACAGGCAGATGCAGTTGTGGCAAGTGCCGGCCGAGAGATCGCTCGAGGTGTCGGGGGTGCCCTCGACTGGTCGATCCCTACTTCTTCCAGTCCTCAAGTTGTATTCTTTTTTCTCACCGCCTTCACAGATCTCGCGCATCCGCTCCCGCATTAATTCGAAGCGAAATTTGTCGGCCACAAAATTTTACTGCGTTGATGGGAAAATAAAATCCAGGGATCAAAATTTCAGCGCCGAAATTTAAATTCGAGCGGCGAATGCTTTCGGCCGAATTGCAATTATGCAAAAATTTATGCCAAAAATATTCACAACAAGCCTCACTCATCTTTGCTGGTAGTCGTGAGAGACATGTGTAGTGCTGTTCTTTTGATACACCCCTCCGGCTTAATCTTAATTGCCCTTCCGAACCCATTTTAAAAGCAAACGTTTGGCCAGTTTTATGGCCTAAATGGCACTTTACGAGACTCTAGGTAAGACGACAGCCGGTCGTTGTAGCTTCTTAGCATATACATATCTCCTCGGAAATGAAGCCTGACAACAAAAAAAGGAAATGAGAAGAGAATGCGGTAATTTTTTGACTCCCAAAAGGGGCGGATTAGGACTTGGCCCTCTTGGCCGCGCGCCTTTCCTTTGGTCCTCGGCTCTCGAGAACACGGCCCTGATGTTTTTGTAGGTACCCGGCATCTTTTTTTTATCCTTGCCGCCCTTCAAATACGGAACAGATTATGCAGAATGCCCCCGGAGAAGAGCCGGAAGTCGGGGATCAGTCCTTTGATCCAATCATGACTTCAGAACAGAGAACGGGCCTCGCGGTGGGAGCCAACACTTCCGATTAATGATCCGGATGATATAATTCTCCCATCAAGAAAGCATTTTTTGGGTTTATACCTGCCACAGAGACCCGGACGCCCCTTGATCTTCCCTTAGAGACTCGCGAGGCTCATAAATCTTATCAATTGGGGTAGCCTCGACCTACTTAATACTCGCGTAACCTCCTCAAGTAACCAACTTAAGGAAACCCCGGGGCTAAACTTGGGTTCTCCATAATTACGCAAGAGATTCATGTCAATTAAATAGATGAAGTGTGCCGTTAGAACACTTGAAGTGGACGTTCAAGAATAAACAGGGAGTCAGAAAAGAGTGAGTGGGTTGTTTGCAAGTTTTCGGGTCTCAAAAAAGGGACCCTCCCCCCTTGAATGGCCACTGTTTCGAACTGTTTTGTTTGCGACTCCACCTCGAGTCGGTTGCTTTGGGTTGTCGGGCATGGTTAATGTTTGAAGGGGTAAACTCGCCAATTTGTATACATTCGGTATATAAGTCATCATCCATATTATCCATTATTTAAAGGGCTATAAATTAAATCCAAGGATCGCCTCGCCTGGGGAGGGAAGTCGTATATGCGCGGGAGATGGGTGTCATGCTGCGATTTCATGAACATTTGTTGCTTGATATACTGCCAGGTATCGTCCTCCCCCGGGGATCCTCTGATTTACGGCTGTTTTCGTCTGCTTAGCAAAGTGAATTACAGTAATTTTTCTGCGAGTTTTGTCTAACTTAACGCTTATAATTATGACATACATGCTAATCTTATGTCGTTTTTTCCCTCAGAAGGTCATGACCTCGGACTTTTAATCCCCTGAACACTGGGCCCTGGGATTCCGCCACAATGCGTTCTAATTGGTGATCGAGACCAAGGTCGGGAGGATCGCCATAATGCAACTCCTTAGCTCTCGGAATTAATACGGAACTCTTCCCTTGCTCCTTCAGTAATTATGGGAATTCATAAAACTTACGGGATATTCTACATGTTGATTATTTTTTGTTTGTTTTGTTTTCTTATATTGTGCTTGGTTTCACGTTGATGGATGCCCATCAGTTTGTGAATACCCGCAGCACTTGATTGTCGGGGATTTACCTAATCTTGAGGTTGATCTAAACCCGTCGAAAGTGGAGTCCACTTTTTTGTTTGTTTTTCGGGATGACCGCATCTCATCTCAATTATAATATCATAAAGGCTCTTTTGATTGAAACCGTTTCGGAAGCGGGTTTCAAAGGGCCTATCACTATCAGATTAGTTATTTGATATTCCCTAACTTTGGCCCTTTCGTCGGATTACAGCGCCCTTCTGTTCTCTTTTCCCTTCACTCCTCCCAAACCTTATGGACATTCCGAAGAGAGGGTCCCTTCCCTTTTGTACAGTCGTGCATTTATTTCTGTTGTCTTATCTCCGATGCGCCAAAGTTCAGAGGAATCCCCGGATGCCAGAGATCCAATGGTCGGAAGGGGCGTGGCTTCGGGGGAGGTCCTTATTTTTATTTTTGTTCTAAAACTTTCGCTCCTTCTCGGTCTGGAGAAATCGTGGGATCGTGACCTCCACCGCCTTAATTGGGCCCTTAGGGCGGGAATGAGTTACTTATGCAGATTTTGTAACCCATCTGGAAGCCGTCGCTGGCCTTTCTCAACAATTCATGGGTCACTACTTTTCTCACAAGCCTCTTTTCTTGTCATTGTATAGTAATAATAATTTGAGATATTTGAGCGCACTCTTTCCTTTTTGGCCAGAGACCCTATTAGCCCTGCGGGCCTCAAAAGTCGCCTGCCAGATTAATTGGCAAGGATACAAATTCAATGGCCAAGAGGGAGAGGTGCTTATTCCTTGCTCAGACTTGTTTTTTCGAGGGGAAATTAAGCTTCTGAATATTTTATTTCGACCGTTTAGTCCCTTCCGGAGACTGTCGACACTGATTTTTTATCTACAAACACGGATCGACTTGCGTGCTGACGATTATTTAATTTTATTGTCCTACCAAAATTTTCGAAGACAACATCCCTTCAATTGACCTTCGATAGATTTCCCAAAATACTTTTTTTGGCTAGCTTTATAAAATGTGTCATTCTGTCGCCTTTTCCAGATCCCGACAAGATTTTGTAAAAACAATTTTCGGTCGAGGTGGCCATGTTTGAGGTCAGTGGGAGAATATACCCTGGAATTAGCGGACGTTCGACTGGATCCCACGGCTTAATGGCCGGGTCCGCGCGAACGATTCAATTATTCATAAGAAATGCGAGAAACCCGGCCAGAGGCCTTCCCAATTCTTCCACATTATATTATACTACCCTATCACACTCCGTATCTTCCTCCTCGCGCGTTTGATTGACGGTTTCGTCCCGTTTCCTTAATTTTGGCCCTAATCCCCAATTATTCATCTCCTTTGCAGAGCTATGCTTCAATGTATTTGCGGGCATGGGATCTCCATTGTCTGATCGTCTTCGTGACAAGTGTAATATGCACAGCAAATGGTTCGGAACGACTGCTCAACAGCTTTCGAGCTTCCAGTAAAATTAATAATGTCTTTTTAAAGGGAGATAAGGTGAGTGTGGCATATTGTATTACCTATTTTTATTGTGTTTTATCTTTGATTAAATGGATTTAGGTGTATATTGGGGCTGTCAACAGCATCTACGTCATCAACAACCATCTCTCTGTCTTAGCCGAACAAACCACCGGTCCTATTCTTGATTCTCCTTTGTGTTCTCCGGATTTGAATAGTTGTATTGGCTCTAAGGAATCAATAGAATCTTCGGATAACTACAACAAGATCCTCCAATATTCTCCAAAATCGGATCTCTTGTTAGTATGTGGATCCGTGAGACAAGGGATTTGCGAATGGCGGGATTTGAATACTCTTAGGGTTGTCAATAAACACGAATCGTCGCCGATTCCCGTCGCTGCCAACTCTCCCAATGCATCTACGACTTCTCTGATAGTCAAGGATGTGTATGATGAGGATCAATTATTTGTGGCTGCATCTCTGACCACGGAATCTCCTTATCGGGATGGATTTCCTGCTGTTACGACGAGGGCTATTCCCTCTTTGATTACTTTGAATTCGGGATCATTAGAAGGTAAGTTTTTGCTTTTACACTGTGTTTTCGTTTTAAAAAATAGTAAAATCTCTTGACCTTTAATCCAATATTGATCTTATTTTAGGTGAAGCAGCTGTCTTTATCCGGGCCGATTACCGTCAGCGCTTCAAAGTGGAGTACGTTACTTCGTTTACCTTCGATAATTACATCTACACGGCTTCCATCCAAAACCAAGACCTCAAACTCCCATCGACTCTGGGCCATTCGGTTTCAAAGCTGATCAGAGTCTGTCAGAATGATGACAAGTATGTGATTTGACACTTCTATTAGCTGAGATCAAGGTCAGAGATGTGCTTTCGATAACACATCTCTATTAGTTGTTGGTGAAGGTCCTTTTTTGGCTTGTTCAGATCTTATCGGGACTGTGATTTGGCCAATTTCTGGGTCTAACTCAATTAGCTTTGTTTCCGAACCAACATATAATTATAGGCCGAGATTGTGGGAAATGGCCTTAAGAGGTCGGGGACGTCTCCCCTGCTTGCGTAATACCCCCTTAAAACGACTCTCACTTAGAATGAAAACAGATCGAGTGTAAAATAGAGATTAAGGTCGACAAATCAAGTGTGTATAATCAAGCATTGCTTGAAGAAATATGCTAAAAGATCTAATATTTTATAATTTTCTTTACATTTTGCTTTAGGTATGTTTCCTATTCGGAAATCGAGATCCAATGTCGGGGCGAAGATAACACCAATTTTAATATTGTCAAGTCGATGAAATTGGTGGGCCAAGAGTTGATTGGAGTGTTCACAGATCAGAATGAGCAGCGATCGGCGGTCTGTATCTATCAAATGTCCAGAGTTCAGACCACTTTCTTCTACAATATCGACCGATGCTGGGGAGGGACGTCGACCGTGGGCTTACCTCACATGGGACGGGATGCCAAATGCAGTAATGTGAGTGAATTCCGAATGCGTGGAGGCAGGAAACGGGGAATGGTATTCAAATTCAATTGGCTATATACTCCTTGGTGTGTCATCCCCGCCATTTTCTTTTGTTTTGGCACGCTTTTTGAGTAACAAAGCCGATCTTTTACCGCGCCGATGTCATAAATTTTCGGGGGAAGTTTTACTATAGGCCTTTATGCAAATGAGAAAAAAGCAAACCATATGGGCGAGGACCCACCTTTCCCGGATCTTCGCCATGATTTGGAGATGTAGATTAATTAGATAATTGGCTTCCATTTTACGAAAACATATGGCTGCACACATGAACAAGCCTAATGTAACATGCAGGGGTCATAAAGACGGGAACTACTGTAAAATGTCACAAAAAATTAGATGATTCCCAGTACCATATCATTTTCAGAGGAGTCGGATGACCTTGTCCAATGAGACCTGCCTTCTGGGTGTTGGTGGATCCATCCAAATCTCGGAGATTGCTGTGAAACAATTCGAGGCTCGAACCTTGACTGCTGTCGATGCCAGATTCATTCAAAATCATTTTCTGTTGGCTTTGGGAACAAAGTCTGGTGATGTTTTACAGGTAAGCACATTAATCTTGGAACTTTCATTGGTGTTCCCTTTGATCTTCTTTAATTACTTTGGCCGAATTTCCCTCAATTTGACGCCTTTTCCGAAGGATTAATGTCAGTTTATTTAAGAGTGATTTAAGACCAGCTAAAGGTGATTGGAAGTGATGTAGGGCCTCCTAATTCTTACCGGAAGATTAATTGGCTAGAACTGGCCTGATCCTGGGAATTTTTGTGGGAAAAGTTTACGCAAATTTTGACGGATTAGGTTTGTGGGAGCGGATTAAGGTCAAGCTGATCCACGACTGGTCAGGTGTTCCCACGGGGTTAAATTATTCTCAAAAGATCGAATTTTGAATTAATGTTAAAGAAAGTAATGTTGCTATTACAGTATGAGATTCTGGGAGACAAAGGGAACCGTCAAGTGGAAGATTCATTTGCCGAATTCCTGGCCGGCCCTGATCCCGTGGATAAAATCCAGTTCTTGGACGAGGAAAAGCTGTTCGTTGTCAGCGGAAATGAGGTATGGTTGAATACTTTTTTATTGGTTTAATTGGTTTATGAATAACGTCCGTGTAAACAGTTGACCGTAATTTACGCGTTTATGCCCATAATTGGTATGACCACACCTCCTCGCAGCCGGGATTAGCCCCATTTCGCATGTTATTTCTCGACATTAAAGGCGGCTTTAATAACCGAAAGTTTGCGCAAGAAATGGCGAAGGAATAAATCCGTAATTTGCGTATTTGAGACTCGATTCCGAATGCATTAAGGCGGCAGTCAAGGTCGGGCATTACTCCTGCAGTTCACGAATCCCAAATTGAGGGATTACGTAAGAGGAGACGAACAAATAATCGGTATCACACTATTCCCATAGAAAGGAAACATAAGGAAAATCTCGTAAAATTCTTACTCTCTCTTATCAGCGCATGTTTTATGGCCCATAAACCGCAGTAAGAAGATCATAAATTAGCCGGCCGTCTTTTGTTTGCTGACAAGACGGCGGCACCCTTCAAGGGTCCACCTTTTATCATTTAATCTCCGCTGACCGATCGCTAAGCGGCTAGGCCGGGCCATCTGTTGTCTCATTAATAAAGGGCGAACAGACAATGGACATCATTTGGATCGGGGATGATTATTTATGTGCGAACGGATCCCGCAAAGCTTACACAATTGGCTGTTTTTTGGCATAAATTATGATCAGCGAGGATTGACGAGCACTTTGTTACACCAAAATATAATCTATGAGAATGCAAATAATGTCAAGTATAATGTTTAAACAAGAGTTCCTTTCAGGTTTTGACATTCAAGGTGTCAGTGTGTCCAAAGAGCTCCTCTTGTGATCAGTGTGTCTTCGCCCGTGATCCTTTATGCGGATTCTGTCTCTCCGAAGGCAAATGCACTTCTCAAATCGAATGCCAATCTCGTCTTGTCAGTCAGTGCCCGGTTTCAAGGGATTCTGTAACTCCTTCCAACTCTTCCACAACATCCTTATCCAGTATCTTCTTCCCTGTTGTCGGGCTTCCTCAGCCGGCGGTTGGTAAGGGATACGAATGCTATTTCGGACCCTTCAAGTCATCGGCTTTATGGACTCCGGAAGGTGTCAAGTGCAATATTCCAAACCAGAAACCGACCACGAATGGAAAAGACTTCATGCAGGTACCACTAGCTATTAGATCCTCATCATCCCGCTACAACATTGTCCAACAGAACTTTACTTTCTATGATTGTAAAGTTCATACTGTATGTTCAAAATGCTCCCAATCAGAATGGCCATGTACTTGGTGCTCATCTACGAGATCTTGTCAAGCAGAAGATCAGAAATGTGAAATTAAGGTAGGTTAAAGTTATTTGGGATCTGGAGTTAATAATTATTTTTTTAGTCGAATGGAAGATGTCCCCACATTGACATGTCAAGTCAGCCCTCCATCACTGTCCCTGATGCTACAAATCAATCTATCTCTTTCAACGTCAGATTCATGGATTCAGAAGTTGATTCCAAGGGTTTGACCTGTGAAGTGTCAGCTTCAGAACCGGATTCTAATCCCTCTTCGGTTCCAGCAACTTTTATATCGAAAGAAAAGGTCCAGTGTAGTCCTATTTTCTTTAAATACCGGGATGATAAAGCTGAACGCGTTTATCAATTGGAGCTAAAGAGAGACAAAGAGTTGATTGACAAGATCCCCATTACTGCTTTCAAGTGTTCAATAATGGCTTCTGACTGCTCGAGTTGTTTGGCATTGGATCCCAGGTTTCAATGTACCTGGTGTGCTGGGGGATGTCATTTTGATGAGAATTGTCCGGTTAGACCTTCCAAGGCAAAAGCTGACACTTTATGCACGGCACCCGTGATTGACTCGGTACGTTTTTGTTGTTTTGCACTTTGTCATTAACTTTCTCCTCTAATGAAGACGTTGTTTTCAGTTCTCCCCGATTGCTGGGCCAATTGAAGGAGGCACTGTAATTGAGATCAGAGGTCGAGATCTTGGCTCCAGAATTCAAGATGTCCAAGACCGAGTGATGGTTGGGTCTTCAAAATGCAGAGTGATTGATTATGAAGTCTCAGTGAAGATTTTGTGTGTGGTTGAAACTGGAACTGGGTCAGGACCGATCAGAGTGACCATCGGGAAAACGGGGAAACGTCAAGTAGAATCTGACGCCCACTTCCATTTTCTGGAGCCGGTGATACGATCAATTCAACCTTCCTTTGGTCCGATGTCTGGGGGCACTAGACTTAGAATTCACGGGGAAAATCTGGACGTTGGAGCCATGGTTAATGTTAGTGTCGACAGGATACCATGCAAGGTGATTCCCGAAGAGAGGTCAAAGAATCAGATCATGTGTTTGACGGGTCGAAGCCCTACGGCATACACCGCTGAGACAATAAGACTTCAAGTGGATGAGACTATCAGAATATTGAATGCCGAATTTGAATACAGACCAGATCCAACGGTGGTGTCAGTTGATCCCTTGGTCGCATTCGAAAGTGGAGGACGACTTCTTACTGTGAAGGTAAAAGGTGATTGTATTAATAAATGTGGATTGTTATAGGGAACGAACTTTGATTCCGTCTTGGAAGCCAAGATCTTCCTGGTTTCGTCTTCATCTGCTTTTGAAACTTCCATTGTTTCTGACCTTGCTGCATGTCAGATCCAGAACTCGACCGAGATGACTTGTGAATCCCCCCGGTTGTCTTACAACCTTCTGAATCCTGAGGTCGGTCACGCCAGAAGGGCCTTCAACAAATTTCCGGTTGGATTCCATATGGATGGGGTTGAAGATGTCAGGAATCTGGGCCGTTTGTTCTCCTTGATGACTGTTTCGGATCCTCAATTTGCTTCATTCAAGGGTGTCAAGACACTTAGTTTGGGGCACCCATTGGTCATCGAAGGGAAACACTTGACAATGGCTGCTAAACCGGACGAATACACTGTAAGACAAACATATTTTGGCGGGAGTTGCAGGCGTTAGAAAACGAATAACTTTATATTAAACGAAACGGGAAATCCCGAGGATTCAGGGAAAAAAGAAACGTTTGACTCAAAAATAAAGAAGTTATGGTCAACTGAAATCGGGCCTAAAATGGTCTACTCTGTTTTTGGTTTGCAATTGTGATCTTTTCAGGTTACAATCGGAACAGTGAAATGTCCAGTGATTGTTCTAGAGTCCCATCAATTGGTATGCCGGACTCCGGAAGTTCTTCCTCCCCAGACAGATGACCAAGGCACTCCGCTGAACGACGGCAGATCTCTGGTAGTGGTCAGGTTTGGGTCTGGGAGAATTCGCGCCGAAATCGGACCCTTGGAATTCACGGACTCTGTTTCCCTGCAATCCTCGGCATTTATGAGGAACAACTTGGTCAGATTAATACTCATTTTGGTGTTTGGCATCGGGATTGTGGGCGTTGGACTTGTCCTTATCTTCTTCTTGTGGCGACGACGATCAAGCGAACATGAGCGAGATTACAAACGGATTCAGATGCAGCTGGAACAAATGGAGTCGAATGTGAGGAATGAGTGCAAGCAGGCCTTTGCCGAACTCCAAACTGATATGTCGACGGATCTGAGTATGACCATGGACAGTGACGGAATCCCTTACCACGATCGGGTCGAGTTCTTTAGTCGATTGTTATTCAAAGATGGTATGGACACCACTATTCTTAATGGTTACGGTACTGCAGGAATCTATGCAACGTAAGTAGAACAATGATTATTTAATATGGTTTGGTTAGGCATCTCCCAAATGCTATAATCCAGTTCGAAAGTCTCTTATACAATCGACAGTTTGTATTTGTAATGGTGCAGATGGTGGAGTCGAATATAAATATCGGAGTTTCGGAAAGATCAACTTTGGCCTCTCTTTTGATGGTTGCGATGGCTAGAGATATGGGATATTGTACTGAAGTTGTGTTTACTTTATTATCTGCTCATATCCAACAGTCTTGTCAGAACAAAAGCAATCATCTTCTCTTCCGCAGATCGGACAGTTTGGTCGAGAAATTATTCCAGCATTGGCTGTCGTTTACCCTACACCCAGCTATGATTGAACCTGTGGGGCCTGGCAGACAGTTGTATCTTTTATACAAGGCACTGAAGTTTCAAACTGAAAAGGGACCAATCGATGTTTGTACGGGGAACTCCAGATATTCATTATCCGAGCAGCGATTGTTGAGAGAATCTGTGGATGCGCAACCTATCGTCTTGATGATTATCCCGATTGAAGGTTTCGATCAAGCGCCAGTTCCGTTGAGAGTAGTTGATTGTGACACGATCTCTCAAGTCAAATCCAAACTCCTTGATGCCTTATATAAAAATGAATCCTACACTCGACGGATGACTACCGATCAGTTTGATCTTGAATGGAGATGTCCGAGAAGAGGAAACATTTTGTTATTGGATGATGATCAACCGCACATCAAAGGCGTCAAGAAGCTTCATACAGTCAGGTATTACAACCTACAATCAAATTCCGTCCTCACGATGCAACAACGAGGACAGCATTCGTTTACCACCTTCCGAAGTGAGTCTGGCGGATCTTCTGATACCACTTGTTCCGTATGGTCATCCGCACATCTAATAGATCAGAATGGAATACCTGTATCCCCGGCTTCTGCATGCAGTAATGTGACTTATTACCATCTTACTCCTCCAACATCTCTTAAATCGAATACCCTTCAAAGTCATGCAAGCGCTTTGCTGTCTTTGGATAAAAAGCAGAGGAAGCAGTACGTTTTGCAGAGACATTCTAGTCAGCAACATCTATTCGTGGAAGAGAATTCATCCAGAAATATCCCTGAAGTCTTCCTAACACGACTGGTTATGTGGTAAGTTTTCATTGAAAGTATAATTGATAGCAAGATCGGTGTTTCAATTGTAGCCTACTTAATTTCAGTAAGGGAACGATACAACAATTTATCGATGAATTCTTAAATGCAGTGATGTATTCGAACGTGGATATTTGTGAAGTGCCAGTGGTCCTGAAGTATGTGATGGACTTCCTCGATCAACAAGCAATTCGGAATGGAGTTTCGGACCCTGAGGTCATCCACGCCTGGAAGACCAACGCCTATGTTTTGAGGTTCTGGGTCCAACTCCTCCATAACCCTGATTCCCTATTCGATATCAACAGACAGAATTATGTGAACTCTTCTTTGGTTGTGATTGGCCAGACCTTGATCGATGCCTTCTCTCATTCAGAGGTACCACTTGGAAAGGAATCTCCGTCATCAAAGTTACTTTTTGCAAAGGATATTGCAAAGTTCAGACCAGTTGCTACGAGAATGTTTTCGAGGATACGACAACAGCCCAGGGTAGACAATGAAAAGTTCTTTGAATACATCAGAACTCTCACTACTGTAAGTTTTCTCGAAATTTTGAGTCAAAAAATTCTCCACATATTCTGAGAACGTAATTTCAGGAATCATGTGGAATGTCAGCTCATCTTGCAGTCAACGAACTCCTCAACTGGTCCAAAGCCAACATCCTTCGTTTAACGGACCTCCTGGATCAAGATCCAGTCAGTGTGAAACTTCGATTGGGAGAGAGACTTCAAGAATCCGCGAGATGTTCGCTGGTCCCCTCGGATCCCCCAGACCATATCTACGCCACTCTCCAGTAACCTTGTCCATATCGCTGTACATCTTTTATATTGTTCATGGTTTGTTTACTTACCATCCGGGTTTTGTCGGCTTTAAGTCGATATATGACTTTGGTCTCTATTTTTGTATATTTTGTTCCCCGTGCTTTTCTTTCAGAAAACCAGATTTTCTATTTTATGTTCTATAACTGCCTCTCTAAATGTCTAAAGGTATTCAAATTCCTCTGGCACCATTCATTTCAACCTGATAAATAATAAATATCATGTTATTTCCACAGTTTTTTTGACAACGAGGTCACAAAGCACGCAGTAAGATGTTTTTGCCCAAGGTCCTGGAGATCAGACGCATAAGGTATCCTGATTGGCCTATTGTAAAAAAACTTTCCCGTTAATTTTTTTGGTAGCGTTTTATTTTTTTGTATCGGATTGCCGTACCATGAAATTAAACTTCGTTTTCCGTATACCCCACGGCGCAGAGAGCTCGGACTAACGCCATTATAACTGTTCCCCACACGGCCTTTTAAAGTGATCAAAAATTGGGAGTATAGGTCTCTGACGTATTTTTGATTGCCTCAAAACGAAAGAAACTTTTTCACTGATGGTATTCGAATAACCTTTGATTAAACAAAGCTACTGTCACGCCAATTTATCCTTTATTGACCAAGAGCTTTATATACGACAATGCCGTATGACATAATATACATATATACAAAGAAAAGCACAATAATTTACAAAGCCATATATACATAGATAACGTTTAATAACATCATTGAGGTGAGTAACGGCCATTTACGTGCTTTACATGTTCGAGTCCTCGTTTGGCGAGTTTCCAGAGTGGAGGGGGTCGGTTAAGTTGGAAGGCCGCATCAAAGATTTTCTGCCGATTTCGTCTCACATAAGATCGAGCATCAGAAACCATTTGTTCCAATCTGATGGGATCTATCTCATCCAGTGTATAAGGAAAAGACATATACGGATTGAGACGAAAGTATGACTGAGGAGGGAGAAGATCACTCATTGCGTTGTGTACAAGTTCCGTGTCGGTGGCTGAGTCAACAATCTTGGAGATCTTATCCTGGATGCCAGTGTTTCTGATGGTTGAAGGCAGCTCCAGTTCGGTTACTGTGCGGCCATTACCCACTGAAACCACACACTGTATAGGTTCTGTTGGCCATAAAAGACGGGCTTCATGAAGGGCAATAGCTGTAGGGTTGTTTGCCAAAACACCTCCATCTTGATGAAGAACAGTCCCGAGAGATACCTGAAACAGCATAACTATACATACATTTCCCTCTTTTTGATCGAGACGTCAGTGGGTCTTTAAATGTATCTTTTAATCAAAACCCGCTTCGCATAATCAAAATGACAACAGTTGCCTAAGGCGATTAATCTAAAATTTCGGGACTTTTATCCAAACATTTACGCTTCGTGTGATTAAAGTAATTGAAAGAGTGACTGAGATGAATTACCCAGATCATTCAATTCCGTGTTGGCCTGACCCTCACCCCTTTCCCTTCCCCTACCTGACCCGACTGACATTCGACGCTAATGAGAAGAGCCCAGAACCGGGCCTCGAGAGCGGAACACATTAACTTCTGCATACTACTACTGTCCTGTTCCTTCATTTCCTGCTGCCGCATATCCTCAGAACCGAGGACTTAGCGGCCAACGGAATTAAAACAGCTGTTGGGGTTGGTTTACAACATCCGAGGTCGGGTACCCAGTGCTGATTGCATTTATGAGCCAGGGGAAATGTTCCCACCCGCATATACGTTGACCGTCTTGGTCCTCACACTGTTACAATTCTCATTCGACAAGAATTTCAGAAACGTATGTGAGAAAGAAGGACTCGGCCAGGTGGGTAACATAATATCTTAATCTTATGGGTTTCCAGACAAATGCGACCTCGGCCTGTCAGAATAATCGGGATAGGAAGGAAATACGGCAGCTAAATGATAATGAACTGACCTACTTCATCAATATTTATAATGAAAACCTTTTGAATAACAACACTCAACAATGGGGCGATGAAATCAGCGAGTTGGGAGTTGTACAAATGTAAGTTATACACGTCTTTTTACAAAAAAAAAACATTTTTAAGATTCGACGAATTACTGGAGAAAAAACTAAAAACTCCTTATTGGGATTACCGGATAGACCTAAATCTCTCAGATCCTTCATCAGGAGCCATCTGGGATGATCCCCGATTCTCCAAAGTCTCCGAGGCTGTAGACGCTCAATGGCTTGCCGAATTTATAAACAACGATATACAAGAGGACTCAAATGATTTCTTCGACGACCCTAATATTGATCTATGGAAAAGAAGAGCAGAAGCATTAAATGCCATGAGAAAGGTAAAAGGAAACGATGTCTTCTGGCATCTCTTAATTCTGGTATCTATTGAAACGGGGATTGATCAGCAACGGATAATCATCAATAAGACAAACTGTGCGGAGTATCACACGCTTTACTGGAACGGAACACATTGCACGTCGTACCTTCGAGATGGAGCTCACTGTCTTTCGAACAGCGAGTGTGTTACCAAACAATGTAACAGACAAGTATGTGGAGTTAAAAAACTTATAACAACTACCACATCAACCACACCATCGCCAACTCCGCAGTCCTTTACTACTTCATACAAAATACCCCCAATCGTTTATCCAACCCAGTCCAATCTAGCAGAAAATGCGACTAATCTAGCCGAAATCAGTCACAAGAATTTTCCATGGATGACGACAGAATTCTTGGCCAAGGAGTTAGAACCCCCACCCAAATTTACCCTATCAAAAAGCCAGAAATCAGAAAAGAAAAAGAAATCCAAGAAAAGGAAACATAAGAAAGGAAGGACTACTGTGGCTACAACGGAGCCTACTTTCTATGATCAGATACCTCCAACAACTCTGGAGACAGCCCCGACGTTACCTGGAACTTCGCCGCCTGAGGCACTAAACGAAACCAACACTCCAATTGAACCTGAGAGATATGAAGCAGATACTCTTGATGCGCTCCTAGTCTACATGCCCAAGGCAAAAGAACCTGCAGGCATGATCCCCTGGACCAATCGGATGCCCTTTCGAATGGCTTATTTTTCATTTACGATCATCGAAGGAGGTCTGGGGAAGAATCGGAAACTTAAAGAAAAGGGAGCCAGGAGATCCAAAGGGGCTAGAATTTATGTTAAAGGATTAGATATGCCCTCAGGGTATAAGCAAGTAACACAGGTAGGTCGTCTTGGATTATAACAATTCTATAATCTCAGGGAAAACAGCTTCGGAATGGAATTGGAGCGTTGGCAAGAACTCTCCATCCAGATAATAATGGACCTTTCGTCGAGTTCAAAATGAGAGTCGAGAACAGATATGGGATCGCTTGCAAACAGATGTGTCTGGATTCCCATCAAAGATACAGAAGATGTGCAAGGAAAACGATCAGACTGAGTCCTTACAAACGGTTCGGAGATCCAATTCCCTATTATGACAGTGAGCATCGATCAGTGGAGGGTCAATTCACAGGTAAAGGCTATTACAAGAAGCGGAAACTAACACACATACTGTTTAAATGTGAATAAAAAGTATTCTATTGATTCCTTGATTGCTTACCTCCTCAAAGTAGCCTGGAGCGGCGGCCGATGCCTGGATGGCTTGCCAAAGTTTGTGTTGGGTGGCGCCTCTGAAATGGCTGTCCCTGCCTGCAGGGTGTTCGTAATTTCTGAACACAAATGGCTGTAATTGAGCGGCATTCACAATACATGAAACCACAGCGATCTTGACGGCGTCTTGATGCTGAGCCGTGTCCAAAACTTGTTCTTGTCCTAAAGTCTTTTGCAGGATCTCAACCCATTTCTTCGTATTATAGTAGGAATGGGACATCAGAAGACCGCTGACTCCCGAAATCTTCCCTTGATTAAAGAGTTCGGTCGAAATATCCTTATAGATATCCTTGGCTGACTGGACATGCATTCTTTTGGCTCCAAGGAGAACGGAAATAATAGCTCCGGTACTGACTCCACAGATCAAATCAAAATGATTGCATATCTAAAACAACGAATCATGTTTCAAGTATAAGTTCGAGAGAAACATGGACGGGGCTTACTTTTGATCCCAGGTCCTTCTCTAGTTCAGCCAGAACTTCAAGGCCCATCATTCCCCGAGTCCCTCCTCCATCAATTGAGAGGATTCTGATACCGGATCCCTTCAGTGGCTTCACGTAACCCAGTAAAGCTAGGCATCTTCGAGTAAGTCCTTTGAGCGATTCATCTGTCGAAATTTTTTCTTGTTTCAACAAGTGTGCAATTAATTCTGGAAACTGAAAACGGATGGGTGATATTAATACATGACTTTTACACATACTCTCTGGACTGCAACTAATCGGCTGGCCGGGAATTCGATAAGATGTTTAATAAATTCATCAGTGTGCTGAGATCTTTCCTCTTCGGAATTTGATAGCAATAACGACTGGGCAAGATTCTGAGTCCTCCCGACAACCTCAGTTCGGCTAACTTTCTTTACAATTATCTTGGTCTTTCTGAAAAAAAATGATACCCAACTTGATGATCAACTTACTTTTCTTTTACTGGCGGTGGAGTAACATGATGCTCGCCATTCTCAACTTTGTGTTGTGCAGGATTCCATAATGAGCTTACAACGCCAGAAAGGTATCCAAAATATGTAGGCTGGGTGGTCTCAAGGGTTACTGTATTCTTCAGAGAGGTGTCAGATTCTTCGGTTAACTTCTGAATCGGATTCTGAGAAGTTTCTAAAAAATAAAACGAAATAAGCACTTCAGAAATGTAATAAACCACAAAAAGATACTTGCCGGCACTTCTTTCATCGCCAGAAACAATTCCTTTATTCGAATTCACCACGCTCGCACTGGGCTCAGGCTGACCTCGCCCTTTGGTGAAGATTCCAAACCTCGAGAAACGAGTAATCATACTCATTTCTTCCTCACAACCATCCAATTAAGTCTGAAACCTTTGGTTTTATATATAACCCGTGGAACTTTAGATCGCGTGAGATCCAAAAGAACAGCTGTTCGCGAACAAAGAACGTTTAATGTGACATCAACAATATAGGTCATCGAAAGGTACAAGCTTTTAAAAACGGGAATCAGATTCCACAATTATCGACCATTTATATTAACTATGAACTGAAAAACACATTAAAACAGTCGAGCATCCCACTAAAGAAGCGGTCAGTGATCTATAAAATGGGCTTCAATCAACAAACCTTCCCCTTCTCTCTAATCATGGAGAGCGCCCGGGGAAGTGAGCTGGGGAGAATTCACTCGGGGAGGTTCGTTTCGGGTTCTCCCAGACATTTGTTGTCGAAATTCCCCCTGAAACCACGTGTTTCTTTATGAAAGTATGGAATCACAAACAACCCCACGTGGTCTCTCACAAGACAATTTTATCACTAGAAAAAAATAATTTCCTGGTCTTAAACCTTTGACTTAAAACATACTACTATTATTCATGGCTTTTATGAAAACAACAACAAATAAACAATAAATTCAACAATTTTTCTTGAGATTGAATCTTACAAAGTATTACGGCTTAGATTTCACCGATTCTAATTCGGACTGCTCATCCAAAGGTGAAGGAAGATGTTTGGAGATTAAACCGAGTATCTCTTCGACCTGTTCATCTGACAATCGCTCCTCACACTCTTCAATCAATATTCCGAGATCGACGACCCCTGCAGGACGATGATTCACAATTTGTAACAGTTCTGCACCGGTGAGTTTATAAGCTTCCAAAGCCCTGATCAGCTCTTTAACATTATCTGAGGTCTGAGAAATGGCCGGTGTCGCTTTCAAATACTTTATCGTTTCATATAAAATGGTTTGATGCTGTCGTAGAGATCGCTCTTTATTGTGCTTCTCTTTAGCTTCTTTCAACAAACAAAACGCCTCAGCATTTGAGATTAATGTGCATCTAGGTTCTTTCACTTCCATTTTGATAAAACTAAAGTAATGTGTTACAAATAAAGTGTAACTTACTGTCTAGATAAAAGAAATACCAGCCAACCAGACACCAACCTTCACAAGTTTTTCCTCTATTTTAGCGCCTCCACTAAAAAAATTTTTTAGAAAATATTTATACGTCAAATATTGATTAAAAAAGCGGAATGTCAAACAGACCATCATACATCAATCCAGCGATCGTTGGAGCGATTAAGGTCAACCATTTGTGGAAGAACTTTTACTTTTTTCTAAATTGTTCGCTGTTATACTATTAATGTGGACAAAAGGGCAGCGATAGGCGGAAAGAACGCGTTATATTCTACAACTCGCGAAAATTTCATCCAATTCTAGCGAGGAGTTAAGTGTTATGTAGATTTGTATGGTTTTCCGCACTTTTGCAGTTTGATTAACTTATGTTTGTTCTAAAACTTGTTTTTAGGTACGGCTAATATTTCAAATTTTATTTGGAAACGTATGTAGCCGATTATGACCCAAGGCCGATTATGGCAAAGTCACAAAAAGTCGTCCTTTCAACAGAAAATTGCTAGCCAAGCACCGGGGCTGATGGATAACTGGTCCAAATGGCTAGGCAAGCAATGATGACTGTTACTTTTTTCTTAATAGTAGTGTAAAAAAATAATTTTTGAATTGTTTTCTGAAAATCCTTGAGTTAGAGGCTTTCGAAGGTGCCGATTTCGAAAATCGTGTTCATTTTTTCTTTATGGTACAGTAGTACCTGATACAATGTAGTACGAGGTGAAAATATGGAATTTTGGCGTTTTCTCGGCTTGCGAAGCTAACAATTTTTCTGGTTCCACCACAAAAACACCTTTTGCCGAAAATGTGGCATTGCACAGCATTCCGAATTATTTTTGCCGCCGACCGGCGTCCGAAAAAATGAAAAAATGAGATACGCGTCTTACATTTTTGCCAATATCTCGCTAGCCTCGAAGTGTAGCGGGAATCTGAAAATTGTGTTTCAAAGCTGACACATTTGTCCTTCAGAATATACTAATTTTGTAATGATACTTATTATGTACGGCAAGGAAACCGTTGCCGAAAAATGGCAAATTTCAACATTCAATGCCAGAAAAATGTACTTTCGAAGTGCCAGATCGCAAAATTATGGGCCTCATTGTGTACAGCATCTTGAATACTATAAGATGTAACAATTTCAGGCATTTTCTGGCCCGATTCGGAGAGTTATAGCCGAAAAACTGCAATTTTGGCCTTCTTATTGAGCTATCTGCACTTTAAAAGTACATACAAAAAATCCCTCTTAAATTATTGTTGCCCAGGTTGTGATGGACCATCGCGCAAAATCTCAACCTTCCACGACCTCTACGGAAAAAGTTATAACGGCTACAATATGGGACCCTCGTATGTCCAATATTTAGTAAAAGGGTCTATATTTTTCTCCCAGAATTAAAAATATTTTTCCCCAGAAAAGAGCATTATAGAAAAACTCCTATTTTCTCCCAGAAAAAATATATTTTCTCCCAGAAAGAAAATATTTTTTAGTAAAATACGGTGAACTATGGTGCAATATGGTGTTATATGATGGAATTTCTATTGCTGCTGTCGCGTTGGTTGGGGTAAAAAAATTTTATCGTAATTACACGGTCAACTACATAAAAAAATTCCCCAGCTATGTCCCCAACTTTTCACTGTTTTCCCTTTAGTATAGCGAAAACTTGAAATCGTGTCCTTCGTGCGGAAAAATCTGAGAGACAGTGTTCAGGTTTCGAGTAAGTTTACGTAGGCCATATAGAACTATTTTTTACCATGGTGTACTGTATTTTACAAAGTATTGGGCATACAAGACTCACACATTGTAACGGTTATAACGTTTTCCGGAGGAGTCTTGGAAAGCTGAGATTTTGCGCAATGGTCCATCACAACCTGGGCAACAATAATTTAAGAGGGATTTTTTGTATGTACTTTTAAAGTGCAGATAGCACAATAAGAAAGCCAAAATTGCAGTTTTTCGGCTATAACTCTGCGAATCGGGCCAGAAAATGCCTGAAATTGTTATGTCTTATAGTATTCAAGATGCTGTACACAATGAGGCCCATAATTTTGTGATCTGGCACTTTGAAAGTACATTTTTCTGGCATTGAATGTTGAAATTTGCCATTTTTCAGCAACGGTTTCCTTGCCGTACATAATAAGTATTATTACAAAATTAATATATTCTGAAGGACAAATGTGTCAGCTTTGAAACACAATTTTCAGATTCACGCTACACTTCGAGGCTAGCGAGATATTGGCAAACATGTAAGAGGCGTATCTCATTTTTTCATTTTTTCGGACGCCGGTCGGCGGCAAAAATAATTCGGAATGCTGTGCATTGTGCATTTTTTATATAATTTTCGTTTTTTTGTTTTGACCGCATGCATAAAGTGATGTGTAACATCGTAAATAACGTCATATTTGACAACAAAGCGCCCAAACTCCGAAAAAACGTGTGATCACCCCTGTCCAACGCATTTCCTGACCCGTTTAGACGTTTCGTCCAAACACTTTCGATTGACCAGAACATTTTAGATATCAAAATTCTTTTGGAAAAATTTTTGGAGGACAAAATTAGCCTTAAAAAATCAGGAAAAAATTATAACATTCTACGTTCTGACCAGAAAGCAACGTTTTGTCCCGGCTGGCCAAGAAAAAGAACAGTCAAAGATTTTCTCCAAAAACCACGACGGGCCTGTTTTCTTCGGGTATATACCGCTGACGTGCGCGTAAAAAGTAGCCGGTGGGACGCGTTTGCGTTTTTCTCCTATTTGAAAGATGGTAATAATCGTCTCACGAGGGCTGTTTTTCCCGTGTTATCACTCGCTTCTTGAGTTTCGTAGTTTTAGTTCTTCTTTTGGGAAAATTGTCAATTATTATAACATTATTTTTAGGTAATGGTGAAGATCACTCACGTCATTTTTGACTTCGATGGCGTGCTAATTGACAGTGAGACTCAGTATTCGACCGCTAATCAGAATGTCTTGAATACGTGGGGCAAGGAATTCACTTTGGACAAAAAATTGGCCATGATGGGGACAAAGAAAAGTGAGGCTATGAGGACCCTGATCAGAATGTCTGATCTCGAAGGAAAGGTCACACCCGAAGAATACGAGAAGATCTATGATGTCCAATTGGATAAACTTTTGGCTGAGCCGCCAGAATTGCCAGGAGCTGATCATTTGATTAACCATCTTTTCAAGAATAAAATTCCCATGGCCATCTGCACGGGCTCAGATGAATGGGAATTCGATCTCAAGACCAAGAAGCTCTACAAGAAATGGTTGGAAAAGATCCCTCTGAGAGTATTATCCGGGTCCGATCCCGAAGTGAAGCATGGGAAGCCGGCGCCGGATCCATATTTGGTTACCCTTCAAAGAATGGCACCTGAGGTGGACCCAGCCAATGTTTTGGTTTTCGAGGATTCCATCAATGGTGTCAAATCTGCATTGGCGGCTGGAATGAACTGTGTGATGATCCCTCAATGGCAGTTCGTGAATGAGACGGGCAAAAAGGAAATCGAGTCGTTGAAACCAAGATTAGCTGAGCTTCTCGATTCCTTGGAACAATTCAAACCGGAACGTTATGGACTACCTCCCTTCTAAGCTTCTTGTTTGTCTAGCATTTACTTTTGCAATATTTGCAACAATGGATGAATAAATTAATTGATCCGTAATACAAAAAATATCGGAACTATGGTATAACATTATGTCAACTTAATCGGATTTCTTCTCTTTCTTCTTTTGTGTCTTCTTGTTGGCCTCCTTCTGTTTGTTCTCTTCTGGATTAACAATGTGTTCTTCGGTGTAATTCCAAAGTTCGCCAAATTCTCCGCGGATGAGTGCCAGGAACAACGGGATGATAATGCAAGCAGGGACTAGGTAAAGAAGGGCGGGTTGGGCAGCCTAAATATAAAATACAATGAACAACAATCTTACCTTGAAACGATGCATTACAGCCATGGTGACAACCAACCCAATCATATATCCAATTACAACAGCAATAAAGTAATATCGAGACTTTGATTTCTCGGTTTTCTTTTGGCCAACGTAGTGATCGAAACGGTACAAAAGAGCGACGAAAATGCCAGGGACAACAATATCTCCCAATCCGAGCATACTGTACTTGCTGGCATCATACCATCCAACCCTGAGGATGTCCTGAGGGAATTGTAGGAGAATCGGTGCATCGATGGACTTCGCCACAGTGGTCATGACATCAGTTCCAAACACCCAGAAGATGTCATAAAAAAAGAGACCGACTAGGAGGAACAGACCAGCCTAAACGGAATAAACTCAATTACAGTAACTTTACCTTGAAACTAGCTAGATGTAAATTCTCGATACCATAGACAGAAAAAGCAATACCCAAAAGGTTGTTAGTGATCCAATGCCTCTGATAAAGATGGGAGATGCCAACGGCAGCAGTGAAAAACAGCGTAATCACATAATGGCAGTCGTATTCGATATGCAGAAGAGTATCCTAAACTGAAAAAATATATTTAAGTGGATTACTCACAGTTTCGTCGTTGTTGGCATACAGAATATCACCCTCTTCCATTTCCTTTTTGCTCCTCTTTATCGACCATAAATAAGTCGTATTCCTTTTTGGGCATCTGTCACCAATGGGTAACAATTCCAAGATGAAAGATATCACTGGTTTGAATAGAACGGCAAGAGCAGAACATCCCTCAAAACATAGGACCAGAAGAAGAAGGTATCCCAACCGGGTCTTGGTTATCTCCGGGATGTAAGGTTGAACATATTCGGTGGCATTATTTATAAAGGCTTCAACTCGGGGATCACTCTTCTTGATTTTATCGGCGTATACCTTGATAACCTTAAATCGGTCGGAAGCAACTTCAGAAGTATTGTTTTTTCCAAAATAGTCCCTCACAGTCTCCAGATGAACAAGATATTCGTGTGGAACATAAGGCTCAGCTTTTTTAATCAACCCATCCGAGACGGTGTAAGGACCCCTAAAAATGAAAGTAATTAATAACTAAAAATAACGAACTTGAAGAGCACATAAAGGCCGAAGAGGACGAGACTAGCCGTGATCGGGAATCTAGTAGCTTCTTTCCATCCAATAGACGTCTCAATGTTTCGCTTCTTGGCAACATGAGTTTTTATCAGTCTGACTGATCGGATAGAACCCCAGACAACACAAACTAAAGCCATGGTGTAGAGAGAACATGATGACAACACCTAAACATTTTATTAATTTTTTTTACTCAAGCTAACAGAATAAAAACAAAATGTCTTACCTGTTCTTCAAATGTAAACACCACCTTTTCAGGTGCCGGGGTGGTTGTCGCAGTCTCCGCCATCCCAAGTTAGAGTTCTGGAAAAAAACATAATTTACCAATATCACACTATACGCGTTTGCAAAGAATTCAATAAATATAATGCGCAAGGACGAACGCGCACATTCATATATGGCCAAAAGGGTCTCGAGCTACACGCCCCGAACACGTCGCCTGAAAATGCACCCAGCATTTATTATTTTTCGTGGTTGGTGTCCCTGATCCCCTTGATGTTGGCATTATGTACTAAGCTTGGCATTGTGATATAGACGGACCGGCCGAGAACACAACAATTAATCCCAATTGAAAAGCGCTTTTTTAGCCAATCGTTGCAATTATTGATTGAAATTTTTGAACACTTCGTTACAAAAAGACGGTCCAACAAATATTATCGCCTCTCACTTTTGAGGACATCGGGTGATTGGATAAATAGTAAATAAGAAGGAGGGAATAGAACTCTATCCGCACCACCTAAAATAATTTCTGCAGTTTTTACCGTTTGCAAGATATAGCCACCTTAAGTATTCAACAATTGCAATCTTTCCCGCGGTCTAACCGACTTATAATAACGAAAAATCGCATGAAACTTGGAAGTCACCATTGACACATTCTTATCAAACAGCATGCAAAAAATCGCGGCACATTTACTAATCGGCTGAGGAGTTATACATCAATTTTTCCCCATAACAAAAGTCAGTTCCCGGCTTTTTGGCACTTTTTGGCATTCTGCAAATGGGAAAAATAAATATAAAAAATTCATGAAGATTTATATATTTTATCAATTATAGTGTCTTTATGTGTAAAT
The DNA here is from genome assembly GCA_904066235.2 of Bursaphelenchus xylophilus. Taxonomy (NCBI): domain Eukaryota; kingdom Metazoa; phylum Nematoda; class Chromadorea; order Rhabditida; family Aphelenchoididae; genus Bursaphelenchus; species Bursaphelenchus xylophilus. The sequence goes on from CAJFCV020000004.1 coordinate 5,590,830, forward strand.
TTAGACTTTGATGGCTCATACCCACGTCATTTGTCAACTTGCCGACGTCTGAGGGAACTTTCGGCTAGGAAACGGGACTTGGAAGGCGATAAAATGGTTTTTATAAAAAAAAAATTTCTTTGCAAATTCTTTATTTTGCACAATGCCAAACTCCTTTCCATTTTCGTGGTGAGACAAAAGACTGCAAGCGAGATTAATTGTTGTGTAATCCTGGGTTTTCCACGTCGTTTTTTTCTGCTAATTATGGTTTGTCCCACCACGACTAAATTTATCAGTGCCAAAAAGTTTTGGCGTTGTGCAAAAATCGGAAAATTCACTTTTTATTTTCCGCAGAAACTAAAATCGACCAGTGCTAATCGGAGAGCAAAGAAAACATTTCGAAAATTAGTGGTATAGGAACGTAAGTCGCTATTTTCACTTTTTGTTTGATTTTTAGGAATCCATTGAAATCGGATGTCTAGTATAATATAAAGTTGAATTTTCTCGAAAAGTAGCTCTGAAACCTGGTCTGATTTTTTCTGCTCAACTTCGTCATATCTTCATGCAGCTCATGAGCTATCGAGAACCCCAAGATTGGGATCGAGGGTCAAGTTACCGGTCAATCTTTTGTTATTATAGGTCAACTTTAGCGTGAAATTCTGAGCTCAAGAAACGATTTTACAATACAGATTTAGCGCAAGTGGCAGCCGCAACACGCCAAATTTGCGTAAACACAATTATTTCGATATATCGATCAACCGTGTTGGCGTAAAACCGGTCGTGGTAAATCAAAGTTTGTGGCGTTTCGTTCCGATTTTTTCACTCAATAATGGAGCCGTCAAGCTAAAAAATCACTTTTCAATTACGCGCCAACGATGTGCGGCTAGGCAAGAAACAAACATCCAAAGATTTTTCTCAAGATTTCCGTTTGTGACGAAAAGCCACATCGATTAACAACCCTTTGTCAGGAAACAGTTTCAACAACGGCAGATTGATATGCGTTGCGGTCTTGTTTCTTCACTTATTTATTTTTGAAGGTTTGTTATCCCAGGACACTGGTTTATGCATTTTTGCACACCTTTTTTTGGTGGACGTTGATTAGCTGACGTGTAATTCGAGGCGCTCGATGATTGGTGCACGTCAGAGCGAAGGGGCGGGGCTTGCGTTTGACCATCAAAGTCGAGAAATTTCCACGCGAGTTTGAGGTGCTATTGTAAGATATTTGCAGTGCATTTGTTGTGGTTGGGTGGTCGACAGAAAGTTTAGAAAGGAAAGATGGCCTCCAGAAGGCCTTGGCTGATATGTCTGGCAGCATTATTGATTGTCTATGGTGAGTTGATGGGTTTCTATAAAATTTTGTTGTACTTTATAGCTTTCATTGAATATAAGCAATGCTTAATTTCAGCGTTTATTCCTCATCATCATGTCTGTGCCGATGAAGATGAAGTGGATGAGCCAACTGTTGAAGAGAGCGTTGCAAAAGGGAAAATTGGGTCGAAAACTGACGATGAAACCGTTTTGAAGTAACTTTTTTCATTGGTTTTGTTTAATTTTGCCACTTATTATCCAAAATGTTAAAATTTTTAACTAGCTACACGTATCCCGGACAATTGCTCATTACAGGGGCGTTGTCTGCGCGTCAAAAGAAAATTGGGTCAGCCAGGTACCGCCAGTCCCGGTTTATTTGCTCTTTCCGTCGCGCGACTTCTTTTGAGTGACCTTTCCATTACGAAACAGAATAAAATGGGATCATTTTGGAGAAATTTTATGGGAATTAAGGAAATGCATAAGCGAGGCAAAAAATAGCTTCGAGAGTCAATTAAATTCAATAAAAGGTTATAATTTCAGGGAAGAAGAAGCCATTAAGCTCGATGGGCTCTCTGTTTCCGAGATCAAGAAGCTCCGGGAGAGTGCAGAGAAACATGAATTCCAAGCTGAAGTTAATCGAATGATGAAGTTGATCATCAACTCCTTGTACAGGAACAAGGAGATCTTCTTGAGGGAATTGATTTCCAATGCTTCTGATGCCTTGGATAAGATCAGACTGATCTCTTTGACTGATCCAAATGCTCTTAGTGCTACTGATGAGTTGTCGATCAAAATCAAGAGTGACAAGGAGAACCACATTCTGACCATCACGGATACTGGTGTTGGTATGACTAAGCAAGACTTGATCAACAACCTTGGAACTATCGCTCACTCTGGAACTTCAGAATTCCTTCAAAAATTGATGGATGCCAACTCTGATCAGCAACAAGTAAGTAGTCCGACTTTGTTTAAGTTTGCTTTAGGATCTGATCGGGCAATTCGGTGTCGGTTTCTACTCAGCCTTCTTGGTCGCTGACAGAGTTGTTGTGACCACCAAGAACAACGATGACAAACAGTACATCTGGGAGTCTGATTCTGCATCCTTCACCATCGCCGAAGATCCACGAGGTCCAACTCTCAAGAGGGGTACCGAGATACAGCTGCATCTCAAGGAAGAAGCCTACGATTTCTTGGAGCCTGATACTCTGAAGAAGCTAGTCCACAGATATTCGCAATTCATCAACTTCTCCATTTATTTGTGGCAATCTAAGACTGTGACTGTTGAAGAACCCGATGAGGAGGCTGAAGTGAAGGAAGGAGAGGAACCGAAGACGAAGAATGTCGAGAAGACTGTTTGGGATTATGAGAAAGTGAACAGTCTGAAGCCCATCTGGATGCGAAAACCTTCTGAAGTCACCGAGGATGAGTACAAGGAATTCTACAAGAGCATTACTAAAGATTACGATGAACCCTTGGGTCATGTAAGTTAATGAAATATTATTTTTACTTTGTTCAGGTCCATTTCAATGCCGAAGGGGAAGTTTCCTTCCGTTCAGTGTTATATGTTCCCAAGAAGGCTCCTCAGGACGCTTTCCAGAACTACGGAAAGACCAATGAGAACATCAAGCTCTATGTCCGTCGTGTTTTCATCACCGACGACTTCCAAGACATGCTGCCCAAATACCTGGCCTTCATCAGAGGTATCGTTGATTCAGATGATCTTCCTCTTAACGTTTCTCGTGAAAACCTCCAACAACACAAACTTCTCAAAGTCATCAAGAAGAAGTTGGTGCGAAAGGTGCTGGATATGTTGAAGAAGATGGACGAGAAGACTTATGACGACTTCTGGAAGGAGTTCTCCACTAATATCAAGCTCGGGATCATGGAAGATCCCTCCAACCGTAATCGTCTCGCTAAGCTCCTCCGATTCCAGAGCTCAAACGAGGCGTCTGGCCTTACCACTTTAACCCAGTATGCTGAAAGGATGAAGGAGAAACAGGAAACCATCTTCTACATTGCTGGTACTTCCAGAAAGGAGGTTGAATCTTCTCCTTTCGTTGAGGCTTTGTTGAAGAAGGGATATGAAGTTCTGTATTTAACTGAGCCCGTCGACGAATACTGCATCCAAGCTATGCCAGAGTTCGATGGAAAGAAGTTCCAGAACGTTGCCAAGGAAGGAGTAAAGCTAAACCAAGGCGAAAAGGCCAAGGAGGCATTCGCTGAGCTCGAGAAACAATTCGAACCTTTGACTGATTGGTTGAAGGACAAAGGACTTAATGGAAAGATCGAAAAGGCTGTAGTCTCTGAGAGATTGACCAAGTCTCCCTCGGCTCTGGTCGCCTCTTCTTATGGGTGGTCTGGAAATATGGAGAGGATCATGAAGTCTCAGGCCTATGCAAAGGCCAATGACCCAACCCAGGACTTCTACGCCAACCAGAAGAAGATCTTCGAGATCAACCCAAGACATCCAGTAGTAAAAGAATTGTTGAGGAGAATTGAGAACGACCAAGAAGATCCTAAGGCTGTCACAACAGCTGAACTCTTGTTTGAGACTGCCACTTTGAGGTCGGGATACGCCCTCCAAGATCAGGTTGGATTCGCTGAAAGGATCGAATCGGTATGCTTCAGTTTATTTCGTCTTGTTTTCTGTGTGTAATATATTAGTAATGCGTTTATTATAGATTCTCCGTCAATCACTAGACTTGAGTGCCGATGAACAGGTTGAAGAAGAAGTGGAAATCGTTGAAGATCCCACGGAAGAAGAGAAAAAGCAAGAAAAAGTAGAAGTCGAAGAAGAACACACTGAACTCTAAAGAGGGCATTAATAATCGTCAGACTGATGCCATCCATTCCATTTATTTATGCTGGTTGTCTCAATTGTCTTAGGGTCTCGTTTTGTTATCTTTCGCCTAATAATTTATTCATAAATACTGGTCTGTTAATTGCAATATTAATTTTATTAAAGTAAATCTAAAATATGAGCGGTCTGGTAGTAATTTTTGACATTAGTCTGGCATGAATAATTCAACTTATTTTAGTTTCAGTTTGTTTTTTGCGAACAGATTTTTTCCAAAACGGGGTTCAGAATTGGGGCAAAACACCTCGAAAAGGGCGCAGAACGCTCGTTCTGAATGGGGGTGGGTGCGGGTGGAAGGAGAATCCAAAAAGAGTTAAAAGTTCGCAAATTAAACAGCACGGGCCGGATCCTCGAACGGCCCTGGCTTCTGTCTTGAGGCAAAAATAATTAAAACTGACGGAAATTAAACAAAAACATATGAGAGGAGGGAGGGGGGCATAAAATGAAGAATGGGGGAAAGATGACCGAGAACTGACCAAACGAACTGCACTCCCGGGATTAAGCCAGAGGGCCGACCAGGTCGGCCCTCAGGCCGAGTCTCTTTTTCGGAAGGAAAAGCGGCGGTCGAAAAGGTGAGGAAGGAGGGCAGAGTAAAAGCGAGACCGGCCGAACCAAGCGGGCGATGTCACTTTAGCAGAGAGAAAGAGAGCCGGCCGCCGAGCCTCGAGGGACAACCGACTCGTGGTGCCGTGGCTGGCCGCCTTTGCAAGAAAGTAGAGAAAAACTGTCTCCGCACTCTTTTTATCTTCTTTAACCCGGGTACGATGGCCTGAGGGGAAGAAAGGGATGGGGGGATAGAAAGCGTCTTCTGTGCCCATCTTCTTGTTATCGCCTTGAACGGGCCAAGAAAAGATGAGACGGAGTGCATTCCTCCTCCGCACCTTTCGGTTTTCCAAATTATTATCCCCTTCTTAATTTCGGAAAGCCATTTAAGTCAGCCCGGACCAAGTCAGGTCGGGATGGGCCCACTTGGGGCCGCGAATCCCTTTGCGGCGAATTCTCGTTTTTCAATTAAGAATTCCGCGAATTCTTGATGAATACAATACCTCTTTTCCTTTCTTCCCCTTAGGGTCCGTTTAGCCAGGCGTCTCCCACCACTACTAATTACATTTCCAGGCTCCCTGGACCAGCGATTCCAGGCCTGACACGTGTCTTTTTCGGGGATCATTGCAGAAATGTGTTTCGAGAGTTTAATTGACGTCTTCAGATGTCCAATGTCGACATTGGATTGATTCAAACACTATAAGAGTCTTATTGGGTTAAGCGAGCGTGACGTTGGGATGGTCATAAGTCTGTTCAAAGGACTATAATGTCCTCGCAACTCTAGACTATTCAGAACGCATATTATTCCATTGCTTCGTTACTTGTGGCCCTTCTCGCGGGAATCTTTCTTCACAAAGAACGTTTCTTGATTCGTGACATTCGTGTGCCCGAATCAAAAATGCCATGAATGAAAATCCGTACCCTGCGGCAGCGGGCTGCGTGGCTGTGTGAGGCAAAGTAAAAAAAGAGCCTTCATTTTTACCCTTTACCGCCAAATTGTTTGTCCGGAATGTGATGTCGAGATTGGTGGAGGCGGCTTTTAAGCGTGCGCGGCCTCATGCCCTCTAGAGTAATCGTGTTTCCGTTTAATGGGGCCGGCCTTAAACTAATTAAAGTGACACCATTCGGATGACCATACAGGAACGGTTATCCCCAAAGACCGGCCCCTGGAAGATGGTCAAAAACAGCCTCGGGCGAGACACACCTGTCACTCCGGTGGAATGAGGGTGAAGTCCTGGCCTTTTTGTACAAATCTCTTGGTTATCCATTATTTCTGAATGAATTCAGCCTTCGCTTCGTTTGAGAGCATCATTTCGACCTCTTTCTGGGGATCTTTGAACGATGTTGATGATTTATTCTTTTTATTGGCTGTATTGTTTTCAATGTATATTTGCATTACAATTTTTTTCTTTGAGAAAATGTCTTGCATTCCTAGCGGTTTTGTAGTTGGGGTTTGGGAAAGTTAAAAATTTAACGAAACTAGAAGAAGAGAGAGTTGAAGATGAAGGTTGAAACCCGAGACGACTTTGAAGAAGAATAAGGCCAAGACGGCCAGAAAGGAGGGAAACGCCATTATTAGGACCAGATGGATGTCTTCTACTGTTTTCTTTTTATTGACCTTTTTCCAAGTTTCCCCGTTATTTTCCCGCTCTTAATCCAGGTTATTTGTTATTTTACGCCCTGAGGGTATGACTTTCTATTTTTTGTTATTTTAATTTTGTGAGTAGTTTGAAAAGCTCCTTTTTGAAATATTGTTTTGTCGTCCCTTTGAAATTAGCAGCCAGCGGGCGCATAATGTTTGTCGTATATTCGGAAGTTTACCTTTCTGATTTTACCCACCTATTTTGACTAATCTGTTCAATGTAATCTTAGTTCAATTCTACCCCCTTTGCCTGCCTTTCATGCGGGGTATGGGGGTAGAAATTTGTGTCGTGATTTACTAAGACCTCCATTTTTTTAAAAATTTCAAAATTCTATCCTGCGTAATCCCACTGAAAGATCTATGTAAATATTATTACATCCGGCGACGTATTCCTTGGGAATTGGTTCTTGTTCTACCACTTGCTGGTTACGTTGCAACATTCCTCAAACATTCTACATTGCGCAACACTTTTTTCTTCCCTTTTTTTGACTTTTTTGAACCCCATGTGTCAAGGAAAACATTTAAGCCCTAGGATTACAAGAAAAGGCCTATCAGAGTAGTCGATCCATCACGACAAAGCCGTGGATCAAGCGGGAATAGCCCCCGGGGTTGGAGAAGCCAGAAACCGGGTTCAAGGAGAAGAATGGCCGAGCAAAGCCGACCCCGGGCTGTGTTTTTTGCCAAAAAAGGGAAAGAACATGGGACATTTCCTCTAAAACGACGTTTGGTGCCTCCTTGAAACCGCTCCATTCCATCCACGGATTTCTGTCTCGAGGGTTGACCGCGCTAGTCGGGTAACGTCTAAAAAATCGTGGTTGTTATTAGTGATACAGTTATTTTTAGGATTGCTTTATAAGTACGCAATCAAAGTCTGGTCTGGAATTTTGAATTAAAAAGTCGTTTGCTTGTTTTTTATGCATTTTATTACCGTGTTGGATACAATTTAAGTACGAAAAAAAAATAATTCTTCAGAACCTCAAACACCACCGCCATTTCGGTACTTATATCACACGAATGCCCTCCGGCGGCTCAGTGCCGCGAGAAGGATGAAACTGTGGAACGATCGGAGACACCGTTGTTCCATCCCTGCCAGTTCCTCGCGTCGCCGTCGTCTTAAGTGCTAGACAATATGTCGGGTCAGTTTAAAGATTGGCTCCGAAACCGGGTCAATTCTCTTTTTTTACAAGGGCCACCATTATCACGCTTTCCATCTTAAAATTTAATTTTCGATTCTGGAGGAATCTGATTATCTGGGAAGACCAGAGAATCAAAAAGATATTGCGGTGCTTCAAAAGAGATAACTTGCAACGCAGAGATCACATGACCCACACTCAGAGCAGGTCAATAATCCGGAAGTCTGATGACTTAACTGCATCCATAACGAATTTTGGAGCCACGCAAAAACTTTTTTAAAAGCAATCTCCGGCGGGCTCTCTTAGAACCGATCAAGTGGCCCAGAGACCCTCAAGAGCTACCGTTGAAAGGTGATGACAATAGCAAAGCGAAATGAAAGTGCATGCGAAGGTGCGCAGAGCCTAGAACCTTGGCCTTGCCTGCCTTGTTACTCTCCACAAATCCCGATCACACTCCCCGAGGGCTTCGCGGATCTTCCCATTGTTTAATCTCCAGACTCCTTTTCGCCCTTCAATTAGCAACTTTGCAGAAAACGAAACCTAAAATTGCCGTCTTTTTCCCGCCAAGGAGTGGGAGACGATGGTCCTGAGGGAATCTATAGCAGTGTAGAATAGAATTGAGAATGGAATATTAAACGTAGATATCCCTTTGCTGTCCCTAGCATTATCACTTTCTAATTTGGCCGAATTACCTCGATTTTTACCTGTTTCCATTTCAGCGTTCGCTAGCATGATGGCCTCGTCCATGGACGAGGACGGCATCGGGAGCTCAGGAGAGGGCGGAGGAGGTGGAGGTGGCGGCGACGACACACGAACAGATCTCTGGCAACAAACCCTCCAAGTAAGTTGCAGATCGCAAACGGTTTCGAATTAACAATAGGACGGGTTTGTTTGTGGACCCGGATCTGACCAACTTCTCGCCCCACCCCAAACCTGTTTAACTCGCGTATTTTGATGAAATTTTACTTGCAGGCCGCTGTCGCCGCCACAAATCAACAGGAGAATGCGCGGAAACGGGCCCAACAGCGAAAACCCCGGAACATGGCCAACAACGCCGTGGAGAGGACGGAACGCTCGTTGCTCTGTTTGAGGACGGCGAATCCGATCCGAAAGTTTGCCATCTCCATCACGGAATGGAGACCGTTCGAGTACCTCATTCTCCTAATGATATGCGCCAATTGTGTGGCGTTGGCCGTCTATCAACCATATCCAGCCCAGGATTCCGATTCAAAGAACACCATCCTCGTAGGTCTAGGCCGGCATTGACCGTACAAAACGCGCTTTCAGGAGCAAGTGGAATATCTGTTCATTGTTGTTTTCACTATCGAGTGTGTTCTGAAGGTGATTGCCATGGGGTTTCTCTTTCATTCGGGTGCTTATCTACGTAATGCATGGAATATTCTCGATTTTATAATTGTTGTTATTGGGTAAGTATTAGAACGATATCTTAGGCTGATATTGATGATCTCTAACCAATGTTTTGCAGACTTATCAGTACGGTGCTTTCCCGTATGCACATCCAGGGATTCGACGTGAAGGCGTTGCGTGCGTTTCGTGTGCTACGGCCGTTGCGTCTTGTTTCGGGTGTTCCGTCACTTCAGGTCGTATTAAACGCCATCCTCAGAGCCATGCTGCCTCTTCTCCATATTTCATTACTGGTCATGTTTGTCATTATCATTTACGCTATCATAGGACTAGAATTGTTTTGTGGCAAGCTCCATTCGACTTGGTAGGCCTTTTCTTCGGGAATTTTAACGTATTTCGCATCCATTACATCATAGTCATCATTGCAGTGTGGATGTTGTCACAGGAGAATTTGCTCAAAAGGAACCATCCCCGTGCGGTCGGGCATCCACTGCCTATCACTGTGAACCAGCATCGGCTTCCGCCAAACACAGCAGTAATGGCTGGGTATGCTCTACAAATACCACTTGGCAAGGACCCAACAATGGCATCACCAACTTCGACAACTTCGGGTTGGCCATGTTGACGGTCTTCCAGTGCGTTTCGTTGGAAGGGTGGACTGATGTAATGTACTGGGTGAACGATGCTGTAGGCAGAGAGTGGCCTTGGATCTATTTTGTGACTTTGGTCATCCTCGGCTCCTTCTTCGTACTAAATCTTGTATTGGGAGTTTTGTCTGGAGAATTCTCGAAAGAGCGAGAGAAAGCGCGAGCCCGGGGTCTCTTCCAAAAGTTCCGTGAAAAACAACAATTGGAAGAAGACCTCAAGGGATATCTCGACTGGATCACCCAGGCCGAGGATATTGAACCTGTCAACGACGACGATCAAGTAGAGGATGAACAACAACAATTCCGTGAGTGCTTTCATTGAACATGAAGTCTTACTGTCATCTTTGATTTAGAATTGAATGAAGAGGATGATGTGGAGGGCGAAGAAAGGGCCGATGAAAAGAAGCCTCCCATTTGCGGGGCCCAGATCCGAACATTTCAACGAATCAATCGACGATGTCGACGTGGGTGCAGACGTCTCGTCAAATCTCAAGGGTTTTATTGGCTGGTTATCATTCTGGTGCTGCTGAATACTTTGGTGCTCACCTCGGAGCATTACGGACAAGATCCTTGGTTGGATGACTTCCAAAGTAAGTCTGCTTTTGCAATGTTCTAGACTAATGCCAATTTGGTTTAGCTGCTGCCAATCTTTTCTTTGTAATTCTTTTCTCAATGGAAATGTTCCTCAAGATGTATTCTCTGGGTTTCAATACGTACACGACGTCACAATTCAATCGCTTCGATTGTTTCGTTGTTATCTCGTCGATCTTGGAGTTCATCCTTGTGTATTTCGAGTTGATGAAACCACTGGGCGTGTCTGTGTTACGTTCAGCTCGCCTTCTGAGAATCTTCAAGGTCACAAAGTATTGGACATCTCTCAGAAACCTGGTATCATCGCTGTTGAACTCGCTGAGGTCGATTATGTCCTTGTTGTTACTGCTCTTCTTGTTCATCGTTATCTTCGCTTTGCTTGGAATGCAAGTTTTTGGAGGGAAATTCAACTTCAATCCAATGCAGCCCAAGCCCAGAGCCAATTTCGATACTTTTATTCAGGCGCTTCTTACAGTATTTCAGGTAATTTTAGCTTCCCTTAACTTTATTTGATATTCAGATTCTAACTGGTGAAGATTGGAATACAGTAATGTACAACGGTATTGAATCGTTTGGAGGTGTGGGATCAATGGGAATGATGGTATCCATCTACTTTATTGTTCTCTTTATCTGCGGTAACTACATCTTGTTAAACGTTTTCTTGGCCATCGCCGTCGACAACTTGGCTGATGCTGACAGTTTAACGAACGCAGAAAAAGAAGAAGAGCAGACAGAAATGGAAGTGGAAGAAGCGGAAGACGAGTATGATGATGAGAAATATGATGAGAATGGAAATGAGGAGATGAGAATTCGACCGAATGACGTCAAAGATGGAGAAGGATCAGATGCGGAGGGCAATGAGGACGAGCCGGTTGGCCCTCGACCTCGCCGAGTCTCCAATCTGCCCTCGAGCAAGAATGTGAAACCCATTCCCAAGGCGTCTTCCTTATTCATCCTCAGTCATTCGAATCCATTCCGGGTGTTCTGTAATAAGATTGTCAACCACACTTATTTCACAAACTCCGTGCTTGTTTGTATCCTCGTTTCATCAGCTATGTTGGCGGCCGAGGATCCCCTTGAAGCAGGAAGTTACAGGAATCAGATTCTAAACTACTTTGACTACTTCTTTACAACTGTTTTCACTGTTGAAATCACGCTCAAAGTTGTTGTATTCGGATTGGTTTTGCATCAGGGATCTTTCTGCCGTAATGCATTTAATTTACTTGATATTTTGGTTGTGGCGGTTTCCTTAATTTCATTCGTCCTCAAATCAGGCAAGTTATCATGTACATTTTATTGAGTTCGATGTTTAGACGCCATCTCCGTGGTCAAGATTCTTCGTGTCCTGAGGGTGTTAAGACCTCTCCGTGCCATCAACCGCGCCAAAGGTCTCAAACACGTCGTGCAATGTGTGATTGTGGCTGTGAAGACCATCGGTAACATCATGTTGGTCACGTTCATGTTGCAATTCATGTTTGCCATTATTGGAGTCCAATTGTTCAAGGGCACCTTCTTCTCTTGCAATGATCTCTCCAAAATGACTGCTGCTGAATGTCGAGGAGAATTCATAACATACGAAGACGGAGATCCGACAAAACCGTTGAGAATGGAAAGGGAATGGACCAGAAATGACTTCAACTTTGACAATGTGATGGATGCCATGATCTCCTTGTTTGTCGTATCAACATTCGAGGGATGGCCAGAGTAAGCAGAATATTTGTGATCGCTCATGTCACTCACTTTAGCTTGTTATACGTTGCAATCAATTCTAACGAGGAAGACAAAGGTCCGGTTTACAATGCCAGGCAGGCTGTTGCCATCTTCTTTATTGCATTTATCGTTGTCATCGCCTTTTTCATGATGAATATCTTCGTCGGTTTCGTCATCGTTACTTTCCAGAATGAAGGAGAACGTGAATACGAAAATTGTGAATTGGATAAAAATCAAGTAGGCCCTTTTTTATGACGGTCTTACCCACATTAACAAATCAACTGTAATAATCCGTAAATTTTAGCGCAAATGCATTGAATTCGCTTTAAAAGCGAAGCCCCATCGTCGTTACATCCCGAGAAACAGATTCCAATACCGGGTTTGGTGGTTCGTTACATCTCAATTCTTTGAATACGCCATATTCATCATAATCTTGCTGAACACGACTACTCTGGCCATGAAGCATTACCCTCCAGATATCCAGATGGATAACGTTCTCGATATTCTGAATCTTCTCTTCACGGGAGTCTTTGCGTTTGAAGCATTGTTTAAAATCATCGCGTTAAATCCGAAGAACTACTTTGGTGATCGCTGGAATGCTTTTGATTTCGTCATCGTTCTGGGCTCTTTTATCGACATTATCTATGGCAAGCTGAGTCCCGGTTCCAATATTATTTCCATCAACTTCTTCCGTTTGTTCCGCGTGATGAGATTGGTCAAATTACTAGCGAGAGGAGAGGGCATCAGGACCCTTTTGTGGACATTCATGAAGTCATTCCAGGTAAATTTTGAGGTTTGCTCTACAAAAACTTCGTTGTGCACATCTGTAATCAAATATTGCTTTAGGCTCTCCCATACGTCGCTCTTTTGATCGTATTACTCTTTTTCATTTATGCTGTCATCGGAATGCAAGTTTTTGGTAAAGTGGCCTTAGATGATGACACGGAGATTCATCGGAATAACAACTTCCACACTTTCCCTGCGGCTGTTTTGGTGCTCTTCAGATCAGCCACTGGAGAAGCTTGGCAAGAGATCATGTTATCTTGTTCCGATCGACCGGATGTGACTTGTGATCCCTCATCCGATGACTACAAGAATGATCCCACTGCATTATGCGGTGTCGACTTCGCCTATCCATACTTTATCTCCTTCTTCATGTTGTGTTCATTCTTAGTTATCAACTTGTTCGTGGCTGTCATCATGGATAACTTTGACTATCTTACTCGAGATTGGAGTATTCTGGGTCCTCACCATCTCGAAGAATTTGTGAGATTGTGGTCGGAATATGATCCTGATGCCAAGGGAAGGATCAAACATCTTGATGTAGTTACCCTGCTGCGGAAGATCTCCCCGCCACTCGGATTTGGCAAACTTTGTCCTCATCGTTTGGCTTGCAAGGTAATTTACCGAAACTTTTAGTAAATAACGAGTAAGGGAAACTGACGGCCCTCTTCTTTCGGGTGGGAGACTTTTCGGTCCTCGCCTTTTCGGGTCATGGGCTTTCCGGGTGGGAACTTTTCGGGTGACGAGTAAAAAATTGTAAAATCAAATGCTACTGATGACGCAAATTGTAGATAATTTTAAAAAAGCATTTATCCGTTTTTGGGGTCTTCGACAGCGGGGATCGACGATTGGGGAAAAAGGCAATCGGAGAAACTGAAAAGTATAATTTTTCTTCGATGTAAGTGTCGAAATTAGGATAATCGATGGTGCTGAATTTGAAAATGACATTGATTTTTTGATCGTTACTTTTTCCTTAAGTAGTAATGTTTTGAACTTTTTTCACAAAAAATCGATTAAGGCGTTTCCGATAGTGCTGATTCCGAAAGTCTTATTCATTTTTTCTATTTGAAATCAACACCGTCGAAAGCCCTAAATCCAGTATTGACGAAAAAAGTTTAAAAAAATACTACTGTACAGATGGAGAGGGTGGAAAAGGTCGAGAGCAATACAAATTATTATTAAAATTATTAACGGTACTATTAACACTAATGACAAAGAATTTTCACATGGATTGTCCTTCCAGGTTTTTTTAAAAATTATCTACAATTTTGCGTCATCAGTATAATTTGATTTTACATATTTTTTACTCATCACCCGAAAAGTCCCTACCTGAAAACCCCGAGACCCGATAAAGTACCACCCGAAAATGCGAGGACCGAAAGTCTCCCACCCGAAAAGGCGGGGCGGAAAAGTCCTGACCCTGCGAGTAACATTGCTACTGATATATCATAATATTAAAGTGTGTTTCTTTAGCGTCTTGTGTCAATGAATATGCCTCTAAATAGCGATGGTACTGTATGTTTCAATGCTACCCTCTTTGCCTTGGTTCGAACGAATTTGAAAATTTATACGGAAGGAAACATCGACGAAGCCAACGAACAATTAAGAGCTGCCATTCGCCGAATCTGGAAGAGAACTCCCATAAAGATGCTGGATGAAGTCGTCCCTCCAGCAGGACGTAAGTTGATTCTTGCAGACTTCATGTTCAATGACCGTTATAGGAGGAGATGATGTAACCGTCGGAAAATTCTATGCCACTTTCTTGATCCAGGATTATTTCCGTCGATTCAAGAAGCGCAAGGAATTGGAGTCCAAGGGTGTAATCCCTGTTCAAAACACCCAAGCTATGGCATTGCAGGTAGACCGATTATCAAAAATTGAATTCGGACGTAGTGGATTGCAATTCAACATTACCGTTAATTTAGGCTGGTCTCCGAACTCTGCACGACATTGGTCCCGAATTGAAACGAGCCATCTCTGGGAATCTGGAAACAGACTTTGTGAACGAGCTGGAAGAGCCTCAACACCGGGTCAGTCCTCTGTTTTGTTTGCCCAAGTTATCCTATCTCCTCTTATCGAATGCCATTTTCCGGGGGCCCTGACCTTTTGATGCCTTTTTGTATGAATTCGGCCGTCCAACGAAATTAGGGTCCTTGGAAGAAAGGCCCTCTGGGCAATTTTGCGGCCGACAAATTAAGCGCCGGGAATTCTTGTTTTAACGGCGCCCTCCTTTTCAGCGGACTCATTCCCTTTTCAACAACATCGTGAATGCGTTGAGCGGATCCAATCAGCCGGGCAGTACTAGCGGCGCCGGCTCTTCGTCCAGCGCCACCGGTCCCCGGCACCACCATCATAACCATCACCCCTACGAGAAGGAGGAACGGAAGCTCTTGCCTCTCAAGAGTAAGTTCTTGCTGCGCAAGTCCGGCCTCAACTCGGACTACGAGCTGGAGCAAGGTACACTTGACCGTCTTCTTCCCACCCGTCCCAGTAATTTCAGTCTTCCCTTCTTCTAGTCTTTCAACGTAGATTGTAAATACCTCCGTTTGGTGTTCTCTTCAAGTTTGTGTTCGTTTTCCACTTTTACTATTGTTTTATTTGGTATTATTTTGACGTTTTCTCGGATCACCAGCTATACGCACTACTCATGTACTACTACTTAAATGTACCTCGTCGGAAATTATGATCCATAATTGTTGTAGCACCGTACTTTTTGATGACCAGAGTTTTTGGCATGGCCATAATTTCCGAACGGGTTTCTTGTGCTCAGGATTGAATCATCCGGTTTGTGGTGTTTTGCGATTCCACTAATTTAGATACCCAACCTCACCTTTGTTTGTTACACTGGATTGGTGAAAGCATCGTCGGTGTTCGCTGTACGTTTGTAAATATTCCATTCACTTTTATATGTTAAATAAAATGTATCTCAAGTGAATGAAAGGCGACAACATCGCCACTAACATTGTTCATTTAATTGTTGTGTTGTGAAAAAGTTTAAATGGATGTAGCAGAAGACAAAGGGAGGACCAGGTACACTGGGTATGTCATTTGTTTATGCATGAACAGCCAGACGTAAGTTGAAGAAGTAAGATTCGTGTGGATGGGTGCTCAGTGCAGCACGCAACATTGGGACGAACCTGTCCTCGATGCCATAAACTTTCGTCTTCATTGGATCTCGGCCTCATTCTTATGGCTTTATTCTTTTTTTTGTCGTCTTTCCCATGAGAGCCAATTTCCGACCTCAGAATTTCAAATCGTATTCAATTTCGTTTTTTTAGTGGATGGTCTCTCGCCAACACATTCCATAGCCGCGGCGGATACGATCAGCAACGAGCATTTCCGTCTCCACCGGGGAATGCCAACTAATAACAGCATTAATATTCCGACTCAAGTAAGTTCATCAAGACTGAACTTTTAACACTTATACTATTTATTTTAGAACAACATATATCATAACGAAAAGCAACCACTAGTCCAAAATCAAGCCCGCTATGGAAAAGCCAATGGGGGACCGGTAACTGGTAGGAAGCTTCCCAATCTGGCCAAACTGTATGGCCGCGGTGCTGATCGCCACTTCCATACCTCCTCCACGGAATCTCAACAACCTTTAAATCCTTCTCACGACTCGAGAGACTCCTCCCTAGGTCCGCAGAGACCGGTCGACCCGGCTAGGAGGTTCATTTTCGCAAACCGAACGTAAGCACCAACTAATGCATAAACAATCCAATGTCCATATTATATTCAATTTTCGTATTTTAGAATGCCACCGGAATCTGATGACGAAGATTATTTTGAAAGGAGGAAAAGGATTGATGCTATGGAGAGGATGGAAGAACATGAGAGAAATCGACCACCCATCCAAGAGCCTCTTCACCTGGCCAGAAACCAAGCCTTTGCCATAGCCGGTCTTCAATCAGAGACCGAGTATGACATGCAATCCCCCACCCATTCTCGGATTGGGGGTTACGGCTTAATGGACGGAATTATCGATGATGATAGCAGAACTTATCGACCGGTGCCTGAGGGAAAATCAGTCCGACTTCCTCACACAGACAGTCGACGGACTTTATTCAGACCAGCTGAACCCGATGAATATTACGGATACGATCAGACATGCCAACCCGTCCAAAGACAACTGCCAAATCATAACCAACGACCACATCCGGCTGACCAACTGGTCAGAGATGCCCTGCAAACTAGTCTAGGAAGGTATATGGATCCGCAGGTGGTCGAGGTGGCCCGAAGAGAATTAGCGGAAGCCTACGAACTGGATGATCGACAGCTTCATACAGCAGCCCAATATACTCTCGCCAATCCAAGTTATCTAGAACATGTTGGTGGTATTCGACCCGAGGAAATCAACGATTTCAACCAGTACTCCCAACAATCCCTTCTCCGTCGTGCTGATCCTCATCATCCTCATGGAACCACAATCAGCAACGCAAACGGATCCTCGAAAGACGAGGATCTTCTTCTAGTTACCACCTTGTAATCTTCTTAAGTGCCGAATCTCGTACATATGTCTCCTTAATTTAATCTGTGATTTCGTACATGTATTATCTACAGTCCTCTACATGTGTCGCCTTGGATCAGAGACTTCTAGACCATTAGACAACAGCTAGGTTCTTCAGAAGCAGATCCCCGGGCTTCCCTCTTTCCATTAAGGTTCCTAAAATAATGCTCAATCGTCTCTTATATATATTATTGTTAAAGCGTCGTCGGATATGGCGTTGAGACCGGTTTATTTTCCTATTTTTCTCATTTTTTACCGTATTTTACAACAATAAATTACGAACATGGTTCTGCGAATAACTGGGGCAGAAACTGAGGGAAGCGACGCACGTAGCCGGCGTTCGGCAAATCTGTGTTACTAAATAAATAACATGGAAGTGAATGGAGCAATCAATCGACTGTTAGAGACGGCCGAACACTCTGCTCTTGCTTCGACGTTTCAAAGGCGGGGGTCGGAGAGCGGGCGTTCAGTTAGAGAAAAGACTTTCGGTTACCTGACTCAAAAAAGTTAGAGTCCATACAATAGTGCCTTCGGGGGTCGCGCAGCCATTCTCTTTTTTTATCCCGCCATTCAGTTCCAATTTCCATATTTGTTAATACTTAATTTCCGTTTTTGATGATTTCCTTCCATTTTTAGATCACGTTAAGAATAAGGGAGCATCTAGCCTTTACCTTATTAAACTACTTCCATCATTCATCAACGAAAAAAGCACTTATCCGAATTTAGTTAGATGTGGCTAGAAACGCCCTAATGGCTGTCAACTATATTTCTGATTCTCCGATCAGTAATGCGTTGCCTTCGCCCGTGATTAGCGATGCCGCGGCACAAAAACGGTCAATCCGAGTGTGCGCTGTTTGTGGTGATACCCCTGCCAAATTGCATTACGGCGTCTTGGCCTGTTTTGGTTGTAAAGGTTTCTTCCGAAGGGCCGTCAAGGAAGGAAGGAACAAATATGTATGTCGTTACGACAAGCAATGCAAGGTGGACAAATGTAGGGGTCTTCTGAAAGTTTTCTACCTTCAAATTAATACTGATTTAATGTTTTTTCCATATTTAGATGAAAGAAATAGTTGTCGCTATTGTCGCTTCCGACGTTGCTTGGAAGTTGGCATGAATCCTGATGGTAAGTGCAAATGTTTCTGGTTACGCAATATTAACATTCCTAGCTGTGCGGCCGGATCGAAGCGAAGGGACGGGTCGAAGTCGCAACAAATCTATCTCTTCGGAGCAAATCAAGTCCATCCACGCTTCCTCGCACTTCCGGTTGACTCGGCAAGACTCAAGTCGGCCAGCTGAAACTATTGCCGTGGCAGACATCACCAAGGGCCAAGAGTAGGTGTTTGATGTCCATTTCTCATCACAAACAAATGTAAAAACAATTCTTTTGTTTTCAGCGAATTGGTTGACGAGATCACAAAGCTCGAAGACAGAAGCATAAAAGATTGTCGAACGCAGAGTCTGGATTCGGTCAAGAATTTTACACTCAAGAGTTTAATCAACGAACGCATTCTCGCGTCAACCGAACAAGTAATTGACTAGTTAGCCAACGGGACTAATTCCGTACCAATCTTGCAGAATCGGCCAATCTACGAGAACGGAGACAACTCCTTCCATGCCCTGTGGCGGATTGTTCAGGTGGTTGATTGGGTGAATGGATTGTGTGCCCTGGCCCTTGAAAAAACGGAAACTGCAGACACATTCACGGTAGAAGACAAGGTCGCAATTGTACAGAATGTTTTCACCAGAATAACCTTTTTTCGTTTGTGTGTGGATCGAGTTTTAGAGAGAGAAACAGACCAATTGGCCGTTCTGCGCACACTTTTCTTAGAAGAGTGAGTTGAGACGGGGCAAGGGACAAGGAAAAACAAATTTTATTTGTTTAGAGACGACTTGGTTTATAATTCGGCCAGTGAAGATGTAATTCGTCCATTGAAGAAGACCGCCGTCACCAAGACGGAGTTATTGCTTTTCCAGGCCATCTTAACCTCGGATCCGGCCATAAAAGGAATAAGGCCCGCAGCGTCAGATCTGTTGTCACAGTTCCGTAATCTCCTTCAAGACTCGCTGCTGGAGGTCATCAAAAAATCTCACCCCTTTGGAATTTCATCTTTCGCGCAATATGGCAATATGTTACTGCTGACCCCTGCTATTATAGTAGGTACCCCACGTAATCAGTTTATATTAAACTTCAGACTATATCGGATCGACTCCACTCAGCTCTCCAACAACAATTCCCTCTGTCTGTGCCTGTGGGAGAGGCCCCTCACTTCCGGCTACTCCAATATCTTGCTAATCCCGATACCACTGACTACCTCCGATTCCCGCAGTTCAATCGCAAATTATTTACAACAGAGAAGCAGGAGAAACTCCCAGAGGCACCGATGCCACTGACAAACACCTGGCAGACCTTTGCAAATGCCTTTACCGAGATTCATATGACAAATCATTTGAACGCATCGTGTCGAGGTCCCACTTTCTCTTTGATGTCAGCTCTAAATCCATCCTTGCATGGTCCTTCTTTTTACACCGCCCCGTCCCTCTTCCCAAATCAGCCCCTGCCTGATCCACCTCCTAGTTGTTCTGCTTTTGTTACTGTTCCAGCACCTCCTCTAACAGTAACCGCCCCAAGTCCGTCCACAGAAGTCTTAACGCCACAAGGAATTTCCTTGAGCAGTCCGGGTGGAAGTGCAGATATCTGTGGAACAATTGCATATCCCTTGAGTAATTCCTCCACCGATTCTCAACAAGGTCGACACAATCGACTGGAAGTTCCGAGTTCAACAAATCAACCCTTACATAGTAATGGAAGGGTTTACAAGCTACCTCTCCAATTAACCAAATCCATTGAAGAGATGCTAAAACCCCCAGGGCAGACTCAAGATGACCTCAATTGGAACAAACCGCTGACGATGGACTGGGCTGATCTCCAAGTTAGTACCCCTGCATTTAACAAAGAAGTCGCCAAATTCTTCCCCGAAACCGCGCTACCAAATAATGTGTAGACTCTGCGATATTTGTTTGCATTTCCATTGTGATCCTTCTCAGACATATCAGATAGTCTAAGATAGCATTATTATTATTGTATTTTGTCGATGAATGAGTTGAAGGCTTCCGGGCATAAGCTCCTTGCCCATATTACAAATTCAAAGCGAGGTCCGAAAGCCTTGTACTTTTTACACAACGGCGGCAGTACACTCTATCTATTATATGTATGTGCAACAAACTGAAAATAAATGGAACTGTTAGCGATTTTGTTTTAATTTATTCCGACAATAATATCAGACCTGCAAGTTTTGCTTCACCCGAGAGAGAAATGGAGATGGGTGAAGAAATAGTCCGATCGAACCCGGAGGCAATCGAGGGGTTGTTGCTCCTCTTTTCGGTTCTTTCAGGCGAGTAATCGGGCCTTTTTAATTCCGCCGCGGTGCTTTTGGCGGACCACAACTTTGAATGGCTCGCATTGGTATCCGACGGCTAAGTAAGTCATATATTTTAAAATAATTATGAAGAATCTTTCAGAATGCGGAAAATGTGTGGGATTCTGTCAGAAAAATCTTCTTCTCACCTTAACCATAAATGCAGTCATCATTGGTTTGGCTTTGGGCTTTCTTTTACGGGGTCTTAGTCCAACCGAAGAAGCCATTCAGCTCATTAACTTCCCTGGCGAAATCTTTCTTCAGATTTTAAAGTTGATGATCCTTCCTTTGATCTTCTCTTCACTCATTTCTGCCCTCGCTCAATTGGATGCAAAATCAGCGGGGCAGATGGGGATGATGACCGTTGGGTATTATCTTCTGACTGTTGTTCTTTCGACCATTGTAAGTGTATCTACTGGTTGTTTATTTCTATAGACGGGTATAATTCTAGTCTTAGCTATCCATCCAGGTCATCCTGAAGCCAATCCTGGATCCAACACTTACATCGCGAGTGAACATCAAGCCGTCTCTCCATTGGATACCTTCCTTGATGTTGTCCGAAACATGTTTCCAGAGAATGTAATCCAGGCAACTTTTCAACGAGTCCAAACAAGTTATTATGAGCAAAAGCCAAAGACCCAGAGGGCAAATATAACGAATGCAATCATTAAAAAGAAAATCGAATATGCTGAAGGGATGAACATCCTGGGTGAGTTTAACAACATTAGTTAACACCCTTTAGGCATTATCATGTTTTGTTCTGGATTTGGTATCATAATTTCTCAATTCGGAGAAAAGGCGAGAATAATCATCGACTTTTTCATTATCCTCGAAGCCGTGATAATGAAGCTAGTAGATGTTTTCATGTGGTTCGCTCCTCTTGGTATCATTTGTTTGATCGCAGGAAACATTTTGGAACTCGAAGATCTGTCGGATACTGCTCAACTGTTGTTAATGTATGTGATCACGGTCCTAGGAGGCCTTACAATTCACACGATCTTAACGATGCCTCTTCTTTATTTCCTACTGACCAGGAAGAATCCTCTTACTGTATGTAATGGCATGATCCAAGCTCTGGTCACAGCTTTTGGTACTGCTTCGGGGTAAGTAAACAGTAAGATGACAGTTGCAATTCACAGGGGAGCTGCATTACCGGTCTCAATGCAATGCATGGAAGATAATCTGAAGGTGGACAGAAGGATTACACGTTTTGTGTTGCCCTTAGGGTCTACAATAAACATGGTAAGAGTTTAACTCACATTTTAAAATTGCTTGCAGGATGGCAATGCCTTATATGAAGCCGTTGCGGTTATCTTCATTGCTCAACTTAATGGAGTCGAACTTACGATCGCTGAGGTTATTACAGTGAGGTAGGCCAATGTGTTCACAGCATTAAGTGTTTGTAGTTTGATATCTACAATTGCCTCGCTGGGACTAAACTCAGTCCCTGCCGGACTGGTTAGTATTTTGGTGATCTTGAAAACGGTGGATCTCCCAACAAAAGACGTTTCCCTACTTATTACAGTAGATTGGCTAATGTAAGTAAGAATAGGAGAAAGAGATATTTTCAGTGATCGAGTTAGGACCTCCATCAATGTTTTGGGTGATGCCTTTACAGCATCAATTGTGTCGCATTACCTTCAGAAAGAATTGGACAAAGCCGATGAATTCAATGAATTCCATCAGCAATTAACCCAAGAAGCTTGTAAGGAAAAAAAAGAAATAAGTACATTTATACTTCAGTGTTGTTAAAATCTGCGGCAAACAGCAGAAAAGGTTCTTTCTCCAAATTCATCGAGACTCCTATGTTATCCACCAGAAACAGTCGGAGACCTTCAATTGATGTTATGAGCTGGAGAGAACAAGATCTACTCAACAAACTCAGTTCTCAAGTCGCGTTACCTCTTGTCAAACACCTGTAAATTCCCGTATTTGTATACTGATTATAATATACTGTATTATTTCGGACTGTTTTTTCGAATAATAAGAGTAGTTTTTTTGTTATCCTTTCCTTCACCGAAAACATTAACCTGCAAATTCTTGGCATGGTGTTGTAAGCCGATATTATCGGCCGATATTTTTTATTTTATTTTTTTCACGTGAAATTCTGCGAAGCTTTGAAGCGTGGTATGCGAAAAGAATTTGATAGATAGCAGAAAAAAGTGTGATTTTGGAATGATTGTGGGTAGGACTTTCGTCAGGAGTGTAAGGTAAGATGAGACCCTAATTTATGCAATTTCTTTAGTACGGAGAGTGCCGTATTGGTCGGGCCTGCAGTTCGTTTACTTCTTCATGACTATGGAATTAGTTTGAACAGCCTGAAGGCAACTGGTCCGCGGGGAAATGTTTTGAAGAGGTAAGTGTAATGTATTTATTTTTTATTTTGGTCAGTGACGTTCTGGATCACATTCGTCTGGCTAATCTGCAGCCCATCAAGCAAGAAGTCCCATTGCCTTTGCTGAACCCTGATCCTCTGTTAACTGAGACTACTAGTATTAAGCACATCAAACCGTCGGAATCCGAATTTTTTTCGAAAAGAAGACACCGGAGGACAGCTCAATTTGAAGATATCCCCTTGTCAGGCATGCGGTCAACTATTGCCAGAAGATTAACCCACGCGAAGGTTTGTAGTCCAAGCTTTTGTTTATTGGTTTAGTGCTCTGTGCCCCACAATTACACTTCTCTAAATGTTCGAGCCGAAAATCTGGCTACTTTCCGAAAGAAATTGTCAAATCAGGGCATCAAAGTCTCAGTAAATGACTTCATTGTGAAGGCCGCTGCCCTTTCATTGAGGTCGGTACCCGAGATAAATGTCCAATGGGTTGAGAATGATATTCGAAGGGTTGCAGAGGTAGATGTTTCAGTGGCAGTTGCCACCCCGACTGGTCTCATTACACCAATTGTTTTCCGTGCAGATCAATTGCCGGTGAACAAGATCTCTCATGTTATACGAGAACTAGCGGTGCGTGCTAAAGACAACAAATTGAAGCCTCAGGAATTTCAAGGTGGATCCTTTACGTAAGCCATATATTCCTTTTCTTACATTTGGTTTAGAGTTTCGAACCTTGGAATGTTTGGAATTCACACGTTTACGGCTATCATAAATCCTCCCCAAACCGCTATTTTAGCCGTTGGTGGAACTCATTCTCAAGTTGATACCGAGCTCAACACAACAGAGCACTTTACATTGACCTTATGCTATGATAATCGCGCGATTACCGAGATTGATGCTCATCGATTCCTGCAGAACATGCAGCAGCTTCTGAATCATCCCGACGTTTCTTTGAGCGGAGGACTTGATTTACCCGGTGACCATCATGAGTTGTATTGATACAATTGTTAGGAAAAGAGTAGGGTAGATAATAAAATAATATTTCGCTGGAAGTTATCTTTTGGTCTAATATGTCAAGGTCGCACAATATTGCTGAAAGATTTTTTTAAAGGACACGCTTTTCACTGTCCGCAAAGAAAATCTTCGCTGTCCAAAAATTTAAAAAAGTGTAAAAGATGTAAATGTTTTTGCTTTAATAATAACCGATATCATATGCAATATCATCATATTTTTTATCCAGATCGCCTGCTTATTGCGTGAATTAAAGTAAGAGGAAGACACACTACTTGATGACGTTCAAGAGTAATATCCGAAAATTCCACATCAAATGTGCTGGTAACCACTGAGTTATACACAAAAAGATTCTCATTTGCGGACAGTGAGAAGTTTTTTGCGGACAAAAAAATAGATCCTTTAAATTATTATTTTTGTGAAGAGCGATGGCATCCTCGGGTGGAAATCCGGCTAAATCTAGAGGAGAAAAAAGGAAGGCTTCTGAAGAGGAAGAAAGTTCTACTAGTGTTATCAGTGAAGGGCTTCATTTTACTAAAGTAAAGGAGTTAGGAATGGAATACAACGAGGGAGCCTACAGCCTCCACGAGATTATTAATGCAATTCAGCCCAAACGATCCATCCATTTCAATTTTTGCGTCGAATTTGATTTCATGTTTAAGTAAGTGAATTTTACCAACTTTAAATTGCGCGTGTTTTAAGATCGTATCCCAAACATCTTCGCCACACTCCGATTGCCGTGATTTCCGGGTCAGAGCAAGATGTGGAAGATGGGAAATACCTGAAAAAACACTTTCCCCACCTCCAGGTGCAATGTGCGGCCACCTTATCCAAATGGGGACATCATCACACAAAATTATCTTTATTTGAGACTGATTCTGGCCTACACGTTGTGATATCCACTGCCAATATGACCGCTTTTGATTGGGGGCATCTGACACAAGGTTTTTATTATGCACATGGAGAGTTTTTGAAGACCGAAAATGGTAATTGTAATTTTACGATGTTTGAAAAATGTACTTTTTAGCTCCAGTCTTAAAGAGATCCAAGAAGGCGGACGGTTTCGGCGATGATCTGAAGAAATATCTCAGGGCAGCCTATCTAAACCCAGGTCTGAAGATCCTCAGTGCTGTCGAACATTGGTCTGATCTTTTTGCCAAGAATCTCCCGGATTTTAGCCATATTAAAGATCGACTTGTGTACACAATTCCAGGGAAGGAATGGCTTCAACCGATGGGTCATACAATCATGAGAAATATCTTGAAAAGTCATCTGTCTGATGAAGAGATTGGCGACTGCACTTTCATCGGCCAAGTCAGTTCAATTGGAAGTCTTGGGCAAAATAAAGACGAATGGGTCTTTAAGGAACTGGCCGCGAGTATGTGTGGTAAAGATAAAGTACCAAAAGGTGAGATCATCATGTTATACATAATAGCTAAGGATTTAGATTTAAAATTCAAATTAGTGTACCCATCAATGAAAACCATGGCCGAGTCTGTTGATGGATGGCTAAGCGGAGGTGCCTTCCCTTGGGACGATAATGTTTACTGGCGACAGAAATGGATGGACAAGTACTTTTGTGATTGGAGAAGCGACAAGTTGGGAAGGTAAGACTGGTTTCTCTTGTAAACATATGACTTTGAAGAACCCGGTGTATGCCTCATATTAAAAGTTATGCCGCAGTCACATCTGATGGTAGTGTAAAATGGCTTTTGATTACATCGGCAAATCTCTCGAAGGCTGCATGGGGCCGGTTAAACCGAGATGGAAGAAGTTATTCCTCTCACTCCTATGAATTGGGAGTCCTAATGCTTGCGGATAATTATGATCAGCCTTTGGAATTACCTTTTGATTGGCCTTTAACTGAGTATTCGAAAACAGATTCTCCTTTCCGAAGAAATACAACGACCAGCCTTAAGGACTGTGAAGGTCGGGAGTACCCTTTCACTTCCTAATTTTTTGATCTCAATCTTAAAAGGACATCCAGTTCTTCATAATAATTTTTTATTACAATAACATATACAATGTAACCCCATGTACATAATTGAAAACAATAAATTATTTAGAATGTTTATTGGTTTTCGGTACAATGATGCACTCGAATTCACAAGAGGAAACTGTAAACCCGGATTGGAAGTGTTGGAATTTCAGTCCATCAAGAAGTCGGTGGAATGTGGGGGGAGGGAAAGAAAGTGGGCTTGGGACTTGGTATATTTACACGAAACAGAAGGGAGATCACCAGGTCAGAAGGGAAGGACTGGCGGTCGAGATCTCTATGAGGGAAGTCGTTGAGGCGTCGCTTTGAGGGCGATCGGATCCGGGATATATTTGACTCCAGGCAAGGACAAAACGGACTCGGTGTCGGGCAAGGAGAAAATAGTTGCAGGGAAGCAGTCCAGGAACGGATGACGCATCGCATCCAGGGCTGAGATTCGCTTTTTACCGTCGTACTAAAAATTGACAATTAGTTGTGATCCCTTCAAATATATGAGAAAACTTATGAAATGCTTACTTTCAAACATTTCTCTAAAAGATCTGCTCTCTGTGCATCAACTCTTGGTTGTCGGATTAGAGATTTGGCTCTTTGCTTCTTAAAGTTTCCTTGTTTGAATCCTGGCATCTGACATAAATCAGGACATTCCTCCATGGTTGGGGTACCCAACATATTGAATATTAGTTTGAGTTGCTCTTCGTTGCTTTGACCCGGGAACATTGGTTTATGATGCAACATCTCGAACAGTATGCATCCGACCCCCCACATGTCAATGTGTGTTGTGTAATCAGTGGAGCCTAGGAGAACGTCTGGCGGCCGATACCACAAAGTTACCACCTCATTAGAGTATGTCTTGGTGGGTATCGATTGAGCCCGAGCCAGTCCAAAGTCAGCCAATTTTAGCTCTCCCAATCGATTAATGAGAAGATTCTGAGGCTTCAAATCTCTGTGTAATATCCTCCTCCGATGACAATAAGCGAGACCTCGGAGAAGTTGAACCAGAAAGAGTTTGACGTTGTCTATGCTGATGAGTCGCGCGATCTCTTCCATGTATTCTCTCAGATCTCTCTCCACAAACTCGAAAACGAGGGTCAGAACCCGATCCGTGTAAATAATGTCATGTAGAGTGACTACATTTGCATGTTTTAGAGATCTCAGGAGGCTGACTTCTCGGATTGCAGTACAAGGAGCTCCTTCCTCATGTTCCAATCGCATCTCTTTCATGGCAACACTTTTTCCGGTAAGAAGACTCTTACCCAGCCATACTGTGGCATAGGTTCCCTCACCGAGGTCGAAGATTTTCTTGTATGTTTCAAGCTTGCCGAATCCAATTTCGCTCTAAAAAATAAAAATAATAACAATTTGCAGAAGAACAGAGGTACAAAACGAATAAATCCCAATTGCTTGGATGAAGTCTGCTAGAGTAAAGAAAACTTACAAGAGAAGCTCGTCGACTTTTTCGCGTCAAGGGATTGTCCAGGGTCGGTGTCCGGTTCAGCTTGTCGATGACGCCCTGAGGCAATCTTATGTCGGCCGGCAGAGAAAGACGCTTCTGAATGTCTTGCTGAAACACATCCATTAGACTTGAAGATCATTCCGAATCCCCATCTTTACCCATGCATACAACTTAGTTCCGGTGGTTCCGGGAACGGCTCGCTTTCCCGAAAGTTGGACCCCATTCCGGCCTTAAGAGAAAAAAAGTTAAGACCCACCTCACTCCACAACCGTGTTGGTTTCTGACGGAGCTTGACATTTGGAATGTATCGTTCTTCACTGCCACTCGGGTAGCACGACGAGGTGGACATCTGGTCGCTTGTGCATGGCGAAACTTCGAGGCTTTCGCCATCCGACCCCAGGGCACAGGTCTCGTGCACAACAGCTGAAAAATGTGTAATTAGAGCAATTCTTGTATTTTCGACAAATTCCCATTATTTTTTTCCTGCCTAGTAACTGGCATTTGCTTCGATTACGCAACTCTGCGATTGCAGATGTTATTTTTCCGTTCGTTTAAAAATAGACCCTGACATAATCGTGATTTAAAGTTCCCATAAGCCTCCGAAATGGATCTTCAAGACGTTCCTCGGGAATAACCTCGGCCAATTCCCCTAAGGACATGACGTGAAAGGAGATTCTCTTTAAAACTATAATCTCATCTTACACAATGAAACCGAGGGTCTGATAGTGGAGAATTGCTGCTGGGAGCTGTAGCGTTCGTTGAGTCCGCCGTTGCGACGTTTCTTCAAGAAGATCTGCAACCATGACGAGAAGGATGTGTTTAATGGTAGACCCCTGCGGTTCGTTTTCTTCTTGCCCGATTGATCTGACGTCCTCGACATAGGGGAATGAGATGAACTCGTAGATCCATCGGAGCCGGCCAGATCCCGGAGATCATCTTGAGGTGGAGAGGCATGTCGGTTTCTGACATCGCCAAAGTCATGAAATGTAACTGATTTGGCCAATTCCATCATCAGTAATCGCCGAACTGCCGCATTAACACTCGTTGAAAGGTCCGGCGTCAAAAATGGGAAAAAGGATTAGGGCCGAAAGCGAAGAAAACACAAAACGGGGGACTAATTGGTCTGGAATTGGAGGTGTAACCCCGGAATCAGAAAAAACACGGCCCGCGTGAAGAGACAACCCTCAGAAAAAGTTTTGAGACCCATAGAAAGTGTTGGCCAACGAAAAACCGGATGGAAAAGTCGAGAGAGGATGGATCCGAAGCCCTCTCCCCCTCTTCTTTGCCATAATCGCATTTAGAGCGGATGGCCAGGTTGGTCTTGTTAAGATCTACTGGATCGCGGTCGAACAAGAAGCCTTGTCTCCTCATGAATCCGCGTACCGGCGCGTCGAGCGCCCTTATGTGGCCACAGGCGTCTTTATGGCCACACGCACTCTCGTCGCGTTTTCGCCCCATTCCCTTTAGCTCGGCATGACGCTTTTGGGGAGCCATGGCTTCCGACTTGCGCTCTCTGTCCTGGCCCCAGTCTCTGGGCGGCGCTTTCCTTCTCTGCGGCCATAAGAAGCAGAAAGGCCAACAAGTGAGAGATTGACAATCCCGCCGGTATCTATTTCCCCAGCCCCTATTCTACGGCGGTTGTAACCTCTTAAACTGAACACGCCCTGACATTTAATATATCTGCCGAGCCATCCCCCGAGTTCATGTTATAGAAGATGAAGGGGAAACTTTCAGGCCTGAGTGACGTGTGCGTAAATAAGGAAAGATCACAACCACTTTCTACATGAAAAGGACCCAGAGAACCGCTAATTTATTCCATGCACTCTCTTCCAACAAACCGAATGCAATATACACGAAAGGGGAACAGAACATAAGGCAAGCCCTGCACTTTATTGCCGGTACACTTCAACCATTTCTGGGGAAGGGGGATTTGGAAAAGCCGAAAGAATTCGGCTCTTTGCGGGGATGGGTGGAGAAGGTGGACACCGGTCGATAAATGGTCAGAACCCATTCAACCACAAAAGTCAGACGGAAAACGGAGGGGCAGGATTCAGAAGGACCTTCATGAAGGAATCTCCGCGAATATCAAGTGGGGAAGGTCTTGGAGACAATTACTTCGACCCTCTCCGACCCAGAGTATTTCCCAAGGTAAACAAATGGCGCTTGGATTCACAAGTGTACGCTTTTTTCTAGCCATGTAAAATGAATTCTGATTTCTGGAGACTTCCGCGTATTACGCAATCCCCATTCTCTAAGGATTTGAAAACTAAAATGAAAGTGAGACGTCTAAAGCAAATACTACGTATAATATATTTCATGGGACAATAAACACTTAATAAATACATATAAAAGTCCCGAAGAGCGGAACCAACCCCTGCCAAGTGGACGTTTGGCCAAAACGGGATTCGAGATTAAGCCGAGATACGAAAACATCCGCCGCAGTCCCGTGGTACCCCCTCCCCGGTCTAATAAAAGCCGATTGTGTCGCGCCGTAAATCGCCCTAAACCCACAATTTTCATAAATAAATTAGACGAATGTAAGAACATCACTAAATGCCCTCGGTAACCCCCATATGCTTCGTTCCCTTCGAGAAATGAGTAATAATAGTTCCCTCCCTTCTCCATGGTGTTATAAAAACTGGGAGTTGTTTTGCTGTTACGAGAATACCTCCCGAAAGGTCCCTTGATTACTCGGGCTTGGAAAGAGGTGGATCCGCGCGTCCGTCGTATACGGGGAGAGACGGAGAGAAGAGACGGCTGATCCGAGAAAGGAAGAGAAAAAGAGAGGCGGAGAAAAATCCAATTAATGCTGGACGACGAACGTCTGTCGCTCCTGGAGCCTCGGCGAAGTCAAGAGCGTAGGGTCTGTCATGTCGGTAGAAAGCGATTCGAGCGGATGTTATTTTTGGGGCGAGAGATCTTCGGAAAAAATGAATCAGCCCCACTCAGCCGCCTTTCCGACTTTATTTCTACCAGAAACAAAAAAAGGGTCCAATCGTACGTGTTGTTTTAGAGACTGTCCAGTTACTTGGTCAAGTTTTTCGCGCTCTTTGTTTACATTCTCTGACCCTTCCCCGCTTACTTACCTGGGCCAAGATGAGCCTGACTGCCGAGGATTCTGTTCGCATGCCAGCTGTATCTGTTCTTGCCGTCTCTCTTGTTCTCGTATTGCCGAGGTTTCGCTTGAACCAGCATTGCATTGTCCATTGATGGCATCTGAAAAGTGATCATATTTGGATTAGTCATCATGTTACGTAATATTTATTTATTATTTTTCACATGGCTATTTCTAAAAAATTTTTTGACGAAAACGCACCTGAGCTCCACAATGGAGAGCATGCATAGAAACAGGCCTTCCTTTCTTCTTAGACAGTTTAACAGGTTCATAATTTAATGTACTTGAACTGTTATAACACGAGTCATGATTTGAGCTGCCATCTGGATGATAATCGACGCATGCTTCTTCCAAGATGACGCCATCAACAGCAAGTCTTTCACTGAGTCGACTCATCGAATTACTGAGATGCCAGGCCTTCATTTGTGTACTCTGATAGCCAGATGTGGAATTGGAGCTGACTGGATTGGCCCCTATCAGACGAACGCCGCCATTCTGATGCAAGAACAGAGAGTTAGACCCGGAGAGATCAGCTATATTGGGGTTGGAGCTTTTGAAGGCCTTGCTGAGCCGGCGTTTCAGTTTTTTCATCATCCTTTCCCTGCGGCCTGAAGCGTTAATTAAAATGAATGGATCGGTCAGCGGGGAACGTTCCGCTTGGCCACAACCAAACGCCATAAAACCGGCTCGTAAACTCGTCGAAATGCCCTTGATTAGGGGATGAGGAGGTGGAATAATTGCACTGTTTAGTTGTCAGCAATAAAAAATTTTTTACTGACTTGAGGAAATGTAGGGTAAAGCAAGTAAAAAGTTCAACTAAAGTTGCATGATCATCCACAAAATTTTTAAAGGATAGCAAACTTTTGGAAAGGGTAATGGAGCTTTAGAACGAGGATTTGCAAGTGATTAAAAATGTAAAGGACGACAATAATGCGATCTAAACCCTCAATAAAAGTCTTATTTCTTAGCTGGTTTTTCAAAATGCTACCAAGACACGAAGGAGATACAATTAAAAATAGTTTCCATGAATACTACGAAGAAACAGCCCAAATGGCTACAAATAAGAGGCTTTATGCTAGAAAAAAATGAGAATTTTTAGGGCTTAATAAAACCGGGAGTGAGGTCTTCTTAAGGTGAGCGATCGGTGTCGAAAAAAGGCCGCAGACCCGCCGTTAACATGCGTTTTTGGTTGAATTGTTGTTGAGAATTACTTAAGTGGAAGTTAAATGACACGCAACCTCGTTTCCTCCCAGAACCAAACAAACTTCTAATTCAATTTGGGCGGTCTCTAAACAGATGCCCATTCGACCGGTATTTCCAGTTTCTGAAGTCGCGGAGAGGACTAATTTGGGCCCAGAACTTGAAGGCTCTAATCTCCACGAAGATACGACGACCCCTCCACAAGAAAAGAGACGTCTATTACCCGGCGGCGATGACTAACGAAAACAATATTTTTTAATTAATCACCAATGACCCCAACTCCTCGTAAAGGCACGTGCAAACCGACCCAAAAACACATTAAAAAGTTTACAGACTTCCCCTTATTCGAATTAAGAGTTAACGGCGGCCTCCTGATTCACGGTGCACTGATTTTGGCCTACCGACGGAAAAAATCACGGCCCCGATAAAAAGGGCCCGAGGAAATAAAAAAATTGAAGTGCGAATGCGGCTGACCCAGAATCTGACAAGAGAAAAAAATTGGAACTGTACAAAGTGATGACTAAAAGTGCGAAGAATCGCTTGTCCAGAAGCCCCTCCGGGCATAAAGCTCGAGCGGTCCGGTTAAGGAATGCGAAAAAAAACCGAAACCGCCCTAAGGGTAAAAAGCGAAAGAGATTTGTTGCGCGGGATTTGGAGAGAAAACGGTTGGGAGAAGGTGTTTGATTGATGGCTGCACCGATTGCCTTCCCTTTCCCCTTCTAAACCCTGTCACAAAACCTCAAGAGTCGGCTCGTGTGACAGTGCCGCTGGCACCGCACTCTCGTCCTTTCAAATGACCTCCCTAAGCCAAAAAAGAGCATAAAGTGGTCGCTCCGTGATTATTATTTTCTGGTCGTGTCTTCACCGACATTCAACGAACCCTTGATAAGGTCCCCCCATCTCCTCAAATAGCAAGTTCTGATAAGACGCGCTCGGTCAGGCGTTCAGACTTACAGTCCAGTAGACTGGAGGGCGAGCAAAGAGTCGCTAATCATCTCTTTCGACGACGTATTCGATTACTATGCTGCAGTATTGGATGACCGAGAACATAAGACCCGCCAAATCCACTGTAACAGAAGAGAACTGGAAGAAATCAGGAAGTGGAGTTTGCTTTCTCTATTAATATTACGTGAAAATACGTTATTGTCCGGCTCTTGGGGGAATCACATCTTCGGTAATTCCCGGATGGAAAAATAAAAAAAACTCAGGGCATCGGGTAAACTAGTGAAAATGATTATTATTCAGAAACAGACATGATTGGGGAACAAATGGACAACGAACTACTAGAGAATGGTTATATAGTATAGCTTGTCCATGACTGACGCCTCTCATAATTCTCTAGAAAAAATAATGAAAATGGGAGAAGGAAGGACACCTTTCTTCGCCTCATATGCATAGACTACCACCAGTGACTTCTGTTTCCGCTTCCTTTCTCTTTTGTGCGATGCCCACGCTATCTTTTTCTTCTTTTTTCGTAATTCTGAAGGCCATTTCAAAAGCCGCGCAATGCCATTCCCCCTCGTAAATCACTGTTAAGGTTATGATAAGATAAAGGAGCTTCACTCAAAACGGATACATTCATTCCCGTGAGAAACCCCGAAAACAGAAACATGCGATTGATCTTCAAGGTGGGATACGACCTCAGGTATCAGAATATCGGCTGGGTGGAGTGGGAGTTGAAATGTTTTGAACGGGCTAAAACATTACGTCAAGTTTACAACAACATCACATACCGCAATGTAATCGGAAGATGCCTGGTTTGAATCGGGACGATGATAATTGGTTGCCTGGGTTTGATCCGCCACCTGAAACGAATATTAAATAGATACATTCTTGGTGTTGTAAATCAGGATCTGACCAGCAGACTCACCTCCATGCTGGCGTTTCTCTTACTATCAAACCGCCCACTTTCCTTAAGATCCGCTGTTTTCAAAGCTGGCTGTCGCTTTGTTGATCCATATTGCGTCTGCACAGTGCCATCCAGCGAAGTTGGGGCTCTCTTGGCAGAACCCATCTTCTTGTTTAATGAGCCGGCCTTCTTTCCTTGTTCCTTCTGCAGTCGGTCTTCCAGACTTCTGAAGTCTGTCTCGGGATCACTTCTGTTTTCCTTTTCCTTTTGACCATCAAACTTTGGACATTCGCCTGGGGGCATTAATCCATTCAAGGTGAGCGGAGCCGGATCAGACTGGGGCTGGCCGTGAACCTTCTTCTCCGCCTCCGGCTTCTTGTAATCATTCTTATTCTCTGATGATGAAGACTCAACGATCACTTTCTCTTCCGGCTTTTGTCGCCCTGCAAGTGGAGGATTCTCGGCCACGGTTGGTCGAGATTTCCTTGTAGAGGGGGCTACTTGTTCCGGATACTGTAAACAAAAAAAAAGTTTTACGAAAGCGGGTTTGACGAAGCGAAAGTTTTACACATAAAATCCACCTTTGTTTTAGCACAAATAACCACAGCCAAGATAACAAAATTTAGCCAGGCGATGAAAAGAATTGTCATTAGGTAATCCATGACGAACAACCAGCAATTGTGAGTCAACGAATGGGAAATAAGATTAATCGAGCCAAACACGGCTCCGGTTTCGTCGACGGAAATGAGGTGGGAAACTCAATATGCGGCAGTTTTGTTTGTCCTCCAATACAAGTTCTATGCAGAAATAAAAATTATCATGTTGCCTCTCCTCCAGCTCAGAGTTCACTACTCTTTTTAATAAGGCACCTCTTTTTTGACCATTTTACCAATTTTCTCTTCTGATGCCGTCTGGCTTCTGTTGGTGCCATACCTACGTTTACGACTTATCATCATTATTTATGTAACAAAGAAAGACCACGGCATTTCAGACACGAAGATAACGTGCCCCCGGGATCCTTTGGGATTCAGATGTGAAGATTATTCTGCTTTAACCACTCCACTTGTTACAAAAAACCTTGCTTTTTCAGATGATCTAAGCCGAGAGGACTATTACTGTTTATTTACGAGAAATGGACGACCAACTAGGAGCTGAAGAGAAGATCAGAAGATTGGGATGGTTCCTGCTCATCTTGTGGATTATGGTAGTTTGTTGGATCACTAAAGATTACTGGTGTCCATCCCTGGTAAATCGAAGAAAGAACCGGGAATTCGAACGAATCGACTTTTAATCTGCGTTCATTTTACCTTACCAGATCTGTTTCACGCATAATAATATAAAAGTGCGCGTCAGTCCAGCACATTTCCTGGCCTGTTTAACGATATTATTTTTCAAAAGTGAGGTAAGCGTTTTATCGCTTTTCTTCCGAATGACCGGTGCGGTATTACTTGTTCAACCTATATAATTTTTTTATCACAATGAATAAAAAATACTACTTTAACAGTTTTATTCTTTGTACATCCTAATTTTATACCTACAATGGCGGATCTGATCCAGCCGCCAAAAACACGCACATTTGCTTTCGGGAAGTGAAGAAAATCCCGCGAAAAGGTTCACTTCCTGCCAGAATTTCCTCCTTTTTGGAATCCTTTTAGATGAATTTTTGTCCTTTCCCGGAACCAAAATTGTACATTTTTGCGACTGGATCAGGTTTGATGCTGGACGGCAGTGTTTTTGCATTATTACATTTTCTGGGCCAAAAACCACTTTCCCCATTACAACAATCGCAAACTGTATTTTCCAGTAGTACCCAGAAGATACCGGTATTCCTATTGCTTTAAAATTGAATGCCCGGGCAGTTGAGCGACATCAGGACCTCTCTGGGAATCACTTCTTCCCTTCTGACTGATTCCCATCAAAACCATGATCAAGGGAAGATACAGCAATGAGTATCTGAACAATGTCCGACTGTTCTTCGAATCCGGAGATTTGTAAAATTTGTATGAAAGGTAGATCAAGATGGCATTCAGAGGGATTGACTCCAGGGCAAAGTTTACCGGAGTGAGGTCAAAACATGGCGCTGCCACCGAACACAGGCCCAACAATCCTACGGCATGCCTGAAAATATTATTTTGCATCTAACTTCACCCTTCCTCTTACCGCATCGTCGTTTTTCGACACAAATCTTCATCTGTAACACACATGACTCTGTATCCAGCTCTACTATAATCTCCTCGCAAATTCCAGCTAAGCCCATTAAAGTGAGGAAATTGCCATGAGTAATGAATGGCGGCCAAAACGAGAGCACCTGCATCCAATCCTCCAGTCATGGCCGCATATCCCATCAGCGGAGGGATCGCTCCAACAACAGCCCCCGCCCATGTACATCCAATATGATACCTCTTCATGGGAGTATATACACCAGCGTAAAGGAATACATTTAGAAGGCCAAGTCCGGCTGCCAAAGGATTACATCCTACACAATAACTTTTTTTGAAGAGCACATACCTAACCACAATGCTGTCGCACCAGCCACAGATGTGACTCCAGCAAACGTAAAAGCATGTAATGGAGAGAACCTGTGAGTAACCAATACTCTGGACTGTGTCCGTTTCATCTGTGCGTCATAGGGGGCCTCCAATAAATGATTGAATGCATTCGCTGAAGCCGACATCAATGTCGTTCCCAATGCGCAATAGCCAAGCGTCCTCCAGTCTAATGGCACTGGGGCCATAACTACACCACTCATGGCGGACGTAGTGATTAACATTGTCAACCGGTGTTTTGATAACTAAAGTAATAGAAATAATACAATGCGCTTTACCTGCAAATACGCCCCAATCAATCCTCTAGGAGCCATTTGACTCCATTCTGACGCCCGTGAACCTCTGACAATCAACTTCAGCGTCTGCGGACGAGATCTTGGCAGATTTGGTGTCGTAACGTTAACGACATTGTCTGGAGTAACCACATATTCCGCTTTTAATGGTCTGGCAGTGCAGTAGATTCTAGACACCAAAAATCTACATACTGAAGGGGATAAATTATGCATTCTCGCCTCTTGAAAGGCGATATAACCTAAAAGAATAGGTCTTACAAGAGAAGTAAAAAACAAGTGCGACAAAAATTTCCTTTGAAAGTTGAACACACGTCAGGATTGCCACATATAATGGTGTTCTAAGTAAGTTTCGCCTATATCGAATTTTGTTGTCCTGCAATGTGCAGAGCCCAAGACAAGATAAAACTTGTCCTGAACGGTACAGTGGAAATAATTATTATATTCGCACCTCGCAAAGTTTTTGCCTATTGCGTTGTACAGTGCAGAAGAAGAAAAGACGAAACCCGTGATTGTCATGAGCGAAAAAACATAAATTTACTCGGAAAACGACTCAAAAAGTCTAATAATACGAATCGTTCGGCCAATATAACATACCGACACAAAAATTTTTCTCTGTTGAGAAGCGGTTTTTAGGCAAGAATTGCAATTATTGATTCAACTTTTGTGACACTTGGTTAGAAAAATTTTGAACCTACCTCTTACAGCACTCTTGTACAGTACCAATGCCCGATGAACAACATCCTGCTGAAATAAATGTTAAATGTCTAATTTAGAAACATAGACCACAGCCTAAGATACACGGTCATTTAATAACTTTAGCGTCGATAGCTAAGGTGGATGTCAAGTAGCAATTTTCTCGATTTTTTTTGTTGAATGTCTCTGATATCTGCGACTTGACAAGTAAAATGAGATAATTTTTGAAATAAGCATATTGGATTACATATAATTTTAATTGGAAAAATTTTTTAAATTTCATTTTTACATTATAATGCATTACTTAAAATTGTAAAAATCAGAAGAAAAGACTATCATTTTCAAAATCTGCGCCATTGATTACCTCTTTATCCGATATTTACTGAAAGTTTTAAAAATGTTACTGCTTTTTTTATAGAGGCGGGCTCTTCGGTCTCATTCAAAGATTTATAAAAACCCCAACGAAAAGACAAAAATGTAAAATCCGCCGAAAGGCGAGCTGCGCCCTGTGTTCCTATTGCCACGACAAGAGAATAAAATATTGGATGGAAGAACATAATTTCCGGATCTATTGACCACATTTTAGTTCTTGTAACGGCCTCATCATTTAAGTGATATAGTTATATTATATAATCTCACAAATCTTGTGGGATAATGTTTGGTTGGCCGTCATTGACTACACGATCATATTTCTGGCTTTTATATGCGTTGTCTGCTCTTTTTGCCATATATTGTTTAAGAGGGCCGTTGAAGATACCAGATGGTAAGGATATTGGAATACTTTCTCACTGTTCTTATTTGATAATATACTGCTTGGAAAAATAATGGTTTTTTTTTTTGATTTCAGTGTTTTCGCTGTCTTCGTATTTTAACAACCTCACGCCGAAGTTCTACGTCGCGCTAACGGGTACATCTAGTCTGGTGTCCGGCATTATTCTTATATTCGAATGGTGGTATTTTAAAAAGTAAGTGTCTCAGGGCAAAAGGGAAGTGCCGACGCACCTGGGCCTTGCTAATTATCTCTGGCTTTTCACTTTTGTGCTCGTGGGGGCCCGGGGGTTGGCCAACTTGTGAGCCGCGCACCTGGGGTTTTCACTTATTCGGGTCCAAGACATATCAGCTGCAGTTTATATCTAATTTCTTGTAAATTTAAACGTGTCCATGGGTAATGCGCAAATGTAAGCGGATTTTTATAAGTGGTTAAAAGTCAGTTGTTTGCAAACGCTATTTAACCTTTTTAGTAACAACCTCGAAAATGGAATGGATCTTGAGGATCAGAGTGATGGCGAAGACTCTTTAGAGCAAAACAGTAAGTTTTTCAAATATTGTATTTACTTTTTAGAATGCGAAACTGGCCCTGAGGAGCTTTCTAATGATTGTAAAGTTTGGAGAAATCCTACGGCGCTCTTTAGAGGCGCTGAATATCAAAGGTTTAGTAAAATGACGCAGAGAGATCCTTTAACATTTCATGATCTGAACTTATCAGC
Source organism: Bursaphelenchus xylophilus (assembly GCA_904066235.2). Classification (NCBI taxonomy): domain Eukaryota; kingdom Metazoa; phylum Nematoda; class Chromadorea; order Rhabditida; family Aphelenchoididae; genus Bursaphelenchus; species Bursaphelenchus xylophilus. The sequence continues at coordinate 5,629,292 of CAJFCV020000004.1, forward strand.
CCAAGATCATCAGCAAATATTTTGCTGTGAGCAGGATGCAGGAAGAGAAGATTACGAAAGTAAGTCTTTCTTTTGTTTAAGTCTATAATACACGGTTTCTTTCTATATTTTATTTTGTTTTAGTAATGCAACTGGCATGGAGAGAGCGTGACGGCTCTAGCCGGATAAAAGCTGCCAAACGAGCTTTAGAAATTAATCAAGACTGTGCGCCAGCCCTTATTTTATTAGCCGAGGAGGACTGCGAAACGTTGAATGAAGCTGAGGAACTTTTAAGGTATATTTTCTCCTTATTTTGACACTTTGTTTTAGGAAAGCACAGAGACCCGCTGAGATTGCTTACCGAAGAAGTCAGGCACTCGGGCAATATGATCCTGATTCGGCCGAGAGAACCAGAGATATGAACATGCTCGTGTTCATTCGAAGGAGAATAGCTATGATTTTGAGAAGACAAGGGCGATTACGGGAAGCAATCAAGATTATGAGAGATGTACGTTTTTTTACAATAACAGTGTAAAATCAGCGTTTTTAACCGACCGGCTTTAAATTTTTTGCGTAGATAGAACAATTTCACATGACAAAAATGACGGCAGTTTGACAATGTGACTGACGCATAAAGTTGACGACTTAACAGCCCTTTTAAATATCGTTGCAATCCCTGAATATTTGTGCAGCGAAACCTTAATTTTTTGTTAATTTTTGCAGAGCTGGTTGTTATTCTACTAAACTCATGTTTGCGTTGTGATTTGTGAAATTAGGTACTGCTACTTTTTCCGGGGTTAGCTTTCTGCGTGAAATCTGAAATACGCACAAAATTTTACAAAAAAAAGCGAAAGTTAAAGTGTTTTTTAATGTCGCTTGTCATATTCGATTTGACAATCCTGGTTTTATTCTGTCATTATTATCGAATTACAGTTAATAAAAGAATATCCTTTGATGAATGTGATGAATATCCACGAGAATCTAATAGAAGCTTTGTTGGAACAACGGGCGTATGCCGATGCGCAGGCTGTCCTCGCCAAATATGATGGTAAGAACAGTCCGATGTGCCTAGATTATATAGTTTTCGAATTTGTAATCATTTTGTTTTTAGATATAGCCCTTCCAAAATCAGCAACAATATGTTTTAGCTCTGCCTTATTGAAAACACGGTTAATCGCGGATAAGTGAGTTATATTTTGGTTTTAAATTGACGTTTAGATTTGAAACGGATTCCTTGAGGCGTCGAGGATTCTCTTCGGCTGAAATGAGTGCCGTTGAAGCGATCCATAGGGCCGTCGAATTCAATCCTCATGTGCCTCTGTATCTCCTCGAAATGAAGCCTTTGATCCTACCTCCCGAACACATTTTGAAAAGGGGAGATTCTGAAGCCATAGCTTACGCCTTTTGGCATTTGCCCCATTGGAAACGGGTTGATGGAGCTCTTCAAGTCTTGCAATACACTTGGGAAGGAAGTAAGTGTGGCCAATGTAGTGTTAATATTGGTTTCTTTAGCGTTTCGGTTGATCCCTAATCCTACGGAAAAGGGGCATCTTTTCTATCCGTACCCTCCAACCACCGCCGCGTCCGAAAGAGAACTACTCCCTGGTAAGTTACGGTATTATTGCAGACCACTGTTTAGGTTGGCATGAGATGTCGATATACCCAAAACGCAGTTTTCCGTTTGGAACCATCTTAACGACTCTTCTGTGTATAGCTGTGGCCATCTCCGCGATCGTCCTTCATCATTTCCCCCAATCCCTCAATGAAGTCGTCGACAAATTTAGTGTTTATTTAATGGCCATATCAAGCTCCTTGGTTGAGTACATTTACAACTTTGTGCCCGAAAACATCCCCGCCTTAATTGCATCAAAGAGTCCGACACCGGCTGTCTCCAACCAGCCAGTACGGGCCTGATAATCAAACCGAGTCTACAGTTCTCTCAGTTTTCATTGATCTCTATGGTATTTGGAACGTGTGTGCTATGGTAGAAAACCGTTAAATTATATCTAGTCCAGTTTTTTAACATGATTACGCATTTCAATGCAACTCATAATATATTTGGTTCTTAATTATAATATATTTATGCTAACCATCCATTTTTGTTTGTGGAATGCGAGATTGTCTCAATACGAATAAAGTTGCAAAACTAGAGAACAAAACTGGAGAGTCTGAATGTTGTGACATTGTTATACCTGTTTATCGTTCTTCTTTCGCTTTTTATGGGAATTTAATGCTTTAGAAATGTCTGGGGATGGAGCACAGACAAGTGATTCGGCCAAACTAATCGAATACTTGCTTAGTGATCTCCGAAGTCTATCCACAGAAGCCAAGAAGAAGCACACTCATGTGAAAGATGCAGCGGAATCCTGTCTGGTCAAGGTCAGGAACATCTCCACCAACTCACAACCTCATTCCCTCCTCCAGAATATGAGATCTGGATGTAATGAAATCCTTCATCCAATGATTCTTGGATGTAGCACCAGAGTGCCCAAACTTGTCCAGATATCGCTTCAAGGGATTCAACATATGTTACAGTACAGAGTTGTCTCTCCGGTAAGGGTGGTATTATTTATTTGATCGTTTCTCTTTAGAATTCAGCTTCAACCATTGTAAACGAGCTATGGAATCTGGCAGAGAATGAATGCGAAGAGTTGAGAGTACTGCAGACGGTAACCTCATTTGTGAATTCTGAACTTTTGGTTACGGATGGTGCCTTGGCCAGATGTATTGTCCTCTCCATCAAGCTCAACTTTTCCAAAGATCCCTCAGTTATAAACGCGGCCAATGCTGCAGTCAGACAATTGTTTAGTTGTGTATTCGAAAGAGTGATCCAAGAAGATGGCATGAAAGGTGCCGAGATGACCATAGTCTCCGAGATCGTCCGGGAACATTCCAGCCAAGCCCCACCTACGCTTAGACCATGTGCTGCTGACGGATACATGTTACTTAGGGTGAGAATGAATGATTGTCGCTTATTTTTTCTAGGATTTATGTGCATTGGTCAAAAGGGAACAACCGGTATGGCTTGAAGGCGTTCAGAGGATCACTCTTACGCTATCATTGGAGCTTTTGGAGGCGATTCTAAAAAATTACCCTTCCATTTTCTTTAAACACGCAGAATATGCGGATCTCCTCAAGAATTCTATATGCCCCCAACTAGTCAAATTGTTCGCTCAAGACAAAGACGTCAAAGTAAGTGAGATTATGTGTGGATTTATGCCTTGTTTCGAAGAGATTGTGCATAAAAGTTTAGGTGGTTTCTCAGCTTTCTTCGCGTGATGCACAGTACGCGGCGGCCCAATTGAATCGACGGTCGGTATCGTCGCTTTCCTCAGCTTCCATTCAGTCAAATTCAAGTCAACGTCCTTATTTTTCGGTGATTATGAGAGCTCTGCGGATAACTTATATCCTCATCTCCTTTTATCACAAGGTTTTGGTAAGTTAAACATGCATTTGGTTGATAATATGTTGTAGGCTCTTCAATGTGAAATCCTAATTTCTTTCCTCCTGGAGCTTTTGTCTCAAGAGCATTCCGTTTGGCAATCCGCAGTTTCCCTAGAAGTTCTCCATCGATTAACAGTCCAGCCCGAACTCATGGGATGGCTCTGCGAAAATTTTGATATGAAATCAGATTCGACTCCATTGGTGGCTAATATCCTCGCAAAACTTAAAGGATTTATTCTAAAGACTTTGGAGGCAGCTTCCATCGATGAAACTCTCAAAGAAAAAGAGAATCAATCATTAAATACGTTTGGACAGACCGGATTCGTCTTCAATGGAGCTTTCATCCCACTTAATGAGAACTTGTCAGCAAAAAGATGGATGATGTAAATAATAAAAATTTTTGTTTTATATTTTTAGATTGGAATGGTTGGATAAACATGACCCGGCTAGTGTTCCTGAAGGCTACAACCTTTCCGTTGCCTACTTCAGTTTGGTCGATCTTACGCATAGTATCTACGCCGTTGTAGAAGAGGATAATTCACCCTCGTATTCACTTCAAAATAAGCCGACCGAATCACAAAGGAAGTCAGAAGTGGCTTCACAATTGTATCTATCATCATATAAGAAGTTGATCGAAGGATTAACCTTACTGTTGGAATGTAGTATCGATGATTCAATAACTGAAGCCGTTCTGAATTGCCTATCAACCATTATGGTAATGGGATGTAAAGTTGGGAACAGCGAGGCCAGAGATGCTACTGTAAGGGCTATCTGCAAAGCTTCATTACCTCATGGATACTTTGGAAACTATGTTGAACCATGCAGTCCAGCGAATATTGAAAAGCACCGGGAAGGAGAGAACAATAATATTAATCAACATGGAAAGAGTAAGAAGTTTGATTCAGTGTCATTGATTGTTTTAGATAAGAATTTAGAAGAATCAGCTGTTATTGGAGAGCCAAGTCAAGTGGTAGTAATGAGCACAGTATGCCCAGTTCCTTCACTGACGTCTGCCCAAGCCAATTTAAATGTAATGTTAACCGCGAAGAACCTTCAAGTAGGGAGATTGTTGATAAATGCGGTTCAAAGTTGTGGGGATCGGTTGTTGGACTCGTGGGAAGTTGTTCTGGCTACTCTGCAACACTTCTTCTGGATATTAGGGATCAAACCCACACCAAATGGAGCCTTCAAAGTCGATACATCGGCTGAAGGAATATCTGCCACAAATGGAGGCGCAATCGTTACAACGGCCGTGTCATCCGAATTACCGGAGCTAAACTCGTTGCTGAACAAATTGTTCGAGTCCACTTCGGGATACGACGAGACATCACTTCATTATGTTATTGCTGGCTTATCCAAGTTATCAAACGATTCAATGATTGTGGGGAGTCAGAATCCATCCAAAGAACCGTCTCTTTTTCCGCTGGCAAGGTTGCTTCAAACAGCCGAGAATAATCTGAAAAGGTTTACCATCTTCTGGCGGCCAATAACATCTCATCTTTTGGAGGTAAGAAATTTTAATTATAGTCAAACACGGAGTTTAGATTTGTGTCCATCCGAATGCGATCTTGAGAGACTGGGGATCCGTTTGTCTAACTTCGTTAATTAAGAATGCTCTGAATTCTTTGGGAGATGGAAAGGACGAGGAAGAACAGCATGTTGTGGTAAGCCTTTGAGTAAGATGTTGAATCCTTCATTTTTAGAAGCAAGAACAATTGATAATGAACCCTCTGGCCATGATGAGTGACTCAGAATACGTAGACGTCCGATCCAAGCAGCTGGACTGTCTACTTAATGTATTACAGTCAGACAGACATCATTTACATCCCCAATTATGGCCTACTGTTATCGAAATTGTGACTACGGTGGTAGATCAGAGAACGATTGCAAATGCCGAGCTGGTTGATCAGGGTTTTGGAATTGTGAAATTGATGATCAAGGAGTTTCTGAGTGGGTTGCCTCTCGAATGTGTGCAGTTGGTGGTGGAGACGGACTCCAAGTATGGGCATCAACAGCTCAACATGAATATATCATTGGCGGCTGTCGGATTGCTGGTAAGACGACTGTAATCATGTTATTTTTTGTTTAGTGGGATATCTCCGATTTTGTCAGCGGCATTGGGCACACTGAAGGCAGCGATAATGTGGAAAAAATGTGGCTGGTCATCTACAACTGTCTAAGTGAGCTGTGCGTGGATGCCAGACCTCCAGTCAGGAAGTCAGCTTGCGATACCCTCCTTCAAACAGTCGCTGCTCATGGCCACACTTTGAAGGCGAACACTTGGTCCCATATGGTGTGGAAGGTGAGAGGCGGTATAGTTGACGTTTATACATTTGTAGATTTTATTCCCGATGTTGGACAAGGTCCGTGTGGAGACAAAGAATGCATCCACTAAGAGATCGGACTCCTCAGCTCTTGGTGCACCCAATATGATCCTTCATCATTCCAGAGATACCGAATCCAAACAGTGGGCGGAGACTACAGTAAGAACCCTTGGTGGGGTTGTTAAAATATTCAACGCCCAGAGGAATACATTGCTTGAATTAGGTCTGTTTTAAAGTCTATTTCTATGTTACTTTAGATACATTCGAGAACTCCTGGAAGACTTTGTTGACGTTTATCGAATATGTGGCCGGGACGGATAACAGCGAGATGTCTCTGGCTGCTTTGAAGAATTTCCAAGAATTGCTATTTGGCCGGGCTCAAAGTGGCGCCAATCCTAAGAAAAAGAAGAATGGGTAAGATTGAGAAGGGGTTTTTATTGTTCTTTTAGATCTGTCGGCGAGGAACAAGCGTTGCCGTTACCCGAGAAGTTGTGGATGATCTCGTGGAGGGCCTTCACCAATATTTCCAAAGCAATTACATCTCCGACCATCCCCGAGGCGTCCCTTTCGACGGTTGATGTGATGACATCTGCTTCGGAATATCCAAAGCATTTCATTCCGGGAACGTTCCACTTTACCACCTTGTTATCTGCATTCCAGCCGTTGTTCTATCGAGTTTGCAAAAGATTAGAGCCGAATGATGTTGGCAAAGATGGAATTTTGGCCATTTTCAAGGTTTGTGGAACAGTGTTTTGATAAATTTTTCGGTTTTTTTTGTGGATAAAGATGTGAGTCGTATGAGTTTATTCGAAAGCTTTCTTTGGTTTTATGAACTTTAATGTGTCCGTTCTTATCAAGCCCTGGCCAAGTCGGAGGAGCCATTTATCGGCGGAAACATTTATCGGCTTTTTGATGGCATGAACTTCAAAAAAGACGGCAAATTTCTCCGCCAAACGTTGTAATTTCCAGGAGAAGTCAAGAACAGTTTTCGTCTGAATTTTAAAAAGAAATATCAATTCATAAAGCAAAAGAATTTTTCGAGTGACTTGACAGATCTGACAGATATCCGAAAGAATTTTTTGGTATATTTCTGAACATCGTTTCGTTGAGATATAACTTTTCATTCGTTTAGCGAATAGTGAGCACCCCAATGTCCCCAGACCAAGGCCCTTTTATGATGACCACGCAGAACTCTGAAATCAACCCATCGCAAGAATGTATTTTGGATTGTGTCTATGTCATTTTTCAGGTAAATTATTATTATTTTGGTGCACCATCAGCTGATGTGTAGCATTTTTTTTTGCTTTGTAGGAGCAAACTGAACCCAACTCGAAACTGCGCCCCGCCATTCCTGATCTTCTAAAGATGCTACTCGAATTTGTTGGATTCTCAATTCGGCCACCAGTTTCTGGGTTTGTTCAAAAGGATAAGCAAGTCAATTGGGCCCAACAAAACTTGATTTCCTTCGCTGAGTTGTCCCTGAGAACTTCCGTCGCCTACTTCTCTAAAGTTTACAACTTCCCTGAGGTACTGCAACAGCTGGTGTTTGTGGACTTTATTCATGTAAGTTTGGGTGAAAACCTATTATAGATATTTTTTGTGTCTTTATCTGAGGACTTTTGTTATAGGCCATCCGAGAACCCTTATCCCAAAAATATCAGTGCCCCAGCCAGACGACCTGGAAGATCGCGGCCAATTTCTTAATCCAAGTCTGCGGAATTGGTCTTCCTATGGCTCGAGATAATGGTAGGGTTCTTTTGTCTTACTGTTATATAACCACTTTTTTAGCTCTTAAATTCTCTACGCTTTGGCCTGTTTTGGCTGATACCATCGAAGGTTTTCTCTTTACAAAAACAAAATCAGAGACCCCGTTGAGTGCTGATGAGAGAAAACGTCACGAATACATTGATTGTCAAGTCATTGAACTGATTCGAGTAGAAATCTTACCGTATGCCTCTCAATTGCCCCGCGAGTTTATGCAACGAGTCATCGAAATCTTGAATCGGGGCTCGATTAACACGATGGATCCCAATGACGTTTTGGGTAAGTCTGAGCGTGTGCATTCACCCCTTCGTTGAGGACATACTGCTTGAATATTAGGTAGCACCAGGCTTTACTAATTCGTCCCCTTCGCTTTAGCATTTTAGTGTGACATACTTTCGGTTCAGGGATAATATTTCCGAGACTATGATTTAGCTTCAGACTCCTTCCAACAACGAGCAGATCTCTCCCGCGTTTGTTTCGACGCCTTGTTATCGATGAGTAAAGGCGGTGAGGATGAAAATGGGAAGAAAAACTCGGTTCTGAACTCGCTGGGGTCGGCCGCAATCTCATCGTTGCTAAATCGATGTAAACAAGTAAGTCTGGATGTAACAGATTGATAAATGTTTAATTTTAGTGGTCTTAAAATTTTGTTTTAGGTCCTAAACAACTATGCTCGTGATGAACAAGGTGCGGGCCATTTCCGTCTTCCCCAGGAGAGAATATTCGAAATGATTTCTGTTCTGAGAGCTATCTCGACTCTGATCGATGGCCTCACCAAACATCCCGAGGCGGTGCATTCCTCCCTATATCAACACCTTGTCAGTCTTCATCCCAATCTTGTGCAACTGATCCCCTCTTGTCGTAGCGATCAACAGATCGAACTGGCCTTAATGACCGCCCTCAACTCGTATCAGACCCTCCTTCTTATCAATATCCACAACAGAAACCTGTAACTCGGTGTTCGACCTTTCATATCGGTTCCCCTTGGCTGTACATTACTACTTTCACTTCCTTCCCCGTAATACCCGGACATAAAGTTTGTAGAATTTTTTCGCCGACGTCGCGCGTGAAATTTGGGGTCGCTTCGTTAAGAAGTGCATGTTGCTGGGGTAAAAAACAGAAGTCGCAGCTACGACCGCGAAAAACCAGAGAAATGGAATAAAAAATTCTACAGACTTTGTGCCTCGGGTAATTAATGTGCCTATCCTCGAGTCTGTTTACATGAGGTGCTTAACTCGCGGACTCAATCCATTCAAGAAGTCTAATTTTTATCGGATGTTATTTATTCCTTATATTGTATGTATTTAATTTATTTAGCCGAACGAAGTAAATGGTGATATAAAAATCTGTTAAATGGGCCGTTTCCGTCCACAATGTGGTGCCATTATGGGCACGAAGATTCTTTAAATTCTTGTGTTACGAGAAAAATCAACACATGCGATAACCGAGGATTTTAGAAAAAATTGAAAAAAATACTTTTTAAAAATACTACTTTTAAAAAAATTAAAAATCACGTAAAATACATTTATTTTATTTTTTAAATTTGACAGACCCTGTGGGCCTAGACCACATATCAATGAAGTCCTGAGAGCTTTTGTTCGTGCTTTGCAGGCGCAGCTGAGATATTCAACAATCTTTACGGCCGAGAGAGTATGCGAATGCCGGCCATGTTTCATAAAAATCTGAGCGTCGCACTTTTGAAAAATTTACGATTTAAAACTACTGCTTAAGAGAAACAAGTAAGGATCTAAAATAAATAGAATTCATTTTCGAAACCAGGATGTTCAATTTGTAAGGCACATAGGAAGCGCCCAACTCGCGCTTTGCAGAAACAACCGAGATTTGTAGGTCGAACCTTGAAAAAAATGTGACACTTTTTTCAATTTTTGGCATGAAAAATTTTGCACCTATTTCTACTGTAGAGTGTTTCTGCAAAACATAAATTTTTTCTATGCGAAACTGACAAATTTGTCGCCAGAAATATGGTTTTCTCTCTGATCGCTCTCCGCGTTTTGCACACTCTCTAGGCCCAGCACATCGTTGAATATGCGCGAGCAAATTTCAGGAATTAATATAAATTACACCCAACGTACGTGCAAAATTTAAAGAATATCCGGGTGTCGCACTTGGGGCGCTTTCCTTGTTAGCACACCAAATTTTATACATGAAACTTTGGCTTGTTTTCACGCTGCTCAAATTCGAATCAAACAGATGAAGTTATTACCAAGACATTCCTTTCCTACAAAAATTTTCGAATGCCTTGTACAGTCACTGTAACTTTTCCAAACTTCTTTTGGTAAGAATTACTTAGAGCACAGTAGGCACCAAAATTTTAAATTCTGGTTTGACTTTTACAACGTCGAAATTCACGTCGACACCATAGTGCGCCTTGCCCGAGTCGTACATGTTTTTAAACAAAAAATGCCCAAGTTGGTCCTCTAATCCGTCCATTTTAATTATAACAAGGGCTTTGGATATGAGTAATCCCATTTCTTCCATTTGGGAGTTGAACGTAAAATATTTTATGTCTTCAGGTCATCGGTTTTTAAACGATTGAGATGCAGTTACCCCATTACAATTACCTTTTCATTGCTTTTTCAGTTTTAGGTCTTCATGGCCAAGGGACCAAGGGATAATGATTTGGGGATTAAGGCACAGGGGAAGAAGTCCCGACTCCAAAACAAGTCCCCTCCGGTTCCCAAAATCGTTGTCGCTTCACACGTGGCTCCGGATTCTCGAGGTCCATCCGTCATGGAGAATGTGAGGTAAGTGTCCCCACCCTCCTTATCTTACCTTTTATCGCTTTCAGAAACCAAATCCTAGGCAGAATCCCAATGTTCTGCTTGTCTTTCATCAAGATAACATTCATTTCATTTGATATGTCCAACTTCAGTTACTACATTTCCAGTAATTTTGATGGTCCATTACTGGTCATTGCCGATTGTTTATTCAACTTTGGACTTCTTGTTGGAGCGATTACTGTTTGGGTTTTGTCAGATAGGTAGGGGCGTCGTCAGAATTAAAGGAACATTAAACCCTACAGATTTCCCCTCTGGGCATCACTATTTTTTCTATCATTAATAAAAGTCGGACTCCATTTTGTGATGACGATAACTCTCCCAATCCCCTGTGTTCTTACAATTCTGGCGGCTGAAGGTTTACTTCTTGGATGGACTCAGAGTATTCTTTTCTTAAATTCTTTTTCCAAAATCCCAAATCCAGCTAAACGACTTCTAATTGCTGTAAGTGTGATTTTTTTTGTTACTATACTCCAATTACTCGCTTTGATTTCTCCGATTTCAGCTTACATTTCAAGGACTGGCGGTTGGCCAATTTTTGTCGGCCATATTGATTCAAGAAGAAGAAAAACAAATATCTAGTGTGGAGTTACGCAACGAAACGATGATGTCTAACTTCAGATCAGTATACAATTCGTATGTTTCTCCGAAAATAATATAATACGATTTATTGTTTAGTGGAGGTGCTTTGGAACCGATGGCATTGAAGTTTCGGATTCCATTTCCAAGTATTTTATTCGGCAGTGGAATTTTGCAGGTAGTTCGTATTCAAATCGAGTTATAACGTTAAATGTTTAAGGGATTCCTGGGTTATCTAATATACGATGTCTGGAAGACCCCCGAGGGTACGCCCAATGCCGCAGTAACCCGTTTGCAACATGATTTCCTGGTCGAACAGGCCTCAAATGACGCTGCCGACATGCTGCCTAAGCTTACAACTTTAGGCTGTTTGTTTGGATTCTTCAGCACATCTCTGATTACCATCGTCCCTCACTATTTATTTTGCTTCTCTACATCTGAAAATCGTTCCTTTTTACTATATTTTAGCATGGTGAGCTCATAACGTCCCCGGTTCCATTTACTGGCCCAAAGGTTATACTTTATAACAGTTTTTTTCAGCTAGGCTATGTATTCGGACGTCTTTTGTTCCTTGTTTATGCCGTCAAATTTCCTCCGACTTTCTGGCTTATCATCGGAATGGTTTGTCCTTCCTTTGTCGCATAATATCTCTGCTTTCAGGTAATCACAGGGGCTTCCATATGTACATTCACATTCGAGGCATTTCGAATGGCTTCTGCTTTATTCCATGGATTAGGGGTCTCCCTAATCTCACCCGCGTACGCCTTTTTCTTGCTGCGAATACACGGTAGGTAAAAACGAAGGATCTTTGACCCAACAGCAAAAAGCGGAGTGGTCACTTAATTAATAATTAGAATATAACTTCTGAATTGTGTTAATCCTTCCTAGGTGGTCCAAAAAATATCTGAATTCTTTACAGGAACATCCGTCCACTCTCTGATTGCTGGTTCTATTGTTGCCCAACTACTGTACCCGCTTTTTGCAACTCAAATTTTTTCGAATTATGGCCCAGAACTTTACAGTGCATCCAATTTTGTGATCCTCTTGGGATTGGCGATTGCGTTTGTAGCTCTCCTGAATTTAATGTCAAGCTTGGCCAGTCCAGCTGATCCGGTCCAGCAGAGAGTTTGGCGATTCTTCAGAGGAGAAGGGCTGAAGAGGACCACCTCCATACGGAAGTTTATTTCCAGCGTCAGAGGATCCATTCGTCGTTCCAGATATGGTAAACTTCGGAGAGCCAAAAGTCCTCAAGCCGTAGAGGCAACAACGCCGTTAAGGCCTAATCCCATAGCGATGAACAGCTACCGGTCGACTCAGTGTGCAGTGAAAGAGAGCAGAGGAAAGTATGGGAAGCGGTTGAATACGTCGATAGAAGATGAAAGCAGTAGTGTTTGTGGGACTCCGAATACACTCAGCCAGGCTATTACACCCGAACCAACCTCGGAGATACATCAGGAATCATTAGAAGATCTTGAATAATATATATTCCGCGGTATTTGTTACACCAATCGTTACCAGTTGATCTTTATGACTCCCCCCGAAGAGTCCTCCACAAAAAGGCGAAGAGTCCTGCTTTTCCAAAAAACATTAAAATTTTCAAAATCACAGCTCATACAATTAAAAAAAATTTTTGGGTGTGACATGTTTGTTGTAAATATTATATATACCATGAAAAGTTTGATTGTAATGTGTAAAAATGTAAGCGTGAGTGTAAATTACAAAAAACGTAAATTCTACTGTATCATGATACCGGAAAATTTCGCATGCCGACATTTCGGGTCAGGGACAACTCGGGTCGCGACAACTCGGGTCAACGACACTTCGGGTCAACGATACCGTTTAATTTTTCGCTTCGGGACTGCGAAAAAAGAATTTTTGGTGAATTTAAACAAATTTATGAAATGTTTTCGCTTCGGGACTTGGAAAAATGAATTTTTTGGAGAATTTGAGCAAAATTTTGAAATGTTTTCGCCTTGGGACTTAGGAAAAAGAGTTTTTTGGAGAGTTTGAACAAATTTTTGAAATGTTTTCGCTTTGGGTCTGGGGAAAAGAATTTTTTTGCGAATTGAGCTTTATTTTTTAAGTTTTTTAGGAAAATAGTGTTTATAAGCGACGAGCAAATAAGAAAATCGTATCCATTGCTTATGTTTTTAACTCGGGATTTAAACAGAGAGTGCCAGAGAATGGAGTAAGAAGATATTCGTAATTATTTTATGCAAATAACGATTTTTCTCGTCGCTTATAAACATTATTTCAAAAAAATTTTAAAATAAAGCTCAATCACCCCTAAAATAACTATTTATCTAAAAAATTCCAGAAATAACATTCGTACCTTATGTAAAATAAAATTGTAACGTTCAGAAACGACTCTCCAAAAAATTCTTTTTCGCAATTCCCGAAGCGAAAATATTGAACGGTATCGTTGACCCGAAATGTCGTTGACCCGAGTTGTCGACCCTGACCCGAAATGTCGTAGCGCCGAAAATTTTTAAATGTAAAATGTAAATTTGATACGAGAATGCTATGAGAATCCACTGATAAATCTGACAAATCACTTACACCTACAAACTGCATGCTTACCCTTACTGCAGATTTGCCGATATTAGAGTACTTGCAACATTTCCATGCCAGAATTTGCGCTTAAATTTTCTTTTAGGATATTGCTTACACTTATAATTTTTGGTGTGCTTCTTATAGACGGACAACGATTTAATGAGTTTTTCTAATATGAATTTGAAAAAAATTAAAATTTTTGATTGAAAAATTTGGGGGGTCAAACAGACATTTCTTCCTTGCATTATACTCGTTTCGAAGTTTGACCAAACTTTTTACAAACTTGTTTTCCCGCGCTGTTTCCCTTTGATCTCGACTCTTTCCTCTTCACCCAGTCAGTCCCTTTTTATTTGCCTGCGGCTCTATGAATTATTGTAGTCTGAAGTGTCTCAAAATAGTTCTCGCTCATTTATGGCCTTCCAATTTAATTTATGTTTAGAGTTTTGTTCTCTCTCTTATTTTGCAGTAAACTTTTCGCCCAACCTCTGTTCAGGTAATTCTAAGCTTATAAATGTTATAGAACTTAATTATAGAATAACTGAGGGGACAGCCCAGGTATTTGAAGATCGTCTCTCTCAGTATCTTCCAATTTGTGCAGATCGAATAGATTCCAATGTAATTTCAAATATCTGTGCCCAACAAGGAGGATTACTGTAAGATCCACTAAATAAAACAAGTCTTTCAGAGTTAAATCCTATAACAAGACATCCCATATTAATATTCTGTCTGCGAGTGTCAGATGCAATGGAAATGAATGTTTTTCTTCACGGCGGTTATTTTGTAATCAGGGTCTTAACATAGAATGTGGGGAGTCTATGGCTGATTCTGGATGTCCCAAGGAGTTTGTGAAACTTGGCAAATCGAAATGTCTTGGGATAATAAGCGATGAGAATCACGACTACGAGGAGGCTGTCGGAAGATGCCGAAGTTTTCATAACAGCTCTCTCGCTTCCCTAGGGTTTATTGATACCAAAAAATTATATTTGGCATTAAAGGAGTTAAACAAGTCCAGGAATGGTAATGATTCTTACTCGGAAGCATAGTCAATTTACAGATGTGCATCTATTTCTCACATCAGCTGTCCGAATGCGAAGGGATTGGAGGTGGAGTGATGGAATTATGTTGGACAAAGCCCCGGAAGGCGAGGGAAGATGCATGGCTCTACAATTAGGCGATGACATCGTTGCTTTCAAGGCCATGGAATGCTCATTGTCTCAGTTTGTCCCTCTATGCGAGATTAATCTGGCTCAGAATTGTGCTTTGCCTGGGGAATATCAAGGAGATGTTAGTCATTCAATATCAGGTTTGGCTAAACTAATTGTTAATTTTGGGACCCGCTTTTAGGAACCGAATGTCTCAAATGGAACGACCCCCGGATTACTCAGCATGGATATTTCTCGACGGGACAAAGGTTCTGGGATCATAATTCCTGTAGAATTGTTAACGGGAATGGATTAAGACCATGGTGTATGATATCGGATCAGTTGTTTGAAGAATGCCAGGTACCCAAGTGTAATGTAAATGAGCTCAGTGAACATTTTACTCACAACGGTAAGACTTAAGACTTGTGCTTTTGTTATTCGTATCTTGAAAATATCATACTGCAAGTTGGGTAACTGAATATTTGGGTGACGCACTCGGGTGGTTTCCGGAAAGATAAGCCTTAGCAGTACTATCTGAAGGAATTTACCGAAGATCATGTTCATTTTTTTCTGAGCTGTACTTTTTGAATGTTAGGTGGCCTTTTACCAGGGTATTTATGGAATATTTTACCATAATGAGTGAGTTGCGTTAGAAAAGTCGTATTTCCGAATTTTTTGGTATAAAATATGCAGCATTTCTTTATTAGTAAGAATGTGTTTGATCTATGAAGCATACTGAGTGTGACATCGAGTTTTGACGGTTTTTTCATTTTTTCCTGTATCGTCCAAAATGTTTTGCTACTCAACAGTACTACTAAAAAAAGTAGAGACCAGAAAAAATTAACATGACTTTCGCGATCAGCACTATCGAAGACCCTCTAAATCCAGTGATTTTAAGAAATTTTTTTTGAAAATACTACATAACAATACTATACTATTCACTTAAAAAGAAAGTAGTAAATTGCAGTAGCGTCACAGATCCCGATGGTATGTAAAGAAGGAGAAGTCAAATGTGGCCAGTCGGACGAATGCGTGGACGCGGAATTTATTTGTGATTACGAGATGGACTGCTCCAACGGATTTGATGAGAGTAATTGTCGTATGTTAAAAGCTGTGGTGTCCAATGTAATCTATTTAGCCGACTTCCTTGAGAATTTCGATTTAAAAGGCGAATTTAAATTGGTGGATGAAGTCTCTGAAGTCTGGACCAACATCAGGCGTGCTCAAGGTGTAAGAAACTCCAAATAATGGTATTTATTTGCTTCAGTGTGCTCAGAGATGTATTCAGAATCCTGAGTTTACTTGTGAATCTTTTTCGTTCGATCCGGACAAAGAAATCTGCTTACTCAGCCGGATTTCCAATAATCCAGCAGTATTATTTGAAAGACCAGATTCATTTTATTATCAGAAGAAATTTAGTAAAGGTAAGGACACGTGAAGCATCCTTGGAGATTGGGATAACCGAGTATGTACAGGGTGGGCCACTCGAAACTCCCAAGCTCTTTTCAGGTATTTCTCCGCCAATAATGCGCCAATTTCTATAAAATTTATATAAAAAATTTTTTTTTCTGGGGTATCTTTAAAAATGTGAACCAATGTCCACAGTTGATACGGTAACTGGAAATCGTGTTTTAATTTTTTATTATAAAGTTTTTCCGCGAATTTGGCGATTTTTCTCTAACCGAAAATCCAAGTTTCACTGATTTCGGGCTCCAAAATTTGGAATGAAAATGTCAAAGGTCAGCACGAGTGCCTCCGTGATCTTAGACGGGCCATATTTGGTGGAAGATAAATGGGATGTCTTTGACATAAATTTTATAGAAATTGGTGCATTATTGGCGGAGAGATACCTGAAAAGAGGTTGGGAGTTTCGAGTGGCCCACCCTGTATTTTTCTAGATCTCCTAACTTTTACACAGAATTCGACCAGTCTTATAATCGAAGCGTCAAAGAATGGGCAAAAAGGTCCCATTTGTATGGATAATGTAACCCAAACCGATCAACTATGCAAAGAGTTTGGATTCGGGTAAGTGTGGCATAATAATTACAGTACTCCCTTAGCCCGGCCTTAAACTATCCAGTACTTTTCACTTCCCGAACCGCACATATCTGGTCGATTGAGAGCCTCCGCAATGATGTCCCTGATGCTCTCCTTCCTCTCCCAAGTCCTTCCGATTGTCGTCGTTTCCTGAGATGTTCCAATTGTCTTCCTTCTCAATTTTCTTGTCAACTGGAACCAGCGTGCATAGACCAAAACAAAGTTTGTGATGGCCGAGTTGACTGTAATGATGCCAGTGATGAGATTGGATGTCGTAACATTGCTTGGAGACTAATTGGGGAAGTTGAGGACGTGATCCCTGAAGGCCGGGTTCAGTTATCGTTCCAAAATAAATGGACAGATGTGTGTTCGGATGGGCTGAATGAGGGTGATGTCAGCCGTTTATGCAGCAAGTTAGGGAAGGGGTAAGTAGGTTTGAATAGCGTTATTCTCTCAGGAAATATGGCAGGATATTGCCCATTTACGGGCAGAAGTCGACTTCTACAACTTGGTTGATAAGATGTGACAACGAAGATTGTGGGCCCCTGAGGATGCATCAATGCCTAAATGGGATCCTTAATCTCCGGTGTGACAGTGATGAGCATTGTAAGTATTGGAATACAACCGTTTATTGTTACAGTGTACTGTGGGCATCGCTTTTCCAAAGCCCGAATAAAACGTGTGGTTGGTGGCTTTGATTCGGCGATGGGAGCCTTCCCTTGGACAGCTGCCCTCAGATTCAATTACGGGGATGTACATCATTGTGGTGCTGTCATCATAGCGGAAAGATATCTTCTCAGCGCTGCTCATTGTTTCGAGGCCAACAGAGAACCCAAAGATTTTACAGTAATCACTGGAGATTGGAATAACCGAGTTAGGGAAGGGACTGAACAAAAGTTTAATATTTCTAAAATTCATTTCTTTCCCAATTATGAAGGTAAGGGAAGATTGCCGCAACCTTTAGTCAACCTAGATCTCTTTCAACATGATATTGTGCTCTTGGAGATCTCCAATAAGATCAGGTTTGATCAATATTCCCAGCCAATCTGCCTGCCTCCTCGAGGATACAGATATAACAAGGGGCAAGTGTGCATTGTCAGTGGTTGGGGAAGTAATGGCACAGGTATCTATAGTAATTTAATCGTGTTGAACTTAGACTAGAGTATTCCGAAAAGATGAGAGCAGCCGCCATGCCGATCCTGGATCGGGATGAGTGCAGGAATGTCTCCAAGATATACTCCTCAGTCAGCAAAACATCCTTCTGTGCAGGTTATCTGAATGGAGGGATTGATTCTTGTCAAGGGGACTCTGGAGGACCCTTTGCTTGTGAACATAATGGCATCTTCTATTTGGGAGGAATCATCAGCTGGGGAGAGGGATGTGCTCAGAAAAAACATCCGGGAATCTACACCATGATCACTCCATATCTGTCTTGGATTGAGAATATTACAACGATCTCATTTTAATCTATTTATAATAAAAATGTATATAACCAGTGTTTGGGTCATCTAGATTGAAACGATCTTTATGGATTTCGTTGGTGGTTGACAACTCAGTTGATTCATTATGTTTCTTTGAACCTTTTTAGCAGTCGAAATGTAATGAAGAATCCTCCTGTTTTCCTGAAAAATATGTAATTACACAATGTTAATACAGGGTGTTGATTTGTCGCAGCAAAATGGCTCGTTGCAGTCGCGCACCAAATTTTCAGCTGTCGCAAAGCTGGAAATTGCCCAAAGCTATGATGGGCAATTTCAAGGATCCCCATTATTTTCCCGACAGACTGTGAAATGAAAGCTTCCCTTGGTCCCCCAAACCCCTGCTTAATTTTTTGATTTACGTTGGCTGCTATTCCAAAAGTTTGACAGCCATCCCAACCGTCTAGCCACTTTCGAAGTTCTAGCCATTCCAACACCTTGTCTAGGCAATCCAACTTTTTGGCTACCAAACCCTTTCCACTAGAAATTTGTGAAATTTGGCTTATTCCAACATATCGGCTAACTAGTCAGGCAACTTTACAATCAACGTTCGATCCCCCTCAAATAAAGGGTGGCCAAAATTGAGCACTTACTTCTTCGAGAGAGCGAGCGTATAGAATCAGGTTGCGAGTCAGGATGGCATTATCGGTGACTTTTTGCCTCAGGCATTGCTTGTCGTACCGTTCCTAAACAAAGTACTGTTTGAAACCTCTCTTAAAACAAGTTTAATCTGCTTCTATACCACTTACCTTACTGAGTTGTTGCTGAAATAGCACTCGATCTTGTTCACGGGCTCTTCTCTCTTCTTCCAGATGCTTTTCTAATAGCCAAGAGCTGTGATTGACCTTCTTATACATCGAAGAAGACTTCGAAGATCTCTCTTCTGTCAACCTTGTAAACATTGTAGTATTGGAAGTATAAGAACCTTCTTGTTTCGAAGATTGCGGACAAATACATTGAAACCACTTCATCTTAAAATTGCCGAGGATGAAAATGAATAGATGAATTGTGTTGGGAATATAATGTAAAGGGCTCCACCTCCGTTTGTGGACTCATAACATTCCTCCGGTAATCGGCAACCCAATTTGGCTTTGTAAAAACACTGGGTGATAGCTTATTTTGGCGGCATTGCCTTGATAATGTTCCTGAGGACAAGGTCAGATGTTGCGCCATAGAAGTGTTGGCTTTGATTCTTTCGGTTACGTAACCAAACTTTTACCGGCTTCGGTAGTTTTTTTAATGCGTTATAATTTGTCTGTTTTCCCTTTGTTTCTCAACATCAACCCTTAAAATCCATCTTCTTTAAGATTTGAATGGATTTTGCTGTATAAAGAGACATGGAAATTTTTGCACAACAACGTGTCGCTTTCACAGCGATGTCTTAGCGAAAGTTATTGCTTGCCGCTACGTATAATCGTAGGTTTACGCTTATACGTAGCGGTTTAATCGGCGTCCCGCCACGAAAAACGAACGGAATGCCAAAGTACGGTAAGGAGTCTGAAACAACGGAGAAAATATTTTTGATAGGAAATATTTATGAAAATGAAAATTTTAGCGGTTTCGTAGATTTTTAGGCGTGCAAGAAAGAATTTGTCGTGTTTATGATATTTAGGACAGTTAAAATTTTATATTTGGTAATTTTCAGGGTCCACACTTCTTTGTACCTTCGGCAAAATGGTTCATATGAACGTCTTGGCCGATGCTTTGAAGTGCATCAACAATGCTGAAAAGCGGGCTAAACGTCAAGTAATCATCAGACCTGCCTCCAAAGTCATTGTCCGTTTCTTGACCGTCATGATGAGACATGGCAAGTATTTTTTCTTTTTTTGGATTTTCTTTTAGGGGGTATTTGGTTCATGCTTGGGATTAACGTCGTAAACGTATTGTCTACGTGTAGGGATAGGCTGGCGGCTTTTTATGCTAGAGTTAGATTTGATATATAATTAGTTCTGAGCGTCTGAGTTATCACTGATTTTTTTGGGAGTCCATTAAGAAAAAATTTGAATATTTACCAAAGGCCTACGTAGTTCTTGCAGTTACTTTTGCTTGTTTGAATAAGAACTCGCTCGGATCCGTTTAATTCCAGATAGAAAACGAAATGCAGTTTTTATCCACCTTCATGCCTGTTTTGCAACGTTTCTTTTTCAGGATACATCGGTGAATTCGAAGTCGTCGATGACCACCGTGCCGGCAAGATCGTTGTCAACCTTACAGGTAGAATCAACAAGTGCAGTGTTATCTCCCCTCGCTTCGACATCAACATCCGAGACTTGGAGAAATATTGTACTTCTTTGTTGCCATCCCGTCAGTTCGGATACATCGTCCTTACCACTTCGGGAGGAATTATGGATCACGAGGAAGCACGCCGAAAACATCTCGGTGGCAAAATTCTGGGATTCTTCTTCTAATTTTTGATTTCTCCGTTGTTTCTTTGTTATTAAAGTGTTTTGAGAAAGGTTTCGACATTTTCTTTTTCTGTCATCTCCAAGGTGATCTAGGATGGTGCCAGATTCTGCAAGTAGGAAAGGAAGTCGTGTGGCAGTTGTTTATCCTGAAGTCATGTGGGAAGGTGGATTTATCACGTTTGTTACTGTCTTGCTGGCCATGCAGGTGTGCGTATCAGGAATAATAACGTCGCATGTTTAGGCGTTATGTGCAGTAGTTTCTCTTTCGAGTACCGCATACCTAATAAAACATTACAACACTGGAGATTACAATGCTTCGACTGGAGCTATTAGATGGGCTGAATACTTTATTCCATTATCGGCTGTTTGGTATACAGCAATGGCTTCGGTCTGGATTGTATCAATTGGTTTGTCCGCGTCCATTATTTGTTTCCGTACAAGGCTCTCAATTGTGCCAAACATCGTGGTTCTGACCCTTGGAATGATTTTGAACATGTTAGTCATTGGTAAGACGGATTTAAGGCTGAGATATTAGTAGGAGTTTCGCTTGGATATATTCTGGACATGGGTGAGAATATTAGAACCAACTCAAAAGGAAAGATCACCATCATTTACAACACCGGTTTATTGGTTATTGTTTTGGCAGTGATGGTAATAAGTGCGATTTCTCTTTGCTTTGTCAAACCAGACCCGCCAGTTGTCAAACAAAGGATTCAGGTAAATAGAAATCAACATCAGCCAAACTTCAGGTCATGGATATAATCCCAGAAGCGCCCGAAGTCCCAATACAAGTTGAGAAACCCCCAGATATCGGACCAGAAGAACGAAGTCAACAGTTAAATCGTTTTTATGAGAGCGAGATAATCAACAATGTATAGATGAGGTCAACAATAAATACTCATTCAAAGTCATTTCGCAGGGATTAGCCTAATCATCTTCATTGAAGGCCTCGTAAGTTTTAATTACATTCTCAATGTTTGTGATCTCGTAAATTTTCTAAAATAAATCAACCGTTTTAAGCTAATGAAATATTTTTTAAAAAGAGAATAAAAAATACTCACAGAAAGTTTAGAAAAATCGTTGAATCTCCTAAGTTGGTCAATAATAGATGCAAAATTCTTCGAGGTCATAAACTGTTTGACTTGTTCTCCTATTTCCCGGTTGTTGTTTATCAAAACTCCAAGCAAAAGGGCCACATACGAAGCGACGAAACTATCATTCATATGGCATTCGGCCATCTCCATCACAGTAGCGTATGCATTAGCCATCTCTTCCTTGTCAACTCCTTTCGTAGCTCGATTAATTCGGTGTAATATCTCCTCTGGACTTAGATCTTCCTCTTCATCTCTCTCCTCGACCTCTACGTCTTCTTCCTCCCCTGAATTTTCAAACGGTATTTCCTCCATAAACTTCTCATTCAATTTTTCATCATATTCACTGGCCTTTGCTTCATGTTCATTGTAAACTTCTGCCAGAGCTTTCATAACCGAAATTTGTTTCTCATAAACCTTTACTCTCATGTTCATCAATTTTTTTTTGTTTCGTGAGCTTGGTTCAGCCAGAACAATGAGGATACATGCTAACTAAAAAACCAACAAATTTCAAATAAATACAAAAACAACTTACAAGAGTTCTTATATCATGGAACTTCTCACTGTCAAATTTGGATATGACATCACATAAAATAATAACAGTATTCTGCATAAAAAGACCAATGCCGCCTAATCTCTCGATGCAAATAGCTAAAAGAAACATTAAACAAGAGTATTTCATTTACCGTTCTTGATACAAGCGTTTAAAGTGGACCTCATAGCAAGAAGGAAAGTCTGGATAACTCTTTCCCGGATGTCATCACGATCAATTACAATTACAAAGAAGTCGACAAATCGCTCAATGGCATAAAAAAATTGCCCATTTTTAATGCCCGTAATTGTTGTTTGGACTTCTCTGTTCATAAACAACTAAAACAATTAAAATTAAAAATGGAAAGCCCACCAATTCATGGATTCTGAACAAATGTTCTAATTGACTAAAATGATAAAACAGTTCATTTGCCGGGCCATCTTTCATGGATATAAGAGTGTTGATCACAGAATGAACTAAATTTTAAAATTCATAACCAACTACTAGATATTCACCTTTCTCAACCAAAAATGGGAATGCTCCACCAGCCCTAAGCCCATCATGTACTTGGTTGTTCCTGGCCCCATTTCTACACGCCAAATAATCCAGAGTAACAATAGCCACATTCTCGCTGTTCATCGTACTCTCTTCAAAATCACAAGTCGATTTTCTTTTGATTTTGCTCCTCCACGATTCAATGATGGCCCATGCTCTCTTTTTGCATTCATCGTTCTCATTTATGTTTCCCCGTTTAATCAAGTCGACCAAGATTGACATTACAAACTTATTCTTGGGAAAATCGTTGCGATCTCGCGACATGATATAAAACATCACGGCTCCGAGTAAAACAATCTCCTGAAACAAGCCACATACACTTTTTAAACATAGATTCGAAAAAATTGTAGTAAACGTACTGGACTGTCCTTATTGTCCTTCATAACAGCAACAATTCGATCAAAAGCAAGCACATGAGTCCGCAGATAGTTCCTGAATCGGTAACTAACACATCGAGTTACCAATCCATTGAAACTGAGCTCCTTCAATCGAAGCTCCACTTTTCTCCTCTCCAAAGTCTCCATAAAATAATTGAAATCATCCTGTTCCTGTTGATCTGAAGGAGCTCTTTCTCTGACTGGTCTCTTGCCATTACCCAAAGAAGCGGATGTGCTTCCTGTTCGAATTCTAGCCGGTAATGTAGGAACCTTAAATTCTCCATCTCCCGCACCGCTTGATCCAACTCCTAAGGGTCCGGACAGTCGACCAACAGCTTCCTGAGTTCTGTCAGTTCTTGGACGAGACTTGTAACTGATGTTACTCCCGGTTTCAGACTTTTGAACACCATACTCTTGATCAGCAACGCCTCGATCACCCCATTTGTGAGAGTAACTGCTTCCTGACTTTGTAATGATCACTTGGCTTTGATTTCGTTTAACTAAACAATGAGTAAATAATAAACTCGACTTACAACTCCGCAGGGAAGGTACTTCCTCTTTCTTAACTTTTTTGGCATGGCTGCTAAAGTCGTATTCATCTACTTTATTTATGCTAGTCTCTAATTCAATCGATGCCCGCTTTGGTCTACTGACCTGCATTGACTTGTCTTTACTCGATGTTGGTTCTTGTTCGCATTCATCCTCTTCATCTGACTGGTCAAAACCGAAGTTGTCCTCCTTATTTTGACTGAAAACACTGGAGTAAGTTGTAAGCAAGGATAAAGCTTCCTATATTACCTCATTTTTGACATAACGTGTCACCCAGCTTCATTCGAACAAAATCTTTCGACCTAATTTAGAAAAATAATTTGCATAGAATCCGAGAAAGTGCATTTGGCGCCGAAAGAGTATTGTTTTCGTGTCAGGACTTAAAATCCGTTACGCAACGCCGGAATACTTTTTCTTTTTTCGTTCTAAGACGGTTCTGAAAACGGCTGCGATTTTGAATTGAATACGTCTAGGTGAAATTGATTTTTACGTTTTCCCGCTTAGCGATTTCGCATGGGAGCTCCTCCTGACCTTAGATTATTTTCTCCTCGGCTTTTCTTTGCTGGATCAGATGCGCGCGCATTTTTTGGCGAGCAATGGGAGTGGTTGTCCAAGACGAAAGGTGGCGGTCATTCTGCGCGTTCTTTCCTCTTGTCCACACTCCCTTTTTTATTCGCTCTGCAAAAAAATGGCGCGATTTGGCTTTAGTTCTTGCGCATTGATAATATCGAATATTTTTTCAACTTTTGATTCAGGATTTTATTTTGCAAAATGTTCCGTGTAAAATCATTCGTATTAAAAAAATATCGTTGACATTCCAGATAAGAATATGGCTGGCGGCAAAGGAAAATCCGGAAAAGACAGTGGAAAGTCCAAGTCCAAAGTGATCTCACGAAGTGCCCGCGCTGGCCTCCAGTTCCCCGTCGGTCGTAT
The DNA here is from genome assembly GCA_904066235.2 of Bursaphelenchus xylophilus. Taxonomy (NCBI): domain Eukaryota; kingdom Metazoa; phylum Nematoda; class Chromadorea; order Rhabditida; family Aphelenchoididae; genus Bursaphelenchus; species Bursaphelenchus xylophilus. The sequence goes on from CAJFCV020000004.1 coordinate 5,653,832, forward strand.
CCATCGATTCCTCAAACAGCGGACTACTTCCCATGGACGTGTTGGTGCTACTGCTGCTGTCTACAGTGCTGCTATCCTCGAATATCTGACTGCTGAAGTGCTGGAGTTGGCCGGAAATGCTTCGAAGGATCTGAAGGTGAAGAGAATCACTCCCAGACATCTACATCTAGCCATCCGAGGAGACGAGGAGTTGGACACATTGATCAAGGCCACCATTGCTGGCGGTGGTGTCATTCCTCACATTCATCGTTACCTCATGAGCAAGAAGGGTGGACCCGAGCACGTCCCATCTCAGACCAAGGCCCCTCCACAAGTTTGATTTTCTTTTCCTATTTTAAATTAACATAATTAACAATGATATCCTCTTACTTTCACCCACAAACTTCCTTTTGGTCTTTTTGATGCGATGTATCTCACTAATTGTATGGTTTCTCTTTTAATAAAGGTTGCGAAGCAATGGATTATAATAAAATGATGTTTTATCGCTTTACTTAATAATAAAATTGACGTTATAAACAATATAATTTATCACCTTCGGCCTGGTGGGCCTCCCATCCCTCCCGATCCTTGGAGCTGTTGCATCATACTCTGGAGTCCCCCCATGCCTCCCATTTGTTGAAGAACTCGGGGATCGATCATCTTCGCCATCTGCTGGTTGATCTTCTGCATTTGCATCGGGTTCATCTTGTTCGGATTCATATTTCCGTTCTAAAAGATGAATCTTTACACATCTACCTCATACCTTGAAAAGCCCTTTTACACTGCCCATCTTCTTCACCATGGCGGCAAACTTCTTGTATTGTGATAACAGTTCACGGACCTCTCCTTCGCTTGTACCACTTCCTCTGGCTACTCTTGTCACTCTCGTGGGTTCCTTTGTGAAGATATCGTTTGCCTTTGGATGATCTAATTCACTGTCGGCCATACTGTCCATGATCGTCATTAACCGCTTCAGCCTATGCGAAGACTCTTGTTCGTTTCCTTTTGTCATGAAATCAGGACCGAAGCCAGGAATCATGCTCTAAAATGAAAATCAATCATCCAATTCAACTACTCACCATAACTTGACTCAAAGGACCCATCTTCATAATGTTCTGGAATTGTTCGTACATATCCCGCAACGTGAACTGCCCTTGTTTCAGGCGTTTCAATAACTCTTCATTGTCTTCTAATCCCATTTCCGACACTTTTTCCACGAGACCTTCAATGTCTCCCATTCCAAGGAGTTTCTGCACAAAAGGTTTGACTTTGAATTCTTCGAATTCATCGATATGTTCACCTGTACCAATAAATATGATGGGAGAATGGGTTGCGGCAACACTAAAAGTAGGAACATAACAATAGATACGCTGACTTACGCTGAGAGTGCACCACCACCTTTGGCATGACCGTCCAACTTGGTTATTATCACCGAACCGACATTCACTGTCTGACTGAATGCACTGGCTTGTGCCTCACAAGCTTGACCAATAGAGGCATCCATAACAAAAACAACACTATCGGGATCCTAAAGCAATGTATAATTTGCATAAGTTAAGAAAACTTACTATAGCATTGGAAACCTGGAGCATTTCCTCAAACAAAGACGCTTCTTGTTTGTGCCTACCAGAAGTATCAACAACAATTATCTCAAACCCATCCTGTTTAAACTTGTCAACACCGTTCTTGGCAATTACAACAGGATCGACTTCGGTATAACTAAAATCAAGAATAATTTGTAGAACCTCCGGCTTACCTTCCGTAGAAAGGGATCCTGGCCTTTGTACAATTCTGTTTCAACTGATCGAATGCACCAGCACGGAACGTATCAGCACAAATCAAACAACTCTTCCACCCTTTCTTCTGGTAATAATAGGCCAACTAAAATAACATTAACTGTACTGTAATCCCAACTACCTTTGTGCACGAGGTTGTTTTACCCGAACCCTGAAGACCGACAAACATAATCACATTTGTCTTCCCTTTCTGAGGGACGAAAGGTTTCACATCTGGATCGACCAACTTGACTAGTTCTTGGAATACGGTCTTCTGTATCAATCGTCTTTTATTCACCCCGCCGGCCATATCTTCAAAGTTCAAACTCTTCCTAAACCATAAATCCTTATGATAAAAGACTTACTTAATATTCTCCCTCAATTTTGCAACCAATTTGATGTTCACGTCACTTTCCATCAAGGCCTTGCAGACCTCCTTCAGCATTTCATTTACTTCATCTTCATTTATAACTGTGGCTTGGCCCAACTTGCCGATAGCCACACGGATCCTTCGACCCAAATCCGCTAACACCATCCTTGCAGACGAATTACCTAATTGTATATTTAACTAATAATATTTAGAAATAAAAAGACAACAGTGCAAGAGATCGATAGAAACACGTATAACATTTGAAATCGCACCAAATGGACCCGCAGAATTTGAGAAAAATAGAAGTAGATAATAAAACAAAGATGTAAATTCCCACTAATTTTCCTTTGTACAATAAAAACTCCAAAAAATATCGTTGAAATATTTTCCACGGTCTTTTTTTGATTGCAGTTCTCAAAATCAATAATTTTGTGACATTTCGTCAAGAAGTAACGTTGTCGAAAGGATGACAATATACATCGAATAAAACATTTTTACTACTCGCATTAATTTGTACAAGTGATTATACAGTGTAAAAGGCACGAAGAAAATAATAAAACAACACTTATTAGCAGTATTTCTGTGCCTTTAAAGTCTTGGCAGAGGATGTATATCACAAACATATTCAGTGGTATTCTGAAGGTATTCATTACAGTTGAACGGATATTTTCCGGAATCATTCTGCTTCTTAACGCGGACATGGTAGGCCAAAAGACACCCACGGTCATCTCGAATATGATAAATCCGAGATAGATGACATAGATATTGTTTGGGAAAACGACCGGCAACAGCAGACTCAGGGATGATATAAGCAAGAAGTATCTAAAACACACTATTTCTAAAATTGTTGGCGTTACGATTTTTCGGGTCAGCGACAGTTCGGGTCGACGACACTTTAGATCGCCTCGATTCGTCGTTATATTCTTGGCGGAGGCTAGGAGAAGAAATGATTTAACCTGGGGTAGCCCTACGGGACAACACAAGTACCGGGATTTTCGGGTTCCGGGAAAAATAAATTTGATTTTTATGTGTACATATTGCTGGATACTTTTTATGACTTAATCTTGTAAATTGATAAATATGGTTGGAAGCGTGTCCATTGAAGGAGACGGGTCCGCTAAATCCGACAATCACATTCTTTTTTTTAAACCTTTACATTTTTGACGTACTAATTACATTTTTTACATGTACGTAGTTACACCTATGATATTTTTTTAAATTAAGAATCTTCGCTTTTTGGAGCAATTTTTTGTCTTTTCTGTGGTGTTTTAGCTCCGGGTCAAGCAAAAAGCAAAGGAAGGTCGGCTATAGCTAAAGTTAATAAAGTAGTCATTTCATGCCTCCCCAAAGTCTCCACTGTGCCTCCACTGAGTCTCCGTTAAGCTTCCGACTCTTTTAGTAGGCACCTCCGACCTTTGTTTGGGCCTCCGTCTCTTTGCGACGACTTTGTATTGACCCTAACTGCTGTCGACCCAAGTTGTCGGGGTACGAAAGCTAACCACCAACCTTAAAAATGACAAACACGGCCACTTCTCTTGTAAAAAAGTAAATGAACTTGATCCAATTGAAACAGCTATCATAAATGTGGAGAAGATTACTCCATAAGGTAGAGAAATACCAATTCCTTCTGCTGCATCTCTAAGCACTGGTGTCCATTGCAAAACAAACGAGTACATGGCACTTTCAAAAAGGCTCTGGACAACCCCAAGACAAATCATGTTCTTAGCTATCAAATATTGTTATTACATATTATTCGTCATTATTGCTTACAAGAACCTCTTAGGGCGTTTCTGAATGGTGAGGTGAGCCCACGGCTTTGAGATCCATAATTTTCCGGCCAGAGTAAAGGAGTTAAGACGCACATTATTACCAGCAAAAATGCAGATAAATCAAACGGAGCCCTAAATCAGCATGCTATTTTCCGTATCAGAGACAACTTACAGTAATCCGTACACGTCAGCGAACACTTGGGCAACCAGCCCAGATATCACTGCTGTTGCGCAATTCCCCAGGGATAAGTGAGAAAACAAAACTGGTAAAAAAGAGACGTCAAAGCGATGCTGAAGCAAAGAAAGGAGAGAATCGACACTTCTATACTCTCTTACCTGATTGTATTCACATATAAGCCAACTTTCGAACGATGAGAATAAAATGGAGGTCCCAATTCCACCAAAAACTCTGCCCAATAATAGGAGATGGAAACTTTTGGAGTGTAATAACAGGCACGATAATATGTAAAACACGCCATAGAACATACAATTCAGTCTTCTACCTCTAATATCGGATAAGATTCCGATAAAAGTTCCGGTAATCATACTAGATCCAAATCCAAAAGCGAATAATAACTCAATCTCATGTTTGGAGAAGCCATAACTCAAGTATAATGTGTAGATGTGAGGTCCTAAAGAAATCTCGGCGTTCGTGTAAACAAGTAAAAAAGGTACCTTGCAACCAATCAGCAGCCACAGCCAATAAGTAAATAATTAAATATTTTAATTCGAATACCCTAAATCCATTAGGATATCTGAGGGTTGTCTTGGATGTGGGGGTAATGAAAAGAATAATCGAAACGCACAACAGAAATAAAAAACAAATTTCGAAGAGCATTCTCCGTGGAAAAGAAGCGATTCCCACCTTTCTGGTCCATTATATAATATGTGGACGCAACCGCTGTGCATTCAAACGCACTGTAACAGTTACTACTACAAATTATACATTTTCAGATCGGTCACCAAAGGGCCCTTGGGAAAAACAAAAATGTTTATTGCACCTTGAATTAGTTATTACCAAGTTCGGGAGTATTACTACAAAATGTCGAAATTGCAAAGACCTTGAGTGTAATTGAATATAAGCTGGCAATCCTGCGAGGTTAGAGAAGAGATCCTTGATATGCTTTGGAGGAAACCTTTAGACATCAGCTGATCTGCTGGGAACAATTGGGGGAGCGACGCTGCTGAAGGAGGAGTTCAGGGAGTTGTTAACACCTCCGGACAAATGGGAGGGCACAGGGTACCCGGGTCTGGGCTCTGGAATAGACGGTATTAATATCAGGGTACTGTGAAGTTGTCATTTTTTGGAAGCACTTACTTGGTTCGGGCCATTTCGTATAAGGTTTGTTTTGAATTATCTGACCTCTAGAGTTTTTAGGAGTAATAACCGGAGTCAAAGCAGTCGAATCAGCCGTATTCAGCGGTCTTATATCATCTCTGTCACTTCCCCTGTATCCTCGAGAACTGCCGCTTCTCTTCGCACAACAGTACAAGATGACAAAAGCTAGTAATAGTATAAGCAGAAGACCAGTGATGACTCCAAGAATAATAGTGGCTGTTCGGAAATCTTCGGAGACGACTCCCACGTGGTCTGATTCCAGGACTCCACCCCTCTCGTCCATGCAATAGGCATTCTCCTTTATGCCCCAAGGGCAGTTCTTACAATCATACACTTGTTTTGGTCCTTGCCATCGACAAACACTGAAGAAGCCGGTCTGGACATTGTGACAAATGGCACTCCCTGAGTTGGCAGTGGATTTATTGCATTGGAGATCACAACCAGAACCATAAAGATTGTTGCGACAACTGACTGAGTAGCCGATAGTAAGCCTGAAAGTGTTTATTTCTTTAGTCTAATTGTACGAGACTTTCCGCAATGCATCAATTGAAAATGAATGTGTGTTTCGAAACTCCCAAGTGTCGAATTCAGCTCTTATTTGAGTCATTCGTAATTTTGGCCCGTAATATCTGTTCCCCGTTATTACAAAACTCACTGTGTTCCCAGGAGTTTTCCCACCACAGACTCTTGTCTTTGCCCATCCAAAGAATCAGAGGTCTTGACGGGAATTGTGAAGGTATCAACCTGATAGAGAGTGTTTGCCTTTTCCAACTTGCGACTCATCGTATTGATAACCGGACCCAGATTGTAAACAAAAACATTGATGGCCTTCTGCAATCAGGGATGGTAAGAAAAAGAAGGGCAATGTGGTCTAATACGCGTTTTGAAACCCAAACTTACCGGCTCATTTGTTAGCAAAAAATCAAATTTTCCTCGGAAAGCGGCTGAATAATTGGCGTCGATCTGGCCAAAACTATTTAACGGCAGGAAATCAGTAGAACGATAATGCACAGTCTCACTAAACAATAATTTCTTTACGCATAAAGTAAACATACTCTGCAGATGTCACAATAACCATGAATGTAAACAAGCATCTAAAACCCATGCCCTGAGGGCTGACTAGAAGACATTCTCCAGAACTGCACTGACAAGTCCGGTCGTCGTCCAATGCATGTCGATTATTGGTATAATCTTTCAGCTCCACTTGGACACTAATTCCATTCGCATTATTATTAATCGAGTTAAAGTTGCGCAAGGGATCGTAGGGGGACACCTTGAAGTTGAGACAATTATCAGTCTGTCGGGAAAATAACGGCGGATTGTCGCAGAAAAATGTCTCGCCTCGCCGCTGTCGCGCACAAAACCCCAAGCTGCGGCTTGCAGTCGCAAAGCGATGATGGGCGATTCCGAGGCGCGACGATCCGCCGTTATTTTCCCGACAGACTGATAATTACAATAATTTTAAAGCAAAGAAAACTTACGTTGTTAGTCCCTCCTGTTTGTCGTTGGTCCTGGAAGTTCACTCCAGGACCTGGAAGTGCATTTGGCTCAAGAAAAGAATTTTGGGCCCATAACAGAGGTAGAATGGGCACAACAATAAACAGCCTCATCTTGGGAAGTGACCAAAAAGAGTCGGCCACAGATGGAGACGATGATGATAAGCCGTTTTATGAGCGCGTAGGGATGAATAAGGTCAAGAAGGACAAATAAAATAGTTTAGGGAACAGTTTTGATTCACTTGAGCCAGAAGAAAGTGCGAATACGTCTTGGATGGTATGTTTGTCGAGAGTGGAATACAAGCCGAAGGGGAGGGAGGGCGAACCTGAGTCAGGCTTGTGATTCATTGCAAATAAACGCATCGCTTTAAAAAGGGTCATTCCGAAAGATAAGGACAATACGATTTCTTTATTCACAGATTTTAATAAGTTAGGAGAACCCATCGATTTACCTCCCAACACCGTTTTAATTTTAATATGTACTTATTACAACGATGTTTTTAAGAGAAGGGATATGTAAGAGGGGCTGGTTAAGTTTTAAAAGATCTGTTAGATAAAAAAAATAATTGACGCCCGGACATATCCTACTCAGTACAATAGACTATCTAGAACATAGTTAAATAAGACAAGAAAGAACAACATAAACGTTTCCCGACAAAATTAATTCTCAGGCCATGCTTGGCAAATGAGCAAATGGAGATTACATAAATAAATACGAATAAATTAGTGTTTGGAAAGCCGGGGAGGGGAAGAATCCATCGCAAATTCCTCGGACCAGTCAGATTCATACTGATCGTCCTGGTCCACGGGCACAACGGAGTTACAGTAATGTTTCACAAACGACTTCTGTCGGTCATTCCAGGCCTTTACACAATCTTCGAAAGTGGCCCGTCCAACTGAGAGATCATCCACAATGGAGAATAACTAAAACAATAGTATTGCCGACAATGAATAACGATGCCCAAAAAAGTGTTACCGTAAAAATAAGTAAAATACCTTTTCATCCGCCTTGTTCAGCTCTCTGGTACTTATTGAGTGGGCCAATTCAGATTCCAATCCATGTTTGCATCGCTCCAGAATAGGTGTCGTCTTACGTAAAAGTTTATCCAACTTGGACTGAACATTCAAAAGCTCCAACGAGACCTCGTCCCATTTCTGATCTCCATCTTTACCATCTTCATTAATCTTCAGGAATGTAAATTCATCAAGATCTTTCTTTTCAATGCTTTCAACGACATTCTCAGTTGATAACGCTTCCTTTGAGGTCGAAGACACAGCGAAAGAATCCCTGGATTCCTCTGATTCGTACTCTGGCATCATACTAATAGGTCCCAAACAATCCGTTAAGGCAGCTGCCATTTCCATTAACTCATTTTCATTGACGGGCTCTTTCTTTTCGTTTTCAATTCCGTTTGAATATCCGTTATATCCATTCAGAAAATCAAACTTTCTTTTCTTAGATAACGGCGACTCCACTAAAAATAATAATTGCGCAATTAATTTTAGAACTCACATTTGCCTTTCTTGGGAGATGGTTTGAATTCATCAGTGTAAGCCGAAACTAGATTCTTCATGAGACCAAACACAGCCGGATTTCCGTTCCCATTTGCCTTACTTACGCTAAAATTCTGCGTGATACCTCAACATTAACATACCCATTCTCAATCCCGCTCAATTTTGGAGCACCATTACCATTACATACACTCAATCTTTTTGGAGTTCCATTAGAGACTCCATTGGATTTTGCAGCTTTGACTCCATTTCCATTGTACTTAAAAGGCTCTGAAAACAATGAAATTATTTTTTGCAGTACGAATTTTTTTTCGCTGTTCGCAAATGAGAACCTTTTTGTGTCCAGCTCAATTCCAGCAAATTTTGTGTAAATTTATCTTTTGGGGAATCTATTCTTGTTTCTAACTATTTCACAAAATAAACGGGCACTTTGGGTAGAAAATCCGACAAATCTGACAATAACGCATATGATATTGGTCATTATTCAAGTAAAAATACTTTGATTTTTATACATCCTTTTTCCGCAACCCTTCGTTTGGGGCAGATCCGGCATCGGACCAATATTTACATTCAATGTTGCAAAATTGGTTGACCAGCTAGCCAAGGGGGGTTACTCCCTGTTCACACTGGAGGATAGGTCGCTCATGACCAAGCTCGTGACCTAGGTCTTGGAGGTTGCCTAAAATTACCCAAAAATGGTCTCAATGCTTGACTATGATGACCAAGAGACTTTTTTAGGTCAGGTCCTCACCAAGCTCACGACCTAGGTCGGGACCATAGTCAGTGTGGTTGTGACCTGGCATTTTCGTTTCAAATTTTGGAGCCCGATATCGGCGAAACTTTTTTTTTTCAATTGAGTTTCTCAGACTCGGAAATATGAGTCTTTGGCTAAATGAAACAGTTATAAGTAGCTGAGTCATGACAGTCAACGGAATATTTGTAATTATTCTTCACGGCATCGATCCTTTTTTCTAGGGGGTAACAAGCTTAATTAATCAAAATCTTTAAAAATTCGAACCAATGGGCGAGACAGTCTACATGCATGACGCTCTGTTCTACATCCATCCCGGGGATGCATAACAAGTTGTGAGGCCTAGATTGCCCGATAAAACAAGTTTCGTTTTTTAATCTTGGAACCTCCGGCTGAACCACATAAAATAACCTGTATACCCTTGTTCGAGAAACTCGGCTTTTCGGCAGACTTCAAGGGACGCTACAAAAGATGCCAGAGTAGATATAACCAAATCGATATACATTCACAAGAAACTACAGCACCCCAGGTAGAAATAACACTAAATCCAATATTTTTTACTGAGCTCGAAAATTGCTAGGCCCCGGCATGTTCACCATGACGTAAACGGAGAATTTCTCCATATTTTTGAAATATTCAAAAAGAAAACTTGCAGAAAATAAAACAGAACCAACCAAAAATTGTTGTGAAGAGCTCACCCGTACATCTAAGCTTTCAGTTTAACACACATTCAATTAGACTCAAGAAATTTTGCTTTGAAGCGCCACCAAAAAATGGCTAGGAAATTTTCAATCATCCTAATATAAAAATGTCACCTTTTAAATGATAAATAAGGCAGGACACTCACCATTTATAAGCAGGTCGCTCATGAAAGCCGGATGATATCGCTGATAAAACTCCTTATTGAATTGTGTAACAAACTTGTCGTCTATATGACCAAGATATTCCCTGGCCCATGTCCAAAACCGATGGGGAATGTCAAGTACAAGATACGGCTGTTCCTCCTCCATTTCTCCACATGACGTAACCACATCCGAACCACTAAAACTCTTTTAATCCTCATGCTATGCAAACTTACGCATCTTCTTCATCACACTCGAATTTGCTACAAGACGGTTGCTCATCAAATGGAACACTCTTTTGTTTTCGACCCCGGGGCTTTTCCGCACTTTGCGATCGACGAAGATCATAAGACGGCATCGGTCTATTTGTCAGGTCATCCGTGGGATAATCACCCGTTGTCAGAAACATAACTTCACCATTGACGGTCTTCTGATAATCGATGTTTTCCGCCAACATTCGTTCTAATTGGAATTGGAGATCGTACTAAAAATAAAAATAAGAAACATGTAAACTAACCGTTATTTCAGGCCATTTATCTTCGAGTTTCGACTCCAGAGCCGTCTTCAAAGCAGGTAGACACTCGTAGGTTTGTTTTATAACGCATTCGGGGATAGTTCCCAGCTGATTATTGGCATAAGAACCTCCATTTTTGAGATCAAATCCATTCAAAAGGTTAGCATTCCTCTTGGCAATACGAGGCGAGACGGGAGAGAGAGTCTCCAGACTTTTGGAGCTACAAGGCTCATCAGACTTGGTGCGTATCCTCATGGCCGGATGCTAGTTAACCATTTGAAAGTAAATTGACCTGAAAACAGTAAAATTTGATTTAAACCTGCAAAGACATGAGAAAAATCTATAAATCCACACAACTTTCGTCTACACGAAAGTGCTTTCTTCTACTTCCAGCCGAGAACGCGTTTTTGAGTCTTTATTGGCATTCCGTTTCTAAACGAGCGTTTTCGTTTCGAAACCTTAAAAATAAAATTTACGTTTTTTTGTGAGATTCGAATTGGATTCCATGGAAGACAAAAATTTTGGGCTGCATGGAAATTGCAACATTCGACTACCGGTCCTTCTGTTTCTATGCCGTCCGTACACAAATGTGTGCCCTTCTCTGTTTTCAATGCGCCCAATTTCCCGGCGCCCAATTTTCATGCAGCCAAAATTTTGCTGTCGCGTTTTGTTGACATGCGTTGAATTCTGATCTACCGATACAATAATAAGAAATTGTTTATTTAGATGGAACAAGTCGATCGACTGCCAGGATGTAGTGCCGTTAAACCTATTATTTATGGAAACTCTGCTGAGAAACTACCTATAAAAACAGCACAAGAACATACTCATAAATGGAAACTGTTTGTTAGGCCATACTGTGAGGAAGACATCTCCAAATATATCAAGAAGGTCCAATTCAGGCTTCATGATTCTTATACGAATCCGATTCGAAGTAAGAAAACTTAATGCGGCGTTATGCTAATCTTAATACTTCTTATGCTTATTAGAACAGTGTTAGGCTCCAATTTATGTAATTTATTCTTATGGCGTCTTTATAGCAATAAGCAATGTGTTTAGCTATTGAGGCACCACCTTTTGAAGTGGAGGAGACTGGATGGGGAGAATTCGAAGCTGGGATCAAGTTATTCTTTGTCGATCCTAATGAGAAGCCTGTAAGTTGAGTTTTTTGACTTGCTAACTCATCCGTCTTCTAAGGTTAATGCGGTTTACTATCTCCGGCTTTTCTCTCCGATGGTTAATATTCCAGATGGAAAACAGGTTGTTTTGTACGAGCATTACGATGAAATTGTAAGTGTTTTTGCTTCTCCGTTGTTTGACGTCCGTTTGGGGAAACAGTAGGATTTATTTGTATCCTAATAAGGTGTAATAGACAGTATAATATATAGAGACTAGTGGACATACAAAACTGTTTAAGAGAAACAATTCTTTGGTGCTGTCTGGAACATTGGGATGTCAGTGAGTTTTTGGTTAGGTTTAGATCGGCGAGCGGTAAATGTCCATTCTAATTAATAATGTCGCCGGGGTTGTGCTTTAGAATTGGCTAACTCTGTGTTTCAAATTGCCAAGCTAACTGTCGCTGATTGGCGGTTTCTGTTTTACTAGTTCACCTTCTTTATTATCATAGCGATGATCTTCCAGATATTCGTTGAGCCGACCAAGGTGATGATGAGAGCTTTGGAAGAGGGATCTCGCGACAAGCCCATCAAATCGGTAACGGATTGTAAGTTAATGTCTGTATCGAATAACCTTTCCATTCTAGTCCAACAGCAGAAGATTCTTTTGATTGATAAATTAAACAATGCGATAAAAGAAGTGACTGCAGAAATTAGTGATCTGAGGGAGAGTCTCCGGCAGAATTGTTTCCAATCAGAGTCCAAGATGGCTAACAGTTCGCGAGGGACGTCGGTGGATGGATCAGTCGATTCCAGCATGGATCACTAGAATTGTTTTTAATGTACATAATAAATTTAATAATTATGTGAATGGGCTGCTTCAAATGTGTTGTGGACACACCTTGTATATCTGAAGATATGTGATGTCTTTGGCTAGGGAATGTGTTCTGTATATATTTCTTCTCAGCCGTCTTGCTGTCTTGCACTGGAATTATTTGGTGCAATTCGGCTTTTTCCTTTCTCCGACGGTCAGTCTGGTCTTCTCGGAACATAAAGTCTTGCTGTCGATGCCACTATTAACGTCGTTTTTTATTTTTGTTTCGAATTCCGTGATTCCAGGTACCTAGGCTAGTCATCACTCCAAGCACAAGTGTAATCTTACAGTAACTTACATTTGGATATGAAAGTTGTGAATTGATTGTAAAAAATATTTTTTTTTGTATGAGGGGTGGAATCGGAGGGGCCGGGACCTAAATTGAGGGAGTGAAGGCGGGAGAGAGGGGGACAGAGAAAGAGAGACGCGTTATAAGTGTTGGGGGGCTGAGAGAGCGGGGTGGAGCTGGGAATTGAGGGGGACGAGACGACCTTCCATTCTTTCTATTTAGATTCGGGGATCGACTCCGGGGGACAAGCCACCCTCGAAACTCCGAGAACGCGCTAACTCCGGAGACGTCAGACATTAGACGAGCTATAGAGCGCGCGTTCTTTGCGTAGAGTTTTTCTTTAAACCAACTAATCGATATTTTGCCCTGTTTTGTGAGTCTGCACTGTTTATTAAATATCGTCACACATGTTGATATGTTACATTTACAGTGCGTTTACGTGATTCCTATACGTGATTTACTATCTTGTTGTCATTTTGTACCATTTCGTCCACTGGTTACATTTTCCTTTATTTTTAGCACTGGGCTCAGAATGGTTGACTCCGAAGTTCGATCCTCAAGTGTCCCGATGTCCAATCCTGTGCCAGAAATTGTCCTAGATGACGATGAAGAAGAAATGGACACCTCGGAAATCAGAAATGGAACGGCGTCTCCTCAGGTTGGAGCCAACCAATCAAATGGGACTCCCTTACCTAAAGAAAATGGTACTTGTAATGGTTCCGACAACGGAAAATCCGCGAATGGATCAAAATCTGTAGATTGTATCGAACTTGATGATGATGAAGATGAGACACCCGCGAAGAAGGCGAAGACGGAAGAGGATAATAAAGTAAGTCCTGGTTTCATTCTTATTATCTGTTGCTTTAGGATGTAAAGAAAGAACCCGAATTAACTAGTTACACGGCGTTATTGGACAAACTAGAAGTATACATAAAGGAGGCCTTCGAGAAGAATGATAATGTAGATCGAAAACTTCTGGACGCTTTATTAGCCGCTATTAACATTCAAGTACAGAAAGAGCCTTATTCGGTCCGAAAACTGATCTTGGATAAGCAATTGGTACTGCCTAACACGATCTCTTTCCCTCCATCTCAGGTATGGGTTTTTTAGATTCAAATCCAATAAAACAGAATCTAATTTTTTTAGATTCAAATCCAATAAACTGTTTGTGATATTGTACTTTAGGTGGTCGATATGATTATTGAACACGATGCCGAAGCTCAACTCTCTCGAGTTATTGCCAAATTGTTTGGTGATGAGAAGATTAAGTTCACAGAAACGGAAAAACGTGAACGACAGAATCTTAAGGCGAATTATGCAGCCCCCTCGATGACCAAAATGTTGCTAGATATTGGCCAGGATCTGGTACAAGAGTCCACTTACTCAGATATTGTGCACGCAAGGAATCTACCGGAAGTTCCAAAGAATGTCGATACATATAAACAAGTAAGAAAAGTTTTATTGAAATGTTTGTTTTTTATGTGAAGACACTAAAAATTTGATTTCAGGTAGCGGCACAGCTGAAACCTGTATGGGAAAGTCTCCGAGATAAAAATCAAGCCTTTAAACTTCATTTATATTCTTGTTCCGTGTGCGATTTCAAGACGGATTCTCTGATTGTTATGTCTGTTCACAAACAGACCTTACATCTGAAGGACAACAAGAGGATTTACTGTGGAATGTGTCCAGAGTACAACACAAATGGAAATAGAATGGAAAGACATATGGTGGAGGTGCATGCATTGAAACCACTGATGCCAGAAGAACCCCCATCCAAGATCCAATGCCCAATCTGCGAAGAAAACTTCCAATTCAAGGGACAAAGAGATGGCCATCTGAAGACTTGCAAGAGAGATTACGCCAAGGTCAACAAGACCCAGGCCTCTCACCCTATCGACAGTTTGTCCACGATCAACAGATGGCTGTGGCCTAAACCACAGTCGGATCCCACAATTGCTGCTCAACAACATGACATTCAGAAACAACAAATGGTAAGAAAAAAATATTAAAAAATTTTTTTTTTCCGTTTAGATCAAACAACAACAGCAACAACAACGTTTTGCGGCTGCCGCGGCGGTTCGTCAAGCTCAAGCAGCAGCGGCGGCGGCTAGCCCAGCTACTTTGAAGGCTACGCAACAGTTGTTAGCTACTCAACAATTGGCCTCGCAGATCAAAGGCTTAGGAGTTCATCAACAACAACAACTTAATCAGATCCTGAGAGACAACAAAGCTAGTCTTCCGCCAGCTGTTCTTCAAGCAGTTCAAGCTCAACTTCAAAAGATTCAAGCTCAACAAACTGTCGGCGGTATTCCTGGCTTCCCAAATTTGAATGCCCAACAAATTCAGCAACTGCAGCGATCTCTGTCCCAGCAAAGGCGTGGGAACTCGAATTCGACGATGGCATCGGCTTCTAAAGCCACAACAGCTAAGAAGTCGACGCCCCTTTCAATCCCTTCGGGTGCCAGAGCAGGGACAACTTCGAAGGCCGAAGAACACAGTTGCGAGATTTGCGATGACAAATTCAGGGCCCGGGCTGATTACCTTTCCCATTTAAAAACGGCTCACAACACTTTCAAGAACAGGAACACTGTCGATCTTGATTCCGGACCTCCATTGGCATGTTCAAGATGTCGAGACAGGTTCTGGTCGTACGATGGATTAGAGAGGCATCTTGTTATGAATCACAACCTGGTTACGTCGGATTTGTTGGTTAAAGCCCAGAACAAATTGGATAGTGGAAGATGCAAGCATTGCCTCAAGGTGAGTAATGACACAAAGTGTTAATATATTCGATTTAAACGTTGATGGTTTCGTTTTCAGACCTTCGCCTTCAACATTCTTCAACATTTGGCTGCGGATCACAACGCCAAGCTATGCTCAGCCGAAATCATGTTCTCATGCGACGTGTGTCCGTTCCGTTGCAGCAGTTATCAAAGCTTGGAGGTCCATCTGAACCAAGAACATCCCAAAAATGGAAAAGCCCGGTAGATGGATGATGACGCCCATCTCCACTTTGATATTACCCTTTAATCTGTCGTATACGGGCATTTTGGTATTTGTTATATTTATGGGCTTAAATTACTGTAATGGTCTATATAAATATATTGTATTTATTCGATCGGGGTCTAATAACTTTATTTGAGCTGACTTGTTACTCACTCCGTCGTTTTCTCTTCGCAAAACAATTAATACACAGTCGTTTCTTGTATGAATTGAATAAACATTGGTGACAAAATAAAGTCTACAATTCTTCCTTTTCTTCTGAATCTTCATAATTGTCCTCCAGATATCTGAGGGCACAATTGTTCTGGAGACATGGAATCACTCTTCTGAATGTATACAGTTGACAAACGACCGTGTGCTCTGATTCATCCAGCTCTCCACACAGTTGGCGGGTGGTCTTTGAATTCAAACATTTGAAGATTTTATGGCCTTGCCTAAAGCAAGGTCCGTAAAACAATTTTAACCGAAGCACTTACGAGGTACAAACTTCCATATCTTTCGACATTTGCATATTTTTTTCGCAAACATGATCCCGTTCGTAATTATCCAAGCATTTCACAGCAAAAAGGGCTTCTAAAAACAGGAGTAAGCAGAATCAGTAGGGTTTACTTTTAGAATCCATTCCACTGCACATGCTGTACTTATAGGAAAAAGCCGCATTGAGTTTAGTACGCTGGAGACTGTCCCAGATGTTATCATAACAAGGATCTAGGAATTTGAAACACATCGCCAAATTCCAGAATTTCCTGAATTATATTTATTATCATGTCTGGAATGGAACCACTAAGGCTTGCTAAGGGCAAACGATATCTCAAAATTCCTGTACCTCTCTCAAACGGTCTTCTGGCATTTTCCACTAATAAACCGAATTTGGCCATTCAGTCATCGGCAACAGGCCAACTCCTATTATACATATCAACATAGGCTCTTTTGATTTATTGCACCGTAAAAACCCCCAAAACCTGCACAATGCGATCATCTCCGTATTTCCTGATCTTCCCCCGATGTTTTTCTCGTTTTGCGCGAAATGTTTTTAGGCATGATGATACCTCAATATCACAGAAATTGGCCAGTTTGTGACGTTTCTTCGGTTGAAAGAAACGTCACTCATCTGCGACAGCCCCAGTCCTCTATGTTCCCCAAAGACCTCACTCAACTTCACAATGATTGGTGTAATGTAATATGTGCTGATTGGGGTAAAAGATAAATATTCCCATTATGTAGCAAGTGTAATGTATAAAATTTGGAATGAGCAATTCGATCCTAACATACCTGCACTCGGAATTCTCCTTTGTCATACGGTATAATAACTCTTTTAAAGCAGTGGGCAGCAGGACGTCATTGATATCTTCGTAGACTTCTTCCATGTACTTGAAGAAGCACTGCTTTATGGACTAAGCAAAGTCATTCCGGACTGAATAGATGTACTCACTATCAACTGACGTTCGCTACATTGACTGACACCCTTCAGAAACGCTTCATTTGGAGAGATGATCAGACAGAAACATACGAAGACCAGTAAACGAGACATTCCCAGTCGACGGGAGAAATAAAAATTGTGAGGTTCTGTTGTTCCATTTTTCCGTAATCGGAATTATTCAAACTTTTTATTCAAATTTTACGGACTTGTTTTTTTCGAAACAATTATTTCATAATAATTTATTAGAAGTTGATGACAAAATATTAATTAATAAAAAATTTCACTACCCTATGTGCCCACCGATTTATTCAAGATGGGTAATGTTGATGGCCTGCGGACACTGTACTCGTACTTAATCATGTTGTCCCTGTTCACCAGATCTCTCCCTGCTTCATAGTTCTCTCCAACAAGCGCTTTATCAATTTGGGAGAGCTGAAAATCGAAATAAAGATGACAATTGAGAATTTTAGCGGGAAATATCAAGGGATACTTACTAGCAGAGGGTCCGGGTTGCCATTCTCATGCAGCAGGTCCAATATCTCCAGGGCATCATACACTTTCCTCAACTTCTTGAACTGAAGGAGAAGATGATACAGTTCTACTTTTTTTTTGGACCTTGTCGCAGAACCCCAGATATATAGTCTGTGGACCCGCTACACAAGATCTGCGTGAGTTTGTCTGATCCCAGTCTTTAAATAATGGCGGATTCATAGTTTTTAACCATTCACACCGAGTTTACTGCTCTATCTGGTCTCGGAAGATTATTTTGTACGATCAGGCAGAAAGTTTTGCCTGGAACCAGACGAGTTCTTGTCTGGACTAATAGACACGATCTCTGTCTGTTACCTCAGACAAGCTTGACGGCTTGTTTTTAGTCAGAAACCACGCAGACCTTCTCTAGCGGGCCCACATACAAGGTTTCTGCGACTAGGCCCGAGAAAAGTAGAAAACTCGCATTTTATATTGTTGCTAACGATTACAATAGAAAGCTTACATTATCACGATTCCTCCGCCATTTCTTGCATTTGATGAAAACAAATAATGTAATAGCGACAATGAATATGACCAGGATTGGGAGAAAGGCCGCAAGGGAAACGCCTGAGGGCAAAGGAAATGTTAGAAAGTCATATAAGCTCGCATAATTCTTAGATATTATACACGGTATGCAGAATTTAAAAATTGAAAATATGACACAACTCACCCTGTACAGTATCATCAAGTTCGTAGTCGTGGTCAGTGATGTTGAGGTTGTAGAACTCGGCTAATCTGACCGGAAACAGTTTAAACTGATTGCTTAAATGGGGTGAACTTTGATGAAATAAGGCCATAGAAATTACATCTTATTCGGCTGCACTTATATTCGCAAGGAAATACACTTATTGTTAGTCCAACTTTGTTTTGGGCTGACTTCTGAGGGAGAGAGGGCGTGAGGAACAAAACAAAGACGGCCAACTCCTTCGAAAGACCTAAGGGCACAAGGGCAAAGAAGTCTATTCTTGGTCGTCTGTGCGCGGTCCACAAAGTTTACAATTGCCTTTGATTCACAAGAGTTACCTCAATTACTATTCACACCACGTTTCTTTTAGTATTCTCAAAGCAACCCTCACACTTTATTTACAACAGTAATTCAGCCGTTCTTTTAATTACTGTCATTGTTACCACATATTTTGAAATTTAGCTCTTCTTACCTTGGCATGGCTAATTTTGTAACTCAAAGACTTTCACTTTATTTCCGCTATTCACCTACAAAATTGTGAGAAACAGGCCGAGATCGCAGAGACATGGCAGTTTAAACGGCTACATAGATTTGATAAACTCTTGCCAATATCTTTAACCTTACGCTTTTGTACATGAAGCTGCAAAACTTCTTTCGACCCCATAATTGAATTAATTGGCTTCTTTTCTTTCATGATGTTATCTACACTCATGGGATGACAGGTGACAATAAGGCGGCGGGAGAACAGACGCCGCATCTGCATCTTTCCTTCCTTTCTTCCAGAATATTAGCACAGGTGCAGAGTCGTGTCCTCTGGCCAAGCCAGCATCTGTCCTCTGACCCGGGCCCAGGGGTTGGCCGGCTGTTTCGAGCGCGATTCTCTGTTGACCAGCAGCTGTGGCTTTAGTATCAGTTCCTCTTTTCCTCGCTCTGCTTGAATTATGGCTTCGATGTCGACGAAATGGATTCAGAATCCCGAATCCAAAAATCTGCTTTATCAGTTGCACATGGTGATCCAAGATGACCAAAGACTAGATGACATCTCTATTCTGGAAATCCTTACGGTAGGTGCATATTTAAATTATAAATTGCTGTTTTGTAGAGTGCCATCGCTCGCATACATTATCTGGAAGCCTGTTTGTCTCAATGAGACGTCTGTATCGCCTTAATAGAAATCCGGTGTTAATTGTATTTAAATTACATATTATTGTTGTTCTCTAATAAATCGCATTAACGATATCCGATCTCCAAGTACATGGCTGCAGATGTCCCTTTCCTTCCGTTTCCCCTTTGACTGCTTAACGGATCTAATTTGTATTGCGTAATGTTCAAGGGGAGATTCTCGCGCAAATTCTTCATCCAGTGACATCTGGCAGGCCCTAATTAGCAATGCCCTCAGGGCATAGACTTGTAGTTGAACAGATGGGACCGAGTTAATACAGATAAGTGAATTCTTACAATATTCCCAAAGTTTTCCGCTGCTACAGTAGTCCTCTAATATAAGTATTTAGAGGATATAAGGAAATGCGGAACGATACAGTAATCCTTGTTCTTCGCAAACTTCCCAACGTGACTGCGTAATTCAATTGTAAAACGTCTGGCTACAGATGTTCTCAACTTGCTTACAATACTACTCATGATACTCGATAATGATCTTCAGATGTCTCCTCAGCTGGTGTAATTCAGCCATATGTATAGCACAGCTGTAAGAAGTTGAGAGGGGGGGGGGGGGCATAGGCCAGAACAGAACAAAGGTTTTTGCGCTGGAATCTGATGATGCAGGTGTCGCGTAAGGAGGGGGTCTGTTGAGAGCGCCCCCTTCCCCTGTTTGCAGATGTTCGCGCAGAAAAAGCGATGGGCGTGGCCAAAGAAGCCAATACTCGGACAGCCTCACTCCCTTTCCCCAAACCTCCCAATTTGGTCGACCATCCCCAACTTTTAATGGCTAAATCAATGTCCGCTTCGAAGAACTCTGCCTCATCTTCTACCAAATCTGCGAATCCCATCAAGAAGCTGAACAAGAAGAAGATGGAGAGGGAACAGACCTTGGACAAGCTCAGAGTGATGGTCGGAGGCAACGAAAACTCAACTCAATTGGATATCATGCAGGTATGTAGTCATTGTTAATATAATATATATGTCTTGCTACTAGTCGAGCCTTGGTCACTAATATATTCATTCGATTCTTTCCAGGGTGTCATCGATTATATCCGATATCTGCAATCCCAATTGGCCGATGATGTTGAGAACATTGGTCCCCCTGCTGACGATCTTGTCCATCAATTGATGATGATCAACTGCTCAGATCATTGACCAAATGCAGCAATACGATTGCTCGTATCAGGCCGGTAACTGACTCAATTAGATTGTATAGCTAACCAAGAACCTCCTTTGTTGTTTTATGTTTTTGTAAATTTCCTAACGGGTATTTGTATTGGAAATAAATTCATATTATTCATATAATTGTGATGGGCCAATTCGATGGGGAACAGGTGCGGGAGGGGAGGAGGCTAGAGCAGGTGTGTCGATGGATGGCCAAGTTGATGTACTGGGTTCTTTTGGGCCGTGGGCGGCCGCCTTTACCGCATATGGCCTGTGAATGCCCTGAGGGCGATGACGGCGCAGCTGCACTCCAAATGCGGCACACGTGGGGCCGCTTCTGGCCGTCTTCCGGAGGCCAGATGTTGGCGAAGGTCTTGGCCGAACAGCCGCGCACATCCCCCATCGGCCAACTGTCATAATAGAGAGCTGCAGCTGGTTGTCTAGCTGTCCCAAGCAGTGGAACCCAGGTGTTTAAACCGTTCGAACAGTTGGCCATAAAAGCCGGTCATCATGACAT
This sequence comes from Bursaphelenchus xylophilus, assembly GCA_904066235.2. Taxonomy (NCBI): domain Eukaryota; kingdom Metazoa; phylum Nematoda; class Chromadorea; order Rhabditida; family Aphelenchoididae; genus Bursaphelenchus; species Bursaphelenchus xylophilus. Next base: position 5,674,935 of record CAJFCV020000004.1, read on the forward strand.
CTGTGCGCGGCCTGGTCCCGTTTTATATACCAAATGTTTTTTGGTGTTTACAGAGCCATATGCAAGCAAGATGTTGGAAAATATGTCGGATAATCAGGAAATCCCCTTAAGAGGGTCGGTCATCATCAGCTGCGGCCTTGCAGGTGTCTCGCCAACGCCCCTCCTAAACACGATTTATGACCTCAAAAAGTTTGGGCTTAATCATCCCGGCATTGCGCAAGTCATCGAGCTTATATTATACTTGAATGGTCAACAGAGATTAAATTATAATATTCAGCGGGTTTAAGACCCTTAATCGACTTGAGAGTAATGGGAATGCAACACTCAAGAGGATGATGCAGGTGCGGGAATCTAGCCTTTGTAATCCGAAGGACATCCGACAAAAATGTAAAACGATTGTGTTAAGAGTTCTCAACTAATCCATCTACAGTACTCACACCACTCCGACTCGCCTCTTCTCTTGACTCAAGTTTGTTTGTGCAAGAAATTTAAGGTTTGGCACCACAGGTGGTCATTTTCCATATTCTCCAAATATAATTTGCATACAAACTTTAAGAGAACGTCAAGGACATTCGGGGGAATTAATTTTATTTGGATTTGTGAGCAATTTGGAGATTAAGTTCGGCTTTGGAGCGCTTCAAGGTGATCCTCTCATAGGAAGCGAATGATGAAGTTCTAAAACATTGTAACCATTGCATGAAATAAAGAGGTAGTACTGTCTTTTCCACTTTAGATGTACTCCATTCTACTTGAAAGGGCGGCGCCCTGTTCTTAGATCTCTTTGTTTTGAGGTGTTGGCCAAACAGAGAATGAAAGGTGCTCCTCTAATTACGGCCCGATGTCATTACAAAAGGAACCGCTCTCCCAGATTGCGTAAAAATACAATAGAACGGGGATTGACGGTTATTAATAATCTTATTCAATGTGGGCGGTGTCGTTATACCGTGAAAAGGATTTGTTATTATCCTATTACAGTACAAATATCATGAAGAGCCGTGTCAAAGAGAAGTTTAAGGTCATGTCTAAGCATGACTAGTGTCATTATCGAGCGACCAACACCCTTTTCCTTTGTCCCGAATCCCCCAAGGAGAAGGTCGGAAGTCCTTAAAGGCCGACGGCTCCCTTTTTCGACTCTTGTCTAATTCATTTTATTCCCCTTGTGGTCTGAAATTGGAATTAAGGGATCGGCATTCCTTTCAGAGAGCGTGCATGACCGTTCTCTTCTCGCCCGCACCTGTGACCTTCATCATGACAATGAACAAAAAGAATGGGCGGCGCTTTTTATGATCGAAGCCCATAAAATGAGGGTAATTACAAGTTGGTCTCGACCGAAACCCAATCCCCCGCTGACTGTCGGAAAGTTTTGATCCAGTTTCCGCTCAGAATGACATGAATGGCCGAAGCAACAGACGGCACAATATCGTGCTCGCGAGCTAATTTACTGATTACAAGGCCCAATTATTTATAATACCCTTCTTGCCCATTATTGCCAAGCCAAGACGCGGTCGACCTCCAATTCCACGACTTGTTGCGGAAATGTGAGACGAACAATACATTCCCGGGACTTCTCGGATTATCCCCTTACCTCTCGAACACCTATAATATTACGCAAGACGACACTTGAACCCCATTATTAAATACTATAATTTATTTTATATCTGGAGATAATAAAAATTTGGACAATTTACGATCGACGACGTCGCTTCACTTTCTGCGTCTTCTGATTCAACGGCCTTAAGGGCATAGCTGGTCTAGGGGTGATGTTTTCCAAGGCTTCTGAAGAGAGATCACTGTCATAATGCGTTAAAAACAGTGCTGTACAACTCGCTTGATTGTTCTCTATATAAGAAAAATCCCGATTTTCGGAATAGAATAAGTGACTGTAACAAGGGATGACAGAACCTTCAAAGGGTTTATACCTGGAGGAAGACTTCCACTTTTGACTTTCGCTGTGATTGTAGCCACCAATTTGTCGATATAGCTAGCTGCATTGAAAACAATTGAAGCCGGATCATCGGACTTCTGGTTCGCCCTCATAACCATCGGAAGGCATTCGGCCAATCTTCTTAGTTCATCTCTTTCTTCCTTGGTTAAGATCTGATATTTGGAAGTGGAGGCTTTTAACACTAAAAAATACATTCGATTAAATCAATCGACTACATTTTAAAAAATAAAAAATACAAACCGCCCGTACCCGGTCGATGTCTGATCTGATTTGGATGTTGGGCAGATTTTGGTTTCACAGTTCGCACCATTGCGATATTACAGTTGACAACAATAGAAAGTCAGAAAAGATCTGAATATAAGAATTCTAAATTCACCCGACTACAAATAAGCGCGTTTAAGTTCACGGAGTCTGAAAAGAAAAAGGGGGGGGAGGGGGGGGTACCGGAACGCAGTCGACCACGCCCCCCCCCCCTTTCTCAAACGATTTCATGCAAAATAAATGCAAAGCCAACTGTTTCATCGAGAACACAAATTCTAATCAGCTGTCGCCAAATGCCCTCAGGGGCGGGCTATCAGAAGACCTTTCCCTTTCCGGCATTGGAACAGCCTCGGCCAGGCCAATTGTCAGACCAGCTGGCATTAACCTCCTGGTCACCAATTGCACCATCAGGCCACAACATATGCGCATGAGAGGAGGCAGACGAGAATATGGCATAAGAAAAGATGTTTTCAAAAAGATGGAACCAACCTATGATAAGATATGGTTACAAGTGTATACTTATCTGCATAATTCATATAAAGATGACGTCAGAAAATACATACAGTAGTTGACAGCGAATTGTCAATTTTTTTATTTCGTGTGTAACTTCACTCAGACTCAACAGAATTTGATGAGACCAAGAGCGTTTAAGAGGCTGGGAGACACGCTTCAACCTTATGAAATTGTCTTATTTCATATCGGCCACAGGCGTGGTAAAAATTTCAAAACAAATTTTTTTGGGGGACAACGAATTGTCAATTTTTACATTTTGAGGCATAAGATCTCAATAAACCAGCATATAAAGACTAGAATGGAGAGTAATCAGTTGCCAGCAATCATAGAACAGCATACAACGGGTTTCAGCCATTAGTATAATCTCCTTCGCTTTCTATAGGTCGGGCACTTGGGGGTGGACCATGTACAATATAATGTCAGCTTAGGGGTCTCAAAGGCCGAAATTATTTGATATTATGGTTTTTAATGGAAGAGTATTGCTTATGTGTAAGAAAATTGCACCAGATTACAACTTGGAGGAGCTAAGGGTCAAGCATTCGTCAGATAATATTATTTATGGTCATCTAAACCCTGTGTTACTCCCAAAAATCGATAATTTTCTTGCCGACAGGGGGCATAGGTTCATTTAAACTTTCTTTACGGCCAAGCTGACGACATTCTACAAATTATTTCATTACCTGTCTCGACGCCCTGAAATTTCCGGGTGAGATTCTGACGGTCCAATTAATTCTTGTGCCACACTAGGGTGGTGAGTATATTAATCATTTTATTGCGCGTCTTCTGCGTTTTTAAACGTTAAAACTAATATTTTTAATGCTTGTAAAAATCTCTAATATGCTAATAAAATATCTTGGAAGTTGCAGGCTTGAAGAAATAAGAATTTTTCTGGGTGTTACAAACCCGACGTGAAAATTCATGTAAATCCAAATATTTCCCTCTGCATACCTCTTCCATGAGTGCCGGTACTGGCATGTGAAAGGCACTGAATATTTGTCTTTTAGTGTAGTTTGCTTTCAAATATAGAAGGTTTCTCCAACGATCTTCATGCGCGACATTTTTTGATTTTTGATACTCTGACCAACAGTATGAAAGGCCATGATTAACATATTCGAGGTAACAAGGCGCAAGTGTAACCCGTTAGGTGTAATTTTTTGACTTGCCCTAGCGTAGTAAGATGTAACCGCCCATAAAAAACCGGAATATAAGATAATTTCGGCCTAGGAAGCCCCCAGGCTGACATTATATTGTACATGGTCCACCCCCAAGTGCCCGACCTATAGAAAGCGAAGGAGATTATACTAATGGCTGAAACCCGTTGTATGCTGTTCTATGATTGCTGGCAACTGATTACTCTCCATTCTAGCCTTTATATGCTGGTTTATTGAGATCTTATGCCTCAAAATGTAAAAATTGACAATTCGTTGTCCCCCAAAAAAATTTGTTTTGACATTTTTAACACGCCTGTGGCCGATATAAAATAAAACAATTTCATAAGGTTGAAGCGTGTCTCCCAGCCTCTTAAACGCTCTTGGTCTCATCAAATTCTGTTGAGTCTGAGTGAAGTTACACACGAAATAAAAAAATTGACAATTCGCTGTCAACTACTGTATGTGCCACCTCGGGTAACCACACGTTCTCAAATGGCCCTAAGAAAAATCTTAACGCACTTAACACTCGGCAAACATTAGATGCCGACGAAAAAAGTACAACAAGAAGAACAATGGGGACTTGAGAGGTGGGGGAAAGGGGCTTCCGGTGCTTCGGCATTTGCATTTTACACACCTGGGCTCACAGAAAGGCCATTGTCTCTAAATTTGCATAATAAAAAGAACCCGATATGAGTCAGGACACCGAAACATATGAGTCATGGATCTGATACTGCATTATACATCAAACAAATCCACAAGTGATCCCTTTCATATATACCGATATACGAGATTCCAAGCTCCTGTCTGCCATTGCGCAACACAGAGTTTGAACAAGTGGTGGTCTAACAACGCCCGAAGAGAGCGATTCCCATGAGGAATCAGATCTCCCTTTTCCTTTAAAGAAGCGCCCTTTATTCGGCCCGACATTATAGTCGGAGATGAAATCGTTGATTATAAGCAGGTAAACAAAAAGAGACCGAGAGCAGAAGGACTGAGCCCGATGAAGATAGTCTCGAGGGACTCAAGATATTACAGTACCCTTTAGAAATATATTTTTTCAGCCCATATTTACACTCCCGACCTCTTGGGTTATAATAAAATACGGATGTTTAAGGCTTAATGAAGCTAAGCGCTTTATTAATACTCCCGAGTCAATGAAGACAAACATTCTTTTACATAAAATATTGAATAACGAATCCCAATAACTTTTCCAGCAAGACGATTTTTTAGAGCAATTAGCTAAACTAATTGACTGGAGAAGGTCGTTGCAAACACTTTCTCCGAAGCTCGTGAGGTCTCAAAAAGTGGAGGTTGACAGTAATTGGAAGGCCATTACTCACTCCACGAACATTTCATTTTAGCGCATCCCACAAATCAGTCCCTGCCACAAAACTTTAGATCCTCGCACGAAGATGTTGCAGGATACAGTAATCCACTGAGCTGAGATGATGTCATCCCAAATGAAGATTCCGATTTTATAATAAAAATACCGGCATATAACGGACCAGGTGTGTTTGAATAACGGATCGGGAAGATTAGGGGGATAAATAACTATAAAAGTCAGCAACAGGGATCTTCAAAGGTCCAATTAAGTAAACAGTTGAGAGTCATAAAAGGCACCGCTCTCGACAAAAAACAAAATTGGATTGCGCAATGAAAAGGGCAAAAACACTTGACCGGGCGATCTTCGACTGGATGAGGCTAATTGGGAAGGTAAACGCTCTTTGAAAATTGAGATGCCGAATGTTACAGTAATCTAATGCAAACATATTACTGGTATCTTGACTACCATAATTCCGATGCGTGCTTTACTCATCAGTAATGATTCTCTGACAGTATTTGGCTGTAATCGTACTGAAAACACAATCAGATCTCCGTTTACAACTCGGTTGAGTTCCCATGCCCTCCAATTTAATGAGGTTTGATGTGTTCCCATACCACATTTTACCACCCTCCTTTTCGTGAACGCATTTTCTCAGCAAAGAGATGCAGGTGCGCGGGAAATGATGGAATCGAAATGGTCTGTTTGTAAACGGAATATCAACAAATCCGGGGATATTAAACAACGAATATCAACAATAAATAATAAATCTCCACCCATCAAATCCCAATCCTGTCCCACTGCGAGAATTTGCATAAAGACTCTCGAGATTCGCAGCTGGGCGCTAATTTGTGACGTAACGACGTTAGCAGTCTTAATGGACATGGACAAGCAACAGACTCCGATTTCATGCTAAGATAATTTATTTGAATAAAAAAATTCACAGAGATCATCTAAAGTATCACAGGCGTTAGAGGGACTTCGAATTATTCCACCCGAGGAGTGACCAAGTTCAGGTTTTTGAGCTCTTCTTCCAGGTCGAGTAAGTTCTTCTCCAGCATTTCCACCTCTTCGAGACGACCGGCTTGAGCAGCTTGTCTAAGGTATCTAAAAATAAACCGGCCACGTTATATTCAAACAATAATAAAACATACCCTTTAATTATAAGATATTGCTGAGCAACCGGGTGTACATCAGCTGCTTCCTCGTCTTCGAAGAAGGGGTTCTTCTGACTGATATGCTCCATGGGTTCAGGTGTCCAACTATCTTCTGTTCTGAGGCCACTGAAAGAAACACTAGCCTTGAGATAAGGACGAGGAGCCGTCTCTAAGTGAATTTCCGAGGCTGTTGATCGGGAAAGTTGAGGATTCGACGGAGACGGCTGAAAATATTATTAATGCGGACTTCAACCGAACAAATCATACTGTTTCCAAAACCATACCTTAATCTGGCGTTTCTCCAACTCCGATTGCTCATGAGCCCGTCTCTTGTGTTTCTCATGTAGTTCTTTATATTCATTTTGACTAGGTAGATCTGGCATGTCCATCATCACATCCTAATAGAACAATTTTATTTAATGTAAGTATACCCACCTGGAGTTGATTCATGGCTAGAAACCTAATATTCTTTTGAACAACCAGCTCACGAGGAGTTGGCGGGATGGGCGCGATTGGATCGTTGTTCATCCCCCAAGATTCTAATCGTTCACTAAAGAAAGTCCAATTTATATTATGCATTATTATATTACACTAACCTGAGGTCAATAATTTCTCTTTGAACACTAATTAATTTCTTTCGCAATTGATTTGCTGAATCCAATGTATATAATCCTTCCCCCAGACTCAATGAATTAGCCATTCTCCTGAATGATGGGGCCAGATTGCTGATCTGCGTAATTAAAGTGCATAATTTGTCATATAGATCAACGAACACGGGCAAAGCGGCTCCCAAATCCATCCTCCTTTCCCGTTTCGCCAGGTAATCTTTGCATAATTTGCATATCCTCAAGCTATCTTCGGGCTCATCAGAGACAAACTTCCGTTCATTAATGATGGTGTTTAAAAGTCGTCCAGTCCTCATCTTAAGTGCTTCGATCTGATCATGACTGACGGAAGAGCGGCGTTCTTTGTCGATGTCCTCGGTTAGTCCGTTTATGACATCAGCAGCAAAAGCTGGATTTGTCAACTTCCCTAAATGACGTAGGTGTATTATAAACAACAACATTTTTTATTATAACTTTTTGGTTGCTATAACAACACAAATTGGGTTTGACATTTACACAGAAATGCTGCGACGCAAACCTACTGGCAGAAAAGAAGGACAAGAACTGAGAGCAATTCCCACATATAATCTTTCCACATAATCTGCAATGATGTTTCCGTTTTGTAATCGAAAACTTGGCGTTACACAATTTGCAATTGGCGGCATTTGAGTCATCCACCCAAGGAACTGTTTTCTTTTCAAAATCTAAAATAAAAAGGAAAAATAAACGTAAAAAACACCGATAATGCTGTGTAGTACACCAAAACGACACCTTTTCTGTCATTACTTGACTGATCAAAGGACATAATTAATTTATCCAGTCGGATAACCAAAGTATTTGTCATTGTTTCTACTTGATCATTATTCTGCTGCCGTATCTCCTTAAATTCATTCGTATATCTTGTCGTCACACCCAACTTCTGATCATCATCGACCAAAAATCTGGCGTTTATTTCCGAAGGGGCCACAGAATTTATAGAGTTTGATATGGGAATACTTTTGGCAAATTCCAGTTCATTTATCCTTTGTTTCGCTTTCCCAAACACATCTACAATCAATAAAAATAAAAACAAGTGAAAAAGACTCACTTTTCACATAGATTAAGGGATCGCCTCCTTCCGAATGCTGCTCATCTACGTGTTTGTGAAGGGTTTCAGAGTCGCTGAAATCCCCGAAGCAAAATGGACATATGAAACCTTGACGTATTTGATCTGCGTCCATCAAGTTCCCGGTTTCATATCGGATAAAATATAACATTTTTTACAATTATTTTTATGAGTCTCACCGCAAATAATTGAAATCAAAATTGTTGGCATTCTGATTCAATTGAAAAAAACAATTATTTTCTAGACTTACAAAGTCTCCAAAAACTTAACATGATCTCTAGAATAGTTTATTTACGGTCATCTGTTTTCAATGTTGCTTCACGATGCAGTTTATATTGTAGTAGGCTTCGGCTAGATCACAAACATGACCATTCTCACTTGACGCAAGAACAGAAGAAGGAATTTGAACGGAGAGTTCAAGAACAAATCAACCAAAGGGAAGAGCAAAAACAGAAAAAGCAGAAAGTGGTCCTCGGTGTAGGTATCCTGAGCTCATTCATGGGAAGCGTGGGTATTTGTTTATGGCAGCGTAGAAACGAATGTAGGAAAGAAAATGAAAAACGTCCTCCGATTGAGCTGGAGCAGTTCTTGAACGAATATGTTAAAACAGGAAAGGTACGTTTTCTGTGTTCTCTAAAATTTGATAAAATTTAGGTGTCCGCTATGGTAATACATCCACATTTTGAAGTGATCGATGTATTTCTAACAAAGGATAAGGCAGATGACTTCCAAGCACAAGCGAAGAAATTCCTAAGTACGGTAAGTGTGTTATGCTATTAAATCCTTGTATTTAGTTCTCGTCCGGTCCCGAAAGATACGCAAAAGATCCAGATCTCCGAGTCTCCTTTAAATGTGACGAAAAGCAACTTGAAACCGCGATATCGGAAGCTCAGCAGGCCTTTAGTGGAACATCCGAGATCAAAGTTGAACTGAACTCGTTCCCGGGACCCAAAGAAATTGGATTCATTGTGCTGTCATCAGTTATCGCCATCGTTCTTGTTGGTTCCTTTAATCTTTAGGTTTACATCCTACAGTTGCTGATAAATTCTTTAGACTTCTATGGCTATGATAAGTAAAAATAGTATTTCTCTATTAGGGTTGTTAAGTCGCGTCGTTAACTTGAAGTCACGTTGTCAAATTGCCGTTATCATGCAAAATTTTTCTATCATTTTGATTGTCATATTGAACGTCTTTTGAAAAAAAATTTTGTGGATTTTTGCTAAAAAATCGTAAGAATTAAAAACTTTTAGGAACTAAATTGCCCCTTGTCAAAACGCTCGATGAAATAAGCAGTAAAACTAGTTACGACTAATATTAACGGTATTCATCATAGTCTATCTTAAACTCGCGCGTTAAATCTACGAAAATTTGACGTCATTTTGAAAAATTTCAAATTAATACCCTATTTTCTATAAAGCTCTATAAATCTAGCTAGATCTAGCAGTAGTATATAATAGGCGTTTCTGGCTAACCTAAAATTTTCCCCCACCACCCGTCGATTCCACATCTCAATAAATCAACTACAAACAGTTAAAAAGCATACATTTTCACAAAAATATTCTATAAAATCAATATCTTAAATTATCCACCCCAGATATGGGGCAACCCAAACTCCCCCGCCACTCTCCATCAATTTTTACCCTTCAAATCGTCAAAATTACCCAAATTATCGAATCAGACAATTTTCAAAAAAACCTGGGACACCCCCAAAAAAACTTTTTATTATTCGTTTAAAGAGTAAACGTCGAATAATTTGATGTTTTTACGCACATTGGAGACATATTCCTTGAGATCATTCGTCTTTTGAGGTTTGTCGAAAACTAAAAGACTCTTGTCGAAAGCCTAAAACGAAAAAAATAAAATGAGTAAGTTTCGAGATAGAAAATCTCTTCATTTTACGCAATATTTCTCCTTTCGTCGCAAAAAAGATTTTGGCCGGGTCTTAACCATGAACAATATCATCAACCTTGACCGATGCCTGAGCTTAAAAATGAGGATTTATATAATTCCTTAGTCAATGTATTTATCAAAAGCAGATGTCGGGCGCTTCTCACTAGTCCCGTCGTCTGATCGGAGCACTTTCACGTTGATGTGATGGACATGAGGGGCAGTGGATGCCCGTCTATTGACAGACTTTAATTTTTCAGTCGAACCGCTTTCGGAGGGTACACTTTTCCTGGATTTTGTTCTTCGATCGCTTTTCTTTTTCTCATCTCCGGCCGTAGATGGTTGTTGTGGGGATGGGAGATCGCTGTTGTTCTTAGTCAGGGTGGGACGTCTCATTTGTTCCATCACAAGTGACGCACGGGACTCTGTTCGAGGATGTAAATAACGATCATTGAAGATAATAACAGCTCGGTAAAACTGCAGAGCGATGATTAATGCATTCTTAGAGAGAAAAAAAATCATCGTGTAGGTGATCAGTTTGTATTGAAGAATAAGATATACACGGACAAGGAAGAATGGTATGTCTTGCAAACAACTGGCTACAATGATTGCCCAGATATCAACGTCGTATAGGATCTGGAAGGGAGATTAGAGGTTCTGGAAGAAAAGGAACCTACTTGTGACATGGTCCTGGATTTAGTGGTAATGGCGGTGTCATCGGTAATCGCCACTCTCATCTTGCGAGCACGGCTAACAGTCAAAATGAAAGGGAATTGCAACAGAGAGAGCTTAAATTATTACAGTACCAATGTTTTCTTTTGGAATTAATTGACTTACTGTCCAAGCGGAGAGAACCAGCTTCTGAAGATTCAAGTTAAAGTAAACAGTCCTTTCTTTGAAAACATCAAAGAATTCCACAATATCAGACGAGATCGCCTACAAATACTTTAATAATAGACTGTTCCTTACAAGGTAGGCCAGCAAAATCTGTGACAATTGTTCTCTACTTATGTCTCCCTTAGGCAGCAACCATCTTCCTACTATTAGTACGACCAGTAAGAGCTGTTCTAAGATCTGATATTCAAACATCTTATCTAGTTTTTGGTCTATAATTGTAGTAATTACATTTGTATGAAACTTTGTTGATTTGTGGCCTACCATTTGTTTGCCTCCATTGACAAAGTTTGGTTTCGAGTAGCCATATCGGAGGGGCCGTTGCAAGAATGTAGAGTAAGATGCTTGGAGAGAACCACTTTCTCTCATCCCCCACCCTCATCAGTATAGTATGTCCGCCCTCCACTACAATACTGACTGATATCAGAGCAAATCCCCATATCGAATTTTCCCCTTGAACATTAACAGCAGCCCAGATGGTTGCTACAGAATGGAATATAAATAGAGCCCTGGCTGACAAGGCCCGAATTATGTTGATCAAAATGCCACTCCCCGAAGTTGGTCCTCTGATCGCCTTAGCGGCCGCTCGATCTCTGGCGATGGCCGCGGCTTCAGACTGCTCAGCTGATGGCCTCAAAGAATGTCGCTTCTGTGCCGAGCCCCCCTTATTGTGCTTATTGGAGGACTTGTTGTCAGAGACCATCTTCTCAGCCCAGAAGTACTTAAAGAGGAATTAAGTGAGTTACTGTGGAAGTTAAGCATGCTATGGTAATACCATAAAGACTACTTACCATGGTTGGTGACTTGTCTGTTGACCCGCAGTGAATTGCCTAAGTAAGAATCCTTCCGAGCAAAAAGTTTCTCAGCTCGGAAAACGCCGATTTAAAACCCTGAGGGGCCAACGGCCTTAAAGCGGCACTGTTGAACAAAAATAAATCCCCTAAGGGCCAATCGAATGATGGTCTTGTCAATCTCTTCAAATGGCCTTATATGTTGGCAGTAGTATACAGGGTGTTTCAAGAAATTTGGAACAAATGATTTGCTTATATCTTTGTGTTCTTTGCAGCTATCAACGAATTTCTTTTTGCTTCTAAAAATTGACAGCGTGCGTTTTTAGAATCTCAAAAAAAATTTTTTTTCCGTCGGCGGAGGGCCCATTTCTCGGCGGAGAAAATTAGGGCCTTTTTTAAAAATCACAGCGTATTACGCGGCGGAAACGCCGTTGCAACGGCTGAAATCAAGTTTACGTAATACCTCCATCGATTTTACGGTATGCTTTTTTTGCGTTTTCGATTTTACGCACTTCCGCGGATGCGCGGCGGAGACCTCAGATTTCGGTGGACGTTGTTTTGGGCCTTTGGTTTTTGCAATTCATGTTGTAAAAGGAGGTTTGGGTGATTTTTTGTTGTCATCCGATGCACAGATGGCAAAAATTTCGTGCTTTTTATCCCCGGCGGAGGAGTCGGCGGAGGCTTTATCAAAGGGTAAAAAAAACTCCGCCGATTTGTCCGCCGGACCAAAAAAATCAAAAATCTTTGAAAGACAATGCTGCTCTGATGGATTCTTGTAGCTGAGATTTTTCCCGGACTCGTAAGACTGCTTTGACCCTTTGATGACATCTGCAGATCTGGGAAAGATTTCTTTTTTTGGCGAGTGAAGTCACGGTCCCATCACGAAAACAACCAGAAAAAATTATTTTGGAAATGAGGATTCTTTCTGCTGAAATTTTCTATCGCGACATGTCGGGTCACACAAGTGCGTCAATCTCGCATTGTTAGTTTAGAGGCATTTTCGTGGCTTCATGGAAATTGGGCAGAGTGAAATTCGGCTGAATTCAAGGAAGGACACGCATGTGTGCACGCATGTCACGGAAATAGAGACACAAGAAATCTGTCGAACTTCCTTCTGTCCAATTTCTTCCAGTCGAGTCTCACCCTGTCCAATTTCTTCAAATTTCCATGAAGCCATTTGGGAATGACAAATTCCATGTCAAATGGAATTTGTTATTTCCCAAAAAATGAAACTTTTGTTTAAAAAAAATCTGTCAAATTACCAACCCTAGTAATAAACTACAGTTAATAATCTATTCTTATAGAAACGCTTGAAGTTGTTAATGTTATTGTTTTTCATAATATCTTCGGTCGTGCTTCATTGTGTTTTCCTTATACTCAGTTTTTAGGTAACAAAATGGCTAAAGGAAACAAGTTCCAAAAGAAACCAGAAGCGTCTGCTCAAAGAAAGGGCCCCGGCGTTCAGAAGAACAAAAATTTTAATAAGAAAGGTATACATTTACTTGAAATTAATTTATCCAATTTTTAGGTGGAAAGGATAATGAGAGCTTTGACAAGACTCAGAATGGCAAAAATCAACAACAGCAGAAGAAAGGAGGCGTACAAAAACCATTTGAAAATAAGAAAAAGCAGCAAGAAGAAGGTGTGGAGCCTCAACCTCTAGTGAAGGGACGTCAACAAAAACCGCAGAATGCAAAGAATCAGACTGCTCAGAAAAAGGTGGAAGTGCCTAAGAATGTAAAACAAGAAGTTCATAAGAATTTGAAAGAAGCGAAAAACCAAAGCCAACCCAAACAGAAGGAACCTCCCAAGCCTACAAAAGTTGCGCCTGGAAAGAAGGAGAAATTTGAAATCAAGGCCCAGAAGTTCAACCCGAAGATGAACGTGGCACAGACTAAGGTAGTTAAATTGTACATATATTATTCTTCGTGTTTTCAGTAAGGTGTTATTGAAAAAATTTTAGAAGGGAAAGAGGGTAGAGGAATCTTCGGATGAGGAACTAAGCGATGAAGAGTTGGAATTTGAAGATGCTGAAGGTGAAGATGGTTATGAGTTTGAGGATTTGGAAGACGAAGAGTTGGAGATTGAAGAACAGCAATCCGATGAAGAGGAAATTCCAAAAGTAGAAATAAAAAATGGAAAGAAAGAAGCCGAATCCAAAGCTCAGAAGGAGAACAAGAAACCCGAACCTAAAGCCAAGGAGGCCAACGCTAAGGCCCAAAAGAGACCGGCTGCAGAATCGAATCAAGCTGTATCCAAGAAACCCAGAACCGAAGACTCGGCAATTTTAGCCGAAGAAGAACGAAGAAGAGCCGAGCGAGATTCCAGAGGAATTGTTATTATTTTGGATGGTAAACAAAAGACAGCCTCCGAGTCTATGCTCAGATCTCTTCATCCTGATATAATTAATGTGACCAAGACAGGAAAGGCTGCTTTTCTACATTTTGTATCCGAAGTGGCTGCAGAAAAGGCTTTCAAGGCCATTCAACAACTTAGACTTCTGAAGAAACCTATTAAGGTTGATTATCTTGGAGTTAAAAGCAAGAGATCTCATAAAGAGAGAGACCGTGAGTTGCAGTTGTTGTTAAAAAATGTGTTATTTTTAGATAAACAAGGGGTGTTGGAACCAACTAAGATTTATATAACCCACTTGCCCACAGACATAAGCAAAGAGAAGATTCAAGTGATTTTTCCAAAAGCAACAGGCATTTTTACCAACTTTAAGAAGTAAGATACTTCTTATAATCTATGTTTCCTGTATTTAGACGAGCTGTATTCGTTGATTTCGAGAATGAAGCTGACGCCAAGGAGGCCTTTGATAAAGGGAAGAATCTCAAAATTGGAGGAGCATTTGTTCTGGTTACTTATAAGAGAACTAGTAAGTTCATCGTCTTTATATTCTTACTTCGATTTTAGTTGTAAGGGATGAAGAAGCCGTTGTGGAGCCGAAGAAAATTGAGAAGCAGCAGACAAAGAGTGAGAAGAAAGCCGAACTAACGGAAATTCAGAGGAAAAAGGAAGAAGAGAACATAAAGAAAAAGTCTCCCGTGGTCGAAGAAGTCGATACCGAGTCTGATTTGGATGATGAAGAAGCAGAAGACGAGGAAATGGACTTTGAAGACCTTGAGTTTGCTGAGGAGGAAGATGAGGACGAAGATGATGAGGAGTAAACGGAAACGGTCCGGTCTTGTTCACTAATCGTTTATTGTTGTCTTGTTACTTGTTACCAATTGCTGTTTGAATGTTATGTTTTATTAATAAATTCAAATATTGAGATCATTCGTTGTAGCAGTGCATGTAGACACTAATATCCCATTTCATAGAGGGCCTTATCCAAGGAGGAAACAGCGAATTCAAGGTCGTCCTTATTGAAACAAAGGGGAGGTTTGAACTTGAGGATGTTGGTGTGGGGACCGTCAGCATTCAGGAGGACCCCGTATTCCTCACGGAGCTTGAAACAGAGATCTACGGCTAGTTCAGTGGCTGGCAAACGACTCTCCCGATGCAACACCAGATCAAGACCCCAGAACATACCGACGCCTCTGCAATAGGAACAATGCGTATTATACAAGAGTTTGCAATTAAAAGTAAATCAGATAGACTTACCTGATATCCCCAATGCATTGATGTTTTTCCTTCAGCTTTCCCAACTGCTCCTCAAAATGTGTTCCCATTTCTTCAGAATGTCTAAGAAGATTTTCTTCCTTCAGCACTTCCATTACTGCCAATACAGCCGAACACGAGACAGGATTTCCTCCAAAAGTGTTAAAGTATCCGACTTCACCCCCAAGACAGTCAGCAATCTCTTTTCTCGTTACTACCGCGGCCACTGGAAATCCATTTCCCATCGGTTTTCCCATGGTTAATATATCGGGAACAAAGGTGTCATCCTGCAGTTGATGGGCCCAAAACTTCTGTCCAACTCTTCCGAATCCAGTCTGCACTTCATCGATGATCATCACACCCCCGTTAGATCTTATGATCTTAGCGACTTTAGACATGTATCCTTTGGGCGGGATGATCTGACCTCCACATGACTGGAGGGCTTCGGCGATGTAAGCACTCACAGTTCGACCCTGACTTTTCACTTCACTCTCGACCATCTTCCTGAGGTCATTAGCGTACATAGTTCCCATTTCAACTAGCTTTTCTTCATTGCTCAAATCAAGATCATTCAAGCGATACTTTCCACGATATACATCAGGAGTAGCGGTCTGAAATATTACAAGTAGATTGTTGAGAGAAATTCTGCATGTAGGAAGCGGAAAAGAGCTTACAACATGAACCCATTCAGGTTTAGGGATGCTACTACCATGGTCGAACTTGTAAGGGCTGATCTGCATGGTGCTTATAAGATGACCGTGATATGCATGATCCATGCAGACGACATCGGTGTTCTTGGTGTAGTCTCTGGCCAATCTCAACGCCAGATCATTAGCTTCTGATCCAGAATTCACAAAAAGTACAGTGTCCAATTCAGATGGAAGAGTCGCCAGGATGGCTTTGGCCGCATCAGTAAGCTTGTTGCTCAGAAATCGGATATTACAATTGGTAGTCAACATTTGCTCGTAGACTCTACTGGCCACTTTTGGATTGCAATGACCGACTAAACAGTTACAACAATTACGGCAACCGGATTACCGTGTTGCACATTGCTGATGCAATCCAGGAATTGTCTTCCATTCTCATCAAACAGGTATTGGCCTTTGCCCATGGACACCAGAAAGGGGTCCTTCCCATAGAAGACGTCCACTTTGCTTCTAAAACAATATATCTGAGCAATAATACCAGAGATGATATTACGCTTTAGCACGTTCACTTACCCAATACATTGTTTCCGATCCTCTAGCACTTTAGTTTTGTCAACGGACTCCAGAATCAGCTCATTATTATTGGCCTCGGGGGTTTTGAAGTAACTGAGCGCTTGGAAAAGAACATTCATCTTGGAAAGTTCCTACTCCGAGATTACCCAGCAGCTATTTCCATTCTTTAAACATCATTCTAATCACCCAAGTGGGCGGAGTTTCTTTTTATCTCTCAGTGGGCGGGACCAACTTTTACGCGACAAATTGTGTTTATGTCGTGTGCAAAAAATATAAAATTTACACGTTGGAATGTTGAAATTGCTGCTGTTGTAATTTTTTAATAAAGAGTTCTTAGTAAATTATAATTGACAACAACTTTGTTTAATTGTTGATAAAAAAATTATGAACAGAATGCCTGAGGAAAAACGAGCAGGAAAGCGGAACACTTGATTAAATTCTGACCAAAGATTGAATAAGATCAGCAAAAGTCACGGAAAAGAAGAAGAATACCCTCCCTCAAGGACTCATGACCTCAGGAAATCTCTAGGGAACTCAACAACACCACTCGAGTTATCAGTTGGGAGCAGAACTAACAACTTTTCAGACCACGATTCCTAATTGACTATTAATAACTCATTTGTACATGCTTTTATCAATGTCGAAATGAGACTCAAATGGGAATACTGGCATACCAAACAACTTCTCGATCATGGGAATACTCTCCAAGGGATCTCAATTCACATGTTTTGTGGGCGATCAGAGAATAACATCGTTTTCTTTGGGTGATTCAAGTGCGAGCGACCATTTTTCCTTGACATTTATGCGACAGACATAACGGAGAGCTCATTTCGAGTCGTTATAACAACATGTACTTTCGTTTTAATCAAGTCTCGCAAGGATGGGTTGATAAGAGCGGTCTTTCTATTCCTAGCCATGCAAAATATGCAGTTGGAACATGAGATTCTCGAGGTTTGAAGTCTTTGCCCTTACAAGCCAGAGTCTGTAGGGCCATGTGACGTAATTTGTGGGGTGATCCGTTGGGATCATGTACAACAATATTTCATTACACTCAGATGTAAACAACCTTTGTCTCCTCGTTTTTATTTTCTTGTTTGTAAATGAAGCAAAGCCTTTCGGAGAGCCATTTGACGTGCACAGTGTAATTTCCTCGCCTCGGGGTCCATCTCGCTGTAGGTCATTGACTGATTGTTTGGTTCGAAGCAGGGGTCCCACCCATTCCGATCGCCCAGATTCCCGCGCGGACTCACAATCTGACCGTCGACTCGTGCCTGAAAGGATGACTTTTAGTGTTATATGGTCATGTCATTACTAATTGAAGATTTAAAGTAGTCACAAGTGTAATATGGAATTAAAAAGAATCTAAATTATTATACATTACCTCAAACAACAAGACTTCCGTCTTCCCATCAGAATTATACAATCCCACGGCCACCGTAGAAATTACCGTAGCTTTGAAAGAATTGAAGCCAACCAGCATCTTGTACAGTCCGTCCAAATCCAGGGAATGGATAAACCACTTGATGTAAGGTCCCGGCATTCCTCCAAGGGCCTCCAAACAAAGCGCTGAAACTCATCAATTACTCTTTAACGACCTTTGATTGAGATGATTTGAGAATGGCAGGGTGTAAAGCGAAGGACTGACCCGTGTCCTCGATGATCACATTGCCTTTTGTCATCTTGAGGGCCTCATTGCATTTGTGGATGGCAACTTCTGAAGGCTCTCCTTGAATCTCTAGCAGATCAAAGGAAAGAATTGAGATCGGAATATGAGGGGCCAGAACTCGGAGGGCATCTCTGATCTTCGCGTCATTTCCACTGATGAATACAAACGGAGCCAAGGCTAAAATGGTATTATAACACGCAAAAGTAAATTACTTGTAGCACGGATAACTTCATTTTTATCCGAATCAGGAAGGTCCATACAACCGAGTCAGTGAGAAAGTTAGTCAGAAATGAAAACATACAGTACCCTCTGAATTGCCGCAATAACTCATTTCTATTTTGTCTATATACGCGGTCTATGATGAACCAAGTTCTTATGTTCTCCCTATTATTTGTGGTAGTTTTCGGATATACAAAACATCAGATCCAAAGGAATCAACTAAGATACAAAATATATCATGAATGTCTCAGAAAAAGGGAAGACAGTTTCAGGAAGAAAAAGGATTCCCCAGCTGCCGAAAACGTCGTTGAGACGGCCGGAACGGATATTATTCTGAATTGTCTGTCTTGGTGAGTTACGGTAACATATTTGTATAAAATATGATTGATGAAGGAGGGTCATTACGCCTGGCCTAGGTTGATCCGCGGATCGCTTAAAAAATTTGAATGTTTTAATTTTCGCGGTGGGGCATCTGACAAAATTCCATTATGAGCAGATTTCTGAAATCCTTGCAAACATCCTGAACACCCCTCATTGGGCCTGCGTGTTTTTTGTCCCTAATTTAAGACGTTTTTGGCAGAGTTTGAACAAATTTTTGAAATGTTTTCGCTTCGGGACTTGGGAAAAATATTTTTGGAGAATTTGTACAAAATTTTGAAATTTTTTCGCTTTGGGACTACCCCTAAATCAATTATTTATCAAAAAAATTCTAAAAATAACATTTGTGCCTTATGTAAAATAAAATTGTAGCATTCAGAACGATTCTCCGCAAAAATTCCTTTTCCCCAGTCCCGAAGCGAAAACATTTCAAAATTTTGTTCAAATTCTCCAAAAATCCTTTTCCCAATCCCGAAGCGAAAATATTAAATGGTATCGGTGACCCGAAATGTCGTTGACCCGACCTGTCGCGACCGAGTTGTCCCTGACCCGAAATGTCGTTCATGACCTAGGGCGTGAGCTATTTCACGATTAATGTTCAAAATCCTCTGAAAATAATGCTATTAGTTAATCCAGGCAGTTTTGGCACTTCATTTAGGTAAGGCCCCAACCACACTGACGGTCACAACCTATGAAATCTGCCCCAAATGAAAAGTTGCGGCACTTTTTTGTAACAGAGCTCTTTCCAGTCTAACTCCACAAGAGGAAGACGCAGTAGAGGATCTTTGGAAGCCAAACGAAAATGTTCTTGGTAGAAAACTAGGAGATCTGTGGAATAAGTTCAAAGTCTTTCTGTCCGGAAACAACGATACTGCGGCTGAAGTTACTTATGGTTGGGATTACATGCCATTCCAACAAAGAGCGGATTGGAAACCAGCCATTGATCTGACAGAGCCCAAAACTCTAACCAGAAAGGCGATCAAAGCCTTGGAAGGGTATGTTTATTTAAAATTGACATAAGTTGGTTTAGATTGTTCAAGACGAAGACAAAGCTAAAAATTGGAAGTCACTTTGAATTGTTGATTTCTGATTTGAATCAGACAGACACTGGATGGTACCGTTGTTCAAAGAGGACTCCGCAAGAATATATTACATCCCTCTACTTTGTTCAAGTTGTCAGACCTCCAAATGTTATAATTGTAAGTGAAATGCGACTTTTTTGCAGGTTTAGTTGTGGCTTACTGTAGGCCGAAAAATTGGCTTACTGTACTTTTACCGCAAATCTTACTGTAAGCGTACTGTACTTTTACCACAAAACTAGACATTTTGCCGCACTATGGAAAATTTTTGAGAAATCTGGGTTACTGTAACTTTGGATCCAAAGAATCAATTTTTTCTTGCCTTAGGCAAAACTTTAGAAAAACGGTGTCAACAGGTAACTTGCTCAGAATAACGATACCAATCCATCCGTACCACCCCCGACTCTCTGGCATGACTAGTTTTTTTTGACAAATTTTGCGGTAAAAGTACAGTACGCCTACAGTAAACCCAATCTCAAAAAAATAGAAGTGCCAAAAAATTTTGTTTTGTTAGTGCACTAACTGGGTTGAATTGCAGCCCTGTAGGACAAACTTGGTAAAAATGTGCCACCCCTGTTTTACGGTGGCTCGACTTTCTGGACAGGGTGAAATTGGACAGATTTTTTCGCTGCAATCGTACGAAATGTCACTATTGAATCATCGAATAATTACTTTTTGCAGTGAAAAAAATCTGTCGAGTTTCACTCTGTCCAATTTTCGCGCTCTGTCCAAATTATTTCTGTCCAATTTCCACGAAGCCGATTTAGACTAATCTTTTGCCAGCCCCTACCCATGCCGGGATGAGCGAAAAAATGAAAAGGGGTCAGGGGGGACCTAGGTAAATTTGCCCCTGTTCCCAGCAACGCCCCTGGCGTGTTCATAAGCTTCAAGTGTAATATAATTTTATGTTGTCTCACTTTTTACGGCAAACCCTTTTTCTCGGTAGTGGCAGTTTTCTTTAGAGCATGGTTTTAATCCAATTGATTGTTGCAGAAACACATTAACTCTTCCGCGAAATCTGAGCCGTCTCTTAAGGATCGAGAAATTCGAATTCCCACCTACAAACAGTTCCATGACTATAATCTTGTCGCTTATAAAAAGCATACAGATTGGTCACCGTGTAATCTTTGTGGACCTACGATTGGAGAAAGTCTGAGAAGGGTGCAATGTTACGTGAAACCGCTTGATAAGGTATAAATATAAATCTGTAAACATAAACTCTTAATTGCCATATCTTTCAGTTTCCAACCTCGAGTCCTTTTGCTGCAATTTTCGAGCTATTCGGCTCTCTTCCATGTAATTCGGCCCTATTGCCACTGAGAATTCGACGTCAATTAAAAAAATATCCAGAGGTTCAGGAATTCAAATTTTGTAAGGTAAGGAAGAAAAATTTATAATGTAACGGTTACCCTTCATTTGGGGTAGATCTGGTAAAAAATAGAGTTTTTATGGCCATTTTGCAAAACCGTTTGACTAGCTAGTTGATGCTAGTCAAACTTGGCAGCCAATTTTTTGCCGTTTGACTAGCCAATGAGTTGGATTGGCTAGTCGCAGTATCAGGACGCTACGGCTTTTCAGGTCAGCGACAGTTCGGGTCAGGGATACCGTTTCTATAGGTAATCGAGGATGCTAGTTTCTAAAATCATATTTTATTAGGGTTGTTAAGCTGCCGGATTTTTTTTCAATCTGACGTCAACTTGACGTCAAATTAGCGTAATTTTCCTCATTTTGGCTAACAGGGGAAGTACCCCAAGTGCGACGCTCAGATTTTGATGAAACTTGGCACAAATTTAGAATAATTTTTTCTAAGATATATGCGAGAATCTTAGCTCGCGCTTTGCAGAAACAACCGAGATTTTTAGATCGAAAGTCGGCGAAAATTTAAGACTTTTGCCGAATTTCGGCACTAAAAGTTTCATGCCTATTTCAACCGTAAAGGATAATGTTTCTACAAAAGATCAAATTTTTCCGCACGAAACTGCCAAAGTTATGGCCAAAAAGCGCTTTTCTCTCTGACCGCTCTCCACGTTTAGCTTGCTCTCTCGGCGGCAAAAGTCGTTCGGTATCTCGGCGGCGCGCGCAAAGCGCGAGCTTAAACTTTCAGGAATTGATATTTAGTCCATTCCCGACATGTGCGCAAAATTTTAAGAAAAAATATGAGCGTCGCACTTGGAGTACTTCCCCTGTAAATTGAAAATTCTCATATAGGAAGCTTTCACACGTGAGTTGAATACTGTTAATATTAGTCGTAGCTGGTTTTACAACATTGGCCATGAGAATTCGATAAAGTTTGCCCCAAATCAAATGTTGCACAGTCAATGTGTATATTTTTTTGTCAAGAAAAAGGTTGATTTTTTAGACAGATCAATTTAATATGTATAATGTCAGGGGCCGTATGAATTTATCGTTACATTGTTTTCAGAGGAAATGTATTAGTCCAGAAAACGAGACCAGAGTTGTGGAGAAGGTTGATAAGACTGGCCGGAAAGTGGTGCACGATATTATTCCTCCAAAGGAGTACTCTTTCTTCGAACGATTGCCATTACTCAAACCATCAGTCAGTAGAAAAGTTGTGAATATTATAGAAGGAACAGACTTTCTGGTGTTTGATTGTGGCCAAAGTGGAGTCTATTGGCATCGAGGATATAAGCCTATCACGCAGGATAAGTATCTGCAAGCAGGAGAAAAAAGATTTTATCTAACTTCTGATGGGGAATTGGTAATTCGAGACGTTGAGCTGGGTGATCAGGATTTGTACAGGTAAGTCAATACTTGTTGCTTCTATATTTTACATGTCTTGTTGCAGTTGCTTCGATTCTGAAGAGCGTCTGCTCCGTTCTTTCAAACTGATTGTAAAACCTGGAGATCGAACTACGGAGGTTGTCTCTTACAGCAGGATGTTGATCCGTTACTCTTCTACACTCCTTCTTCTTATTTTGGTGATGGGTCTTGTGGCCATCCAACATTAACAGTTAAAGAGAATAAAGTTTCCCTCTCCACTTTACTTTAATTTCCCGCACGATCAAAGTGACAGGTAAAGGTAAGCGGTGATTGATATAAAGGGTTCGGGGGAAGGTAATGAGGGAAAGAGGCGCTGATTTTCCCTGCATTCCATTCGTTTATTTATTGTATATATTGACCGGAAATGAGGTCTTCATTGACCGTCTTCTCCATGTTATACATGACTACCTTTTCATTCCCGAATGATTGTATAAATTTTGTTTTGATTTTCAACAATTAAAACATTTTAAAGTCTGCTTAATTTATGTCTTTTTTATTGCATACACGATTTGATCCCTTCTGTATGATGATGATGATCTTTTAAAATAATTTTTTATTTATTTGTTTCTCAAGGGGAATGACTTTTATAGAATGGATCTCGGCTCCTTTTATGTGGTTGTTTCAGCATTATGTAAACGTTGTATTCTGATTAATAACATCCCATGACTCCGTATTTGAACGTTTCCCGTGTTCCAAACTTATCGAATTATTTATATCATCCTTTGTCCCTGATGTTTTCGTTGGTTTTGGGGGAGAGATTAGAGACTTCTCGGTCAGAATCACCCAACCGAAGGCCCACAATATAATACAGCGCCTGTTTTTGTTCAGCCGATGAAAGAGAGAGTGCTTGGGAGCAGGCTTTGCGCAGTCAGGCGGCGACCAAAAACCGGGAACTGATCTTTTTCGCTCTTCGATCGCCCCCAATTCGAATTTCGAGCCCCAGGTAAACGCACGGACCTTATCACGGAAGACGTTCAGCCTCTGGAGCTCTTATCCCCGGGATCAGTCGAAGTGTGAAGATGACTGCGTTTGGGTCCACTTGAACTCCTTTAATCTTGGCTAAACTCCTCAAGTGTCTTGTCTAAACTTTTGTAATTCCAAAGTTTTCCAACTGGCACATGTTCAGGGAATCTTTGGGTATTCTTGGCGCGCAAACTGTCTTTTTTTGTCGTTTTTTGTCATAGTTGACGATGAGCATTTGAGATGATTTCAGTGTCTTCTTTACGCCTAACGACCCGCTAGAACATCGTCAAGATGGGGTCGTTATACCGTTCCGAGGAGATGCGGTTTTGTCAAATGATTGTGGAAAAAGATTCCGCGTTTTCTTGTGTTTCAGAACTCGGAAAACAGCCATGGGTTCAGTTCAAAGATGTAAGATTACAGTAATTATGATGACTAAATCTAATTTTGCATCTAATGTTTGCAGTTAAACGCTGATGTCAATTCTTTCCAAAGAATGTTTGTTAGAGATATTCGACGTTTCGATGAGATGGAAAGGAAATTGAGTAAGTAAATACTTGTAAACAAAAGACGACGTCCACTCGGGCCTCATTCAATAAAAAAACAAATGAATTAATCACCATTTCTTCAGGGTTTTTGGATGCCCAGGTTCAGAAAGATGGCATTGAGATTCCTGATAAAACCTTTAAAGAGCCAAATGACGTCATTAATCATTCTGAAATTAACCAATTGGAGCAGACTTTGACTGATCTCGAGAGAGATGTGAATAATATGAATGACAGTGATCATCAACTCAAGAAGAACTACCTTGAACTCAAGGAATGGGAAGCCGTTCTTCAGAAGACTGATCAGTTCTTCCAAGGGGTAGGTTCTTCTGCATGGTCATCAGTAAACATTTTTTCCAAAGCAATCTCGTAATTGTTTAATTCTACTAGAGTATTGGTGACTAAGGGATGTTTAGGGAATCGATGATGCTGCCATTCAAGAGATTGAGACCGCCAACGAGACCGAGGCCGGGATTCCTATGAGATCAGACAAAGAACCCATGGGATATAGTGTTGGGGTGATCAACAGAGACAAGGTGAATGTATTTGAAAGGGTCCTGTGGAGAGCTTGTAGAAGAACCGCCTTTCTGAGATCGTCTGATATCGAGGAACCCTTGGAAAACCCAGAAACTGTAGGTTTATTATAAATGTATTGATGATTTATTATAATGTTTAGGGAGAGCTGATGCATGAGTCTGTGTTTATTGTATTCCACAATGGAGATCGGCTTAAAGCTATCATCGACAAAGTTTCTGAAGGATTCAAGGCCAAACAATACAACCAGTGTCCCAAACTGAGCCAGGATCGCCAAACGGCGTTGGCCAAGGTCCAGCAGAATATCCGTGACATGCAGACGGTCATTGGCCAGACCAAAGATCATCGTCTCAAGGTCTTAAATGCAGCTGCCGCCAACTTGAAGGCTTGGTTGAAACAGGTAGGCGAAAGTCTTTATGATCTTTGTTTGTCTTTGTATTCACCCGTTATAATGTTTGTTTAAGGTTCGTCTCTACAAGTCCATTTACCATACTCTGAATTATTTTACTTTTGATGGGATCGGCAAATTCTTTGTGGCTGAATGTTGGATTCCTCTAAAGGATATTGAGAATGTCCGTGGGGCCTTGGAGAGAGGAGTTGAGAAGAATGGAGGCACCGTCAAGCCCGTCCTCAACATCCTCCACACCAACGAAACTCCGCCCACTTACAACCGTACCAACAAATTCACAGCTGTCTTCCAGAGCATCGTCGACTCTTATGGTATTGCTTCGTATCTCGAGCTGAATCCCGCTCCCTACACCATCATCACCTTCCCCTTCATCTTCGCTTGTATGTTCGGAGATCTTGGCCACGGAATCTTGATGTTCTTGGCTGGTCTCTTTTTGGTCGTCAGAGAAAAGAATCTGGAAGCTCGGCAGATTCGCGATGAGATCTTTACGATGTTCTTCGGAGGTCGGTACATCATCTTGTTAATGGGAATGTTCTCCATCCATGCCGGGATCATCTACAATGATATCTTCGCCAAGTCATTCAACGTCTTTGGCAGTTCATGGGTGAATCCCTACAAACACGCGGCCTTGGAGCAATGGTTCAATGAGTCAGAACATCACGGAAAGGAGGTCCATCTCGAGATTCCTCCAGACTTTAGTTACCAACAGAGCATGGGACCGTATCCTTTCGGAGTGGACCCTATCTGGAATGTGGGAGAGAACAAGTTGAACTTCTTGAACTCGATGAAAATGAAGTTGTCAGTCATTGTCGGCATTACTCAGATGGGATTCGGAGTAGTCCTTTCTTTGATGAACCATCGTTTCTTCAAGTCCGCCATCGATATCTACACGGTCTTCATTCCTCAGCTGCTGTTTTTGGGATGTATCTTCGTGTATTTATGTCTACAGATTATTGTTAAGTGGATCTTCTTCTGGGTTGAAGATACCTACATCTTTGGTCAACGATACCCTGGCTCTCATTGTGCCCCGTCTTTATTGGTAAGTAATATATTTTAAAACTTATATCTCGTCATCGCCTTCGTCATCTGTTTCCGGGGGTTCCTTGAATTCGACGACCACGGGTTCTTCGTATTTTACAAACTCAGGGGTCAACTTTTCTTTTTCTGCTTTTTCGGCGTTAGTGAACATGTTGTTGTAGTGCTATAGATTTACATAGGGTTAATGGGGTCAAAGGATGTTATGGTTTACTCTTACCTCATCTCTCATTCTCTCAAATTCTGACTTGGATTGTTTTCGATCGGCCTCGCTGCCTGGGACGGGAGTAGGTGGATCGGGTTGAAAAAGATGACCGTGTGTTCGAGCACGGGGCTGATAGGTGTCCAGAATGTTGGCCTCATCGAAGAAGGCGCGTTTGTGACGTGTCAGACTAGATGAATACAACTGGACCCACTAGATATGTTCAGATTATACTGTACTTGACTTGCCTGGAAAATGAATCCGGTAATGAAGATCCCGAAGGGCATTGAAAGAATCCATATCTGTCCAATGGGATGTAGTAGTAGGGTAGCGAAACCAACACTTGTCAGCACGCATACAGATACGATATATCTCATTCTAAAGGACTTTTCATCAAAAATTGAATTCTTACTGGGGGGAGCATGTCGCAGATCTTTGATTAAAATTGTCTCCCGAGAGCACCGCCGAACTGCTCATCGCTGATTTAAGCAATGAAAATATCTGAGTTGTGAGAAAAGGAAGTGAAATCAATTTGCATGACTTTAGATTGGTCTCATCAATATGTTCATGTTCAAAGATCGCGATCCTGGTTTTGTAGATGGAACTGGAAAACAACTACCTAATTGTTTCTTAAACCAATGGTATCCTGGACAAGTAAGTGGTACCTCTAATGAACTCATGTTGAAATTTAGTCCATGATTGAGGCCATCTTGGTCATCATTGCGGTCATCTGTATTCCTATCATGCTATTCGGAAAGCCCATCTACATTCTGATGAAACAAAAGAAAGCCAAAAAATCACTCTCCGATAACATGGTAAGTGACTGGGAGATTACAGGATGTTTATTTTGCAGAGTGTCCGAATCAATATGCAATCCGACGAGACTGAGGTGATTACCAATGGTAATGGGGTCAAGAAGGTCAAAGATGAAGACCATGCTCCTCATGGAGGAGGCGGCCATCACGACGAGTCCTTCGGAGATATCATGGTGCATCAGAGTATCCACACCATCGAGTATGTGCTCGGCTGTGTCTCTCATACTGCTTCCTATCTCCGACTCTGGGCCTTATCTTTGGCCCACGCTCAGTTGTCCGAAGTTTTATGGGACATGGTCCTCAGAAATGGGCTTCAACAGTCCGGTTATGTGGGTATCATAGCCACTTACTTGATCTTCTTCGTGTTCGGAGTCCTCACTTTCTCCATCTTGGTGTTGATGGAAGGTCTTTCCGCTTTTCTGCACGCTCTCCGATTGCATTGGGTTGAGTTCCAGAGCAAATTCTATCTCGGTGAGGGCTATTCTTTTACTCCGTTCAGCTTCAAAACTGTTCTGGAGCTGGCCCGGGCTGGCGACGCTACTTCTTAGATTTCTTGGTGATCTAGATCTTGCCAATGCTTCAGAGATTTTATTTTAGACATAAAGTTATATTCGACTCTATAAATCTTGGGTTTATTTGTACAAACAATAATATTTAATCATATTGAACCTCTATGGTCATTAAAAGGGTCGTTAAGTCATCAACTTGACGCGTCAGTCACGTTGTCAAAATGTTCTGTCATTTTGACTGTCAACGTTTTTTGGAGCATTTTTGTAGATTTTTACAAAAAATCGTAGGAATTAAAAATTTTTAGGAACTAAATTGCCCCTTCTTGTCAAAACGACCGATGAAATAAACAGTAAAACCAGTTCGACTAATATAAACGGTATTCATCGCAGTCTATTAAACTCGCGTTTGAAAGCTTCGTATATCAGAATTTTCAATTTCGCCAAAACGACTCTAATTTGACGCAATTTGAAATCAAGTTGACGTCATATTGAAAAAGTCCGTCAATTTAACAACCCAAATCAATAATGACCATAAAAGACTCAATCAGAATAACAGGAAATGCGATCAGTCATCCTCGAATGACTAAGTAACTGAGCAAGAGTTTGGGCGTCCGCCCAAAAACAAGAAAAGGGGTTTCCAGAGATTACAACTGCAGTTGTAAAGGTTCCAGAAAACAAATGCCATGGACAAAGAAAGCACGAGAGAATGTGGAGAAGGGAAGACCCGGATACGAACATGTTACAGTAAGATTACTGCTGATTCCTCAAGTCCTTGACGGCCTTTATGTACGGGATCAGAGCGCTCAAGGGCTTGGCATGTTGCAGAAATGGGTGCTCCAGCAATTCAGTGGTGTCTGCACGCTCTTCTGGCTTCACGCAGAGACATCGGTCGATGAAATCCACGAATTCCGTCGATAATTCACTGCGCTTTTTTATCTCGGGCTTTCCATTTTGCGCGATCAGATAAATGGCCTGTAATAGGGGATGGTAAAGCCTTATATGAGGTAGTCAATTATGCCGTCATACGTGTGAAATCAACCACTAAACTGGTATGTTTCTCTGATGACGTCATTCTCTACTTATGTTGAAAAATGGCAATTTTGACTCCGGGTAAAAAAACGAACGTTAGCAATAGCTAAAATTAGAAAAAGTGGGCATATTGCAAGTGTTCGCCAAGTCTCCGCCGAGCGTGCGCCGACTGTCCAACGGCTTTGCCAGGCCTCGCGGGCACTTCCTGAACCCTTTTTTGGGGATGCACCTGCCCTACGCGTAGCTAGGCCCAGTGGATTTTGTGTAGATCCGAATTATCGTCGACCCAAAAAGTCGGGACGAACGAAAAATGTGACTTCCCTTGTGAGTCGGAAATAAATCGGAAGAATAAACATAAAATAATTTTAGGCTACTCCATGGCCGAATTCCGTTGGCAATTTTTGAAACCGGTTCCCAGGACAAGTTTTCAAGGGCTTTCGAATCGTATAGAACATGTTTCAAATTACGATGGCTAATCTGTGCAGTGTTTCTCTTGATCTAATTGAGACCATTGTAGTAACTGTCCCCTTCTCTCGTTACTTTACACTTACTTTTAATTGTGTCTCATGCAGATAGGGCGGTTCCCCATCAATCATCTCCAAACACATGATCCCCAATGACCAGATGTCGACTTTGAAGTTGTATTTGGTTTTGTTTACAATCTCAGGCGCCATCCAATATGGAGTGCCGATTACCGTCGTTCTGAACAGAAACTATTCAATTTAAATTAAAGTCCTTACCGTTTAGCACCAGGCTGTAATTGAGCGCAGAATCCAAAGTCCGTTAGTTTGACGGCTCCATCCATCCCGAGCAGGACATTGTCACTCTTGATATCTCTGTGGATGATGCTTTGTTTATGCAGGAAATTCAAAGCCAAGAGACATTCCCGGATAACCGCAGCCATCTGACCTTCATCCAGTTCTGTCCTGGTGACCACATCTGTCAGATTCCCTCCTTCCAGATAATCCATGACCACCCAGAGATCGTCATCTCCCACCAAATAACTGTCGATGTAATTTACAAGGTTCTACACCATTAATTGTAAAGTAATTTCAGTCACTTACTTTGTGTTTGTAATGCTGCATGACCTTGATTTCGGTGAGTAACATCTCTTTCTTGGGCTGACTTCTAAAGGCCATTCTCTTAACAGCTACAACTTGATGCGTAACTAAATTATGGGCAGTCCAGACTGATCCCGTGGCTCCAGCTCCAATCTTCTCAGCCAATTTGTATTTGGCATAGGGATCTCCAGGTGAGACTATCCTTCTGAGTTCATCCAATACCTGAAAGATCAATATCATTTATGACGTCATGAGGATAATTTACTTCTTTGACTTTTTTGATTTACTGCATTACTTTGAGACTCCCTTAATGTGTTAGAATCTACATTGGTCACGATTCGAGTTAAAGTGTGGTTCTTTTGCCTTGCGGCGATAAAAAGAACAGGCTACAATTGCATTACACTCTTGGTTTCTTTTTGGAATCTTCTAAGGAAGCGTCAGGACAGAAGTGGGAGAAAATAATCTTTCTTATCAGCTTGGATGATGACGTTGATTAATTACCGTGCTTAACGGATTCTTGCAGACTCCTTTCAGAATCCCAAAAATCCCGAAATCCTTGCAAAAATAGATTCATCGCGTGTCGTCGCGAGTTCAAAGAAAAGAAGAGAAAACAATAAAAGAATTATATAAATATTATATTAGACTCTATCAACTTACCTGAGTGTCTGTCAGCTTATGCCGATGCCGATGTCTGACATCTTCTGATTTTTCTTCGGTTTTCTCGGCATTTGGAGTTCGCCTTCGAACTGGAACTCCCGGGACCGAAGGTTTGGTGATCAGGGGCTCTTCGTATTCGTGATTCGCCGGCTCTGGCTTGTGGATCACCTGAGAGATCTATAAAAATGATATTATTATGGATTCGCCATTGTCTGTCGTCGACTTTCCCTTTTTATCAACCCTTAATGTGACCTATATCTCGATACCAAACAAGACCTAATGTGGTTTGCTGACTACTTAAAACCCCTCTAAATATTTAAGGAACGTAATTTACTTACTGGTTTCGACAACTCCTCATCACTGGAATGCTTCGATGAGGCCGTTGAGCCAAGACTATGTTCATTCCGGCCGAGGGTTCGAGTAGACGAAGAGGGCGTCGAACCAGTCCCGTTCGCATTCTTGAGATGCTGAAAGAAAAAGCGCGTCAAGTGTAATGTGTAATTAGCCTAATGAAGCAAGCGTTGGCCCCGTCTCCTCACCCAGGTGATGTGCTCGATGTAAGCGGCGAACGGGGACTGGACGCTGACCCGAAACGGGGATGGAGTCGAGTCGAAAATCTTGCCGGATTCGAAGCCACAGATCTGGGATCCGCGGCTAGCCAGAAACGACAACGGCCCCGGGCCCAAATCCCCGCAGAAAGGACTGGACTGGGGTGCAATGGTGGACTGGAGTCAACGGGCCGCGATCCCGAAATCGAATCAATTCAACTCAACCATACAATCAGGAGGAACGCTGGGAACGATCGTGATTTAATCGATTCCAATAATTAAAATTCGCGCGACGCGGGTTTTTACGTACGGAAGAATACGAAAAACAGACGAAAATATCTGTCGTAAATTCAAAAAGCAAGATTCCGACGAGTCATTACTATCGAGGAAAGGGATCCCTTCCACCCTATGAATTTCGATGAGAGAAATGTTATCAAAATAATCAAAACACCGCTTTAAAAGAATCTAAAGCAAATTTAAAGTAGTCCTATTATTACAGTTTAAAAAAGAACGGTCAAAGGGTTTAACGGTGGGAATCAAACATGAACGGGCTTAAAAAACAATGTGGAGCAACGTCATGATGACTATTCGAAATGACTTTGCAGGTCGTCGCTCAAAATGTGACGAGATTAGAGTCATTTAAGTGCCCTCAACTCGCGATCCGAATACAAAAGCCGCACGTGAAGGGGAATGTAATTACCTCTAATTCTGATTCGCTTTTGGAGGCGGGACCCCGGGCGGACGTTGCTTTCCCTTTCCTTCGGAAATAGTGGAGTAGATGATGAGACCCCCTCCCCCCGCAGTAAACGAATAGTGGCGTTGTAGCGCGTCCTTTCTTACCGTGCGGACTGGTTTAAAAAAGTCGGAGTAACCTCGCAGATAACAACAACACGACATTATACACAAGAACGAAATCTAATTGCGGCTCTAATTAGAGTCATTAAGTGGAGGAGCTTAAGCAAACTAAGCGGCTCTTCCGGAAAATCCTAATTCGCTGCCCGCCCTGGAACGACGGGAGGAACGGCGGATCCAGTCCACCTCTAACCAGATTAGTCTCCTCTCCAACAACTCGATCACATTCACCGAGTAATCAGCCGAAAGTCGAGACTCCGAGGAAACCACGGAGAAGATCCCCGAGGTTCTGGTCTCCAGACGACGGAAGCGCCCCACAAATCATGCAAATTCCCCGCATTCCACGCTCGTTTGGTAATCACCGCGTCATGACATCAGAAGGCGATATCCGTCTATTTTTATACAAGGAAATGATATCCCGTGGCGAGGAGTCAGATCACCATGAAAAAAGAACTTACAGTAGGCTTTGGAGGAAGAGGTGGAGGGACCTTTGGACTCGGGGACTCCGAATTCTTCTCCATGGATGTAGTTCTTGGGATGGGGACTGGGGGAATCTCTAGATTATTCTTGTCCAGAGATCGAGGAGGAGGCGTGGGAACGGCGGGGATCTCCTTCTCTGGCTCTGATTTGTCCAGAACATCTAAAATACGAATTGCGAATCCTCCAAAACGTTTTTTCTCTTCAATTCAGGCCATGCCTTTACCTTCTTTTTTGATCTTGCTGATGTCCAATTCTTTGTCATCATCAGACGAATAGACGGACTTCCTCATCATGAACTTGTCCACATTATTATCCTTCATAGCCGAAGCATAGAATTTAATCGCTCTAACGGCAGCATCTGGGTTCTGTTTTTGTTCGGCCTCACTAAATTGGGAACTCTGAATATGTAAATTAAACTACCTTAAATCTCGTCGTAGAATCTCCATCCATGTTTGTGGAAGTCCTGTGAATGTGTGTCCATCGTATCCAACATGGACATTGTGCATGGCATCATAAGGAGCCCCGATTTCGGAGATGGATTCGGGCTCCAGACTGGAATGGGATGAGTTGAAGATCTTGCCCAGGAGGGAGCGGATCCGAACTCGGGATTTCTCCCTTGTAGTCGACATACCCGTCTGCAAATAGAAAATTTAAATATCAAAATATAAATTTGAAGAATTGCAAGTAGTATTTGTAAAAGTATTAAAGAATTCAAACGAGTGTGTGAGGTAAGAAGACCTCCATTCAAAAATTTGCTTTAAAATAACCAGACAACAGTTGGAAACGTATTCGAATTATATTTGTCAAGCTATCGGCTTTTACTTTCAGAGGACATAAAAAGGGCCTAATTTTGCAGATTACTCATCACAACATGGCTCAGAAATTCGAAATTGAAGACAAATTCCAAAACGGCAGAAGATGAATAATATTATTATAACTGGGAATACTTTTTAAGCGCGATAACAATAGAACCCTTCTTCGGAATCGGGTGCGATGGGCAGTGGGAAGTATGAATCATCTCTTAAGTGCAAGGAAACGGCAGAAAAGAGAGGGAAGGGCGATTCGCGGGCCAAAAGAAATTGGCCACAATCCTCGTTCGGCCAAGGGGTCATGCCTGGGGTGATGTCCCTCTGATATTCATCTCGATACGCGCCATAAACAGATCGTTGGATGAGATGGTGGAGATGCGGGGGAACACTTGACCCTCCACAGAAAGCGCTGCAAGAGCGTTAAGCATTTCTCAAGTCAAACATTCTCTCCCGGTTGCGTAATAAGATTGTAATAAACAAAGCCGTCGTTCAAATCTCGGCTGATGACTAATGCGGATTCTGTTTTCTGGTATAATAATCATAATGCATTTCTGCTGATCGTTTTCAGAGATCGGTTGCCCATGCGTGTGACATAATTAACCCTATTTCTGCTTTATTTTACTTTTCAAATTCAATTTCTTCTAACCAGCATGTACATTTTATTTTGTACGAAATCGATTTAAAAAACTTTTGGCGCCTTCTGAAAACATTCGACGAAATGCCACAAAATTTTATTGGAAATAATTTTTAAATTTAAAAAAGCAACGTTTCTCTTTTCCATCAATGCATTTTTCTCATTGCCAAATAGGTTTCGGAAAATTTGGGAATTTTCACCTCATGGCACTGCGAGTCGGGTTAATTAAGTTTTTCTTGCGTGGGTGGCCAAGTCTTCTCCACAAAGTTATTTTTTCTCCGGGAAAATAGCCATCCAAATTCTTTAGATGGCTAGCCAAAAATCTGGGTCGGTAGGCAAAGTGTCAGGAAAAATTTGGTTGTTGCTTCAACTTACTGGCTAGCTGATCACACAATTTTGCAGCATTATCTATACATATTGGGCCAATACCGGAATTTATAAAGTATTTGTTTCCCAAGTTTAAACACTACGGGGTCGCTTTATCCCATCCTTCTGGGTCGCAATTGATGGAATTCAAAATTTTTGACTTTGGAGGAACTTGAGTACACCCCGGGCCCGGGTATATACCCCGTCCGAATCCTATTCTCAAACCGTTTTGTCGGCTGCGTGGAAATTGGGCGTACTGAAATCGGGTTCTTTTTTCAATGCCAAAACTTATCAAAAAAGGCGCGCGAACCTTTAACAAATGAGCCCAATTTCACTTCTCCCAATTTCCATACAGCCGTTTTGCCAACTTTTGACACAATTTTACCTTTGAGCAGACGCTCTCCCGACCTCGTTTTACATAACCTTTTTCATTATTAAAATCATATACTCATTAACACATTCCAATTATTCTGATAACGGGAAATATTTATAAAAAAGAGAAGATCGAGGAACAAAAGGGCGGGAAATGAAAGAAAACATTAGAAATCACAACGAGACATAATTATTTCCTTTAATTAGTCCGGACTCTCAGCGCGACTTGTTTTGTGGACACATTCACCGGAGATGGCTGACCTGGAGCGGACGGGCTGAGATGGCTGAGAGAAGCTGGGGGAGGGAGAGGGGAAAGAAAGGATAGACACAACTCTATATATAGAAATGTAAACTATCATGATAACAACTCTAGTAACTACGGCTACAACAACGCCGACACATGGCTCTGGACTGGACGGTTCTCCTCGTATCTCGGTCTGCCTTTCGTGACTTCTAAATACTGCACTATTTGTCCGTGTTGGTGACTATTGCTAGTACAGAAAGACGTGTCTAAACTGGGCCAAGTGTTTCTCTCCGCTTCCATGACAACCAATAAAATATACATGTGGACTTAATGGTACACAAAATGTAATTTAGGGAAGGGAGGGAAGAGAGCATGACTTTCGTGAGGGCCATAAAAGTCTCTGTTTGGGGCAAAAAAACACGGAAGAGAGTTGCCCAAAACTTAATTTATTGGAATTTTCTGACAAAAAAGAGGACATGTTTCACTTCTAAACCATCATAGCCCACACAATTTTGAGAGATCCCGGCTAGTCCAGACCCTTGAAGCCAGTCTTTTGGCCGTCCTAAACACAAAGTGAAGTTGCTCGGCCGAAACCGACCCAGAACTTAAAGAAAAGCGGCGAACTGTTAATTATAATATAATAATTAGAGTAGAGACGGGGTGCTACGGTTTGGGACTCCGGTTTGTGTCGGCATTGGTGTTGTTGACCTGGTTGGTGTGATTGGAAGCGGAGGGATGACGTGAGGGGCCGGGGGATGCGGACGGACTTTGGGAATGGGGGGTGCTCCCTTTGGGCGGGGGCATTCGTTCGTTGATCCTGTCCAACATCTTGGCTTCGTCGAAAGATTCGATCTTGTGGCCCGGTTCTACACCTTGCAAGGCTGCAAAAGCGAATAGTTTTATAAAAGGCATTTTATCTTCAGGGCAAGCCCATCAACTATCTTATACTCGACCTAGATTCACTTACACTCCTGAAGAGCTGGTTTGCCGCCTGATAAAACGCCCTGTGGCAATTTTCCTGCGGGATTGAGCCCTTTGAGTTGGACAACGGCTTCGCTTTCGTGTCTTAAATGGGGAATAATAAGAGACGTCGGTCTCATTTTATTTAGTTCAAAAAAGGGTTTTCAAACGGCAAACCAAGTTAATGTTACAGTACTCTTCAGGCGCAACTATTATTTTTTCTGTCATAAAAACATACAGTAACCCCAATAACTTACCATCTTGAATGCCTCGCCGTCCTTCAGCCAACGTGCCCAGAGGCAGTGTTCCAGTGGGCGTGAGACCCTTAAGTTGTAATACAGATTCGCTTTCTTCCCTGAAACTCTCGAAGATCACACAGTTAGACCCAGAAACACGTCAGTGATTAATATCCAGCTAAAACCCCGGTCCCCGACCCACCTGAGAACTGAGAACGTCCGGGCCATCTTGCCAATGGCGCGGATCTTGTGTCGGATGACCTCTTTGCGAGCCGACGGAATACCTCCTGGAATCAAATACAAATAATCGACCGGGAATCGAGGGCCAAAAAAGGACACACAGTGATGATAAGAGATCTGCTCAAATGTGTGTGAAACCAAAGAGAATTCCGAAAATTAAGGCGAAAGTCGAAGAAGGGAACGGAATGGAAGGTTCGGCAGGCAAAGACGGACTCGGCTAGCCTCTGCTCTCCCCGAAAAAACCGTCTTTGCCTGCGGCACATCGAAGCGACAACACAACGACATATACAGAAATGAAAAATAAGGAACGGCACGGCACAGCCAGTGTTAAAATCAGGCCAAACGAATCGGATGAACAAAAGAAATGACTGGTTACGGTGGTCGGGCCAGTCAACTTACCTTCGGATCCTGAGATGGACATGAAAAAGATGGTATTATTAAAAAGGAAATAAAATATTACCCCCGACGGTCAACTACAGTCCTGTCCCCATCCCCTCTTCTAATCGACCAATGCATGGCCCTAAGGGCAGACTGTTACGCAATACAAGATCGACTTTATTATCTCCTCTTCCAGGGTCCAGATTGGTCCAAAGTATTTAAAATAAAAGTTCAAGGCACTTCAAACTGATCCAGACCTCCGGCTAATCATCAAAAGACACGCCCTCTCAGCTCAGCTAGTCTCCAAACCATGCAAAGCAGTCTAAATAAATGGACCGGCACAGGCAGAAAGTAGCGGTTGGAACCCACAATTACAGTACGATACAGCAGACCTCGCATGGTTAAAACAAAACCTACCAAGACCGTCAACTAAGATTTGGATCGGCGTTTGGCCAGCCGCTGTCCGTTCCGGCCGTCTAAGCAACAGCTCACTTAGGACTCAGCCGTTCAACAAGGCTGCAGCTAGCCAAAACCGGAGTCTCTCTTAATTTACTGGACATACAACCGGCTAGCCACTCAACTAAATCAGTTTCAACTTAACCTTAGACTACGATATGCACACGCAATGTCATGATGACATGTTACTACTACATATTTAGTGATAAGAACACAAAAATAGTGGTCACGACACGACACTCACCCACATACGGCTACATCGACGATTACAGTACTCCCTTCCGCTCCTCCCTGCCTTGGCACTACTAGACGCAAAAGATCTGGTGCCAGAAATGATAAAATATCTAAGAAAGGGAATGTCAGAGTACCTGAACCATAGAAAATATAGAGGAAGAGAGGCACGGACATCCGAAATATGGGAGACTACCGATGCCTCGCGCCCGGCCACCTGTCCACGCACTTTCTGTAATGCTGTTCGAGCTAGAACCAGAGCGTGCACAGGCGACTCGAACATAAATAGTGATCGATTGAGGGGATGGGAACTTTCTTTTGGCGCTGTGTGCGGAAACAGAACTCAAAAATGGTACAGAAAGTGCTGGGAATACCGTATACCCGAGCCAGGACTACTACAGGAATAGATGTATGAATCGACTAAACACCGTCGCCCCACCTACCTTCGAACGTATCATCGGCCTCGGCCATCAACTCGTCGTCCGAGCAAATGTTCAGGATATGGACTAGCATTTCGGTCACTGAAGCCACGTTTTTTATATTAAAATCAGATTTAAAATAATCACAAACCTTTCTCGCCGACAAATGGCAGCGACCAGGTGAACACATCCATGAAGTTGGGCAGCCAGTAAGGGTGAGGTGAGCAATTGAACTGCCTAATATTCATGACGTTGTTTTCGTATTTGAGAATAGCTGCTTTATTATTATATACATCCAAGTAATTTGGCGCGCTGAATATGGTGATCAGGGACGGAAATCCAGTTGTCTGCGACTTTTTGTACATCCTGTAGCCAGCATCCTGCGCCTCGTGGGCACGGATGATAGACAGCAGATTGTTATGTTGTAAGAAATCACAACAAGCGCCATAACTAAAAGAAGGTCAGAGATGCCCGCAGGGGTTACCTGTAAAAGTAGGAGCAGCCTCTGACTGAATTGTGGGAGAATTGCTCGGTATGTCGGTCAGAGCCGAAGTCCTCCAAGGGATCCGACCACAGAAGGTCACACATCGGACCATAGGCTGGGGGTTCTTTGAAGCGGTCCAACTAAACCGAAATGATAAGAAAAAGAAGACCAACTCGCCTTCTTGATGTCCTCCAGAGTGTGGATCTCGGGTGAAAGACCTCCATGAACACACAGGAACTGCTGATTCATGAGAGCGGCCAAGGGGAGGGCGTCGAACGAGTCCATACAAGCATCGTATACCCGCTCCGAATATTTGATTTTACCTAAATACGATCAGAAAAATGGGAACGCACTTACACTCCTGTTTGAAAGTGAAGTATTCAGTCAGATGGCGACATTCGTGATTGCCACGCAACAAAAACAAAGTATTAGGGTAACAAATCTTGAGGGCCCATAGATAAAGGACGCACTCTATACTGAAGTAACCACGGTCCACATAATCACCGAGAAATAGATATTTCGTATTGGCAGGGGAACCTCCGACTTCGAACAGCTTCATCAGATCGTAGAACTAGAATCAAATAGCGATGACAGAAGTTACAGCGATGATACATAAGTAATATTTGTAACGTCATCTTCTCTTGTCCTTACCTGTCCGTGAATATCACCACACACGGTAACCGGGGCTTCTATATCGAGCATCGTCTTCTCTTGTCGGAAGAGTGCCGTGCATTCATTGATGATTCGAAGGGCAGCTTCTTCATCGATCCGTCCCTCCTTGATGAAATGTTCTTTGAGGACCTCACAGCGAGGTTTACCCGTTCTTCTCTCATATACATCATCCGGCTTCAGACGTTCGCTGATGGGGAATTGGACACCTGGAATGTGTTTTCGATGCATTACTGCGTATACATCGCATCTTTCCCGTGCGGGTGCGAGGTGTAACTAATGTACTTTTGTTTGGGGGATAACGACATATTTGATGACTTAAAAGGCACACATGCGTGGTTTATTTGGGTTATTATTGCGTCATAAGGTAACTATTAGGTAACAGAAAAATATAGTTTTTGGTGCGGCCACAGGGACAGGGAATTACCCGCCAAACTCACTTTTGATGACTCGGTCGGTGGTGCTCCTCGAGGGCGTCGAGTTGGACGGTCGAGCACTGGTCGAGTTCGGGGTGCCGGACCCATCGACGTTTCCATTCGAAGAAGATGCCATGGATTTGGAGATGGCTAGCAAGAGGGACCAATGGGACTGGACTGATTCTTGTCTTCTTTTGTGGACTAGGAAGAGTTTTCTAAGGGATTCTCGTGATCAACGGACTGCTTCCATGAGGGGGAGGGGAGAGGAGAGAGATCGACCGGTCGGTGATTGATTCAAATACCCGCAACTGTTAAGTTAAGTCGTGTCCCGGATGTTTATCTCCAGCCTGGACTTCTGAAAGAAACATGTGTAAGAAAACAAAAAGGAGAATGTCCAGAAACTGAGTCAGCCGACTGACTCATGATCCGTAAAACCGAATAAATTAAAGCCTTATTGAGTCAGAAGTCACGCGAACAAAGGAAGAGGTAGCAGATCCCTCCAAAAAAGTTATTTATTTTTGCGGGAACACTTCTTAAAACAGTTAAACACGCACCCCGGGAGAAAAAAACGAAAAGGGGCGAGAAACAGTTCGGGTGCCTGGAGACTCTCGATCTCGTCGCTCCCCCACCCAATTCTCTTCAATCAGTGCCTTCCCTAATTAACCCACCATCCCGCAATCGTCATTAAAATAACAAAAATGAATGATATGCATCTCCGACGTCGCATAAACGCATTACCTTGTCTCAGATTTAAATTAATCACATCACAAAAGAAAAATTATTTCATGATTTAGCGAATTGGCAGTGAAGGCGTCCTAAATGTCACTTTTTATGAAAAAAAACAATGTGTTGCAATACAAAGCAACAAGATTCCGTGAAAAAGAACAGACAATCGATAAAAAATATTCATTTCAGCCTTTAATCATGCGATGTACATAAAGGAAAGTGGAATAAAAAGAGTATTCGAATAATAAAAGTGGTCGAAAGGGGTCACCGGAAAAATGAATCAAGGAGATTCCGAGCCTTGATTTGTGGCAAAAATACGAGCAACATCACCTTAACAGCATCTGCCCTGAGGCGAGGATAATGTGGATGCTTAAGAGTCTTAGCGGTCCCCATAAACCAAACGACTTAAACATATACCATTTGTTTCAACAGTAATTTCTCGGTTATTTTGTTCCGAGAGCACCTATTTTTCCCGGGTGTCTCCTCTCGTTTCGCCCCCTCCCTCAAGTGTTTGGCCACGAGGTTAGGACCCGGCCAGGGGGGGGGGCGCAACCAGATGGGAAACCAGGTATCGGATTGCGCGACGGATCTTTTTCGGCCGCCCAAACCAACACAGAAAGTGGCACACGTGAGGTGCCAGGTTAACACAACAAAAGCGCCGCAGACGAGGAAACAGAAAGCCATTCACAAATGCTAATGCGGTGTGAACGACGTGCCGCGCCGGCCCCACAAAAAAGAGGAGAGTGCCCAAACTTTCCTCGTCTTGTCGCCCTCCTTCGCACCCCTCATCGACATCTACATGCATCGCCGTACATGTACACGCCATCATAAAGTAAGCGAGAGAGCACCTGGCCTCTTAATAAGGCCGCTGAGTGTAATACGGGCCTTGTCCCCCTCTCTCTAGCTGCCTGCCACACTTGTAGTTGTTTGTTCGTCTACAATTTGCTTCAAAGTCTTCTCAATTACTCTCGGGACTCGAATGGACACGCAATCATGGGAGATGGATATGATACGGTAACCTGAAGAAGGGGATCCTAAATCTGCTGGACTACCCGTCTTTCTTTGACCGTCATGACAAAAAAAAGTAATTCCAAAAGGTTCAAAACAGGACGAAATTTGGAACTGAATATGTATGACAGCTACAATAAACGCCTCGTGTTGTTATGCCCCAAACAATATAAACCATCAATTATGAAAAAAGAAGAAAAAGGTTGGGCGCGCCATTCCAACAGCCCGCTTAGAATTGGTGACTTAAGCTCGGTTATTCTGGCAAGAGGAAGTAGGAATCGTCTTCAGGTGACAACAAAGATTATCTCCGAATATTGGCCGACT
The DNA here is from genome assembly GCA_904066235.2 of Bursaphelenchus xylophilus. Taxonomy (NCBI): domain Eukaryota; kingdom Metazoa; phylum Nematoda; class Chromadorea; order Rhabditida; family Aphelenchoididae; genus Bursaphelenchus; species Bursaphelenchus xylophilus. Next base: position 5,716,119 of record CAJFCV020000004.1, read on the forward strand.
AACATGAAGAGGACTCGTAATAAAGCGCATCATTAAGGGCAAGGTGAAAACCCGACCGTTCGCGAAGTCGAAATAACGAAAAGTCCGCGGAATTAGTCCTCATCATCATGGAAAAGGTGTCGGGGGAATTGGGACGCGAGGAGATAAACGGGCCTTTGCCTTATCCGTTTTCTCATGCGACCGATAGCCACCCGGTCACAGTCTAATGTCCCGGAGAATGGGTGACGAGCGAGAAAAGAAAAAGAAAAGAAGGGGCAAACGACGGACTGGCTTGCCGGCAGAGAACCTTTTTCTGGAATTCCGGCATTATTCCCTGCTTTTTCTGGCCGTCAGCGCTCTTCTCTTCTTCTCTCTCCCCTGCCCAATAGGTCCAGTTTGGCCGCCAAAGTCCTCTAATTCTGCAAACCCGAGACGGGCCGAGCCAAAACTTCAAAACTAAGTGTTCATCAACACAACAACAATATATTTACATCAACGTCCAAGGTTTCGGATAAAATGCAAAAAATGTGGGATATTTGAGGGAAAACAAAGCACAAGTCAAGTGCCAGAGGGTCAGAAGGGAACAGAAATCCGCTCTCATTCCCTCGAGATGGACAAGCTTTGTTTGAATTAAAACGCCCTGCAAGCCATGCAAATAATAAATTATGAAGAAGATCCTTTGGCCATTAATTATCCGTAATGGAAATATTTTCATCAGATTGCCGGGATTGTGCCCATTACGAGGGCGAAGGAAACAAAGACCCTGATGTAAGATTAACCTCCACAGAAGCGGTTTACAGAGGGTGGTGGGGCAGTACGAAAACTTTATACTCGGGGGTATCTCGGCGGGTGCTGTAAGCCGCTTCCAGCCCTAAACCCTCAAATGAAATTGTCAGCATCACACCATCTCCGCGACATTACATTTAGATAAATAAAAGTACAACCGAATTTCATCAAGATCATCAGTCTGCCCTTTCGTGAACAACAACAGTAATTACATTGTCCAAAAAATATGTCATCATGACCAAAATTATGTCGTTCGAAAAAGACGAAATCCAAAGTAGCGTTTCAGACGAACCCTTTTAAAATTTAAAAACACACGACCCATCAAAATATTACACTTTTAAGATAAGACAATCCAAAAATGCGTACTCGCGCCACAGGGATTACTTACTCGGGACTCGTTTACAATTGCGTAATCAATAAGCAGTATACTTCGAATGAAGGCAGTAATTCCGATTGGGAAGTGATTAGCACAAACCCCGGTAATAAAATTATATTCCGACCAAAACCCGAGTGCACCTCAGTGCCTTCCGATAAAAAAGAAACCCCAAAATGGGTGGAAACATGCGAAGATATCATACTGTTAAAGGATGTAACGTAATACAAAGAAACTCGAGTTCTTCGATCGCTGTTTTCTATTTCGAATTCATAAACATTGGTAGGGAAACACACACTGCTACTGGTAGGTCAGCTAAGGATCAAAACAAAGCCGTCCCAGAAACAGATTTGGAGCCGGCCCCAACAAGGCCAGAGCCCGTTTCCATGGTATACGTCCCCGTTGTTGCACATTCCCTTTCGGATGGAAAAAGGGAAGAGTCGAAACCGGCGAGCCGAGAGAGTGGAGAGGCAGAGACATTGCTATCAGTTTACGGAGTGGGGTGGGGGTGTAGTGGGGGGACGTCTCCCCTTCGGCGACCGGCCCTCTCTCTCTTATCGCCAGATTTCCCTCCGTCCGCGCCCCCTGACTACACGTGCTCCCGCAGTACGAAGATGCCGCGGTGGGGGAGGATGAGAAATTAATGCCCGTTCTGGAGATCGCCTTCTCAAAAATTTATTAACCCTTAGGCGGTGCCGTCGATAAATGCAAAAAAAAGATGGTTCAGCGAATGAGGAAAGGACCTCGGGTTATACAAAAGGTTAATGCTTTTGGTTTAAGACTCTCAAAGATCGAAACTTTTGAATGAAGCTAACTAAGAGGCGATGCAGCATACCCATGGGAGGGGGATACCTAACTATTCTGGCCTTGCCATCATCAAAAGATATCACAAGGGTAGAGTTACCAAAAAAGTGATCCCTGGTTTGTTGTTTTGCATCATAAAATGTACCTAATGTTGATTCGAAGTAATTACCCCTTGAAGACACATTACTGGAACCAGCTGTTGGCGACTCAACCCCATACATCCACGACTTTTGATAAAAATATTGGAAACAGTGAAACAGAACGAGGAAAAAGTAACGCAAAAACATAAAGTAAATTATTCCAGGACGAACAGAGAGAGTTCTGAGGAGAGACGGAAGAGAAAGAGTACCTCTCGTTCCGTTCTATGCGCACCCTTTTTGGCCCCAGATCCGGAATGCCCTGCGGGCACGCGACCCGAGAGAGTGAGGGCGGCAGTCTGTTTTTTACCCTCGCCCGGCCGTCGACTGTGTTTTTGCATTGGCCTGGATGGCTGGAAATCCTCGGAGGGGGGTTGCCACACTCCCCCCCCTTTCACCATTCCTCTACTAATTCTTCGCCTTTAAAATTAGGCCCGTAAAGCCATCGCCTCCAAGCGATGGTTAATATTGCGCGGGAAATTACTGGAGGGCCGGCCAATTAAGATAACCATAAAATTAATCTAAATGAGATTCGCCTGCTAAAGTTTTACGACAAAACTCAAAAAATAGAGTTAGAATCTAGGCACCTGTGGCCAGATAAGTCTTAATAAACCATAATCCACAACCCAAGGCTCCGCTTTAAATTTATTATACTTAATGCCTTCCCTTTCTACGGTATAGACTCGACACGAAAGCGCAAAGTAATGGAAACTCAGTTAGTAGGAGTCTAAAAAATAACTAGACTTTCAGGCCATTAATTACGGAGAGCGGTGATATAATATCCCATCATTATGAAGAGACAAGATAATCAAAGCAAAAGTCATATACAGACTTATTGAGGACATCTCTTTCCCACCCTCAACCATCACCCGAAGTTGTGTGCTTGGACAAGACTTCCAGATTCAAAGTTAATTCAAAAAGAAATTGATCAGAAGCCAGAGGCAGTTAGAGTAAGTGGAGGGTGTAACAGGTGCTTTAGATCTGGCGGCGGCAGAGCCAAACAAGAAGGGTGGGTTAAGACGGACAAGTGTTTGGCCAGCCCAATCCCCCTCTCCCCGTTAACCAACCTCACTCTCGGCTCGAGGCCCGGTGACGTAACTAATCCCGGGAAACCCGACTATGACTCCAAATCTGACCATTTGCCCGTAGGCAGGCGGGCACCGTCCATTAATCACGATACCCAAGCCATAAGACATCACCACTTTATTAAGGATTACGGCACATAACCATGAATCAAGATTATATTTATGAGAATATTTTTTCAAAGTCAGAAAATCAACAATAATGTCAACAATGAAATCAACAACAGGTAATGAACAAACTTGTTTTAATCATCTTCTTCATCACTAACTTCCTCAATTCCTTCTTCGGAAGAGGGAATGTCGTCAGATTCTTCCCCTTCATCAGCCATAGTATCGATAAGTCCATTTCCTTGACCTCCTTCATCTTCTTCCTCGTCTTCATCTTCAATTTCAAGTTCATCGTCCTCAAGATCTTCGACCTCCAAATCCTCGGCTAATTCCTCGTCCTCGGCTTCATTTCCAGAGTCCTCTTCATCTCCGGAACTCTCGATTAAAGCTTTTTTCTGGGACGCGGCTTTCTCCTTTACTATTTCTTTCTTGTCGACACCATTAGATTTAGGTTCATCAGACTTCAAATCTGGAAATGATTAAGTAATTTTGACAAAAAAAGTATTACCTCTGTGAAAGGCCACGAGCACTGGCTTGCCATAAATCTTAATGTTCTTCATAGATGAAATAGCCTTGACGGCCTCAGGGTGAGAGTTGAAAGACAATACAGCCCAGTCTCCATTCAATTTGACGTTACAGGCATCTGGGAAGAGAACCTTGAGATCATTTTGTGAACATCCACTTGGCAAATGGGAGAGTTTTAACTTCAAAGGGTCAGCGTTCTTAACGGCTAAAAACAAAATATATTTAATTGATACATCTATTTACGGTAAGGAGATCCTACCCCCAAACATCGTAGAAATTACCGCTGGCTCTCAGTTAGCTTATAAAAAGCGTAATCTCCTTGTGGCCAAATCAAAAAAAAAGTTGGCCAGATCGAAAAAATTGTGGTGAAGCAGGAAAATTTTAGCAAAGTTATTTGATTCTTGAGGTGATACTGTGTATTGGCATACAGTTACCACTGTGTATCTTGTACTTTTCTACAGCCTTCAGGGATCTCAAGTCAAAAAGTTAGAATAAAATGTTTCCCATCACTAGGTCTCTCAAATGCGACGAAACCACACAGGAATTCCAATTTTAGTGGGAGAAGCAAAAGATCCGTCGATAACGTGACGATTCGTAAATCTGAATTTAAATCTAATCATATGTAGCTATGTCGTTTGGGGGTCGGATCAAGAATTCCTATTCACTCACGTTCTTCTAATAAACCCGGAACATCTTGTGCCTGGGTCAATTTAAATCTTTTGTCGTCTTTCAGGTATTTAAGTGCGACATTCCTCGAATTCGCAGAGTCAAACAGGATCAGGGTTCCAGTGGAAACAGTCCACACATCAACAACAAATGGATGCGCCTTCTTGAACACTTGAACGTTGTTCAGTTTCCTATCCGTTGGAGTAAAAAGACTAGACGAAAGAATTTCTTGTCGGCGTGATCTTTCATGGCTGACGGCATCTAGCGAAAACTTGGCCTACAATATTCTACTATACCATTTTCCAAAAAAGTTTATAAAAATAATAAAAATTTCTTACCTTTTCTGGTTTCCCGGGCTTTGGTGCGGCCTTTGGAGCAGGTGTAACTTCAACTTCCTCCTCCTCTTCTTCGGATTCTTCTTCATCTTCAATTTCCACCTCTTCGTCTTCAGCTTCCTCGTCCTCCTCTTCCTCCTCATCGTCACGCGGTTTCTTTCCATTCACTTTCAGGTCACCCAGTTCAATATCATCGGAATCTTCCGCGGTTTCTTCTTCATCATCGTCCTCATCGTCTTCTCCAGAATCGCTTTCGACAATTTTTCTTGGTTGGAACTTTCCCTTTTGTTGCTTAAACGGATGAGGAGTTGCAGGAGTCTTTGTCTAAAAATATATCAACCGCAGCAGACAGACTTACCCCAACAGGAGATTTCTTATCGCTAAAGACCTTTACATTCTTCTTCTCACTTTGGAGTCCATCCTTCTTCAAAATGCTTGGAGTTTTCTTTTTGAAATCTTCTTTGTCATCCGAGCTGAAGAAAGACGTATCTTTGTTGCTTTTCTTGAAGTCAGGTCTTTCACCATCGTCATCCTCGCTGAACTTTCTTTTTCTGTTTTGCGGAGTGCCATCTAAAAATTAACTTAAGCCAGTACTTAAAGACATGTAGGGAGGAAAATGGTCTGTCGCCTTACTTTGACTGAATGAATCATTTCGGTTAAAGTTTCCGCCTCTTCCTCCACGGAAGTTACCTCCTCGGCCACCTCGGAAACCTCCGCCGCGCCCACCGAAGGACCTGTTCCCACTATCGCCCCCTCCGAAGGATCGGTTCACGCCATCGCCACCACTAAAGGATCTGTTGGGTCTATCTCCTCCGAAAGACCTGTTCGGTCCTCCCCTTCCAAATGAACGGTTACCACCATCTCGATTGAAACTGTTTCCCCTGAAGCCTCCTCCTCCTCGGTTTCCACCTCTGAATCCACCTCCACGACCTCTAAATCCGGGACTACTGCCGCGATTTCCTCCTCTGAATCCACCACCTCCGCGTCCACGTCCAGGACTGTTCCATCCACCTTTAGCATTACCTAAATCGATAACTAAAACAAAAAATCAGTATTACCTCCACCACCTTCATATCCCATATTGACTGGTATTTATCAACAACAAGACGGAGATTAAAACAAAAATAACCATACAGTTGTCCGCGTTTTGACGACTTTTTCGCCCTCAAAAAGCATTGGCTTTAATTGTTTTCGCTTCAAGACCGGAGCTAAAAGTTGCCAGATTCAACGCAAACTAAACATCATGATATCAGCCTTACATAGGGGTAACCCTGTCCCCGGCAGGCCCGATCTGGCCAGGCCTAACAAATTTTGGACACGGCCCGGACCTGAAGTGGCTCAGAAACGCCACAAACTTGTTTTTCGTGATGGTAAAAACCATAATTAGCAGAAAAAACGACGTGCAACGGCTTGGCATTGTTATATCGACGGGCCGGGTCTGAAAAACCCCCAGGCCCAACACAAGTTTGCATAAAATGGACTCCGTGATTGACAATCATGAATAAATAGTACAAGTTTATTGAAAGAAATTAAATTAATGTTTGAATTCTTACTGTTGGACAAAGGTGCGACCACTGGAAGAGAAAAATTGAATACAATGTTTATTTGACTCACCTGATCGTTTTCCTTTCTGTCTTTATCTCAGGCCTAGCACGATTCAAGACCTTTAGGAAATCGGATGTCTTCTTGCGCATCCGTGAATGGAGATAGGCCTAAGATTCTACCTTAATTTATTTTTGACCTACCTTTGAACATTTAATGTGATAATGAAGATAATCCCGGAATGAATGGATCAGATTGATGGTATTCTCCCGCGCCACGCCTTTGGTATGTCTTGGGAATAACACTAAACAAGAGTCAATACGTACGTAATACCAACACTTGATGTGACTTACCAAAGGTAATATATCCAACATTTTCCCCGGTCTTTGCTCCCGGAAATCCTCTTAATTCAAGAGGAGGCTCCCCCACCGAGTACAAGACCTGAGGCGCTGTCTGGCTCGCTTTTCGCCCTTCTCGGAATTCCTAAACAAAAATGGAGAACACATGAAATCTCTTACTTGTAGAAATAACTTCCCAATTACGACATCGTCAGGATCTTTGAATAATGTACTGAAGATTACAGTAACCCGATCAGCCTTTGCTTCAATAAACATGGTTTCATCCTCTCTGTAATTGATAACCGCCCTCTCTTGACCTTCCTGACCTTGTTCTTGGAAAAGGAAATACTTTTCGAATACTGAGGCAAAACAATTTCTCTTGAGTCTGGTTGCTTTATCAATAAGTTCGTTGGAGTTAGCCGGTAAAGATGCCAAGTCAAAGAGCAACGACGCATCATACCCATCCTCTGGGGTGGCTTGGAGATATGACCCGTACACACGTTTCAAATACTAAAGAAAAATTGCGAAAAAAAATAATTCTTGCCTCATCTGCCCCGTGAGCTCGTAATTGTTTGTAGAACTTGAGAGAAATGCTGATCTAAAACACAAAGGTATACTTCGAAAGGCTACTTTACCAACAACTTGTTCTTTTCCTTGTTCGGGTTCGAAATGTTGTATAGGACTCCATCGAAATCGGCAAATTGGATGCTTACACTCTCAATCTTATGTCTAAAAAGAGTATACACCAGTCTGTCCGGAAAATAGTGGTGGACCGTCGCATAACTGCTGGAAAATATTACTTACCCTTCTTTGGCAGAGGCAAATTTATACTCCAGCAACTCTCTGATTATCCGGTTCTCTTCTTCTAGCAGAATCATTGCAGATCCAAAATAACAGCTTGGATTCGGCAAGTCGAAAAAGATTTTATGATTCACGATTTTTTCGCTTGAATCGCAATGCCAAATGCGCCAAAAGTGAACAAGAAAACCGACTTCGAATCATATTTTGGAAAAATAGGTCTTCCGAACTTTATTTTTATATATGTGCATAATACAATTCGACCTTGCAAAAAGGTACGAGACTCACCTTTCCAACAATCACCAACCTCGTCGTGAGCCACTCCATGTGTAATCTTGCCTCTTCGAGCGACAAATAGATATAACCTAGTATCAAGCAATTAAAATGTCAAAATTGGTTCGAAAGGATTGTTTTATTTTAACAACAGAACAAATTGTAAAAACAGTTTAACGAGTAATCAAAAAGGATAGAATCTACTCGTCATCTTCACCTCCAGAGGCGTTTCCACCTCCCTTCTTCAGGTTTCTTCTCTTTACACGGCCAGGTCTGCCGCCAGCGTAGGGCGACTTCTCAGCAAAATCAATGTGTTTCTGAGACTCCAAACGGACCAAGAATGATGGGATGTTAACCAACTGACGACGGACACTAAAAGCAACAAGAGATAATGGTGGGGAAACGCAAAAAATACGACAACAACGCATTAACAAAATAATATCTAGCAGCATTTTCAAACCTCACCGAATATGTCTTTGGCGGATCAAACAACGGGCATGATGGATGGACTTGGCCAGACCAAGCTTCAAAACCTGAGTCTGAAGACGACGTTCCAAGAAATCTTCGACACGAAGACCCAAAACGTAATCGAGCTTCATCTTGTCTTCGGGCAAAACTCCCATAAGGACCAGACGACGGAGCAAGACGTTACCCTCAAAAAGACGCTTTGGATCTTTGTCGTCTAACATAAGCAATTGACGGGCGACCTTTCGTATCTTGGCCAAAGTAAGCTTGACTCTCCAGACCTCACGCTTGTTACGAAGGCCGAATTCACCGATCAATTTCAACTCCTAAACAGAAGATGGATAAACAAACAAGGTAACCCACTTGGTCGAGACGTTCCTTTTCGAATGGACGACGGGGGACATCATAAACCTTGGAATAGTGGGTTAAAAGACGCGGCATTTTGGCCGGTTTACCCTCTGAAAGACGTAATATTAAAGACGGCAACGGTGGAAACCATTAAAAATATCGCCCTGCGCGAAAGAGTTACCAAAAAATCAAAAATACACGAAAAACTTCAACTTTGCTAAAAATTATAAAGGGAGAAAAAATTTAGCAAAATAGAGATGGAATCTTACCGTAAGAAAACCTCTTTGACTTTGTTTGTTTTCGTGGCGGGACAATTTTACTCGCAGATTTCGCTTCTGACGTTTTTAAAATGCGAAACAGGGTCACTAAAGGGGGTTTGTGGTGGTAATGGTCATATTCTCGCTTCTCCGATATTGTTTTTATTAGAAATATTGTTTTTTTGCATATTCCCTCTGTAAAAATATCTATTTACTCCGGTTTTCATCAAAAAATCCGCATAATAACTGGTAATTAAAATGATTACATGCAGTGTAGGCCGTTATGTGCCGAAGCGATACTTTATTTTTGGACTGTATTTCTTTTGCTTGGTTAGTCTGATAATTCTGTACAATATAATTGGCCGAGATGAGAGTAGCGATCAAAGCGAAGTTGCACAACCTTATACCTTATACGGTAGGGTAACAACGAACTCCTCGAAGATGAAAACCTGGTTCTTTTAGATGGACTGGATCCTTTTTTTGAGTATCGGAAGTTGGAAAAGAAAGATTGGCATGATTATGAAGCCATGGAGAAAGATCGAAGCCGAAAAGGGCCTGGCGAACAAGGAAAGCCCTTAGAAACGCCTAAGGACACGGATGAGATGGCCAGGGAAAGGGTAAGGATACGCAACTGTAGGGTTTATAAGTGATATAGGAAAGACTTTACAAGGTGAACGGATATGATGGGTATGCCAGTGACATGATTGCTTTGGATCGGGCTGTCAAGGATATCAGACATCCGGGATGTAAGCGGGTGAATTATGTGGCGAAACTCCCTTCGGTCACTGTCATCTTCCCTTTCCATAATGAGGTAACACCGTCATACGTAATGCCTAAATCATCATCAATATTTTAGCACAAATCAGCATTATTACGGAGTGTTTATTCAATATTAAATAGAAGCCCTAAAGGGGTTCTCCAAGAAATAATCTTGGTGGATGATGCAAGTTCGAAAGAAGAACTAAAGCAACCATTACAAGATTATCTAAATGTGCATGATCTAAGTGGAATTGTGAAGATTGTTAGAACAAAGTAAGAGACGTATTGCACATCTCATTTGTCTTTCAGGAAACGGGAAGGCCTTATCAGAGCACGACAGATCGGAGCAACAGCAGCAACAAAAGAGGTTCTGGTGTTCTTGGATGCTCATTCAGAGGCTAATTACAACTGGTTGCCTCCTCTTGTGGAGCCGATTACATTAGATTACCGAACAATTGTATGTCCCTTTGTGGATATTGTCGATTGTAATACGTATGAATACAAAAGTCAGGATGAGGGGGCCAGAGGTAAGCTTGGTTAAAATGTATATTTAGGGATATTCAATAATAATTTTAGGGTCATTCGATTGGAGTTTCAATTACAAACGCCTACCTTTAACAAAAGAAGATCAGATTAACCCCATTAAACCTTTTAAGAGCCCGGTTATGGCCGGTGGGTACTTTGCGATCAGCGCCAAATGGTTTTGGGAACTGGGAGGGTATGACGAAGGTCTGGATATATGGGGAGGAGAGCAGTACGAGCTCAGTTTTAAGGTTGGTTCTAAAAATGATCCGCCGCATAGGACAGATATTTTGCTAGCCATTTGGATGGCTTTAGGTTAACCCTACATTTGTATAGCTATTTCCCCGTAAACTGCTTTAAAGAAGTTGTGGCAATGCCCCCAAATATGTATAATACTTTTGACTTTCCCCGATTGACTGTTAGGACTTTCCCTACCTAATGGTGTAAATTTTCAGACCTGGCAATGTCACGGAAAGATGGTGGATGCCCCTTGTTCCCGAGTGGGGCACATCTATCGATGTAAATATATTCCATTCCCCAATCCTGGAGTTGGCGACTTTATCTCTCGGAATTACAAAAGAGTGGCCGAGGTCTGGATGGATGAATACAAAGAGTTTCTCTACAAAAGAAGGCCTGAAATGAAGGATGTCAGCCCCGGAAATCTCACCAAACAACTTGCGATCAGAGCGAAATTAAAGTGTAATTCCTTCGATTGGTTTATGAAGAACGTCGCTTTTGATCAGGATCTTTTTTATCCCAATGTGGAACCACCAGACAGTGCGAATGGTATGATTCGTGAAATTGTGTCAAGTTACGTCTTATGTAATTGTATTTTAGGTGAGTTGAAGAATGTAGAAGTCCAGAAATGTGTTGACACGCAGTTCAAAGGGAACGGTGAAACATTTGGTCTTAAACCATGCTTATCAGAGAGTACATTCAACACTGGGGAACAGGTACTTTTATTGATTTAAAATTAATTTTTCTTCCAGGAACTCCGTATGGGTTTCCAATTGGATATCCGAGGAAGGAATGACAAGAATCTTTGTTTCGATGTTTCCCAGTATCAGGAGAGAGCGCCAGTACTTCTTTTCGGATGTCATGGTACCAAGGGGAATCAATTATTCAGATACTTAATAGAGTACAAGCAGATTTTACATCCAGTCTCCAATCTCTGTCTTGATGCTGATCCAAAAACAGATGAGATATTTATGAGTAAATGCCTGAAGGCTAAACGAACACAGAAATGGGAGTGGAAGTACCTCAATAAGACGTTGATGGAGAAACGAAATTCAATTCCGATGTGATTTATAAGTTATGATCGGACATCTGTCATTGTGATATGTCTATAATTGTTGTTTAATTTTAATAAGTTTTTGAAATTGGATTTAAATCCACGCACCTCGATCCGGTATAGGTCTAGTCTACAGTAGTCTTTCTTTGATTTAATTTCTGAGAGTATGTTAATTTGTTCCGTTAAGTAAAGTTGTTGACTCGAGGGTTGAAGTAACCGAGACGCTGTAAGAGACCTGTTCAAAGAGTGAACCGGTTGAATCTGAAAGGAAAAGGAGATTATTCTCGGACACAATAGAGCCGTCGAAAAGGAATCCGGCATTGCACCGTGCAGTCAAAGAAACGGCGCAAAGGATTCGAAACGGAAAGTTTTGCGCCGGTATAAATAATATCCCCTCAAGCGCTGACTTTGTAACTCTCGGAACAGTAATCGAGTCTCCCAAACCGGTGCCGTGCTATAATTACAGGTACGAGTGGAGTGGGAGGTGTGGCATTAAGGCTTAATTGACGTCAACGGCTCCTCAACGTCGAATCTGAAGTCGCCATACTTATTCTGTCGAGTTGGCTCTTCGAAACCCTCCGTGATCTGCTTTGTCTTCTCTCTTTCTATGACTACAGTATCCCTAACCCTATCCCAAACTGCTGTCCAGGTCAGTTGGGGTGTCAACAACAGCCCGATCGGGGTCCTTTGTCCCCAGAAGGCGAAGTCGGATCCCGCGACATTCGAAATGAGGCCACGAAGGATCCAGGAGACAAGTGGCAGGGAACAACGGGCGACAACTTTCCCAGGGATTTGGATCCGCCACAAAAGGGCCATGAATTTCGAACTGTTTTTTGGTTAATTTTATGCAAATGGGCAATTGTTTAGACTGGACTGGTCGAGATGCGGCGGCCGAACAAAGGCCATTTACGATCCCGCTCTCTGCAACATGATGCCGATGGCGACAGAAACGGGGTCGCGCCATCTTGAGGACATAAACGGCGACATAAGGAAACGCGGTCTTCGATGGTATCTCGGAATAATGGGCGGCCGATAAAAGGGCGCAATGTGTCCTCACGTGTCCCCTCTTTTCTCATTAGGTCTGATTTTGCTGATTTCAAATTTCGGACTTCTTTTTTAAATACGGTAGGGTCTTCGACTTACAAGATGAGCAAGTCTTCTTATAAACTTCTCCATCTTATTATCTTTGTCGGAAATTCAAATTTTTTGTCGTATACTCTTTGTCCCTTCCGGCCCCATAAGTCAAAAGACCTGGCCAAGTTCACCGTTCCTACGCGTTCTTCCAGAAATTATGGGCGGCGACAAATTGATCGTCTCCGGTCAAGCCATTATAGCGAATAAAGTGTGTCGATGCGATTTCAAAAATTCTTGCCAGATCGAGTTTGGCGCGCGACTTTTCTAAAACACTTGTTTTCCGAAATTGATGGGAAATGGGATCGGAACCCGGAAGGCGTCGAGGATCGATGGCGCGAGAAACGGGGCCCAACCCGCTAACAAAGACCCATTTGGGGGACGGAGACTCATTTTCGTGGTCAATGTGATCTCATCGCCACTTCCCGTCTTCGGCGCGACAAGAACGACCACTCTCGAGGTTGTTTTGCTCGCCGCCACTAAACTCATCCACCTGCCTTGTTGGGATATTATGTTTTTGTGGGTGAGCTAATAATCGGGCCCGCGTATAACGTCTTCCATCTTTTTGCAAATAGTTTCTGCTACTGTACTTATATTTTCAAGCTTGCTTTCTGCTGATTCCGACGTTCCCAGAACATTTCCACTCCCTGTTTTATTTACTCCTCAAGAAATTGATTCCCCAGCGATTGGCCACTTCTTGGATCCGAATCCTTGGCCTTGCGGGATTCCGGGGAACGTCATTAAGGGTTACTGTACCGTGGGCCTCGAATCGAGTCGACCGGGACAAGTGGGGTTCGTCAATCGGGGACTTATTTGTCGCCATTTTATCAACTTGGCCATCTCTTGGCCGTGTTGCCCCCGATCGAGAGCCGAAAGTTTTTTGCTGTCCCGGAAATCGAATTCGATTACTTTCGGAGTTGGTTTTTGATCCGACCCTTAAGAAGTGATTTGACGGAGGTCAGCAATCCCGAGATTCCACCGATTTGACCTTACGGAAGCGCATCCGACGGCTCCATGGGGGCCGAAGCTCTAACCCCCAAGAAAAGCGCAAATTGAAATCTCGGCGATCGGGAGGAAAACGAGGCGAGACGGACTGTAGATGAACGCCATTATCCCGATCCGCTTCCCGCCCTTTCAAAATTTGCCTCCGGTGGTTGTTTTTTCGTTTCCCGTAAGCGCTGACTTTCTTCGGTATTCTGGTCATCCACGGATTCCACTTTTCTATCGCCTCAATTCTCTCGATTTAAACCGTTGTTTCGTTTACATTCGCCCTAGGGAGTCTTTGCCTCAACGCTTCTCGACAACTTTCGAAGCCGCTGACCAGAGAACCCTCTCGAGGGACGGCTTCTTCTTCTTGAACGGTTTCCTCTGACTACTGGTTTCTCAATTTATGTTACCGTAGACTTGTTGATAATCATTCCGACTGATGTCTTGAGGTCATTTTTCTCTTCTTCCCGAACATTCCCCACTCTGATTGGTCCCTCTTTCTTATCGGTTTACTTAGCGCGAGATGGTGCCGCATTTTGTCTGCTTTACACTTTTGTTGTGTTGCTCTTTCTCTGGCCCTGGCGTGATTCATTCCGGCACGTCGATTGACGCAATCGGTCCCAGTCGCTCGGCACTTACAGAACCTTCTCCCGCACTCTGTTTAAGCTCATTTTTTGTGTCATTTTTTGGGACCGGTCGGCCAGGCTGACGTTGTCTCACGGCCCTTGATCGGGGAGAACGAGTCCACTGTTACCGACTCCGACACTTTTTTCCTCACCCGAGATTGCGATCAATGTGTGAAAAAAGGAAAAGGCGCCAAATTCGAGGAAAACGGCAATTTGGGGTTCGGAAGTTGTTGGAATGCGGCTTGCGACGTCGTTCCGTTCCCGCACCGTAGGCCGGCCAGAAGGGTTGTTTTTGAGGGCTTGGCGCCAAAATCTTCTGGAGGGGAATCTTGGGAGACATTTCGCGACCCCAGTCACCTCCCCATTTACTTTGCTATTCCAAGCGACCCGCCGCCCCTTCCCCGCGAACAAAGGGCCGCTGGGGTCCGAGTTCCAGGCCGTTTGTCAAGGCGCGCGACTCACTTCGAGACGAATTTCGAGGCAGCTGATAGATGCCACCTGGGTGCACGGTGGGGATCTCGGCAGGTCCGGGCCCAAATTCCGGCATAGCCCCACCCCGTTCGCAGCTGGCAACATCTGCGTCGTCCTCCCGCACCCTCGAGACCTTCGAATTTGAAATCAGAAAGAGTACGGTAGAGAGGTGACGCCTCTGTCCTAGGAGCCGCCCCTCTTTAGGTGTCTATTCCAAGGTGTTAATGAGCTGCCATATTTGGCGGCGCCCTGTGGGACATCCAGAAAGTCAACCGCATCTTCAAGTGGACATTGTTCTGTCGGTTTGTAGTGTTTCTGACTCAGTGACCTCAAATATTCCACTTGTTTCGCCGTTTTCCGATCGCTCAACGCTTCGGCGACGGTCGGGAGTGCCGTCGACCTCGAGAGTAGAAGCCAGCCGCCTCTCCCTCACCGCAATTTTGCTGCGCGAACGGCCAAAAGAAATGTGTTTTGAAAAAATTTTGAAAAATGCTTTTCGCGGGAATTCTTGTAAAGTTTTCTTGATTCGTTTCTTTATAGTTGTGGCGTCCTGATAAATCGCTAAAAATAATTTATGAAATTCAGGAAGAAATTATAAGTTAGTTTCCTGCTCAAAATCTTTTGTTATCTGCTTGATTCTCATATATTTTTTTTTTGATTTACGTTGGGAAATTTTGAGTAATATTTTCTTCTTGATCTTTATGGATATTATCCAATAGTTCTCTCTATGTATTACTATTTCTTTTTATTGTAGATAATTTTAATCAATGTGATCTTGTATATACTTGTACAGGTGTTCATCCCGTCAACCAGTTTTCTTGGGAACCTCTTCTCCAAGGTTTATGTTAAGAGTTCGATGAAGAGAGCTCAGTAGGACAGCCGATCGACGACGAACGTCCGAAAGTGGGTGATGGAGGAAGGAGGTGAAGGAATAGCCTCCTTCCCTCGTTACATCTTAGTTGTTGCGCAACGCCCGGAGGGTGGATCTCGTTTTTGGCTGGTGATTGCGCGATCCGGGCATTCGACAACCAGTTTTTGGTTGATGCTTCGGTGTTCTTTCTTTTTTATGCGAAAGTTGTCGTTGATGGAAGGGGGCGAGGAGAGTGCCCCTCGTCCGAGATTTTGTAGCAGCCCCCGATTTTATTGCATACTCGAGGTGTGGATGGGCTTCACGCTGTTGTCCAGACTTGTTCGGAAGGGAAATCACCTGAGGGCGGCTCCTCGGTTCATCTCGAGGTATCCGCAACAAACACCTCCAGACCTCGTTGGGGATACGAAAACCTGTTGGCGAAAGTGGAGCACGGAAGCAGGTCGACCTCCGGGCCTTGCTCCGTCATAAGTTATCCTTATCCCTCCACCACATAGACCTCTCTCTCTAAATGATTACTGTATCTGCGTGATGAATTTGAACGTGCTTATTATTTATTCCGCGGGGATAATTCCTCTATATTTTCTTGTTTTCAAAAGTTTTAACTATAATTCTAAATAAATTATGAGTTGCCAAGGCGCTCTTGCTTTTAATTTGACGGGATTTCTGCGTTATTTTTAGCCTCCCCTTTTTAGCGCGCGATTTTTTTTTTATTTGTTTATAACTTAAGTTACGTAACAGTCTCTCATGCTTTTTTCTGTCATTTTCGCGCATCTGATAGATTGTAATACTGACCCAGATCCTACTGTAATTTGTCGAGTGTCCGAAAGCAGAATCGGACATTCGCAGAAAAAAATTCTCTCAGGAACGATGGCTTTTCATCCAGATCCAACAAAGAGAAAAAGGGCTCAGACGCCTCGGGTAACTTGGCGGAGGGATGAGGGAGCAACTTGGAGGCGGTCCCTCAATAACGCGGCTTCAGAAACCATTCTGTGATGGGCCCTCTTGAGTTAAGGGGCGAGCGGAGAACGGTCATCCGCACGAGTTAAAGGTTCATTATGTCATTGTAAACAATCCAGCACGGCTACTGTCTTATCTTTGGGGTTGTTAATGTAATTAATGACGTGAAGGCATAACACTGTTATGTCTATATTATATATGTCAGTCGTGGATGTAGCCGCGTTCTTCGCCGATTCTAATTATAATATTTCCGTTTCAGCGCAATGGATCAAAGCAGCTTGGGCCAACTTCAGATCCCCCCTGGTCTGCTGAACAATATAAGTATGAATCTTTTTATGGCCCGAGTCCTCAATATGACCAGTCCCTTGGCCACAAAGAATTTCAACGATGACGGAAATCTCTCGTTCGACTTTAAGCAGGCTTCGACTCCTCTAACCAAATTCCATCCTTACTTGTTGAACTCTTCGGTCTCATCTTCTCCATCTACCCCGATCTCAACTGTTGGACCTCAAAGAATCAAACGACGGGTCAGAAATTCGGGTCCGGCGAACAAAACGGCCGAGGTCTGGAGGTTTTTTACTCAGGTCACGGAGCCAGACCGACAGGCGGCGACGTGCAATAAATGTGGAAAGGAGATCAAGGCGACTAACAGCAGGTAGGTCACACTTATTCGACTTCAGTCGGTCATATCTTTTGATGAATCATCAAATAATTAATTTTTCAGCACGACGGGTATGATCAGACACCTGAAGAGTTGTCATCCACCGGAATATGCCGTTCTTGAACATGCCCGAGGCAAACAGACTCTCCTCAAGTCGATTAACAGCCGTATGTCGAATAGGAAAACAATTAAGTCTGTTTTAGTAGGCCAGTCAGATGAGTGTACTAAGAAACTACAAGATCTCCTGAAGACGAATCTCCCAGTCCAGCCAGAATCTCTCTCGCCGAGCTCCACGGCTTCCAGTGCAAATGCCACAGTCGCGAGTTCTATTTGCTTTAGTAAAGACGCCACCAATTCAGCCGACTCTTCGGGAATCGACAGTTACAATGAGAACTTTGCCCGGGCGGATGATCAGATATCTGTTTGTGCCTCAAGTGCCAACTCTGACCTTTTTAACTTCAATGTCGGCGAATACAAGAATGTCTTGAAGAGGAATGAGGACAATGCTAAGGCCTTGTTTGGAGCAGAAGTAAAAGACGAAGAACTCGAGAATGAAGAGAAACCAGAGGACGCCGAAGTCGAGGAAAAGGAGGATAAAAAGATAAAGGAACACAAATCTCTCAATCATCATGTAGGTTTAGAAGTTAAAATTTTCGTTAACACTTCCGGTTTGTATGAAAGTTAATCATGATACTGTAGATTGCAATGATGGTCGTGTTTGGGAAGTTGCCTGAGGAAATTGTTGAAAATGCTGGATTCAAGTTATTGATGCGATTCTTGAAGCCGGAATATAACTTGCCATCTCTAACCGAATTCAGGGACAAGATCATTCCACAAGTCAGGAATTACATGCAAAAGTTCATCGAAAATAAGTAAGTCTAATTAATCATCCCCATCGCACTTTCGTATTAATACCGCTAACGGTTTTCTTTCAGTCAAACTCATTGGCCGATCTCACCCTCGACAACAGTCGAAAGTGGCTTCGAAGAGTTCGAGAACACCTCAGAAGGGCCCTGTATAGCTGCCCAGAACCGATCACTGAACATGTCTTTCCTCAGCATCCCCCTCAAGAAGGAAGACGACGCCAGCTCCTCAGTTGACTCATACTCAATCGCGCATTCACTTTAACTTGTTGTGGTGAAGTCAAGACTTCTAGATGTATTTGGTATTTGAGCAAACTTGTTGGACTATCGCCTTACTCAAGTTGGATATAGCGATATTTATGTGGCTTTAATTACGAGGGGACTGTCCATCATATTGTAGATGTCTTTCCATTTATATCGTCTGTTAACGGAAGCTTTATTGTTTAGAAATCTCCATCTTATTCTTCTCTTTCAAATATTCTTCTACCCCAACCAAACTCTCAGCACTTTAACTAGACCCATGTCTATAGATTTCTCATTAGAACGGCGCATAATATCGATAAAAGACTTTTGTAAACATATTCATTTGCGTAATAAATTTCAAACAAAAGACTCTTAACTCCACTTGGACATTGATCAGGGCATGGACAGCGTAATCCTTAAGAGGGCGGCTTTTGTTATTAAAGTTGGGGTAAAGGCATGCTGTGGTTTGAATGAGTGACCTACATTCATTTCGCAATAACCTCAAGTCATGGATTATCACTTTGCTTTAAGACATTGCTTAAGGAACGCTTTGGGTTGACTAAAGCTTGTGCGAAAGAAATATACTAAACTTGGGATGAGTTTTGAATACTTGTGAAGTTGAAATAATAGCATACAACCAATAAATCTTTGAGTTGTGGCTTCACCTTTATGGCTTTCGATGTCAACACATTATGTTATCTGTCAAAGCAAGATGACCCCAAAACCCAAGCCGATTTCACAACGTTACATCGATGTTACCCCAAGCGCTAGCTTATCCAAACATCAATATTGAAAGACTAGCCTGAAGGGAAACTCGCCTCCTTATGATTCAATCAACGCCACTTACACAACTTTACCTCTGAGAACAAATAACTCATGCAGAGAGCAGTTTTCAGAATAAAAAATAACACACAGTTTATGGTTCAATTAGATTTTATGTATGTAGATTGAGGGAATTTGACGTTCTCAACAAAGTTCTTGGCGTCATAAAATTTAGAGTTACTCACATAAGAATCACAAGAATGACACCAAATCGAGAGATCTGAGTAGCTGAGAGACAGAGAATGGTTGGATGTCTGGAAATGTTCTACGCCATGGCCTAGTCGATGACGGCCACAAAATATCTAGGAAAGTTTCATATCAATTAAAAAAATACTACCTTGTAACAAGTCAAACAAATCCAATTCTCCTCGGAATCGGCACATGTTTCACAAGGTCCCTTTGGATCAAATCCCTCCGGCACCGGGGCTACCGTATCATCATGGGGACATCCGGATAAAGGATAAACCGCAAATCCAACGGACTCTTCAACCGCCATCCTAAATACATAAAAAAAAATTTTATCTGGGAAGTGCAAGTATACTAAGTGTCAGAACCATTATGATTTAGAGTTACCATCAAGTTCAACAATTTATGATCAATTAACAATAACAATATTGATTAATAAGTTGGAAACCCCCTATCGACCTGATCTGCCCAGTCTTGTAATCCTCCAATTATATCCTTGAATTTCTTTTCTTTTGTCATCTCATTTAAGAATTTCACCGCCAGTTGAGAGTCGTTCCCTCGATGGCACAACAAGAATACTGTGTCCTGCGACGTTCTAATCAAGTCTTGTACTTCTGTCAAATCCATTTTTAGAAGCTTTGGCAATGGAATATCTAAAAAAGTAAAACAAAAAAAAATTATCTAACTTGTACTATGCGGAAGATGACAAATATTGAATTCATTTGGAGGTCTGACATCGATAAGGAGAGGTCGATCTCCATCGTTTTGCCAATGATTCAATACAAAATCCCTAACATGAACTCGATCTTCGGGTTGTAGGACATCCAGTGTCTTAACCTTAAAATAAAAATATCAGAAAAAAGATAGGTCTACCTTATCCGTGGCGCTCATATGACAGAATTGTTCATAATCTATCAGTTCCTTTATCCTTGGATTGTGGCCACAAACAACACAATCAGCCTTCTTCTTTCTCAATGATATCGTCCTCACTCTTCCATCCATCCCATCAAACAAGAATAATTTACCCGAATATGTTGCTGGAAAGGTAATAAATATGTCTTGACCACCTACAATTTCCAAAAACAGCTACTTTTATGACTTCAAGCGCTTGTAATGAACCAATTACTCCAGTTACTGGTCCCAAAACGCCGCCTTCAGAACAATTTGTAACAGTTTCGGGCGGCGGGGGATCGGGAAAAATGCATCGATAGCAAGGGCATTCCTATTGATGTAGAAAAAAGTAATAAAAGTACTCACCTCTCCATTATTGTAAACTGTTAGTTGTCCTTCCCATCCCAAAGCACTGCCAGACACCAAAGGTTTACTGGTTAGCACACACAAGTCGTTTACTAAATACCTGTTGGTTTCGAATAGACGAAGATCAGTATTCTCACCTTGTGGCCACGTTATCCGAACAGTCAACAATAATATTATAAGGATCTGCTATAGTCATCGCATTCGAACTGTTAATGAGAACAGGATAAACATCAACCCGGAGACTTGAGTTCAATCTAAACCTCCAATAATTACAACATCGACTTACTGCCATAGGGCTCTCTTGATGGATTCTACTTTATATTCTCCAACCCGTTCCTCGGTGTGTAAAACTTGTCGATGAAGATTATCCAAAGAGACTTTATCATGATCAACAATTCCTAAACGGCCAATTCCACTGGCAGCCAGGTAAGCGGAAACAGGACATCCTAATCCACCAGCCCCAATAACTAAGACCGACGTGTTCTTCAAAGAAATTTGCCCTAAAGACAGTCAGAAATTTAAGAAAACAATTTACCATCGACTCCAAAATTTTTCAACAGAATTTGTCGACTAAAACGTTCCACATCACCCTTTGACAAAGCATGATTAAAATACGAAGTCATTTTTTAAACATTTTGATTTTTTAGAAAAATATTTATTATGTGAAACACAGAATGCCAAAACTTTTTATATAACGTAATCCTTGAAGGACCAGGAAATCTGCTGTCCAGTGCAAAAATTAAAAGACGTTTCGCGACGTTAACGCGTCGTACACCGTTTTCGTAAGTTTGTCATAAATCCGCATCATGACAGATTTTTCAAAAAATTGGTATAGTGTTCTACCGCACACCAAGCTCGCAATGAATCCAAAAAATTTTTAACTGTATGTCTCGGCATGTGGAAAGCTTTCTAAAATTTCTAAGTTTTCATGAAAAACCTATCCCAAATTTAACACTTTCCCTAAAAAATCCTAAACTTTATCCTACTTTAGGCGTTACGAAAGTGTACCTACCCTCCACGAATTGTCGATTTCAAGATCCGGAGTAGACATGGCTGGGGGGCCGGGCCGGGCCGAAAATCGCGGCCCGGCCCGGGGGCCGGAAGAGGTCGGCCCGGCCCCGGCCCCCAGGGGGCCGGGCCGGGCCGGGGGCCGACCGAGGGCCGAACTGTAAATATGAACAAGATTTAGAGTAAGATGACCCCCGGCGTTTTAGCTCAAACCCCCAGTTACCGTCCAAATTTGTTGGACGGGCAACACTGATCGTAGCCGAGAGAACCCAATCCCGAGTAGGCGCTTCAGATTGGATGAGGGGGTTTATACTGGGTCATGGGGGGCTCAACTGGACTGGGGTGTTGTACTACCTTAGCCGATTGTTATAACAATCGACAATAAATTTTTGAATCAAAAAATTACCAACCATTGCCTAAAGTACTTCAAAAACCCCAATCGGTTCTTGGCTCTGCGTTTTATTTTTATTCGCAACCCTAATTTTCGCTTTGAGACTGGGAATTTTTGTCATTGGGGGCCGCTTGGGGGCCTGGCGGGGGCCCCCGGTCGGCCCGGCCCGGGGGCCGGAAGAGGTCGGCCCGGCCCCGGGGCCTTTAAAACTCGTTCGGCCCACTAGCCATGTCTAATCCGGAGAAGCGTTGCGTAAAAGCGGACGCTGCCGTTTATGTAAATAATTAGCGTTTGGCTTAACCAAAAGTTCAGCCCTAGTTGACCGGTCAGTATAGGCCAAAGAAAAATTTTTGCCCTTTTAAAAGTGTAACTACCCCTGACGATCGTGCGTGACGTTTTTGTCCATTGTGTAAAGATCGGAGTTGGTTATTGTATATACAAACGAAGAATGATATTAAAATGTGTATAGGAATAGATTAAATTTATGCCGTAAGTTGCGAATGCTGTTGCGTTGATACCGCGTACTGCTCAAAAAGTTCATTTCAGGAAAAAATAAATTTTCCTAGCCTCCCCTATGCATGCAACGACGAACCGACGCGATCCATAGTATCGTTGACCCGAAAAGTCGTAGTGCCAATTTTTGTGTAGCCAGCCCAATAAAGGGGCGCTCGACTATCAGAAAAACTGTGTTTTAAAGTTTAAAATTTCATGGAAACTCAAGTCCGTAAGTGTAGTAAAGTTACACTAATAACATGCGGTTGTTATGAAATTGCAGTTTGGATTTCTAAGCAGTAATTTTCAAATTTATTCAAAAAATACCCATAATTTGTTCTTAGCTCACACACATAGAAGTTTTCCTTGCTAACTCGTATAGCTTATACTGATAACACTACTCTAACAATAATATGATTAGGAAACATTTTTTAAAGTGAAAATGTGGAAGAAATAATGATGTTCGATGCCCTTGAGATCAGTAGCCGGCCAGAGTTGCTTCTTCGGCTACGAGTTGCCGTTCCAATTCGACCACTGTAGCTAGGAATCGTTGGTAGCGAGGATTGGTCAGTCTTTTCTTCCCCTCCGCATTTAGACTCAGAGTTTCCGTTAATGCCAGATATTCTTCTGGTTGTACATAGCCTAAAGTAAAATTGCGTAACTTCGATAAGATTATCTAGGTTGATTTGATGTAAAGCATACCATTTGAGATGCTGTTCTTGTTTCCTATCGATGCGTAATAACCGGAAAGTTGCGAATTTGTTGAAATGGGCTGGGTGAAGTTCTGCGTAAATTCGGCAGCTGTTGTTGTTGTTAACTGATGCTGCATTTTTTGCAGCAGATTACTCATATTCATATTGGATGAGGAAGTTGTTGGCAGTTGATAAATGTAGTTGTCTACAGAGAGACCTTGTTGTTGAACCATCTGAAGGAGAGCCGAGACTAGAGCTTCATTCTGAGGTACGGTCTGTTCACTGACTTGTTCTACTAAACTAGAATCATTCTGTTGAGAATACAAGGAAGCTGCAGAACTCGAGTTGTTAATCTCTTGCTTGAGTTCAGGGCTTTGTTCCATCTTCTCTTGTTGAGGTGAGTGGGATTGTGCTCTTTTTGGCATGTTTTCATTCATCATGTAATGATCTAAACTTCTCATACTAGTAGTCTTATATATAGCCTTGTTGCTCTTGGTCGGTATTTCAATTCCATTTGAATTGAGCATGGCTAGCCTTTGAGCCGAGGCGTTTTGCTCTTGCAGTTCTTGTTCCCGTTGACGTTGTTCGTAAGGAATTGGAAGGCATTCTTCCTCTACAAGGTAATTGCACTTGGGTGTGTACTTACCACTTATAAATTTTGGGAATACTCTTAGTCGGGTGTTTCCATTCTTGAAATGAACTGGTTTGAGGACTAACCCGCATTCAGATGTCCTTGTCCTATACCTTCTGATAATCGCATTTGCTCTCATTGACATTACATTTGCACAGGTCTTACATGTGCAAGTGTTGTAAGGACAACTTGATGCATGTCCTTTGAGTACTACTTGTTGCCCATGCCCTTCGCATTTACGGCAAAAAAGAGTTCGCACAGGACCCTTAGGGCCTCGAGGGGCGGTCATAACTTTACCTCCTCCCGCCGCTTGACCCGGTTGAATTTGTAATTGCTCAAATGGCTGCTGAAATCGGGTAGGTGGTAAAGTGCGTGTCAATTCGGATGATAGGCTATTTCAATTATGCCGAAACGTAATCAAAAGGTAATTTTATAGATAGCCAGATGACGTTAAGGGCTGTAAACAAGTGGACTTACTTGTTGTTGTTCAGCTTGTTCTTCGGCGATTGTTCGATCAACGTCTGAAGTGAGAACTTGAGCTTCTACCACGATCTGAGTACCAGCTGGCAACTCAACGGGGATCCCTGCAGGGAGATCAGGGCTAGGTAAAGTGTCGCTGCAAGTGACATAATTATTAACGTCAACACGCTTAAAAAGCGTTCAGATTTTGTGAGACATGTTTCTTTCTTCCCTCTTTCATGCTCCACACACCTGCTGGCGACAAAATGTCAGGGACAAGTTGTCTTCGTCTGGCCACACTCTTGGGCGTTCTTCGGCATGGCTCCGATCAATCACCCCTGTCTGCTCAGACCGTTCAATGTCTGCTGTGCAGTTAGGAGAACTGACAATTTTCAAAAAACTTTTTTGGTTTTTTTTTTGTTTTTTTGGACACTTCTTCCTCCCGTGCCTACGATCTTTATGCTTTTTCTTTAAAAATGCCGGGACAGACACCCGTCAACAAGTGATTTGAGGTTTTGGACTGTTCTTTTCTGATGGGCGGATTTCTGACCGTACTTTCGTTCACGAGTGGAAAAAAACAAACGGTGAAAAGTTCAAGATGTTACTACGTCTTTTGCAAAAGATCATAGTATCGAGCGACCTAGTGAATTTGCGCTGTTTCAAATTAATTGAGGGCGCCGTCCAGTCGACGTGACTTTTTCCATTTTTCTCTTTGTAAAGAAGGAGGAAGTAAAAACACTTACCTCATCCTGATTTCTTGATCAGTTGACATTAATAGATGTTATGAAATCAAGGTCATAATATAGATTTCACACGTATGCGGGGCTGGGCTATAACCATAACAAGATATAAAAACGAATAGGAAGTGAACTAAAGACAACAAACCTTAAAAGAACACAGCAAACGATAAAGATAAATTGTCGCGCATCACGAAATAAGAAAATTCAACGTTGACCGCTTTAAAACCCTTGAAAGGAATTGAATTGTCAGTATATCATTAAACGGAAAAGGAATATGATGAAAGACTCTCGAACGGCATAACCCCCAAATGAAAGTATAACAGATCAGTGAGGAACTATCATTCAAAAGTATCTTCGAGAAATCCGCATAAAGTGCGAGCATTTAAGGGTCGGAGTGTCAGCGCCGTGCATTCAGAAGCCGGCGCTAAACTGGGAATTTTCCATTGAGAGACCGGGAGGGGGGAGGGGGGTTCCCGATCGCATCACTAAACACCGCGGACAACTCCCGACAACCCCAGAAATCAAGGGAGCAAAGGTGCAAGAGGCCGACTACAAACCCAGCTTTCCCAACTCCTTCATCTTCGGGTACAAGACCCTTGAGTTGCGCATTTGGGCATCGATGACACTAAAAAGCCCCTCTTCTGTGAGTAGAAGGAAGAGTTCCAACCTTTAAAGAAGCGCGTGACATCTATCATCCAATTTTTAAAAGTTGAATTCGATCTTTGAGCGAGTGTGGAGGGAGCGGGCGTGTGACTTGAGAAAACAATATCATCTACATCGGAAAGAGAAGGACAACATCGCAGGCATAACACCTCTATGGAGCACCGTCAGCCAGCCGTCCATCTCATCATAATTATCAAAAAAACCAACACATCGAGATCGGTATATAAAAAGGAAGGAGAGCAAGGCTAGAGTGCGCGCGCACCTCACTTGCACCCAGCCCTTGTGTTGCACCCCCAGGCGAGACCCCCGACAACGCGACTTCTCTCTCTTTCCGTTAAAGGCTTCGCTGTGTAGCGGTCTCCATCTCTCTCGCACTCTTTCCGGTGATCTTTGTTTGAATCGAAGACCCGTCGCTCTTTCATTGAATTCTTATCAATGGCCTTTAAAGGTTTCTCAATGGCTTTATCTTTGTGCATCCTTGTTAATAACGAATATAAATAGACTTTACAATCGGTTTGTATCTCTGGAAATGGGTTTTCCACAACTGTCACTTCGATTAATCCCGAAAATATTCTTCCAGAGGTTTCTGGAGCAAACTGTGATGGCTTTTATTATTCGAATTCAAACAGAAATGAAAAGGGAAACAAGATCAGACACCGGAGCAAGCAATCGGATTTGCCAATGCTGCCATGCAGAGAAGCCGGTTGTGAATCCGTCGACGGGGAGAATCGATGGCTCTCTGGACTATCTGCCTCTCCGTGAAGCCATCTTCCGGGGGAATGGGGGCTCCATTAAACGGCTGCCATGTTCGCATAAAATTGAAATTTAGACGTTTTTCTGGTGGCCGAATTGACGCCGATGCTACTGTCAACGACAATACTAGACCTAAAATATATGGATTCAGTCAGGGATGGTTATTTTTGACAGCTGTTTTTGCAACGTTTGTTTGCGTTTTTTTGTAAATTAATGTGGGGATTTTTTACTTCCATAACTTAAAAAAATGGAACTATTATCATTAAAAATATAGTCTTTGCAACAGAAGCGAAAGTCCTTGGTTTTGGGAATACATTAACATATGGAGCACTTTATATCAAGCGTTTTTAATCGAAATATTTCCGATACAAAAGCCGGATTATTATGTAAACAAAGCTTGCTGAGTTTTGAATTACAAAAATCATCTTATCTTTTTTCTTAGAAATAATTTAATCACAGATAATAAATAGTAACTTTTATTTCACAAGGATGACGCAGACTTAATGTAAAAAGAAACGAAATGTCACAAACTGTAAAAAAAACTTACAAAATGTGAATAAAATGAAACCTCGGGACATTTGTGGTGGGAGAAATCTGCAGTCCAACAACACCCTCTCTTTCTGTCTTCTGACGACCGTTGAAATGGCCTCACAAAAAAGAGTTTACACTTGGCCATAATGCCGGCTCCGCCCCCGAGGCCGACCCATCGGCTTCGGTAGCTGATTCACGGAGCCATCGGACTGGATACAGCCGTGTTTCGAAGCGAAGTTAATCCCAGCCTTTATCCGGTCAGCCGGTTTGAACACTTTTATCAAAATTGAGGATCCAATGTCCGCCTCTGGAGAGGCTTCGGCTCCGCTGGAAACCTGTCCTCTTTTCTCTTCACCCCAGATCCAGGTTAATCCCCAGTTTGGAGCGACATTTATAGATTGAGTCTTCTATTTTCTGACCATTCCCTCCGACTTTAAGTGTGTCATCATGTTGTCTACAGTCTTGCTGCTCTTCCTGTTCATAATTAGTCCAAGTTTTGCGTTTCCGGTGAGAGATGGACCAAGTTAATGAATAAGTAATTGCTCTTTCAATTCCAGGACCCTGCCAAAGAAACACCAGCCACAATAGAAGACGCCGAGAAGGTCGTGGAAACGTCAGCACAACATGACTTCCCCTTCAACGTGAGTAAATTAGGCGTTATATTTTAGGATCACTGAGGCATTTCTTCTTATAATTATTAAGTACTTCAATAATTTTTACTTTCTGCAGAACCCATCAACTTGACAATAATAATTAACAGCCCCATCACATCTTTTATTTAATCTTTTGTTTCCAGGGCATGGGCCGAATTGGAAATGGATATGGAATGGGAGGAATGGGCATGGGGGATGCTGGTAAGTACATAAAATAATGCGACGACCTCCTAGCAGTTAGTTTCGACTTCAATTGCAAGTGCCAAGCCAAGTCCAATTTGCCGAAAAACATGCAAGTGCCCACCGATGCAAACCAAGCAGCCCAGCAACAGATTAATACGCTAAATGAACAAATCCGACGACTGAACGATCAATTGAGAAGAACACAACAAGGACAAAGCACGTTCGAGCAGTTCGGTGAGACCATTTGTTTGTTATGCATCATCCATAAAATGACGTTCCTGGAGAAATGTTCCTGGTTATGACATGAATTAAGCCCTGTCCAAACATATTTATCAACTTTTTAGCTCAAATCTTATCGATGGCTGACGGACTGGACTGCAATTGCTCTGGCTCCTCAGCTCCTTTCAATAACTTCCCCTTCGGCGGTGGAGAATCCAGTAGAATGGGTCCCATGGGAGGTCAAATGCCATTCATTCCCGGAGGGAATATGATTGCATCACCCATGGGCCAACAAAGAATGTTCCCAGGAATGTTGGGGATGTTCCCATAAAACATTTTCGACGCCTATTTATTCTTATTTGTAACAAATAAATAAAGACTAAATTAATTTTGTAAGACTCAAGTCCCTTATACATGGCCACATACGGTGGAAGAACGAAGTAAAATTTTGTATAGATTTTGAGAAAATTTCGATTTTTTCATTAAACGAATTGGCGTGCTCTGTCAAGCCCAGTGGGTGGAAAACGGCCCTCTTTTTGAAAATTTCAGGGCCGGCCCGTTTCAAAATCTTGCAGGCACGGCCCGATAAGGCCCGGTTAGCGCTAACTGAAAAAAAATCCTTTGATCTTTCCGCCCTATCTATAATCTGATATGTACTGTATTATAAAAAATTTCCCGGCCCGGTAAAGGTCAGGTCAGGCCCGGCCCAGCCCGTTTAAAACTTTGTTAGGTCCGGCCCCGGTGGTCAAGCCAATGATAAAAGATGTGGCATTTTGCATCAAGTAATAGAAAAAATATTTTTTTTAGCGGAAGAGCTTTTGAAAGTTTTTGTTGCAAAGTAATGCTTTTAGCACGTCTTGCGACTAGAAATTGCAGAAGGGCATTCTCAGCAGATCCAGGTAGCCATTTTCTTGAATATGTGGACCTAAAAAGTCGAAATGGAGAGGTTAACAAAGAGAAATTCAGAAATGAGGTATGGAGGTTTCTAGAAACATGTTTCTGACATTATGGTCATGTATTTTAATTAAACATTTGCGTGACAAGTTTAATTTTAGGCTGTTCTTGTTTATTTCTCCGCCGGATGGTGTTCAACTTGCAAAGAACTGACCCCGAAGATCAAGGTAATCCTTGGTTATTCATTTGTTTATTTTTTAGAAATTCTATGAAAACACCAAGGATCAGGGCCTTGATGTTGTGTGGGTATCCAGAGACCGATCTGCTGATGACCAAATCGAATATTATGAACAACAACTCCCTCCATGGCCTTATGTCCCATTCGGGACCAAAGACATTAGGTATGTGCTTGGACGGCAGTGTGTGACATTAGTTAGTTTTTTCACTAAGGGTTTCTCAATTTAGAGGCTTCTTGAAACTGTTCGAAATCAAGACTATACCAACGTTAATGTTGGTGGATAAAGAAGGGAAAGTAGTGGATGATGGAGCCAGGGTGAAGGTCGAAAAGAGCTACGAAAGCCCTGACGAATCATTAAAGGTCCTCAGCAAATGGCGAAAGCAACTCGGGTTACAGTAAAGTCATTGATATTAAAATGATTTAGGAATAATCGAATCTAATTTCTTTTAATAAATCGATTTTTTAAATTTCATTTCTGTTTTTTGGGGGCAGTTGGCGGTGATGTATGGTGCGAGAGTGATGCCAGCATGTTTTGAATGCTATTCTGTGAACAGACCCCGCAAGTATCCCCAACAGAATGACGTCGATTTCCTTTCCGAACTTCGTAATCTCGAAAAAGAATTGTTTTATGCCAAAGTGGAAGGACCCAAGAGTTCCAAGGATCAGATGAAAAGGGGGGACGTTGGACAAAGAGACGCGATGCGCAAAGAGTACGAAGACAATGCTGCCATTTATCTGTATGAAAACAAGACCGAAAAGGATCGGAAGGAAGAAGTCATCAATGTCAAGGAGAAGATGAGTAGTACACAGAAAACAAAAAGGAGGCCAATCAAGGATTCCGAACAGAAGGATAAAGTGAGCAAACGGTGCCACAACGACGGCAAGGTCAGTAATTTTTATTATTTTAATGATTTCAAATTCCAGAAGATTCATCAGAAGAGTCGCCGAGTTAAGCAATGCACCAGAATCGGAGGCTCTGCTGATATTATTTCCAGCTCTTCTAGTCGTTGCGCTTTCCGTGCCTCAAGTTTTACATCAATTCATTCATTGGAAGCAAACACAAAAGATGAATGCAAAAAGGAAATGGATTCAGATAACGATGAAGAAGTTGATGTCTCCCCGAAGGTTGCCTACTTCCAGGGATATGCGGAACATTGTGTCAAGGAGAGCATAAAACCCAAACCCGTTGTTTACGGTACTTGGGAAGCCCGGGAATGTTTTGCGGAGACCTTGAGAAGTCTCTCTTACACCGTTCATAGTATGGAAACTCTTCGACAAGTGGGTCCGAGATCCAACCAAGATTTCTTCGATGGTGTTGTTGTAAGTACTTTAGTTTTGTAACATTCTTCTAGCACTCTCTCAGAGGCACCGTTGAACAGCTCAGCGATCTCCAGTATCGTTATGATCACGATGCCAACAACTTCCAGAAAAGTGTCAAAAATCAATACTGGTATTCTAAATAAACATCCATTTACTGATTAATTTACTCTATACATATGTACATATAGTTATATTACTCCTTAAAGACACAATTTTGATTTAAGGCAAGAGATTTTAGGATTATGAAGGTCTAATTGTAAGTGATAACATCTGAGAATCTTTAACAGTAAGTGAGAGAGAAGGTCACTGTATTTCATTTTGAAAAGACGTCTTTTTCATGAGGATTACGAAGGCCTAAAATTATGTCTGAAAATAAAGTACAGTAACCTTCTATATAATAAACCGTATCACTGATGTTTGGCAAAGCTAGATATTGTGGATGGAAGGGGCGCTATTAGATCTCTTCAACTCATTCACCGACCAGCGGTTATCTAAGTAATCGATTTCTCGAATTCGGTCGAAATGGAATTGGGGTCGGTCGGAGGGTCTGGCTGATATGATGGACAAGGTGGGAGCCGTAGTTGTGAACGTCGACGCTGAGTCTGCGAATGAACCGTCTTGGATTTGAGCAGAGTTTTGGGTGGATAAGGGATTCCTACTGCAAAAATAAGAGTAGTGGCGCATTTAATAGTAATATTCATAAAAATAAGTAAATTCGAACTCACATTGAAGTTGGTAAACTAGACTGTTTAAGAGAGCCTCGGGTCAGCCAGATGTCCGGCGATGAAGTCTTTGCATCTGTAATTGATGATTAGGTTTTGGAATGACGTCATTTCCAGCTTTACCTGGTGGCTGATGTTATATCAACTTAAACGATAAGCTTTGCGTCAGAGTTGGTGAGGAAACTTTCGTCCAAGGCAAAGTTTTTCTCCACTGCGAAAATAAAATAAATTAATTAAAGCCATGAAATAATAAAATTAACAATAACTGAGTAGTTAGTGATAGAAGTTAGTCAACGTAAATTCGGCAGATGTTTTTTATATTCCCTCGGGCCTTATTCTTTTCGGCACTACAGAAATTTGAGCCAGGGACATTTCGGGTCAGATTGGGGATACGTTTGTCCAGGGAACAGGACAAGCCATGGTGAATTAACAGTGGAGGGTCGGCAGTTTCTTAGATAACAATACCGCACTTTAGAAAAAATTCATTTTAAAGTTAAAACAGCGATGCTTCATTTAAAAAATATTTCGCCGAACCTTCGCCGACTTGACCAGGCGTTTTCAAAACTTCAACCGCCCATTTTCCGGTATAATACTACGCAAATGTATATTTGATCCGAAACGTCGCTGACCCGAAGTGTCGTCGACCCGAAATGTCATCGAGCCGTACCGGCCCTACTGTAGGGACAGCCTCTTTTCTAAATGGTTCAGAACTCCATTGAGACAGTAGAGTTCTCGAAGTTCGATGATTTTTTGGCAAAAACATATTCTTCAGAAATCGGGTTAAATAATTTTAACCAAAAAGTCCTGCCGGTCAAAAAATCTTACCTTGAGCTTCCATAATTTCCAGATCATTGACAAAAGTGACGCAAGAAGACAACGGCGCTTTGCCTCCAGGTGTTCTGGGGAAAAAGAGGAACAGGGAGATCTGGAAAAAGGCCAAGACAACACCCGCCCCGTTGGGGATGATGATGTAGATATCTTTGACCAGAACTCCATAAAGACACCATTGGGAAGAGACTAGAAGGTTGGCCGTGCACAAGGGAAGAGGCATCGAATCACAGCATTTCTTGGAAAACACTACTTTCTAAATCAAATTAATGAATTTTTGCGTAAAATTATGCAACAACATAAGTTTGAAGAAATATATATGTAAATAAATAAACATACCATGCCAGCTAGTGGTGCACCAAAGTTGACAATGTTAAAGGTCATACAAACAAGGCCCAGAACATCGATGCATTCCATTCCAAACATCTCCACCAAGACCAGCATGGCTCCAATCGCTGATGTCACAAGACCCAATTGGATCGAAATACCCAACTAAACAGCTTTAGAGTTATGAAGGGGAGCCTTACCTTAGATTCAGAATAAAAGATGAAGAATAAGATGTATAGAAACATCATCGTAACACCCACACAGTTCACAGTAATCATGGTCATGTCCTCTCTAAGACCTCCGTATCGCAACCAAAAACTCCCTCTGAAAGTAGACAGTTAGATATCACGTAATGTCTTCTACAATGGGATTACTGTACTACTTACCCCAAAAATCCCATAATAAAAGGAAATCCGGAGATCTCATTCGTACTCTTCCTTCGTTTTATTTCGATACAAATTGGACTGAAAATATTGGAATATTAAAAGTTGGGGAATACACTTACATTCCACAGAAGAAGAGGGATATTGTCGTGATAATGGCGGAGACGGAGAGAACTGACAACAAAGAAAAGGATTCCCCTGCCATCCTGAAAATATAAAATCTTATTGTATTAGAGATGATTATAACACTTTCAAGTTTTTTTCAAAATTTATAAACTATTATACTATAATAAAAAGAACATAGTCAATGCCCAAAATAGCTTAAATCAAAGGAAGCGCCCTTCTAAAATCATCGACGGAAACCCTTTAACCTCAGGTTCCTCAATAAAACAGTGACTTGGGTTGATTGATCCCAGTTTTCGTCGCCCTTTTATCTAATCCCGTTTGTTCGCGGTCCAAGGAATCGGCCGAATCTTCGCGGCCTGCAATTCCCTCACAAATTGGCCGTGGTTTTTGCAATCATTCAATTATTTGTGTTCTCTCTCCGTGTTCCAGTAGTGTAAATGCGCTTATTTACTTACTCGAAGACCAACTCCGTCGCATTGAGATCCAGTTGTGACATGTTCGCGGGTACCCGTTCAGTTGAATTCGAAATGCCTCCAGGCCAAATAAGTCGTGTTTTCTGTAAAAATTAAGTGTTAAATAAGAAGATTAGTGACCTCGAAGAGAGGTCGATCTCTCAGAATGAGCACGATCGCAATGATCAGCTAAATATACCCTCAGGCTTTCTCAAGAGATTAAGGACCATGGGGACAAGCCTTTTTTTGTTTTCCCTTCCAAACAGAACGGAGTAAACAAGAAGTAGCATAACGTTTTTGGGAGTTTCATAACACCTCTTTGAATTGCGAAGGTGAAAAGAATACGGATTCCTTGGAGATGTGGCCAGAGAACAAAAAGAAAGATAATTCGATTATACTCAAAGTAAGCGACGTTATGAGCAAACTGGAAGAGGGTAAGGTCACCGTTTTATAATATTTTATACCGTAAAAATCTCCAATGAAACAAGTGTAACAGTCATCTTTATGATCCTTGTAATGTTTATAATGACAAATGTTACAATCTGATGATCGATGGGAACCCAAATTGGCATTGAGTGACGGCTATTTTGTATGATGAATACACCCTTTTAATTGAAAGTTGATTGTAATGTTTAAGTCATGCTTATGTTTTTATGTCTATTCTAGATATTCGCTGAAATTGATTAAGGTAAAAAGTCGGAAATAAAAGGTATCCCAGGTACCAATTTGTACATTTCATTTCACAACTATGCCCAGAACAAGTAAAGAGGACAGATTACGGTAGCCCCGATTTCGATCGAACCCCAAAGGAACGGAACGCAGAATGAAAATGTGAAAAACAGCAGCGTTCTTCCTCACGTTCGAATGTCCAGCGGCCATGCAGAGCTTGGCCATTCCCCCGGCCCACCCCCTTTCTCGAAACTTCCCCGATGTTCCTTCGCTTCCCCCCGATTATCCAAAGAGAAAACACCCAAAGAAACGGAGAAAATGAAGAAATAAAAGGGGGCAAGGATGAGGGAAGGGGGACAGAAGGAAAAAGGGCTCAACAAACAGCTCAAAAAAAAAACGAGAAAGCACGGCCTTTAGAAGGGGACAACGTGCTGAGGTCGAGCGTTCTAGGAGATACGAGATTAATGGGTACACGTCAAGGAAAAAGTTGAGGCCAAAACGTGGAAAAAACATGAGAAGGGTATGACGAAAGCGCCAAAAAGAAGCAGGATAATGGATAACAGAAATGGGAAACGGAAATGGATTTATGAGCCTTAGAGGGTATCTTCAGGTGGAAGATAAACGTTAAGTGAGTTGATACAGTATAACTTAATATTGATAAGTAATGTGTTCTGTTAATGCCTCATTTAAACTCAGTTTAGCGGTTCACGGCTCCAATTAATCGAAAATCGGAAAGAGTTACTCGATTAAACGGTAGTAATGCAAAATGGAGATTCACAAGGCTAAGTGTAATATTCCTTAATTATTGCAGCCTCAAGGCATAATAAATTTTAAAAAAGTTGTAAAATTGCTGTAAAGTTTGACACTTATTTTTTCAGGGAATGCAATTATGGAGAATACAGTCTGCGATAAATGAGGTTTAAGCACATTTGTCATCAGATGTAAGCGGTCTGAAGATGGATGTGAATACTCAAATTAAACACTCACAAATTGTCAGCACAAAAACAAAAGAACGGAACGTCAGAAGCACAGAGTGTAAAGTGGCGATTGATATTAAGAAACAAATTAAACTAAAATCGATAATTTAAAACAAAAGTATCCAAAAACAGTTGTATTTACACTCAAAAGATTATGTGTCATCATGACATATTTCCCAGAGAAAGGAAAGCAGAAATTGATCGGAAAAAGGGACATTTCAGCGACGATTTCATCGATGGAAACCGACCCGAATTCTCGACTAATTCCTTTTATTGGAGTCGTTCATCATCAAGCAAGCAGTCGATTCCTTCGTCTTCCGCAGTTAACTGTTCTCAGATCTTTGAAGGTAATTTACAGCGACTGATACGACAATTTCATTAGACCTTACTACATTCATTTGATGATAATTTTGTACCGTCTGATGTCGATTGGCATTCTTTACAAGCAATTATCGTAATTTTTATTGTTTGATTGTAAGATTACAAAATCGGTAATCTTCGAAAGAACAAGAAGATACGATGATGGGATCAGGCGACTTTATTTCAGTTGACCTCAGGGTTTTTACACATTGATCATTGAGTTTCCGTTGATGAATTTGGATCACGAGTAATGCGAGAGATCCCGAAGATTATTTCAAAAAGTAAGATGCGAACAATAAACTACAATATAAAGATATTTATTTTTTCCTATCTTGAATCCATTATTATCTTGGACGGAAATTCATTTCCACTATCGTTCCAGCAAACAAAATATCTCCAGATTGCATTTTAAGATGATATAAAATTTTTAAATTTCGATCGCAAAGGTCACGTGGTGGTCTCAAAAGAGCAGGTCGTCCAGTTGGAGTGACACAGTCATGCATAATAAGGGATGTAATGTCCGAAGACAATGCCCAAAGACAAGGACATCCTCGAGAAGACAGCCAAAACGAGCTGCTTTAATAAACAACCGGGTCCGTCTTCAGGAAAAAAGGTGAAGAAAATAACCCCCTGAGGGCACGGCCACGCACAGGACCGGCCCATCGCTAGCGACAATACGGGGCATTGTGCCGTCCGTTTCCGGTGATTTGCGGGACCCTCAGAATTTGTTTTGGAGACGGCCATAGGTGGCGCCCGAAAGCAATTCTCTCAAATTGGGCCGGATTTCCCAGATCCCAGCCAGTTTTTGTTTATTATTAAGCCTAGAAGATGGATAACATCGGGAGGGAACGACGAAAAAGTCCTCAATTGCCAAGGTCATTGTGTTCATGACATCTCCAGAGATCTGTCCAAGTTATTAGCCCGATTACTTTTCTTATCCTCAATTACGCGGTAGATAATTTATGCGGAATAAGAGCTCAAACACAGAGAGGGACCACCCTTTCTTTTACATGTCACATTAAGAGAATCGACCATATTAGCCCTCAACTTGGGGTGCCGAAATATTAAATTGTTTTGTTTCAGGGTCAGACGTTTTTTGGGTTCGGTTATCCCTCCCCTTTCCATAGTTGCCCCCAGGCGTCAACCCATGACTATTTCTTTACAATCCCTCGTATGGTAATTGGTTGGGGTCAAGATATAGACCCGGTGAGACCCACGGAACGTGGTATCCTCATCCATTTGTGTGATTGTTCACGCGTGCCCTTGTTTTTCAGCCGTATAAGTGAGTCGGGACACTTCCCAAAAGTCATCCCTCGCCCATGGCCATGCTCGATTTGGCAGCCCGTTAATTTCCCCCCACTCATCTCCTCGGGCCTCTTTTGTTGTCAGGAGTTGTGAGATTGCACGGAACGGGTTCATTCAGAATGTTGAGGCTTCGTATCTGCATAGTGCTCTTGCTGATGAAAGTTATTGTTGCCAAAAGTAGGTTCTCTGGCTATAAACAAGTTCCTTCAGAGAGAGCTCTCCTCAATAGCAATGGAGATTTCCTGCCCCATGTTCGTTTGGCCAAAGATCTCATGGATCCCCGGAGATATGACAGTCGGATTCGGCCGGTCATGAACTTCACCCAGCGAACCAAGATTGTTGTCAGCATGAGTTTGTATCAAATTCTTGCAATTGTAGGTTGTTACTGTTACAACAAAACGACGTCTGTTATCATCAAAAAATAGGACTGTGTTTTATTCGTGATCCGGCTTTGCCCCTTTACTATGAGTTGCATTAGATGTTGGCCTCGTAAAGTCCTTTCCTTTTATGGTTCCAAGTTTGGAGTTTTAATCGCTCTGGCCATTCGTTATGACCTTTTGGCTCTTTCAGAATGAGAAAATGCAGAACATTGACTTGAATGTGTGGGTCATACAGAAATGGAGAGACGAGTTCTTGGGATGGTCTCCTCACAAGTATGGCCTCATCAACAGTACCATCCTTCCATATCAGAAAATATGGCTTCCTGACACCTACATTTACAACAGGTAGAACAGATTTGTTTCCATTCTGAAACTTTTTTGTGTTCCGCTTCTCTGCACCCAATTATTTACTTTCAGCGTCGTTATGAACCGGGAAGAAACAGAGCGTTATATAAATGCAGTGGTAACCACCAACTACTGGAAGAAGGAACGGGGTGCACAGATCATGTTCATGTATCCGGCTTTATATCGGTAAATATTACAATATTCCGCGTATCTTTTGTTTAGAACAAGCTGTCGGATCCACATTCGTTTCTTTCCATACGATCTGCAGAATTGCACCTTAATAATCAGTTCTTGGACAAGTGATAAAAGTTCTATTGATTATGTTCCCGAATTCGATACTGTAAATCTGGAGAACTTTATCCCGAACGAGGAATGGGTGGTAGTCAGTTTCCACATGAGGAGGAAGGAGGTTAGTTTTGGAATCGTTGGGTAATCTTTTATTATGTGAAAGTCATTGTTTTTTCACAGTTAAATTTGAAGACAAGAGCGGAAAAAAATAAATGGCTTAAAAAATCAGCTACCATTTTGCAGAACACCTGTAATTTTTTTGTCCATAGAAGTTTATTTTTTAAACTTTTAGGAGAAGTTTGTCTGTTGTCCAGAACCCTGGGTTCTCCTCGAAGCCTCCCTGGTTGTTCGTCGAAAGCCTCTCTATTACATCGTTAATCTTGTTGTCCCCACTTCGGTTATCACTCTTGTTGCTGTAACGGGTTTCTTTACCCCGGCCTCTACCAGTAATGAACGGCGGGAGAAGTTGAGTCTTGGCATTGATTCCCTTTTGGCTATGAGCATTTTACTCACAATGATTGCTGGCAAGTGAACATTTTATTTTTTATTTTTACTCATAAAAATTGTTTAATTTAATTTTTATTAATTTTCGTCTTTTTAGAGCAAATGCCCACGATCAGTGATTACGTCCCTCTTTTCGGGATTTTCTATTTGGCAATTATAGTCATAATTTTTGCGGGGACACTCTTCTCAGCGTTCATTTTGAATGTCCATCTCCAGAAGACCCGAAACAAGCCAATCCCGCCACTGGTTAGCTTCATATTCTTCCACAAAGTTGCCCCTTTTCTAAGTTTAAGACCTCCAACTGCACTATTAGAATTGTGGATGGAGACTGGAGTTAGGATAAAAGGACTAAAGGAAGCCGATCCCAGGTTTACGATGAGATTATCATCCAATAAACGGAGTCTAGGCCCTCCGGCACCTAGGAAAGAAAAGGATTTCAAATATTTGAATGGACAAAATGGGGGTGATGACAGGATTTGCAATGTAGGTTTTTACTTTCTTTGCAGTTAAATTATTTTTTCTCCAGAATCTGCTCGGCTCTTCGGAAGTGTTTAAAAGTTCTCAAGTAGAGTCAGACTTGGAGCAACGGAGACCGAGTCCAAATACTCCAAAAACGGCACAGAAAGCAAGAAATAATTGGAAACGTCTGGCCGCCAGAGCAAATGCGAAACGTAAGGGTAACAAGAGATCGCTGCTAAGTTCCTAAAATTATACATACTAAATCTGTTGGTAAGATAATGCGGATTTGTGGCGCCTAGGAATCGCCCACATTCGGTTTGCGACGCTAGCCACTGCTGGGGACTTGGTGCGCAACTGCGGCGAGGCGAGACATTTTGCTGTGACAAATCCCATTATTTTCCCGACATACTGATAGTATTACAAAACGAAATTTCAGGCAAAGAAGAGCAGAATAAAATCAACGATATTCCCTTTGCCGACGGCGCTTCTTTGGCGCCGAGTACAGGTTATGAAAATCCAGCGATAAATTCAGCCAGGCATAAGGCTTCGATTGTCAGTCGACCTCAATCCATGTTGCCCGCATTACAGTTGCTGTATATGCAACAAGGGGGAGGTCCCGCCTCAGGCAGTGCAGCTGACGCCTTCTTATTGGAAGCCAAACTGAGACGCCGTTATGCTCATGAATGGGAGTTCTTGGCTTCGGTCTTGGATCGAGTCCTTTTGATTGTATTTTCGGGCTTGGTATTACTGGTCACTGCTGCCATGATCGCTGTGGGAGAGGCGATCCATTTCTCCTATTCGCTAGTCGAAGATTTTCCTCAAAATGTCACAGAGTTTAACCAAGATGTATGAATAAATTATTGGTATTTTTTATCGTTTTTACTTATCTACACATCAATAAATCACCGAAGAACGTGTCTACGAAAAACTGGTCTGATAAGGATAAGCGACTGGGTAGTTGGAATTAAAATACTCTTGAGGATAGGGGTACTGTAACGGGGCTTGGGACTTCTCTTTTTCCGATTGGGATTCGAAACTGGAATCTGATTTGGACTCGGATTTGGGATCTGCAGCTGATTTTGGTAATGGGGCTGATTTGAAAGTCCAGTTTGAAGATTGGCCGGATGGATAAGACTGCCAAGTCTGGTTGTTGTAGAAGAGAGCGTCCTTAAATGACGATGACATAGGATAATTTACTCTTAATCCTACCGTTCCAGCGGGATAGTTCTTCACATTTGCATCGACTACTGTATGTCGTTCCCTCTTTCTCCATTTGGCTCGTCTGTTTTTGAACCAGACCTAAAAATCAAAGAAGTCGGCCCTTAATTCATCTCGACCCGTGATGTCCCCCATATGTCTCCGAGATTGCGCAACCCTTTTATGTGTTTGACACCCCATTTTATATTTTTATCCCCATTTTCGCGCAATTATTTCCCACAGTTTTGACTCCTCAGGGACATACGACGGAATGAGATGCTAATTAAATGAGAAAACAAGAAAGTCCTGGGAATACTTACTCTGACTCTGGGCTCCGAAAGACTGATCCAGGCAGCTATCTCTTCTCGGGTGCTCATATCCGGATAACGGTTCCGTTTGAAATGCTCTTCCAATTCTCCCAACTGAAACGATTAAATTTAAATATAACAAATTACATTCAAGGATCAACTTACTTGATGGCTTGTAAAATGAGTCCGTTGTCTTCTCGGCTTCTGTGTTTGGATTACTGTATTCTTCTCGGCCTTGCTTCTATCTGGCTTTTTACTTACAACTGAAATGTCAGGATTAAATTGTTATATAATGTTTATCTAACCTCTTGTCTCCTTGATTTTTATTGGCTTTGCATTTTGCGCCGGCTTTACCACTATACTTGAAGGAGCTGGAGAGACAGAAGGGACCGCCATATTACTCATATTACTCAAGGCATTCATTGAATTAATTGTATTCGTGGAGATCTCGATGGGAGTGAGGTAGGGATTGGGAAGTGATGGATTTGGGAGTTGGAAAGACTGTGATGACGGAGTTGAATCCAAAGAAGGGATCTGGGCAAAGGGCGATGCATTGGCTAAAATATTACAGTAATGACAGGAGCATCAAGCCCAATAATAATGGTAAAGCCTTACAAATCGAAGTGAATCCCATAGAATTAAAGCAATTCACGGCACCTTGAGAGTCATAGAACGCTGAATCGAGTACAAAAGGACCAGCCTGGTAGTACGGAGCGGCATTCCCGAAGCCGAAGCCAATTGTGGAATGATGCTGAGGAGTGTTATTAATAAGCTCCAGGCCGTTTGCCTCGACCGCTCCGCCCTGGCCCACTAAGTCCATTGGATCAAACGGAATTAAGGAGCTTAAAAGCCTTGGAGTCATACGCTCCTCTCACGGAGGAGGGTGCTGAAGGTTCCAACAAGAGCTTACACAACGATCAGGGTCCGGATGCCTAGTCTAATATGGCAAGTGTGATGTCTGAAGATGGTCAGCACAATGTAGGATACCTCGACTTGGAATTGAACCGACCCGCTCTCGGCCTTTTTTGTTTAGAAGACTGGCACTCCGCGCTTGTTCTGGCCTTTCGCAGACTCTTTGAAGAGCGCCATTGGCTCGAGGATTACTGTATTCCCTTAATCCTCCCTTCTGGCACTCGGTCATGATCATTTTTCTTTTCTTTCTGAATGAATTCCCCGCATTTCCTCTTTGTCGCCCAACGGGCATTTAAATTATTTTTTGGCGTCTTCAAAAAAGTCTTCGAAATTCGATATCAGATCTAAAAATGGATCTTGGCCAGACGTCGTAAGGTCGTATAAATATTTAATAGATTTATTTGAACCAAGCGTATTTTAGAGACCTATTGACCACTTCCTTCAATTTCGGGGTCGATGACATTAAAAGGTTCGTTTGTCATAATTTCGCCACAACGAATTTCGAATTGAGACTCGACTAATGCACATTCCAGAGTTCTCCAGAAGAACCAATCTCGTCTTCTTTTCACTATTCCCATCGATTCTCCCAAAATACAGACATCTTTTGTCTGTTCAGGTTGTTGTTGTATTATATCTACAACTTCCGAGGTCTGACATTGAAGAGGGCAGTAATTCCTGAGCTGCCCATTGCTTGATCTTTCCTAAAAGGAACGAAAATACAGCCTTCAAATGGTCAGAAGACTATACACTAATCTTATATAGATTAATAAAGTTTCGCACCACAAAGCATCCGTTGTCAGTAATTGTAACATGTTCGTCGTTCTCGGTCATAAAAAAGAGATTACATTCGGTCGGTTCTTCAACATCCTTCTGGAGGCACGTGTAAATTCGAAGACCTGAAAAAGTAAACGTGGCAGTAAAACCACTACCTTTATCCAATCCTAGTGAATAATGGAGCGAAACAGAGAGAAAAGAAAGTAAGAGTATTCGCATGATCAAGATGGATAATATCGAGAATGAGTCGCGATAAACGAAGTTGACGTTGTTTGTCAAAACGACCTAAATCTCCCATGTTTTCCCTTCAATGCACTGACATAAAGATGAATTACACTTCTCAGAGCGGCTAATACAGTCGAGTAAATTTAAACAGACGAGACTCAAGCCATAGTGGGCAGATTTCGAGCATCGATGATTTCACCGGGTCGGGTGAGTGCTTTGATTCTATATTCCAAATCCTATTTTTTAATAGACACAAAACCATTTCATAACCTCAGTAAAAATTGTAGTAAGGTGAAGTTACGTCTCTATTATCGTTAATAAAACATGCTGCAGCACGTTTTATCGCCGATCTGCGCCCTTTAAGGTTTAAAAACAGAAAACCGAGTTTTTCGTGAATTTGTACCGACAAAAAATGGTCTTCATCAGATAGTCCAGGTAATTTAAGAAGCTACGGCACCCTTCATGCACATCTGAGACGTATCGAACACCAAACGGCCGGCGGGGATGTGATCGTCCTCGGGGTCATCTACAGTAACGGCAAACTCAAGATTAAGGTGAAAATAGCCATAAAAAAGGAATCATGGGAGGGAATGACATGATTCGCAACTATGTTATATAGCATCAAATTTCGTACAAAATAGGAAGTTTCGTTTTTTTTCAAAAGTGTACGGTAAAGTGCAGTTCTGAGGCATCAAAAGTAAGAAATACCATTCTTTAAATAATTTTTCCCGGCCTTTGTAAGCCGTTAAAATCCTTAAAATTTGCGTAATCTCAGAGAGCGACATGTGTTTTATCGCTCTGATATTATATTTTTCCGCACTTTATTACGCCATGTCTGTGGCGCCTCTAGCTGTAAAAAAATCTTTACAAAAAAATTTGCTTTTTTGACACCGGATTTTGCTCACAAAAAAAGTTCGGAATGATGTGCACTGTAGTATTTTTTAAATTTTTTCGGTTAGGGCCTCCCCTATAGGGGTTTTCGAGAGTGCTGATTTCGAAAACCGTATTCATTTTTTCCGATTTTGACGCTTTTTATTAAGTAGTATTGTTTAATAGTAATTTTTTGAAATGTTTATTGTTGCAAACACAAAATGTAAAATAAAAAATAATGAATATGCAACAATATTTTTAGAAAAAATGCAATAAAACACTTTTTAACAGTACTACATATTTTTAAAAAAAGTCAAGAATCAGAAAAATTCAAAAGTTTTCGAAAGCAGCATCTTCGAAAACCCCTAAATCAAGTCCTTTCAGAAAAAACTCAAAAAACTACTACTTTACAGTACTACTTAATAAAGAAGTAACAATCACCGAGTACTAGTCACTTGGACACCAGCCCTAGTGTTTGGCTATGTCGCCGTCAGGGGTGGTCAGCGGGTCGTTTTTTCCGATTTCCGGCCCGCGGCCGTCAAAGTAACGGCCCGGCTGAGCTTTGGAACTCGGCATTGTAAGTTGATACATAATTATCCGGCGTTTTCAACAAATTTTATTCAACAAAAAAAATATTTTACCAAAACATGTTTAAACGATTATTCCGGAATTAAATGATTATTTCAAAACATGTTAAATGATTATTCCTTTTTTAAATGATTACATTTAAAAAAGGAATAATTACTACTTCCTCTCAAAAAGCTACTTCCAAGCTTTTTGAGACGTCGAACGATCGTTGACTGGTTGACGTTGAAATCGTCAGCCAGCATTCGTGTTGTCAAGCTTTCGCCGTCTTCCACGGCTGCCAGAAGTGCCTGATCGTCGAAATCCGATGGCCGACCTCTTCTTGGCTTATCTTGCAAGCTGGTGTCACCTGATTTGAAGCGGGCAAACCACTCCCTGCACTGACTTTCACTGATTGTTCCTTC
Organism: Bursaphelenchus xylophilus; assembly: GCA_904066235.2. Lineage (NCBI taxonomy): Eukaryota > Metazoa > Nematoda > Chromadorea > Rhabditida > Aphelenchoididae > Bursaphelenchus > Bursaphelenchus xylophilus. The sequence goes on from CAJFCV020000004.1 coordinate 5,759,849, forward strand.
GCCGAAAAGTTCGTTGAGATCGCGAAATGACTGTGCTGCCTTCCAACCTTTCTCGAAGTGGTAGAGCATAATATGGCGAATATGACTATGGTTTTCAACACGCATTTTTATATAAATTATTAACTAACAAGGGAAGTACCCGAAGTGCGACGCTCAGATTTTTACAAAAATTGGCATAGATGGAGATCAGAATTTTCTTATTCGGTTGCGAACATCCTAGCTCGCGCTTTGCAGAATCCGCCGAGAAAGAAGGGCCGGAATATCAAAAAAATCTTCAAATGCCGACGAATTTCCCTGCAAATCCGCTTGATCTTGGCATTTCGTCCCAGGAGAAAAATATTTTTTCTCGCAAGAAATTTTTTCTTGGTAAAGTTCAAGACTATTTTGTTGCTTTTATGTGGAATATGGTGTTATTTTCACTTTTTTACACTTGATTATAGCGCTATTAATTGGATTGTCGCCATCCGAGGGGTAAAATGTTTCGTCCTTTGACGAATTTATACAGTTTTTCCTCTGCTGATGGGCAAACCACTCTAATAGCTGCTTTAAGTTGTTTAGAAGACCTGCAAACGTTCTACGGTCGCGTAGGAACGTAATCATAAGGTAAGTGTTACAAACATTTAATTTTTTCACTATTTTTCAGTTTATGCCATTTCAGAAAACAAAGTAAAGGTCCCAAGGTGTTCCGTCAGTGTTCCGATGGTGTACATTCGCTCTTGTTGTTGTTCAGAACTTGCTCACTGAAAAATAATAAAGTTTTTGTAACACTTACTTTAAGATTATGTTCATACACGACCGTAGAACGTTTGCATGTCTCCTAAACAACTTTAAAGCAACTATTAGAGTGGTTTGCCCATCAGCAGAGGAAAAACTGTATAAATTCGTCAAAGGACGAAACATTTTACCCCTCGGATGGCGACAATCCAATTAATAGCGCTAGAATCATGTCCTGGGTGTAAAAAAGTGGTAATAACACACCATATTCCACATAAAAGCAACAAAATAGTCCTGAACATTACCAAGAAAAAATTTCTTGCGAGAAAAAATATTTTTCTCCTGGGACGAAATGCCAAGATCAAGCGGATTTGCAAGGAAATTCGTCGGCATTTGAAGATTTTTTCGATATTCCGGCCCTTCTTTCTCGGCGGATTCTGCAAAGCGCGAGCTAGGATGTTCGCAATCGAATAAGAAAATTCTGATCTCCATCTATGCCAATTTTTATAAAAATCTGAGCGTCGCACTTTGGGTACTTCCCTTGTAAATAGAGAAGATTATTTTTATGAAAAAATTAACAAAAACGCGCCAATATAAACGCCGGATAATTATGCATCAACCCATAATACAAACGGGCCGGGCCGGAAAAACCCTCAGGCCTGCGGCCCGGTCCGTGGTCGCCGGCGGACTTCGTGGAAAATGGACAGAGTGAAATTGGACAGAAATAAATTGGACGGAGCGCTCCGCGGAGCGTGGAAGTTGGACAGATTTTTTCCACTGCAAAAAATTATTATTTGATGATTCAATAGTGACATTTCGTACGATTGCAGCGAAAAAAAATCTGTCCAATTTCACTCTGTCCAATTTCACCCTGTCCAATTTCCACGCTCTGTCCAAATTATTTCTGCCCACTTTCACTCTGTCCAATATGTCCATTTTCCACGAAGCCCGCCGGCGAATTCCAAATCCTGGGCGCAGCTCGGGTGTCCATCCCAAACATGGCTTGGACCGAACGTGCATACCCCCAGCGCGCGCCACTTTCTATCGAACAAAATACATAATTTGGCGTGTCCGGCCGGGCGTGGTTGCCGATTGCGGTCATTTTTTTCTTTTCATTAGTTCAACTTTCGTATTTACAATTAGACCGTAACCGAGGATCGCTAAAAACTTATTTATAATTTTTTGGCAGAGATTTGATGTATTTTTAAGGGTTTGTTTGGGGATCATCGTTCGTTTGGGAGCCACGTTATTATATTGCAAATAAAGCCTACATGGTATACAAAAGAATACAAGCTACGTGTAACATGTAGTCAAAAAGGATGCCTCTAAGATAGATTACGAACGCCGAGTGTGTGTATGAAAGAAAGGGAGAGGGGAAAGAAGGAGAGAAAGAGAGCGTTCCATCCCGTTCCAATCGGTTCCATCCCGCTCTCTATTGTGGTCGGTGGTCACAATGTTCTCTTGCAATTCCACTAGTATTTTTCTTAGTTTATGTGAATTTATCGAAAGTAATCTGAAAAGATTTTATCAGATTTTTTGTGATCTTGTTCTATTTTTTGCATTAACTCCCCAGATTTTTCCTTTATTGAAAACTAAAGTCATACCGATGTTAATTTTTATTCTGTAGTTTTACATTGGTTGGGTTGTTTCAGAATCCCTGTTGACGCTCCAAACATCGCGCGATCTGTTTTTGGAATTGTTTTTTGAGGCACTGAACGAGGTTTTGGAGGGAACGCGGCGATTCGGTTTTTATGCATTTTTTGAGGGTAAAGAACGCGCTCTTTTCTGAGTCGGAAAGAGTTTTTTCTTCATTCTCATTTCTCATCCACTTTTCGGCTGTCCGGTCTCCCTGAGTTGGCCTTCGAACCCAGTTCATTTACGACTAGGACTAAAATAATTTTTAGTTCACACATTTAATCGGGACGTCGATGTTTTTAAAGTATATTTTACATTTTTAAAAATTACTCTTTCAGGTTTTTGGAATAAAAATGCGCGAGATCGTTCACGTGCAAGCTGGTCAGTGCGGAAATCAGATCGGTAACAAGGTAAGGTAATTCTATAATGCTTTTGTATTGATTCAGTTCTGGGAAGTGATTTCCGATGAACACGGAATCCAGCCTGATGGAACCTATGCTGGTGAATCCGATCTCCAACTTGAGAGGCTCAACGTTTACTACAATGAGATTGGAAACAAGAGGTTCGTTCCTCGTGCCGTCCTTGTCGATTTGGAGCCAGGGACCATGGATTCGATCCGGTCTTCCCAATATGGAGGTCTCTTCCGCCCCGATAACTTTGTGTTTGGTCAATCTGGAGCCGGAAACAACTGGGCCAAGGGACATTACACTGAGGGAGCCGAGCTCGTAGACAATGTTCTTGATGTCGTTAGAAAGGAGGCTGAGGGGTGTGATTGTTTACAAGGTTCGTATATTTTCTGAATATGTTTTCTACAAATCTTAATATTTCTTATCTGGTTTGTGTTTTAGGTTTCCAATTGACTCACTCTCTTGGTGGTGGAACTGGCTCTGGAATGGGAACTCTCCTCATCTCGAAGATCCGTGAGGAGTACCCCGACAGAATCATGTCTTCCTTTTCCGTTGTCCCATCTCCGAAAGTGTCGGATACCGTTGTGGAGCCTTACAATGCCACTCTTTCCGTTCATCAGCTGGTTGAAAACACGGATGAGACTTACTGCATTGACAATGAGGCTCTCTATGACATTTGCTTCCGCACTTTGAAGTTGACCAATCCCAACTACGGAGATTTGAACCATCTGGTGTCGATGACCATGTCCGGGGTGACCACTTGCCTTCGTTTCCCCGGGCAATTGAATGCTGATCTCCGAAAGTTGGCTGTGAACATGGTGCCTTTCCCTCGGCTCCACTTCTTTATGCCTGGATTCGCTCCCCTTTCGGCCAAAGAATCTGCCGCTTATCGTGCTTCAACTGTCGCTGAATTGACCCAACAAATGTTTGATGCCAAGAATATGATGGCCGCTTGTGATCCACGTCACGGACGTTACCTCACTGTCGCTGCTATCTTCCGTGGACGCATGTCGATGCGTGAGGTAGATGATCAGATGAGCAGTGTCCAGAACAAGAACTCTTCTTACTTTGTTGAATGGATCCCAAATAATGTGAAGACTGCCGTTTGTGATATCCCCCCTCGAGGACTGAAGATGTCGGCTACTTTCATTGGCAACACCACCGCCATTCAGGAACTCTTCAAGAGAATCTCCGAACAGTTCTCTTGTAAGTTATATTGACGACCTTTTTATTTTGTATAGGTAATGTCATTATGAGGGGGAAACGTCTTTATCATTATATGTTTGTATTTTCAGCTATGTTCCGTCGCAAGGCTTTCCTGCATTGGTATACTGGAGAAGGTATGGATGAGATGGAGTTCACTGAAGCCGAATCTAACATGAATGATCTCATCTCTGAATATCAACAATACCAAGACGCAACTGCCGAGGATGAAGGAGAATATGAAGCTGAACTCCAAGAAGGAGAAGAGGAGTAGACCATTCTAAAGCAATGCAGTCCCAAAATCAAGCATTGTTTCAAGTTATAACTTATTGAGCATGTAATAAAAGTATTGGTTGAAGATTTTATGAATGAAAGCGGTTATGACCCGCTGTCGAAAAAACCCCAAAAACCTGGACTGGAAACCAAATTCGGTGTGTATTTCGCTAGCAAAATGTATTTTGGCTTGATGACAGAAAGTTGGCGCAGAGCGTATATACACATATTTCCTCAAAAAGTGATTTTGGAGCAGTTAACGTGATTTCAATCAACAGAAATGATTCAATTGGGTTCCATATTGAAGTTGGTATTCAACGATTCTGGAACGTCAGAGGAATTTGAAATTTGGCATGTATGACCACAATGGTCTAGACAACCAGTCGGATATAGAATATTTTTACTTTTTGCCCTTAAAGTGCAAGTAAGTGAAAAAAAGGCAAAAAATGGCCAAAATCATGGCTTTGTGCACCACAACAGACCCAGGAAAAGTTAAAAAATTTTAATATGTTGTACCTCTCGGAATTCTGCATACAATAGAAGAAAGAAATTGCGTTTATGACTCGGAAAGTACAGAAATTTTATAATTTTCTCCCGATTTTCTCAGTGTTAACACAAGCTGTGATGACGCGATTTGTATACGTGGAATGGCAATCTCTTCCAGTGCGAATTGTAAGCACTACTTTTTATTTTTTCGACACCGATCGGCGACGAAAAAATTGTTCGAAAAAAGAAAAAATTGAAAAAAATGAACACGATTTTCGTCATCATGATGCATCAGTACTGTCGTCGTTAAGTGTGGGCATTGCGACAACGTTATGTTTGTGAAAAATGGACACCTGTGTCAAAAATCATTAAAGGGTTTCTGTTGCCACTCTCATTAGCTATACCCTGTGTGATAATGCGCCGTCGTTTAGAAAACATACAATTCCGAGACATTTCCAAAATTTGCATAGCGTAACTCCGAACAAAGAAAACAAACAAAAGTTTTGACGATCCAAAATGATTAATTCCGGATTCAGACGCAACAAACACAAACAATTTTCCGGGAAGAACACCTTCATCTTGAGTAACAGTGAAGGCGAGAGCCCGAGTCTTTGAGTTTATTTTGCGCGAGATTGGGCAAACAATCGGAAGCGACCTCGAGAGAAAGAAAAAGTTGCAGTCGGTTGAAAATGAGCCGATCAAAAGTTCAGGATTAGAGAAAGGGAACGTCGCCTCAACATGACCCGGCACTCCCTTGACACCTATTTTATGATATTTGTGTTAAATAAACGCTCTGATATATGAATACAACCCTTTTCTTTCAGAGCCACCTCTTTCATCCCAATTCCATCAGAACCCGGCTCTAGATGGAATATCACAATGACTCGGCCTCTTCTGATGGTACTGTGATTTTGGTCGTGGCCGCGATTGGGTTGTTTAGTGCCTTCACACTTATAATATGCTTCTTGGCTATTGCAAAACGCAGGGAGCGGGCCGAGAATCAGATCGATGTAAGTTGTTAGTGTTGACTTTTTCATTTTCCTTTAGAATTTCCAAAGGATAATATCTCCGGCTCGGATGCCCCCTCCCCCACCCAGATTCTCCACATTGGATCAGAATCCTCGACCCCCCACTTCAATTCCAATAGACCCGAATATCTTTATCATCAATTCCAAATATGATTTCCGTCCTCCCAGCTACGAAGAGGCCGTTCAGTCAACGTCTATGACAATTGCAGTCAATGCAACCTTGGATGTTCGATCTCCCACTGGCCGTGCACATTCTCCACCACCAGCGTTTTCGGAAGTAAGTCTTGTCGTTTTTGTGTCCCATTAATATTTCTTGATTACATAATGTAATTGATTATTCTAACCTGATTCCCTTCAGAATGACCCCCTCCCTAGAGCCAGTCTCTCAGCGCCAGCTTGTCACGAGTTGGTCAACAAATTAAATTCATCCCCCGAAGGCATCTCAGGCTCCTTAAGAAGTTCAAACTCCCGGTCATAGACGTGTAATTGCTCATTGACCTCACCAAACTCGGGCTTGTCATCTCACGGGTATACATTTTTTTCTTTTTTTGTCACTTTATCGAATAAAATTTAATTAGCAGCTGTTTTCGTATCATTCTTGGCTGGCCAAGGGAGCATGCCTGAGGCATTGTTGTTACAAATCGGTCTTAGAGATGTTCCTTTATCACGTATTTAATGCTTTTCTCAACTTTAGGGATTTCAATCAGGACTTTTGAGCACTATTTTGTGAAAGTAAAGAGAGCAAAGTCTCAATTACCCCCAGGACGGCTAATTTTTTTATTTTCGAGACTTTGGTTTCCCTGAATTTTAATCAACTTGGCCACAAAAACACGTGTCTCTTCGGCCTGAAGTTGTCAAACGCCGAAATTGGATTGAAAGGCTGAAGAGGGAAGGGGACGAGGTTACGCAGCCCGAGATAAAGCCAGTGTTTGAGGAGATGTTGGAGACATTTAAACCTTTTCTTGTTTACCAAGACGGCCAGAGGACAGTGAGGGATATCAGTATCGTCTCCCAAAGCCCATAAGGTACCCCACTCAAATATTATATTCAAATTAAAACCCAATTTTCAAAAACAACGCCATTATTATGTCATCGTGGCCGTCGAGGAGACAAGTGTTTTACCTCCTGGATTAATACCGGAAATCATAAGTTTATTACCCAAGGACCACCCACAGCCGATAAAAATTGACAGCCCTGAGTCATTGGGAGTATCCCTAGCATTAACTTTTCCCCATTCACTGAGAATGGTTAGGCCAAATTAGGAGGCAATGAGCAACAGGTCGTATTAAAAGACGCGTGCCCTTCTCCCTCTCGTTTCTTAAGGATTTGGGCCGAAAAAGAGACGGGGGACTTAAGGGTTGAGCAAGGGCTATCATGGCCGGCTAGAGAGCAGCAAGTCGTCCGCTTTCTGCTTCCAGAGAGCTAGCCTCATTCCTCATGGAAAAAGAAGAAGAAGCGGCACTGTTTTCTGGGGCCGGGGTTCTCCCTTCTCTGACTGGTTTCTTTGTAGGAGAAGTCTTAAAAAATTAGTTTCTCCAAAAAAGTAAAGAGAAAATAAACTTTGGGCCGCCACTCTTTTGAATAATTTTTGCATCCGATGTCTAAATGAGAGTCAGTTTAAGGTCGCGATGGCCAGTTTGCAGTCCTACTACAGTAATTGCGTAAAGAAACTTTCCTTACTTTTTATTTTCATTGTGTTCTCATTTCCAATATCACCTTTAAGGAACCAAAGATCGTCTAGCATAAGTCTTCGTCTCTGAATGTTTTGTTTCGTACTGGTTAGTTTATAAAATACAAGGAAGAAATGGAAAGAGTGACGTCCCCCACTTTCCTGATCTCCATAATTCTATTTCCTTAAAGTATTTTATTTATTTTCGGAATTTCCCATGATTTCTCGCTTTCTCTGATTCTCTTGCCCTGAAGGTGATGGATGAGGCTGGGCGAACCGAATTAGTGTTTTGGTCCAAGTCCCAGCATCGATGCCAAAAATTCGTCATTTTTTCTGTGGCTGGAGACGATGATCGCTCGTTGTTGTCTTGCGAAGGGACACGTTGCGCACCAATGTTTCTGTGTTTTGTGTTGTTGTCATGAGAAATTGAGGAATATTAGAGTCGCTGTCCCAAGGTGAATGTATCTGTAAGGCCTGGGGGAAAGCAAGCCCTCTGGCACTTTTACATAGAAGCCATTTTCTTCGCGGCTCGACCCCGTAACTCGCCTCCTTTTTTATGAAATGGATTATATTGGGTGAAAAGAAGGTTCTCAAAGTGCGTCGTTCTTCTCTGAATCAAACTCAAGTAGAACATGTCACGGCCAAAGAGAGACTTCTCTGACTAAAACGATCGCTTAATAAGGTCTTTGCCGCCGCGACAGTGACGTCAGAAAGCCGGCCATTTTTAACTATGCATTTGAATATCTTCTTTTACTCGTCTTCTATTTTGGGGAACGGCTGCGGAATTACCGTATTTTGAAGGGTATTTTAATATAAACGGGCGTATTTTCCGCGTTCAGTTCCTTTGATTTAATTTACTGTTCAATTATGATAATTAAATAATAGTTTAAGTGGGCCTTAAACTTTGGTGAGCAGAGCCCCGAGTTGCTGAGAGTCAGGCGGCATGGCGTCGGTGGCGGCTTGGCTGCCGTTTGCCCGAGCCGCCGCCATCGGGTGGGTTCCCATCGCCCGCCAGCCCATGCCTAAGCCACCGCTAGCGATTCAGGCGAAGGATCTGGCGGTCGATCATGTGTCCGACGAGAAACTGATCATCAACATATCTGGCAGACGATTCGAAACCTGGAGAAACACACTGGAGAAGTTTCCGGAGACCTTGCTTGGCTCCAACGAGAAGGAATTCTTCTACGACGAGGAGACCGGCGAATATTTCTTTGATCGGGATCCCGGTAAGTGCCGTAGTCCATCTTTATTCCGAAATTTTAGATCTCTTCCGACATGTCCTCACTTTTTATCGAACGGGGAAACTTCACGTAAGTGTTCCAGTCCCTTTCAATCATTTTTTATAGTACCCCAAACACGAATGTCTGATGGCTTACGATGAAGAGCTCTCCTTCTTCGGGATAATGCCCGATCTGATCAGTGATTGCTGTTACGAAGATTACAAGGACAAGAAGCGGGAGAATCAAGAAAGATTGATGGAAGAAACCTTGGAGGCGCCGGAGAAGGCCAAGGGGAAACAGACATTCCAGCAGCAGATGTGGTCGGCCTTTGAAAATCCTCAGACTTCTTCCGTAGCACTGGTCTTTTATTACGTAACGGGTTTCTTTATTGCGGTTTCTGTGTTGTGTAATATCATCGAGACAATTCCTTGCCAGTACATTGACAACGAGGAGTCTATCACCTGCGGGGATATGTACGAGAGGCAGTTCTTTGTTCTGGACACAGCCTGTGTCATCATCTTCACGGTCGAGTATTTATTACGACTGTTCGCGGCTCCAGATCGATGTAAATTTATGAGGTGAGTGTTCTGACAAATAAGATTTTATTTATGACTTGATCTGTTCATTTAGTTTGCCTAAATTAATTTATTTTGTATTTAATTTGCAGGTCAATAATGTCGGTGATAGATGTAGTGGCCATTCTCCCATATTATGTGGGTCTGGGACTTCAGGACAATAAAGATATAAGCGGTGCATTTGTGACACTTAGAGTTTTTGTAAGCGTTTTATTTTCCCAGTAACTAATCATGCATACTTGTTTATAGTACAGTAATCTTTTGATTCCAGCGGGTATTTCGTATTTTCAAATTTTCTCGTCATTCTCAAGGACTTCGTATTTTGGGTTACACGCTCAAATCCTGTGCCTCCGAGCTGGGATTCCTAGTTTTCTCGCTAGCCATGGCCATCATAATCTTCGCCACCATCATGTATTACGCCGAGAAGAAGGTGCCAAATACCAAATTTACCTCAATCCCAGCCGCATTCTGGTACACTATTGTAACGCTAACCACACTCGGATATGGTGATGTAACTCCTCAGACGATAACTGGCAAGATTGTTGGCGGAATCTGCTCTCTCAGTGGAGTGTTGGTAATTGCCCTGCCAGTTCCAGTTATCGTCAGCAACTTCTCCAGAATCTACCATCAGAATCAACGGGCGGATAAACGAAAGGCGCAAAAGGCAGGGCTTTAGATTATCCAATACTTTTTTCATAAAGCACCAATTAATTGTCCGGTTTTAGAAAGCCCGTTTGGCCAGAATCCGTGTGGTCAAGAATGCGAGTGGCCAGGCATTGTTCTCCAAGAAGAAGGCCCACGAATCCAGAATGCAGGCCTTCGAACAAGGCGCCCTTCCTTTGGAGGCCCTCAAGGATGAAGATATCTTCGAGATCCAACACCACCATCTATTGCAATGTCTGGAAAGGGCGACTGTAAGCTGTTTTGGGAATACTGTAACCTTTCATTCTATATACAATCATATCCGATGCACATTAGGGAATCCATGCTCATTCCAAAACAGCTCAGATTAAAGGCTGTTTGAAAAGTCAGAATGACGCTACGAATTACAAGTTTAATGTTTGTGTCGCTTAGGAACGGGAATACAACGAGACGGAGATTGACTACGACTACGGCCAACAAAGCACTCCCCCTCCATTCACCTCTCTGGCCTCGGTCAGATCTCAAGGGAAGAAGTCAAGGGATGGATCCAGAATCATTAATCTGACCGGTTGTTGTGTTAGGGGACAACAGAAGAATGAGAATGATGATGGAAGCTCCAAAGGAAGGATTCATCGACAAACCACTATGAGTGAATCCTCCAATCTGGAAGAGAATCTCGTTTTGCATCAGAATAACTCCCGGCATTATGACAACGAAGCCAAGAACATGGATTCAGCCATGTCCAGTGTTTGACATGATATCAGTTATCGTTTATTGTACATTTATTTTTGTCTCCTACCACATTTACTTTCCGTTTTTGTTGTTATTTTCCATTAAATATAAGGCTTTTCGAATATTCGCTTACTTTTATCACAACGGATCAACAGTCAACAACTGTATGTATATATATACAAATAAATATCCGATGACATTGTTAAAGCTCGAGATAACAACATTTAAAATACTTTCTGGATATATACAAACATATTCTGATTACATTAACTTCAATGTAATGTGTCGTTTTGAAGATCGAAATCTAAAAGATTGGTCGTTTCCTGAAGGCATTTGTAGAAGTCATCACATTGCCGGATCCGGATGAATCTCAGTGGCTTTGGCTTCGATTTTAATTGCAATTCGATCCCTTTACTTCCTCCGGGGAATAAGCGACCAATCGCTTTAAGGAGACGGACCTAAATGAAGTAATGTATATAACCGGCATTTACCAACTACTGGAGAACTGAATCAAAAATATTACTTTCTTGAACATAACCAACTGATCGAAGGGGATCTCGATTGTCTCCGTTAGATCGCTTTTTGCATTTTTGTAGGAAAACATTAACATTCTGCAAATGATTTACTTGCAAATTAAGGCAATTATGACTTCCATTAGAGGTTGTATACAGGGTGGGCCAAAAAAACGGACATTAATTTTTTATCCATTTTTTCTTGCAATGAAACAGTTTGTGAAAAAAGGTGTATATGGCGTGAAAGTACTATGTTAAGGAAACATATTTACTGAAGAATTTTCACCCTACCTGCAAAAGTTTCCGACATACGATTGCAAAAAAAATGCCGGGTCAACGCTCCAATTCCCGCGGCAAAATTTCAAAGTTTCTTGCCCCTAAATTTTTTAGAGCTGCTACACAGACATATCAAGCAGTCGAAGCGAAACAAGGAGGCCATGTAAAGAAGTGTTTTTGGAAAACGTGGTCAGAATATGGGCTGGCCTAGGATTTTGGGTCGTATCAATCGTTCAGCAAAAGTATATAAACAATTTAAATCGTTGTGATAAAGCAGGATAGTTGACAATTATAAAACTATTTTCTTTCCATTGATTACGGTATCTGTGCCGGGATGCGCGGACTTTTAATTTTGTCCATTTTTTGGCCAACCCTGTACAGCCAACTACAAAAAAAATAGTCTCTGAAGTAGAAAAGTTATCGCAAAACTCACGAATCGTTCAAAATAAGTTCCCCTTGGGTCAGGCCCTTAGGGAATGCCTGATTTTTGTCGATCATAGAACAAGGACGACCTGAAAATAATAAAAACGTAAATGCGGACAGGGCCCAGGTTTAGTTTTAAAAAACGATACTCACGGATTTCGAATAACAAGTTTTCGTTTGTTTTCTCGATCGAAATCGAGGAAGAGCAACAGGAATCCGAGAAACTCAGATCCGCCGACCCTCTTCGGCTGGTGTCGCAGGTCTTTACTGTGCAATTCGTGGTTGTGGAATCGTTGCGCAACAGTTTATTTTTCAACTGAAAGTGGTTTTAATTGACATATAACCAAGGTGATTTATATCTGGCGGCAAGGTCGGTATGCCGATGATTTTTTACGCCTACTTGGCCAAAAAAAATTTCAAGTTTCAGCGATTTCGGCCCGAAAATCATCCTTGAAGACTTTGGGAAGACATAGAGAGGTCAATTCAAGGTTTTGTTTGAAATTCAGTCGGTTGAAAATAGCGGGTCTCAGCTCCAGAAAAAATTATTTTTTCTAACAAGGGAAGTCACTTTTTTCGCAGATCGATCCATACTGGTGACCTAGTGGACAGTGAAGGCCTCAGGCTGTGTAAGAAGAATCTGGCGTCCAAAAGTGTTTACGGGCCCTGAGGGCAGAGTTATGGCTCATCAAAGTTCGCGCAAAAAAGGTTCCGAAAAGACCCTCCAAAAAAAGGGATCGGAAAAGTGAGCTTCGGTAGCAGAGTGGTTCGCAGATTTTTCTTTTGTCTGGAAGGGCCAGGGTTCGGATTCCTCTTCCCGGCAATAACTAAAAATAATATTGTAAGAGTAGCGTAAGTTACAAAAAAAATTGTTTTGAAATAATTTTTGAAAAATATTATTATCCTGTCGTTAAAATTTGGGGAAGACGTTGTGAGCTTGGACACAGTGAGGGATGCGAGGGCATTTTTCCACCGAGGATCGCATTCAATTTCTGGAATAATTCGGCGATTACGGTGGATCAAGACGCCGTATCATTGGAGAAAACTGCGGGAACTTTGGCGTAAAGGTAGGGCTGGGATTCTCAATATGTATATCTCTGATGTTTTAGAAGACGCCCTTGGTGATCGTGATATCATGCTGAAGCGTTTGAGTCAAACGCTTGCTGTCTGGGCAGATGATAAATTTAGTGACGATATGAACAAAATCGTCATTTTTTTAACGACAGGATAATAATATTTTTCAAAAAATACTTTAAAATATTTTTTTTGTAACTTACCCTACTCTTACAATATTATTTTTATTAATTGCCGGGAAGAGGAATCGAACCCTGGCCCTTCCAGACAAAAGAAAAATCTGCGAACCACTCTGCTACCGAAGCTCACTTCTCCGATCCCGTTTTTTTGGAGGGTCTTTTCGGAACCTTTTTTGCGCGAACTTTGATGAGCCATAACTCTGCCCCCAGGGCCCGTAAACACTTTTGGACGCCATATTCTTCTTACACAGCCTGAGGCCTTCACTGTCCACTAGGTCACCAGTATGGATCGATCTGCGAAAAAAGTGACTTCCCTTGTAAGTAGGCGTAAAAATTCATCGGCATACTGAGCTTGCCGCCAGATATAAATCACCTTGGTTATATTTTAACCCGTTGCACATAGACTATAAAGAATACCGTAAATAATTCTAGGTTTGCTGTTTACTTCATCGATTGTCTTAACAAGAAGAAGCAATTTAGTTCATAAAAATTTTAAATTCTTACAATTTTTTTATCAAAAATTCAAAAATTTCCAAAAAAGTTCAATAGACAATCAAAATGACAGAAAATTTTGACATGACGAAAACGACGCCAATTTAACAATGTAACTGACGCGTAATACTGCAAGGTAGTACTTTTTACCTGTAAAAGCACTTCTCATCCACACAAAACGTTACTAATTTACAGTACTACTTAAGACAAACAAGTATATACGAGAAAAAAATGCATTTTCTAAATCAATCCGATCACCCTACAGCAGCAGACCTTCTAAATGTAAGATGACTCACCTTTTGCGACAATTCAGATGAATATGTGTCACTCTGCCGTCTTAATGCGGTCGTTTTTTTCTCCATTTTTTCTAATTTATGCGGTGATTTGGGGAGATGACGATAAAAGAAAAAGGCGATGTCAAACATCTGCCTGAGGCGGGGAAAGCGGTAATAAAGATACGTCATGATGAACGCCTTACCGCCACATAACAGTCCTGCAATGTTTAAGACGTTAGAATTCAATTACAAACCTTCAAAGATCATAAAATACGAATAAGATTAAGTGTAAGCAAGTGTAATAAAAACATTTTCTTACCGATTACAATCAAAAAAGTATTCAGGGAGGTCAAAACGTGGACCCAGAAGAAGAAAGATAAGATCAGGACGAACTTCAAGGTCACCTCGGGCTTCCGCCACATAAAGAGTCTGGAGAAAAATTAAATTAAAAAAAGGATTACTGTAACATACGCTCTCAACTTCTCCAAGGCGTCAGCACTGAAGGTAAGCAACATTTGGGCTTTCTTAACCACATAAAATATTAATTGGGCCCCATTTAAATCAAATTTGGGAGAAGGGACCTTCCTTCGAGGTAGGAAATTGAGGCCTATATCAATATTCCTAAAGAATCGAATAATTAATACGCAAACTTCCATTTAAGCCATCAGGCAGTGTCAAGTGTTGGCCCAATGTGTATAGCCAATATTACAACATTCTATGACCAGCTGAATTGAAATTACAGACAAACTTTTTAATTCTGGCCATTAGAAAAGGCTGGCCAAAGTGTCAGAATGGATGCGAAGCCTCAAAAAAGGTAGCCTAAAGGCTGGAATGGGTGTCAAAGAATAGGAATTGATTTTTTGAATGGCTGGCAAAAATTTTTTTATTTCTTACTGACTACAAAACTCTACTCTTTAAAAGTCCTAAAAAGTAGTCCCACGATTACTTACTTTTGAGTTTTGAGATAGTTAATTCCTAATTGTAAAAGAAAAAGAAGATACACCAAGGGGATAAGGATCTCGTTCCACACAGCATTCATGTACACCATGAACAAACAGAGGGATGCCAGAGGCGCTTTCCATGTGCAAAAATCCCATAATCCGGCACCAAATTCAAGATAGAAATGGCTCTCGACCACTACAATGGATGAAACAATTAACTGCAAGTCCTTCTTAACACACTTACAACATCGTTGAACATCCCGGCCCAAAACTGAAGCACTCAGTCTGTGATCGGCCTCCGAATTCTCGTGATGGATCCGATTGTCCTTTAAACCATCAACAAACTCAGTCCAGAGTTCATCGATGGAATTCTTCGTGTTTTTCCATCGATAACTCGAGATTACGGACATATCAGAAGAGGACACAGACTCACTCCCATCTACATCCACATGCCCAGAATCTGGCGAAGATGGGGCCACCAATCTGAAAGAGATGATACAAGAGATCAACTGGATGGATAAGATCTCTGAAGAACCGGAGATCAAAAGAACAGACTCACAGCATATCTAGAGAACAACTTTCTTCCGGGGAATCTGGATCGGCCAAATGGTCTCGATGACTAAGAAGAGGGGGGATGTCACGAAGAGAACGCACTGGGAACAGCGAATGCACGGTGGAACGACGCTGTTGGTGATATCGATGCTTATCTGAAGGGGGCCGAGGGCCTCGACGGTCTTCCTCGCTGCAAGCTGTAACTATCTTTTGGAACAATCTGTTGGGAATGGGGTTACGGAAACAGAAACTGTCAAGAAATCCCTCGAATTTAACGCTTCCACTCACCTCCCAGATCGTCATTACAATGCATAATCAAGGCGAATAAATATAACGGTGAATAGATCTAGGAAGGGAAATTCGTTCAAAAAACATTCAAGTAAAAGCCCTGAGGCGTTGTTTAAAAAGGGAATAGTTACTGGCTGAGCTTTGATGGGAATCGTGGTTCGAATCGACTTCAAAACAACACAAATCACGCTTAACAGCACAGTTATACGAATTAACTGTATTGAAAAAGACTATTTGTAAGACAGAAATCAAAAAAGAGCACGCACGTTAGATTACTAATGATAAGAATATGCAGTATACTTGTTATCGACCCACTTGAGACAGTCGACGCACGTGGGAACAGTTACAAAAAACATTACTTTGCTTCATGTTATCACTACAACCTCCCCTACAAACGAATATTCTCCAAATGCAAATCGTATCTTTCTCTTCGCAATAGTAATATTACAGTTATAAGACCCCCACTTTTGTGGTTTTATTATCTGAGTTCTAAAGTAAAGAGGTGGAATAAAACATGTGGCCAGGCATAAGTCAAAAGTCGGCTGCCATTATTTAATTAAAAGGTGCTCAGAGAAAGAAGACAGAAAAGATTATTGACGAAAACATTCCAAACAAGCATTACTTTACTCACCTTTCAAGAATTCACGACAAAACCGGTAATAAAGAAGGTTCTTGAGGCCGAGGAGGATGTGTAATGTCTGCTTAATCTGGTTGCGGTTCTTATCCCTTCTCATCACTGTAGAGTCTCTCTTTTTAGCCGACCATTAATTATCTTTAGCCCCTTCTCATTCTTTTCGTTTTTCGTATAATTTGATAAGCGGAATCGGGAGGCAGACTGCGCCCTCACTTTTGATGAAATTGGAAATTTTAAAACGGATTTTTTTTTTCATTTTCAGTTTTATTCCAGATGACGCAGACTACAGGGTGGGCCACTCGAAACGGGTAAGTTTTTTCTTTGGATTTCTCCGCGGAGACTCCGCCGATTTTCCCGAAATTTAGATTTTTCTGTAGCTGAGACCCGCCATTTTTAACCGGTTGAATTTGAAAAAAATATATTTTGAACTGACCTTTCTGTGCCTTCCCAAAGTTTTGAAGAATTATTTTCGAGCCGAAACCGCTAAAACTTTGAAAATTTTTGGAATGATTTTCAATTGACTTTCTCGGACTTGGAAAATTTTTGGCTTTTTTTGGTAAAATCGGGAAGTAAAAAGTTGCGTATGCTCTCTCTAAACATGATTAAGGAAAATTGAAAGCAAAAATAGTGTTGTTTGCATTACCGATAGGGTACGAACTTTCAAAAAAAACCAATTTTTCAACGAGGTTGCAAAAGTCCACACAATTGGCAACGAGCCCCAGCTCCAAGTCATTGAAGCCTGGAGCCCAGCCCGATTAAAGATAGACGATGTTCACGATCTGCAATTCGAGCTGTTCACGACTCTCATGACTCTCAAAGCTCCTACAAGTTTGAGTAAGACATTGGATGTCTTGAGGAATATCTGGCCTGGTTTTTGAGCCCTGATCCGCGGTTGACCCGCGCTCCCCTTCCGTGATCCGGGCGCTAATTTTGGCCGGTTATTTTTGGCCCTCATTTTGGCCCTACAAACTACAGGAGTCAAAAAGGACACCGATGCCTCACACCTGGTGAGTCACCTGCGAGGAGGCCTGAGGGCAGAACTTTCAGGAGGGTTCTGGAAGCTCCATAATTTTCCATAATTAGCGGCCACTGCAAACTACGATGGGCGCAGCACAGAGCACATGGGAATGGCCTCAAGATCACCAGTTGCCCCGCCCAGGATCAAGCACTATATAAGACGGCATCAGCGCCTCTGCCAGGACGTCCACCCAGAGTATAACCTCTAGGGTATTGTTTTGTAGTACTACTGTGTTTTGTTTTATTGTGTGTTTGTTAGCCGAGCTCGAGATAAAATATTGGCCATATATTGTGGGTTTTCCTTGTCCCTCCACTGCACTACGCCGTGTAGGCTCTGATACTTCAGAGCAAGATCCGCCGCGGTCTACTGAGACCGGAAACCCACCCCGCGTTTTAACTGGTAGCAGCGAGTGGTTGTCTATTATACCTCCAAGAGGTTTTTAGACAGTTAATCCGTACTCTTCGGAGTACTCGAGGTATCATCGCTTTCGACAGCGGTGATAAGAGTATCATCTATAATTGTATTGTATTTTTAGATTCGTCATGGAATCCGTCCCGACAGAGCAGCCGATGGGGCCAGGCCAGCCTGAACAGCCCGCCGCCGGGTCCGACCCCGTTCTCAAGCTGTTCGACCGGACCTGCGATTCCATACTCATGGGACGTCCGAGTCCCGACGACGTCAGGAAGCTGCTGGTCATCATGGTCGAGGATTGCCGAAAGCTCGCCACTTATCTAGCCCGGGAGCAGCGGGCTCGCGCTCTTTCGGAAACCCGAACTGCGACGATGACAGGAAAAGCTGAAAAAGGATTGGTTAATGTTTGCAAATCCCTCAACGACATTGACACGATGGATCTGGGACTGGGGATGTGGTCCTCAGTCGTAAACAAGGACCTCCGAGATCTGAAAGATCAAGTTGGTGGCATCAAATCGCTTGGGAACGCGGTTGAAGCCAATAAGAAGGTTCTCAGATCAGTTCGAGACAAACTTGATCAAGTCGCCTGCCAGAAGGGCAACGATGTGGCCAGGTTCGAGAAGTTGGAAGAAAACATCGCTGGAATCAGAGGACTGTACGCTGAGCAAGGTAGGGTTCTTCGCGAACTTCGGGCTACAGTTGAAACTTTAGCTGGGGGCGCCGCGCCAGCTCAATCAGAAGCTGTTGGTCCTCAAGAGCAACTGGATGATGCGACTCGTCCAAGTTATTCCTGGGATGATGTGCCAATCGAGTTGGCTGGTGAATCAGGCGACCAACAAACCCATAATCCAGCGAATGCTCCAGAGGAAGAGCCACCGATCATAGCAAGTCTGGAGTGCAACTCCCTGCTCCAGCCGTTCAACCCAAATGGATCGATGACTTTTCAAGAATGGCTGGAGAAATTCGAGGATTTCCGAGATCAGCAAGCGACGCCCTGGACCAATGATGTAGCCGTCAAGAAGCTCCGAATGTTTTTGAATGGCGAGCCTCGGGAGAGGCTGATCAAAATTGCTCCAGCGACCGCGCCAGCTGAAGGTGGGAATCAGTTTAAAAATTTTGAAGAAATTAAGAGGGAATTGTTAGAATCCTTCAATAAGGATGGAGGACAAGCAATTGCGAGAGCCGAATTGACTGTCTTGAGACAGCAACATGACGAGTCAGTTAATGCCTTTCTTCAGCGGCTCAAACGACTGGTTGCCCGACTTGACCCCGATATACCAGCTCCGATTCGGGAGAAGAGAGTGTTCGAGGAATTTATGTCACGTGTCCGTGATGACATTGCTAACCCGCTTCGACTGGCCGTGCCTGAAAACCTCGAGCAAGCCCGAGCTAAGGCCTTGGCCATCGAATCCGTCAATGCATCCAGCCGACTGCTTTCGAGGGACTCTATGGCGAATGGCTTCGCCACTATGGTGCAAGCTCTTGCTGGTGTCAATGCCAATGGTAATAACAACAGCCCGAAAAAGGGCGCATGTTTCTATTGTGGGATAGAAGGGCACTTTTCTAGAGAATGCCGACAGAGGGCCCGAGAAGTTCAACAGGGTCAGGCCGCTTTTTACCGCCCCAGCGGCGGTCAGCATCGAGCAGGTGGCTTTCGGAGGCCGCCGAACCGTGGACGAGCATCGTCTTGGTGGAATGATGAAGAAGACCGAAGTCCCAGGGAGTCGGTGAACCTGTTGACGGTTCAAGAAGCTCCCGAGAAGGAAGATCAGGTGGTGGAAAAGACCGAGAGGGAGAAGTCCCTTGAGTTGATGAGACAAAAGCATGCCAACCTTCTGAAGCTTCATTCCTCCTCATCGATTCAATCTCTACACCCGGTGAATGCCCTTGCATCGGTGATGTTTTTGGTCACCTGTCTAACTGTGGTCTCTCCTTCAGTAGGAGCGATCCAACCGATGATATGTCAGCATCAATTTGGCAGAAGACTCGTTGGATTGCCCGAGCCTCCAGAATGCCCACAAGTCAATGTCAAGCCAAAAGTTCGTCCGGCAACGCTTCTACTGGATATTTTTCGAGAGAATGAGCAAGTAAGTGAAACGCCAGCTGAAGTATGTCAAGTGGTTCGGAGCCAAATTCGCTACTTCACGACGCTTTCAGGGGTTTATGTGGAGCAGCCAGCCAAGCCCATTAAGGAACTGGTCACGCCTGCGCAGTGTCGAGACATCCTGAGATCCAGGAGGTGTATTCATGGATCTCTGACTCCACAGAAGGACGGCTGGGCCACGTCCAACGTCTTCAAGAAGGACAGACCCTGGCCTTTCTTCGGAAGTTTTGGTTGGAAGTCCCAAACACTCAGGAATTGTATCACTTTTGGGGCTCATGTTCAGTACAACTCGAACTCGCACGTATTGACGGCAACGGCCGGTGATCTTCAAGCATGCAACTACACTTCTGGAGAATGCAACCTCCAAGATGGATCAGCCATTCTCTGGAAGCCGAATCCTGCCCTGGATTGCCCTTTCATCAAGGTTGGTACGTTCTTGGGTCGTTTGTTAGGAAATGTTTGGCTCTCTGACAGCCGACAATTTGCATTAACTATCAGCAATGACTCTGTGCCGTTTAAGTCATGCAACAAGACGCTGGTCAAGACTCCCCAAGGTTTCGCTATCCCGCTGAGCGCAGCCCGCGCAAAAAGGGGAACTAAGGTGGTCGCTAGCAACACATTGTCTGCCGAGCTACAAGGGCTGGAAGAAAGCATGATCCAGATCATTCAGCATAATTTCGAGAATGTTATGCACCACATTTGCTTCGCCCACCAGAGCGCAGCCGCGCAATGGAAACTTTTGGCCGAGACGAACCCTACAGCTGTATTTCGTAAGTTATTACGAGATGATTATATTCATGCCACGATGCTCACTGAAAGCATAGCTGAGATCTACCCTTGTAGACCGATCGGAAAAGAGTCTATTCGACCAAGACCCGGTCCAAAAACCGGATGCACCCGCTATATTCCCATAGACCTCACTGACCCCACCGACTCCTCGAAGTCGAAAGGGGCATTTTTGGACCCGATGACTGCCATTATCACTGAGAAGGCGGCTCAAAACCAGACGACGAGGGTTTCTTTGTTGAAACTCGAAGCCCAACCTTGTTGAATTTGTTGCTGCCGGATTGGACTGTCTCCCAAATATGGCTTTATGCATGTGCTGTTCTGGTCACCTGTGACGTCATTGGAAGGGTACTGGGCACCTATTTTATTGCGAAATGGAACGCCGTGCGCCACTATGCCCGCCTGAGGCGAGAGCGCCGCAGGGAACGACGTGATCAGGAGATCATTCGGTCGTTTCGAGAGCTCGACGAGGGCCCGGTGTATCGAGATGTGGTCTCAGCCGTCAACAGAATTGGGAAGGACTAACGCGTTTTCTTTTCGCGCACTGTACATTTACTATGCATTACGCTAAAAAGGGAATAATGTCATTCTTTTTCAGAAACGATGACTTTTCGCAAACCCTGGCTGGTTTAGAAACCGCCCCCGGAAAAACGCCCAATCCGGTGGTTTTTTCTTATTGATCCAGATCAAGACGATGTCCGCGCTGGTGATTACGTTCAGCTCTCCGACTTATGGCACCTCGAGAACCAAGAAGATCAAACAGCAGCCAAACCTTTTTCAAATGTCCCGAGGCCTACCTATCTTCTCCGAACTCGCGCAGGAGCACAAGACGGTCAAAACGGTCAGAAGACTCCGGAAATAATGGCACTCGTAATCAGGCGACCAACGAAAATCTCTGACAATATGCTCGTTATGGGACCAAAAATTTCCGACCCCGTCCAAGTGCCTGCGATTTTTTGGCCATATCCGCTGCCAAAGGCAACCGACTCTCTCTGGTGGATTTTAGCTGCAGCGAATTTAGAATATTGGACTCCAGAGCTCGCTCTTGAGTGCCAATTCTCATCCATAGACTCTGAAATTCGATTTAGCCCAATCTTTCAGATTTACAGAACGTCTGGTTTTGGCCATGGGTCATGCTTGTTATAATGACAATCCACTGAGCGCTGGAGATCGACCCGAACTCAAGAATTTTTCCAAGTTCCCGCGCTGTTCAATGGCAGCCCCAATTGCTTTTCATGAATGCTCAACGATGGAATCTCGCGTTCAGAAGTCCTTCACGAACCATGGTCAAGTCCATCAAGCTGTTGAACTACTGGAACAGCTGGCTGCGTTGTGTCCTGAAGTCGAGTCTGGAGAAGCCTCTGTCGTTGTACTCTCTCCATATGCAGCAGCCGTCACTGAGGTACGTTCCATGCTGCCTGAAGTCCTCCAGAAATTTCCGGCAATGCGAGTTCGCGTAGCAACCGTTGATCAGTATCAAGGACAGGAAGCCGAGGTCGCTTTCTTCATAACTACTCGAACCGCGACGCAAAGTAAGAACGATTTTGCTTCATACTCCCCACGCACCACGGTGGCCCTCACAAGGGCGCGTCAAGCCTTAGTGATCC
Organism: Bursaphelenchus xylophilus; assembly: GCA_904066235.2. NCBI lineage: Eukaryota > Metazoa > Nematoda > Chromadorea > Rhabditida > Aphelenchoididae > Bursaphelenchus > Bursaphelenchus xylophilus. Next base: position 5,782,002 of record CAJFCV020000004.1, read on the forward strand.
TTGGACGTCGCTCGTACATCAATCATCACGCCAGCATCGAGCTGCAAAAACTCCTGGAATACGCTCGCATTTCATTTTCTGTTTCATTTTTGTTTTCGAGTGCTTATTATTCCTATATCTTGCCTTTATACAGTCCCTTTATTATTGTCATGTCTGCATATTACCCTTCACACCATTTGATGTCAACGTCTCAAATGTTCCTCTCGATCGGCAATATTTTACATTTGCATATCTCGTTGCTCTGGCAATTCACAGTAATCACTTTTGTTCTACTTTCAGATCACCGCAAAACACCTTCATCAGTACACCACTTCATCCCCGCGCTGGTCCTAAAATAAAAGGGTGGAGGAGTAAGACATTGGATGTCTTGAGGAATATCTGGCCTGGTTTTGAGCCCTGATCCGCGGTTGACCCGCGCTCCCCTTCCGTGATCCGGGCGCTAATTTTGGCCGGTTATTTTTGGCCCTCATTTTGGCCCTACAAACTACAGGAGTCAAAAAGGACACCGATGCCTCACACCTGGTGAGTCACCTGCGAGGAGGCCTGAGGGCAGAACTTTCAGGAGGGTTCTGGAAGCTCCATAATTTTCCATAATTAGCGGCCACTGCAAACTACGATGGGCGCAGCACAGAGCACATGGGAATGGCCTCAAGATCACCAGTTGCCCCGCCCAGGATCAAGCACTATATAAGACGGCATCAGCGCCTCTGCCAGGACGTCCACCCAGAGGATAACCTCTAGGGTATTGTTTTGTAGTACTACTGTGTTTTGTTTTATTGTGTGTTTGTTAGCCGAGCTCGAGATAAAATATTGGCCATATATTGTGGGTTTTCCTTGTCCCTCCACTGCACTACGCCGTGTAGGCTCTGATACTTCAGAGCAAGATCCGCCGCGGTCTACTGAGACCGGAAACCCACCCCGCGTTTTAACTTTTGTGCTGCGAGAGGAAATGGGCATTTCGGACTCAGATAGAAATATTAATAATCAGGTCGTTAAATAAAATTGTTTTTACGACAATATTTTATGGTTATCTGAGGTAAAACTTAGAAAATTTCACCCAAAAACTCGAAAAATGACCAAGTTTTCGAAATCATTCCAAAAATTTTCCAAGTTTTAGCGGTTTCGGCCCGAAAATAATTCTTCGAAACTTTGGGAAGGCATAGAAAGGTCAATTCAAAATATATTTTTTTTCAGATTCAACCGGTTAAAAATGGCGGGTCTCAGCTACAGAAAAATCTAAATTTCGGGAAAATCGGCGGAGTCTCCGCGGAGAAATTCAAAGAAACAACTTACCCGTTTCGAGTGGCCCACCCTGTACAATTGACACTCAGAACTTATAATGACTCCTGTTATGTTGTGAATGTGAAAAAGAAAAAACATGTTGGCTTCATGCATATATAATATAAGGTCCGAAGTTCCCCCGAAAAAGTGGTGGAAATCGCCGTTTTCCCGTTTTGGTACTTAATTTCCATAACAAAGGGCGCCGCTGCGGTCGCCAAGATGGTGTATATGTACTCTTTATTTGGCCAAGGCGGGATCAGTTGCCTTTGAGGCGATCAATTAGCCGGTCATGTGCATTATGCTTCAAGTGGACGCCTTCAAATTGCCGCAATTTAATTTTTGGGGAGGGTTCTGCGGGCGGGGTAATTATATCAACTGTAACATAAGCGTGGAAAAGCCTTTGTTTGGATGCGCCGTTTTCGGGAAATGTTTTCTGGATTCTTTTCTCAGACTTCTACCTTTCAAGTTTTAATTAAAGCGGCCAATTCTTTTGATCTTTTTTCATTTTTATTTCTAATTTCTTTGCATCTGGAGAGCCCCTGCTCTTCGTGAACTCATTTCGATGATATTCTCCATAAGATAGTCTGATATTCTTAACGAAATGATTTGACAAATTATTCTGTGGATCCGATGTATCCATGCAAATCTCATATGCGAAGCCATTTAAATGAATATCCACCACGCGCAACGGGGGCATTCCCTCGCATAAATCAAGTGTCCGATTGGGCGTAGGGAAGGAAGGGGGTCGATGTCAGTCATACCGGTGGAAACAGGCTGCCAGATTCATAAAATGCTCGACTCTTTGACCTTGTCGGTCGAGACAGCTCTTTTTGTGGCGCCAACTTTGTATTGTTTGCACTTGAATCAGAGCCGAGCTTCCGTTCTCGGCTTTACCTCGCGACCAGGCCATACCGAGAGGAAGAATAAGCGGTCAGTGGGCCTGCGCGACCCCCCTTCTTATGTTATGGTCGCCCTCCGTTTTTTGCTCTCGACCCGTTCTCGACTCTGGGCCTATTAAGCGGACGCGCCAAAAATCTTCACAATGAAAGACCATCTGCTTATGAGCATAACGAGCTGCTGTTGTCTCGACCCCCTTCTCCCTTCCTTATAAAGTTTCATTCTCTTTGTCGCCTTCAGGGGATTAATTCCTTCGTTTACATTCTCATTAGAGAATCGTATTGGATCTCGTACAGCGAAAGGCATTAAAGTTCCTTTTAATTTCCTTTTTTGTCCTTGGCCCCGCGACGCGCTGATTCCTCCGGTCGCGCACTGAGGGATTTTCGGGGATTCTTAAACTGATTTCGAACTTTTCAAAGGGTCAGCTTGATTAGATTATGGCCTGGAGGCGGTTCCTGGAGCTGAGGCCGCCGGACAGGCGTTTATGACTTTTGGGCCGGAATATGTTGTGGAGCCAGCCGATATTATAGTCGAAGATGTTATCTCCCCAAACCTCTTGTCGGCCGAGCGGCCAAACAATGTTTCTGCAAAATCCCTTGAGGCGATTGCTTTACACAAATGAGGGGTTTCGAGTCCGGTGAGGCGGCAAGTCGTGGGTCGGTTGCGCAACCTTCCTAATTAGCTAATTAGAGCCCATGGGGCCGGATTGGTGTGAATCGGGGACTTGCGGGCCGTTAGCGAGCCCGTTAGCTCGCGCTGTAAATAAATATGGCATAAATGACCGCTATGAGACTGAATTGGCCTCGATTTTGGATGGGGCGGCCACACTTTGGCCACCGTTTTTTATTTTCTCGAGTCAATCGTCTCCCGAAGTCGTTTACTCGAGATTGGTCGGCCTTAATGTAATTTATTCACTGGCCCCACCTCCTCCAATTAGCTGAGACAGAAGAAACCCGAACCCGGATATGTAGACGTAATAATCTCAAGACTTATTCATGTTTTCGTTGTTTTTTTGGATTTTGGATAACGCCTTCAGATTCGTTGGCCCCTGAGGGCATGGTTTCATTCTTATGGATGCGAAGGGAAGAGTTTTTTGGTCTCGTTTATCTCGTTTTGTGTTTGTTGTCTGTCTTCCTTTCCCCATCACTTAGCCTAAGAGATTCACCCCATAATTTGACTGTAATTCCTTGGTCTAATCCATTTCAAGTATAATCTGATGATAAAACAAAATTCGATCTATCGAGAACAAACATTCCGGTCAAGTAGCCCTTTAAGCCATTTATTAGCCCGTTTTCGAGTGACTAATTTGTTTTACGTGGTTATTAGATTGACCTGTCCCTTCGTCTTCGCTTCGGTCTTCAGGCGTTAACTTAAATCAGAAGAGAGAACTGGTCATTCCGCTCATTCAGACGGGCCGTTTCCTGAGTCAGCCGAACACAGAAACCGCGGTCTTGTGGCATGGAGGTGTAGACGGGTGATTGATGGGCATACGACGGATCGGGGAGGGAAGGGAGAGCGTGACATTTCCTCTAATTGCTTGTTGCTTCACGCAGGTGTCCGACTGCTTATTGTTTTCATGCAAACTCGTCCTTTTGTTGAGCCCGGTATCAGACTGTAAAGGCACTGAGGATTGCGCCAAATGACCCCTCGGATGGAGGAGGCCTCCGCCTTTCCCAACCTTCTTTTTTCTGACCGTTCCGAACATCCCATCCCGGAGAACATCTCATTTTTTGTTGTTATAAGCGCTGACCTGCACTCTCGGCCTTCTCCCATTTCCGGTCATGTTTTTATTATTGGATCCGAAAGTCGTATCCGCTTATCAGAAAACCGTGACCGCGCACTCTCCAACCTTGAAGGCAGCAAAGTCATATTACCTATTTATTTCAGTAATAATTTGTTTCTCTCCGCCCTTTATATACTTTTCTTTTTTGTTCAAATTCATCCGGAGCGGGCCGGTCGTGGTTAACAATACAATATAAAATCGGTTGCGCATCTCTGTTACAATTTTCAACTTGATTTCCTTCAGATTGATTGACCGGCTGGCCAGAATTATGGCCGGCGGCGGCCAAAGCCCGCTTCTCTGCACATTAACATGGATTTTATGTTCAGCAGGTGAGTCCTTTTTGGCTGCATTTTTACATTTTTGATAGATTTCCCTTTTTGGATGATCCCTCCGTTTATTTTTTTATTTACTCCGGTAGTGAAAGGGCTTCTCTATTATGCTCCGTCAGAGTAATTACCCTTTCTCCAGAAACGATATTTACTTTTGATTCAAAAAACTTTAAGAGAATGTTTAAAAAAAATCAAATGATGACAAAATAATTTTTTTTGCAATTCCAGTAGTATCTTTCGGGTATCTCGAAGACCGAGACCTGGCCTCGTTACCAACACCGCCTCGATTCATCCACGAATTGAATCCCTCGGTAATGTATTATATTCTCGAGAACACCCCGGATAGAGACAATCTCGACCACCTGAAGGCCCGCACATTTAATTGCAAAGCCGCTGGAGTACCCGAGCCTCGGTAAGAAAGTATTTAACTTTTGAATTTTTACAACAATTTTTCTCCAGAATAATTTTTCAAGACCAAGCCGACCATTCAGTTTGTAAGCTGTAATTTGTTTCCCCAATAATTACGCCTTCTTGAACAAAATTATTAGTAATAAAACTTTCCCCGGCCTCAAAGGTAATATCAGAAATGTAGGAAATTTTAAAACACTAGTTTCGTCCTGATCTGAGAGATAGGTTTTGTGCCGGCAGAAAAGGGAAAAAATTTCCCAAATCTTTTACTATTTATTACTTTTGACGAAACGCCACAATTTACGTCATCGATTAATTTCCGATCAGGAATGAATTCTGGCAGCGGGTTTCGACTGAACTGGGTTGAATGGTACCTCCTTATTTTTGAAAATAATGAATGATTTATTTGGAATTTGTACTGTCGCAATTCTTTTTTCTGTTGTTTATTATCGATTACGCAACTTTTCTCCCTTTTTTGGTTGAATTTGAAATTGTTTCGTTGACATTTTCATTACTTTTTGCTTTCAAATTAATTTTTATGTGATTTTTACGCTCTAAGGGGCCCTCGTCGGAAGCCTTCCTATTTTCAAGCAGGTGTTGTTATGATAATTAATTACATGTCATAAGTTTTTATGCGTCTCCAATATGATTTGAATGCGCACTTTATTGAAGAAAGGTTGTTAATGGGATTTAAATTTAGATACGAATGGCGGAAAGACGGAGTCCCCTTCCCATTGGAAGTTTATCAACAACGAATCGAGCAGAAAAAAGGCGAGGGAACGTTTACACTTTCACAATTAACCATCGAAGACCAAGGTGTATATGAATGTCTGGCCATCAACGAAAACGGAACTGCCGTTTCGGAAAGTGTCAAGTTTGAGGCTGCTTGTGAGTATTTACATTATGGGTATACCTAAGATCAGCCTATAGATGGGTCTTATAAATTATATTTTTAGTCATCCAATTATTCGACGAAGAACAGCCCGAGATTGTGCAGGTGGAATTGGGGGATGCCTATCAAAGAAATTGCACGCCACCGGCTTCGAATCCGACCGCCCGAGTTTATTGGATCTTGATGGGGAGTGAGCCCGGCTCTTTCGGCACAATCAACTCCTCTCACATCTCGACTAACGATCAGGTCCGTCTAATTAACTTAATTAGAACTCTGTTTTGGGCGGCTGAGATTTTTCTCATCCCGAAATTGGCTCTTTTTTCCTTTCGCGCACCTTCCCCCTTTCGAATTCAAATACCTCCCGCATAACAGACAGCCTGAACATGGGTTTAAGCTATTCGAACACTGCCGGAAACCTGAGTTCTGAGGGGAGAATCCTTCAAGAATTGATTTTGTTTGTTTTACGTTGGGGTTTGCAATTTCCCAGAGACTTTTATGAGATTCCTTCTCCTTCTGGTCGCCGCCCTCTGAACTTTGTGAAGCCCGATGTTATAATTGGCTGCTATAATTGGAGAACTTGTTGCATATGCACGCCGAATATGTTTTCCCGTTTTTCGCTCTCATTAATTTATTTTTTCTGAGAAAAATACTAAAATTTGCATGAGCTTTTTGAGCGAGAAAACGCCGCGCAAGAATCGGGAGTCGGCCTTGACTACATCCTGGAGCCCTACCAACCGATGGCGGTGTGGCAGGGCAGGGAAAGGGGAGTCGAGAGCGCGAGAACCGCGGATTTGATCCACTGGCTGAAGCGAAAACAATTACAGCTTGAACCTTGGCTCATTCAGTTCATTGTTTTCTCGCCAAGATTACGGAGTACTTGTCGCAAGGATGCGTGTAAATTTATTTTCGTAAAAGGGGGAGTAGAATTCCTTTTATTTTCTACTTTCTCTAAGTTTATATAATCTTACGGAATCTATTAGGTGAGGACACGTCATTCTCCTCTTCTTGTTTACTTATTCGCATAGCTTTTCTCACTTTTTACTAATTTACTTGCTTATTTCCCCTTTCCTTGTCCCCAAATCCTTCAAATTGTCTTTCAAATTACCGACAATCTGTGGATTGTCGTTCGGTCTCTAATTAGAGGGCAGGTGTGGCCGTTTGCTTGACGCCCCCCTCCTTTTTTAATATTTGAAACAACCTCCTTCATGTCTCTCTCCAGGTCGTCCTGAACAGCTGATTATGACGGACGGGGTTAGAGGTGAGGGGTTGCGTGAGATTGTGGCCAGTCACCGTTCCCGGTCCTTCTTCTACTCGGCTGGTTTCCTTACTTTGATTGGAATGGAGTCGCTTTACCGGCTATCCATTTTTTGATGGTTACTCCGGATAAATTGGATTCCGGGCTCTGGCTTGAGTCTTTTCTCTGCGCTTACCTGAGCTGAGCGGCCACCTCATCGTCCGGGAGTTTAGCTTTTCTGACTGGTCTCTAATTCAACTCTTACTCCCTCCAAAGCCTACTCGATCAGACCTCGATAATTTGATTCGTTTCTTTGTATCGGATAACAGATCTCCAATGTCCACTCATGTCAACTTTGACATCTGTCCATCTGTTGGCATGCCCTAAAGTCAGCGTTGACATCAGTTGTTGCAAGTTTTGGTAGTGGGGTTGTTTGATCTCATACCGCCCAGCTATTTTTTTTTCCGCTCGATCAAATGAATTACCCTATTTCATTTCCTTCTTCTTGTTTTTTATTGTGGCCGAACACCTTTTTGTTGGGGTAAGAAGAGGGAAAGGGTACTAAAAATACTTTTCGAAGCTTCAGAGGAGCGCCGCAAGTGCCGTAATACCGCTTTTAAATGGTTGTATTAGTTTGACACGAAAGCTAGGGAATACTCCGAAATGTCATCAAATTTGGGTTCTTATAAGGGTTTGTATACTTTTTACAGAGGTTTCAAACAACTGTTTGGCATTCGGAGAAGGGAGTTTGACCTTGCGAGACAAGTTTGAGGGCCTTGAAAGCCATAAATATTTGCATAGACCAATTAAAATATCATCCTGGGACCCGTGGACAAATAATGCCCTGAATGTATTATTCAGCTTCCAAAATATTATAAAAACCAGTTTAGAGGAGTCTGAAGCCACCTGCCTTGAGAGCTTTTTGGGACGAAGGTGCGTGTTGTTTTATTTTCTCAGCTGAGTATGACCCGGGTTTCCTCTTACTGACCGCCCCTCTGCCTTTATCCCTTCGGATTTATCTTTGAGATCCCAAAAATTTCAAAAATGGACTTGCATTTCGGGACGGTTTGGGCGGCGGCGTCGTTCATCTCTGGCCGTCCAATTGGTTCTGGACAAAAAACTTTGCGCACTCCTTCAAGGCATGGAGACGCTGAAACAGGCGCGTCTAAATCCTCTCCGTCTTCTTGCAACTCCCACTCCCAAAGGTCTCTTCTCTCGGTCCCTCGGTTTGCCAAAAATGGCTTCAGGCAGGGAAGAGAGCGGAGTCGAAAGAGGAGATGGAGTAGTTGTTGTTTCACTTGGCCCCGACCTCCGAAGATCCCAACTTGGATGTTCTCACGTCCAGAAGATTTTCGCCCAATGATTACCGCCTTTTATTTACTTTTTCCTTTTTTGGGCATTTCAAGGTTTCGGCCAGTTTGAGCTTCCTCCGCCTCCTCTCTCCAAAGCCCTGTTTATTCTTCGTTTTCGGACTTATTGAATAATCGGCAAAGGAATTCGGGCCATATTACAGGTCTTAAAGTTATATGTACACTTGTGATTACAACAAAACAAATTGTTTACTCAGGCTGTTGCCTCATTTCGTCTCTGGAATTCATGAATGCCTGCAATCTACGATTATTTCCCTGAATTTCGGCTGGCCATTTATAACCAAAATGAGTAACGTTCCTTGGCCCGGGGGCCTTGGACACCGGATGTGTCCAGAGCAGCAAGCATGAGTGTCTTCGTGTGACGCTTTTTAACCCGCGCTCTCGACTTTTTGTTTGCGATCCGATCTTTCCGCGGGTCCGGTCTTTTGCCCCAATTTCACGAAGAACGCCCTCATCTCGACCCTCGCGGCCATTACACCAGTCCCCCCAGTAACAATTGTTTCGCGCACTTCGAGCCCTAATTAATAGTCGGAATAACCGTTTGTCTAGCCTACACGGGACGCCTAGTGGCCGGACCTGCCCATCATCCAGTCCAGCCATGCTGAGTCGGCGCGGCGCCCGGCTTTCAGCGACCGCGCCACCCGTTCGGCCGCCCAGCCAGTTTGTCTTAGCATTACTGTTCGCCATCGTTACGGTTAGTTGTGTTTTCTTTTAGGGTACTATCTTCTTCCATCATGTTAAACAATCTGATTTCAAGATCGATCGGTTTTACACTTGTACGGCCGAGAATACCAAAATCAAAGATTACAAATTTGGCAGCCAATTCAAATTAAATATCACTACCAATCGAAGACGAAGTTGTAAGTGGGATTAAGTTGTCATGCCGTTTAACCGGACCCAGATGCCTCATAACTTATCTTTGATGACTTTTCAGTGGAGGATTCGGCCCTGATTCCCCCGGCGGAGCAATATGTGAATCGGTCTAGTCCCATCGCCTTGGTTGGCCAGACTTACAAGCTTCATTGTCTCTTCTCCGGCTAGTGAGTTGTCAATAAAATTTATTGAATCATCAAATTTATTTCCAGTCCCGAGCCAATTCCAACTTGGTACAAGGACGGGGTGGAGATCAGTCAAGATAACACCGAGGGCTTCTTCTTCGAGGCCTACGGAAAGACACTTGCCTTTAATGCGACCCCAGAGAAGGCTGGCAAATATGATTGTAAATTCCCGAATCACAATGACATTGACCGGGTGTTTGATGTGGTTGTGGATGGTAGGTTGTTGTTCCCAATTTCGTGAATCATTTCTTTTCAGCGGCTCCATATTGGCCTGGAGGACCTCCTCCGAACACAAATACGAGTGAAGGGGAGACCGTCGTCTTCGATTGTAGAACGATCGGGAAGCCCGTTCCCACCGTGACGTTCTACAAGAATGGAGTTGGTATGTTATACGTCGTTTATACTCTACTATATGGGATTATTCCTAATTGCAATACTATCTGCAGAGATGACCAAAGAAAATACCCCCGGGAATTGGGAGATCGACAAGACCAAATTGATCTTAAAGAATGTCAGAAAGGGAGTGAACGGGATGGGTGACAATGCTGTCTACCAATGCAAAGCCGAGAACAAACACGGATATTTGTGGACTAATTTCTACCTGAATCTGTTGGCATTTGGACCGAGGCTATTAGAAGAGCCGGGAGAAGTCGAGGCGGTGGAGGGAAAGCAGTTTAACATGGAATGTAAATTTTTTGCCTCCCCGCTACCCAATGTGTCCTGGGAGAATCCCTCGCTTCTTGGAGACGATTACAGAACTGAAGTGGATTCTCAAGGAGTTGCTCATCTTACAATTGAAAGTAACGAATATAAATTTTGTCTTAAATATATTATTTTAGAAGTGACTGAAGAGCATGAAGGAGAATATGACTGCATAGCCAAAAATAAGTATGGAACAGCCAAAGGAACAATTAAGCTATCTGTCAGAAGTAAGCATATAGCCGTTTGGTTTATCCTTCTTTAGAACCTACCATTCTGAAACCGTTTTCTGAGCCCGTTCAAGTAGTCCAAGCCGGACGAGCCTTGAAATTGCCATGTAACGCCGACCATGACGATGATCTTGATGTTTCGTATACCTGGAAGGTCGACGGTCTTCCATTAGACCAGTCCAAACTTGAGAGCGGTCAATTTCTGATTGATAATGATAATACCCTCACGATCGAGAACCCGACTCAGTTCGATTCTGGCGAATATCAATGTCTGGCTGCAACCAAACTGGACGAAGTCTCCAAAACTGTGAAGATAAGTGTTCAAGATGTGCCGGGCCCTCCACATGCTGCTCGAATCGAAAGGTGCGATGGTAAAACAGCCACTGCAACTATTTACTTTGAGCATTTGGAGTCCAAGAATACGGTAGTTCCAGTCAAGGAGTTTTGGTAGGTGTTTTCGGAATCGATGATCATTACAACTTTAGGATTCGATATATGGCTGATCCGAGTGTTGAGTTATCTCAATGGAAGGTTCACCCAGTCCCAATCAGTGCCATCGACAATGAGGCCGTCTCGTCAGCAAGGCATGTCAAGGCGAACGCAACCATTGCACTCAAGCCTTATGGTCGTTATGTTTTCCAAGTGATTGCTAGGAACACAGTCGGCGACAGCTCTCCAACCAAGGTCAAAGGACAGTGTGATACGGATGAGAAACAACCGTATAGAAATCCAGCCAACGTTAGAACCTTGAGTACCAGCCCAGGGCAGCTAACAGTGGCTTGGGATCCGATGCCTCGGGATGAATGGAATGGGCAAGACTTCGGGTACGAAGTTCTTTATCGCCCGGTAAGTATTAAAAACAGTTTGGACTTACTATTGAACTCATTTTCAGAAGGAAGAAGGAGGCCAATGGAAAACAATGGAAGTCAGCGACCCTTTCAGTGATACAGCCACGATCGAATTCGAGAATCCTCAGCCGATGAAACCCTATGAGGTCCAAGTCAAGTCTAAGAATCGACATGGTCCTTCACTGGTGGAACCTCAGACCATCGAAGGAACTACTGGGGAAGCGGTTCCAGACGTCCGGCCAGAAAACTTCAGGGTTGAAGGGGTAACCTCGACATCAGCTACATTCCATTGGGATCCTGTTGAACCTAGCCAGATCCAAGGAAATTTCACGGGATATAAGGTCACCTTCTGGCATGAGGATGAAGATTTGGCTGGATCAGAAGAGATTAAGAAGCTCAGGAAGCGACGTCAGATTCCCGAAAGTCGTCGGTTAAAGTCTGTGGTTGTAGCCCCCGACGCAACGAGTGTAACAGTTCATGGACTCAAACCCAACGCCCAGAATTATGCGGTAGTCCAAGTGGTGACCGCACAGCATGAAGGTCCTAAAAGTGAAGTGTTGACGTTTAGAACACGTGAAGGAGGTAAGAGTAAAACAATGATTTAACTTTCTGATTATCAATATTTTAGTGCCTACCCCAGTTCGTGAACTCAGCGCATTCCCCATGAACAATCTCTCGCCCCTTGAAAAAGGAATCGTCGTCTTGAAATGGGAACCGCCTCGTGCCAATAATGGCCGTCTGACCCACTACTCCGTCCTCCAATGTCGAACCCACGGAGTAAATGATGAACAAGTTGCATGCCAAGCCCCGCCCATCGAGGTCTCAGGAAACACCACCGAATTGAGATTAGCGGAACTCGAGTTCGAGTCCAACTACAGATTCAAGGTGTTCGGCCACACTTCCTCCGGCCAGGGCGCCCCCAATTCTGCAGATGCCAAAACATTGCCCGAAGCGCTAAGGTTCCAATGTGAGTTTTCTCCACCCAAATTTGTTTCGATCACAGGTATAGACCCCATTTTATTTTCAATTAGGGCGCTCCTAGAATCTAAGGGTTGTTTTCGAGGCTCTTGCCTCTCTCCCCCATCTCATGTCGACAAATTTTATTTCAATTGACATCAGTTGACAGCTACTCTCCGGCTCTTTTGTTGGTCTTTTCTGCCTCCGGGTGCGGGCCTCTGACCAGTCCAAGGTCACCCCATTCTCTCACCTTATATTAATACTGAAATTCCTCGCGGGTGCATAAAAAATTATATCTTTTTGGGGTATTTTGCAGGCGGAGACTTACCTTGGGGGTAATGACACACGCACTGTGCTCGCAGTTTTGTTTACCGACCCAACTTGATTTCATCCACCGCAAAATAATATCCAAGTAATGTAGATTCGACACGGAATGAAATGCGCATTTGTGTGGGGTTGAGGGCAAGAAAAAGGCTCAGCTGGCTTTGATTCGGCCTATTACGAAATGAATGGACCCGGTTTCGTTTGAATGGGGCTGTAATCGTATTCCGGATCAGAAGAAGGAGCCCGGCCCTGAGGCCGTCCCTAATCGTTTCCATTCTTTAAGAGCTATTTACTCCCTCTCTCCCCTTAATCAGGACTCTTTCCTTTTCTTAAATTTGGACATTCGAACGGGGTTTTCTTGTCTGTTCTTGGCCGTCCCTCTCGGTTATCGGGCCGGTCTGGCTAGAGTTGCATTGGAACTTAGAGCCGGACAACTGCCGTTTGAAAGGGCCGATTTGAATTGAGCAGAAAACTGTTTCCTTTCCGCGGCTTCTTCCCGCCGGTTATGACGCGTCTCTGAATACTCTAAACCGATACGAACTGGCTGCTTTGAGATGATCTTCCTTCCTCTGCTAGTACTTAGTTTGTCCGTCTGGTGTGGACTGGCTGCTCCTTCTAATGCCACTACCAACATTTCAGTGGAACCAGCGCGACCGTCCTTAATCGAAGAGGGCATCGCTGATGATCATTTTAACATCAGTTTCGTCCCCGGGGAATTCGATGAGGATGAACAACGACCAGTCGGACAGAAGTTTTATGTGAAGTATAGAGAGGAGGGTCAAACTGAATGGAATGTAAGTGGATTGTTTTGGTCAAAGACCTTTTTGAAGGAGCAGAAACCAGTTGGCACGGCTTTGACCGCTAAGGTGGATGGGCTGACTCCAGGCACTAAGTATGATGTGGAGGTGGTCTCAGTCCAGACCGACTCTAAAGGAATTGTTCGGGAAACGGAATCCAGAATCCACAGAATTGTCACAACGGGTATCTGTAAGTAACGACATTCACAATGCGGTTTATCTTCTCATTTCAGCTCCATATAATGCTAGGATATATTGGATCATATTAATACTATTGATCTTGCTGATTCTCCTCTTCCTCTGCTGTCTTATCTGTTATTGCTGCAGAAAACGTGGTCAGAAGTATCCAGTGTCAAAGAAGGAACGCCTTCAAGGCCGGGAATTGATTACTCCCAAAGATCGAGGATTCCCTGATTATGGCAAAATGTAAGTAATTACCAAAAAACCTATGCTCTTTTTTGGTAATTCGGCCAACAATATTTGTAAACAAAGGCTAATAATGTTGCCAGAATGAAGACTACTTTCTTAATTCCAGTGACGACGAAGAACAAAGGTCGTTGACGGGTTCAAGGACCGGCGAATCGGAGACGGATTCGATGGCTGAATACGGAGATGGAGATCCCGGAAGATTCACCGAAGACGGCTCTTTCATCGGGCAATATGGCCCCAACAAGACGCTGGTGGTGACGACACAGCCTTAGGCAATTTATAAATAGATTCACGTAGACCCGTCCTTTAGTCCCGTTGCTTTCCCCCGGTGTTTCTTTTGCATAATTTTTCTTATCTCTTAATAGGCTTTGAATGCTTCGCAACGACGTAACAAACATACCAAGCGCTCTATCTCGCATTTACAGTCTAATTTTAAATTAATATAGCCAATCATTGTGGCCGCACAGTGACCCTCAGGCGATGTATTTCCATTTGTAGGTTCTCTTCTTTGTCTGGCCCTGTTGTTTGTACAAAGTTGATGGAGGGTTAATGCCCTCCGGCTGGATCTCTCTCTTCTAATAATTGTAATGTAATTCCACTGCCAATCCTTAAAGTTTCGTCCATTGCCGAACAGATTTTGTTTTAGCTGCTCAAATTCTAGTAATTTTAAGCTTTGTCCTTCTACTTGAGCCGCTGCTGCCTTCCCGAATAACTTTCATATTGTTGTTAATATCTCTTCACGTGGTTAAATTGCACATCCTAGCTGGACAGAATTATATAAAGAATAATAATAACGAAACTCGGTTTCTTCGTCGACCCGCTGATAACAGGCGATAAGAGATGGGCGTCCCGACCATTCAAAGTCCCCGGTTACATCGACCGTCGGCGCTTAAAAGGAGCTCTAGCTATCAGAGGAGAAACCTTATAAGATGTTTTTCTTCAAGGTGGTCCCCAAACCCATTTCAAATTCGGCCTTAACAGTCTTTGTTCTTGTATTCCTTTGTCAAATATTCGCTTATTTTATTGTTCCTTTAATAAGAGGTCGGAATGATATTGTTTTCTATGGTTATTACGAAAGGAGATTCGAAACCGCCAAGACTTTATTTGAGTAAGATCTATTCGACTGACCGTTTACCCTTAATTTAGACAGAATTTTAAAGATGGATATGAGAAAGGAGGTGCTGCAATGGCTGTCTTCCATAATGGTATCAATGTAGTGAATATTTGGGGAGGGCATGCTGACTTCAAGAAGAAAAAGTTATGGACTCAGAATACCAGAACATTGCTCTTCTCAGCATCCAAACCTTTATCTGCTTTATGTTTGGCCATTTTGGTGGACAAAGGACTTCTCAAATGGACTGATAGAATCATTGAATATTGGCCTGAATACGGACAGAACGGGAAGGAAAACACCACCATCCAGCATGTCCTTACTCATCAAGCTGGTCTCCCATATCTCGAGAATCAAATCGAACTAGAAGATGTGATATCTCGGACTAAAATATTCAAACTGATCGAAGAAGCAACTCCTATATGGATTCCAGGAACGGCCTCAGGGTATCATGCCCTCACTTTCGGATGGCTGGTTGAGGGGATTGTTCAAAGGGTAGATCCTCTTCATAGAGATCTCGCTACGTTTTTCGACGATCAGATTTCCAGCAAATTTGGTTTGGATGTGTCGATTGGTCTTCGAAAAGACGCCGATTTCGAGAGGAGCGCTGTATTACAGCAAGCTGACATTATTGACTACATCAGAGATACGATTGTGGATCCAAGAATGTTGGTAATGATGGCTGGATATTACAGTCAAGGATCTGAATCAGTTTTGGGAAAAGTGGAAAAGAATCAGAATTGGCTGAACATGGAAGAGCTGACCATGAATCGGATCGAGATCCAACGACTGGGATTAGGGGCGTCGAACGGCCTTGGAACAGCCAGAGATGTCGCCGAGCTGTTCTCCCTATTCCTGAACGGCTCATTGATCAGCCCCCAGCTGGTGGAACAGATGACTCGGCCAACTTTGGATGACTGGCATTGGGAAAAGACCATCCTATATCCCATCATGAAGGGATATGGCTTCTTTTATGACTATCATCCCCAAGAAAATGTAAGCAAAAAACAACTCAGGTCATTCAAAACGCATGACTCGGTTCTTTCAAAATAATTTCTGTCAATATCAAAAAGCATGCTTTTTTAGGGAAAATACATCTTCGGCCATCCCGGTTACGGCTGTCAATCCATCCACATAGATCCTCATCACAACTTAATCGTTGTTTATCTCTCCAATGGACTCAAGTCGACCACCAGTCATCTCTGTCGCCCCTATCAAAGGATCTTGAGTTCCGTATACACGTCCTTGTAATTCCCTCCGCATATGACTAGACGAAAACCATTATTACGGTTACTGTGCACTTCCTTGTTTGTAAATATCGGATATATATGAACTGCCCGTCTATTTATACATAGTAAAAATTACTTTACAGTGGCTTGTTTCGGGATTTGGGGGTGCGGCTGAGTGACAGAAGTATTCGAACCGAAATAATCATCTGAGAGTAGGAATCTAGTCACTCGGGCAGTCAGAGAGTAAAATGCGATCCATCTGGGTTGTGGTGTTTTTGTTGGGTCTGGTCTCCTACCAAGCGCATGGTCGATTCATAGTCAAGGTAAGTTATTTTCGACTAGCAAAGTACAAGACGTTTCAAGAAAAGTTCCACAAAGTATTCGCAAATATCCTTGCATTATCCTAGAAGTATAAATTGTTTTTAAACTTCGGGCGTTTTTAAGACATGCAAAAGAATTTTTTCGCATCGGCGGAGAGACCATTCCCGGCGGTGACATTTGACGTCTGGTTTGAATTTTTTTGTTATTTCATCTTGCTACTGTATGTACATCTTTACTACGGATGAAAGCTACAGCGACGTTACCAAATGTGACAGACCTAGTTTTAATTTTAGAACCAATTAAAACTTCTTGGATAGCGGCAAAAGGCACAAAAATATTTGCAAATACTTTGCGGAATATTTTTTAATACACCCTGTATAATGTTAAAGGGGATTCTATGATAAACGAATTCTTCAGCGTGAAACAAACCCATCAACGACAGCAGAACCGGAGAAATCTGAAGAAAATAAAGAGGAGGCTGATAAATCTGAAGCTAAAGAAGGAAACGAAGGCGAGGAAGAAACGGATTCAAAGGAAAAATCTGAGACGGAAGTAGAAGCACAGAAAGTATCCAAGGAGTCTGCTTCCATCGATGCGAATTCTGTTGACGAAAAGGATGAAGAAACCACTACAATCAGATTCCGTCAAAGCAATCATGTAGATGACGACAATGCCGAAGCTACAGAATAAAATTTTATTGCTGATTACAGGCAGTACTTGTAACAAATTAAACTGAATATGACACTTGCCCTTAACGTTGATACCCATTTCTTCGATTAAAAAATAGTGGTTCATTTCCCGTATTTTATTGAATTTGTTTTTCGGACTAAAACACAGCTATAATGCACAGTACCCTATCTCTTCTATACTTTTTTTCTTTTGTAGTAGTTCCAGTCGTCGGCATAAACATTCTTCAAACTTTTTGCTATGTCCTGGACTGATTTCATTCATCACTTCTCTGACATTATTGAAATATTTGGTATGAAGTGCGACCTAAACATCATTTCAAGACTAAAATACAGAGCGATTCAAAAAATGCATGTTTTTTGAATTACATGTTTCTTTAAACGTCAAAGAAAGAGACTGCGATTTTGGAGTTGTACGAATTGTTAATTCACGCGGCATAGAAAGGACGTTGTGTCGAAAGTATTCACACGATGTAAGGAACCATGGTCAGCATCCAGAAAATGAAAGAAAACGTAACGTTAAGATTTCTTCTAACGGCACGATTATCAACAGCAAAATCCGCAATTTTCCAGAAAAAATTTCCCTTGAGACCGGCATGAGTGACCGATCGGTCTGCCGAATAGCCAGGAATGTAATCAACCTCACGCTCAACAAGCTGCAAAAGGTCAAATCTTCAAGGCATGAAAAGAAATGCGTACGTTGCCCGAGATGTCAGCAAGTTGCATTACTACAAAACATTTGAAAAATATGGCAATTGTCATATTTTATCCAACAAGTTCCAAAGGATCCGCCTAAGGGCGATTTCTGCCGCTGAAAATCCAAAGTCGGTCGTTTTTCACCGCTGAATACAAATTCATTTCTATTAATGTCGGGGACTAAGTTCGTAGAGTTTTTTTACTGTTTTGTTTTACAAGGATTGTTTTTTGTTTGGCAAAGGTGTCGTTGGGCAGCGTAGAGCTCTTTGTTGACCGTGGAGTTCTTTTCAAGAATTTCCCAATGCACCATCCCTTCCCAGTCGTCCAAAATGCAGATCATCGCCTTTTTGGGTGGGGATCTTGATTGACTGTCCCCTGGGGCCACTCACTCCAGGAGACAATGATTCGATACAAAAACAGCCGTTTGTGTGCACGTGTTGCTCGACGAAAAAAGCAGGTGTCGAAAACGCAAATTTTTGCCTCCTAGATGGTTCGCTTGTAAGCCCAAAAAATAAAAAAAATTATATCTTCAAAAAAACTAACAAGGAAAGTACTTTTATGGGGGCTCCTACTTTTTGACGAGACATATCTCAAAAAATCAGAAAAAATGTGCTGATCAAGGATATATAAATCTTAGCTGCCCATTTTAGGTTTTTCGGGGTGAAAACTCAATCGGAAGTTGGCTTAAAACACGTTTTTTCTAAGGGCCGAGCGAGGCTCAACTACAGCTGCGACGTTAAATTCAGAGTTGTTCAATTCTGTTCAAACTTTCAAATATTAGTTGCCTATGAACCCTTATTACGATTTCACAAAAAAATTTCGAAAAAGTTACTGTAGCTGGGCGTACTGTAGCGGAGGTCCATTTTCAGTATCTCGGAAAGTACGCACCGTAGAGACAAGCGGTCTTCACCATCATCTTTGTCGTGTTCCAAAACCTATTTTTGTAATTTTCATCCAGGTCCTAACTCATCGGAAAGCATATGAAATTTGCATATTTTTGCCCTTAATTTTAATAATCATAACTTTTCTCAAAAAATTTAAATAAATTTCCAGTGATTTTATTTCATGTAAAGAAACTAGAAGTCTTCACGGTTCGAATAATACCAAAAACTCAAAAATCTGATTCGACACGGTTGCAAACGTCTCGACTGAAAATGACTACCCAAAATTTTCGATTTTTATTTATTCAAATTTCAAATTTTAATGAGCGTAATTTTTAAAACCAGATGAATACTGCTCACTCAAGGCTGAAAAACCGATTTTTACTATTTTTTTTTTGCATGTATTAGGTATAAAAAAAATTTCAATTTGAAAATTATTATATTCCATAAATAAATTTTATAGACCTGTAGATACGTTGTTTGGTGCATCATATAAAACAGATGTTACGAAGATAATATCCTGCTCAAAAAAAAGTTCGATCAAAAGCATCAAAATTTTTACGCAAAGCGCAATCGCTTATTTAGTTTTCCGGACGATAGATGACAAGTATAATATCGAAATGCAAAATTTGAGTAGGCTAAAGTAGAAAAGCATGTGTTTCCTAGGCTTTCACGTTTGTCGCACCGCATTAAAATTTTTTCTCGCCAGAAAATGGGCTAGCAAAGAAAATAGAGCGATTTTATCTTGTGCAACCCTGTTCTGAACGTCTGACCCCAAAACATCCACAAATGACGCGCAATTGCCATGAAACGATTTAAGGCGGTCTTTGTTAAGCTTTTTATAGTTGTACGATATATGCTACACCCCAGAATGCCTAATTAATACACAGGTTATTAAGCCAAGTGCAGCCGACTTCAAACTACAAGTTTGCAACCGTGTCGAACTAGATTTTGTCATTTTTAGGCTCATTCGAACCGCAATGATTTCTAGTCACAGAATCCAGGAAAAAACCACTGGAAATTTATTCAAATTTTTTTAGAAAACTTACGATTACTAAAATGAATAATTTTCAAATTAAAATTTTTTTATACTAATACATGCAAAAAATTAGTAAAAATCGGTTTTTCAGCCTTGAGTGAGCAGTATTCATCTGATTTTATAAATTACGCTCATTAAAATTTGAAATTTGAATAAATAAAAATCGAAAATTTTGGGTGGTCAATTTCAGTCGAGACGTTTGCAACCGTGTCGAATCAGATTTTTGAGTTTTTGGTATCATTCCAACCGTGAAGACTTCTAGTTTCTTTACATGAAATAAAATCACTGGAAATTTATTCAAATTTTTGAGAAAAGTTATGATTATTAAAATTATTAATTTTCATATTTCAAAAAATTTTTTTAATGCCTAATACATGCAAAAATGAGTAAAAATCAATTTTTCAGATCCAAATGAGCAGTAGGCTTCTGATTTTAACAATTAGGCTCGTTGAAATTTGAAATATAAAAAAAATAAAAATCCAAATTTTTGGGTCGTCAATTTCAGTCGAGACGTTTGCAACCGTGTCGAATCAGATTTTTGAGTTTTTGGTATTATTCGAACCGTGAAGACTTCTAGTTTCTTTACATGAAATAAAATCACTGGAAATTTATTCAAATTTTTTGAGAAAAGTTATGATTATTAAAATTAAGGGCAAAAATATGCAAATTTCATATGCTTTCCGATGAGTTAGGACCTGGATGAAAATTACAAAAATAGGTTTTGGAACACGACAAAGATGATGGTGAAGACCGCTTGTCTCTACGGTGCGTACTTTCCGAGATACTGAAAATGGACCTCCGCTACAGTACGCCCAGCTACAGTAACTTTTTCGAAATTTTTTTGTGAAATCGTAATAAGGGTTCATAGGCAACTAATATTTGAAAGTTTAAACAGAATTGAACAACTCTGAATTTAACGTCGCATCTATGCTCGACCCTTAGAAAAAACGTGTTTTAAAGTCCTATATGAACCCCTTTTCGCTTAATTTTTCACAGGTTTAAAATTTTTATTTTGGCTTAAAATGATGTTTATTGAGTTCCTAAGACGTAATATATTAGTCTTGGCCCAAAAATTTATTTTTCCGACCTTCAACTTCATAAAAAGTTGATTGGGCCCAAAAGGGAAATCGAACCCGTGCGGCGTCCTCTCTCTTGATTCCCAGACTACGGCACTAGCCACTCGGACACCCCGCTTTCTTCCGAAGGAAGGGACCGATTGCGCTTTTTATCGTTTCGAATGCCTGCGCCTTTTGTAGGGAATTTAAGCCACTTTTTGGGCATTTTCACCCCTAAAAACCTAAAATGGGCAGCTAAGATTTATATATCCTTGATCAGCGCATTTTTTCTGATTTTTTGAGATATGTCCCGTCAAAAAGTAGGAGCCCCCATAAAAGTACTTTCCTTGTAAAAACACATTTTTGTAGAGGGGAAAGAGCTCTATTGAATGCATATAGGCACTTTGCCAAAAAACAAACTATCGTTGTAAAACAAAGCAATAAAAAAACTCTACGAACTTATTCCCCAACCTAATATATAAAAGTTTTTGAAAGTGGCATGGCTGGAAAGATCTCTATTTGCTCTCTAAGAACTAAAAATTTCAGGCGTCAAATTTATAGCATGCGCTCGCTATACCGGCGTAAATGTCGACCACGGAAAAGAATTCGAAAAAATCGGTGTCCGATTCATTTGAAAAAAGTACAGAACGCTGTGCCCTATTAAATGAAATATAGTTTAAAAAGGCATGCATTTTTTGAATCACCCTGTAACGCTCACGTTCATGTAATCTCCGTTCATACTGTCTGTGTGAGTGGATGCTACTCTCCAACCTTTCATTGTCAATTCCAGTGTAAACGCGTGATCTGAATTTGATTCGGCAATAAAGTAAATTATTGGTTCAACCATACAAACATTAAATGTAAACGGATTAATCTCCTGAATGATTTTTGAATTCGAAAACGTGGTTTAAACTCGAACAGACAACTTTAATCCTATACTAATGCATACCATCCTACCTTCAACTGTTTTGACGTTCACAAAAATCAGGTCAGCCGTCCTTGGAAGCATCTCAGAGACATAAATGCTCAATACATTGTTTGAGAGTTCATGGACTGCCGCTATTGCCTCGAGTTCAAGGTGCCCTTCGTTCTCAGCTGCCCCCATGGACTCATGAAACCTTTTTCGATTCATAAATGCAATGTCTTCTGATGCCAAAGGTGTTCTAAGGAAACAATATCCAAAAAGATCATTCAACATACCCAGTTACACTACCGTAACTACTCGGAACGTGCAACTTTACTCCTCCAGGAGTCGGAGATTGCGCTCGGCTGGACTGATAAAGTTGAGCAGCGACCTGCCATCGAGCTGAACTAGAAACTAGACCGCGAATAATACCGACTTACTCTACCTGCCGATACATCGGAGAAACACCTAGAGAATCAGCCAATGCATTGGCATTTGTGAGCGAAGATATTGGTGTTCCTGTCATTGGAAGATCAGGAGGATGTGCCATAGATGTCGGCAACTTCTGAGTGCACCCACAAAGAGCTTCGGATCGGTCCATAACTCGACGAAAGATGGAAACCCGGATAAAAACAAAAATTGAGAAAAGAGCAGCTGACTGGGACAAAAAAAGGGAACGGAGAAACGTTTTGGCAGGAATAACCAAAAGCTTTTATTTATCTCGCACGTGAACTTTTCAGTTGAGGAACGAAAAAAAAGGAAAAAAAACTGTCCGGTTTAATTCATTCATTATCATTTCTGCCCCAATGAAAGGCGCTCGATGGGAAAGGACATCAAACACAATGAGAATACGCCGAGAAAATGGGTCGTTTTTGCCCGAAAGCATTTTTATTTCGCTAATATGTTAGCTAATAACAAGACCTATTGGACTGTAATAAACGGTACCACTTTCCTTTAGGGTTCGAAAAATTCGGGTATATGTATTCACCACCTGAGTACATTGGGGTATTTACAAAATTAGCCTAGTACAATTTGAAGTCGTTTACACTTATTAATTAACTTAATCACGTTTGGGGATTTATTCTTGATTTTCCCAACTACAACAAACAAAGCAAGTACTTTAACAATGAAACAGTTTAACAAATCTAATATTTGCAGTCAGATTTTGATTTTTTTTCCTTGCATCTTCCGACTCCGCTAACTGGCTAACTAGTTTCGACCTCGAAACCAAGTTTTGAACGGAAAAAATAAATTATGAAAAATGTTTCGGGATGAGGTTGTGTGGCTCTCAGAGCTCTGAAAATTCGAGCTCTATATCAACCTTCCTTCTGAATGAAAATGCCGCATTGATTTCCATGCAAATTTTGCACTGAATGAATGAGAAGATTCGGATATGAAATTGGTCCGATATCAACTTCATTTTTGATCATTTCCCAAACCATGGATGGCAGTGTTCAAAAAAGATCCTCTATGGGATTCACGGAATTCTCATGGCGCTTCGCAGAGTTGTACATCGTAAAGTTGGGCCAGCTCTGTCAGATTCTTATGTCATTCAAAATCTGTGCTTTGAATCTGATAACGATGGTCCTGTTCGAAGTCGGTGTTTGTCTTCCGATCCTCGGCCCTTACACCGTGTATGTCTCTTCATTGTTTCAAGTGAGTCATTTAGGTCACTGTACAAACACATTGTTTCTGGTTAATATAGTAAAAATTAGATTGTGATTGCCAGTGCATCTCTCTTTTTCAACTCGAACCCATTGGAAGAAGATCCAATGCATGATGAATGCAAGGCATTGTCGTCAAGGACCAGCTTCACCTATCTGTACAGCTGGCTAGGCACAAGTACAGGGAGTGTCCGTCTAAATATTGTCATCATCTGCCTATCCACAACCCTCATCCTTACCCAATTAATCATCACAATCAGGCAGAAACGACGACGGTCCTCAAAGCATCTCGAATCCCCTCATCTACTTTTCCCAGATGCTGATTCGGCTGACGTTCTTCATCAAGGGTTTTGTCTGGCAACCAAATTCGGATGCAATTACTGGTTCTACAAGATCGGACTTGAATTAACCCTATCAATGATGAGTTTGAATGCGATGCTGCGAATGGACCTGTTAGGATGTATATATCTGACGATGATAATCCCGTGTGCCTTGTTCAATCGAAAAACGGCAAAGATCCTTTGGCCTTTCTTCGTCATGACGTTCGGGATTTTAATGTTTCTTCAGTATGCCTTTACAGTTGGAATGCCAGAAAGAGATTGTTACAGTAGGTCAGATCAATCAAAAATAAAATTTTTTAGCATATCCATGGGACCACATCATAAATATCAAAGAATTCAACGAAAATCTGGTGGACTTCTTGTCGCTCCCCAGTTCTGGTAGATTCCACAGAATTCCTATCTTTTTCCGCATGTCCATCGACGCAATTACCATGATGTTAATGGCAAGCCAGGTAATCAAAAATACGTTATAAAGATTTCTTTAGGCGTACTGTTTCGATTGTGAATCATCAGATCATCCCGCTGGCGATAATGCTTCGGATGAATATTACACCCTCGAGGGAATAGTTCATTCGCCTCCTGAAGATAACTACATTTCTCATCCAAAGTAAGTCGAGTTATTGACTACATCAGACTTTTAGAAGCTCCTTTGATTATTTGAAGATCTTCGTGGTTACAGCCCTCCACTGGATTGCTTTGGTATCCTTTCTTATCGCCGGTCTAGGTGGAAGATCCATCTTTAATATTGGATATCTGATCGGTGCTTTTATTGTGTTATGGCAAGGCAATTCAATCTACAGAGTAGCGACATTGAGAAGGACCGTCATCCAATGGAAATTAATGCTTGGTTTCAATTTAATCACCATGTTTATGAAGATTTCCATCCAAATATTGGCATGTGGGTATTTTTTCGAGATTCAGAACAATTGTAATCTGCGTCAATGGATGAATGTCATCTGTTCTTCAACTGAATCCATCAGCAGAATTGAGAGATGGAGAAATTCCGAGGGAGGGCCAGAGACATGTTCTCTCAAAAATCTTCACAATGAATTGCCAGTAGATGTGTGCGCTTTTATTCTGCTTCTATTGAATCTTCGACTTCTCAACTCCAAGATCTTTAAGTGGCGGATTCTTGAGATTTACTGCGAAGAAATCCAAGCGAACAGGTAAGTTGGATATCATTATTAAAATAATGATATAAGGATGGTGACATACGCATCAAATCGGGTGTCGTGGCCAGAAACCGCGATTTCTTGTCTGTTAGGCCTCTCCTCTAGACAAGAAATGCGTAATTCTTTTCTCAAATTGCGTAACATTACGCAAATTTCTGCAGTCTCCCCGTGGAGATTTCTTTCTTTTTTTCTCTGCTCACAAGTCAGACAAGAATTGCGCATTTCTTGCCTAGAGGCCTAGCAGACAAGAAATCGCGGTTTCTGACCATGACACCCGATTTGATGCGTATGTCACCATCCTTATATCCGTTGACTATTTCAGTGGTGCCATCCTAATCAATCAGCTAATCAGTAAAGAAGTCCATGACCAATATGAGAAGCAAGTTCGTACTCTAAAACAGATTGCAAAAAGGGCGGCCGAATTAAAGAACAATAACGACGGTGGATACAACTTTAAGCCACAAACATACCCTCAAGGTGAGCAAAAAAATAATTGGATTACCGTTTTTAGCAATACATTCCGGTGACTACTATATGTTTGCCTACGAACCTTATCAAGACGACCTCAACGAGGACAGCGAGCTTTTTATTAGACTTGATGGGGGAGACACCCCAGAAGACAAAGCCAAGCTCACCCCCATCCAGGTCATTTTTGCCTTCCTGGCTCAAGGACTTGACTTTGAAGAGACTCTGAAAGCCATAGAGAATGCGGAAAGTATACATGATGAAGAACTTCGTATGTTGGAAGCTGTGAAAAAAGAACCCAAAGAAAACAGTGACGAATTGCTGTCCTCTGATTCGATGGAATCTTTCAGACAGAAAAGGAGACAATTACGAGACGAATATGTGTCAGAACAAACGACGAAGCACAAAAAAACATTCAAAGGTATGATCTGAATGGTTTCTTGTGCTTCAATTGTACCATTTTCAGAAAAATTGAAATGGATGGGAAAGTTCATCGCCAAACTATTTAGTGCCATCATCCATCATCTTTCGTGCTTTCTGAGGAAACATTCCCGCCAACAGCGATATGTAACATTTGTTTTGGGGAAAGAGAAGATTAAACTCAAGTCAAGAATCTTAGAAGAGGTAAAATTAAAATTAAATTTAGAAATTACAGTATCCCGTTGTATCTAATAGAGATTACAGCTTAGAGAGATTGGAGAGATCACGACAATGCCTTGCTATCCTGTTATATTTGCTGTTAACGATGTAGAACAAGTTCAAAGAGAAGCCCGAGAAGCCGAGAATTTGGTCCCTCCGTTCTGTCGCTTCCTTTTAGCCGTGTACAACTATATCACTGCCAACACAGACAACCTGTGCTTCATCTTGGCTACCCTCACCCATACACTTGGAGGAGGTGCCATCACAATGCCCTTGCCGATTATGGTCTTCTTCTGGGGAGTATTGTCAAATCCCCGCCCAGAGAAGACATTCTGGATTTGCATGATGATATACACTCAACTCATCATTGTCATAAAATGCTGTGCTCAGATTGCTGAATTCAATTTGTTTTCCTTCAATTTATTCGATCGGCAGTTCACTGAAGACGACGTTCGCTCGTATCTTGGACTCCAGAATGAAAAGAGTTTTGCCATGTGCGACATGGCCTTATTACTCTTCCTTTTCTTCCACAGATATATGTTACAACGGCTAGGATTGTGGAAGAATTCATTAAGCAAGATCGTCAACAGAAGCGAGGTAAATGAGCCCTCGAGAATAGAGGTGGCAATCGGGATGGGCCGGCCCGGCCCGGCCGGGCCCGGGCCGGGCCTGAGCAGATTTGAAAAAGCCCTGGGCCGGCCTGACCGTTTCGGCCCGCGGGCCGGGCCGACACTTTCGGCCCGGCCCGGCCCGGAAGGTAGATAAGTAAAAAATTTTTAATGCGAAACCAGCAAAATAAAGCACAAAATTAGATTAAACTTTTTTTTACTTATACGCTGTTTTACTACCTTTTAAAATTATGTATATGTATATGTAACTTATTATGTACATATATGTAAAATCCCACCCAAATATGCAAGGGTCGGGCAAAAATCTTTGAATTTTTTTATGATAAATTTAAAAATTTCACTGTAATTTTGATTCCTTGACGTAAATGGAAGTGTTTAAACAGTTTTTGGTTAACCATGTACCTTATAACGTCCATACTTTTATATAGCCAACTTCCTATAGGATTAAAAATTCAACACAATCCAACTTTTTGGCTAGGTTTTAGCTACCTGTACAGATGTTCCAGTCATCCGACTAGACTTTTTAATTTCACGCAGACACACGTAAAAACCTTCTTGAAAGCATAAGAACTTCCAGTAGAAAGTGCAAAGACTTTTATCCAACTTTTCTGTATTAGCGGGCCAAACCGGGCCGGGCCGGGCCGGCCTGGGCTTTCATCGGGCCGGGCCGGGCCGGGCCTGAGCAAATTTGAAAAAGCCCTGGGCCGGCCTGGTCACTTCGGCCCGCGGGCCGGGCCGCAAAATTCGGCCCGGCCCGGCCCGATTGCCACCTCTACTCGAGAAGTCCTTTGCTACCTTACAGATTAATTTATTTCTCTATTTTCAGTCTATGGAGGATGAAGAATATAACTGTTGCATCCAGTTCTTCCAAAACGTCATCAACCCGAAGAAGCGCTTCATCGGCGACATGTATTCCGTTTGTTTCCTTCTGGATTTGCTTTGTGTTTCGATTGTTTTATTCGGATATTCTTCATTTGCTGATACTAGTACTGATGGTATCCCTCTTTTCCACGTAAGTCAATCTCTCCTTGCATCTATCTCCATAGACATCCCGCATTCCTCTGTCATTGGTCATTACTATAATTGCCTTCATCTTCCTCATAATCATTGATCGGGCATTATATTTGAGGAAATTGGTCTTACTCAAGCTGATCTATCACATGATTGTAGTCGTCGCTCTTCATGTCTGGATTTTCTTTGTGATTCCTTATACATCGAGAACGTATGTGAAAATATTTAAAACTAATTTAATTCTTGCAGAAGCCTCCCTAAGAATATTTTGGCCCAGGTTTTTTACATGGCCAAATGCATAAATCTTCTTCTTTCCGGATGGCAAATCAGGAATGGGTACCCACCGTTGTGTACTGGTGGTCTACTCACCCAGAACTTTGGATTAATAAGTTCTGTTTTATACAAGGGCTTTATGAACTTACCGTTTGCCTTTGAACTTCGGTCGGCTATTGATTGGACATGGACTGACACGGCCATGAGTCTGTTCGACTTCATAAAGTTCGAGATCTTCTTCTCCAACGTCTACATGGTCAAATGTGCTCGTCAAATGGAACAAGTAAGAACTGAACTGGATTATAAATAGCCGTTTGCAATCAATTACATCCGCCCATTTAGAACTTCCCAACACCCCGAGGCCAAAAGAAGGCGATGACGGCCAAGCATACCTTGGGGGTCCCGGTCATCTTTCTCTTGGTTATTGTCATCCTGTCTCCCATCTTGGTGTTCTCCTTGCTTAATTCCATCGGTCAATCGTATGCTCCCCTGAAAATGAAAATTGAACTTTCCTTCGAAACTCTTCCCGTAAGTCTCTCGAATTTATTTTATATTTTTTTAGCCCTTCTACGAATCGGTAATCGAAAAGTTTGAACATATATTGGTGGAGGATAGGATTACCCTCACCCAATCGTATGTTTTACTCGAGAATGATAAACACTACGATGGAAAGAAGGCTCGGCTCGCTCTCACTTTCCTCAACGAATTCTACGATCAAGACATTTATGTAAGAAATTATTAGGGTTGTTAAGTCGTCAACTTGACGTGCCACTTATACGGTTCGGACGGGGTATATTTTAACCTCACGTGTTAAAGCTTTGTAAGTCGGAATTTTCCAAAATGACGGAAATCTGACGTCATTTTGAAAATTTTTGTTTTCACACTTCGGTTCTACAATACTTGCGAAGTGTCACCGTTTGGCCTACTAATCTTTGAAAAACTGTTTTTTATTTTTCAGAAGATCTCCTTCAATGAATTTTCTGTTTCGCCTTGGAACGTCTCACCGGGAGCTTTACGTGTTTTGTATCAAGATCTCTTACTTGGAAATAGATCCGAGATGAATGTGAAGATGGTATTGGAAAGAGGAAGTTACAAAGACTCCGACATAGCCATCAAAACCCATGTTATTGAGTATAAAATCAGTCTTGAAGGTGAAGTTCTGTCCAGCTTGACGGCACTTGTGAACAAAACCTTCATTCCCAATGTCAACGTGGAAGAAAACATGATGATTCCCTTTGCCATTCCTTATTACATTCTGTTGCCTTCAACAGATAAGATTGAAGTGGCCGATTCAATGCTGAAAGTGGTCTCGAATGCCACGGATTCCAAAAACAAATTCCAGGATACCTTTGGTCGTCTGAATTTGACTTTATCTGGGGGAATTGTAAGAAAAGATAATATATTTGATGACCTTATAAATTCCAGGAGCAAGGAGGATTTTATTGGAAGTTACAAGTATTCAGGGCTGACAGTATATCACACGTGACCCTTCCTGAGCCGGACTGCGATATGATTATATTTATGGATCGAATGTTTCCCACTTGGCTGCTCCATTTCTCCTCTGCCAGGTATTCATATACAGGCGAAGAGTCCGCTTTTCCGAAGGGTCCGTCGGCCGAAGAGTCCCGCTTTTCCAAAAGATGCTTATATGATGAAAAGTCCACCTGATTTTTTCAAAGTGGGAGGTGGTGATTTGTCATTCTATGTGTACCTTTCATTTTGAAAATTCAAAAAGCAGGGCTCTTCGGTTTGAGACTTCAAACCGATGGGTGTGAGGTGCACTGTTCGGATCCAACCGGCCGTTTTTGGATTATTCGGTCTCAATCTAGTATTATATATAATATGATCATTGTTATTCATTTAGTATTATTCCGATGTACCTGGCCGTTGTAGTCGTTGCATTCAAATTCGTGCGTGCCTTTATATTCGCTGACCCTCTGAGAGCCATAATCAAAGAAATGCCGAATCCGGACCCTGTTCTCAAGATCTTGCTGGACGTTTATTTGGTTCGAGAAGCCCAGGATTTCTTACTTGAAGAGGTGGGTGGTCGCATGTCTTATACTTATCCAAATTTTTAGGAACTGTTTGCGAAGATTATCTTCCTCTTCCGATCCCCTGGAACCCTCATCAAATGGACTCGTTTTAAGATAAAAAAAGAATGATCTCTAACCATTAAGTTATGGATAAACAGCCCCCAAATAAAATAACATGATTACATTACCCATTGTACATTTCTAGCTCCACGAAATAAAAGTTTGACGCAATCTGTTTGCAGGGCTTTGTTGTGTTAAAGTACGAATTACCCAATAATTAATTTACTCGATAAGAAACAGATACTGTATCAAGTCGACTAACGACCTCGACCTGAGTAGAACGGGACGAACTGGGGACCTGACTCCACCTGTGAGACTTCGCCGTCCAATTTGCCATCTACCACTGAAAAAGAAGGTAGATTTTCGTGTCAAAGGAACGGTTGCCAAGACAAAGTGACCTTTCAAGGACTAATGGACTGACTAATGAGCCATTATTCTCCACACTCACCGTATTTGACGGATCTCAGATTACGGTCAAACAAGTCCGAGTATCGAGAAATGGGAGCCCAAAGGCCGTAGCCGGACCCCTTTTGGGGGACATCCATCCCACTGTAGAAACTCCACTTCTCCAATTCATAAGGTTCCCGGGAATAAGTGGGGTAGAGGATCTTTCTGAGGTTGGACGATTCGTTCTCCGTGCTGACGGTCAGCATTATGAACATAGTGCTGACACAAATGGCTAACAATCTCCAAGCCATAATTCCCTTTTTCTGAAACGGAAGCCATTAGAGGTGAAGGCGGACAACTTTTAATCCAATTTATTCGCAAAAACAGTTTGGCACGATGGAAACGACACGGAATAAACGGTGACTGCAAGAAAGAAACGCGAATTGAAACTTTCAACCATGAAGGGGACAATAAAATGGGACCTTTAATTTCCTTGGCCCCTCTGGAAAGAGGCCGTTCGTTCTGTGCCCACGAAATCTGAAGCCGGCCTGGAAAGAGCAGCGAGCGAATAACACTTAATTAGTCATAAGCGCGACGATTATGAGACGGCAGGTGATTGAGTGACATCAGAGTTGGAGGCTGAGAAAACCAAGGGCGGGGTGCCGGGCATAATGGACCCCCACCCCCGAATCCCTTGAGGCGGTTGATTGGACTGCTCAAGACCGCGACGTCAAAAATGGGATTCAGAAACCCGAACACACCCCAAAATTCACATTAATTAAGATGGGTAATCCCATTTCATTAGGTCGTCGTCCCGATGGCCGAAAATTGTTTTATGTCACATGTACACTCACTCAATTATACTTGCCAAAAAAGTGATCCTGCAGACTCAAGAGCCCTGGAAGAGTGTGTTCAAGGACTTCTAATAGCCGCGTTATGCCCTCAGTCTGTTTGCATGCCTTTCCACAAAACTTGTGATTTGTTTCCTGTGATGTATAATATATCTCGTAGATTTCTACAAATGTTTCATGCAACAGGAATACGAATGTATTATTCATGCTTCAAACAGCCGAACAGGTGAAGTGAAGTCGGCCATAGGAAGTGTCGTTGTATAAAAGTGGTTGGAAATAAGGAAATCATCGAAACGTCTACTGTAATTGTATCTTTACGTTTAAAAATGTTACTTATAACAGACATTCTTTTTCTCCTCGTCTCACAAATTATGGCAAAGCGCAAAAATTACACAAAAACCAACAACTACTAATGTAAAAGCACAAAATTTTTCAACTTTAAATGGGAAATCTGACCAGGGAGTTTTGTTAAGACTTACTTGGCACAAAGTTAGAGTAATTTTTCTAAGATATATGCGAGAATTCTAGCTCGCGCTTTGCAGAAACAATCAGATCGAAAGTCGGCGAAAATTTAACACTTTTTCCCGAATTTCGGCACAAAAACTTTCTTTCTTATTTCTGCCGTAAAGGATAATGTTCCTGCAGAAAATCAAAATTTTCCGCACGACACTGCCAAAGTTATGGCCAAAAAGCGTTTTTCTCTCTGACCGCTCTCCACGTTTAGGTGCTCTCTCGGCGGCAAAGATCGTTCGATATCTCGGCGCGAGCTAAAACTTTCAGGAATTGGTATTTACTGTTAGTCCATACCCGATGTGTGTGCAAAATTTAAAGAAAGTCTGAGCGTCGCACTTGGAGTACTTCCCCTGTACGAATTACTGTAAATTTTATGAATAAACCATTTTTGGGGGTTAGCGGCCCTCAGTACAATATTTTCTTCATCACCCGAGAATTCCCTCACCCCAAAATTCCATCACCCGAATGTGCACCACCCGACTTTACATCACCCGACTTTGCGATCACCCTCAGGTTCTCACCCAAACCTGCACCGCCTGACTCTGCGCCACCCATAATTTCCCGACCCCACCCATAATTTCAGTCACCCCTCAACTAAGGACAGGCATGGTAGGTCGAAAAGGACTATAAATGAAGTTTTCGTCAATGGGGATAGGCTTCAAAGTACGATTTTGGCTTGCCAGAGAAGCTAAAAAATATATTATTTTCCCCAATCGTCGACGTCCGCAAAAAATAAGGTCCAAATTTGCATAACATCTACTTTTCTTGTATAAGAACAATGTTTTTTATCTTTCCGAACATCAACGGTTATAATGAGGAGCCTTTTGGTATTGTTGTTGGTGATATTATGTTTCCCGGTGGACAGTAAGTGACAAGAATGATGAGGTAATGTGCAAATTAAGGCAATTCCAATGAAGCACAGCCATTGTTTGTCTCCATTCTTCTCAATACTACAATTCAGGACCTCCTGAATGTAATAACGGCTATCAAAATCTTCTTTAGATCAGAAGATTTCTTTGATTTCAAACAGAAATTGGAGAGTTCAGATTCAAATTTGTTCAAAAAGATCTCCGAACTCAAAGAAGGACTTGATCTAGAGATGGCGGCCATTTCCGAACAAGCCAAGGATTTCAGTGACAGAGTAATCCCCGGCCACTGTCATCATATTTTCAGATAATAATGGAATTAAGCCGATTCCTTCCGCCCTCAAATACGATGTCTTTTGACCCAGTGTCTATTGAGACCCACCTAAATGATATCGCTGAAATGTATTTGAATCTAGACCCGACCACCAAGGCCGAGTTCGAGAAGAAGGCTCCTTCAATCAAGTTTATCCTGGATTGGTTCAGCACTCAAATGAAGGACATCCACACTTATGTCAAGAATCCTCTCTTGGCTATATCAAAACTGACCTAATGATCATAAAAATTAATTTATTATAGGGTAAACTGCGTAAATAAAAGTTAAGACTGGCAATCATTTAGAAGGCCGGGATCTTCTTGTTCGGTGTTTTTCTTGGGATCGGCTTCGGTCCCTTCTTCTTCTCTCGTCTGTTCTCTTTGACTTGTACTCATCATTTTTTTCCCTGCGTCTTTCATCCACGTCTTCTTCGGAACTTCTTCTTCTCCGTTCATCGCGTTGCCTTCTCGATCGGTCTTCATCTCTTCTCCTGCTGTCCTCGTTATCTCTTCTCCTAATATTTTCATCCGCATCTCTTCTTCTTCCTTCATCAGATGTTTGCCTATCTCTTGTCTGTCGTTCGCGTCGTTTACTCATCTCTCTAATATCATCTTCATCCAATGGCTCCTCCTTTATTTCTTTCTTCACTTCAACTTGTTTTTGAGATTTCGATCTATCATGTTCTTTATCCTAAACATTTACATGGATTAATGCATAAAAATCTATAAAAAAGTAATGCAAAAAAATTATTCATTAACAATAAGGCAGTGATTCCGCCCAATTCTGCTATGGATTTACAAAATGTCTCCAAAAGTAACCCAGCTTGACTCATTCAAAGTTTTGTCGTTGCAAATTTGGGCCGGTAATTTACTGGAAAAATAGTATGAGAAAAAACTCCAACCAAATCTTTAAGATAAATTCCAAAAAGCATCCACTCTGACTGCACGCTGGAACAACGTGCGTGTTATACAGGGTGTTTCAAGAAATTTGGCAGAAACTAATTGCGAATATCTTTGAGCTCTTGGGAGTTATCGCAGAAATTCTTTTTGTTTCTAAAACTTGATAACGGGCGGTTTTGTACTGAACAAAAAAAAAATTTTTTTCGTCGGCGGAGAGGCCAGTTCTCGGCGGAGGCATTTGGGGCCTTTTTTAAAAATCACACCTTATTACATGGTGGAAACTCTGTTACAATGGCCAAAATCATGTTTACGTTAAACCTCCGTGGATTTTACGGTATGCTTTTTTTTTGTTTTCGATTTTCGCTTATCCGCGGAGGCACGGCGGAGACCTCAGGTTTCGGCGGACGTCGTTTTGACTCTTTGGATCATTCAATTCAGGTTGGAAAAAAGTGTGGGGTGATTTTTTGTTGTCATCCGATGCACAGATGCAAAAATTTCGCACTTTTTTCCCCGGCGGAGGATTCGGCGGAGGCTTTATCAAAGGGTCAGAACAGTCTTAGGAGTCCGGGAAAAAAACTCAGCTACAAGAATCCATCACAGCAACATCATTTTTCTTATTTTTGGTTCGGCGGACACATCGGCGGAGGATTCGGCGAAGGCTTTATCAAAAGAGTCAAAGTTTTGTTTTGACCCTTTGATAAAGCCTCCGCCGAATCCTCCGCCGGGGGAAAAAGTACAAAATTTTTGCCATCTGTGCATCGGATGACAACAAAAAATCGCCCCAACCTTTTTTCCAACATGGATTTGCAAAAACCGAGGGCCCAAAACAAAGTCCGCCGAAATCTGAGGTCTCCGCCGCGCCTCCGCGGATGTTGCGTAAAATCGAAAACGCAAAAAAAGCATACCGTAAAATCCACGGAGGTGTAACGTAAACATAATTTTGGCCGTTGTAACAGAGTTTCCACCATACAATAAGGTGTGATTTTTAAAAAAGGCCCCAAATGCCTCCGCCGAGAACTGGCCTCACGAAAAAATTTTTTTTTTGCTCAGTACAAAACCGCCCGATATCAAGTTTTAGAATCAAAAAGAATTTCTGCGATAACTCCCAAGAGCTCAAAGATATTCGCAATTAGTTTCTGCCAAATTTCTTGAAACACCCTGTACAATAAAAAACCTTGAGATTCAAATCCTTCGAGTTCAATAAAAAAAATTATGTTCATGCATTAATTTAAAGTGCTAGAAATAACAAACACAACATAAGGAATTACGCAAACCACATTCAGTGCAGCTTGTTACTTCTACGAGACCTACATACCTAATGTTAAACCAAAAATTCCAGTCGGCTTTAAGAATTCACATCAACTAGTTTTGCCACAAAAACTTAGTATGAAAAAAGCCGGTCTCATATTATTTTTCCAGTAAATTACCCGACCAATTTTACAATGACAAAAGTGTACATTAGTGAAGTTAAGGTGCTTTTAATGACTTTCATATTGTTTGTCAGAAAGGTAAACTTGGTCGTTTAAGCCCGTCCCATCCGACTCGTGTGGAAACGGTTAAATACTCACCTTCTTCTTCTTCTTCTTTTTGTCGTTTTCAGAATCACTTGACGAATCTGAACTTGACGAAGAATCAGAATCCGAGGAATCTGAATCACTGTCCGAATCTGACGAGGAATCTGATGTCGAAGAATCGGATGATGAGGATTCGTCGTCACTTCCTTCCTCTTTCTTCTTCAATTTCTTTTGCATCTTTTCATACTGTTCTCTTAATCTGATTGTAAGACCACCAAGACCAGAGAGAGTAAAGAAATTAATTGCAAATCGGGTATTCTTGGGGTGATCCAATGGAAAGAGTCCTTCGAAATAATGCACGAGAGTCCTAAAACAACACGTTTATTTAACATTTACCAACAATTAGGATAGAAAAGAAAACTTTAGCTACAAACATGAATCTTAATTACTTACGGATCATACAACTTCTTGTATAAATTGATATGCCCCATTGCCTCAGCCAACTCTTGAAACATGACTTTTATGTAGACTCTTCCTGCCGATGTGGTGTCCGTATCATTCATCTTGACATCTTCAAGGACTGACCATTCAATTGCATCTGTGGCCAGCAAATGAGAAACCAACTGGGCCATAATTCTGATCTTTTTCACTTCAAATCGGTGGATAATCTTGTAGGTATCTCTGGCTATCTTTTCGAATGCTCGTTGAAATTCCAACCTCAACCGGCAGAATCTTTCAGACAATAGGCCATAGAATTTCTCATATGTCCTCTGCTGTGCACAACAATCAACAATCATATTGCACATCTCCTCGTCCAATCCTGGCTTCAGATGGAACTTGATTAATTTATGAGCCGCTTCCTGATAATCCAGAGATGATTGAATGCAGAGATAAACGCTCCTTCTGAAGGCCACAATATCACTGTCGGTCATGTCTACAATCTTCTGTTGAGCAGGCTCTTCTTGAGCTTGCCCTTCTTCCTCGTCGTCTTCTTCTTCATCACTAGAATCGTCTCCATCGCCAATGATCTTCTTTCGAATCTCTTCATATGCTTCTTCGTTTTTTTCGAATTCGGGATCGTATTTGAAGTAATTAAGGCCTGTTTCTGGATCCAAGGCTTTCTTTTCTTCTGTTATCAGTTCGATCATGTGAGAAATCTGATCTTCTTCTTCAATAAGATCCAGTTCTTCTATCACGGCTGGGTAGGCCTTAAATTGTTCTTTCCGAACCAGCATCAATCTTTCAATCATGTACTGAGTCCTTGTGCTAATTGTGTCTGCATCTTCCAGAATATTCCTCAGACGTTCAAAGACAGCTAATAACAAAGAGAACGTTAGATAAGACAAACCGGATTTACTAGTAATAAGCTTCAACTTACAATAGGTGCCCTTCGGTGAAGCCTTCGTTAAAAATTCACCGCATTCTTTCAGCAATGTAATGGTCAGTTCAATAGAATCATCGGTGGGTTGTTCCATCAACAAAAATAAAATCTCCAGCACCAAGATCTCGTGGGCGACCCTCTGGTTTGTTAGATGAGCGATAAATTTGATTACTGTGAGACACAGCCCTTTGTTGTTTAGTCTAAACCCTCTCTTGAATTGAATGACAAGCCTCTTCAAGATTAGTTGACCAATACTCGGAAACTTTGAATTTATGATGGCCACTAATGCTGCATAAACATTGGAGAAGGTCGGAGAAAACGTTTGAGCTTGGATAATAGCTTGAGCCAGAACACCACTAAAAATAACAGGTAAAAAATTGTCCAAAAGGTACCTAAAAACTGAAATCTGAATAAATCTCTTACCTTCCTCGCACTACATTCTCTTGGAGCAATTCAGTTACGACATTGGCTATATTAGATATATTAACCTTGTTTACACATCCATTAATCTTCTTCTTAAGTCGCTGGAAGTTTATTCTTTGATACTCTTCCGAGCTCTTGTCAGAGGCTAATTGTTGTTGTAGTAATTTCAACTTGGCTGGGGGAATATAGGCGCCCCCAGCCTTCCCCAAAATTGCCTTTGAAACAGGCTCTTCCTTCTTTTTATTCTCCTTTTCAACCCATTCATCCTCTGTGCGCGGCCTCTTGGGCTCGGTCGCATCTCCATCATCTGAAAGTCTTCGACGTCGCTCTTCAGATTCTAACACATCACCCATCTAAAAGCCAATATTAACCAGGAATAAAAAAAGCAACTGCACGATAAATTTTTACAAAATTCGAAGAAAAGAACAACTAGATCCAACTGTTCCCGAGATCTTCTGCAGCTATAGCTGCAAAAATATTTCGTAAATTCTTCTCTTGCGGAAAGCCAATGAAGTCTTCGCGGTGGGACGGGAAGGACCTGCCGCGAACAGTTTCTTTTCACAAAATCTGGAGAATTCTCGTAATGTCCGTGAGATGGATACGTGATTGAAGATGTTTACAATAAAACGTGATCATTTTTTGCAACCAACGTTGGTCTTTTTTATTGCTGTGCACCAGGTCCGTATAATGAATGATAAATATAAAATTTATTTTGACAGTTGTTTTAACCACGCATGCTTATTAATACTGTAGTAAGTGACAAGTACCAAAGGATAACTATAAAAAGGCCTTTTTATAGTTATCCGATTAATTCTAATTTGGGCTACCTTTTATTTCTGGTTGATCCGTCCTTATTTTAAAAGCGATGATGTTTACCTGCCTCTTTCCCCACCTTTACAACGCCACATTAGGTATTTTTATTTCCTTACGAATATAAGTAATTGTTTTAATTTGCGCGTATTTTCTCTTTACACAACGATTTCACAACCGAATCTTTTTGACGTGTTTTGGTTTATTTGGAAAGGGAATCAGCTGATATTTATAGAAACATATACAGATTTAGTACCTGCTGTCTTTGCGCGGTACCACGGACACTGAGGATCTCTTGGGGGCCACCTTCGTGAAGTGCGCGGGCTGAGTGTCGGCGGCCTTCCAGAAAATGGCAGCGGACTAAAAACAAATTAATCAGACAATAATACGATTACATATATGATTACCAAGAATTACAAAACATACCACAATCAAGAAGAAGGCGAGGATGAAGAAGATAGTTCTCCATTCTGTTCTCGATTCCTCAATGTCCACGAAGAACCAGACGAGAGCTGGGGCCAAGAACAAACTAATACACTTGAAGAATTGGACTGTGGCGATGACAAAGTGAGAGTACTGGCTAAAGCAAAGTATTTAGAATATGTCTAGACAAGGTTATATAATCCCATACTCAAAACTTACCGGGATGCTAGAGTCAAACACTTGTAGAAACCACCTCCACTCGCAGCATAGAGCATGTGAATCAAGATGAGAAGGGCCAATCCCCACCATGGATGACTTTGAGGAACAAAGGCCAGCGAAATATAACAAAGGGCTGGACCAACCAAAGCGATGGTGTTGAAGATACAAACCTTCGTTGTCTCATCAATCCCCCTGAAAATAAACTGCTAGTATCCGGTTGACTTACTTGACTTTGTCACTTAAAGTACCGAAGATCAACTTCAGAGGGATGTAAGAAAAGGTGGGAATAGCAGCCAAGAGGCCAGTCTCGACAATGCTGAAGTGGAGAACTCTGTGAATGTAGATGGGAAGGTACAAGTGCATAAAGATGGCTGACAACAGAGTCGAGAAGGCGGACAACCATGAAGCAATGATATTGAAATCTTTGCAGATGGCTGCATAAGGGACGGTTCCTCCGGGCTCAATGTGAGATCTGGTCTTGTTACGGTGGATCTTCTCCAATTCAACGATCGATACGCGACGATGCATGTCAGGGAAATCTCCATAGATGGATACCCAGATGATAAAAAGAATAATTCCAGCGATGGCGTGACCGTAATAGACGACTGGCCATCCCAACCAGGTTGTGTTACATAACCATCCAGCGATGGGGTTGGTGATGGTCAAAGACAAAGGAGAGTAGCAAGTGAGGACCGAGATGAAGAAGGCGTGCTGCTTGAGGGAAGCCCAGTGGGATGTCAGCACACCGATGGCCGCAAAGTCAGCGGCATAAGCAACACCCTTTAAATATTCGTTTTACTCAAACGAAAAAGGGAGCAAAAATGCTGAAAATTTATTTACCTGGATGAAACGAGCAATTGTGAATGGCCAGATTCCCCAATCAGCAGCAAACGGAATAATACCAGTGGCCAGAGCAGAGAGAATTCCGGCCGCAAAGAATACCCAGCGAGCTCCAAAGTGACCATAGGCCCAACTGAAGGGGAATGTGCCCACCAAACTGCCGATGGCCACAGCCCACATCAACCATGACTTCTCGGTGTGATCGTAGTTGTAAGTCTTCTGATGGAGTTGAGAGATTTCTTGCTGAAGCCAAAGTCTATTCTTATTTCTATTACTTACCGAAACGTTGCTGGTAGGGGCCATACAAATGAGGGTAAAGTTGAGGGTGAACATGTTGGACGAGATAGAGGTCAGACATAATAGGGTGACAATCAGCAGGATGTAGCGGAATTTGTGAGGGAGACATCCACAATGCCCCTCTTCCCTTGTTATAATCTCTTCCTCTCTTACTTGTTCGATCATCGTGTCGAGAAGTGAAGACGATGAAAGATTGTGGACTGTTTACTTCTTCGCTGGTTTAAATAGGTTTACCAATTTTTCTTTCATGCGGCCCGGAAGAAAAGGGGGGAAAGAGTGCGGTTTTGGGGGGTTACACAGTTAACGCTGGCTTCTGATGTGGAGTTACCTTTTTCGTGATGCCAACTACTTTAGGAATTGTTACAACACGGAAGCGGGAGATGTTCTTTGGGCTTTTGAAACCGATCATAACATCTTTTCGAGGTTTACCAGAGTTCTTCTTCGATAAAGTTCCATGCTGTCCCTGAATGGGGCAGATCAAGAACTTTCATGGAGGATCCCCCTCTTCGTTTATTATTTACTTTTACAATTTCAAAACTTATTTCTACGCCGTTGCAAGAACGGAGGACGTTGCAACAGCAGAAGAATTTTTTCGCGAACGTGACAATTCTGTGAAGGAGGCCGGTTCATCGGTGGCGTAAACTTGGAAGACGATGTTGGACTAAAAAAATATGATCTGAAATGATTAAACTTACGACAAACAAGATTACAGCAAAGATCAGATAAATAATCCTCCATTTATAGAAGTCAGAGGTGTCAGTTACAATTACAGTCATCAACGTGGGGGCCAAAAAGAGGGTCACACATTTTATAAATTGGATACTAGCGATCACAAAATGACTGTACTGCCTAAAAAACAAACAAATGAACACTCAGACTCGGAGACCGGTACTTCTCACCTTGAAGTCAGAGTAGCGCATTTATAGAATGCCCCTCCGGCAGCTCCGTAGAATATGTGGATTATGATCACAATGAC
The DNA here is from genome assembly GCA_904066235.2 of Bursaphelenchus xylophilus. NCBI lineage: Eukaryota > Metazoa > Nematoda > Chromadorea > Rhabditida > Aphelenchoididae > Bursaphelenchus > Bursaphelenchus xylophilus. The sequence goes on from CAJFCV020000004.1 coordinate 5,822,459, forward strand.
AACATTGATATCTCTGGCCTCAACAAAGGCGACAAACACGTAAAGCACACTAGGAACACCCACAGCGATCCCATTAAATATTAGCAACTTGGACCTTTCACTGATGCATTTGAATTTATCACTTGAATATCCAAAGACCACTTTCATAGGAATGTACAAGATCGTCGGAATGGCTGATATCAACCCGGTTTCTGCTACAGTATACCCAAGAGCATATCGAATGTACTGGGGCAGATAGGTATGCATGAAAACAGCAGTAAAGAGATCAGCAAAGGCATTCAGCCAACAAGATAAGACCACTTTGTGTGTTAAAATTTGCTAAAAAATATGCATGTTTATTAATGCAACCGCTCACCTTATATGGAACATAACTGTCCATCTCGATGTGAGCTTTCGTTTTGTTTCGGTGAATCTTCTCCAGTTCCACTTTTGACACGTAATTACTTTTCTCAGGAAAGTCATCATAAAAGTGAAGCCAAGCTCCAAAAAGAATAATGCTGACCACGGCATTAAAGTAATAGATTGATGGCCATCCAAAGAAAGCAGATTCGCAGAACTGATAACAATCACATAGAAGTAGTTAAACTTACAAGTCCAGCCATGGGATTTGTGAAAGAGGTGGCCAAAGCTGAGTAACAAGTTAATACCGAGAGAAAAAGGGCATTCTGCTTGAGGGAGGCCCATCTTGAACATAGAACACCTATGGCCGCAAAATCGGCAGCATAAGCAAACCCCTAAAATCAATATTACTTTATATTGCATATACGTGAACTACTTGAGTAAATCTGAGGGCTACAAAAAACACAAAGTCCAATGATGCCGCGAGCGGAATTAGGGCCGTTGAGAAGGCAGAGAGCACTCCAGCTCCAAAGAATACAAATCTGGCCCCATAATTTGTGTAGAGCCAACTGAAAGGGAAGGTCCCCACCATACTCCCGATGGCCACAGACCACATCAGATATCCCTGCTCGATACTTGTGTAATCATGGGTTGGGAATCCATTGTGGACCTATTCCATTATAATAATAAGTAAGCCCACGTGCTTACAGTCACATTGTTATCTGATGTCATACAAATCAAAGTGAAGTTCAAAGCCACCATATTAGACTGTACTGACGTAAGACATAGAAATCCGAGTAATAGAATAAAGTAACGGAACATATCGCTCTGGAAGAAGCCTCCCTCATTCTCATGTCCTCCAGTCATCTTCCAAATACAATCACATACAATTTAATTCCGACGTATGGAAGTATTTATTTTCGATTTAAAGTTCGAACTGATTACAAATGCAGATCACTCACTGGAGGGAACAGATCGCGGAAGCGGCCGAAGAGCGGCTGATTCCCGAATCGACGCTCCCCTCCAGTTTCAGATGTCCCAATCGCCAAGCCCGGCTTTTCCCCCATTTCCCCGCCGCGGATTCTTCTTTCTGGAGTTGTGCCCAGACCTTGGCTACATCCACATTCTTTTTCTCGACATACGAGAGCTCCGTTCTCTGATCTAAATAGTTTGTTTGATAGTTTGAACGGGAGCTTGAAGTTTACCGTCTGCATGCCCAGTTAAGTCCTTTACAGTTAACCCGCTGTTCCTCTCCAAAAAATACGTCAGCGTCGCTTGATTACCTCCAATTTGGAAATAGGAATTGGGAGAGAAGACGAACTTATTTTTCTTCGATTTGGAGGCAATTCTGAAGTTTTAAAATCATTATTTTAATCGAGCACAAACTTCAAAATCTTTTAAGATCAAGCTCATTCTACCGTATCGTGAATGGTCTTCAACTCACGTCTTAGCGGCATTTGTAACCAAAATCTTGCCTGGAGAACTGTATTGGGCAAGCCTTTTGCTAATATTTACAGTCTCCGATAGTACTGCATATCTGATTTTTGTAATTCCCATAATTCCTCCAACTACGGGCCCTGAATGCACTCCAATTCTGATCTGGAATAACAACATTGGATTTAAGGGCATTTTCTGTTTACCAAAACAGGTTGACCGAAGCGAGGGACGATGATTTTTTTCACATCGTGCATCATGCCTAAGGCTAAGTTCAGAATTCGGTCAACATGATCTGATTGGGGAACGGGGACTCCAGACACCATGAAATACGAATCCATCATAGACAGCACTTTCACACAGCCATGGAGATCTATCAGGGCCTCGTAGGTGTGGAAGACTTCATTGACCAGATCCACCAATTCTTTGGGGCCCAGTCGTTTTATAATCAGGTCAAAGTACGGAAGATCGCATTGTAAACAGCTCGCATCATTGAACACTTCAGGTTCCACATGATGACTTTGACGAAGTTGTTCAGCCACAGTTGGGGGGAGGCACTCAAACAGGAGATGATCCGTCTTTTTTCTTTTCTCCTCCAATTCTGAGGCCATTTTCCGAAGATTTTCGGCTTGTTCTTCCAATTTCCGACTTAAAAATGATTTAAATTGTTATTCTCTTACTTGACTTCTTGTTGAGAAAGCCGAGTCTGATTGAGCATGATCAGATCTCTGGTGGTGTCATGTCGAGGGTAATCACTGATAAACATATTACTCTCTGCTAACTCACTAATCGTCGAGAAATACGGGGATCCCATGAATAACATGTACTCCCCATTATTTCCTACAGTAATCATCTGTCCTTTCACAATTAGTGGTTTGGGTTGACTCTGATTTCTCCGAAGAGTTTGTTTGGCCCGGAAAATGAACGGAGTGTTAAGATAATTGATGATATTCTTGAAACTCAGCTGAAAAGTTAATCCTTTTATTAGCAGTAATAAAGCCCTCAGGCTTTGTAGAATAAATAAACTCACGCTAAGATCCTCCGGCGACATTAATGTGAATAAATCGGTTAATTTCATCATCCTCTTATTGGCCAACTGGAATTCTTGATAAATAAAATTCCCACAGTGCTCGATGATCATTTGTTTGGTAAAACAGACGTGATATGGATACAGAGTGCACAAATCACTCATTGATATAAGACTTTTCTGAAAGATGAACTTTTATCCTTGACAAATCTTACCAGTTCCTTAGGTCTTTTACTCAAAACTAACAAAGCTGGAGTGGTTGGTTTAACCAGAGAGACGGCTGAATTGATGTTGAAGATGACATGTTCTGTGATTACATTTCCTTTCTTCTCCTGCAGCCTTTCTACTATAACAATGTCTACTTGAAGGTTGAATAATTTGTCAGCCGCTCGTCTAATGAGTCCCTTAACCATAGGGAACATGGATTTCCTTTCCGAATAGTAATGTAATCGCAGAGATCCATCTGAATTTGCTTCACAACGAAAACTTGGACCCTGGAGATCATGTTGGAAGGCGACGTTGTCAATGAAATAATGCATGGGACTCAAATTGTCAAGAAAATCATGAAGATTGTCAGCCAAACACTTGAGAAGAGTGTCCCATTTGTTGGTCATTACATAATCCAGCATCCATTCACCGAATGTTTCCAATCCATTCTCCGTTGACAGTCTGAGGATATTGGACATGGCATGGAAGAGACGGAACGTCAGTTCATCCGGATATGACTGCATCGATTTCCATTCCACACAGTCTTCTACTCCTGCTTTTTTCCTTAAAAAACTACTTTTCATAAAAAATAATAAACTTACAGTAACTCTTTGTAGGTCTCAAGTCCTCTTTCTTTGACTACCATTGTTTCGAGACATGCATGTATGAATCCAAGCTGTAAACTAACATCATTTGACTACTCTTTTGCTTACCATTCTCCGGGATCCTACCTTTAATGACTGGGATGATGGAAAGGGCCTATTAGGCTGTCGTGGAATGACTAAATGTTCTCGAGTACTCACATCACTCCGTCTTTGTTGTTCCATTCTATTAACTCTTCCAATTTGCTATTTAAATCCCCCTGATAGAGGATTTATTTCCAAATTACATCCGTCTTTGGGGGCCTTTATCGGAAAATACACGTTAGATGGAAAAAACTTGTTATCTAATGTAAGTTGAATAATTGTGGAAATTCGTCTTATATTATAGTAATGAGTTTAAAATTTAACTCTGCATTACTTCTGTTTGCCATGTCAAAAACGATGAAACCTTCGTAAAATAAATACATACTTGAAAATTTCATGGAAATATAATATTTTCAATTGACTGACGATGTTTAATGATGACGGACCCTAGATATCCGGGATTTTTTCGCATTTTTCTCCAAGCCATTTTTAGCTAGAAGCATGTTTTGAATCTACAACAGGCAGGGAGCCAACAATGTAAGCTTTTAGAAAATATTATAAAGCTTATAATGTAAACAGTAAAAATACATTTACCGTATTTCCCGATAATGGTTTCTTTTTCTCATGATTTAACGCCCCGCCGCGGTATCTCAAATGGCAGTTTTTGTTTTACCCGCTGCCAAGAGATGACCAACTCACCGAATATACACACCCTGCGTGTCTGTGTTATGCCAGTGCGGTACCGTGTAATATAGTTTATGGTCGTCTGACCTTACATACTGTCTAGCTTGCCTATAAAACCGGTGGGCCCAAATCTTTTTAGGAGCCGGGGACGAATCCTACTGAAAACTTGGTTTGTTTAACATGCCGACATAAGATGATGACAAAATGTACTGCATTGTTGCCTCTAACTAATAAGAGTATTCGAGTTCTACTATACGCAACATACTACCGCGGAGAACTGTCGCCCGCTCCTTAATTATCATAAACATCGAATTTAAATTAAAAACTGTTATTTACTTAAAAGAATAGCTGAATCAAAGAATGGAACAAGCACTGGAGTCCTCCTTGCTCTTCTCCAACTTGGTGTACTCCACTCCGTCCTTCCAAAGCACCAACCTCCGTACCAGATCCATCTTATCTTTGGGTTTGTGTGGATTGGGAGTGATCACTGGCTTTGTTCTGGTCGTATTTCCATCGATTGTTTTCCAATCACTTATACTATCATTGTTTTCAAACTCTGCCTGGCCATTGCTTGAGGCGTTTTCGGCTAAAAAGAAAGTGCTGGGATCGCATATTACTTACGTCGACTCTTCTGAATGATTTCCCAGACAGTTTTCTTTGTGTTTTTCTCCAGGAAAAAGGTACAAGTGGCTTGGTTATTCCCGATTCCCAGGTACCCTCGATTAGTGAATACAAAGTTGTTGTGAGTGGATTTTGATGCCAATAATTTGGCGGCATTTGTCACCAAAATACGACCAGGTTCGGTGTGCTGAGTCAACTTTTTACAGACATTTACGGTCTCCGAGAAGACACAATATCTCATCTTTGGATGTCCAATGATCCCTCCGACCACAGAACCCGTGTGAATCCCGATTCTGAGGATCAAAGGGAGCTTCTTGTCAGTTGCGGTCACTTGTTTCGCCTCGATCACCATCCCAATCGCCAGATTCAGAATCCTTTCAACGTGGTCTGGCTGCTTTTCTGGAGCTCCTCCTATCACCATATAATTATCCATGATCGTATAAACTTTGAAACACTAAAAAATAGAAGAAAAATTAGCCATACTACCAATTATTCTCACATCCAAAATATCCACCAATCTATCAAATCGAGCAAATATTTCGGTCATTATGGATACCGTATCATTGGAACTACAGTGTACAGACATCGCTGAGAAGAAGGGCATGTCGGAACAAAGGCAAGAAACGTCCATAAACTCCTCTAAAGAGCAGATTAAGCGAAACATTACACTAGCAGACCTGCTTGCACTTTCTCCGAATTCCTCAACGAATTAGCTACAGATGTGGGGATGCATTCGTATAACAATGTGTCGATCTGCTTCTTCTTACTGTCCAATTCTTCATGCAATCTTCGCAGTCTTTTTGCACTCTCTTCCAGTTTCTTGCTAAAATGAAATGTTTTTGTTTCAACTTATGTAATACTTTATTTCTTGTTGAGATATCCTGGTTTGGTTGAGCATGATCAAATCTCTCGTCGCATCATGCCTTTGCATATCATTGAGATATAGATTCGAGTCCAACAAAGCCTTTGGATTGATGATATGAGGGGAGTTGATGTAAAGAAGACTGTTCCCATTGTTCACCAGAATCATTTGCCCTAGAGATCTTTTCATGTCATCAATAATATCCTACCTTTTAAAGAGAAGAAAGTCTTCTTTCCTGTCTTACTGTACTCATTTCTGGCCATACTTTCTTTGAATTGGAAAATAAAAAGAGAATTGAGATACGTCAAGATGGCCTTGAAAGTCATCGGAATGTCATCAGGTTGGATTAAAGTAAGGAGATCGGTAATCTTGGTCATTCTTCTCTTCGCTACTGAGAACTCTTTAAGAATAAAGTCTCCGCAATGCTCTATAATCAAAGCCTTGTTAAAGCAGATATGAGTGGGAAATATCCGACAGAAACAGGCGACACTCATCGAGAGTTGTCTCGGGATTGAATCCTTGGACATCAGAGTGTTACGGTAAGAGTTCGGCTTGGCCAAAGGCATTCCATCATCAGCCGACTCCAAGGTGAAGATGACATGCTCAGTGAGGACATCGTTCCGTCGTTCCTGAGATCTCTCCGAGACCACGATCGTAATCTCGATCCCGAATAGAGTCCTAGCAGCTTGTTTAACCATTCCCTTGGCCAAGGGGAACAGGCCCTTTCGTACTGAGTAGTAATGCAGTCTGCAAGAAGAGCAGTAAATCATAAATAATAGTCCCTAATTTCATAAATACCTAAGGGACCCATCAGCTTTGGCCTCGCATTTAAAACTAGGTCCTCTCATTTCGGCCTGAAACGCGATCTGATCGATGAAGAAATGCATCGAAGAGAGATTGTCCAGAAATTCATGGAGATCGTTGGCAATGCAGTTAAGGAACTTCTCCCATCCGTTCTCCACCACATAAATGCACATCCATACTCCAAAGTTTTCCCAAACTTCTTCAGAACTCTGTCCCAAGACGGTTCCCAGAGCTCGAAACAATCGATAAGTCTCATTATCTGGATACACTAGCCGGGTGTCCCATTCGATCTCATCTTCGTAACCAGCTGTTCTACTGATATTACACTGATTAAAACATTTTTGTGATCAGACTTACAGTACTTGTTTGTATACATCCGGCCCGTTATATCGAATCACCATAGATTCAAGACACGCATGGAGGAATCCCAACTAAAAGAAATGATCCCAAAAATTATATTACACTTAGAGAACCTACCATTACTGGTGTATGCGGGTCTGTGGAATGAAATGGATATATTAAACAAACCCTCAGGGCCTAAGGAGACTGTATAAGACGTCAAAAGTTTTACGGGAATCCGTAATAACCATTTTCGCACTTAATAAACCATTCCACGCAATCACTTTGGGCGAGATTGTAAAATACACGAAGTCTAATCTTGTTTCATACATTTATTTGGAAAATATAACTATAGATATACAAAATTATTATTGCTCTCACATAGAGGCGACATTTCCATCGAACCATCTGAGACAATGGAGGTATAACCAAACATTTAATCATCAAAAACCAACTCATATCACAAACAAAAGACCTACTGTAAATGAATAAATAGAAATATACTCGTATTCTGAATTGATATGGATTGATTTACAACTCGGTCTTCTGGAGTATCGAATATCTCTTATCCGAAGGTTTGAGTTCCTTGAAGATGGATGGTTTCAGAGTTGTGTCCACCGGAATTTGGCCTGGGGGTCTGGGTTCTCCTTCAATTTGTTGCTGTTCTAAGGTTTTCTGAAGTTCGGCAACTCGTTGATCGAGGGTTTCGTGGAATTCTTTGTGTAATTTTCCGGTTTGTAAGTCTTGGACAAACTAAAAATAAAACGATCACTCAATGTCATCAAGAATTCGATTATAAACGGATTCCATTTTTTTAGTTTAATCCGCCCATAAAGGACAACAAAGAGCCCTTATCGAATATCATTGCGTGCAAAGACGGTATTAGACCTACTTGTCGGAGTTTTCCTGGAAGATTGAGTTCGGACATGTTAGGGAAGAGGAACATGTGCTGGAAGGAGTCGATGGCCAAGACAGGCAGATCCTTGGCCGTCTTACCGAGATGTTTCAAAGGATGGGCAAACTTGTGCCCGTCGGCAAGAAGAGCATTGATGGCAATTCTCTGATCTGGAATCTCTCTCATAACCTGAAAAAAAACAAATGACAAATAATAATTTATAACAGAAATAAATGATTCAAAGAAATTGCACTTACAAGTTCCGTGAAGAACTTGTCATCATTTTTGTTCGCAGGATCTCTGAAGAAGATCAAGAAAGGCAATCCCTCCTCAGTGAGCTCTTCTACATTCTCAAAAGTAACCTCTCTAACCAGTGGAATGCATTTGTCTTGGATCCATTCCTTTACAAACTCAAAGTCAGCAAATTTCCCACTGAATTGGATATCACTTTCAGTTGAGGGATCCTTGAACACCAACATATTTCCTTGCATGGCTTTAATGGCTTCATTAGTTCCAGACCAGAAAGCACAATCTTCACGGTATAAGGCAGCTGCTTTCTAAAAACGCAAGATGAAGATAAGTGATGCACTTACTTGGAAATTACGGTATTCAGGACAATCTCGGCAGTGGAAGTAACCGATTACGTTGCGTTTACTCTTATCGAGACCGGCATTCAATTGCTCAATCGAGCCGAACTCCTGAATACTAGTTTGCAGATGTTGTTTTACAAAGGCGGTCAAAGCTTCCACCGATCTCGAACCTCTGCAATTTTGGACGCTATAGCTTGCAAACATCATTACCTATACTCTCGAAGAATCAGTTCTCCATTCACGAAAATCTTCATTGTAGGATATTTGGTGACTGCGTACTTGTCTGCCACGTTAGCCTGAGCAACACTATCGACCAAAGCCCATACCACACTTGATTGTGGGTTATCTCGGTACCAAGCGGCAGCAGATTCTTCGAAAATTGGTTTGAGACGTCGACTAAAGGGACACCAGTCTGCACAAAAAGCAACGAACACAACCTAAAAACCAAGAATTAGAAATTCTATGAAATATTATTTTAGGTACCTAAATTCAGATAATTTCAAATTAATTACCTGCGCAGATTTAAGAGTTGGATCCAGATTTTCCATAGTCAACTGGGTGACCGTATTGCCATGGACATATACCAGCGGCAATGATACAGTTAATAACCACAAGAAGAGCCGATAAGACATGATCTGAAACAAAATAAATAATCTCGGACCAACTGCTGGCCACGTATTCCAAACAAAAAGCCACATGAAACGTAAGGGTAGAAGAATGGAATAATTTCACGAAGGCTGGACAAATAAAATAATCCCTTCTTTCGGTCGGATTCATCGGCAGAATCCGATTCTGGAGACTTCTGAAGGAGCGGGCTTGACGTGGAAGTCTTCTCTGCTCCCCTGCCCTCTCCCCACCTACAAAAAAGACGCGCAGTTCGGTTTTCCGCTGCATTTTCTCCATTTCCGACCTCCTGACCTGCAAAATCCTTTTTCCTCGTTCTTGTTCACAAACTTTCTGAAGGCGACAAATTAAAAAAAGTAAAAAATTTCTGCATTTCTTATAGAAATCTTGGAGAAAAAGAAATTTAGTGCATCCAAATTTTTATTTTGTTGTTTTTTCTTTCGGAAAACATTTGACTCGTTTCTGGTCTGTCTTGTTCGGGATGTTACAATTCGTCGTGCTCTGTCTCCTCTCATCTGAAATCTACCGTCTGTTTTATCTGCCTGATGCTGGCGTCTATGCGCCTCCAAGTTCTGCTGGTGTCTCCAAACCCGAATCCGTAAAGCATTAACTTTATGAAATAAATAGTTTATTGTTCGTGTAATTATGTACAAAAAAGTAAGGTTACAATAAAATGTATATTATACATTGTGTAATATATAAAAATATGTCACTCGTATAGGAAATGATAGTTGATTAGACCGGAATAGGAGCGTTTTCGTAGAAATCCTTGTCCATCCATTCTTCGTCCTCGTCTTCTTCTCCATCCAACTAAATTAGGATGATAACCTTCGTATTCAACTTTCACTTACCGCTTTGAGCTCCTTGTCTGAGAATATTTTCGGTAGAACTAACTCTCTTAAGGTGATGAATAACATGAGGACAAAGGGGAAAGCCAGGGCTGTCTTCTTATAATGCTTCACCATGTATACAAAGACAAGACACACGATTTGGATCCATGTAAACATATGCATCCGCCAGATCCCGACCTGCTCCGTGTATGGTGTGACTGGAAGATACTTCTCGGGGATGAAGAATAACACAACTCTCTGAATCAGTTGTACTCCACACATATTCATAACGCCGAGATAAAAGAAAACACCAAAAAGAGATGCCATTGGTAGTCTAAGGTAAGATCCAGCGAAGGCAATGGCTCCAATTAACAAGGAGACTCCGATAGTGGTCACTCTTTGTTCGATCACTCTTTCGACCTCTGAAATCTATTTAAAATTGTAAAACAACTTTACCTAATCTGGCCCCAGGTGCTTTCTTTTTGGTTACTGTAAGGGAAGAGCAATGAGCCAGGGATTGAACCGCTGCAGCACACATCCAAGGAAGGCCGAATATTGAGCACAGGAGGGCACAAACACCAATCAGAATAAGATCCCAGTTCATCCCACTTCCCTTTACACATCCCCTTTCTTTTCGAGACAAAAGTAGCCTAGGATTGTGTCAGTTTACAGTGATCCAACTTACTCCGTAATTTCTGTCTCTACAAATAAGAGAATAAATACCAGAAGAGCTGCAATCAAAGCGATAAAGATGCCATGAAAGTTTTCTTTTGTGATTTTATCCGTTATAATGAGACCGTGGCCACGACTTTGCGGATTGGTGAAATTAATGTGATCGGGCATGTCCAGCCTCTGAAATGGAAATGAAAACCTTCAAATGAGCGAAGATACCTGGAGATAAGTATCCGGAATAGAAAGTTGGACCAGAATGGCCACGATTGCGATGGAAATGAGGACTCCGAAGTCGCCAATCGCTCTGCGCAGCTGAAAGAAAGCATTGGAGATATAACTTTACTTACATGTCTCCCTAAATAAAAACTTTCTCGTAATTTCTTGAGTAAAAACGAAAGGGCGAAAGTACTGAACATTATGATGGCGGTGAGCAAAGCCGTATTAGGCTCCGCCATTGGACATGGAAAGTTGAAGACATCAGACGGGGATCTTTGAGCCATAATTTCCTTCGATTTATTCAGTTGGATGATGGTTAAATTGCACTGGTAATGAATACTTTCGTAATAATCAAAGTTCTCGACGGGATTCTCTTTGAATGTCTAAAACAATTTTTCTAATCGTGTGGAAAATCCTTACATGATACACAAACTCCAAGCTCTCGGCGATAAAAATGGCCGATATTAATGTGGCAAAGATGTCCTCGGTGAATCTAGTGACATAATGAAGCAGTCTGGATCCGTCTAAAGCCACAATCAGAATAGATATCACTAAAATCCACATCCCCGCATACAATCGAACGACCATAAAATCCAGGGATAAAGATTCACAGAACTAAAACACGACATTATACATCGCATTATGTGCACTTACAGTATACAAACTGGCTTCAAAGATGAGAACAGGACCAGTGGCACTCATGATAAGAAGCGGCTGGGCAGAGAAAAGACCCCAGATGATGCCACAAATGCATTGCGCGAATAAAGTCTCAATCATCCCGATCTTCTCATTGGTGTATTTACCTTATACTATATTTGAAGATTAAAAACACTCACCTAGAAGACCTCCAAACGTAATCGCCGGTGCAAAACTGGCAAAAAACATAAAGACGACACTGGTCAGGCATTGAAAGTTGAGTGCATCCGAGAAATCCGAGCCGTACTTGGGAATTCGATTGGTCAAATCGTTGATCATTCCATTGAAGAAGCGATAACTCTTGATGGGGACGGTCTTAGTCATCCTTTTGGTCTGTTCAACAACATTTTCCTCTGAAAGAATCTTTCGTCATGAAACAAGCATTGTTTTAAACCGGACTACTAGCTGACCCTCCTTGAACGAACCTTTCTGGCGGGTCATCTCGATCTCGTGGAGGCGACGCTTCAAGGCCTTCTTGATCTCATTTCCTGACAACAAACGCTTTGAATCCACCTGAAAAGCGGCTGATCACAACTGCTTATCACTCTGATCTCCGATTCCGCCTCACGCTTACCTCGCCCGGTGGGATTACCACCGATTCGTCCAAGAAGTTATCGATAGCACGAATTAGTTGACCTCGGCAAGCCGCACTGTAGGCAAAACAGTTGAAGTCCTGGAAATTATATTTTATAAAGTAAAGAGTTATAAGTAATTCGTTACGGTAAATGGATGATAAAAACATGGAAAATCTGCGTTAGCTCTGCGAGATCTGAATGGTCACGGTCAGTGCGGGACCCGTGTTGTAAAGAATGAGCAAGAAAAACCGTATTGACCACTTGACGGACTCCTAACTCTAATTATAACAACACTCGACAAAGGGTTTGTCAGTGATGCGACCATGTTCTGCTCGAAGAATTTCAAACAGTTCGCTATACCCAAAGTCATAATTGAGTTTCGAATGAGAATCACAAAAAAATTTAAATATTACTTAAAAAAAAGTCTTACTTTTGTGTCTTTACACTGTAAAAAGAAAAAGGACGCAAAAGAAGGTTAAAACAAGAAGTAAATGTCTGCAAAAGGAGTCCCGGAAGAAGATCCCCGATTTATTTACTTTAAGCTCGACTTTAATTGACGATATATCCCTAACCAAGATGTCGAAGCACTCACCTTATTTGCCATCAAAGTGCAGAGAGCTCTTCCTAATTCATGATATGATAAATCGATCAATGGAGGCCCCAAAATAACAAATACGAACTTTACTGGAAGTGTGTGATCCACAATCTCTTTGATAAAAGTCGGCTTCTGAAGTCGGAGCATCACACAACGGACCTTCTTCAAGTCGGGAACTGAACCAACAAACACCTAGAAGACGCAGAATTAAATATAAAATAAGGAAAAAATATAATTATACTTACCTGCGCAGATTCCGTGTTTTCTGGGAGATTTTTGAGTACAATGTCTCCTTTGAAGTTATGCAAAGGATCGTCCTTTGAATGGGAATTGCGTAATCTGAGATCACAATAAGCATTTTACCAAATAAACTCACTCATTTAATGTCGAGCTCACAATCTGCGATATGGATCTTCTTCTCGAGTTCTGGGCCGACCATTTTCTTTTGCTAAAGGCGGATAAATTTCTGTGATTTAGGTAAAGCCAGGCATCCGATAACTTACGGTACAAGCAACGGATCTTTGCCACTACCTTCTCCGACTTTCTCTGATTCGGTGATGGAATCAAACGGAGGTTTACAAACAGAGTTACGGTAACTTTTGCTGGAATTGGGAAAGTCGGAAATCTTTGCATTCAACGGCAACGCAGAATTGCTTCGAATCGGCCTTCGAGCGGAATCAAAGAACGAACTCGCGGCGACAGAGATCTTTGACTGTCTCCGATCATAAACCCGACTAAAAACATTGTTTTTTTCAGATCAAGGCCGGCCTTACTTATGTTGTAACAGTAACATTTCTTTGATCTTCTCGGCACTCACAGGACAATGGCCTTCGGAAGTGATCGCCTTCGAAATTGCCTCACACATATGATCAAAACCATCTATATTTACATCCAGTATCAATGTTCCTGCACAAAATTTATTTAAAGTCTTACAAATTACTCACCCTTGGCAATGCATTTTCTCAACTGTAAAAGGGCATGGAATGAAAGAAAAGCCACGTGAGGTTGTCCCCATCTGTGGTCAACACCTTCAACGTCCTCTTCGTATTTTATCCATCTTGCAGTCTCCTCCCAAACTCCATCCATCAGACAAACATCATTCAATTTTAAATCGTAAAGTTCTACCAATACCTAAAATCGCAGAGCCATCCATAAAAACATAAAAGAAACAAAATATAAGAAGAAATGGAAATAAAATAACACTTACATCTCTTTTGCAGCGATCTTTCGACGTGAGCGACCATTCTGAATTATAAGAAGGTTCAGATAAAGACGATACAGACTCGCTCCTAGAAGGTGAATTCACATAGTTCGCCGTATCAATAAAATAGCCATTCTCATGTTTTCCAGCTATGTCCGGCTCATCCAACCGATTATCAGCACTGTCAGCCCGCTCGCCGATATTAAACTTGACATGATGAGAGCCGGTCTCAACCTGAGCCACTTTCCTCGAAGGTACCCCGTCCATGAGATGGCTGGAAAGAAAGTGGGATCCTTGTTCATTCAAATACCCTTCCCCAAGCGTCCAATCCTTTTTTTAAATTATTTTGGAAAAGGGTTGGAATCGGGGGAGAACCGCGGGAAGAATCAGTGGAGAACGATGGGCCAAAAGAGCCGCGCAGAACACTAAAATAAATAAAATATGGTCAATTGGCTCGCATAAAGGTCGGACGGAGTAGTTATGGTTATTATGTTTGACTGTTCGCAAGAAGATTTTCAGTTTCAAAAAAATCGACAAAAACAAAATCTGGAAGATGCATCATTGCGACGAAAAATCATCTCATAAATGTATCGAATGAAAAAAGAATGGCTTCGTGGACATTGACTTTCGTCCTGGCGGATCATTTTTTTGCACATTGGACCCCTTCGTTCCCCGCGGTTATGACAGCCAAAAAACGTTTTTTTTCGTTTTGGCTAGCCAAGTGTAGCTGTCGAAGGTGTTTCTACCGTTACTGTTATCTGTGAAGGCATTCTCACCAAACGGAAACATTTTTGGCTGTCATGCTAACTCATTGGCCAGCTCATAAAAGTAAATGGAATACAAGTACAGCCTTGACATTCTGACATCAGAAAAGACCCGTCGTTTCGACCTCACTCACCTTGCAATGTGTTTATTATAATTAGTGAAATTATTTTGTGCCCATTCAAGATTCGTTTTTAGACTGGCACGTGCCTTTGTGCCATATGCTCGGTTCTGTTATTGAAGTTTCAGGAAATTTTAATCTCGCAACCTTGCATTTGGGGCAGATCGGGGTACCGGGCCAATATTTATAGCCAATATTGCAAAGTTGTTTGACCAGCCAGGCAAAATTGACATGGCAGTGAGGCGTTGAAAAAGCTAGTCAAAATCAGAGATTGCCACGGCTGCGGAGCCGGCTCTTGGCTCCGGCTCTGGGCGGCTCTAGCTCCCGAGCCCAAAGTCGGAGCCAAGCTTCTCAGCGTTCAGAAAAGTAAAAGTTTCGTGATAAACCAATCGCTTGGAAAATACTGGGAAGGATGTGTTGCGTACTCCCGTTCAACCCTTCAACGATGAAATCATTAGTTATGTTGTTGCATTTATGCAGAAATAGCACGTGCGTTGGAATAACTCTATTGTTTTTTGGTTGGATAAAGAGCCGAAATTGTGGCCGTGGCAATCTCTGGTCAAAAGGTTGATTGGTATCAAAGAGTAGGAGTGGCAGCCGAAGCCAAACTGATAGAATGCATTCACAAATAATAGTAACGGTAGAAAACACCAAAAATTTTGCAATGTTGGCTATTAAACAAATGTTAGCCCGATCGAACAAGAGACACATTTATTTTAAATGTTTACTTTTACAATTTTTAAGTACATTGAGGTACGAGGTGGTTGTTTCAGCCTCCCATCGAAGTTATTTACCACAGATGGTTCTACCCCAGCATAAGGATAGCCATGCACCAAATCTTTTGATTTCCAGAACCACAGTAACCTTCTCCGTTACTGATAAACTGCTGGTCAATCTTGGCTTCCCTTTTGGTACATACCACCATAAACCTCGATTCGAAATGACGATATAACTCTCCTTGGATGGCCACTTTACTCGAACTAATGTCATCTTGGAGGTTTCTGTCAATAATCTCCTTCCATTCCGTTTGTGGACACTCTGGTGACAATTCAGTTTTGACTTGTGGCTCTAAGACCTGAAGTTTTAATTATCTGCTAAATCTGTAGTCCAACTTACGGATCTCTTTTTCCTTCCGCATCCACCGACTTGAGGAGCACATCCTCCACCACAGCCTCCTCCACATCCACCACCTCCTCCTCCACCCCCACCCAGCATTCCAAAACCACAGGCATCGCACAGAAGAGTTACTGTAAGGAGAATCAGAATATGTTTCATGGCTGGATTAAAAATCTTGGAGACGGCAAAACGCTTTTATAGCCGCAAAACGTTCCCATTTTAGATACTTGTGCAATCGAAAAAGAAAGTTTTGAAGAAGGAAAGTGACCGACTTGACCTCAATATTGTGTAATGTTTTATTCCGCAAACATGACATAATTTACATCTTCCCGCTCTTTCGGCGTTGTTCCCATATCTGTTCAATCTTCTCCAACTCCTTATCAACCTTCTTATCCTCTTTATCGGCCATGGCTTTCCGTGTTTTCCGATTGGCATTTGTCTTGACTCCGTACTGGAATACAGCCTTAGGCAAAGCTTCACGACCATTCTGATATTTCTCATAATCTTCTTGTGTCTCAAAATCCCACCGTTTGACTGGGCCTTTCTTATTACCCTGAAGGAAGATAAATAAAAAAATGAACAAAAGGCACTGAGAACACAATGTCTCACCATATCCATCTTGGAGAAGTCTTCTTCATCACTGTCATCTCCGGCTCCAAAGAAGACATCAGACGAAGGAAACAGTTCGGCATAGGCATCATCGTCATCTAGCCGACTTTTCTTTGGCTTAGGAGGTTCAGGGATAACTGGCTCAGCCACAGTATTCTTCCATCCAGATAAAGACGGGAATGGATCTCTTTCTTTCTGAGCTGCTGCCTTCGTATTTTCTTTGTGTCTGGGACTATTTGGCCTAAAAAATAATGGATTACAAGGAAAAAACTACCGTTTTTCGGGTTCTCGGCCCCGTCCTTCCTGATCTCGACGTCTCCTGTTTCCATCATCCTTTCTATCATAGTCTTTATCATCCCTATGTCTTTCTCGTCTTGAATCTCTTCTCTCTTCCCGTCTTCTAGAGTCTTTGTTATCTGAATGACGTGATTCTCTATTCTCACGGTCATCTCTGCGACTTTTGGAACTTCTATCAGGCACATACTCCCCAATATCATCGTATATATTAATATCCCTTACCGGCTGTTTTGAACGCCCTTCTGGGATCATCACTTCTTTTTCTCTTTTCTTCTTTTTACCGTCCGTCCGTAAGTACGACAGGACATCGGTTAACTTCTATAACGGAATAAAATTATCTATTTTTTTAACCTACGCTGATGATCATATTATTCACATTTATATTCTGTTCTGCCTTATCACTGATAACTTCAACCGTCGATCTGAGAAGAGTGACCGGAACGTCGTTCTGTTGTTCTTCTTCTAGATCAACAACATATGCCATTCTCCCCTTTTGGAACAGCTCATTTCGTTTGACCACTGGAGGTTCAAACAGCACACGACATACTTCTTCAGCGAACTTAGTCTTGGCAAGTTTTTTGATCAGAGAAGAGCGAGTAATTGGGTTCTAAACATCTTCTTTTTGGATCACTAGACTTACTTGGAATGCTTCTTTAAGGTGCTCTTCTTCAACCTCCTCCTGCGGCCTTACCTTTATTTCACTCCGAGTCTTGTTTAACAAAGAATAATCAAGTCCTTTCACCAAATGGGTATGCTCAATGTCGCCGCCAAGATATTTAGATTCCTAAAAATCAAAACGACGTAATTAGCACCTACTCTGATCTCTTGCTTCCTTCGTTCTCTTTCATCCAATTCTTCATCGTTTGATGCCCTAAGGCCGCTAATTCTGTTTCTCATTTCCAAATCCATTCCCCCACCTTCTCCTTTCCTTCTTTCAGCAGCTCTGTCTCTATATTTATTCATTATTTCATTGAGTCGTTGTTCACTTTCTTCTGCTAATTCGTCGATTTCTGTTTTCTCCTTCTTCTCCTTTGGAGCATTGAACTTCTTGGCTTTCTTCTTCTTCTGTTCGGCATTTTGAACCTGCTTGTGAGTGAATCCGGAAGCTATTCCTGAAGTTGTCGATGGAATTTGCGGAGGTGCACCTAAGACCTTTTCCGTTGTACGAACCGAAGGAGTTTGAAGAAGTTTTCGGAAATCCTCATTTCTCAATCTAAACGCAAGAGAAGTGAAAAATACTCTAAGCAAACTTTCGTACCTTGTTTCAGCCATCTCTACGGTACGAGCAAGAATTTGGAGGAAAGATTTGACTATTTTTTCCAGATATAATTTTTTCAAACAAGAAAAGACATGACACGGTGTCAAGCGTCTCTATCAGGGATGGTCAGCAGGGGTGGTCAGTGGGCCCGGCCCAAACGGGCCGGCCGGGCTCAAAAATGGAAAATTACAAACGGGCCGGGCCCGTCACGGGCCGGGCCGCGGGCCTGGGGTTTTTTCCGGCCCGGCCCGTCTAAATTACAATGCCAAACCGTTGGCATTCATTGTTTTCGCGCCGGGAAAATTAATTGATGTTGTTATAGTTGCTGTTTCTCAAGTTCTAAAACATTTACAAGTCTATAGTTCCATTATAAAACCACAAAACTATCACATTGATCCTTTACTAGCTATATCAACGCCTTTTTTGCCTAAGTTTAGATCCCAAGCTTGGGCGCAGTTCGCAGAACCCTCTATAAACGGGCCTGCACGGGCCGGGCACATCGTTGGCGCGTAATTGAAAAGTGATTTTTTAGCTTGACGGCTCCATTATTGAGTGAAAAAATCGGAACGAAACGCCACAAACTTTGATTTACCACGACCGGTTTTACGCCAACACGGTTGATCGATATATCGAAATAATTGTGTTTACGCAAATTTGGCGTGTTGCGGCTGCCACTTGCGCTAAATCTGTATTGTAAAATCGTTTCTTGAGCTCAGAATTTCACGCTAAAGTTGACCTATAATAACAAAAGATTGACCGGTAACTTGACCCTCGATCCCAATCTTGGGGTTCTCGATAGCTCATGAGCTGCATGAAGATATGACGAAGTTGAGCAGAAAAAATCAGACCAGGTTTCAGAGCTACTTTTCGAGAAAATTCAACTTTATATTATACTAGACATCCGATTTCAATGGATTCCTAAAAATCAAACAAAAAGTGAAAATAGCGACTTACGTTCCTATACCACTAATTTTCGAAATGTTTTCTTTGCTCTCCGATTAGCACTGGTCGATTTTAGTTTCTGCGGAAAATAAAAAGTGAATTTTCCGATTTTTGCACAACGCCAAAACTTTTTGGCACTGATAAATTTAGTCGTGGTGGGACAAACCATAATTAGCAGAAAAAAACGACGTGCCGGGCCGGGCCTGGAAAAAGACTAGACGGGCCGGGCCGGTAATTAGACGGGCCGGGCCGCGGGCCGAAAATCGGAAAAATAGGGTCCGCTGACCACCCCTGATGGTCAGCCGGGCCCGGCCGGCCGGGTTTTGTCGAAATGCCAAGCGCTTGGCATTCAATGTTTTCGCGCCGGGAAATTTTTTTGATAGGTTTGTTTTAGTATCTCAAGTTCTGCAATAGTTTACTACTTTATAGTACCTTTTTGCATATATACAATAACCGTAATAAATGTGAAAAATACGAGGCGCTTGATATTTAACACAATCGCTTTCATTCAGATTTTATAATTCAAACTTATATCAACTTCATTTATCACAGTTCGCCTTAAAAAACGGGTTGATTTTGCAAGTAAAAAGTCTCTAATATGCCTGTATCCTATTAATCACGAAAATGTAATCTAAACCCGAGCAGAAAACCTACTAAAAAATTGTAGTACCCTCTCTTTCGTCGAATATTGTACTTCATTTATTGAAAATGTCGGAGGACCCCTAAGAGACGTTGTTAATGACCTCAGGTATGCTTAACTTTTGTTTTTTCTTTACTTGTACAGGGTGTACCAAATTCGTGGCCCGATTTGAATTGGCTATAACTTCTTTAATTTTGGGCCAAATTTTAAAATTCTTTTTTTCCCTGAATCCTCAGACAACCCCATTTTGTCTGATACCAAATGTGTTATACATAGGTAAGTGTCATCTACAGTTATTGGATTTATTCTTGAAGTTCATTTTTTTGGTCGTTTTTCGGTTGTTTTTTCGGCCTTTCCCGGTGTGTCCGAAAATGGAGTACGGTGTGGAAAAAATACGGTGGAATTTCTACTCCTGAATATCGACGATGAGAATAAGAACAAAAAATGAAGATCAACCTCCAGAATTCGTCGAATGGCCTTGGTGAAGGCATTCCCTCGGTTCTGGCCAAACTTCGTGTATGCGGGTTTTCTCGGAATTTTGACAAAATTATTTCAATTTTCAGCTACGTTCGTACCCATCTTTCCTGTTTTTTTTTGTTTCCTGTTAACGCTGGCAGTCTCAAGGAACTTATTCCACCAACGCCGAGTTGTCTTGCGATCTGCGTTGGGCCTTACGTCCGTATTTCATCCGGTATTCCCTTTGAACATTTATCGGCGAACCGTATTTGCCATACCAAACCACAGACCAAGGTTTTTCTTCCACACCGTACTCCATTTTCGGACACACCGGGAAAGGCCGAAAAAACAACCGAAAAACGACCAAAAAATGAACTTCAAGAATAAATCCAATAACTGTAGATGACAATTACTTAAGTATAACATATATGGTATCAGACAAAATGGGGTTGTCTGAGGATTCAGGGAAAAAAAGAATTTTAAAATTTGGCCCAAAATTAAAGAAGTTATAGCCAATTCAAATCGGGCCACGAATTTGGTACACCCTGTATTATATTTACAACATTTTCTGAAGAGCGAAAAAACTTCAAAGCTCTGAGAGAGCGGTCACCAACCTCACCCCAGAATGCATTCTGCAGAATGAAAATGACCCCCAAATGAGCAAAAAATTTTTTTATTTTGCACTAACAATAAATGTATGAGAAATTGGGGTTGTCAAATTGGTCCCCGATTTTTCGCGGTTTCGTGTTTTTCAAAATTTTACTCACATTGCACTGTTTGAAATCCTTTGATACTTTTTGTGTACATGTTACATTGCTCCATACTCACTTTCACCAAATATTAAAGCGATTCATACACTGAGAACAAATTGCCCGCGCAAATTGTGGTGGTCATATCATTTTGTCCAGCAGTGTATAAGTAAATAAACGTAACAGTTTGCATTATCATAAGTTGCGATCTATTATTTGAGATTACTCATCCTATGGATGGCTCTGTCTTACGGTAGGGGCCCTGACTTCAGCTGGTCTTCTGGCTTCTGGTCCACGATTTCCTTCTCATTATTTTTAAAGGACGTTCAAAAGTGAAAACAACCAAAAAAGACGATTGGGGCCGATTATTCATCGCTTTGGAAATGAGAGGGAGGCTCGGGAAGGAGAAGGTCAGTCAGCGGGAGAGACGAAAGGAAATGCGCGACCAACGTATATCTCCATTATAAACAACTCTGCTTATGAATCATTACTGGTTGCGGTTGTTTTGGCGTCGGTCTGAGTAATCTCTGGGAGGGGGTGTCCATTTCGAGCTTTTTTAAGATTATTTGAACCAAATTCACGATCAGTTCATAAAGTTGAATTTATAGATCCGGGAATGACTGGTGAAACTCCAAGATTGAGTGAGGAGATCAAGGCCGATGTGGCCAAACAACATAGCCTCAGGCCAGTTGAGACTGTCGAGAAGAATGTGCTTCCGACAAAAGAAGGTGAGTAATCATTTCTTATCTCTACATGTTTAATTTAAAGGACTCATAAGTAATCTTTACAGAAATTCAACAAGAGCGTCAACATCACGAGTTGAAGAAAGGAATCGAGAGCTTCGACGAATCTACCTTGAATAAGGTGGAGACCCAAGAGAAGTGTGCTCTGCCCTCAGGGGAGGATATCTTAAAGGAAAAGGCACCGCAAATGGCTGCCGACTTCGACCGCAATAAGTTGAAGCACGTTGAACCCCAGGTGAAGGCTCATATTCCAGATGCCGAGGGTCAGTTTCTTTTATAATCGTGTACGGAATATTACCATAATGAAAAATGCATCATCTTCTCCTTTTAGAATACGTCAGAGAGAAGGTGAAGAGTGAGGCCTCGACCTTCGATCATGACAAACTCAGACATGTCGAGCCCGAAGTCAAGACCGACGTGGTTGTCAACGAGAACTAAACATGTTTGTTTCCTGAATCGATCTTATTTTACCCCCGAATTCCAAAGCCTTATGTATGTATCGAAATTGCA
Source organism: Bursaphelenchus xylophilus (assembly GCA_904066235.2). NCBI lineage: Eukaryota > Metazoa > Nematoda > Chromadorea > Rhabditida > Aphelenchoididae > Bursaphelenchus > Bursaphelenchus xylophilus. The sequence goes on from CAJFCV020000004.1 coordinate 5,844,559, forward strand.
TTAAATGTGTCATCCTGATTGTGGTTTCACACATCTGAAAACATCGATTTCGCCGTTATCTTTGTATTGCTTCGTTTCATAGCATTCGATCAGATTGTTCAAATTCTTGAAACTGGGACCACCGTCCTCGATAAAATAGAAATCGACCAAGAATCTGAAGGTCAAATTATTACTAATTTGTAAACCTACTTTTGACGTTCATCAAAATGGCCATAAGTTCTGATTGGCCAATGAAAAAAAATGCCCCGGCTCGACTGATAAACAACAGTCAAAGGGAGTTGCTCATGGAGCTTGGTTTGTTTCTCTTGATCCCACAAATGATAGAGCCGGAAGTCAGTGCGATGATTCAAACAGTGAGTAGCCTCGCTGTTGGTGCGTACACCCACGTATTTTCTTGTAGCATTTCCAGTGAGAGTTGGGGGTAGTACTTTCGGACGACTTCTTTGTATTTCTGATAATTATAAACTAATCTTACGTCATTCTGAATTCTTACCAGAAGACGAATAAAACGAACTCTCCAAATTGGATGAAGCACCGACCGCTCCGATAAATTGCATGTCTCTGGAACTGATTTATTTCAAATTACAAACAACAAGAACAAGAGGCCTATAACAAGATCAAGAAGAGCCACACAACTGGATTTTCTCTTTTGTAACGCGATGCCAATTCGAAGTTAATTGGGCATATAAAACAGCAGCGGACAGTCGGTTCACCAATTCAAGGGCATGAACATCATGATGACCTTCGACCTGAAGGCATTAACTGTGTTAAAAGGATAATCTAATTCTTACCTTTGAGTACACTTTAGTCTGGTAATCCAGCTCCAGATTCGCAAGTTCAGCAGCTTCTTTAACAGTAATACGATGTTGAAGAGCAGCCAGTAACAATAACACACTCTTGATCGAGTCAACTCCATAAGCTATTCCCGTCAAACTATGGAAATTCATCGCTTCAAAATTCCTCTGAAGCCGACTTCTGGATTCGTCCGGGACGTCAGCCAAGTCCGTAACGGTGTAACTGGGCTTTAGTTTAAGTTCCAAATGATCATTGACCCAATCGACAATCGGTAACCACCTTTCTTGCTCAAGTTGGGCTAACTCGACTGGACTGTTGTTCAGGTAGAGGATGGTGTCATTGTCCACGTATTCTAACAACTTCTGAACAATACTCTCACTATAATTAAATTTCTGATCACAAATTCCGAAGCCCTTTACCTCGTCTCATGCGTTGGATTGTCTTCAGATGTGAATGCCAGGCCTGTTAATCTCATGGCCGGGATCTGGATCGTTTCCTTTTGGGAATCCCATTCATGGGCGATGGCTAAAGCCAGCGGCTCCGAGTACAACTGAAGCATAATATTGAATCAGCACATTTTTCGAATTTAAAACATGCAAGTAACTTGCACTATCGCATTTAATTAAGGGTTGGACGATAAAAAGACCCCACGGAAAAAATTTTTGGACAGAGAGGGCCCAGTAACCTTCCCCTACACTTGAAAGCAAGTTTTTTACACAAGTGTTATTCTTACGCCGCAGGGTGGAAGAGCTCCCTTCCGGTGAAACGACCATTTTTTCACCATCTGAAGGGCATCTGCTCTCACGTATTATAACAGACGAATCCAACCTATTTTCAGTTCTTTCTGGAGATGAATCACAAGTAAATTCTACCCGGTAAAATGTGAATTGACTATGCGTAATCTGGGCCTACACGACAGGTCTCTGTACTTGTTTGTTTTTGTGACTACTTTTATGGTGAGCCATTTTTATTTCTGTAAAACGTATTTTAGATTATTGCACTCATATATGCCCTCTACGAATATCTTAAAAGAAGACGGAAATCGTTGATCCAAGCCAATGAAAGGGCAAAATCCGATGAAAGTCAACAATCCCTGATTAAAAATTGGGTTAACTTCCATCAAGGACACCTTAGTTATGTATCTCAATGGAGTTTTGAGGAAGAATGTATGACCGTACCGGTAAGGGGTAATATATTTGCTTGTTTTTACAATAAAAGTACAATACCACTCCCATTAATCACATATAATCTGTTTAGAATCAGCAAACCCCCAAATTAAACAGGATTACGGTAGTCTAACTCAAAATAACATACCTCCAGATGTTTCCCCTTCGGTGTTTTCAATTTTCTCTTATCCAAATAAATTTCAAACGCGCCATTTTGATTGGAATCCACATAAACTTCCTTGTAGAAGCGTCGAGGCTTGAAGAAACTGGAGGATACCGGCCTCGTTGATGCAATTTGGCGACCAACAACTAATTTTAAAGCTTGTGATAACATCCTAAATTACTATTCACAATTTTCTTAATTTTCAAAAATAATTATTCGACTTCAGACGTTAATTCGATTATAATTACGATAATCGAGGTTTAAAATTTTTATTTTTGTACAAAGTGAGTTCGTATTTTTCTATAAGAAATATGACACAGGTTTGATTAAGAGCACCAATGAACAAGGTTAATAAAGATAAGAATACTTTAGACTTATAAAAGCAGTTAATTCATTGATCAAACTTGAGCAGCGGCCTTGATCGGCTCTTGATAATTCGTTTGAACTTCGTTTTCCAGCTCAGCCGCAGAATCCTCGTCAATTTCTACGAAGCGTTCTTTTCTTCGACTGAACATGTGCATGTCGCCCTTGTATACATCGAACCACAATGCATGCAAATGCACCTTTTCTTCAAGTAGATAATCCCTCAGGAAGCCATGGGAAGCAACATGAACAAGTTGTTGCAGTGTATTGATCTGGGAGAGCCAATCCTCCACGCCAAACTTCCGATCTGGGTCAATTTGGGCGTGGAAATTCAAGAGCTCGGGTTCCTCCGCGGCGAAATGAATTCTCCTGGCATCTGGGTCGCAGTTTTCTTCGGCCTTCAACATTTGTGTCAACTTGATGTGACTTCTAAACCCATTTTTTCGAAGCCAATGATCGACCGGACTGGTTTGATCAAAATGTTGAGGGCATTGGCAGAGATTGTGGAGCATGTTGATTGCCTTACAATCAGAATGGCCCATCACCAGGACGTGATGAATATTCCCTCTTTTAACGGCTAATTCTAAAGCCGCTGGCTCTGTCGTTATTGAAACTTCGTAGCTAGAACCTCCTGCAAGACAGAGTAATCACACAAAAAATAACCTTACCGTAATTCTGGGCATGAGGGATCATGTTTCCGGAGTTCCTGACCACAAACATCTGACCGACTTGAGCTTGAGTGAACCTTGCCGGGAGGATTCTGAAGGATTACGTCAGAAGAAAAGAAATAAAAATTACCTAGAATCCATACATGTGAAAAGCACAGAAGCAGGATGAGGGTCATCTCTCACTCTTTCGAACTGTTTTACAAGGTCTTCTCGGACCGTGGCGCGGTATTTTAGGACACCTTGGAAGAGATTACGGAGTCCGGTCATCTTTGACGATACAAGCAGTGGTCAAACACCAGAAGAATGCAGCAAGAATCAAGGGAATGCGAAATAAATAGACTTTATTTACCCCTAACAAGTTCAAAGTTCGTTCACTGGTCGCGCCTCTTTCCTTTGTCGTCTCTCCGTTCGGCCCCCGGAGCCAGTTCTATGTCATCATAGGTGGGGAAGTTATGTTTCCTATCCAGATCAGCAGCTCCTTGCCCTCTACTTGCAACGTGTGGCGCTCTTTTCTCAGTTTCGGCGTCCTGACTGTGTTCGCCCTAGAATAGCAACCACTTATCTCCCATAAAACGAATTATACCTGCTGGATCTGTTCTCTTCTTGCTTGGTTCAAAGCGACTTCTTCATCAGATGGAGGGAATCGACGAGTACCTTTCAACCAGGATTGCCATTCAAATGAAGGCGGATTGTTTGGATTGCCTTGTTCGAACCCCCTGAAATTATTGGTGAAGATGAGAAAAGACTTTTTGACAGTGAAAGAACACTCACGTGATCTCATAAAAAGGGTCTGGTCAGTTGATCTGATCATAGAACACAAAGTTTTTCGCTTCTGGTTTGAAAGAAAGCAAGCGTATTCCAAAGATCAATGTTAATTAAGATAACTGACCTATTCACATTGGAGGTCGTCTTTCCTTGTCTGTCCAGTTCGTAGAATTTGTTTCCGTATATGTCCTCCCCAACGTATTTCCTAGTTGCTGCGTCTTCTCTGCTGATGGATGCCCAGAAGTTCCTCCAGACTCTTTGCCAGGGAGATACTCTGCTCATTCCTTAAAATTAAGTGTTGATTACACATTTCGGTATTCTGATGGTTTTATATCACCATAACCATTCAAAGGACACAAGTGTATCCCTGAGATTTTATTACATTATAATTATAGCTCAGAAGCATCCCTTCTTCGTTTTCGGCGACGTTCTTGGACGTATAAAGGATGACGTTTCACATACTTTACAGCCCCTTCAATTAGTTCCAGTGTTTTCGTGGGGTTTAACTTGTAATTATCAAACTTCGGGTGTGGTTGATTACTCTGTGGATGTACCCCCTTTCCCTGGGGGATTGAATATCTAGAGTCCATTGTTATGTAAGAGATACCACGTAACATTGAGAGATCTTTGTAACAACTAACATCACCACAGTTGTACCTAATAACATTATATCGAAGGGAGACTGAATATGAACTGACTGAATATGAAGGACCGAATATGAAGGACTGAATATGAACTGACTGAATATGAACTGGGGTGCTGACTGAATATGAAGGACCGAGTATGAACTGACTGAATATGAAAACCGGGTTTCTGTTACTGTTACTACCTAGGTTCCGATTAAGGACTCTTTTTGAAATTTTTTCGACTTATAACACCTTTAGACGTTAATGGTGTTGTTTTGGTGCCTAGTACCGCTTAAAAAAACATTTTTAACACTTGGTGCAAAATAGTACTACCTGGTACTATTTAGTATGAGGAGAAAATTTGGCCGGTAATGGTGTTGGTTTGGTGCTTAGTACAGCCCAAAAACACATTTCTAGCACTTGGTACTCTATAGTACCAATTGGTACTATTTAGTACGAGGTAAAAATTTGGGCGTAATGCGGCATTGGTGTTGGTTTGGTGCTTAGTACAGCCCAAAAACACATTTATAGCACTAGGTACTACATAGTCCTTGAAATAGACCAAACTTGCCAAATTTCATATTCAGTCAGCACCACAGTTCATATTCAGTCAGTTCATATTCGGTCAGTTCATATTCAGTCCTTTTCATATTCAGTCCTTCATATTTAGTCCTTCATATTCAGTCAGTTCATATTCAGTCAGGCACCCACATTATATACAATGCTACCTACACTTACAACTCAAATAAAACCGCCCATTCAGGAAGGAAAAGTAGATGAGTAAGTCCGCTGCCATGTATTCCCATTAAGATGTCCGTATTGTGGACTATCCTCATTTGGTCGAGAAATGAAACATTTCTAAAAAATTTGATGACCTGTTAAGAAGTGCAAACAAACAAACCCATCGAAATTGACGACTCGGACTCGAACACTGGGTAATCCATTTAAGGCATCGCGTATCTAAAAAGTGATTGCTTATGTCCTTGCGATATATTATAATTCAGTTTCCCAGATGAGTCTTTTCTCAAAACTGGCTGCAATTTGGAGAGACACCTGTTTTAGCGATAACGAATAAATAGCCAGAGAGCTGGATTGGCATTGAGATCTCTTTTTCATCCTGCTTTCCCTTATACTCGCACGTATTTAATTAAAACTTCGGCCATGGACAGAACGCATTGTACGTAGGGACTTCGAATAATCGGCGACATGGCTGACCCCGTACCTTTCCGCACGGCCAGTGCCCAAAAGAACATGGGATCGTTTCCCCCACCCGTTTACTACAGGGATACCTTTGGACTACAGCCAATAAACAATCATCCTTTCAGCCAATCCATCACGACCATAGATTCTGACAATACGGATACAAGCAAATCTACAGGTAATCTTATTTCATAAAGACGAGATTTTAGTTCGCACAACTATGAACATCTACCATCCGATATATCACAACAACCATCGTCTCGTGGAGAGTCAATATACGGATCATTCAACATATCAAGTAAGGCCAGAACAGACACAAAACCATCAATCCCTTCAGGTCGAACAAATCGTCACAAATCAAGTATTGATCCTGCATGCCCGCGCATTACTTATCCTTATTTTATGCGCTTTTGGAGCAGCTATTCAGCTGGTAAGACAAAAATTCAAGAATTTCTATAACGCAAATTTAGCTTATGTTTTCCATAATCTGCATTCTGTTTGACGGATCCCCTTACTACTTCTCATTGATAGCAAGTATTCTGTTCATGCTAAACTCGTTTCTCCTCTTCTATTTCCTCAGAAAACACCACTCCAGAAACCTTTTAGTAAGCAAAACAATGAAATCAGAATGTTTTTAGACAATTTGTTGCTTTACAACAACAGCCGTCTTCATAATTTCTGTATTTCTCTTCTTTTGGACAGCTTATCTTATATACGAAGAAGACCAAAAAATACGAAAGGATGGATTCGACTTTTCTCAAGCCGATTTACAAACCACCAACCAGATCGTGGTAAATACACGAGTAGCCATGTATAGTTTACACATGATCTTCACTCCTATCCAAGGTAAATAAAGGTAACTAACACGGTGAACAATATTTAGCCGTATGTTGCGCTGCAATTCTATTCATTCTGTTCAAGACTCTAACTTCTTTACAAGATGGTAAGATTCTCAAAGGATACTTCTTTAGCAGACCTATTGGACATCAGGTAATCAGACTGACTAGTTTACTATATAAATTTAGACAGTACTAGTCCCAATCGAAGTAAAACAAGTTCGCAACCTAGATCTATGCGACGATAACACCGACAATAATTCCGTTGGCGTTCAGACCACAAGAGAAGTCGCATTACACAGTTGATATATAAATAAGCAAACCTCTTTCCAGTTCTCAATTTGTCGGAACCTAGTTTTCCGTTGGATAAATGTAATTCGAGTCTCTTCAGTCGGTCCCTTTTGTGCAATGTTTAACCGATGAATAACGTGCTCGTGAAAAAGTTTAAATATCCAGCTACCAGAACAACCAGCGATCTAAAAACGAACTCTTACTAACAAAATAGGCACTTACCAAAGGCATATTGTAATACAAACCGAAACGTTGCCGGGCCAGTAATGGGAAGGTCACATCTCGGAAACAGACCTTTTTGCCATCCAAATCAATTAATTCTATTGGTTTGAATTTTGAGAAAACTGACCACATAATCCCAAAGATGTCATCAACATAACCTTCAGAATACTAAAAATAAAAAAACATAAACCAATGAACTTACAGTATCCCACCAGATTAAATCAACGTCCCTTGAGAAATCTCCGGATAAAAATTGTGATAAGAAGAGATTGATAAAATCACAAAAATGATGATACATGTTGATAGCTGCGTCTAATTTCATAACAATCGTCTTTTTGTCGAATACTACATCACAATTTGAGGAATTAAGAACAAATGTGGGGTAGGTCTCAAAATTTTTAAACTCATGGCCCCTAAGAATAAAATTTATGTTAAGATACACAAACCAGCTTTGCAAATATGAAAGTTCTTTCAGGCGGCTTCTAATGCCCAGTTCATCAAATGTCTCGCAGCTCCCGCCAATCTGTCCCTTTAGTATCACATCATTTCGGTACCTAGAATCATAAACCAAACAAAAACTTATAACACACCGCTTAGAGCTCGACTTCTTCAGATTACTCAAATCTACAAAAACGTTTTTTCCATGGCAATACCTGAAATTGCTCGAGCATTCCAGGGTTGATTGCTCCTACAAATAAAATAGATTCGTAAAAACTGTCTTACACGATTCGAAGATTCACAAATACTTGATAAGGAACTGTATAGTGGCTTCAAAAGCCCAAAGTCAGCCTGATTCCAAAACTCTAACTTCTTATCCTCGAGTGTCCGCCCTTGGTCACTAAAATTAATACAAATTTTTAATTCTTTCTTTTTATGAAACTTACCCAGCTAACAAGGAGCATTTCACCGAGCTCGAGGAATAACTGTTTTCAAATCGACAATCTTCTTCGATTCCCAAGCATCTTTTTACAAAATTTTTAGGGTTTAAAGGACAAGCTTTGTCGTTTTGGCATAATTGTAACAAATTTGGATCAGACAAAATCTTATACTCTAAAAGCTGATGTCCTAATTCGAGCTGTGACCAGTTTGTAAATGATGAAGATACACATTCAATTAGTAGAAAAACTATGGATAAAAAAATTACTATCATTTCCATTTCCCAAAAAATAAAAATCAATTAGGTCATTCCGTTAGTTGACATTTCGTGGGTTTCTAGAAATGAAATGATTTTGCGATTAGATGAAGAATTCTAGCTAAAAATATAGAATGTTTTTTGTTATGTTGCGTCGCTGTCGTGGATTTGAAATTTGAAGTATGATTTTCTCACACACCGTTTCTGCCCCCAGGCCGGTTTTGCCCCAGTTCGTTTTTGAGTCGGTTTTGTTCCTATTGAAGCAATTCTTATTTCCCTGCTTTGCTTGACCGATAGTCAGTGGCGGCTTGACCATGTCAGTCGGCGGATCCTAGAATAATTAATCCTCTTGCTCGTTCCTTAAAACAGCAAGCCCATTATCGGCTAATAAATTCGTGAGGCTTCAGGACGGGACTATGTTTATGCCAAGATACCGTGGACTGACACTGCTGACTTTTGCTCAAAGAATGTAGGGGACTCAGTAACTAATTGTTGCTATGGGGGAAAGGCCCGGCTTGGGGATAAAAACGGGCTCGATCGTTAAAGATTATTATTATGATAACCAACGTTTCGGAAATCTTTGATATCGATGAAGAAGAAGAGGAGGAGAAGAAAACCCCTGAGGATCGGAAACGGGTGTTTAGGAAAGAATTGAGTTCTATGCTATACGGGTTTGGGGATGTAAAGGTAGGTTTTATTTAAGGTATTGTGTACTGGATGATTTTAGGAGACTGACGAATCTACATTGGAAACCCTCGAAAAAATTGTAATGGACTACATTGAACGGTTGTGTAAGAAGGCGTTGAAAGTGGGGAAAGGTAATCGATTGGGATTGGATGACATCTACTACCTCATCAGGAGAGATCGCAAGAAATTCTCCAGGGTTCGTGAACTTTTATCGATGAGCGAAGAGCTGAAGAAGGCCAGGCGAGCCTTTGACGATGCCAAAGAGATCTAGAATTCTGTACAAAAGTTTACGTTTTATTTATTTCTTGTTCATAATTTGAATACAAACAATTACAACATTCTAGACTAGTATACGGTGTTATGAGAAACATGGCAGCGGCGATTCTCCGACGAAAGGTATATTAACAAAAAGACGTTAAGGCACTAGAGGATAAGCTTAGATTCAAAAAAGGAAATGCGCCGCCAATGGCTTACTCACTCAACTCTGATAATGTTTCTGGATACACGAGTTGGCGGATATTCGGATCTTGAGAAAACAAAGCACACAAAGGAAAATATTTGTGGCATCAGACTTTTAGAGAAAATGAAACAATAGAAATATGATAAAATACGGGCAGAAAATAGACATTTTGGTAGATCGATGTTTTTAGCTTAGAAGTTGGACCACATAGGTTTTCTGATCCAGCGAAGTCGGAGGCCGGAGTTGGTTCTGATCTTGATGGAAGCGGCCTCAGCGGCTCTGACCGTATCCTTAACGGATTGCATAAGATTCTGAGCATTAAGAACCAGTTGCTGCATGGCTTCTTCATCCTCTTCGGTGCCTAAAATTTATTTTCTTATTCGACGTATTGAACGTGGAGTTAAGGTTCACTCGGACAGGATTCTGTTATAGTTAGTCTCAACCCTTGGGAAAGTTAAAAACATGGCCAAAAAGAAACAACAACTTTGACTGCAATCTAAATTTACCGTCAATGGGCTGTCCGTAGGGACCGATAACCACTGAAAAAGGATTAAATGGCCTGATAGGCGCTGAACTTACCTTGGGATCCGAGCATTGTAGCCTTAACGGTCGATAAGATCTTCAATTGGGTGGCAATTGTTGGGATTCGTTCGCAGACTTGCAACAAGGTCACTCTCATCTTGATGTCAGTGCACTGTCTGGCAAGCTGAACAGCCAAGCGGGTGACTTCTTCAGAGGAGTCGGCAATGGCCTTGGCACAGTCAATGAGGTCTTTCTTGGTTCCTCCCTCCCCTCTAACCAGTTGGGACAGTCGGGCCATCAGGATGGCCATACGCTTAGCCGCAGCGACGATCTCGTTCTCTTGAGACGACCATTGTCGTAGTTCCTGTTAAGTGATTAAAATTATTATTTTAACTTACTTGATGGAGATTGTGGGCGGCGGTAAGAATGCCCGAAGCAGCTGGAAGAGGGTACCTTTCCCAGAAGGCACGGGTTTCTTCTTCCTCATCCACTTCTGGTGGTGGTGGAGGTCGAGGAGGAGGACTGATCTCGACTGGTGGTGGGGGCCTTGGTGGGGCTGGGATCTCTTCTCTAACGATAACTCTGTTGTGGACAATATCCTGAGAAGGTCCTCGAGCTTGAACATCTTGGAGAACATTGTAAGAGTTGGTGGGGAAGCTGGGGGTTGCTGTCTGTTGTCGAGATTGTTGTTGGCTGTAGTATGATTGTTGTGGAGGGGGATGAGAGTTGACTTGACTGTGATTCAATTGTGATGGATGAACGCTTGGAACACCATTAATTGCGTCTCCCACTGAGCGGACTGCATTCAAGAGCTCATCGTTAACATCTCTCCATTTGTTGGCAGCGTTCTGGTCACGTGGGTTGAGCGCTACCTGTTTGGCATGGTTGACCATAGGGGGAATGGCTGTAATATACATGGTATGGGGATTATAGTAATCAGTGTGCATAACGGTCCGCCCGGATGTCCTTCCCAAACTGTTAAATGTCTGGGAAAGAACGGCCGATCAAGAAAACAGGGGTGTCATCACAGTCCCTCCCATTCCACTTTACGTGGGACCTACTTGTTTGTTTTTCTGATTTTCTCGGGTTAAGAGGTGGGAATTAGATTAAACAGCACCCGGAAATCCGATATGACTTCCAGAAAAAAGAACTCTACTTAAAGTCTTACCTGAGTGGAGTTGAGAAGCAGCCGAATTGACTCGGTTGACAAACGAAGGCTCTTCGGAATTGTCAGCCTCATTTTTGGCTGCCATCAGAACACGGTTACCCAACCGGGCGATCTGACTGGTGTTGTCGACCATCGATTGCGGTTGGTTCTGAGTGATAGCATCCTCGCAATGGCTGGTGTATCTTCTCATTGCCCCTTCCGAGGCACGGACAAAGTCGCCGGTTTCAATAGCATCGTCAACAAAGTCGCGCAGACGTGTGAGGGCATCGGCGTATTCTCGGCGGAGGTTGTCGAAATGTTGGTCAACGTCCTGACTGGCGTTGTTCAAACGAATCTTACCAGCATTCACAACTTGAGGAGTCAATTGTGTCACCTTGAAACTTCACTTTAATCTGAGCATTGGACTTACCTTATCAGCCGCGTCAATCAATCCTTCAATTGTCTTCTTGTTCTTGCAAGGACCACATTTAGCGACCAGACGGCCAGTGCTGGCACAAGAGGTAGCATGGTGTTGAAGGTTACCTGCTTTTTGATGGAAGTTCTCCTCCCTTCCAGCAGTTCCATGGGGTGTATAAACAGCCTCAACGAACTGCTTGAGAGGAGTTGTGATGTCAGCAAAATCTTCAACAACGCGGTCCGTGAGGACCTTGCTCATCAGACTGGCCAGCTCCTTGAGTTTATCTCTGAGCTGACGACGAATATTGTGAGCTTCGGGGGTATTTCCGAGGCCTCGTCGCTCCAAATCGGCCAACGTATTAGCCAGGCGGTCGATATCCCCTAACAAGTTATGCAGACGGGAGCGGTCAGCAGGGCTAAGTTGATCAGCCAACTTTCTGGCATCACTGCACAATTCCTTGATAGCAGCAAGACCTTTAACGTAGTGGTTAGAATAGGAACGTATTTTTTCTGAAAAACTTTTTGAAACACATACCGACTCCGCCGTCGTCAGCACCATCCAACCAACGTAGCGCTTGGTCAAGACGTCCGCCAGTAGTATGAGCTGGCTGGCCTCCACCAGACTTCTGGCTGTTAAGAAGGGCGTACGGAAGTGCTCCTTGACTTTCCTTTGTTCCAACAAGATCTCTCAGTTTCTGCGCGCATTGCGCGGCCAGATTTTGATTGTCATATCTTCCGGTATTTCTAAGTTGGCAGATTTGGTCAGTTAAACTTTGGATCTCGCTAGCTAGGTGACGAATCGCGAACTGGTCTTCTGGCAAAGATCGGGAGGCAATCTTTTCAGCGTACTCTAAGATTCTACGAATAGCCTTTTCTCCAATCTGGCCTGGCTTGGCGTTTGCATCGGCTAGCCAGTCAAGCGCCGCAGAGAGAAGGGACTGAGCTGCACTCAAGGCCTTCTTCATGACGGTCACGTTGTCATTATCCCATTCATCTTCATCATACGTGGTCAGTTGGAGTACACGAATGATTTCGTTAACTTCGTCGGTCATTCGCTGAGCCAGATAATTCCTGTTTTCGGCGGATTCTGGTTGACCGGCCTGTCCTTCACTGGCAATCTGAACGTAGATCTTCATGGCACAGATCAGAATTGGCGCCAATGATTTTACTTGATCCATACAGCGGATCAGGATTTCACGATGAACGACATGTGTCAATTCTTTCTCTCGGTCGTCGATGTGGTGTGACATTCGAGTAAGCCAAGGAGTCAAATCCTAACAACATATTATTAATTGATTCGATAAATTCTTACTTACCCTAACAAATGGCGTTAAGTCATCAAAACTTTCAATGACTTCAGCCACCGCCAAGTAATCCAAGACTTTTCTGCACACTCTGATGATCTTGCGGACTTCTGATTCATCGAAGCACAACAACAAAGCGGAGGTGCCTTGCAGAATACCTCTGGAGCCATCTATTAGCTTCCTTCTAGCTGGACTGGAATAGGGGTCCGATTTCAGCATTTGACAGGCGTCTTCGAGACTTCTGGAGCTGACCTCAACCCGTTGAAGGGCGGGAGGCATGTCTTGCTTCAGGATGGGGTCGTCGGAGGAGTTACATGTGTCATATCCGACCTGAAACCGGAATGTAGTCAGTACTCTTGTATTTATGCTCGTTAAATAGTCTTTAATTCGATTACCTTGATTAAGTTATCCACGGCTCGCGCCACAGCTCCGACGGGACGGGTGAGGTCCGGCATGGCGTTTCCATCCTCGGCTTCTTCATGTAGAATGACCAAGCGAGAGACCTTTAATCAGATTGTTGTTATGTGGAGAGTGAGAGTAAGAAATGGACAGAGGGAGAGATCAGCACATTTGGGACATACGAAAGCGGTACTCTCTGATAAAAGCAATCGACACACGGGACAGCTGTTGTTCACATGTTCGGGGGTTCCGTATATACTCTGAGGTGTGTTTCGGAGACTGTGTTTGTGCATTTGGGATGACACAGAATGTGCATCGTACTCATCGCCCACTCCAGGACTCGAGCCTTTGCTTTGCAGGGATTGTGCAACTGATAAAGCAAGGTGGAGCTTAAATTAGGATAAGCAAAGAAAGCATTGTAAGATAAATAAAATTAAGAATTAGTCGACGTCAAATATTCTAAATTTTAATTTTTTCTGTACTCTCAGCGTAATCAACTGAATGTCTTAGAAAATCTTTGCTTCATACCTGTGTCTCTAACAGCTGCTCCGATCTCGGACTCTGAACAATATTCAATAAAGACAGACTGCCACTTTGAATCCGAATAATCGTATTAAGAGCACTATTCTTTTATTCTAGAGGCTCACGACATGAACAAGACTAATTTTGCTTCAATCTGATAATCTGATATTAAAAATGCCGTTCTAACGTTAATGATCACATTTTTTTATATAAAAGAAATTTCTGATGACGTGTTTTTAAGACCTGCAGAAAATATAAAAAGCAAATATAAAAAGCATTAAGCGCAACATAAACACAATGGATACATAAACAAAAACATAAAGGTAAACAGTAAACAACGTTGCTTAGAATAAGTAACTTACTTGCTGGGCCACAGGCTCGAGAATGCTCTCGATGGTTTTGGTGTGAAAGACCGGCATGATTAAATTACCCTATAATTTAACTGATCTTTTGCCGGATTACCCTAACAGTTCATGGGGGCGGGTCGGGCGCGTTTTGCGGCTCGATTGGAGTGTTGATTAACAACCGCGCACGACTGCCTCTGAAAAGAATAGAGCCGTAAACAACGATCATGATCATTGATGGACAACACGACGGATAAAGAGTGGAAAAGTAAAGTAATACTTCAGGCCACAGTTACGAGACGAGAAAAGGATTAAAAGAAGAGAGCATCCAAACTTCCAAAGATATCAACAGAAAGTGCGTGCTTCGGGAAGAGAATGCATCTGTGTGGGTGATCCATTGCTGGCCGCGATCGCCTCCGGGCAAAGAAAGCCTCTTTTTAAAGAAAGGGAGGAAAGAAAAGCCCGGGCCCAAACCGATATGAAACTGAAACAACAGGGACAATATCTCTGCGAGGTGGCAATACCGGATTGCTCTGCCCGCACCTCTTCAGTCGCGCGCTCATCCAAGACTTTTCGAATCGACTTCAACCCCAGTGAGCTGCAGGTCCTTCAGAGCTCTTCGCTCCGACTTGGCCACAAGGATAAGGACCGGAACTGATTCAAAATGAAGAAAAATGGATTGACCTTGGCTGCGCGCCCGCTGACAGATCGATGTTCTTCGCCGATCGCTGAGGTCTTATCAAAACTAAAACCTTGCGTCAAATTTTTTTGAATGCCCAAAGGCACTAAGCCGCCCAATCGAAACAGAGCGGCGCCATTTCTTGCGGAGGCGGACGTGAGGGCTGAAAGAGAAAAGAAACGCAAAAAAGAGCAGTGCGGAACCAAATCGTCGCGGCCGAAAGCCGGACCATCGCCGCTTCGGGCCCGCCAACACCCACCCAACAAACTCCGCCGCCCGTCCATCCCGGAGGGCCTGATCCGAATATCCTTTAACCTCGCCTCGCCACTCTCTCCCGACCCACCTTTTCCCATTCGATCAAAAGCCAATAAAATTTATTTTTAGCGACCAGGAACAGACCAAAAAAGGCGGGATGAGTAACAAAGAGCGCCACTAATAACAACTGTGGCCATTTACTTTCCGAGCTTCTTCAAATTCCTTCCTTCAATCGGTCTAATCGGGCGAGGCTTACGAGGAAGCCGGGAGACTGCGAACGGGTGGCTGCGACACGAGTTCGGAAGATAAACAAAAAAGCGTTTAAACGAAAAGAACATCCACAACAAAAGCGAGCGCATCTGGTGGCTTCATGAAGCCGCTGAATCAGCATCTTCCGGGCCCCGGGTCGACAAAATCAGCTCTTTTGTTTTGTTTTTTGCTGAGAATGACGCTTGCTCCTCGGAACAGCCGTTTGTATTTCAAAAAAGGATCCCAAAAAACGTATTGCGCAATTTCAGAGAAAAAGACGCCAAGAAAATTACGTTCCTTTCGTGTGATCCACAAGTCCGCATCAAATATGCAGGAGGCAAATTTAAAGCCGCAGGCGGTTGAGTGAGGAGCGTTCGGCATTGACAGGTAATTGCACTCGCACCTGACCGGTCAGACTCACTGGGGACCTTGCGGAATGCCTTTTCTCCCCTCTAAGCTCGAAAAGCGCTTTATGCGCAATTCAAAAAGACAAGGTCCGGCATTTTAATCCTCTTACGACTCCATAAAAATGATTACAGTCTTGGTCGACCAAGTGGGAACATCTTTTCAACAAATACTCCCATAAATTCTCTAAAATCTTGGAATGTTTATGTATAAAACGGGAACAAATATAACTGTCGCTCTTATCTCACGTTGCAGCGTCATTATTCTCACAAATGATTTGCTCAAAGAAAATCGTTTATTGAAGTGAACATTCCTAAATCGTATCTGCCCATTCGTTACTCGAGAAAGACGTTAATGGAGTCGGCGTAATATTTAGGGACGAGATCTTTGTCATTCTCGATCGACCCCACATATGCGAGATCGTGAACGCCCGTCAACACCAGCAAGGTGTCCAAATTATTCGAATTCCCGAACCAGATGTCCGTATCACATCTGTCGCCCACCATCAAGGTTCTATTGGGGTTGATATTGAAGTTGCGACTAATGTATTCGAACATGGAACTGTGAGGCTTCCCCATAACAACCGGAGTTCTACCACTGATCGCGCGGACTGATAACGATGAAGATCCGGCACCGGGGACGATCATACCCGGGACACTCGTGGGGAAGGTCTTGTCTTCATTGGTGGCTATGAATTGGACATCTGGGTCCTTGATGTAGTTAACGGCTTTTGTCAACTTTACGTAGTTAAAGTGAGGATCGTAACTGGTCACAACGGCGAATACTTTTCTGCTGAGATCAATGCTTTCGACGAATCCGTTCTAAACATATTCCTTATTATCATACTATTCAATAACCCTTACCACATCTGAATCTAAATTATCAGCACCCGTTCCGAAGGTTTTGATGCCTGCGGCATTGATCATGGACTCCAGGTTTTTGGTTCCGATCAAATAAACCGGCAATTCTTTACTTCTTGGATCCAACGTCAGATATTCCGAAACCACCATGGCTGGGCTGATAACCTTGGACGCTGACAATTTTTTGAACCCCAATTTTGAAATCTTTTGTGCAAATTGGTCTGACGTTTTGGTGGAATTGTTGGTAATCACCAGTACTTGCTTTCCCAGGTCGATTAACTTATTTATGGCATCAACAGCGCCGGGAATAACTTGATCGCCAAGCCAAAGAACCCCATCGGCATCAAATAGGAAAACATCATAGGAGTCCAACAACCTATTTCCAGTCGTTTTCTCCGGGGCCATGACCTGGGAGGGAAATCAGTTCTAATTGGGATTAAAAAATACCCATTATAAAAATTATAAAAAAGTGGGTACTCGAACATCACGCGACTTTTACGAGTAAAACTAGGCGACAGTGACCTCATGAGTCAAGTTCTCTTTTCGGAGATTGGGTTTAGAAAGTAGTTTGTATTATACCACTTTAACACAAACAAAAAATACAATTGCAATCAAAACGATATTCAAACAAAGTCTGAGGATAGTACCAAACTTTTTATCATAAAATAGAAATATAAAATTTTATTGATGATATATAATATAACAAACTCTGCCAAAAAATTTATATGTACATGAAGAAAAGTCAGATTTGAAAGGCATTTGAGATAGCAAATAAACATTGAACAAGTTCTGGTGGCAGTATAACAACAAAAACACCTAATCCTATTGTTCCTGAGCATCATTCGCTGATTTTTATATGGCAGGGTATCCGAGATCCAGATTTGCTAAAATTGAAACAACTTAAGAATCAATAGGACACTTACAGGGGTTGTAAAAAAAATTTTGTTTCACAGGTCTGTCGTAAATTGTAGATGTTACCGGAAGCATCTCCTCCGATGATTGTTGTTCTACTGATTCTAACAGATACCATCTTGGGGTGTTATCAAGCACATTCCGCTCTGAAAAAATAGAAAATAAAAAATGCATAAAACAGTAACAAAATTATTGAAACAACTTACTCGACAATGGGACTACAACCTGGCCCAGGCAGATATTGTCATTATATTTATCGTAATCCCAGACCGTAAATTCGAGATACTTGTTGGGCAATTCATTGTATCCGACCAGATAATCGACGGTTTGGTGCCACTCTGGATCGGCGGTGTTGGATACATACTTGGTTCTTCGTTTATTGACAACCCTGATAAAAAATGAGAATAATATCGGTAGACTTACTTCCGTCCTGGCAATAAGTAGATCTTTACGAAAGGATTGGGAAGAACAACACTATTATCATATTCACGATGGGTTAATCCTCGAGCCGCAATTATGGTGACAACCAGGACTGAGTTATATTGGTCATAACCAATGGCCAATTGGATTTTACCTAGACCATCTCGAGATCTCTTAATCGCAACATAAGTAATGGTGTAAGTACTTACATGATGGCGTCTCTTTTCTTCCAAAGTTGATCTGTGAGCAGGAATAGGAGGCGCTTCTTTTAGGTACCCAAAACGGTGGCTTTCGTCTGCGGTGGAATCGTATATATTCTCCTGGTTTATTTGATCTTTCTTGGATTCATCAGTGTTCTTAATTACAATCTCCACTTCCCCGCTGGTCGCATTTATGACCCTCTCCACCTCTTCAAACGTCTTTCCTCGTAGCAAAACGCCATTCCATTCCAAAACTTGATCTCCTAAATATAGAAAAATGAAATACGAAAATAAAGAACGACTAAACAAAAATAAACAAACCTTCTTTAATTTCGCCCAATGTATCATATGCCTTACTTCTGTTAACGGCCGTTACAAATGCCGCTAATTCCCCATTATGAAGTCTTTTTCCACCCGTTACACGAAAACCGAGGTCTGAAATTTTTTTGTTGTAACAAAATGTCACAAATTATATTGGGAAACAAAAAATTGCTGGAATTAGAAAAGAATTTGGACGTACCGTGATACACATTGGCATGCCGATATCGCCTTGTTAGAAGAATTCTCTTTATTTTTGTGCCGTTTCTGCTCCGACTGTGACGATGTGCTGGTAAAGGATCTGTCCGAGTCCTGGTAAGTGAACTGATCTAAAAGTGAAAATTATTATTATTCCACACTGTTCTGAAGATTGTACCTTTTTGGGTATTAAATCATCGGCACGTTGATATCGCGGTAGACTGGTGAAATATGATTCTAAAAAAAATATTTTTTACGAATTATAAATTTCAGCACGGATGATGACGTTATTTCCACCTTTCATCCAAAAAATAGGACTTGAGGTTTTAGCCGATGGTTTATTCGAGCTTGCGGACCTTTTCTTTCCATGAATTTAAAACATTAGATTGGCTGTTTTTTCCTTTATTCGATCAAAAAGTAAGATAACTTGGACATTCGAATTACATGGTGAAATAACGTCACAATCTTGCTTTACATCAAGTCTTCGATGAACTCGGCGATTACGTAGTTGCAAACGACTTTCTTAATTAAAAAAACTACATTTATGCGTAACCACCGAGGTTGATCTGAGACAAGATTTTGTTAAAAGTTGGAGCGCTTACTGCACTCAAGGTTGTACATACCCGGACTTCGATAGGGCTGTGGTTGTGGGCGGGGTTGGGTGCTATAATGATAAGAACGGGGGACTTGCGGACATGGCCAAGGTTCATTATAATTATTGTTTAGGGGAATATGGGGTGGTCTGTAGGTCGATTGGGGCACGAATGATGATGATGGTAAGGTCGGCCACACTCTTTTGCTCGCTACAGGCATGTAAGAGGATGTATAAGGATCTCGTCTGTAGTTCTCGTTGACGATGTCATTGTTTGGGCGGTTCAGTTTGACTCGGTTATAATGAACGTTGCCGTAATCTCCGATTGGCTGAATCGGACGAGATCCATAGTTTGCATCGCGTCTACTGTATACGTAATCAGTAACCGGGTGTTGTTGGTATGATGAGAGGTAATGAGGTATCGTTTGTTGGAGTGTTGGCTGGTCTAAGGGTTGGCTAACCGCAAATTGGTTAGGCACTTGATGGTAATTGTACTGTTCTTCTGTTGGTCGAAGGCAGTCTTCATATATATTGGGCCGCATCTCTGGATAGATGGACTCATCCACAAATCCAGCGTTATCGATTTGATCGTTGACGTAACTGGCGTATTGTGATAATATTCTCTCGTTTCCGACATTTGAAATTTTCTGAGGATAAGAAGGTTGCTGGTAATAAGACTGGTTGTAATTTCTTGGAAGAGTGCAATAAGGATTTACAGGTTGCGTTCTATAATCGGAAGCAGGTGGACGTTGATATTCATAATCTCCAAGGTCCTGTACTGATTGAGAATAAAGTCCAGGAATTGTGCTTGGAGGGTAATAGGAAGTATCTTCAAAAATAGTCCTCTCAAAATCCCGCGGAAGCGAGCCATAACGATTGGCAGGATAGGAGCTTGTTCCCACCGTCGTTTGTCGAGTATTCCGCCTTGGAAGAGATCCGTATTTGCTTACCGCACTATTCCACAGCGTATTATCATCAAGATCGTAGGTATTAAGGTTCCTGAGGTCGATCATTGACGCGACTTTCTCCTTCCGTCTCTCCAATTCTCTCATTACTTCCTTTCGTTTCCATTCCATTTCCTCAGGGGTTTTAACTTCCCGGAATCGATTCTTCGGTTTTGAATGTCGCGGCATCGGACCTTCACGTAGCCTCTTATCATACTCGTCGAAATATTTCTCAGTCTTTTCGAGCAAATCTGGAGAAACGTGGCTGAGGAAATGCCCTCGAGGAGAAGTGGATACGTCATGTTGAGGGATTTTTCGGCCCTTAGGTCGAGAGTCAAGGGCCACATATGAATCGGTTTGGGTTTCTGCCGAAACCATGGTTTGAGTTTCAGAGTCAACCTGATATGACGACGGCTTGGACCCGCTGTAATTCCTTATGGCAGGAGGTTTGGTTTGAGGGGGTGACTGTTCGGTGTAGTATCTGGTTAAAGCTGGTATTTGAGGCTTGGTGTCGTATTGTACGCCGACGGTTTTTTTGTTTGAGGAGGTGCTCGTTGATGGAGCGTAATGGTGATCTTCATGGCCATACGTCTTACTATACACCCGTGGGAAATCCGAAGAATATATTATGGGAGTATTTTTCACTGGTGTTACACGAGCTCCGCGGATCAAATCAGCTGGCAAGTCACATTTGACTACATCCGGGATAGCATCGATCTCCGCCGCTCTGTGCTCCGGCATAAGGCCGCTGACCAGCATTCGCCGTATGACATATTGCCGTTGGTTGGCCTCGATCTCAGCATTCTCATTCTCTAGGCGCCGTTTACTTAAGGTTCTTCGGAGCTCTTGTTTGAACATAAGCTGAGACATGGCTTCAGACATCTTGGGAGTTGCGTTAATTTTCTTTGCGGACTCAGTTGAGGTGATAGCCGACCTTGCTCTAGTCTTCTGTGGAGCCTTAAAAGTGGCCCCAGCCATGATACCAGGATCCACCGAGTGGGCGGTGAGATCATAACGAGGTAGTGCTGTGTCGTGATAAGTGTAACTCTCAGTGAAGTGCGTGGATTGTCCTCCTTGATCGTAGTAGGTGGTTACACTCGCAATGTCCTTTGTCTCCGGAGCACTAGAGCTGTAGTAGAGAGGCGCGTGAATGGGCAGTGGTTGACGATTTCCCGGCAGTGATGGAAGTTTTCGGCGGCCCATTTCGGTGTTTGCGCCTTGCAATAGCGCATCCTCCTATAATTTGAGTTACGTTAAGCGTTGGAAAGCGACATGAAAGAAAGCCGAAACATCGATACAATTCGAATTTAAGGAGCGGGCCATAAACAGTGCCTGCTTTTATTGACAAGGGGAAACAAAACAAACACCATGCCCTCGCCGTGAGTGGGGGATACTATTCTCTCTATTCAAAACATTAAAACAGAGGGCGCAAAGCCCCTTTGAGTCAAAAATTCGTCCCCCGAGATTAGGATTGTCGTGCCAAGAGGCTCGGAAAGCATGTCTACGCGGGCCTTAGTTTTTTGCAGATTTAGGTGCGGCGTGAGAAAGGGCGGTTTCTCAGGAAGCGTTGAACCTAGTGCTGAGGCATTCTGAAGCATACTTTTTTTGGTGCCCCGTAGGTCATACCGAGGGGCGGGGGGTGGGTGGGACGCCAACAGAAAAAACGGAAACGAACTGACCAGTACGCCGGCCCTCGTTTCCGCTTTTATTCTTTTTCAGCCAGAGCCTTCGTAATGCTCAACGTCTGAGATTGGGCAGCGTGAGGGAAGCAAGGGCGAAGAGACGGGCGGTTATTTCTCTAACTCTCTTTAGTGCCAAATAAAGTAATTGTCCGATAACGGTCTGATTAGCATAATTCCCATCTAAAACTTTTAAAATTTGTTGAAGAACTTTAGTGGTGGTGCGAAGCGGAAATTTTAAGATTAATAACAACACAGAGGGCACTGCACTCATTCATAAGCAAATGAAACCCACATCAGTCGTCCGAACAGTGGCTACTGCGCGAGATTGGATTATGTCTCGAATGGGCGTCTTGTCACTAGTCAGAATCATCGCCGGAGATCTCTTCAGTCTTAAAGTACAAACAACTTGTTAATTTGATGTTCTTCATACCTTGAGGATTGCAGGTCGTCAAACGGGAGATCTAATGAAGTGTAATCCCCATTTGGCGTTACCGGTTCTTTTACGGTACCAGTTGTTGTAAACTGCGCCAAAAAAGCGGCGTCAGAATCTGTCACACAAGTAGGGAGATCTGCAAAATACAGGGTTAAACACGGGATTTGCTCATAACGATAAATTTAGAAGGAAGTGGACAGCAATGGAAGCAATATTTTAGATTTCTACATACCTGTGCTTGTCTTTGGTTGTGTGCCATGAATATGGATGTGTGGAGGCAAATGAACGTCTTCGGCTTGATGGATATCTGTTGTGAAATGATGGGATCGCTGTAGAGGTGTGGTGGATGTCTTTATGTCTCCTGATTGATTATCGAATGTTGATCGACCATTGGTTGCATCGGGGGGTGGAGGTGCTGTTCTAATTGGTGTAAGAGGGGTCTTGTCTATCTCTTCAGCGGCTTGTGGGACACCACTTATTGGATCAGGCTTGTCCCCATTCTCTTTTCCTTTCCTCTTCACATCCTTTGGCACCAGTGCCGGAACTGTAGTACCATGGAGCGGTCTTCGTTCAAGAAGTTGAGCTAAACGAAAGTATTTTTATAGATTTAACTTACGGTTATATTTAGATTCGCTGCTGATGTTACTATTGTTCTCGTCTCCCTCTGGAATTGTATATACAGGGCCTGGTCGGTGCTTGTGGTATCCATCATGTCTGTTGGTATAATAATTCACCGCTTGTTGATAGTCAATGTCATCCGAGTCCAGGTTTACTTGTTCCACGATGACGTCATTATCGTCATCTTCGGGGGAGTCGATAAACGGATTAATTCGTTGATTGTTTTCCTTTTCTTTTGGGGTTTCCTGAGCAACAATTTCTGTTTTGGCTGGTTCTGCGACTTCTTTCTTCTTTGTTATATTTGTAGCCCATTGGACGTCGAATTCATCATCGGCTGCCTCACCAAATGATTGTATCTGTTTCAGCATTTCTTGGGTACTTTTGGATTGGTTCTGCTGATCTTGAACCAATTGTGACGCCGACATCGAAGGAACTTCTATTACGCGATCAGGATAGTCGTCTTCATCAGAGCTAGGAGGCGTCTCGGCATCTGATTCGTCATCGGAAGTTTTCTCAACTTCTTCATGACTTGTGATCTTGATCTTGGGGGTTTTAGGGATATCCATCATCCGACTAAAGCCTGTGGTGACTTCTTTCACATTATTCGACGCCACTGTACTAACGATAACAGTCGGTGACAAAGGATCTTCCATTTGCACTTCAAAGATCCCGTCATTGGTGTCGAACAGGTGGTGCGTTCCATCATCGTTCTCCATTGATGTGGTTACAATTTGTTCGGTTACCGGATGTTGCTCCTCCTTTTCTTTTGGCCTCTGTTTTTCATGGCCGTCATCGGTTTCTATGATTGACACTTCGCCATCGTATTCGCTGGCGGCAATATCTCCATCATCTGAGAATACAGTTGTCCACATTCGACCGGTCTTGGCTGGTTCCCATGAATCGGGTAGATGGAACTAGAATTAAAATATGAAAAATATCTTAAAAGATGGATGACTAACTTTATATTCTTGTGGTTCGACCCAAAATTCCTCTTCGGTCTCAACCGCATCTACTTCTGCAGGTGATTTTGACGACTCGGTGATTGTAATTGGCTGTTCTTTCTCATCAAAGTCTTTAGTCGGCCCGTCTGGCTGAGTTGTTTCATCACCAATTATTTCCTAGAATTCAAAATAATAGGTTATTTAAATGGCTTACATCAGTAAATAGTGTTGTTTTCGGCACCACTAGGTCTTCTGCAATGTATTCCGGACTGTAGGTGTTGAGTTCAGTGCTATAGCTAGTGCTTGGCGCAGTTATGTAACCACTTTCGGTGACTGACGTAAACGATATCGACTTTGCTGGACCTGATTGCCCTTCTCCGCCTTCAATGGATATATTGGAATCGACGGAACGTTTTTGGGACATTGGAAGAGTTGGTTTAGCGACGTCGTCTTGCTCGGCCATCTTCATTACACTCAAAATCTGCGCTTGCTCCTCTGCGGAAAGACCTTGAAGCATCTCCTCATCAAACCCTGGTGGCATTGAAACTTCTGTGGGCATTTCGGTATGGAATGCACTAAAAACCAAACATAATCATAAAGAAAGTCTTACGTCTTTTTGGGCTGCTCTTGCTGTAATGTCGTTGTTGCGTACGAGATTGATTGGACCGATTTTGGCCGTTCTGTTGATGTTGGCTGTTGAAGTTCATCGGGTTTAGGCGGTGAAATTCTCATATCTTGTTGTGCGTCGATTTCAGCACAAGCCATTACAGCCATGATTTTCATTCTCTCTTCTTCAGACAAGTCTTCAAATCCAGGTGGAATATTCTGTGAGATTGGGGATTGGAGAATGTTTGTAACAGGCTGGTTGATTTCCATTGATGACTTCGATCTTTCAGGGACTTCCGATTTTGGAATCTAGAATGTGTTTAGACAAGGGAAATAGGAACTCACAAAGCTCGCCACTCCAATTTGTGTTAGATCTCCAGTTGATGCTGCTTGTTGGGCCACTTGTGCAGCTTGGGTGGCTTTTGCTGAGATCTGTTCGGTAGCCTGCTTGGCTGATTTTAAGGCGCCACTTGCCAATTTACCGAAACCGCCAAAGCCTCCGAAGCCGGAAGACTTAACACGATCTCCGGAGAACATATTACCGCTGGAGGTCGTTACAATTACAGGGAGGGTCGACTCTTTTTCTTTCGGTATCTGAGATTGGAATTGTTCAACATGATCGGATTCCAATCCACATGGCTCGTTGGCAGCTACAATATCGGAAATCGGTCCAGTGGAAGATGAAACCGATGCACTGTCCCGACCAGGCCATGCAGTTACCAGCTCGACGGCAACGTCAGTCTCTTCCTTATAAAAGGGTGGGGAGCCCGCGAAATGTCTTTTTTGGGCCGAGACACTGCAAGACCAGTCCTGAGCAGCCGTAACGCGGTCCCCGGCCTCTTCAGTGGAAACGGGCGAGAGAGCATGCCCTGAAGGCATGGCACTCTTTTCCCTGCCAAAAGACCCTGCGCTTTCCCACTTTGGCTCGAAAGTAACCGGCTGGAAGGGTAAGCGCTGTTCCTCGGCATGTTGTTTTTCGGGATCGATAATTCCTGATGTGTACTCCTGCTTCTCATACTCCACATCCCACGTTTTATTAGCCAAACCAAACTCGTCGTCGGCTTGATTGACATCTTTAGACATTTCGCTGCCCCACTTCCTAATTGGCTCGGCAATCCTTTGATCTCGAACTTCCAGGATTTCTAAACACAAAGAATAGATTTAATTTTGCGGGCATAATAAACCAAAATCTTGCTCTGGTTGAATATAACATTAGTTTACAATACAGTAACATACCATCATATGAATAGGAATCTAGTTTTTCGGTGAGCTCAGCGATGTTTTTCTGCAGCCAGTAGCCATCGGTGTCCTCTTCCTCTTTCCATTGATCCTCAAACAAAACGGGTATTTCCGTAGCCATTGATAATTCATGATTTTCAGACGGATAGGAATACTCCTTTTGTATTGTTGGCAATTGGTCTGTTACAACGTCTTCTGTTAGTGGCTGTACTGGAGTAGTCTCCTTCGGACTTAGCACAGAAAATTTGGAGATTGAACTTGAGACATTCGAATTGACAATCTCATTCAACTTCTGCGTTTGTCGAGTGATCGTGCCCTTGAATGTACTCAAGCTCAGCTTTCCGAGAACATTCTCAGTAGTTCCTTTTGGTGATCGGGCAACTGCTGTCTTTATAGGCTCTGGTGCTCTCGTAGAGACCATACTTTCTTCCTCCATCTTCTTTATCATCATTTCTATGTTTGCAATATGAGCAAGTTCTTCTTCAGAGATTATATTATATTCCTTTTCTTCTGTCTTCTTTCTCTTTGGAGGTGCTGAGGAACTAACAACGAATGGAATATCTCCAGTATCTGCCTTTTCGATGACAGCCGCAATATGTTTTCTTTCGCTTTCATTTAATTCGTCCAAAGCAGCCAAATTGGTCAGAGCAGAAGAGCATCTGAAGACGAAATTACATGTAATGTGTTGGACCTAATGACATAAGAAAAATAAATAAAAACGTCTGTTATTCGACTAAGAGCCGACTTACCTGCGGGACATGTCAGGGGTAGTCGATTTGTTCGCACTCATCATCACATTGATAATATGCTCCCTCTCCTCAACACTAAGCCCGGCCAAAGCTTCTTCAGGAATGTTGGTAAATGAATCGTTTCTAGGTTCCGA
Source organism: Bursaphelenchus xylophilus (assembly GCA_904066235.2). NCBI lineage: Eukaryota > Metazoa > Nematoda > Chromadorea > Rhabditida > Aphelenchoididae > Bursaphelenchus > Bursaphelenchus xylophilus. The sequence goes on from CAJFCV020000004.1 coordinate 5,871,022, forward strand.
ACTGATTGAGGACCTGCGCACCAACTCCATGATGTCTCCTGATCGGACTGCACTTATTTTTCGTGCATTCATAACCGGGGATGGCTGGCGACGTAAGAAAGCCATTGCCGAGACAGGTCTTTCCGGGATTGGTCGTTGACGGAATAAACCAAACAGATCGAATCCCGGCTTCTCAGGTTCATCTTCAATGGCTTCCACAGCATATTGCAAAGGCTCATCGTTCGGAGATATCTCTTCGCTGAAATGGAATTAAAATTATTGTTTTTCGGTTGCTACTTTATGCACGGTGTTTCAAGAAACATTCCACAAAGTATTTTCGAATATCTTCGTGCTCTTTGCAGCTATCTAAGATGTTCAAATTTGATTTTTAATCGGAGTTGGGCGGTTTTCAAAAGGATTTTTTCTGATGAGAGACCAATTTTCGGCGGTGACATTTGACGCCTTTTTTGACGAGAAAAATCAACCGAAAGCTCCACAAAAATTTCCTCTTTCTCTTCCTTCGGAAAAGAACAAGGGCATCTTTGTAGTTGCTCGGTTGGCCAAGTGGGTAAAGCGTCCGTTCGGTAATCTTTTGGGGTTGGTTTGATTCCGGCCAGCGCGAATGGCCGTTATAAGACTTTGATAGGCAAGTTCAACCTCTAATAAACCAAAAAATTATTTCGTCATTTTTATACATTTTATAGGTTATGTATAAAAAATTTTAATTAAAGATATAAAAATGGTAAAATATTCTTTTTGATTTGTTGGGGTTTGATCATGCCCCACCCGAGGGCGCAAAAGGGTCTCACCCGGGACGGTAGCCATAAACCACAGTGGATTCGAGGTCCTCACTGTCAACGTAAGATCAATTCGAAGCGTGAATGGAACTACATGACGGAGATGGAACTAAGAAAAAGACGGGGGAAGATTGGAACAGCGATTGTTGGAGTGGACATCTCCGTATACTAGTCGCGACATAAAGTCCTGAGAAATTTGCACAGTGCATTTTTGTTTTCGTTTCGGATCCGTCGCGGCAATTCCCCGTTTTTGCACTAGCGACATGCACTTTCGCGCGAGCCACTCCAATTTTCTCGCGCGACACCCGCGACAAAATGTGTCAGGACTTTATGGCGCGACTAGTACACGACACCTTGCCTGTCCAAGAATGAGATGGACCGATTGCGAAAACACCCTGGCCATGGAAGCATCTTATAACAACGGAAACGATTCTGATCCACTCTATGCTTTTATTACGTGATTAGTGTGAATAAATTGAGATTGACCTGCTCTATTCACCTATCCTAGTAATTTTCCCAAACACTGGGGGAAGTTCAGACCTTTTAAAACAGCTTTTTTGTAAGGGTCGAGCTAGCTGTGCACATGAAACAGGATGTCACAGTAGAGCCATGAAACACTAACCACATGTTACCCTTACCGCGAGTACTAAATTTCAGAAAAAAATTTTTTGATTATTGGCCTACTGTAGGTGTACTGTAGCTTTCCCGCATTTCCAGGATCTCAGCCACGAGAGGTTGGATTCTCTCCGGACCTTCTCTGTGTTATAGAATGGACAATTCCAAGCAACTTTCGTATTGACACCTTTTTCCTAGGACTTCTGGAAGTATGTGAAAAATTTGCATATTTGGCAAAAAATTTATATTTCTTAAATTTTCTAAAAAAATTTGCATATCGGGACGTCCTTTTTATTGCTCTAAATGACGCTCCATGAAGCGACAATTCAAACGGTATATAGGTCATCGCAAGGCGTTCTGTCTATGTTGCAAACGAGGCTTCTAAAGGTCGTGTCATCACGGATTTTTTTTGGGCTAAAATTTTATATGCGAGATATTGGGACAAAATTTAGTCTTATTATAATCTATGCAAAATGCTAAGACTTTTGGACCCCACTTTTATGAGTCTCAGACCGACCGGTCGAAAGATACGACCGAGTTTTGAGACTTTCCGGCCTTTTTCAATTTTTACCCGGAAGGTGACGGAATTTCGGGATTTCTAGGATTCTGATGGTAGTATTCGATGTAGCACGTATGGAGTTGCCTACGTACATCGATCCCGCTTACCGATACGGATGTTCGCGAAAAAAAGGAATTTTTGTCTAAAGATTTTTGCGCAATATCCAACAAAACACCGTTTTGATGACTGAAATTCAGCATTCTGATGGCATAATTGAATCCGAACATACAGGGTGGGCCACTCGAAACTCCCAACCTCTTTTCAAGTATTTCTCCGCCAATAATGCACCAATTTCTTTAAAATTTATATCAAATTGAAGCTGAGACACCCCATTTCTTGTCCACCAAATATGGCCCGTCTAGCTTCACGGAGGCACCCGCACTGACCTTTTATATTTTCATTCCAAATTTTGGGGCCCGAAATCGGTGAAACTTAGAATTTTTTTGGAATGATTTCCAGTTGAGTTTCTCGGAATTGGAAAATGTTCGCGCCTTTGACTAAATAAAACTCTTATAAGCAGCAGAAAAAAATGATGGCAGTCAACGGAATAGTCAAAATTATTCTTCAAGGCGTTGCTTTCCTGTTCTGGGGCGATAAGCTTAATTATTCGAAATTTTTCAAAATGTTAAAAAATGGGCGAAACTGTCTACATGCATGACGACATCCACCCCGAAGATGCATAGAAACTTTCCAGGCTTAGATTGCACGAGAAAACAGCTTTCGTTCTCATTCGCCCAAATTGGTACCTCACCTGATTGAAATATGGGTTTAACACACTTGGTACGGACGTAAATCTTAATGTTTTAAAATTTTTTTTCGCGAATTTGTCGACTTTTTTTCTTTCCGGAAATCCAAAAATTTTCCAAGTCCGAGAAACTCAATTGAAAATCATTCCAAAAAAATTCTAAGTTTCACCGATTTCGGGCCCCAAAATTTGGAATGAAAATATAAAAGGTCAGTGCGGGTGCCTCCGTGAAGCTAGACGGGCCATATTTGGTGGACAAGAAATGTGGTGTCTCAGCTTCAATTTGATATAAATTTTATAGAAATTGGTGCATAATTGGCGGAGAAATACCTGAAAAGATGTTGGGAGTTTCGAGTGGCCCACCCTGTATAATTTGACCTAGATACGTGCTTCATTCATCACATTAGCGTTTCGTATTTTAGATATTAAAATTTCTTTGAGGAAAAACCCAAAAAATTTGCATGATTTTTTTGAACTGAAAATAAATGGAAAATATTTTGATCGATTCGGCCTATAGAATAATCTCGAAATGCGGCAAATAAAAAAGTCGATTTTTTCTCTTAGAAGCTAACTTGCGGCATGGTGTCAGACTCCAAAAAAATTACAGGTGTACCTCACAATCAGAATATTCCTAGAAGCGACAGCCAACTTTTCAAAAAATCTTGAATAGCTAAAGTACGAAAAGCGACAAACTTTGGGTTATCCAGGGTCGCTGAATTAAACGCAATCAAAGAAACCCCGAAATTCCGTCACCTTCCGGGTAAAAATTGAAAAATACCGGAAAAGTCTCAAAAATCGGTCGTATCTTTCGACCGGTCGGTCTGAGACTCATAAAAGTGGGGTCCAAAAGTCTTAGAATTTTGCATAGATTATAATAAGACTAAATTTTGTCCCAATATCTCGCATATAAAATTTTAGCCCAAAAAAAATCCGTGATGACACGACCTTTAGAACCCTCGTTTGCAACATAGGCAGAACGCCTTGCGATGACCTATATACCGTTTGAATTGTCGCTTCATGGAGCGTCATTTAGAGCAATAAAAAGGACGTCCCGATATGCAAATTTTTTTAGAAAATTTAAGAAATATAAATTTTTTGCCAAATATGCAAATTTTTCACATACTTCCAGAAGTCCTAGGAAAAAGGTGTCAATACGAAAGTTGCTTGGAATTGTCCATTCTATAACACAGAGAAGGTCCGGAGAGAATCCAACCTCTCGTGGCTGAGATCCTGGAAATGCGGGAAAGCTACAGTACACCTACAGTAGGCCAATAATCAAAAAATTTTTTTCTGAAATTTAGTACTCGCGGTAAGGGTAACATGTGGTTAGTGTTTCATGGCTCTACTGTGACATCCTGTTTCATGTGCACAAGGCAAATCTGAAAGCTCGAGTCTCTCGCAAAACTTGTTTTAAGTAATTAAAACGCACTTCGCGAGTTGCTGAAGCAGGCTCAAATGGGGGTCTGCCCTAGAAATCGACCCCCACTTTTTTTTGTCTTAACTGATGACATATAGAATGCTAAAGAACTTGGTGAATTTTTTTCGAAAAATTCGTCATCATGACCGAGATATGACGTATTTATTGTCTTTCGTTTAATGTGGTATATTGTACTGATTTATCGCCGAAACATCTCAGAGCTGTGTACATATACGTTATTGGCCATGCTGAACAACTTTGTAATTGACCCGAAGTTTGTCAGGTTACTGTAACATACCGTAACGCCCATGCTCAATCAAAAAATCTCGATTTTCTCGATTTTTTTCAATAATTTTCTCGAAATTTTTTTCATTTTTGGAATCAGCATCAAATTCTGCATCGGATAGGCTATATGCGCATCTCCAGATAGGTGTACAAAAATGTCGTGGCGCAACCGGTAGTGGGTCGGACTACCATTCAAAAGGTCGCGGGTTCGAGTCCGGGTGGAAGCAAAAATGCTCAAACGCGATGGAAATTGTCCCAAAACAGTTGTAATGTATTGGAACTGTGTTAAAAATAAATAATAATTAACATTTTTCCCTGAAAAGGTTAATCTTTGGATTTTACGAAATTTTTGAAAATCATGATTTTTGTGGGCCCAAATCAGCCGAAGAAATAAAAAAATTTTGTTAGCGATTTTTTTGTTTAGAAACAACACAGGGCATATAGAAAGACTTTTCCTCAGAGGATTTCGCTCAATTTTGCCCAAGACACCAAAAAATTTCGTATTTTGTCATTTGACAAAAAATTGAAATTATGATTTTCAGACGTTTTTACGCGGAAACGTTTCCAATTTTTCTAGAGCAGTTTTTTGCGCTGCCTTTAAATAGTTTTCTAACAGCCGCGAAAATTTTCCACAAAAAATTTTACATTATAAAATTTGTAGATATTCACATATTTCATGATGTTACAGTGTTCATTCTTGTAAAATTTGTAAAAAATTCGACTCCCCTTAGTGGAAAACATGTGTATCCACGTTTGAACAGTTCCAATACATTACAACTGTTTTGGGGCAATTTCCATCGCGTTTGAGCATTTTTGCTTCCACCCGGACTCGAACCCGCGACCTTTTGAATGGTAGTCCGACCCACTACCGGTTGCGCCACGACATTTTTGTACACCTATCTGGAGATGCGCATATAGCCTATCCGATGCAGAATTTGATGCTGATTCCAAAAACGAAAAAAAATTCCGAGAAAATTATTGAAAAAAATCGAGAAAATCGAGATTTTTTGATTGAGCATGGGCGTTACGGTATGTTACAGTAACCTGACAAACTTCGGGTCAATTACAAAGTTGTTCAGCATGGCCAATAACGTATATATACACAGCTCTGAGATGTTTCGGCGATAAATCAGTACAATATACCACATTAAACGAAATTCAATAAATACGTCATATCTCGGTCATGATGACGAATTTTTCGAAAAAAAATCACCAAGTTCTTTAGCACCCTATATGTCATCAGTTAAGACAAAAAAAAGTGGGGGTCAATTTCTAGGGCAGACCCCCCTTCCACAGCTCGCGAAGTGCGTTTTAAATGTAGCCAAATTCTGCAATATTTCTTGAAACACCCTGTATTGGTACTATCGCGATCAAAAGTTCGGACAATCCGCACTGTGCATTTTTCAAAGACTGACTCTATTGAGTGTATCATACCTTTCCGGACTGGGAGCAACTGACGGGATGCCGATGTCCAAAAGCTCGCTGATATAGCTGTCTTCGAAGTAGCGTGATCTCGGGTTTGATCTTAGCTTTATGATTCGAGTTAAGTCTTCTGCCGCGGCCTCAGCAATGCCTTCTGTTATTCGCTGACACATAAAGTTTAGTTTGACGAGGAAGTCAACATTATTTAGCGCCCCTCCTCGGCTGTAAATGGCATTATGTTCGCAATCTTCGAATGCGTTGAAGCGGTAGTTATCGATTAAAACCGTGGGTAGGTTTTGTGGGGGCACATCATTTGCGTTTGAATCGATCGATAACCGCTTGTCCGTGTATATAATGTTAACACTTGTCGACTTGAAATTCGAAATGGGTTTTTCTTCCTTTTTTTCTGGAACATCGGTAAATGAGATCGATTTAAATTGTCCGCTTTTCCGTAGCGTGTTTGTATAGGATATCGTTGTTCCTCCAATCTTTCCGTGGTCATCGTCGGCTGCAGAGGTTGCTGATGACGCTGTTCTTTCATAAGTTTCCTCAGTGATTGGCTCTGGGATAGAAACTGTTGGCTCAACAGTTTCAAGGCCTTCTGCCAGCCTCTGGATTCTCGCTATGTGCTCAAGTTCTTCTTCAGTGAGCTCTTCCTGGGCAGGAATTGCCGGTGGAGGAGGTACAGGAGGAGCTTCCCGTGTTACTTCTTTCACAGGTGGTGCCGATAACAATAGGCCATGGTCCTCAAACGAATCTCCGGCAATTATCGATCCTTCGACTTTACTTTGATCATCGTCGGCTCCAGAGGTTGCTGATGACGCTGTTCTTTCATAAGTTTCCTCAGTGATTGGCTCTGGGATAGAAACTGTTGGCTCAACAGTGTCAAGGCCTTCTGCCAGCCTCTGGATTCTCGCTATGTGCTCAAGTTCTTCTTCAGTGAGCTCTTCCTGGGCAGGAATTGCCGGTAGAGGAGGTAAAGGAGGAGCTTCCCGTGTTACTTCTTTCACAGGTGATTCCGATGATAATAGGCCGTGGTCTTCAAACGAATCTCCGGCAATTATCGATCCTTCGACTTTACTTTGATCATCGTCGGCTCCAGAGGTTGCTGATGACGCTGTTCTTTCATAAGTTTCCTCAGTGATTGGCTCTGGGATAGAAACTGTTGGCTCAACAGTGTCAAGGCCTTCTGCCAGCCTCTGGATTCTCGCTATGTGCTCAAGTTCTTCTTCAGTGAGCTCTTCCTGGGCAGGAATTGCCGGTAGAGGAGGTAAAGGAGGAGCTTCCCGTGTTACTTCTTTCACAGGTGATTCCGATAACAATAGTCCATGGTCCTCAAACGAATCTCCGGCAATTATCGATCCTTCGACTTTACTTTGATCATCGTCGGCTCCAGAGGTTGCTGATGACGCTGTTCTTTCATAAGTTTCCTCAGTGATTGGCTCTGGGATAGAAACTGTTGGCTCAACAGTGTCAAGGCCTTCTGCCAGCCTCTGGATTCTCGCTATGTGCTCAAGTTCTTCTTCAGTGAGCTCTTCTTGGGCAGGAATTGACGGTGGAGGAGGTACAGGAGGAGCTTCCCGTGGTACTTCTTTCACAGGTGGTGCCGATAACAATAGGCCATGGTCCTCAAACGAATCTCCGGCAATTATCGATCCTTCGACTTTGCTTTGATCATCGTCGGCTCCAGAGGTTGCTGATGACGCTGTTCTTTCATAAGTTTCCTCAGTGATTGGCTCTGGGATAGAAACTGTTGGCTCAACAGTGTCAAGGCCTTCTGCCAGCCTCTGGATTCTCGCTATGTGCTCAAGTTCTTCTTCAGTGAGCTCTTCCTGGGCAGGAATTGCCGGTAGAGGAGGTAAAGGAGGAGCTTCCCGTGTTACTTCTTTCACAGGTGATTCCGATGATAATAGGCGGTGGTCTTCAAATGAATCTCCGGTAATTATCGGTCCTTCGACTTTGCTTTGATCATCGTCGGCTCCAGAGGTTGCTGATGACGCTGTTCTTTCATAAGTTTCCTCAGTGATTGGCTCTGGGATAGAAACTGTTGGCTCAACAGTGTCAAGGCCTTCTGCCAGCCTCTGGATTCTCGCTATGTGCTCAAGTTCTTCTTCAGTGAGCTCTTCTTGGGCAGGAATTGACGGTGGAGGAGGTACAGGAGGAGCTTCCCGTGTTACTTCTTTCACAGGTGATTCCGATGATAATAGGCCGTGGTCTTCAAACGAATCTCCGGCAATTATCGATCCTCCAATCTTTCCGTGGTCATCGTCGGCTCCAGAGGTTGCTGATGACGCTGTTCTTTCATAAGTTTCCTCAGTGATTGGCTCTGGGATAGAAACTGTTGGCTCAACAGTGTCAAGGCCTTCTGCCAGCCTCTGGATTCTCGCTATGTGCTCAAGTTCTTCTTCAGTGAGCTCTTCTTGGGCAGGAATTGACGGTGGAGGAGGTACAGGAGGAGCTTCCCGTGTTACTTCTTTCACAGGTGATGCCGATAACAATAGGCCATGGTCCTCAAACGAATCTCCGGCAATTATCGATCCTTCGACTTTACTTTGATCATCGTCGGCTCCAGAGGTTGCTGATGACGCTGTTCTTTCATAAGTTTCCTCAGTGATTGGCTCTGGGATAGAAACTGTTGGCTCAACAGTGTCAAGGCCTTCTGCCAGCCTCTGGATTCTCGCTATGTGCTCAAGTTCTTCTTCAGTGAGCTCTTCTTGGGCAGGAATTGACGGTGGAGGAGGTACAGGAGGAGCTTCCCGTGTTACTTCTTTCACAGGTGATTCCGATGATAATAGGCCGTGGTCTTCAAACGAATCTCCGGCAATTATCGATCCTCCAATCTTTCCGTGGTCATCGTCGGCTCCAGAGGTTGCTGATGACGCTGTTCTTTCATAAGTTTCCTCAGTGATTGGCTCTGGGATAGAAACTGTTGGCTCAACAGTGTCAAGGCCTTCTGCCAGCCTCTGGATTCTCGCTATGTGCTCAAGTTCTTCTTCATTGAGCTCTTCTTGGGCAGGAATTGACGGTGGAGGAGGTACAGGAGGAGCTTCCCGTGTTACTTCTTTCACAGGTGATGCCGATAACAATAGGCCATGGTCCTCAAACGAATCTCCGGCAATTATCGATCCTTCGACTTTACTTTGATCATCGTCGGCTCCAGAGGTTGCTGATGACGCTGTTCTTTCATAAGTTTCCTCAGTGATTGGCTCTGGGATAGAAACTGTTGGCTCAACAGTGTCAAGGCCTTCTGCCAGCCTCTGGATTCTCGCTATGTGCTCAAGTTCTTCTTCAGTGAGCTCTTCTTGGGCAGGAATTGACGGTGGAGGAGGTACAGGAGGAGCTTCCCGTGTTACTTCTTTCACAGGTGATTCCGATGATAATAGGCCGTGGTCTTCAAACGAATCTCCGGCAATTATCGATCCTTCGACTTTGCTTTGATCATCGTCGGCTCCAGAGGTTGCTGATGACGCTGTTCTTTCATAAGTTTCCTCAGTGATTGGCTCTGGGATAGAAACTGTTGGCTCAACAGTGTCAAGGCCTTCTGCCAGCCTCTGGATTCTCGCTATGTGCTCAAGTTCTTCTTCAGTGAGCTCTTCCTGGGCAGGAATTGCCGGTAGAGGAGGTAAAGGAGGAGCTTCCCGTGTTACTTCTTTCACAGGTGATTCCGATGATAATAGGCGGTGGTCTTCAAATGAATCTCCGGTAATTATCGGTCCTTCGACTTTGCTTTGATCATCGTCGGCTCCAGAGGTTGCTGATGACGCTGTTCTTTCATAAGTTTCCTCAGTGATTGGCTCTGGGATAGAAACTGTTGGCTCAACAGTGTCAAGGCCTTCTGCCAGCCTCTGGATTCTCGCTATGTGCTCAAGTTCTTCTTCAGTGAGCTCTTCTTGGGCAGGAATTGACGGTGGAGGAGGTACAGGAGGAGCTTCCCGTGTTACTTCTTTCACAGGTGATTCCGATGATAATAGGCCGTGGTCTTCAAACGAATCTCCGGCAATTATCGATCCTCCAATCTTTCCGTGGTCATCGTCGGCTCCAGAGGTTGCTGATGACGCTGTTCTTTCATAAGTTTCCTCAGTGATTGGCTCTGGGATAGAAACTGTTGGCTCAACAGTGTCAAGGCCTTCTGCCAGCCTCTGGATTCTCGCTATGTGCTCAAGTTCTTCTTCAGTGAGCTCTTCTTGGGCAGGAATTGACGGTGGAGGAGGTACAGGAGGAGCTTCCCGTGTTACTTCTTTCACAGGTGATGCCGATAACAATAGGCCATGGTCCTCAAACGAATCTCCGGCAATTATCGATCCTTCGACTTTACTTTGATCATCGTCGGCTCCAGAGGTTGCTGATGACGCTGTTCTTTCATAAGTTTCCTCAGTGATTGGCTCTGGGATAGAAACTGTTGGCTCAACAGTGTCAAGGCCTTCTGCCAGCCTCTGGATTCTCGCTATGTGCTCAAGTTCTTCTTCAGTGAGCTCTTCTTGGGCAGGAATTGACGGTGGAGGAGGTACAGGAGGAGCTTCCCGTGTTACTTCTTTCACAGGTGATTCCGATGATAATAGGCCGTGGTCTTCAAACGAATCTCCGGCAATTATCGATCCTCCAATCTTTCCGTGGTCATCGTCGGCTCCAGAGGTTGCTGATGACGCTGTTCTTTCATAAGTTTCCTCAGTGATTGGCTCTGGGATAGAAACTGTTGGCTCAACAGTGTCAAGGCCTTCTGCCAGCCTCTGGATTCTCGCTATGTGCTCAAGTTCTTCTTCATTGAGCTCTTCTTGGGCAGGAATTGACGGTGGAGGAGGTACAGGAGGAGCTTCCCGTGTTACTTCTTTCACAGGTGATGCCGATAACAATAGGCCATGGTCCTCAAACGAATCTCCGGCAATTATCGATCCTTCGACTTTACTTTGATCATCGTCGGCTCCAGAGGTTGCTGATGACGCTGTTCTTTCATAAGTTTCCTCAGTGATTGGCTCTGGGATAGAAACTGTTGGCTCAACAGTGTCAAGGCCTTCTGCCAGCCTCTGGATTCTCGCTATGTGCTCAAGTTCTTCTTCAGTGAGCTCTTCTTGGGCAGGAATTGACGGTGGAGGAGGTACAGGAGGAGCTTCCCGTGTTACTTCTTTCACAGGTGATTCCGATGATAATAGGCCGTGGTCTTCAAACGAATCTCCGGCAATTATCGATCCTCCAATCTTTCCGTGGTCATCGTCGGCTCCAGAGGTTGCTGATGACGCTGTTCTTTCATAAGTTTCCTCAGTGATTGGCTCTGGGATAGAAACTGTTGGCTCAACAGTGTCAAGGCCTTCTGCCAGCCTCTGGATTCTCGCTATGTGCTCAAGTTCTTCTTCAGTGAGCTCTTCTTGGGCAGGAATTGACGGTGGAGGAGGTACAGGAGGAGCTTCCCGTGTTACTTCTTTCACAGGTGATGCCGATAACAATAGGCCATGGTCCTCAAACGAATCTCCGGCAATTATCGATCCTTCGACTTTACTTTGATCATCGTCGGCTCCAGAGGTTGCTGATGACGCTGTTCTTTCATAAGTTTCCTCAGTGATTGGCTCTGGGATAGAAACTGTTGGCTCAACAGTGTCAAGGCCTTCTGCCAGCCTCTGGATTCTCGCTATGTGCTCAAGTTCTTCTTCAGTGAGCTCTTCTTGGGCAGGAATTGACGGTGGAGGAGGTACAGGAGGAGCTTCCCGTGTTACTTCTTTCACAGGTGATTCCGATGATAATAGGCCGTGGTCTTCAAACGAATCTCCGGCAATTATCGATCCTCCAATCTTTCCGTGGTCATCGTCGGCTCCAGAGGTTGCTGATGACGCTGTTCTTTCATAAGTTTCCTCAGTGATTGGCTCTGGGATAGAAACTGTTGGCTCAACAGTGTCAAGGCCTTCTGCCAGCCTCTGGATTCTCGCTATGTGCTCAAGTTCTTCTTCAGTGAGCTCTTCTTGGGCAGGAATTGACGGTGGAGGAGGTACAGGAGGAGCTTCCCGTGTTACTTCTTTCACAGGTGATGCCGATAACAATAGGCCATGGTCCTCAAACGAATCTCCGGCAATTATCGATCCTTCGACTTTACTTTGATCATCGTCGGCTCCAGAGGTTGCTGATGACGCTGTTCTTTCATAAGTTTCCTCAGTGATTGGCTCTGGGATAGAAACTGTTGGCTCAACAGTGTCAAGGCCTTCTGCCAGCCTCTGGATTCTCGCTATGTGCTCAAGTTCTTCTTCAGTGAGCTCTTCTTGGGCAGGAATTGACGGTGGAGGAGGTACAGGAGGAGCTTCCCGTGTTACTTCTTTCACAGGTGATTCCGATGATAATAGGCCGTGGTCTTCAAACGAATCTCCGGCAATTATCGATCCTCCAATCTTTCCGTGGTCATCGTCGGCTCCAGAGGTTGCTGATGACGCTGTTCTTTCATAAGTTTCCTCAGTGATTGGCTCTGGGATAGAAACTGTTGGCTCAACAGTGTCAAGGCCTTCTGCCAGCCTCTGGATTCTCGCTATGTGCTCAAGTTCTTCTTCAGTGAGCTCTTCTTGGGCAGGAATTGACGGTGGAGGAGGTACAGGAGGAGCTTCCCGTGTTACTTCTTTCACAGGTGATTCCGATGATAATAGGCCGTGGTCTTCAAACGAATCTCCGGCAATTATCGATCCTCCAATCTTTCCGTGGTCATCGTCGGCTCCAGAGGTTGCTGATGACGCTGTTCTTTCATAAGTTTCCTCAGTGATTGGCTCTGGGATAGAAACTGTTGGCTCAACAGTGTCAAGGCCTTCTGCCAGCCTCTGGATTCTCGCTATGTGCTCAAGTTCTTCTTCAGTGAGCTCTTCTTGGGCAGGAATTGACGGTGGAGGAGGTACAGGAGGAGCTTCCCGTGTTACTTCTTTCACAGGTGATTCCGATGATAATAGGCCGTGGTCTTCAAACGAATCTCCGGCAATTATCGATCCTCCAATCTTTCCGTGGTCATCGTCGGCTCCAGAGGTTGCTGATGACGCTGTTCTTTCATAAGTTTCCTCAGTGATTGGCTCTGGGATAGAAACTGTTGGCTCAACAGTGTCAAGGCCTTCTGCCAGCCTCTGGATTCTCGCTATGTGCTCAAATTCTTCTTCAGTGAGCTCTTCTTGGGCAGGAATTGACGGTGGAGGAGGTACAGGAGGAGCTTCCCGTGTTACTTCTTTCACAGGTGATGCCGATAACAATAGGCCATGGTCCTCAAACGAATCTCCGGCAATTATCGATCCTTCGACTTTACTTTGATCATCGTCGGCTCCAGAGGTTGCTGATGACGCTGTTCTTTCATAAGTTTCCTCAGTGATTGGCTCTGGGATAGAAACTGTTGGCTCAACAGTGTCAAGGCCTTCTGCCAGCCTCTGGATTCTCGCTATGTGCTCAAGTTCTTCTTCAGTGAGCTCTTCCTGGGCAGGAATTGCCGGTAGAGGAGGTAAAGGAGGAGCTTCCCGTGTTACTTCTTTCACAGGTGATTCCGATGATAATAGGCCGTGGTCTTCAAACGAATCTCCGGCAATTATCGATCCTTCGATCTTACTTTGATCATTGTCGGCTCCAGTGGTTGCTGATGACGCTGTTCTTTCATAAGTTTCCTCAGTGATTGGCTCTGGGATAGAAACTGTTGGCTCAACAGTGTCAAGGCCTTCTGCCAGCCTTTGGATCCTTGTTATGTGCTCAAGTTCTTCTTCTATTAGCTCTTCCTGGACAGGAATTGCCGGTAGAGGAGGTAAAGGAGGAGCTTCCCGTGTTACTTCTTTCACAGGTGATTCCGATAACAATAGTCCATGGTCCTCAAACGAATCTCCGGCAATTATCGATCCTTCGACTTTACTTTGATCATCGTCGGCTCCAGAGGTTGCTGATGACGCTGTTCTTTCATAAGTTTCCTCAGTGATTGGCTCTGGGATAGAAACTGTTGGCTCAACAGTGTCAAGGCCTTCTGCCAGCCTCTGGATTCTCGCTATGTGCTCAAGTTCTTCTTCTGTTAGCTCTTCCTGGACAGGAATTGACGGTGGAGGAGGTACAGGAGGAGCTACCCGTGTTACTTCTCTCACAGGTGATTCCGGTGACAATAGGCCGTGGTCTTCAAACGAATCTCCGGCAATTACCGATCCTTCGATCTTACTTTGGTCATCGTCGGCTCCAGAGGTTGCTGATGACGCTGTTCTTTCATACGTTTCCTCAGTGATTGGCTCTGGGATAGAAACTGTTGGCTCAACAGTGTCAAGGCCTTCTGCCAGCCTCTGGATTCTCGCTATGTGCTCAAGTTCTTCTTCAGTGAGCTCTTCCTGGGCAGGAATTGCCGGTAGAGGAGGTAAAGGAGGAGCTTCCCGTGTTACTTCTTTCACAGGTGATTCCGATGATAATAGGCCGTGGTCTTCAAATGAATCTCCGGCAATTATCGGTCCTTCGACCTTACTTTGATCATCGTCGGCTACAGAGGTTGCTGATGACGCTGTTCTTTCATAAGTTTCCTCAGTAATTGGCTCTGGGATAGAAACTGTTGGCTCAACAGTGTCAAGGCCTTCTGCCAGCCTCTGGATTCTCGCTATGTGCTCAAGTTCTTCTTCTGTTAGCTCTTCCTGGACAGGAATTGCCGGTAGAGGAGGTAAAGGAGGAGCTTCCCGTGTTACTTCTCTCACAGGTGATTCCGGTGACAATAGGCCGTGGTCTTCAAACGAATCTCCGGCAATTACCGATCCTTCGATCTTACTTTGATCATCGTCGGCTCCAGAGGTTGCTAATGACGCTGTTCTTTCATACGTTTCCTCAGTGATTGGCTCTGGGATAGAAACTGTTGGCTCAACAGTGTCAAGGCCTTCTGCCAGCCTCTGGATTCTCGCTATGTGCTCAAGTTCTTCTTCAGTGAGCTCTTCCTGGGCAGGAATTGCCGGTAGAGGAGGTAAAGGAGGAGCTTCCCGTGTTACTTCTCTCACAGGTGATTCCGGTGACAATAGGCCATGGTCCTCAAACGAATCTCCGGCAATTATCGATCCTTCGACTTTACTTTGATCATCGTCGGCTCCAGAGGTTGCTGATGACGCTGTTCTTTCATAAGTTTCCTCAGTGATTGGCTCTGGGATAGAAACTGTTGGCTCAACAGTGTCAAGGCCTTCTGCCAGCCTCTGGATTCTCGCTATGTGCTCAAGTTCTTCTTCTGTTAGCTCTTCCTGGACAGGAATTGACGGTGGAGGAGGTACAGGAGGAGCTACCCGTGTTACTTCTCTCACAGGTGATTCCGGTGACAATAGGCCGTGGTCTTCAAACGAATCTCCGGCAATTACCGATCCTTCGATCTTACTTTGATCATCGTCGGCTCCAGAGGTTGCTGATGACGCTGTTCTTTCATAAGTTTCCTCAGTGATTGGCTCTGGGATAGAAACTGTTGGCTCAACAGTGTCATGGCCTTCTGCCAGCCTCTGGATTCTCGCTATGTGCTCAAGTTCTTCTTCTATTAGCTCTTCCTGGACAGGAATTGACGGTGGAGGAGGTACAGGAGGAGCTTCCCGTGTTACTTCTTTCACAGGTGATTCCGATGATAATAGGCCGTGGTCTTCAAACGAATCTCCGGCAATTATCGATCCTCCAATCTTTCCGTGGTCATCGTCGGCTCCAGAGGTTGCTGATGACGCTGTTCTTTCATAAGTTTCCTCAGTGATTGGCTCTGGGATAGAAACTGTTGGCTCAACAGTGTCAAGGCCTTCTGCCAGCCTCTGGATTCTCGCTATGTGCTCAAATTCTTCTTCAGTGAGCTCTTCTTGGGCAGGAATTGACGGTGGAGGAGGTACAGGAGGAGCTTCCCGTGTTACTTCTTTCACAGGTGATGCCGATAACAATAGGCCATGGTCCTCAAACGAATCTCCGGCAATTATCGATCCTTCGACTTTACTTTGATCATCGTCGGCTCCAGAGGTTGCTGATGACGCTGTTCTTTCATAAGTTTCCTCAGTGATTGGCTCTGGGATAGAAACTGTTGGCTCAACAGTGTCAAGGCCTTCTGCCAGCCTCTGGATTCTCGCTATGTGCTCAAGTTCTTCTTCAGTGAGCTCTTCCTGGGCAGGAATTGCCGGTAGAGGAGGTAAAGGAGGAGCTTCCCGTGTTACTTCTTTCACAGGTGATTCCGATGATAATAGGCCGTGGTCTTCAAACGAATCTCCGGCAATTATCGATCCTTCGATCTTACTTTGATCATTGTCGGCTCCAGTGGTTGCTGATGACGCTGTTCTTTCATAAGTTTCCTCAGTGATTGGCTCTGGGATAGAAACTGTTGGCTCAACAGTGTCAAGGCCTTCTGCCAGCCTTTGGATCCTTGTTATGTGCTCAAGTTCTTCTTCTATTAGCTCTTCCTGGACAGGAATTGCCGGTAGAGGAGGTAAAGGAGGAGCTTCCCGTGTTACTTCTTTCACAGGTGATTCCGATGATAATAGGCCGTGGTCTTCAAATGAATCTCCGGCAATTATCGGTCCTTCGACCTTACTTTGATCATCGTCGGCTACAGAGGTTGCTGATGACGCTGTTCTTTCATAAGTTTCCTCAGTAATTGGCTCTGGGATAGAAACTGTTGGCTCAACAGTGTCAAGGCCTTCTGCCAGCCTCTGGATTCTCGCTATGTGCTCAAGTTCTTCTTCTGTTAGCTCTTCCTGGACAGGAATTGCCGGTAGAGGAGGTAAAGGAGGAGCTTCCCGTGTTACTTCTCTCACAGGTGATTCCGGTGACAATAGGCCGTGGTCTTCAAACGAATCTCCGGCAATTACCGATCCTTCGATCTTACTTTGATCATCGTCGGCTCCAGAGGTTGCTAATGACGCTGTTCTTTCATACGTTTCCTCAGTGATTGGCTCTGGGATAGAAACTGTTGGCTCAACAGTGTCAAGGCCTTCTGCCAGCCTCTGGATTCTCGCTATGTGCTCAAGTTCTTCTTCAGTGAGCTCTTCCTGGGCAGGAATTGCCGGTAGAGGAGGTAAAGGAGGAGCTTCCCGTGTTACTTCTCTCACAGGTGATTCCGGTGACAATAGGCCATGGTCCTCAAACGAATCTCCGGCAATTATCGATCCTTCGACTTTACTTTGATCATCGTCGGCTCCAGAGGTTGCTGATGACGCTGTTCTTTCATAAGTTTCCTCAGTGATTGGCTCTGGGATAGAAACTGTTGGCTCAACAGTGTCATGGCCTTCTGCCAGCCTCTGGATTCTCGCTATGTGCTCAAGTTCTTCTTCTATTAGCTCTTCCTGGACAGGAATTGACGGTGGAGGAGGTACAGGAGGAGCTACCCGTGTTACTTCTCTCACAGGTGATTCCGGTGACAATAGGCCGTGGTCTTCAAACGAATCTCCGGCAATTACCGATCCTTCGATCTTACTTTGATCATCGTCGGCTCCAGAGGTTGCTGATGACGCTGTTCTTTCATAAGTTTCCTCAGTGATTGGCTCTGGGATAGAAACTGTTGGCTCAACAGTGTCAAGGCCTTCTGCCAGCCTCTGGATTCTCGCTATGTGCTCAAGTTCTTCTTCTGTTAGCTCTTCCTGGACAGGAATTGACGGTGGAGGAGGTACAGGAGGAGCTACCCGTGTTACTTCTCTCACAGGTGATTCCGGTGACAATAGGCCGTGGTCTTCAAACGAATCTCCGGCAATTACCGATCCTTCGATCTTACTTTGATAATCGTCGGCTCCAGAGGTTGCTAATGACGCTGTTCTTTCATACGTTTCCTCAGTGATTGGCTCTGGGATAGAAACTGTTGGCTCAACAGTGTCAAGGCCTTCTGCCAGCCTCTGGATTCTCGCTATGTGCTCAAGTTCTTCTTCAGTGAGCTCTTCCTGGGCAGGAATTGCCGGTAGAGGAGGTAAAGGAGGAGCTTCCCGTGTTACTTCTTTCACAGGTGATTCCGATGATAATAGGCCGTGGTCTTCAAATGAATCTCCGGCAATTATCGGTCCTTCGACCTTACTTTGATCATCGTCGGCTACAGAGGTTGCTGATGACGCTGTTCTTTCATAAGTTTCCTCAGTAATTGGCTCTGGGATAGAAACTGTTGGCTCAACAGTGTCAAGGCCTTCTGCCAGCCTCTGGATTCTCGCTATGTGCTCAAGTTCTTCTTCAGTGAGCTCTTCCTGGGCAGGAATTGCCGGTAGAGGAGGTAAAGGAGGAGCTTCCCGTGTTACTTCTCTCACAGGTGATTCCGGTGACAATAGGCCATGGTCCTCAAACGAATCTCCGGCAATTATCGATCCTTCGACTTTACTTTGATCATCGTCGGCTCCAGAGGTTGCTGATGACGCTGTTCTTTCATAAGTTTCCTCAGTGATTGGCTCTGGGATAGAAACTGTTGGCTCAACAGTGTCAAGGCCTTCTGCCAGCCTCTGGATTCTCGCTATGTGCTCAAGTTCTTCTTCTGTTAGCTCTTCCTGGACAGGAATTGACGGTGGAGGAGGTACAGGAGGAGCTACCCGTGTTACTTCTCTCACAGGTGATTCCGGTGACAATAGGCCGTGGTCTTCAAACGAATCTCCGGCAATTACCGATCCTTCGATCTTACTTTGATCATCGTCGGCTCCAGAGGTTGCTGATGACGCTGTTCTTTCATAAGTTTCCTCAGTGATTGGCTCTGGGATAGAAACTGTTGGCTCAACAGTGTCATGGCCTTCTGCCAGCCTCTGGATTCTCGCTATGTGCTCAAGTTCTTCTTCTGTTAGCTCTTCCTGGACAGGAATTGACGGTGGAGGAGGTACAGGAGGAGCTACCCGTGTTACTTCTCTCACAGGTGATTCCGGTGACAATAGGCCGTGGTCTTCAAACGAATCTCCGGCAATTACCGATCCTTCGATCTTACTTTGATCATCGTCGGCTCCAGAGGTTGCTGATGACGCTGTTCTTTCATAAGTTTCCTCAGTGATTGGCTCTGGGATAGAAACTGTTGGCTCAACAGTGTCATGGCCTTCTGCCAGCCTCTGGATTCTCGCTATGTGCTCAAGTTCTTCTTCTATTAGCTCTTCCTGGACAGGAATTGACGGTGGAGGAGGTACAGGAGGAGCTACCCGTGTTACTTCTCTCACAGGTGATTCCGGTGACAATAGGCCGTGGTCTTCAAACGAATCTCCGGCAATTACCGATCCTTCGATCTTACTTTGATCATCGTCGGCTCCAGAGGTTGCTGATGACGCTGTTCTTTCATAAGTTTCCTCAGTGATTGGCTCTGGGATAGAAACTGTTGGCTCAACAGTGTCAAGGCCTTCTGCCAGCCTCTGGATTCTCGCTATGTGCTCAAGTTCTTCTTCTGTTAGCTCTTCCTGGACAGGAATTGACGGTGGAGGAGGTACAGGAGGAGCTACCCGTGTTACTTCTCTCACAGGTGATTCCGGTGACAATAGGCCGTGGTCTTCAAACGAATCTCCGGCAATTACCGATCCTTCGATCTTACTTTGATCATCGTCGGCTCCAGAGGTTGCTAATGACGCTGTTCTTTCATACGTTTCCTCAGTGATTGGCTCTGGGATAGAAACTGTTGGCTCAACAGTGTCAAGGCCTTCTGCCAGCCTCTGGATTCTCGCTATGTGCTCAAGTTCTTCTTCAGTGAGCTCTTCCTGGGCAGGAATTGCCGGTAGAGGAGGTAAAGGAGGAGCTTCCCGTGTTACTTCTCTCACAGGTGATTCCGGTGACAATAGGCCATGGTCCTCAAACGAATCTCCGGCAATTATCGATCCTTCGACTTTACTTTGATCATCGTCGGCTCCAGAGGTTGCTGATGACGCTGTTCTTTCATAAGTTTCCTCAGTGATTGGCTCTGGGATAGAAACTGTTGGCTCAACAGTGTCAAGGCCTTCTGCCAGCCTCTGGATTCTCGCTATGTGCTCAAGTTCTTCTTCTGTTAGCTCTTCCTGGACAGGAATTGACGGTGGAGGAGGTACAGGAGGAGCTACCCGTGTTACTTCTCTCACAGGTGATTCCGGTGACAATAGGCCGTGGTCTTCAAACGAATCTCCGGCAATTACCGATCCTTCGATCTTACTTTGATCATCGTCGGCTCCAGAGGTTGCTGATGACGCTGTTCTTTCATAAGTTTCCTCAGTGATTGGCTCTGGGATAGAAACTGTTGGCTCAACAGTGTCATGGCCTTCTGCCAGCCTCTGGATTCTCGCTATGTGCTCAAGTTCTTCTTCTATTAGCTCTTCCTGGACAGGAATTGACGGTGGAGGAGGTACAGGAGGAGCTACCCGTGTTACTTCTCTCACAGGTGATTCCGGTGACAATAGGCCGTGGTCTTCAAACGAATCTCCGGCAATTATCGATCCTCCAATCTTTCCGTGGTCATCGTCGGCTCCAGAGGTTGCTGATGACGCTGTTCTTTCATAAGTTTCCTCAGTGATTGGCTCTGGGATAGAAACTGTTGGCTCAACAGTGTCAAGGCCTTCTGCCAGCCTCTGGATTCTCGTTATGTGCTCAACTTCTTCTTCTGTTAGCTCTTCCTGGACAGGAATTGACGGTGGAGGAGGTACAGGAGGAGCTACCCGTGTTACTTCTCTCACAGGTGATTCCGGTGACAATAGGCCGTGGTCTTCAAACGAATCTCCGGCAATTATCGATCCTCCAATCTTTCCGTGGTCATCGTCGGCTCCAGAGGTTGCTGATGACGCTGTTCTTTCATAAGTTTCCTCAGTGATTGGCTCT
Organism: Bursaphelenchus xylophilus; assembly: GCA_904066235.2. NCBI lineage: Eukaryota > Metazoa > Nematoda > Chromadorea > Rhabditida > Aphelenchoididae > Bursaphelenchus > Bursaphelenchus xylophilus. Next base: position 5,891,517 of record CAJFCV020000004.1, read on the forward strand.
GGGATAGAAACTGTTGGCTCAACAGTGTCAAGGCCTTCTGCCAGCCTCTGGATTCTCGCTATGTGCTCAAGTTCTTCTTCAGTGAGCTCTTCTTGGGCAGGAATTGACGGTGGAGGAGGTACAGGAGGAGCTACCCGTGTTACTTCTCTCACAGGTGGTTCCGGTGACAATAGGCCGTGGTCTTCAAACGAATCTCCGGCAATTATCGATCCTTCGATCTTTCCGTGGTCATCGTCGGCTCCAGAGGTTGCTGATGACGCTGTTCTTTCATAAGTTTCCTCAGTGATTGGCTCTGGGATTGAAACTGTTGGCCCAACAGTGTCAAGGCCTTCTGCCAGCCTTTGGATTCTCGCTATGTGCTCAAGTTCTTCTTCAGTGAGCTCTTCTTGGGCAGGAATCGACGGTGGAGGAGGAGCTACCCGTGTTACTTCTCTCACAGGTGGTTCCGGTGACAATAGGCCGTGGTCTTCAAACGAATCTCCGGCAATTATCGATCCTCCAATCTTTCCGTGGTCATCGTCGGCTCCAGAGGTTGCTGATGACGCTGTTCTTTCATAAGTTTCCTCAGTGATTGGCTCTGGGATTGAAACTGTTGGCTCAACAGTGTCAAGGCCTTCTGCCGGCCTTTGGATTCTCGCTATGTGCTCAAGTTCTTCTTCAGTGAGCTCTTCTTGGGCAGGAATTGACAGTGGAGGAGGTACAGGAGGAGCTACCCGTGTTACTTCTCTCACAGGTGGTTCCGGTGACAATAGGCCGTGGTCTTCAAACGAATCTCCGGCAATTACCGATCCTTCGATCTTACTTTGATAATCGTCGGCTCCAGAGGTTGCTAATGACGCTGTTCTTTCATACGTTTCCTCAGTGATTGGCTCTGGGATAGAAACTGTTGGCTCAACAGTGTCAAGGCCTTCTGCCAGCCTCTGGATTCTCGCTATGTGCTCAAGTTCTTCTTCAGTGAGCTCTTCCTGGGCAGGAATTGCCGGTAGAGGAGGTAAAGGAGGAGCTTCCCGTGTTACTTCTTTCACAGGTGATTCCGATGATAATAGGCCGTGGTCTTCAAATGAATCTCCGGCAATTATCGGTCCTTCGACCTTACTTTGATCATCGTCGGCTACAGAGGTTGCTGATGACGCTGTTCTTTCATAAGTTTCCTCAGTAATTGGCTCTGGGATAGAAACTGTTGGCTCAACAGTGTCAAGGCCTTCTGCCAGCCTCTGGATTCTCGCTATGTGCTCAAGTTCTTCTTCAGTGAGCTCTTCCTGGGCAGGAATTGCCGGTAGAGGAGGTAAAGGAGGAGCTTCCCGTGTTACTTCTCTCACAGGTGATTCCGGTGACAATAGGCCATGGTCCTCAAACGAATCTCCGGCAATTATCGATCCTTCGACTTTACTTTGATCATCGTCGGCTCCAGAGGTTGCTGATGACGCTGTTCTTTCATAAGTTTCCTCAGTGATTGGCTCTGGGATAGAAACTGTTGGCTCAACAGTGTCAAGGCCTTCTGCCAGCCTCTGGATTCTCGCTATGTGCTCAAGTTCTTCTTCTGTTAGCTCTTCCTGGACAGGAATTGACGGTGGAGGAGGTACAGGAGGAGCTACCCGTGTTACTTCTCTCACAGGTGATTCCGGTGACAATAGGCCGTGGTCTTCAAACGAATCTCCGGCAATTACCGATCCTTCGATCTTACTTTGATCATCGTCGGCTCCAGAGGTTGCTGATGACGCTGTTCTTTCATAAGTTTCCTCAGTGATTGGCTCTGGGATAGAAACTGTTGGCTCAACAGTGTCATGGCCTTCTGCCAGCCTCTGGATTCTCGCTATGTGCTCAAGTTCTTCTTCTATTAGCTCTTCCTGGACAGGAATTGACGGTGGAGGAGGTACAGGAGGAGCTACCCGTGTTACTTCTCTCACAGGTGATTCCGGTGACAATAGGCCGTGGTCTTCAAACGAATCTCCGGCAATTACCGATCCTTCGATCTTACTTTGATCATCGTCGGCTCCAGAGGTTGCTGATGACGCTGTTCTTTCATAAGTTTCCTCAGTGATTGGCTCTGGGATAGAAACTGTTGGCTCAACAGTGTCAAGGCCTTCTGCCAGCCTCTGGATTCTCGCTATGTGCTCAAGTTCTTCTTCTGTTAGCTCTTCCTGGACAGGAATTGACGGTGGAGGAGGTACAGGAGGAGCTACCCGTGTTACTTCTCTCACAGGTGATTCCGGTGACAATAGGCCGTGGTCTTCAAACGAATCTCCGGCAATTACCGATCCTTCGATCTTACTTTGATCATCGTCGGCTCCAGAGGTTGCTAATGACGCTGTTCTTTCATAAGTTTCCTCAGTGATTGGCTCTGGGATAGAAACTGTTGGCTCAACAGTGTCAAGGCCTTCTGCCAGCCTCTGGATTCTCGCTATGTGCTCAAGTTCTTCTTCAGTGAGCTCTTCCTGGGCAGGAATTGCCGGTAGAGGAGGTAAAGGAGGAGCTTCCCGTGTTACTTCTCTCACAGGTGATTCCGGTGACAATAGGCCATGGTCCTCAAACGAATCTCCGGCAATTATCGATCCTTCGACTTTACTTTGATCATCGTCGGCTCCAGAGGTTGCTGATGACGCTGTTCTTTCATAAGTTTCCTCAGTGATTGGCTCTGGGATAGAAACTGTTGGCTCAACAGTGTCATGGCCTTCTGCCAGCCTCTGGATTCTCGCTATGTGCTCAAGTTCTTCTTCTATTAGCTCTTCCTGGACAGGAATTGACGGTGGAGGAGGTACAGGAGGAGCTACCCGTGTTACTTCTCTCACAGGTGATTCCGGTGACAATAGGCCGTGGTCTTCAAACGAATCTCCGGCAATTACCGATCCTTCGATCTTACTTTGATCATCGTCGGCTCCAGAGGTTGCTAATGACGCTGTTCTTTCATAAGTTTCCTCAGTGATTGGCTCTGGGATAGAAACTGTTGGCTCAACAGTGTCAAGGCCTTCTGCCAGCCTCTGGATTCTCGCTATGTGCTCAAGTTCTTCTTCAGTGAGCTCTTCCTGGGCAGGAATTGCCGGTAGAGGAGGTAAAGGAGGAGCTTCCCGTGTTACTTCTCTCACAGGTGATTCCGGTGACAATAGGCCATGGTCCTCAAACGAATCTCCGGCAATTATCGATCCTTCGATCTTTACTTTGATCATCGTCGGCTCCAGAGGTTGCTGATGACGCTGTTCTTTCATAAGTTTCCTCAGTGATTGGCTCTGGGATAGAAACTGTTGGCTCAACAGTGTCATGGCCTTCTGCCAGCCTCTGGATTCTCGCTATGTGCTCAAGTTCTTCTTCTATTAGCTCTTCCTGGACAGGAATTGACGGTGGAGGAGGTACAGGAGGAGCTACCCGTGTTACTTCTCTCACAGGTGATTCCGGTGACAATAGGCCGTGGTCTTCAAACGAATCTCCGGCAATTATCGATCCTCCAATCTTTCCGTGGTCATCGTCGGCTCCAGAGGTTGCTGATGACGCTGTTCTTTCATAAGTTTCCTCAGTGATTGGCTCTGGGATAGAAACTGTTGGCTCAACAGTGTCAAGGCCTTCTGCCAGCCTCTGGATTCTCGTTATGTGCTCAACTTCTTCTTCTGTTAGCTCTTCCTGGACAGGAATTGACGGTGGAGGAGGTACAGGAGGAGCTACCCGTGTTATTTCTCTCACAGGTGATTCCGGTGACAATAGGCCGTGGTCTTCAAACGAATCTCCGGCAATTATCGATCCTCCAATCTTTCCGTGGTCATCGTCGGCTCCAGAGGTTGCTGATGACGCTGTTCTTTCATAAGTTTCCTCAGTGATTGGCTCTGGGATTGAAACTGTTGGCTCAACGGTGTCAAGGCCTTCTGCCAGCCTCTGGATTCTCGTTATGTGCTCAAGTTCTTCTTCTGTTAGCTCTTCCTGGACAGGAATTGACGGTGGAGGAGGTACAGGAGAAGCTACCCGTGTTACTTCTCTCACAGGTGATTCCGGTGACAATAGGCCGTGGTCTTCAAACGAATCTCCGGCAATTATCGATCCTCCAATCTTTCCGTGGTCATCGTCGGCTCCAGAGGTTGCTGATGACGCTGTTCTTTCATAAGTTTCCTCAGTGATTGGCTCTGGGATTGAAACTGTTGGCTCAACAGTGTCAAGGCCTTCTGCCGGCCTTTGGATTCTCGCTATGTGCTCAAGTTCTTCTTCAGTGAGCTCTTCTTGGGCAGGAATTGACGGTGGAGGAGGTACAGGAGGAGCTACCCGTGTTACTTCTCTCACAGGTGGTTCCGGTGACAATAGGCCGTGGTCTTCAAACGAATCTCCGGCAATTATCGATCCTTCGACTTTACTTTGATCATCGTCGGCTCCAGAGGTTGCTGATGACGCTGTTCTTTCATAAGTTTCCTCAGTGATTGGCTCTGGGATTGAAACTGTTGGCTCAACAGTGTCAAGGCCTTCTGCCAGCCTTTGGATTCTCGCTATGTGCTCAAGTTCTTCTTCAGTGAGCTCTTCTTGGGCAGGAATTGACGGTGGAGGAGGTACAGGAGGAGCTACCCGTGTTACTTCTCTCACAGGTGGTTCCGGTGACAATAGGCCGTGGTCTTCAAACGAATCTCCGGCAATTATCGATCCTCCAATCTTTCCGTGGTCATCGTCGGCTCCAGAGGTTGCTGATGACGCTGTTCTTTCATAAGTTTCCTCAGTGATTGGCTCTGGGATTGAAACTGTTGGCTCAACAGTGTCAAGGCCTTCTGCCGGCCTTTGGATTCTCGCTATGTGCTCAAGTTCTTCTTCAGTGAGCTCTTCTTGGGCAGGAATTGACGGTGGAGGAGGTACAGGAGGAGCTACCCGTGTTACTTCTCTCACAGGTGGTTCCGGTGACAATAGGCCGTGGTCTTCAAACGAATCTCCGGCAATTACCGATCCTTCGATCTTTCCGTGGTCATCGTCGGCTCCAGAGGTTGCTGATGACGCTGTTCTTTCATAAGTTTCCTCAGTGATTGGCTCTGGGATTGAAACTGTTGGCTCAACAGTGTCAAGGCCTTCTGCCAGCCTTTGGATTCTCGCTATGTGCTCAAGTTCTTCTTCAGTGAGCTCTTCTTGGGCAGGAATTGACGGTGGAGGAGGTACAGGAGGAGCTACCCGTGTTACTTCTCTCACAGGTGGTTCCGGTGACAATAGGCCGTGGTCTTCAAACGAATCTCCGGCAATTATCGATCCTCCAATCTTTCCGTGGTCATCGTCGGCTCCAGAGGTTGCTGATGACGCTGTTCTTTCATAAGTTTCCTCAGTGATTGGCTCTGGGATTGAAACTGTTGGCTCAACGGTGTCAAGGCCTTCTGCCAGCCTCTGGATTCTCGTTATGTGCTCAAGTTCTTCTTCTGTTAGCTCTTCCTGGACAGGAATTGACGGTGGAGGAGGTACAGGAGGAGCTACCCGTGTTACTTCTCTCACAGGTGATTCCGGTGACAATAGGCCGTGGTCTTCAAACGAATCTCCGGCAATTATCGATCCTCCAATCTTTCCGTGGTCATCGTCGGCTCCAGAGGTTGCTGATGACGCTGTTCTTTCATAAGTTTCCTCAGTGATTGGCTCTGGGATTGAAACTGTTGGCTCAACAGTGTCAAGGCCTTCTGCCGGCCTTTGGATTCTCGCTATGTGCTCAAGTTCTTCTTCAGTGAGCTCTTCTTGGGCAGGAATTGACGGTGGAGGAGGTACAGGAGGAGCTACCCGTGTTACTTCTCTCACAGGTGGTTCCGGTGACAATAGGCCGTGGTCTTCAAACGAATCTCCGGCAATTACCGATCCTTCGATCTTTCCGTGGTCATCGTCGGCTCCAGAGGTTGCTGATGACGCTGTTCTTTCATAAGTTTCCTCAGTGATTGGCTCTGGGATTGAAACTGTTGGCTCAACAGTGTCAAGGCCTTCTGCCAGCCTTTGGATTCTCGCTATGTGCTCAAGTTCTTCTTCAGTGAGCTCTTCTTGGGCAGGAATTGACGGTGGAGGAGGAGCTACCCGTGTTACTTCTCTCACAGGTGGTTCCGGTGACAATAGGCCGTGGTCTTCAAACGAATCTCCGGCAATTATCGATCCTCCAATCTTTCCGTGGTCATCGTCGGCTCCAGAGGTTGCTGATGACGCTGTTCTTTCATAAGTTTCCTCAGTGATTGGCTCTGGGATTGAAACTGTTGGCTCAACAGTGTCAAGGCCTTCTGCCGGCCTTTGGATTCTCGCTATGTGCTCAAGTTCTTCTTCAGTGAGCTCTTCTTGGGCAGGAATTGACGGTGGAGGAGGTACAGGAGGAGCTACCCGTGTTACTTCTCTCACAGGTGGTTCCGGTGACAATAGGCCGTGGTCTTCAAACGAATCTCCGGCAATTACCGATCCTTCGATCTTTCCGTGGTCATCGTCGGCTCCAGAGGTTGCTGATGACGCTGTTCTTTCATAAGTTTCCTCAGTGATTGGCTCTCGGATAGAAACTGTTGGCTCAACAGTGTCAAGGCCTTCTGCCAGCCTCTGGATTCTCGTTGTGTGCTCAACTTCTTCTTCTGTTAGCTCTTCCTGGACAGGAATTGACGGTGGAGGAGGTACAGGAGGAGCTACCCGTGTTATTTCTCTCACAGGTGATTCCGGTGACAATAGGCCGTGGTCTTCAAACGAATCTCCGGCAATTATCGATCCTCCAATCTTTCCGTGGTCATCGTCGGCTCCAGAGGTTGCTGATGACGCTGTTCTTTCATAAGTTTCCTCAGTGATTGGCTCTGGGATTGAAACTGTTGGCTCAACGGTGTCAAGGCCTTCTGCCAGCCTCTGGATTCTCGTTATGTGCTCAAGTTCTTCTTCTGTTAGCTCTTCCTGGACAGGAATTGACGGTGGAGGAGGTACAGGAGGAGCTACCCGTGGTACTTCTCTCACAGGTGATTCCGGTGACAATAGGCCGTCGTCTTCAAACGAATCTCCGGCAATTATCGATCCTCCAATCTTTCCGTGGTCATCGTCGGCTCCAGAGGTTGCTGATGACGCTGTTCTTTCATAAGTTTCCTCAGTGATTGGCTCTGGGATTGAAACTGTTGGCTCAACAGTGTCAAGGCCTTCTGCCAGCCTTTGGATTCTCGCTATGTGCTCAAGTTCTTCTTCAGTGAGCTCTTCTTGGGCAGGAATTGACGGTGGAGGAGGTACAGGAGGAGCTACCCGTGTTACTTCTCTCACAGGTGGTTCCGGTGACAATAGGCCGTGGTCTTCAAACGAATCTCCGGCAATTACCGATCCTTCGATCTTACTTTGATCATCGTCGGCTCCAGAGGTTGCTGATGACGCTGTTCTTTCATAAGTTTCCTCAGTGATTGGCTCTGGGATAGAAACTGTTGGCTCAACAGTGTCAAGGCCTTCTGCCAGCCTCTGGATTCTCGTTATGTGCTCAACTTCTTCTTCTGTTAGCTCTTCCTGGACAGGAATTGACGGTGGAGGAGGTACAGGAGGAGCTACCCGTGTTACTTCTCTCACAGGTGATTCCGGTGACAATAGGCCGTGGTCTTCAAACGAATCTCCGGCAATTATCGATCCTCCAATCTTTCCGTGGTCATCGTCGGCTCCAGAGGTTGCTGATGACGCTGTTATTTCATAAGTTTCCTCAGTGATTGGCTCTGGGATAGAAACTGTTGGCTCAACAGTGTCAAGGCCTTCTGCCAGCCTCTGGATTCTCGTTATGTGCTCAACTTCTTCTTCTGTTAGCTCTTCCTGGACAGGAATTGACGGTGGAGGAGGTACAGGAGGAGCTACCCGTGTTACTTCTCTCACAGGTGATTCCGGTGACAATAGGCCGTCGTCTTCAAACGAATCTCCGGCAATTATCGATCCTCCAATCTTTCCGTGGTCATCGTCGGCTCCAGAGGTTGCTGATGACGCTGTTCTTTCATAAGTTTCCTCAGTGATTGGCTCTGGGATTGAAACTGTTGGCTCAACAGTGTCAAGGCCTTCTGCCGGCCTTTGGATTCTCGCTATGTGCTCAAGTTCTTCTTCAGTGAGCTCTTCTTGGGCAGGAATTGACGGTGGAGGAGGTACAGGAGGAGCTACCCGTGTTACTTCTCTCACAGGTGGTTCCGGTGACAGTAGGCCGTGGTCTTCAAACGAATCTCCGGCAATTACCGATCCTTCGATCTTTCCGTGGTCATCGTCGGCTCCAGAGGTTGCTGATGACGCTGTTCTTTCATAAGTTTCCTCAGTGATTGGCTCTGGGATTGAAACTGTTGGCTCAACAGTGTCAAGGCCTTCTGCCAGCCTTTGGATTCTCGCTATGTGCTCAAGTTCTTCTTCAGTGAGCTCTTCTTGGGCAGGAATTGACGGTGGAGGAGGTACAGGAGGAGCTACCCGTGTTACTTCTCTCACAGGTGGTTCCGGTGACAATAGGCCGTGGTCTTCAAACGAATCTCCGGCAATTATCGATCCTCCAATCTTTCCGTGGTCATCGTCGGCTCCAGAGGTTGCTGATGACGCTGTTCTTTCATAAGTTTCCTCAGTGATTGGCTCTGGGATTGAAACTGTTGGCTCAACAGTGTCAAGGCCTTCTGCCGGCCTTTGGATTCTCGCTATGTGCTCAAGTTCTTCTTCAGTGAGCTCTTCTTGGGCAGGAATTGACGGTGGAGGAGGTACAGGAGGAGCTACCCGTGTTACTTCTCTCACAGGTGGTTCCGGTGACAATAGGCCGTGGTCTTCAAACGAATCTCCGGCAATTACCGATCCTTCGATCTTACTTTGATCATCGTCGGCTCCAGAGGTTGCTGATGACGCTGTTCTTTCATAAGTTTCCTCAGTGATTGGCTCTGGGATAGAAACTGTTGGCTCAACAGTGTCAAGGCCTTCTGCCAGCCTTTGGATTCTCGCTATGTGCTCAAGTTCTTCTTCAGTGAGCTCTTCTTGGGCAGGAATTGACGGTGGAGGAGGTACAGAAGGAGCTACCCGTGTTACTTCTCTCACAGGTGGTTCCGGTGACAATAGGCCGTGGTCTTCAAACGAATCTCCGGCAATTACCGATCCTTCGATCTTACTTTGATCATCGTCGGCTCCAGAGGTTGCTGATGACCCTGTTCTTTCATAAGTTTCCTCAGTGATTGGCTCTGGGATAGAAACTGTTGGCTCAACAGTGTCAAGGCCTTCTGCCAGCCTCTGGATTCTCGTTATGTGCTCAACTTCTTCTTCTGTTAGCTCTTCCTGGACAGGAATTGACGGTGGAGGAGGTACAGGAGGAGCTACCCGTGTTACTTCTCTCACAGGTGATTCCGGTGACAGTAGGCCGTGGTCTTCAAACGAATCTCCGGCAATTATCGATCCTCCAATCTTTCCGTGGTCATCGTCGGCTCCAGAGGTTGCTGATGACGCTGTTCTTTCATAAGTTTCCTCAGTGATTGGCTCTGGGATTGAAACTGTTGGCTCAACAGTGTCAAGGCCTTCTGCCGGCCTTTGGATTCTCGCTATGTGCTCAAGTTCTTCTTCAGTGAGCTCTTCTTGGGCAGGAATTGACGGTGGAGGAGGTACAGGAGGAGCTACCCGTGTTACTTCTCTCACAGGTGGTTCCGGTGACAATAGGCCGTGGTCTTCAAACGAATCTCCGGCAATTACCGATCCTTCGATCTTACTTTGATCATCGTCGGCTCCAGAGGTTGCTGATGACGCTGTTCTTTCATAAGTTTCCTCAGTGATTGGCTCTGGGATAGAAACTGTTGGCTCAACAGTGTCAAGGCCTTCTGCCAGCCTTTGGATTCTCGCTATGTGCTCAAGTTCTTCTTCAGTGAGCTCTTCTTGGGCAGGAATTGACGGTGGAGGAGGTACAGAAGGAGCTACCCGTGTTACTTCTCTCACAGGTGGTTCCGGTGACAATAGGCCGTGGTCTTCAAACGAATCTCCGGCAATTACCGATCCTTCGATCTTACTTTGATCATCGTCGGCTCCAGAGGTTGCTGATGACGCTGTTCTTTCATAAGTTTCCTCAGTGATTGGCTCTGGGATAGAAACTGTTGGCTCAACAGTGTCAAGGCCTTCTGCCAGCCTCTGGATTCTCGTTATGTGCTCAACTTCTTCTTCTGTTAGCTCTTCCTGGACAGGAATTGACGGTGGAGGAGGTACAGGAGGAGCTACCCGTGTTACTTCTCTCACAGGTGATTCCGGTGACAGTAGGCCGTGGTCTTCAAACGAATCTCCGGCAATTATCGATCCTCCAATCTTTCCGTGGTCATCGTCGGCTCCAGAGGTTGCTGATGACGCTGTTCTTTCATAAGTTTCCTCAGTGATTGGCTCTGGGATAGAAACTGTTGGCTCAACAGTGTCAAGGCCTTCTGCCGGCCTTTGGATTCTCGCTATGTGCTCAAGTTCTTCTTCAGTGAGCTCTTCCTGGGCAGGAATTGACGGTGGAGGAGGTACAGGAGGAGCTACCCGTGTTACTTCTGTCACAGGTGGTTCCGGTGACAATAGGCCGTGGTCTTCAAACGAATCTCCGGCAATTACCGATCCTTCGATCTTTCCGTGGTCATCGTCGGCTCCAGAGGTTGCTGATGACGCTGTTCTTTCATAAGTTTCCTCAGTGATTGGCTCTGGGATTGAAACTGTTGGCTCAACAGTGTCAAGGCCTTCTGCCAGCCTTTGGATTCTCGCTATGTGCTCAAGTTCTTCTTCAGTGAACTCTTCTTGGGCAGGAATTGACGGTGGAGGAGGTACAGGAGGAGCTACCCGTGTTACTTCTCTCACAGGTGATTCCGGTGACAGTAGGCCGTGGTCTTCAAACGAATCTCCGGCAATTATCGATCCTCCAATCTTTCCGTGGTCATCGTCGGCTCCAGAGGTTGCTGATGACGCTGTTCTTTCATAAGTTTCCTCAGTGATTGGCTCTGGGATTGAAACTGTTGGCTCAACAGTGTCAAGGCCTTCTGCCGGCCTTTGGATTCTCGCTATGTGCTCAAGTTCTTCTTCAGTGAGCTCTTCTTGGGCAGGAATTGACGGTGGAGGAGGTACAGGAGGAGCTACCCGTGTTACTTCTCTCACAGGTGGTTCCGGTGACAATAGGCCGTGGTCTTCAAACGAATCTCCGGCAATTACCGATCCTTCGATCTTACTTTGATCATCGTCGGCTCCAGAGGTTGCTGATGACGCTGTTCTTTCATAAGTTTCCTCAGTGATTGGCTCTGGGATAGAAACTGTTGGCTCAACAGTGTCAAGGCCTTCTGCCAGCCTTTGGATTCTCGCTATGTGCTCAAGTTCTTCTTCAGTGAGCTCTTCTTGGGCAGGAATTGACGGTGGAGGAGGTACAGAAGGAGCTACCCGTGTTACTTCTCTCACAGGTGGTTCCGGTGACAATAGGCCGTGGTCTTCAAACGAATCTCCGGCAATTACCGATCCTTCGATCTTACTTTGATCATCGTCGGCTCCAGAGGTTGCTGATGACGCTGTTCTTTCATAAGTTTCCTCAGTGATTGGCTCTGGGATAGAAACTGTTGGCTCAACAGTGTCAAGGCCTTCTGCCAGCCTCTGGATTCTCGTTATGTGCTCAACTTCTTCTTCTGTTAGCTCTTCCTGGACAGGAATTGACGGTGGAGGAGGTACAGGAGGAGCTACCCGTGTTACTTCTCTCACAGGTGATTCCGGTGACAGTAGGCCGTGGTCTTCAAACGAATCTCCGGCAATTATCGATCCTCCAATCTTTCCGTGGTCATCGTCGGCTCCAGAGGTTGCTGATGACGCTGTTCTTTCATAAGTTTCCTCAGTGATTGGCTCTGGGATAGAAACTGTTGGCTCAACAGTGTCAAGGCCTTCTGCCAGCCTTTGGATTCTCGCTATGTGCTCAAGTTCTTCTTCAGTGAGCTCTTCCTGGGCAGGAATTGACGGTGGAGGAGGTACAGGAGGAGCTACCCGTGTTACTTCTGTCACAGGTGGTTCCGGTGACAATAGGCCGTGGTCTTCAAACGAATCTCCGGCAATTACCGATCCTTCGATCTTTCCGTGGTCATCGTCGGCTCCAGAGGTTGCTGATGACGCTGTTCTTTCATAAGTTTCCTCAGTGATTGGCTCTGGGATTGAAACTGTTGGCTCAACAGTGTCAAGGCCTTCTGCCAGCCTTTGGATTCTCGCTATGTGCTCAAGTTCTTCTTCAGTGAACTCTTCTTGGGCAGGAATTGACGGTGGAGGAGGTACAGGAGGAGCTACCCGTGTTACTTCTCTCACAGGTGGTTCCGGTGACAATAGGCCGTGGTCTTCAAACGAATCTCCGGCAATTACCGATCCTTCGATATTACTTTGATCATCGTCGGCTCCAGAGGTTGCTGATGACGCTGTTCTTTCATAAGTTTCCTCAGTGATTGGCTCTGGGATAGAAACTGTTGGCTCAACGGTGTTAAGGCCTTCTGCCAGCCTCTGGATTCTCGTTATGTGCTCAAGCTCTTCTTCAGTGAGCTCTTCTTGGGCAGGAATTGACGGTGGAGGAGGTACAGGAGGAGCTACCCGTGTTACTTCTCTCACAGGTGGTTCCGGTGACAATAGGCCGTGGTCTTCAAACGAATCTCCGGCAATTATCGATCCTCCAATCTTTCCGTGGTCATCGTCGGCTCCAGAGGTTGCTGATGACGCTGTTCTTTCATAAGTTTCCTCAGTGATTGGCTCTGGGATAGAAACTGTTGGCTCAACGGTGTTAATGCCTTCTGCCAGCCTCTGGATTCTCGCTATGTGCTCAAGTTCTTCTTCTGTTAGCTCTTCCTGGACAGGAATTGACGGTGGAGGAGGTACAGGAGGAGCTACCCGTGTTACTTCTCTCACAGGTGATTCCGGTGAAAATAGGCCGTAGTCTTCAAACGAATCTCCCCTGTTTTGCTGCTTTTCGCCTTGCACAGGAATAATTGGTATACGTAGCGCTTCGATCGTTTTTCCGTTATTCTTATGCGGATCTGCTCGTGTGCTGCTTATGTTACGCTGTTTTTCTGGTTGTCGAACTTTGATGTTAATGGTCTCTTGTTTGTTCAGTTCTGGCTGAGGCTCGCTTTGTGTGAGGCTTATGGTTGTTAACAGTTCGTCTTGTTGATCTGTGGTTTCCGTACAACTACTCGCGCTGCTTGAATCCATTGGTAAGGAATTGTATCCCATCGTGTCAAAACTTGATTGTTCGTCCATTAAATAGTATGGCCATTCGCAATCTTGCCTTTCTAAAATTTCTGTTGTTATATTTCGCCGACTTACCGTTTAACAGATAGCTTAGTACTCCGTTTTCTATTGATTCTTGCACTACCTTTTCTGCAATATCCCGTTGTTCCGAGGAGGTTTTAGAAGGGATGGAGGTTTTAAATCTTTGTTGCATCCTGCACATGGCGTTTAAAACAGCGTTTCTTGCAATATTTTCGGAGAATTGCTCCAGATGTATATCGAGAGAATCGTGTTTGATACGTTGTATGGCTACTACATCAGCTAAGGCAATAATTATGGTACAACGAGAGAGATTGGTACAGTAGTCGTCAAGGATAGAACCATCATAAAAGAATTCGTCCGTTCTTTCTTCCAGAACAGTTTGCAGATCATCTGAACATCATCGTATCTTTGATTTATTTTTCTTACTTTTTGGGGGTTTTAATTCAAATTCGTCTTCCTCATCCAAACTTTTCACCCATTCCACTATCTTTTGACTTAACAATTTCATTCCTTTGCTCATAATACTTGGCTCTTGTTGTTCAATTTCTGGATGCGAAAAAGTATTTTAATGATTGTACACTTACCGGATGTTACTTCAACGATAACTGAGGGTGTATATGATCTACAGCTCAGACTAATGTCGTCGAGACTTGCATCTGACTGGGGAAAGGGAGATATTTCTCGCGAAGCACCTTGTCCTACACAGACCTCGACCCCTGTAAATGTTTCAAAACTTTATAAGCTATAAAAAATTTTTTGCAATTTTTCTTTCAATTATCTTTTTTTGAATAAGCTAATGGAGAGACGTTGTCGTAAGGAGAATATGTTGCAAAACAAAAAAGCTCTACCCTTAGGAAGTGGATCCATTTCCAGTAGATCTTCCTCGTCATCCAGATCTATACTACTCCCACTAATGGATCCTCTTTCTTGCAATCCTCTTAGGTTATGCTGGTCCATGACCACCCGTGCATGTTGTTTTGAGAGTTCGGCCCGATGAAGAACCTAAATTTGGAAATCTCCTCCCAAAAAAGAACTGTACCTCTTGGATATGCTGCTTTTGTTCCTGGGTAAGATCTGTGATTTGTTCTGATAATGTTTGAAGAGAATCCGAAGGCCCGGGTTCCGGCTCTTCATCTGTTTTTGGTGTAGTCGATCTGCAAGTTTGTAGTGTTATTATTATTTAGTGGATTTATGCTTCACTTCTTCTCTAACTTCATATTCTTCTTAAAAAGTATATCGATGACTTACCGAAAATAAGAAAACCACGACGACATTACAACCTTTTCGTAAAATATTACAACATTGCGCAACTTATACCGCCAATACTGAAATTATACCATTATGATTTATTTGTATTACTTTTTTGACGTTGAAAATAAGGCAATTAAACTACACTTCTATATAATCCGTAAATGTAACAAACATTTTACTGTTGTCATACTTTACTAAGATAGACTGAAATAAAAAACGAACTTAATAAATAACATTCAAAGGGTCCTTACAACGAGCTGTAATTTCCTTAAAAGAGTGATCTGATGTACTGATTAATTAGGTTTAAGGTTTACTTAGAACGGTACCAAAAAACTAAAAAAATTAGTCCTAGAGACTTTAGAAAATCGAAACGCGTTGTTTTTGGCTCCTCCTACGGCAAGAAAACCCAAGCGCGGTATTGAAGTCCGGCTTTGGCCAGCAGGACGCCTGAGGGTTTTTTGGCCATAAAGAAAAAGAAGGCCCTCCGTTCTCGTGAATTTAGTCGCGCGCATATATTTTACATCGGATGCGTCAAATCTTGTATTTATGACGGCTAGTGTCCCCCGACCTTTTGTCACTGTTTTACAATTATTTTTTTGTTGAGTTTATCGGAAATCGAAGCCAATGCCCTCTCTCGTTTAAGGCCGGAGGCATTACTCGCCCATCTGACTTCGCTTCGTATTTTTTTCAGCCATTAAATGCTTGTTTATCGATGGCCCAACCCGAGTTGGCCTTGCTTACATGAACATTGTTGTTACGGTCGCATTTGCCTTCTGTCCGTTCTCGAGTGGACATTCTTTTCATTTCAACGTCAGCTTTTTCAATCGGCTGACAATTAATTGAATAAGAGTGTTTGTTTGTGTGGTAATAAGTTGTAATGTTGTTCTGTGACGAAAGATGAGAGACCCATAAAAAGGGATCGGAATCGTCCGCTCATCACGAACAGACCAAAATAGAAGCCCAAGTCCCTGGTTTGTTTGTCTGCAAGTTCATTAACACATGTGCTTTAAGCCGCCGTTAGCTCGGCGGTTGAGGCTCCTGGATT
This sequence comes from Bursaphelenchus xylophilus, assembly GCA_904066235.2. Taxonomy (NCBI): domain Eukaryota; kingdom Metazoa; phylum Nematoda; class Chromadorea; order Rhabditida; family Aphelenchoididae; genus Bursaphelenchus; species Bursaphelenchus xylophilus. The sequence continues at coordinate 5,906,953 of CAJFCV020000004.1, forward strand.
AAGTTTTGATAACTCGAACTACTCATCAAAAAGTTTAATTCCTAAACTTCTGCAAAGACATCGGCCCAATACGCCGTTTCAAATGTTGTAAATAAGCATGGGCCTATCAATATGATAGTCTCACCTCCTTTTTCGTCTCCTTAAAGGTCGGGAACGGGTTTCTCGGCGACCGTTCAGAGCAGCTGATCTTGGGGGAGGGACCCCCACCAACAGAAAAAATAGAAGAAGGTAATCAGAAGTTAACCGTCATAAGTAAACCACCATCGACGGAAACATTCCTCGAAGCCGCATTCCTACTTTCCTGACACTTTCGGGACAGTCGGACGTCAGCAGCGATGAATCTCCTACTGCGCTCTCTGATGGGCACAGCAGTAAGTGTAAATCCATACGAAGTTATTTCTTTAGCTATGCCTGGTCTTGTTATCCTTTGTCCAACACATTCGGGGAGAACAGACCCTCTTTCCAGTTAGTTGTGTCCTCAATGTGATGATCATATTGGATCGCTCGGATTCTGTCAAAGGAGGGTTCAACAAGAGTCGGGACTTTGTCGTAGACGTCTCACAGGAATTGAATATTGGTCCTCACACTCACAGTGTAGGTGCATTCATTAGTTACAGGAAATCGTTTCTGATTATAGGTTTCCATGATTGTTTATTCTGGAAACAGTTACAAAAGAGAGATCTTCAAATGGAATTTCGCCAAGAACAACGAAGAGTTCTACAGTATTGTGAAAGGTCTTAGAGCTATTGGAGGTACAACTAATACGAAGAAAGCGTTGGAAGTGGCTTTGGAGTTGATGGAGACCAGAAACAAGTCCATCCCGACCTTGGTGATGGTCGTTACTGATGGCAGAAGTGCCGTGGATCCTGTTGAACCAGCTCGCCAGCTGCAGGGCATCCCTCAAACTTGGGTCTTCGCGGCTGCAACTGGAGATCCAGCACTGGTTGACAAGTAAGCTAGCAAATTGCGGATTGCTTTATTACAATGAGGCGATCGTTTTGGAACAGAAATATTTTTTGTCGAAAACAAGAAAACTGGTTCCGCCCGCGAGTTGTCAATTTATTATGAAGTAATTAAAAGACTTTAAGGAAAGAGTTGCTCGACATAACTGGCCATATTAACCATGTTGTTATGCAAAGTGGGCGTGAATTGGCTACCGATATTACACGGAGATTACTCAGAGCAACTCAGGAGAAGTGCAGAACTACCACAACTACCACCACGACAACAACAACCACCACCACTACTACCACCAACCCATTCACGGGCTGCGAGCAGGATCTTGTGCTGGTTATGGACTTCTCAACTACCACAACCGTGGTTCATAACTCATATCAGCTGTTGGCTGAACGCTTATTGCGTCAATTATACATCAGTCCCAGACACACACGTGTGGCCTTGATAATCTTCAGCAGTGCTGGGAAGAAAACCTACACCAAGTTTAATCTTAATTCTTTTAAAACTGCCGAAGATACGATCAGAGCTGTAAGAGAAGCCCAATATATTGGAGGTCTGACTGCCATAGGTAAGAGCGAAGTTATTGGAAAATAAATCCATTCAGGCGAGGGAATCAAGGAAGCCGTGAAACAAGCGGATGTGGAGAGAGGAGCCCGTCCAGGATTGGCCAACAAGATCATGTTGTTATTCACTGACGGATGGAACAACAAAGGCGTCGATCCAGTCGCCGAAGCCGCTAGGGCACGTGCTGCTGGATTTAGAATGTTGACCATCGGAATTGAGGTAAAATTGTGTAACAAAAAAATATTTTTTTAGGATCATACCCCCGAAGGAGTACCTCTTCATCAAGAGAACCTGAGGGCGATTACTGGAAATCCAAACGAAATCTTCAGCGACGCTACCTTTCAAAATCTGGTTAACATTGTTCGACAAAAGAATCTGGCTTGTTTGTAAATGTTTTCCGCCGAAACGAAAACTGCCGGAGGGCATGATTTTTTTGTACATTAATATCTTAATAAGCAATATGTATTTTCTAAATAAACAAGGAAAACATTACACTTTTCTGCCGATTACTTTACGTAAAAAGTTAATCGCTACGACTTTATAATGATTTATCACACTCACCGCTTTACTTCCTCTGCTTTTTATTTTTACCTTTTTTATTAATGTTGATTCTAGAATACCTTCACATACATTACGCCCTTTAAGAATGTGAAATATCACATCTGAGGAATGCGAACAAACTAATCATCATCAATCATGTTGCCTGGACATTGAAGCCCCAACGCAAAAACATTTATATTGGCATTATGTTTCAAGTCTGAAAAACATCAAAACAATGTAAATAATTTTGTCGAAGATGGTGTCTCTGTTCAAACTAACCGTGCTTCAATCTTCATCTTCGCGACGGTTGCTGTCTTCATTAAAGGACGAGTTGTTCAGCGACAAGTATGTTATCTTCTTATATTAACCAGGTTTTTTATTTAGAGATTGTCACGTTGTAGGCCTTAAAAACGGAGCTATCGCTTTCTGGCATCCCAAGAAAGAGATACCATACGAGGTAACTCGTGCAATAACCGCAGAGGATCTGAAGAAAGACAAGGAGGCACGAGGTGCTAAATACCAACTACCATACGGAGGACAAGGTCCTCCTGATCCGATTTTAAGAGAGGTCTTCCACAGTGGTGCCACAGAATTCAAGACCAGGTAAGAGGCACCTTATTAGCTTAATTTCTGTTTAGGACGCGTGAAGAAAGATTATATGCAACTTCGGCCCCTCTCCCTAAACGAAAATGATCCTCAAAGCATTATGGTTTGGTCGGAGGTCTTTCGAAGACGGTCTGAAAATTCAAGAACATCTCTTCCAAAGTATTCGACAGATTCCCGGCAAAAAGTTTGTTGATTTCATTGTTTTCTGAATAAATCTCTTAGGAATTACATCTGTTTGGTTGAACATGACCCGGTTTACACTGTTGGATTGAGGGATACATCTTATGGAAAAACCGAAGAATTAGGGCTCAGGGCAACCGGTGCCGACTTCCAGAGGTGGGAAATATTAATCATATAAACGATTGAATGCAGAATAAAGAGAGGAGGTCTCATTACCTTCCATGGGCCTGGCCAACTTGTTATCTATCCTATAATCGACCTCCGTTCTATAAAAGTGAATGGTAAAAGTTTGGGAGTGAGGACATTTGTGGACTGTCTGGAAGAAACTGTGATCAGGCTGTGTTCTCGGGTCTACAACATCAAGGATGTTGGACGAACACAAGATCCAGGTAATAAATCATAAAAGTTCTCACAAGGAAAGTACTTCTAAGGGTATGGAGTTATAGGTCGAGACATATGTCAAAAAAATCGCAAAATTTTTTTGATTCAGGATATAAGGAGAAGCCTAACAGACAAGAAGTCGCGGTTTCTGGCCACGAAACCCGATTTGATTTGTATGTCACCATCCTTATATGTAAATATGTATTAGCCGCCCAGTTTTGGTTTGTAAGGGCGAAAAACCCCTCAAGACGTAGTATTAATCAAATTTAATATTTTAAAACTTGTCAAGATGCCATTTACTTTAGCTCAAACCTTTTGAATTGATAAAAACCTGGTCAAAAAGGCATTTGCGCGGTGTTGCGAGAAAAGTTCTGAGGGGTTTTTCGCCCTTACAAACCTAATTTTTACATATAAGAGAGGTTCCGGGTAAATTCAAGTTTTTTTCGGCCATGGCAATTTTTTTCTTCTGCACTGTACAAGGCACACAATAAACAAAAACTACGCGAGATGCGAAGGATTCTTTCCATTGTACCGTTCAGGACGCGTCTTATCCGGTCTTGAGCTCTGCAAGTTGCGAGAGATAAAAGTCGGTATGGCCGAAACGCGTGGCTGAGCATCATGGCCGAAAAAAATGAATTTACCCGGAACCCCTCTTATATTCTGAATTAGAAAGATTTTGCGATTTTTTTATGTCTCGACCTGTAACTCCATACCACATAGAAGTACTTTCTTCATAAATGTTTTCCTAGGTGTTTGGGTTGGGAACGATAAGAAAATCGCAGCGATTGGAGTGCAAGTCCGGCATGGGATCACAAGTCACGGAATGGCCCTGAATTGTAATGTGGACCTGAAATGGTTCGATCATATTGTTCCTTGTGGAATTGCGGGCAAAACGGCCACATCGTTGTCTATGGAGCTCGGAACAGAAATCAACATTGGTGATGTCTTACGCCCACTCACAGTCACATTAGAGGATGTTTTCCAAAGTAAAATCGATTTCGAAACAGTTGAGGGCGGAAATTATGGGAAAAAGTAATAATAAATACACTCTGACTTTCATGGCTTGCATATGGTATGAGCAAACTTTTGTGACGTCGTACCACTGTTTCCTTTATATTCTCCCATAATTGGCCGACCCGTCCGCTTTTGTCACTCTTCGGAAATGGCTACCATAAGCGTAGTATGACATGATGATAACGATGTCCTGACCTTTTTGCTGTACGCTGTTCGGGTCAGCGGTTTAATGTGTTTTTAAATATGACTCCAATCCGATGTTACTATAGCGGGAAAAGTGAAAGGGCCTCATCTCATATGCAATATAATTTTGCAATGGTGCCACTTTTCTGGTGGGCCTGTCATTTGCATTTCAAATTTATTGCAGCCCAAATTATTTTAGAAACATGAATGGCAGAGGACTCTATTATCATCGTTTACATTCATCTACATAATAATGTAATCCTTAATCCATCGAATACTCCCAGAGTATGGTAAGGATGTCATCAGAGCCTCGATTGTCATTGGATGCGGGTTTAGATTGCACCTTTAGTCTTCCGCTTCTTGTACCAGTGGTCGTTAGAACTCTCAGCTAATTTGATGCCCTTAGGGAGCATCGTATGTCAGACCCCCTCCTCCCCTTTGGAAAGGCCGGAATTCGTTGCTAAATGTTGAGTTTTCTTAATAAAGTTGGGGTAGTACAAACGTTTACACTCATTTCTAAAAGGGCGTAGTATTTAATATCTTTTTTCCGGCAGATTTTTCTAACATTATTTGTAACGTTTTAACTGGATACAGTAAACTTGCAAATATTACGGGTACCTTGTTTGGTTTCCTAAGTTTGGCCTTAGGAAACGTCATCGATGTGTAATTTTTTTTCTGACTTTTCTAATTTTGTCTGATCTCTCTCCTTTCCACGGACTCTCTTCTCTTGTCAATTACAGAAGATCCTGCGAATCCGGTTTGATTTATTTAGGTTCCTGGGAGCGAAGACGTCCATCCAATTAATAGGCTTCTTACAATTACTCTTAAAATTGCGAATTTGGCACGATTTCCGTGAAATTCGTGAATTTTTCTGGCCCTTTGGTAACACCAAGAGCTATGATAACATCAGATTAAACAATTTTCGGAGTCTGTTTACACCTCTCCCCCGTCCAAACTCCTTGAGTTGTTTTTTCATCAACTTTTTCATTGTCCTTTTGCGTTTTGCGATGAATCAAAGATGTCCTCGGATATGATCGTATACATACATTCCCGAGCTCAATTTGGGGAATGGGAGAATGCAAAATATGTTTTGGCCTGATTCAAAGTGCAGCCGAGACTTCAAAACAGGTCTACGGTAAACCTTATTTCGCAGACCTCAATTAAATCCAGGACTTAATAACTTTCAAGGCGGTCATCTCTCCCCCAAGGCCACGCCCCTTTTTTGGTCATCATTTCGCGGCCTCAAAAATTGCAAAAACAGGAGAAGAACGGCACAGTCCGGGCACGGGTTTGGTTTGTTTTTATCCAGGATTGGCTTTTATTTGTCTTCCGCCCCCTTGTATCGGATTACAGTAATCTGGGGAAAGTTTACTGGAACCGGTTCCTTGTCCATTATTCATGCCTAAGGGTCATTTTTGAATCATTTGCGTTTATTACGTCTTCTTTTGTGCGTATTTTGCGAATGTTTTTATTTTTATTGTACTTGAATCGATTTGTCAAGTCCAATTTGGCCAATAGTTTTGTTAATTTGGCACAATTTAACGGTTGTTTAACTCTGTTACAATGTCGCCATCCTCCCCCTCTCGGTAATTCCTAAATATAAAATGACGTTTGTCCTTATTTTACTTCAGTAATGTCTTTTTTAGTATTCGGGTTGAGTCTTTTGGCATGATTACTTAATTTGCAATTATTTCTAGGTTTTGTCCAGTCTGAATGAAAGGCCTGGATATGCAGATCAAGCACGTTCTTCTGTTCTTTCTCATCACAATGGCATCCGTCCGAACAGTACAGTCAGCATCGGGCTCTATATATTATTATCGGTAGGTGTGATCGAGCCAATTGAAAAAAAAAAATAAATAAAAATTAGGAATGTCTTAAGTTGTTCAAATAGTTGTGTACTTTTAAATCGGTTCGTCATGAATAACTAAGAGTCCAGGTTTAAATAACGTAATGATTAATTGCAGCGACCCTCCCAGCGCCGTCCTCAACCCGTTATCTCGTTTCTTCTACGCAGAAGAGCCGAGACATCTGTCGCCGGCGAAACGAGACAAGAAATACGATCGGAACTGCTTCTTCTCCCCCGTTCAGTGCATGCTGTCTTACAATACCAACAACAATGACGCCCTCTATCATCCCCGAGGTCGGAAATAGACCCGTTCTTCTGCAGATGCTTTACATTTATATAAACCTCGTTATTCTTTGTAATCATATTCATGGTATAGATTTGAAGTTAAAGAGACATTGGAATGAGGGATTCGATTCTTAAACAAGATCTCCGCACATTTGGGATGATGACATGAGGCCGATCTGCGTGGAGGCCGTAGATTGTTGCGTCATTTTGACATTAATAAAGTAGATGTTGTTGTGTTGGAGGGGCATTTTGAACAAAATATTAGAGAATCGCGGCTCTGATCCCTTTCAAACAAACGCATTATCCTCTCATAAAATGTCATCATCCCCACATTGTTTTTATACCGAGCACTCACATGAGCACATAGTTAGGCACGCTTCTGCTAATACCTAGGACACATTTACAGCGTCCTTGAGCATATAATCCCATATCCAGAGACGGTGTGTTCCACATGAAGGGCTAGTCTCATTACATCATTACTATTTTCGGGGATATAACAAGTACTTTAAACACCGCTTAGTCATTTGGTTCTCGGTTATCCGTCTGATTGTTCGGCTTTAACAACATAAAAAGTAAAAGTTTTTTGGTATCATTGTTCCTGCTGGATCCAGGAACTGCGTATATAATCTCTACACGAACTAAAAACAAGCCCTTAGGCAGCAAACCAGACCAATTCCGACCAGTCCCAATTAGCCCTTCTCTAATAAGGAGTTTCCTTTAATTACTGGAACATTTGGACGATGACAAATCCTGTGAAGTCACTTTATCTACGAGCACGGTAAACAAGGACTTCAGACTCAAAAAATTGTTAATTTCAAAAATCAGCCCTCCTTTACCAGAGCCGAGATAATCGACCAAAAAATTTGACCAAATCCGCCCGAATAGTTCGCCTTTCGTAAAGCAGAGGGAAGGCGAACCGAATGGACCGATGGTCTAGAAGCACGCTTTTAGGCCTTTACCTTTTCACGTTCGAGTCCGCGTGGGTCCGAACTTGTAAAAAATGTATGAAACTGTTGCTACAATTCAGCTAGAAAATTTACATTTACAAGTAAATTTTTTTAATTTTATGCAAACTGTACGTAAATTTTAACATTATTATTCAAACATCATCCACTGAAATTTCATCGCAAAATATGCAAAAAATACAGAATTTTATTTTACCAGTAAATTTACAGGGAAAGTTTAATAAATTAAATATATACAGTTCGGATCTATGCGGATTCAAACCTGAAAAGGTTTCGAAATCAGGATAGTCGATTACCCCTAAATCCACTTCTTACTCAAAAAATAAAAGAATTACTGTTTAACACAACTACTTAAGAGAAACAAGTAACGAAAAATTCATTTCGAAATCAGGATGGTACACTCCTCCGCGCATCGCGTCACGAAAAATACCTTGTTCCCCTATACCATTTTTTCATTCGACATTAGCGAACCTTTTCGGCACCAGCGAGTGGTTTCCAGGCTCGATATCCCCATTCCACCCGTGCAATGACAATGTTTTTTGTAACTTTACAACACCACCCCGCGTTTTGACCGTATAATATCTAGATTCCTCTTAAGCCACGGTCTATAGTTTAAAATAATATCTCATTCATTGCATGTCGTCTAGAAACACGCACAACATACGACATCTTAATTATTTCATTGTAGAGTGATTTCATTGTTAGGTCGGGAGGTGCGGAATGCCATAATGCACAAAAAGAATTTCCGTGTTTGTTTTTTGCACAAAAGTCGCTAATTCGAATCTTCTTCCATCACAGGGAACTCAAAATCACTTATAAAAACTTTTATTTACTTATAAAAACTTCGCACAGTGCAGGATAGATAAAAATTTATTCAAACAAAGTAAAAAACAACTTGACTCTGATATATTACCGGTTACACATGTGGTTAGCGCATCTTCTGTGTCCTGACGGGGCTAACTTGCTTCTGTGCGGATTTTCTATGGGTACTCCTGCGGCTAGATGCACTGAAAATAGTCAAAGATAAAGAAAAAGTAAATAAAATTTTCGGAGATAGTTTATTATGAGATCTCATTGAACTCATTTTTTGTGCTTTTCCATCCCAAAAATTAGTTTGAGGTTCAGAAATTTAGCAATGAGATTTCGAGACATCAAGTTTTTCATGTTGTACTAGGTCCAGGTGAATATTATCAACATACCTGAGGCATCCGAGAGTCATTTTTTCCAGACATTGTGTGCACGTTGCCCATTTACTTCCTCCGCGAACATTTTGTGATTATCTGAAATAGTGGGTTCACCTGGACCTAGTACAACATAAGAAAACTATGTCTTCAAAAGTTTCTGGCCTTCTGATATGTGGAAGCAGTTTAAAAAACCTACCAAAATCGAGGAAAGAGTTCTTCATCCAAATTCTTGATTGATCATGCTTGTTTCTAGATCTTCCCAGGCTGTCTGCTCTTCCATTTTGACATGTTTCCTAATCGGGAAGTTTCTTATGTTCCGGATTTTTCATCTACCCACTTTACAGTCCTGTAAAAGAAAAGAACTCACTAGAAACACCTTACCTTGTTCCATCCAACGTTTAAATACCCTCTTTGACCAGTACTGCTATGAAAAACTTAGAATTTCTAAGTCTCGCCCATGCGTTCAAAAAGCCAAAAGCGTCTTTGGCGCTCAACTGTTTTCTTTTCGGAGTCCTTATTGGTAATTATAGGTAAATAAAAGTTCTTATAAGTAAATAAAATTTCTTATAAGTAAATGAAAATAGGCTCCGCCTTTTTTTAACTTATAAGTGAATTTTTGGGAAATATTTTTACCTATAAGTAAATAAAAGTTTTTATAAGTAAAAACGAATCCCCTGTGATTTATAACTTTTTTAAACGTAAACTTCCATTAATTTTTCCCCTTGAACTTGATTGTCGATGCAAGAAGTATATGTTAAACGGAACCTTTCCGTTTTCAACGGCTTCCCCTTGCAGTTTTAGAGCGGAAGGCACGCCATGAGCCTGATGTATTCAAAAACAACGTTCCATTGTGTTAACTTTTTTTTTATATCTATACACCTTTTTTAAATGTATAGCCTTGATTAGTACAAAGAAAGCATAAGTAAAAACGATAAACGATGATTTGAGCTTGGAAAGACTCTTGTACAGTAGAACCGAAAAATGAAAAGATGCAAAAAAAATGTTTCAATTACAAGAAAACGCGTTGGCCATGGTCGAAAACATCTACAGGGTCTTTCAAGAAATGTGCAGGAAAGTAGGAGGCTATAACTTTCGGCGGAGGCGGCGCAGAGAGTTCGTTTTTGGAATATGTATTTTTCAGTGACATTATTTTTTGCCTACGAAATAACACGCTTTTCGAGTGCAAACTGAGGTCGCTACGACCTTCTGAAGTAAAGGCATCTCTACCCCGAAAACCAGGGTTTTTCGGTTGAAAATGATCGAGAAATTTCAGAGTTTTTCGGTCGAAAATCAGCGAGAAATGTCGGGTTTTTTGGGGGGTTTCGATAGAGCTGACGTTGAAAACAGGGAAGGGAATTGCCAACACGTTGAAAATTAAGCAAATATTCGGCTGCTCTCATTCTGACACTTTGGCTAGCCAACCAGTTTTTGTTAGCAGTTTAAAAGTTTGGTTGTCATTCCAGTCCTTTGACGCCCATTACACCCTTTGACTAGTTTTTATAAGACTTCACAGCCATTCTGGTGCCTTGGCTAGCCGATTCCAGGTTCCTCAAATCCCTAAATGATGTCACGCTTCTTCGCGGAAGATACCGAAAAATAAACCCGAAATCTGCCCCAAGTTGAGGCTAGCCGAATATTTGCTAAATTTCCAACGTGTTGGCAACATCCTTCCCTTTTTTCAACGTCAACTCTATCGGAACCCCTGAAAAAATCCGACATTTCTTGGTGATTTTCAACCGAAAAAGACCGAAATTTCTCGATCATTTTCAACCGAAAAAACCTGGTTTTCGGGGTAGAGATGCCTTTACTTCAGAAGGTCGTAGCGACCTCAGTTTGCACTCTAAAAGCTTGTTATTTCGTAGGCAAAAAATAATGTCACTGAAAAATACATATTCCAAAAACGAACTCTCTGCGCCGCCTCCGCCGAAAGTTATAGCCTCCTACTTTCCTGCACATTTCTTGAAAGACCCTGTATAGTGGCTGACAAAATTTTCTTTCCACCTGTATCTCGGGAACCGTTGGGCCTAGAACCTCCAAATTCGGCATAGAAACATTATGGGGCAATCTAACATCACACCCAAAAAATCATATCAGTTGATGCACTTTCAGTGCACTTTTTATGCAAACGGCAAAAACGTGATGACAAAATTTTCTTTCCACCGCTTGTAAATTATAAGCCAGAGGGCGCTATGGCATGATTGTGGTGTCGTTGTGATCGCGAAGAAGTCCTCTTTCGATCCGTGGCACAATTTTACAGGACCTTTCGTATGTTCGCCCTTGGGCGTCTGCCCATCGTTGCCTTGACAGTTTTCTGCCAAATTCGTGGCCGAGAAGCTCGCAGAAGGCCCAAGGAGATGAAACTGCCGTTAAAAAATCTGCTATTTGTGTTTGCAACATTGTTTACACCGGCAGTAAAATTAGATTCAATTTAAGTGTAAAATGTGCACTTCCAGGGTTCGCGAAACCAGAAAATCGCTTATGTACAGAATGGAAAAGTCCAAATAACATGCGTTTACTAGACATATGGCGCATTTTAGGTATTATGCGACAGTCTGTGTTGAAATCTACTACCTTATCTTACCCCCCTCTGGTCTATGTCGTCTTTAGTAACGCAGGTTGTTGCATTATATGACGGGGAGGAATTGACATTACTTATGCTTGACATATTGGAACTTTTGACCACCAGACTACCTTAATACATTGACTTCGTCCTGCCTTTAACGTTTTTGGCACGACAAGTTGCTTGCGCGGGAAGCTTAGGGTTGCAAATTTTGTACATGGGGCATGCGGAATCTTTCTTCTGCTCAAACCTAAACGCGACATCAGAGACTAAAATCGTCACTATTTTTTAAGGCTGTAGTATCATAGAAAACATATCAGCAAAAAAAGTTACTTGAATTGTCTGCAGGGTCCCCGTAATAACGTAATTTTCTGGTAACGAGAACCCTGGAAGTGCGCATTTTCCTATGCAACACGCTTAAATTAAATCTAATTCTACTGCCGGAGTAAACAATGTTGCAACCATAAATACCAGGTTTAATAAGGGCAGTTTCGTCTCCGTGGGCCTTCTGCGAGCTTTTCTGGCCAAGAGTTTAGCTGAAAACGGACAAGGCGACGATGAACAGACGCCCAAGGGCGAAAAAACGAAAACTATTGTAAAATTGCGACACGGATCAAGAGAGGACTCCTTTGCGAACACAACGATACCACAATCATGCCTTAGCGCCTTCTGGCTTATGATTTACAAACGTTTTTCCAAAGTGGAAAGAAAATTTTGTCATCACGTTTTTGCCGTTTGCATAAAAAGTGCACTGAAAGTGCATCAAATGATATGATTTTTTGGGTATGGTGTTAGATTGTCCCAGGATGTTTCTATGCCGAATTTGGAAGTTCTAGGCCCAGTGGTTCCCGAGATACGAGGTGGAAAGAAATTTTTGTCAGCCAGTATAGGAGGAGAGTTTTTTCCCCAATGCTCCATCCCCCGGCCTACCACAATGGAAACTTTGCAAAACACAAAATGTTACAGTAATCCTGGAATTATTCAAATTTTGCGAAAACGATTGACACTTTATGCCCTGCGGCCGTTCTATGAGTCAAATTTAATCAAATTCGGTCATGGTCACATCAACAACGTCCGGGCCTGGCTTCACCTTGTGAAAAACCCCGATTTTGGCCATTTTTTGTCCGTTTTTTGTGTGCACACAAATTGGCGCGCACCATGAACTGCAACAACGCTGTAACATTTTCTTTCATTTCAAATTCCAATATTCCATCTGAAACGGAATGCCAATCGAGAAATTTATTTCGTCGCGGCGGTTTAAAAACGCAAAAATAAAACAAAAACGAGAATTCGTTGTTTTTTTTCTCCGAAGGGAGAATTTCCTGTAAATTTGCGTTTAATGTTGCTAAAGCGGTTGTTGCACAACCATGGACGACGACGATATTTACCAGCTGGCTTCTCAGTATCCACTTCATCTTCTGAATTATGACTCCGACGATATCTACGCAGATGAATACAGTCCCGACCGATCTCCCTCACCATCATTCCGAATGGCCATCGCAGCGGTATCCAGGCGTGGTGCCCGAGGACGAGGGCAATTTGCCAGAAGAGGGGCCAGAGGTCGATCTTCCACTGGCGGTGCCACCAATGCGACCCCTGCTTCAACATCCACTCGAGGACTTAGAGCCGCACGAGGAAGGAGGAGTGCAACCGGCCGAGGAGCCACCATCGCTACTCAACCAGTTGTTTTACCTCCGGTGGTTCCTGGTATATTTTGACTACTTTCTTTACAATTATTTCAAGGTTTATACCTAATTGTTTCAGAGCAAGCCGTTGGAATTCCGAGTGGAAGTGATGATATCGTCTCGATGCAAGCTAACTTGGATGCAAATCCTGGTTCTAGTTCTGGAATTCCAATGAAAAGAATAAAGTAAGTAAAAATTCTTTTGCCGAATTATAAGTATAGGCTTGATTCACCAAAAAAGGGCCTGAATGCTACCTTCCAAGACTCAGAACAAGACAGTGGCTGTACAATTTGTTATGAGGATTACGATAGTGATCAGCATCGCTTGGTTTGCTTGAAATGTGGCCACATTTTTGGAAAGAGTTGCATTATTCGATGGATCCAGTCAGAAAGAAATGGAAATTGTCCGACCTGCAAAACCAAAAATACTCTCAAAGACATACGCCCTATATTTGCCCATATCTTCAAGGTAGTTCCTTATATTCTTAATGTTTATGTTTAGGGAGGAAATGGGCCGGAATTAAATCAAATTCGAGGAAAATTAAAAGAAGTATTGGAACAGAATGAAGCTCTTCAAGTGAAACTAAAAACCACCGAAGAAGAGTTGGAGAAGGCCTTAAAAACAATCAGCACATATAACGAGTTAAAGCAAGTTCTGTCTTCTGTTTTTCCGAAGTTTCAGAGGGGTTTTGGGGTCCGCCCCGCTTCTTTAAACGCCCCTGCGAAGTTTAGCTCTTTTCGTTTATAAATGATTATTATTTAGTACTGTGAATGCTAAAGAGTTCAAATTAACAGTCAAGAAGCTGCCGTTCAATTCGATGTTGGCAAAGGAAGATTATGTGCGAGTTGTGTGTGCCTTAGATAACGAAGAGTTCGTTGTGTGTGGATGCCAGTTGGTTGCTAAAACAGGAAAAAGTTGTGGCATCGCAAAGGTTTGTTTTTATCAGTCTGTCGGTAAAATAATGGACTCTCTGTCGCTGCACCGATGCGTCGCTGAAGTAAAAAGCATATTGTTTCTCTCGCTACACAATGCGTTTTCTCGGTGCGATTCTATTTTATGTGCGACAGAGTGCTCATTATTTTCCCGACATCTATATAATACAATTTATTGGTCAAAAATTTCCTTAAGATCGATTCGACGAGTATGAAGAAGATACCCCTGCACGACAAGATCGTTAGAGCCATTCATGTTAATCCCTTCTCTACAAATACGGTCGCGTCGACTTCCGACGACGATACTCTTTGTGTCAGTGATATTTCGTTGCCGGCGAACCAACTCCGTTTTCAATATAAGCTTCCATCTCATGGATGGGCGTGTTGCTGGACTTCCGTCCACCAGATTGCGGTCGGACTGAAGAGTGGCCGAGTTTTGTCTTATGCCCCTGGTCGTGATCCAGAAGATTTAACAAATGGGGAAGGTGACAAGCCTGTTATGTCCTTGACCTTCGATCCCAACCACCGTGTTTTGTTTATCTGCGCATCAAATTCGGTCAGAGCCTATCGCAATGGACAGTTATACACTTTGCTCGATAACAGTACGTTACTTTACTAATTAAATTAGTTGTTTTTAGTATCGATTGCCAGTTTCTGCTACGATCCCGTAACTAATTGTTTCCTGTTGACAGTTCCGCCTATTCAAGGGAAAGTGAGGACAGTCCTACAGATATATAAAGTGGATTTCCAATGTTTAGTGAGTCTATTTAACTATTATTAATCCATTTACCCAGGGTATTGTAAGACAGGTTGGCAATTTTCAAACGGCTTCGTCGAAGCTGAGTAAGAACACCGTAAACATTATCTGGGCTGAACCTGGAGGCCAGTTGCTATGTGCTTTCTTCGACGAGGACCGTCATTTCACAAGTATACTAAATTGGGGCATCCCAGAAGAAAGAAAACTGGAAGATCAACCTGGGTTCTTAGTTACAATAAAACATAAGCCGACGGACCACATTGTACATTATGCACAAGCCCAAAAACAAGCTCCCCCATCGCCTACGGCTCCATGTGGTGTCCAAAATACATTGTACATGGTCACCACTACCAACATGTTTTGTTATTGTCTCATTTACAGCTGATTAAAAGGAAAAGTGTTTATGACTCTAATAACGTCATAGAAAATACCTAGATAATGATCTGGAAGTCGCGGAGCTCCTCTTCTGAAGGCAATGTCAACTTGACTCTTTCTGGGTCGATGAAGTCTTTGCTGATCAAAGGTAGACCCGCTTTTCGTCGACGTTCAATCTCCATGTGTGCTTCCCTCAAGGCCCATTCTTTTCCATGAGGCCTAAAGCAACAATGAAAACTTCAGAAGTACCTTACCAGTCGGGCTTCATAAAGATCATCAGAGAGAAGGTATATATGGAAAGAACGGTCACTGACAAAAACATATAATAGTGAAAGTTGCTCCAATCGGCATGCTCATTGTGGCTGACCATACCAAACCAAAGCCATTGACGTCTCTGAAGCATCAAATTTTAAATACTACGAAGCAGCCAGCTTGTGTAGAGATAATTGTATGTATAAATAAGTTGTTTACCATTTGCCCGCCCTGGTCAGGGGCCAATGGACGTCTCCATCCATCCTGAAACAGCCAATCCAGCCTTCCTTTATTCAATTTGGGCCATGGATTTTCGTAAGCATAAGAATCCGCTCCTGGTCTAAACAAATCGTTGAAAATATTATATTAATTACCTGTATTCGGCATCTTGTTTCTCAAGTTTATCGTTGATTGGATCCGCGTGGTGATTATCATGGCCGTGACCCGATGCAAACCTTTTCGACGAACGCAGCAGAACTACCTGGCTGCGCTCCAGGTTCCGCAACATAACGGTTATAATAAATTTTTACTTTGCAAAAACCCGGCTTTTGAAGAAATATAGAAAAAGTTTTTGACGTTTCGTTTCTATCTACGCGACGAAACAACACAATTGATTTTACAATTTTTTATAATTATAATACATTCACTCTTACGTACATGCTTTTTTAGAGGGTTCTTCAAGATGAAGGCACGTTGTCAAATTGCCGTTATTTTCGTCATCTCAAATTGTTCCGGCTCAAGTCTTTTTGGAAAATTTTTGTAGATTTAAAAATTCTTAAAAACTAAATTGCCCCTTCTTGTCAAAACGACCGATGAAATAAGCAGTAAAACTATAATACTTACGACTAATATTAACGGTATTCATCAAAGTCTTTTTCAAACTCGCGTTTGAAAGCTTCGTATGTCACAATTTTTAATTTAGCCAAAATGACGCTTATTGACATCAGATTGATAAAATTCATCAAATTAACAACCCTAGTTTTTAGTATTTGAACATCGTTCATATTTTTTGTCAAAGTTTTCATGGAAAACGGGTTTAAACCAATTCCTCAGACTGAAGAGTTCCGGGAGAACGGTAAGTGTATTTTCTTCGCAACACGTTCCGGATTTAGCTCTGAAACAAGTTTACGCATACTTCATGGATCATCTTCTCACTGAATCTGTACTAAAATATCACCGGGACCGTTCACTCTCCACTTCCATGAATCTTGTTTCCTTACCGGACAGCGAAATGCCAAAGCCGCAGTCTTCCAAGGAATCGGTTGGAGTAGAGGCTCAAACGGCGAATAAGAGAATGCAAGTGGAGTGTGAATGTCTCTGTTGTAACCGCATGATCGCTGCCTCTAGATTCGCGCCTCACATGGAGAAGTGCATTGGCATGGGGAGGAACAGTTCGAGGTAGTCCGAGGTTTTAAATATATATAACGTTTGCTAGCGTAACCGATGGTTTTTTATAAAATAATTAACTGCGTGTTTGAATTTTAGAGTTGCACGAAGGAGATTGGCAAACCTTTCATCAGCCCCACCAAGCGCATCTCAATCCCCACGAGTGAATACACGGATATCTACGTCATCAACAGTGGATGGTTGCGCTTCACCCGCATTTGATATTGAGGATGAATTAATGGAAGACGATGACGACTGGTCCAATTCTTCCACACCAGTGAAGAAGCGGAAGGTGCCGCCGTCAGTAAAGAAGGATTCAAGACCGAAGACTAACCAGCGAAGTAGGAGATGACAAGATCGGGTTTAGAACACGATTCATTCCAGTTATAATATTTATTAAAACAACAAATTAACAATCTAAACGGCTTTGCTCACTCGGTTTATCCAAAGTTCAGTATTACTGGCGACAGTATGGGTTCCAACAAGATCTTTCAACAACAAATCGGGAAGAAGAACGGAACTTCTGGAGGCCA
The DNA here is from genome assembly GCA_904066235.2 of Bursaphelenchus xylophilus. NCBI lineage: Eukaryota > Metazoa > Nematoda > Chromadorea > Rhabditida > Aphelenchoididae > Bursaphelenchus > Bursaphelenchus xylophilus. Next base: position 5,924,138 of record CAJFCV020000004.1, read on the forward strand.
GGTAATCGATCTCACTCAATCGACGATTAACTGGTCGATAGAATTGATCAAAGCTGATCTTGTCGTTGAGGAAGGTGTCCGCCAACACCAACCATTCGTGAGTTTCAAGCGCGGAAACGCCGTCTAGTGGGTCGTAGACTTGCAAAAGTAATCCCAAGCTCTTCCATACGGATACACGGCCAACAATTGGGGCGGGAGTCAATCCAGAAAGTTTAACAGTTCCTAAAATCATGGATACTGGAAAGTGCTAGAACTCCACTCACCTTTTGTTGTTTTGAAATGGATTGAGCCCTTTCCGTTGGCCTTTGGACCGATGTGAATTCCTCGGAGTCGACCCAATTTGATCAAGGATGATAACCATTTGATATCAACAACTTGACATTCCAAAATTCCTTCAAAGTTTTTGGAGATTTGGTTTCGATAATCGTGGATTTTAACATGTGGGTTGGCAGGGTCAGCTTTTACGTTGAAGGTAGAATTTGGAGGATGTGAAAGCGTTAACAAGGAGGTCGACTTGGGTGCAGGTTCTTTCTTTTCTTTTGCCACTACTTTATTCGCGGCACGAGCTTCCTTCTTTGCAGCCTTCTTATCCGCCTTTCCACCAGCCTTCGTATTTTCTTCATCGGCGATAGTCAAATAGGACACACCAGAAGCCAAATATTCATCCAAGGTTTTTTTAAACTCCACCAGATTTTTGATCAAGTCGAGTTGTTTTCTCTCCAGGTCTTTTACGGGATCGGAAACCGATTTTGTAGCGGATGAATTCACCTGTACTTGACTAGCCCCATGGATGGATTCGATCTTGTACATGGGAACGGTGGGTTTGATCTCTAGATCTTGTAGCAGCGGTGGAATCCTGTACATGTGGGCCATTACACAATCTGAAACAGATAGAAATCAATGAACCTTGGATTAGCGGCAAGACAAATGACACTTGGTATTCTCGTCCTCGTCTTGCAATTTCCATTTTCGGGCGCAAGCTGCCATTCAAAAACTCGCATTTTCAAAATTCTTTTTTATACGGCTCCTTTGTGATAACTTATTATTTATTTGCAGAGATATAGGGTTACCCTAAAAAAACAAGGCTTCTTATAATTACATAAATAATGTTCTTTAGTTCCACGTATTATATTTAATTTTTTTTAATTGGTGATAGAGCGTAATGTCATTTGAAGACATAATTGGGTTGAAATTGTCATGCTCGTAAGTTCAAATTCGTTGTAATAATGTGTTGATTCAAGCGATTTACCCGTTGTATGCACTTCGGGGAGTCAAATAAGAATTTTCGCAATGATCGACGGAGAAAATCAACGCTTCACACAGGTGAACCCATCAGATGACGTCGTTTTCTTTGAGTTTCTTTTCTTTTTCCTTTCGCTTTTTTGTGTTGGTTCCTTTGCTTTCCCTCCATTTATTGGGCCTTCCTATCCCAAACACAAATCAAAATGTTTTCAGATAGGACAAACCGAATTACTCACCTCTAGAAATCCCAGTTTCAAGGACATTGTCCCCGTTGTTTTTGTTCTCGAGCAGAATCAAGTTCTCAAATTTTCGCTGTAAGTTGTTTTTTGATTAGTCATTCTTTCCCTCTTTAGGTTTTTGGGTGAGAAAGAAATTGGATCAGTGGAGACTGGGCTTAAAGAACTCGTTATGAATTCACCGCAGTTATATCTTCCGATGAATAGCACTGGGGATCAATGGGACCCTGATGACAGTCCATTACTGGGGATTGAAGTAGAGGAATCGGAACAAGCTTTAAATGGGACGAAGATTCAACTAAAGGCTTGTCATCTACAAGCGGATGAAGTTATAAATGCTGCACCTTACTTTACCCTCTCTAGGATACACAGTTCCATTGAAGAATTTCCGGCAAGTGTCTTAACGTTGAATGAATCGCCTTTTTAGACGTTATTATACAGAAGTGAGGCAATGAATAACACAACCAACCCAAAATGGACTGAATTTGTGGTGCCGACTAAAGCCCTGACAAGTCTAACACCTTCCGTTCTGGAGATTGCTGTGTATCATTTTATAAACAACAAATCCGAGGATTATTTGATTGGAAAGTTTACCATTACATTTTTCCAACTTCTAAACGGATCTCTTGGAAACAAATTCATGGCAGGTTTGTTTTTAGTACTAATAGTAGTTTAGTTACATTCCCAGAACGGAAAGAAGCGAGAAAATGTATATGTGGAAGTAGTTAAATTTGAAAGCGTTCCAAAAATCACCACATTTGTTGGAGCCATCAGAGCGGGGTGAGTATCTTTGGGGCTTCGGTAGTTCAGCCCCCCACGAAAGGTAGTTCAAACCCCCCATTGTTTTGCCCGTTTCACACCCCACATAATGAACAAATTAGAATAATACAAAAAATGTAAGTGGGGGTTTGATCTACTACGTTGGGGGTTTGATCTAAAACGTAGGGGGCTTGACCTAAAACGTAGGGGGGTTTATCTAAAACGGGGCTTGATCTAAAACGTAGGTGGCTTGTGCTGGACCATACAACTTGGATTAATTCTTTGAAATAAATTTTGGGGTTCAGAATGGACGAGGGGGGTTGTACTGGGTCATGGGGGGCTAAACTGGACTGGGGGGCTGTACTACCTTAGCCCCGTATCTTTTAGAATATTATTCAGTTTTAGTCTTAAACTTCACTTCACAGTCGCGATTGATTTTACTGCGAATAACGGTGGTCAGAACGAGCCAGATTCCCTCCATTTCGTCCATCCTCACTATCAAAACTTCTACAGCCAGGCGCTTTATGAGATGTCCACTAAGATTTGTCAGATCGATAAGTATGTTATATTCAGTGGTAGTTAATCATTCAGGTTACAACGACTATCCTTACTAGGATTTGGAGCTAAAATACCTCCTCGATTCGAATTCAGTCCTTTGTTTTCTTTGACCGGTGATCTGAACAACTCCATTGTGAGGGGAACTGACAATATCATGAACGCCTATCGACGGACTGTTATGTCAGTTCAGCCGTATGCACCGACAAATTATGTGGCCCCGATTCATCATATCATCAAAATGGCCAAAGTGGCGAAAAAAACAGGTACCAAACTGTATTTTGTGGTTATTATTCTGACGAACGGAGCAATCAAGAACTCGAAGGAGTCTATGGATATGATTGTCAGCTCTTCCCATCTACCTATTTCGATCGTTTTTGTGGCTATTGGAAATGAGAAACACCCTATCGGAGCCGGAGATCACACTCGAATAACCAGTTTCATCGATCCGACGGCCAAGTCTTCAGAAAATGTCCCGTTAAAACGACAAAACGTAATATACCACGAGTTTAAAACAGGGAAACCGTTTGCTGGAAAATGTTTGAAAGAAGTAAATCTGCAAGGAACTCAATGGCTCCAGTCCAACTAACTCTGCTAATACTACTTTATGTACATTTGTAAATAAATTAAGTTGGTTATTGGTTGGAGATCAGTTGTCCCAACATGGAGAACTTTCCGGTAGAGTGCACTTTAGGTCCGAGTCGGGGTAAAAGCTCTTGCACAACTTGTTGAACGCCACATTCAGCTGGTACCCGCAATTATAATAAATGGTCTGGGCGGAGTTGAAGGAGTAGCAATTAGCAAACATTCGTTTGAAATCGGCAATGAATAGACGGGGCTAAATGATAAAAAATAGACATTGGGATACAAACATTTCGTCTATTTAAATAGCATACTTACATGTACATAATAGCCATCTTTGAGTCGTTGTCCAATCAATTTGAGATCCATCGGAAACATTATATAATCATAATACTCTGGTACTTCTTCCGCATCAACCGGTTCTTCGAAGGGCCACGCATTCTGATTTGATTTTATTTTGTTGTATATCACTTTCAAGGGTGAGACATCCTCTGCTTCCAGCGTATCTTTAACTTTCAATTGATTTATTCCAGGAATTTTCGATAATTCCAGAATCTGGCCTCTTGCTAAAGGAACGATTATTCAAGAACACACAACTTACGTAAGTCTTGAAACAACCCTTCGATCCCACCGTAGGTCTTGTTGAAGTCAGGGTAATTCTTGTTGATATAGGCCTGGAACGTTTCCCTCATATTCTTCAATACTTCTTTGTAATCCACATAAAGCATCCTGAAAGCGTACAAAAAAAACTTCAATCAAAATCTTTGCGCAGAAAGATCTTTACAATAGATTTACTTGGCATGTAATTCGCATTCCATTAATGTCGCCCCTTCGTAATCTTTAATAAAGCCGTGATATCTTGCTCTGGGAAGGCTAATTATATCCGTAAATCCCTGTTTTTTGAAGTAACCCAAAGCAAATTCATCGGCATATGTAAGGAAGTGATAAATCTTAGCAACTCGGACGTGGAAGTCCTTGAGATGATTCATCATCAGAGTCCCATAACCTTTTACCTAAAGCAATAAAATCCAGATGTTTCACTTTACTTACTTGTTGACTGGCAGTGATAGCACAGAACACAATTTCAGTGAACCCTTCGATGTAAAACGGTCGGAAGCAGATGCCACCGATAACTCCAATGTCTGAAGGGGTTGATCAAAGTTATACCGTTTCCTACCTCTTTTAACTAACAGAAGGTTGCAATGTCTTGGATCGAACACAATTCTTGTCACATAACTTTTCGGCATCTTCGGCAGCTGAGCACTAAAGACGCTCTGGAGTTGTAAAAGCCATAACAACTTCTGCGGTTTCTGAGAGACGGTGCAATTATTGGCACAGAAATAAAAGGCTATCTGGCCATCCTTCTCTTCTTGTTTGGCCGAGTCCCTTCTCTTCATACTGAAGAGGGCCTCCTCATCTAAAAGACTATAATTGTATCAAACTCACCGGCCCACCTTTGTTTAACTGCTGAGACGACATTTCTTCCAAATCTTCCAACGTCAGAGAATTTAATAAACGGGAATTCAAAGACTCCGTTGTGGTGCCTGATTCAACTTTTGTCTCTTCAGCCTCATCTTTGGTCTCCTCTGCATCATTATCTTCCGCCACCATTGTCTCGCCATTTTCGTCGTCTATGGTGTCCAATGTTTCTTCCATGGAATTGTAGTTATTGAATATATTAACCCCGTTATTGGAGCCAACTTCGTCGGCATTGCTAGCAGATGAGACCAACATGCTAGATACACTACTTTTGGGAGTCAGAGTAACTGCATCAGAATCCTGGAAGAGATTCCGCCCTTCCGATCCGCTTCGGATTCTGCATCTTTTAAGAGTCGTTGGCCTCGGAACATTAAACTCGGTCAAAGTCTCGAAGAAATCCGCGCACTTTCTGCTTTCCTAAAGAATGAATAACGGCAAAAAATAAAATCGTTACCCTAGTTCCTCGTTGTCTAAGCTTCTCAACGAAAATGGGCCCAAAGACAGCAACAAAATCATGATCCAATACCCGTGAAGGAGTATACAACGGGAGATTTGGAAACGACCTTGGGAACTTGCAATATACCAACCATCTCGCGTACATGATCCTGTATCGTAGTAATTGGTTTCCATTCACTGAAATACCAAATCTAGCTTTTTTTTAGTATTAAATAGGCTTGTTAAGTCGTCAACTTGACGCGTCAGTTAGTTGTCAAATTGTTCTGTCATTTTGAATGTCGAATTGAACTTCTTTGGTATATTTTTGTAAATTTTTGCAAAAAAATCGTAAGAATTTAGGAACTAAATTGCTCCTTCTTGTCTTTTACGACCGATGAGATAAACAGTAACACTCAAAATATGAACGGTATTCATCATAGTCTATGTTAAACTGGCGTGTGAAAGCTTCGTACATCAGAATGTTTAATTTAGCCAAAATTACGGCAACTTGACGTCATTTTGAAATTGTCAAACCACAGTATTAAACCAAAAAATATTTTAAGACGCTCACACTGATCGGCCAATTTGTGAGGAGGATCCAACTCATAATTGTTAATCGTATGAACCAAATCATTAATGATGGGAATAAATCCCGGATTGCTAAAATAATTACCTTATTTAAGTCCAGAGGAGTCACTTACGCTTTGGATCTCTTGGAAGCAATGTAAGAAAGTATCGAATTGATGGATGTAGGCGACAGCGGATCCCCAAAAGCCTCAGGAATCGACTGATCAGACGAGAAGTGCCCGTCATTTAACATTTCCTTCACTTTCTAAGACAATATTATAAAAATACCATGTCAACTTACTCTGGTGATCTCAGATCCACAGTCCGAACCCTCAGGAGAAGATTGAAGACTGTTCTCGCCCTCAAATGATTGGCTACGATTGTTGGAGATGCCGTTTTTGGTGTTGTCTTCCATGCTTTCGTCCATCTCCAGACCTCTGATGGTTTGAAAAAAGCTTTTCCAAACATTTTTCAGTCGCCTACAAAATATGTCAACATGACAAGACACGCAAAGTCGGTAATCAAGGTCTTGCGATAACATTAGAATATAACAAAGCAAGATAACAAAAATTCAAGTCGTCTCGTGACGTTAGCTGATAGCTTTTGCCATAATTGTAAAGCACAATGACGTATTTTCTAGACATGTTTGTCTGTCTTGGCCAGGGGTGGTCAGCAGACCCTATTTTTCCGATTTTCGGCCCGCGGCCCGGCCCGTCTAATCACCGGCCCGGCCCGGCCCGTCTAGTCTTTTTCCAGGCCCGGCCCGGCCCGGCCCGTGACGGGCCTGGCCCGGCCCGGCCCGGCCCGTGCAGGCCCGTCTATAGAGGGTTCTGCGAACTGCGCCCAGGCTCGGGATCTAAACTGAGGCAAAAAAGGCGTTGATCTAGCTAGTAAAGGATCAATGTGATAGTTTTGTGGTTCTATAATGGAACTATAGACTTGTAAACGTGTTAGAACTTGAGAAACAGCAACTATAACAACATCAATTAATTTTCCCGGCGTGAAAACAATGAATGCCAACGGTTTGGCATTGTATTTTAGACGGGCCGGGCCGGGCCGGAAAAACCCCAGGCCCGCGGCCCGGCCCGGCCCGGCCCGTGACGGGCCCGGCCCGTTTGTCAATTTCCATTTTTGAGGCCGGCCGGCCCGTTTGGGCCGGGCCGGGCCGGCCCGGGCCGGGCCGGCCCGGCCCGCCGACCACCCCTGGTCTTGGCATACCGTTTCATCTTCGATTTTTTATCAGAAAAAATTGTGAATGCATGCAAACCCGACAAGCCTTCTGGTGTAAACAACGCTCTAGTGTTATGTTTTTGTACCTACCTCCTTCAATTTTTATTTTTTGGGCTTCTATTTCCTCATTGAATTTGCTCTTGCCTATTTCCTTCCCCTTTATTCGGTCTCAGGGTCAGCCATTCTCTAAAGATTCACAATCTCAGGTTTCCTATTATCTACGTGGCTAGATGGAGAATATCTCGGTTTTTTATAGATCATGTCCTCACGATCTTCGAGTTCAGATGAAGATGCCGGTGTTATTTCGGATCATTCCGAGGGAGAGATTAGGTCTCGTTCTTCATCGCCTGAGACAAAACCCGAAAGAAAATCAAGGTGTGTGCTAACTTAATTATGGTATTGTTTGCTTAAGAGAGAGAGAACGTGCTCCAATAGATAGCTCGTCTTGTCTGTCCAAGTATTATCGAGAAAGGTTTGGAAGCCATTCCCCGGAGGATTATTTGAATCTGAGGTTTTCCAAGATGAACCCGAAGTTGAGCAAGGAGGAAATAAAACACATCCTTGATGATGAACTCCAGAAACTGGCTCCATTTGAGGTAGGCTTTTTTGTTTTTTTTTTAAACGATTTTAGGTAAAAGTAGTTCGAGATCCCGAAACGGATGATCGGTTGGCATACGTTAACTTCCGTCGTAATAATTGTGCAAAAACAGTTCGCCGGGCCTTAATTCCGAAGCTTCAAGATCGGCTTGGAGAGAACGTATTGATCGACCCAGCTGGAGTTCTTAGAGATCAAGAAGGAAAATTCATCCCGGACCGATTCAACAGAGCTCAGATGTCAGATGGACATGGCGACAATAGACACAATCATCATAACAACCATCAAAATAACAACAAGAGCTTCAGCAATCTGAACCAAGATCCAAATTTGGCAACAAGGACTCTATTTGTGGGTAATTTGCCTGGAGATATCAGACATCACGAACTGGTAAAATCATTCGGTCACTTTGGTTCTGTTGAAGATATTGACATCAAGGTTGTCAGTGACGGTTCTGCGGCCTATGCCTTTATCGTCTTTCATGTGAGTGTTTTTTATGCGGTTTGTATTTTATTGTTTATCTGAATTAACAATTTTTAGTCACTAGATGCAGCAATCGAGGCATTGGAAAGCCAACATAATCGTGCTCTGAGAAATGGGTCCACGAGATGTCAGATTGGCTACGGAAAGTCACAAGTTTCTCCAAAACTTTGGGTTGGGCGACTGGGAGCATGGGCGAGTAAAGACATGTTGATAAAGGAGTTTGACCGATATGGAGTTGTTGAATCCGTCGACTTTAAGCCTGGAGATCACCATGCCTATGTCCGATTTAGTGACTCCAATTCTGCTAGAGATGCCTGCTTAGCTCTGAAAAATTATCCCTTGGATGGAAGACATAAGATTGTGGTTGATTATGCAAAGTAAGTGGGGACTGATGAATGTTAATGTGTTTAGAGAAAGAGTAGGACAGAAGAAGTTTGATCGGAACGATAGACAAGATTCTAGGAAGAGAGTTTCAACAAGGTCTCCAGATGACTTTAAGAAGAAGAGGAAAGAGAAGAGCAAGAGTCGAACCAAGAGTCCAAGTCCATTTCCAACCATCGGTAGTTATGAGGAATTGAACGAGAAACATCCGAGCACATGGAAGGGGTTCTTTTGCTTAAAGAAAACGGAGTATAACATAAAGTAAGTATTTATTCGAATTGTACAGTGCGGGCAATAGAGACAGGTTGATTTCATATTGAATTTTAGGTTACATAGGGTATCCGGAAAGGAGAATATGGTCCAAGACCTGATGAGGAATGAAGAGGGTGGTGCAATAAAGCTGAAAGTCGAGCAAAGATTACCTCGAGAGACGGTATTCTTAGATAAATTGAAGGATATGGAAAGGGACTCCCTCGTCTTTATGGTCGGTGCCGAGGTCTCGATGTCATTTACACCCTTCATCCAATACATGAATGAGAAGAATGCGGTGGGTGTGGCACCATTAAGTGATGAAATCAAGGTCTATATATTACCTTACTGTAGTCTGGCATCTAAAATAACAAAACATTTCGTTCCACGGTTGAATATACTTTCAAAAGATTCAAATTATTTATTGGTAATACTGCATTCTTCATAATGATTGTAATAAATCCGATTGTATGATCAGGTGGAGACTATAAGTAGAATATAGATTGTCATGTTGTACTACTACTTACTTTTGCATTCACTCCTGCAATCGGGCAAGACGGAGGTGAAGAAGGTGTTGTAAGATTCGCAGGCGAAATAGGTAACCGGCCCAACTCGGCATCGGTCCTGGAAAGGCTTGAAGTATGGTCTTTCTCCTTGTTTGATCACTTCGCATTTCTACAAAATTTGTTGTTTGAACTTTGCAAATTTTTACCTCAAATTGGAAGAGATCAGTGTTGGCCAGTTTGTTGACGACGTCTCTGACTGTGTGAATCAGGTTGGACGCGGATGCCCTGAAGGTTTCGGAAATGCATTGCCAATTCTGAGCGGCTGCTGAAATGATTAGGCAAAAAAGATGAGATTTTGCAATAAGCTTACTGTAAAACCCAGCTCCACATTGGAATCTGAGATAAGATACGACACTAATGTAATGAAGAGCATGTTCAGGGGTGTCGTCGTTCGCTAGAAGGAATCTCGGGTCGAAGCAAGTCCGCAGATCTATTTGTTTTGCGTTCAGAAAATCTAATTCGGAATTGATGGCACTGAAAACGTGCTTTATTGACGTTTTAAACTCACTTGCAAACATCCACAATTCCTCTGTCGCCATCTTTAGCGTAGAATCCATGGATGGCCTCTAAAAGGGCCAACGGATGATTCCAATTCTTCCCAGAATCCAGTCCCAATTTCTTTCCAAACACGGCCTGGGCATTCTTTAAATCATCCACGGTGCAGTTTTTTAAAGAAGATACTGTAATTGATTAGTTTTTCTATTGAAAATTCTTACCTCCAAGTACTGCAATCGCCAACAGGATTCCGGTAAAAAGCCCCATTGTCTAAAGACGTATTAGAATTCGGAAAAATCAGTAGTTTTGGGAACTATACCAATATAGAAGACACGTATAAAAACAAATAAATTTATTAATCAAATAGCGACCCCATTCTACTTTAGTTGAGGGATGCAGCCAGTTTACGATTCTTGGAAGCCACTTCCTTGAAATACTTCTTGTGATCTGAAATAATTCGATTAAATTCTAAAGATATTCATTACTTACTTTCGCTAAACATTGTAAGCTTTTGAGGAGTGGATTGGGCCTCGGATTGGTCGTAAGTGAACACTTTACTGCAAGTTGTTTTACTGCAGAATCCATCGAGTTGAGATCTTCTCAGAGTTCTCTCGCATTCCCACCATATCAGCTAAGATGAATTGGTTACAATACTATGTATTATATTTCGCCTTACTTCTTTCGCATCACAACCTTCATGGCCTCCAAAAACAATAGCTTGGCAGAAACTGAAACTTTCTGCCGCCTGACAATATTGTTGAGGGTTCTTGTGGATGGTGTCGTTGTATTGTTTGAAGCACTGTTCGGTATGTTGTTTGTATTCATCTGACGTATGCATTCTCTCGATGCAATCCCAATGGCGAATTCCCTCTAAAAGAGATTGTCCGGTAATCTTATTGCTTTTTCAAATTCAACATACGCAAGAATCCACCATTACAATCAAAGTCCATGTTATCATAGAGGTCGGCCAAGATGAAAGAATCGCGGACAGAATGACCTTGGAACTTGAGGATGTTGAAGAGATCGGTGCAAGGAATGTAATTGGAGGCTAGGCAAGTGTGGAAGTCAGTCCTGGCCTTGCACAGACTGAAGATACCGTTGGTGCCCTGAGGGGTCGCGTTTTTTCAATCAACTTACATCGTGGAAGATCAGATTTTCAATATGTTTGATTAATTCAGCTGGTTTCTTGAATAAAGCCTTGTCGATTCCGAGATGAATAGCCAATTGTCCCTAAATTAAAACGTTCATGATCTAGATGACGTCACCGACTTGACAGTAATCCAGTTGATGTTTATTGCACTCCCGAAGACCAGGATGAGGCTCTCCTTGAAAATCATCCGGAGGAATCTGGGGATTCACACTGTAGAAAATCCCCACATCTTCTCGGCCATTTACCGTAAGTACTAAATGATGAATTTGTAATTGTTACCTACTTACAGAGACTCAGCAAAACCACGGACGACAACATTGGCGTCATTGTAGGTGCGAATGAAGCCATGGTTCCCAATTTGACGCCTTTCTGCTTATCACCAATTAAGTTTTATTACTCTCAGATTAAGGAAATTGCACCTTTAGGGTAATTAAAAGTTTATTACACTTTCATAATATTCATTAGCGCTTTATTTAATTTGAAGGCATTAAAATCATCGCCCAGACTCTATCGCAACTCCATTTTTATTTCCATTTTTTAGTATCGAATTGTCGGATTCAGGAGAGCTTCGAAAAATGATTTGGCCAGGGCTTTGTCCAATCGATGAGAGCAGGACTTCTTGGCTGCAGGTCGGGGGTACCGTCCCCAACAGTCCACAACATGCTTGTCGCAGTCACACATCGCTTGCTTGCACTTGTTTGTAGTCGCTAGAGCAATTTAATTCAAAATAGACGAGTCTTACGTTTACAAGAGGGCTCTTTGAAAGGGCGGTCATCAACAACCGTCTTGTTGCAGGTCCAACTGTAATCTTCAACGTATTCAATAGGGACGTCTGGGCAGAATTTCTTGTCTATAGCCGCGTCATAACACTTGTCATGTGCTCGACAACATCTAAACCAGTGTCATGAATTCATCTGATCAGGCTTACGCATCGATCTCATCAACGGGATCCCCGGCCCCGCCCACTCCACACCAGCATCCGTAGTTGTTGTAGACCAAAGCAGTGTATCCGAGATGGCATTCGGCCATTGCATTCAGATTCCATAGTGCCTTGAATCTGCTTTCTTCAGCAAAAACTGCTGAGATTAGGAGAGGAAATAACAACATTATTGAAAGGAAGGGACTCGGACAAGTCTGTTCTTATCATATAAAGGCTGGAGATCAGCTGACAGAAAGTTCTAGTGACTCACTAGAAAGCAGAAATAAGGTCGGTGACGTCATTACGCATGGTAGCCGCGCCTAAAAACAGCTCATTCTGTGTCAATAATCGACCACAGACAACTTTACACGCGAAATCAGCTTGATTGTCCGCTTTATTATAATATTAAACGTTTTATAATTCGTGCCCAATAAGTTTATGGCGGATAAAAACTAGTAGTTACAACTTCAACGATGGGCTGGCTTCTCGTATAATAAATAAGTTAGCACGCTAATACAATATATGAGGACATATGGAGCGATGATGTAACAATAATAAATATTAAGTTAAGCTTTAATGACTGACAAGTTGTGGCTGAAATCCATAGCTGGGATTAGTAGGAGGTTGGATAAAAGAGGCATCTGGAGGAGGTATAAAAGACAAAATATCCTCGCCCGGAGGCAGTTGTAGGATAGGAGGACCCGGAGATATTCCCATCATCCTCATGTAAGAGGTCACTTGGTCTGGAACCTCTTCAAGAACAGCTTCGGCGAGACGGCGTTTGATCTGATCAGCCTCCAACACTGATCTGGGCATTCCACTGGGTGGGAAGAAATCACGGAAAGGAACAAACTACAAGATCACAAAATGGTGGATATTAGACTTACTTGGACAATATCCCGTAAGGCTTGCTTTCCATTGGCTGTCGTCAACAATGCCTGATCGGAATCTAGATCGTCCATTTTATCAAAGCTTGACCCCCCAACACCCACGATGATTATTGACAGCGGTTTATCCGATGCCTGAAACATTAATAATAAACATTAACACAAAATACAAAAAATATCCATTTAGTCAAACGTACATCTACAATAGAGTTGATCGTCTTGGCCATATCTGTGATTTCTCCGTCGGTGATAATCAACAGGATTTGGTAACGATTCTTTTCCTTGGCCAAGAGACTAGCCTTATATGCAAATTCTTGGATAGAAGGCGAAAAATTGGTGGGGCCATAGAATTGGATGTAAAGCAAGGTCTTTCGATACAACCCGAGCACACTATCTACACCATCAATCACTCGTTGACGGCTCTCAACATCCTGTAATTGACTCTGTAACCAATGTTAGACTGCTGTAAGAAACAACAGAAAGGAAGAAGAAAACGATGAAGAATGTACCGTGGCGGCCCTGATCCAGTCACCAAAAATGCACAATTTTGCTTCCAGGAGGGAATAAGAATCCCGCAAAATACCTCCCTTCATTGACCAAAAGAAACGGGAAAACAGCGCAAAAAGCGCGCGCGCTTTTGATTTGGAAATACAGGGCGCGGCAATTTTTCGGCCGGATTTTAATTGGCCATAACTTTTTTAGTTTTTGGGCAAATGTTAAAATTCTTTTTTTCTCTGAATCCATAGACAACCCCTTTTTGTTTAATACCAAATATGTTATCCCCGTTCATTAGACTATAGTAAAAATCTAAGGCAAAGAAAAAGCTCTAATTTTAATAGATGACAATGGAATTACCCCTACTGCGACTCTCAGATTTTCTTTAAATTTTGCACAGGGGCCGGACATAGTCCACACATCAATTCCTGAAAGTTTCAGCTCGCACCTTTCAGGGGCGACCAAGATATTCAACGATTCTTTGCGGTCAGGAGGGCACATGAGTGGTCGCACAGAAAAACTTTTTGGCTATATCCTCGCTAGTTTTGTGCGGAGATAGCTGATTTTTTGTGGAAACGGTATTCTCGATGACCTGAACAGGCATGAAACTTTTTACGACAAAATTCGTGAAAAAAAGTTATTTTTTCTGGCGATTTTCACACACGCCGAAAAAGCAGAGAAAACGACCGAAACGCCAATAACTATGAACTAGGTCCCTGTATATATAACATATTTGGTATTAAACAAAATGGGGTTGTCTGAGGATTCAGGGAAAAAAAGAATTTTAACATTCGGATAAAAACTAAAAAAGTTATAGGCAATTCAAATCCGGCCGAAAAATTGCCGCACCCTGTATTGGGATGCATTTTGCGTGCACTCTTTTGTCTAAAAAAGGACGGTCTCCTCAAAAATTTGCTTTTGGTCATAGAAGGGTGGTACTTTGTGGGATTTTTATCCCCTTCCGGAAACAAAAATGCAGATTTTTGGCGACTGGATCAGGTCCGCCAATGTACAGGGTGGTCCAGCTAAGTTCGCGGATGTAAAATGCTTATAACTTTTTATAGGATTGTTCAATTTTTATGAGCAATAGCTCATTTTATTCCTTAGTAGTTGCCATTTTGTTTAAAAAAAAGATCATTAAAAACGATGAATCCTACGTCGAGTTATGACCCTTCAAAGTCAAACATGCTTTTTCACGTAAATTTTAAAAAAAATTTAATTTTCAAAAATTTTTGAATTGGGGTGTCACCGCTCGCTGTTACCGGGAAATGATGGTGAACAGAGCGATCCCAGCAATGCAAAATTGGCCCAATTTTGCCAGTCTTTGGTATTCTTCCATAATTTGGCGCCCCATTTGTTAATCCTGGCGAACTCGTTCCACCTCTTCTTCGATTACGCGCTTCAATTCCACGTCTTTGGGCGCCAATCCCTGATGAAAATCCGTTGTTTTAAGAACCCCCAAATGGAGAAATCTAGCGGAGTTAGATCAGGTGAACGCAGGGGCCAAGCAATTGGAGCTGGTTGCCGCGCAGATCCCCGGCCCATCCAACGACCTGGAAAAACCTGGTCAAGGAGTTGACGGACCGCTATAGCAAAATGAGGTAGCGCGCCGTCTTGTTGAAAAACAAGACTGGCAAAATTGGGCCAATTTTGCATAGCTGGGATCTCTCTGTTCACCATCATTTCCCGGTAACAGCGAGCGATGACACCGCAATTCAAAAATTTTTGAAAATTAATTTTTTTAAAAAATTTACGTGAAAAAGCATGTTTGACTTTGAAGGGTCATAACTCGACGTAGGATTCATCGTTTTTAATGATCTTTTTTTTAAACAAAATGGCAACTACTAAGGAATAAAATGAGCTATTGCTCATAAAAATTGAACAATCCTATAAAAAGTTATAAGCATTTTACATCCGCGAACTTAGCTGGACCACCCTGTAGATGGTAGAAAAACTTACCAGAGGGAAAAGATGACTAACTTGATTTCCCGGAGGAATTTTAGCTCCAAAACCCATTACTTCAAACTGTTTGCTGTGATTATAATGTTGACAAATCTCAAGAACTGCAGCAATCGCCATCTCATACTGGTTTTGATTGTTGGGATCGATGTAATGAAGAGAAGTTTGGGAATGGACTGGACCATTCGAAGCAGTAAAGTCAATGCAAACAGCAAACTCTAATTGCAAACTAAATAAGATATTATACTAAGGACACAATTTGAATGCAGCATACCCTCCTTTGATATATTCCAGGAACGAATGTGATCTCTCATGCACAGATTCCAGGAATCTGAGGGCTCCAGAATCTTTGTAATTAGGGTGTCTGACCTTTCTGGGATTAATAATAGGAAACGGAGAACTTCCAGCAGCTTTTATTTTGTCAAAGGTAGTTGTAACTTCTCCAATCAGGACACTGAATTGACGTGAAATAACTCTTCAAATATACTACTTACTTTCCATGTTTCTCGACTCTGTGACATTGAACTGTGAATTCGCTGAAGAGTGTTATGATCAGTTTGCCGGAGAAATACTCCAAATGTCACCCTCTGATTTTGATGAGACTTGCACAAATTTAGGTAACTTTTTTCTAACAAGGGAACGGTGTGAACTGTCCGTGAGCTTTCAACATAAGACTCCCAAATTCCGAAGAGCGTACAAAATTTAGTAGGAATCCGTTTTCTATTTCTGCTGGATTTTAAGATAGAAAAGGTGAACCGAAAGGCCCAGAAAAGCGTCTTTTAAATACTAGTCTAGTGGAAAGTACCAATTCGGACAAAATTTGTTATATAGCCTACTCATAGGCTAGCAACAAAAAATAACATACCAGGACAAGCCGTATAGTTGTATTTAAAAATTCAGGGGCAATTTTCAAAAATCAACTTAGAAAACTCTTATACCTTCAGGGCAGAATTTGGGAAAAATATTTTGTGCATATGTTAAACACATGTCTTCGGTCATTTTAAACCAAAAAACCTGAAATCGACTGCTTCGTTAATATGCACGCGTTGATATACGCTGATGCAGGGATCCAAAAATTTTCTCTTCAACCTTTCTTGCAAAATTTTGAGAAAAGGTGAAAGTTTGGCATCATTCTTTTCCGCAGAAAAAAAAAGAGCAGAAATATCTTGAAAATGCCAGTACATCGACATCTGACGTCATCGAAAACTTTTTGAAATTTTGCAACAAAATCTTTAAAACACTCAAGTAAATGAAGAAAGAATTTTTACATAACTGTAGAATACAGTAACAACGACACGTAGATTCAAGCCGACGCGACGGTATACCCGTTGGATGGACTCGAACCTCCAAGACTTCCCTCCCCCCAAAACATTTGTACGTAGAACTTTTTCCGCTAGACTATTCGGTAATTCTTTTCTGACCCTTTCGGTTCGCCTTTTCCCTTTTTCGATTTTTTAGTCGGATCTTTCTGTCGATATTTCTCTCTTCCCAAGACCATTCGGCAGAAACAGAAAACGGATCCCAACTATTAAAATTTGTACGCTCTTTCACAATTTGGGGATCCCGTGTTGAAAGCTCACGGATAGTTCACACAAGATCGCTTTTTGCAGAACCGATCGAGACTTTTAGGCCGCAAATTGGAAAAGATGGGAAACTTTTCTACGAAATTTGGGGTGAAAAGTTTTATTGTCTATTTTTGGTAACGTTGCACAAAAAATCAATCTTTCCGCACGAAACTGGCGAATAAGTATTGCCAAAAAGTGTTTTTCTCTCGAACCGCTCTCCGCGTTTTGCGTATTCTCTCGGAAGATCGTTCAATATATCGGCTGCGCCTGCAAAGCGCGAAGTAAAACTTTCAAAGATTGATATGTGGCCTAATTTCATGAAGTGTGTGCAAAATTTAAAGAAAATCTGAGCACTTGGGGTGCTTCCCTTGCTATAATCATAGCAATCTTACTTTGTCGGCTCGTTTCCACACAATTGCCTTATTTTTAATTCAACTTTGGGATAATTTGGGAAGCAGGACATCTTGACATCACCAGTCCGGACGACCAATTGTCGACTAAAACTAATAGAATCAACGAAAAAACGTACCTTCCGTCAGGCAGATGTCTGTAGAATTCCAAATAAGTATCCGGCTTTATAAAATGAAACTTTTTGTGAAGATCAATCCCTTGGATTTTGAAGAGGAAAATGTCATTCTGGACTTGAGTAACCTCTTCAGCGAACACAATTAGATGCCCTTTAGCTCTATTCCATCCTCTAAACAACAGATTAAACATGGAATATGTCCTTACCCTAAACTCAAAGTCAAGTATCCATTGGGTGCAGCCAAGATATCGGCCAGATCTGTAGAACAGCTCCCTAAGAAGTCATGTTCGCTAAGGGTCGCGTTGGGTGAGTCAATATCATATCTAAAAATAAATATGATGTTCGATATCACATACATTTTGAAGAGCAATGTCTGCCGTCTCTCGAAAAAATAGTCTAATTTTATTTTTGTTGCCCAATTTGGACTCAAATTATCCCAAATAATTTCGGTTCGAGCCACTTCCCGAGCTACATTGTTATCAACCCGATAAACCACACACATAGGATCGCTCTTGGACAACACATCTCGGTCTGCCAAGTTTCTAAAACAACAATTTTATTACTTAAAATATACTATAAAAAATTATTATCTTTTTCAACACATACCTGGCAGCTAAGACAAGTTCAACCTTGGATTTTGGTTCATTGTATGTTTTCATAACCTAAAGTAAAGTAGAATATCAAGAAGGTTAAACGTAAAAGGCTGCCTCGCCTAAAGCCGCTTTCCCAAGGAGAATTTGACCCAGATACTGAGGAAAGAAGGGGAATGACCAGTGCTTTTCTCCTCCAAAGCAAAGTCGGCCTTTCGAAACAGATAAATAAAAATAGAATTTGACGTCACCCGGGCCACAAATTACTTTTCGAAACATAAAAATGCACAATGCTTTAGCACATGTGTTCAAAAAATATGAAATATTTATTTTTTAAAATACAATAAAACATTTCTCTGTGACATTTCGCTCAGATTTATATCGGGGCTAACTTTTGCTTACTCAACTAAAATGACGTCTTTGTCTTATCTGCTTTCCTATGATCAACCCTTTCCGGACGAGTCGGCACCTCCATGCAGGAATGAAAGAGGGTATCCTAATGAGTAATATTATAATACAGGGTGGCCCAAAAAAATGGAAACTTTTTTCCGTGGGTCCTGCCGCGAAAACCTTGAGGTGTAGCCAAATAATTTTTACACTGTTAAATTCTCCGTATTTTCCAGCCCTAGGTGTTTTATTTTTATGCCCATATCGCCTGGTTAACATGTTTTTTATGAATGTCAAACAAAGGGACCTCGATTTCCGACCTGTTTCGGCAAGAAAAAGGACGGTGTGAGGTTAATAAATTGCTCGATGTAGCAAAAACTTTTCTGCCAAAAGCCACCAAACAACTCAACGGAATAGTCCGCAATGGTACGCGTTTGGGAAGCCGAAAAAAGTGCACGTTGAAAGCTTCTGCCAACCTTGAGATCATCAAAAAGCGAGTGAAGCGAAATCTGATGATGTCCAAGAAAAAGATTGCCCGAGAGACTGTTATCAACAGAACAGCTATCTCCCAAATGGCCAAAAATGTACAACAGCTCAAGCCTTACAGGCTCCAAAAAGTTCAACGCCCTACGGAAGACCACAAATTAGTACGGCTCAAAAGACGTCAAAAACTCAGGCGCCGCGCCGCTGCTCGGCGATGAGAGGAGATCCTGTTCATGGATGAGACGTAGCTCAACATTGAGCAGGTCCACAAACACCAGAATGACAGGAATTAGACTGTTGAGCGTCGTCAAGCACCCGCCATCTTCGAACCCTGTCAAAACCTCTTCTGTCATGGCCTGGGGCAAAATTTCGCGCCAGAGGCAAGATATCCCCGGTTTTTGTGGTTAAAGATGTCAAACTCAACCGAAACGTCTTCCATCGGTATTCTGGAGGTAGTGGTGCTTCCGTGGGCTTAGTAGCAATTTGTGGATAAAAATTTAACGTTCTCGCAAGATTCAGCCCCGGTCGAGAAAGCAAAAAGTGCACGGGGCCAGGAATCGGCTGATTTTGCTACGTCTGCAAAATTGCCGCCTACTCGCCGGATCTGGATCGTAAAAAACCAAATTTTTTTTCCAATTAGAGGCGAGTGCATGTACTATACACCACAAAAGTTTGGGACCGCTAAATAAACGCTGCGCCAAGAACGGGACCGATTTCCCGAAAAAAAGCTGCGGCGTATCGCCCAAAATTTTAAGTCACGTTTGGCGCTCTATATCGCCGCCAACGGCAGATATTTCGAAACTGGTCAAACATGTTGTTAACAATGTTCCCTGTTACTGATATTAGTCATTACTTTGGCTAAATTTATACAGTTAACTGAAATATGGCTATAAATATGAGTTTCCATTTTTTTGGGCCACCCTGTATTAGGTTGGATAAAAAGTTGTAACCATTTTTTCGCAAAAGTTTGAATTCAGTCATTTTCTAGCTCAGATCTCTCTTTGTTTCGACATACACACGGGCTTAGAGAATATTGCTAAGCTTTACGGCACAGCTGATATTTTCTATTACTGAAATCTTGGAATTGTCCCGGTTTTGATACGATATACAGCAAATTAAGTCAAGGTTCCTGGCCGGCTGCTACTAGTCCTGGATTGGAGTTGTCATAATCCTCTGTAGTGATTAGTGATGCTAGCTTTTTCTTAGAATAAAGCGGAATATTTTTGTAAAACTTCAATTATAAATTTTATAATTTATAAAATGTTTAAAGTGTAACGGTTCCATCGTATAAAAAGTCTCCACAGGCCGCGGAGAACGGTCGGGCGCAACTCAAAACGAAAACATGACAATTTTCTCCTATAAATATTACATTTTAGTGCCTACAACTTTGTTGCAGCTAAAATACAGACGAAAACAGCACATAAACATCAACTGAATGTAACGTTTTTGTCCACAGGCTCCTGATTTTTTCGACTGATATTGAGCGGCGCTTGCATGGAGGCCTCCTGTATGTCCACATTGAGGGTAAAAGAACAACCTTTCTTATCTCTTCCGTAATTAAGTGAGAAGTAATTCCCACCAAGATATGATGGAATTTACGAAGAGAAAAAACATATTATGCATGCTTTCATTCCACCTGCAGTTGTATCGTCATGAATAAAATGTTTTTGCTACTCTTTAAGGTAATACTCTAATCCTCCGATTTGACGTCTAATTTTAATTCGCTGGATAATGTAACATTCCCTTCATCGGGTGTCTGTTGCAATTAGTCACCATTTCAAATACTTCTTGGCCAATTTGACAATTTTCTTTAGTAAGCTTTTCAGGAAGTTTAATTAAAATCTGAATTTATTAAAATGGGATTGTGGATTAAACGGGGGCTTATTTATTAAAGGATCCGAACAACTACACTTGAATCGTGCGTTTTACGGCTTGGAAGACGAAACGTGACGGCAGTTTTGTTTTCCTTCGTCGTAAAAGGGCATTTGCAATAGTTCAAAATAATCCAATAGATTGTAAAATACGGTGTGGGCCACTCGAAGCTGACGTTCTCTTTGTTTGGGTTTCTCCGCGGAGACTCCGCCGATTTCCCTAAGATTTAGATGTTTATTTTCGGACATTGTTCAGTCTGTCACAGAATTAAGCCAAAATTGGTCAACCAGGTCACCAAGCGGTCTGGAACAATCGCTTGAGCTTTTTTGCCTATAGTCATATATGGAGGATTACTGTAACCTCCTTTCTGAGGAAATAATTGCATTTTCTGCAAAAATAAAGCCGTGTTTTAGTCGGATCGATCCACCACGATCGATCCGACTATGTTTTCGACCACGTAGAACGTTTTTGTAGTTATGACTAAAAATTACATCTAAGCGGTGTTTTACCTGCGGTAACATACCATTTCGGACAAAACGAGCTACTTTAACCAAAAGCACTTTTAAATACGCTAAAAAGGAACCTTCTTCAATAAACCATAGAAACTTCAAAAAACTAAATTTGGGTTTTTGGCTTACAATAATGTATTAGAAATTTTGAAAGAGTGCTTCTGATTCAAACCCCAAGAATGCCAGCTTTTTTGGGGTATCTGTGACCTTGTACATGAGACATTGAATGTTTTTCAAATGCAATTCTTTCCTCAGAAAGGAAGTTACAGTAATCGTCCATATAACGACTAGAGGCGCAAAAACTCAAGCGATTGCTCCAGACCGATTGGTGACCTGGTTGACCAATATTGGCTTAATTCTGAGACACCGATTTTACCAATGTCCGCCCTCTGTTAGGCTAAGCTTCAAAATTTAGCGAAACGCGTTTTAAGAGAAACAAGTAAGTTGTTTCAAGGCATGGGAGAACAAAAAAATTCTGTGAAATTTTGTCTTCCAAGCCGTAAAAGCGTAGTTGTTGTGATCTGCGAGGTTCTGCGAAATGCTGCGCCAAATGTGGCTGTTTTCCTGCCGAGACGCGTAACTTTTCTTCACAATCAGTGCGAAAAAATATTTTTCCGAAAAATTGCTTTTTTTGTTTTTCCGTGACAAATTGCGAAGATGCGTTTCACCGCGAAGACAATCACATCTGGTGCATCGTTTATGAAACCTCGCACGTTAAGTGATAACTGGATTTTTAATGAGTGTAACGGTTTATATGTCTGTGGGTTAGAATACCCGATATGGGAAGTGTCGTGCAATACCGTGTATTAGAATAGGAAGTCGACAAAACTGTTGACTTTCGCACCGAGAGTTCTTATTTTTCATAACTGACCAATTATCCATTCTTTAAGGGCATGTCCTCCCTCTGTGACAATAGAATACATAATACCAAAAAGTGAACATTAGAGTACTTTCAGGATCCGTTCTTCTGCACGATATCAAAGGCACCAATGTAAGTTCGTTTTCTGGTGTGATCCGACTTGCCTTTTTCTCTTCTCCTCCCCCGTTTTCATGATGAAGTGGGGTCATACTCGAATTCGGCCCTTTTTGCTCTCAGGCGTCGACTATCACTGTAGGAAAGGAATTTGATTACGAGGTTTGAAACGTTTTCAAACGCCAAAGGACGCCCATGGCTATAATCCCATGTCATGCGGGCTTCAAGATTAAATATGGGGTTTCGAGTGGATGACCCAAACAGGTAAAAAGGTCTGGACTAACCGCTTAAGTGGACGGGGGAGGAGCTTTTGGGGATTCTCGAGCAGCAGATCCCTCAATACAAGAAGGCCGACTTCACTTCCCATTCCTTCCAGCCCCACCCCACCCACAGAAAAGCCGGGAGAAGGCCGCGCTTTCCCGTTTCCTCGCATGGATCCCCCAACCAAATTCCATTGTCGATTCGCTCTTCGTAATTGACTTCTGAATTCGCATGACGAACGCGTAGGCCAAACGCGGATTCTGGAGTCATGTCCGCGCTCCTGAATGGTCCCGTTACATTGGCGATGGTCATCTCTGGCTCTATCATGAACCTGTTAACTATCTATGTTTTATCTGCTCAAACGGCCAGCAAATATCACCGTCCATCGGTGTTTGCATATCCATCCCCTCAGGCACAGAAGCGGATGTCCAATTCAACGATTGAGAGGAGCCGATCCGGTGTGGAACTCCATTCTTCACAACGTCGGAGACCCTGCCGAAGCCAGAGTTCTGTGATCTCCTCGCTCTCGGCTCATGGTAATCGACCCAGGGTTTATACCTTCTTCGTTTGGCTGGCTATTTCAGATATTTTGCTATTATTATCAGCACTTTTAATGTACTCAATTCCGAGTTTGTTGAGTGGCGGATATCAGCCTTATGTGCATTTCTTCCCCTACTTTTATCTGATGAGTAACACAGCTCTTATAGCCAGTGTAAGTTAAAAAAGTTTTTCTGGAGCCGGGGTTCTTTCCTTTTCCTCAATTCGAGCCCAATTGTTCGGATTTGTGTGTTTTGAGTTCAAATTTCCAGACTACAGTACGTATCTTTTTTAACAATTCTGATATGACTTTCCATTTCAAGACAAATGGTTTCATTTTTTTTCTTTAGGTATGGTTAATGTGTGCCTTGATGCTTGATCGATATCGTACTTTATGTAAGCCCTTCGCTGTAAGGGCGAATAACATTCCTCTAATTCATAAAGTCCTGTTCGGAGTTTGTTTGACGGCCTTGTTGTTCTCGATGCCTCGTTTCTTCGAATTAAATTCTGTCCTGGATGAAGCCTCAGGCACTTATTATGTCAGCCAGACTCAGCTCGTTCACAACAAGTTGTATATGATTGGGTATCGGATAGTTGGAGGACTGCTTTTCTATTCCCTTCTTCCTTATGTCATCCTTTTTGTTCTCTCATTTCGGGTAAGATTTTAATTATTTTGAATTAAAACACCTGGCTTAAGACGGCGGCTAATTAGGGGTTGATATCAGCTAAATATATTCGGATTACATGTTTTTTGTCTGAAATTAATTGGAAATCCCGTAGGGCCAAGGGAACGTCACAATCCAGGAGCTTGTAATCTCATTGCATTACAAAAGCCGTTTCTTTTTTCTCTTAACGCTTAAGCCTGCGAACATGAGTATTTATTTGGACCCAATGGTCGATCTATCAGAACAAGGCCTGAGGCTATGTTCGAGGAAGTCATGAATTATTTTTGAAAGCTCTGGACAGGCAATTGTTTTGATGGATTGTTACCCTTTCCCCAATCCCGAATTTATAAACTTTGCCCACACTTTTGGGCGAAACATTCTTTGCATATGAAAGTGCATAACACAGCCAAAGTAATCCCGTAAATCCGGATTTATTTTTTGTTTTCAGGTTTGGCTAGTCATCCGCTCGGCCGCGTTGGCCCGACTCAAGATGAATGCCTCAGGCACTATGTCGAGTGCATGCGCGACTGACTCGGAGATGATTCTGATAGCCGTTATCTCCAAATTTTTGCTTTCCCGGCTCCTTCCTACCGTCCTGGATGTGATAGAACACGTGGTAGGGCCGGAGACTTTCACCAGGTCTCCCCAACTCACGATCTGTGTGGACATCAGCAATCTCGTGGTCGTTTCGTCGGCCGGAATTAATCTCTTCATCTTCTATGCCTTCTCCAATTCGTTCCGGAAGGCCATTAAATCTCACTTCCGTGCTCCCAAAAAGACATCCACCAACTCCCCGACCAGTCCTCTAAGCACGGTATCGGCCGTTCATTCGGCCGTCACCCAACGTCCCAAACTACCTCGACAATTAAGCTTACAAGCTGACCGAAGGAAGCAGGCTCCTCTAAGGCGAAAGACCACCGTCAGCGGGATCCCTCTCTGCCATACTGTTGCCAAAACTTCTACTGTCAGATCTCCATTATGTGTGGATCAGGTAAAGACAGGGGTCCGCATGAAGTAGCAAAAACTGGCGTTAAACTTCATATGGGCTTAAGATTTTATCTGACTTGAGGTGTAAACATGGCCACATTTGTGATTAATCCGTTCTTTTTCAGTCTCGCAATCTTCTCACAACGCCGCTAAGTGAGAAATTAATCATCACGCCTGATCCTAGTTCAGGTAAAATATAAAAATTTTTTATTTATTTAAATATTGGCCACGACGATAAGTTTATTTTCAGCCATCTCAAATGCAACAACTTGAATCTCAAGTAAGTAAACACACGGGTATGCCATCATTTGTTATATTGCTTGTTTTGTGATGTTGTCGTTATTGCAATAAAAGAAACATTGAAAGCAACTCGGATGGGATTATTACGGAACAACGTGGAAATCTGACACTTGAAAAAAAGATCTCTTGCACAGGTTCAGGACGTCAGGTCACTGTTGGCAAAGGCCAGGCGGGATAAGGTGGTGAGGGCAGATAACAGCTGGTACTGATAAACCTGAGGAAAAGCGGGCCCGCAACGAGTCCAAGACTGAAGGTTGAGGGTGGTATATTGCGAAGATGCCGGTCATCTTAAAGCACGGCAGCAAGAGCGTGATCGCCTCCCATGGATCCGTGGGTCAGTTCAGTCGCACTGAATCTGCCGGAGGGTTTTCCAGAGGGACTGCCAATCGTATTTCTAGTGCCGGTTCTAATCTTCTGGATCGAGTGCGTAAAAGGTCAGTCCAGCCAACCCTTAGGCTCTCACAGAAACTCCGGAATCCCAAGCAATGGATCCGAGAGTTTAAGAAGTTTTACCGAAAATTCTACCTCAAATATTTGTTACCCTTAATATTCATTATTTTCTACATGTTTCTTGGCGCTTTACTATTTTATTGGCTGGAAAGTGGAGCCGAAGAGGATCGCATCGCAACTCGGTAAGTAACATTACCCAAAAAACTATATTTTGTGAATAACATGCTCTTTGTAATCCCATTTGTCACCTTTGAGAAGTGCGGCTAATTGGATTCTTTTACTTCCTTATTTTCAGCCGCCGAGAGTTCGATCGGGAAGTGGAATTGTTTGTGAAGAGACTGGACGAAATCTCAATCGACCGGTCGATATCCTCGAAGAATGCAAAACGTCGATTTGTTCAAGAAGCCATTAATCATTTCCATGAACAACTCGAGATCGATCCTCTGATCCAGCCAGAATGGAGTCTGACGACGGCCATGTACTTCTCCGGAACTATTTTCACTACCATTGGTATGTTAAAACATTCTTCAAGGACTTCACGTGGCCAAGAAAATGCCGGCACCTGTCTTTAAATAACCGAAGCTTTTGGGATTATGTGCAAACTCATTCGGGAGTGATGTATGACATAAAGAAAGGACCCTCCTGTTGTTAGCTTGAGGAATTGGTTTTTCTTGAAATGACCACCCGAACTTCACCTAGACTTGTTGAAAAAAGAAGGGGTGATTAATTCAAGAAGGTCGAAATAATCCATGACATCCCGTCTATAAGCCACAAAATTTGATTGAACATTGTTTTAGGATTTGGAGACATTGTTTGCAAAACAGCAGCCGGAAGATTGATGACAGTGGTGTACTCCATCGTGGGTATCCCGGCTATGTTAATGACACTAAACGATCTCGGAAAGTTCTTGTATAATAGTATCCAGGACTTCCTTGCCTATTACGATCGATGTCTAAACAAATTGAAGGCAAGAATAAAAAAGGAGGGACCGCCAAAGGATGACCTCAATACCCTCGAACGAGGAACCCTCCCGAGCTTGGGTAGTGAACATAACGAACCAATAAACCACGTCAGTTTCAACCTCCAACCAGGTCCTGATGAACTCACCTTGGATATGGAAGCGGGAGGGGATATGGAAAGTATCCAAAGAATGCAATCTCTCGATGACCGCCTTACTATCGACAGTCAAGCCAATGCTCCCACATTTCCTAGACTAGAAACAAACACTTCTATCGACGCCCTCAGTGGAGAATACACAGCCGAAGATGAATTGTTACCTCAAGCCGGAGCCCCTCCCAGAATGCCCGTACTGGTCGCCATAGGAATTACTGTAGGATGGATCTTCTTCTGTGCGGCGCTATTTATGATGTGGGAGAACTGGACTTATGGAGAGAGCTGTTACTTTATGTTTATCAGTATGTCTACCATTGGGTTGGGAGATGTAAAAGTAGATCGAAAAGAGTAAGCACAATTCTATAGAGCCAGCCCAAAATAAATTTCCATCTTTAGCTTAATGGTGGTCTGTTTTGTGTTTGTAATCATCGGTCTTTCCTTGGTCAGCATGTGTATTGCCGTAATCCAAGCGGCGCTGGAAGATCTCTATAAAAAATTGTTGATGAAATTGCTAATGGAGTACCAGGCAAAACTGGCAGCCGGAGACCACAAAGGAGCTTCCATGGGAATGATGAAAATGTGGGGCAACAGCAAAGCAGCCAAATATTTAATGCCGATGATCAGTTCCGAAGCTAAACGAAGTGTAATGCAGAGAATTCAGGAAGAGGCAAAAGAAAGTGGCATTGAGATACCACCCATATTCGAAAACATGGATGAGAAGTCAGGAATGCCCAAGATTCTAGTCGTGGCCGAACAAATGGCCAAAGACAACATAGAAGTCGACGAAGTTATTGTCAACGAAATCGTCAGAGAATCTGATCCTACGAGGCAGAGCATCCCCAGCAAGTTCGGAAATATGGTCACATACGA
Source organism: Bursaphelenchus xylophilus (assembly GCA_904066235.2). Lineage (NCBI taxonomy): Eukaryota > Metazoa > Nematoda > Chromadorea > Rhabditida > Aphelenchoididae > Bursaphelenchus > Bursaphelenchus xylophilus. Next base: position 5,951,490 of record CAJFCV020000004.1, read on the forward strand.
TGGCTCCACACAGACTGAGCCTATCGTAACGTAAGTTTAAATGTGAGCTTCAATTCAACGTCTTACAGAGATGACAAAGTCGGCCAAACAATTGATCCTCAACTGGACAATTTAGCTGTTCAGACAGATCCCGAAAAGGAAATCGATTTAAACGACGAGGGAATTCAGACAGATTATCTTTCTTCCAATTCAGATGAAACGCAAACATCAACCACCGAGACCAAGGAAGTGGAGACATTCACCAATTCCTACTCGCTCGAGGTAACCCAATTCACTGTAGAAACACACTTTTAGTCAAACGAGACCCAAACAGAGACCATAACAACAAGTGAACAGGAGTTACAAACCCATGTTGTTGACATGATCGAGGACGAAATTCAAACAGACATCTTGGAAACCAAAAACGAGAGAATTCAGACGCCGTACCCAGAAACTTCAACCAATGAAACACAGACAGATGAAGGAGTAAGTCACCAAGTTATACAGGGTTCAGAGAAATCTGCCGAAAAATTTTTTTAAAGGTTTTGCCAATCCTCTAAAAAATTTTTTTGGGTGAAAGAGATTTTAAACATGCTTTACGAGAGTCAATTTAGCTGTACACAAAAAACAAAATGTTACAGTAGAGACGTGAAAAACTACCTACCATAAATAGGCCGTTAGTCGTATATTAAAATGGGGAGGTCAGATTTTAAATTTTGGGCTACTGTAGATATACTGTAACATTTTTAGATTTTTCGTTTCTCAGCAGTCCATCGGGCAACTAATCAAGGAGATCCAAAAATAAAAAAAGATACCATTTTAAAATGGGTTGACATTGATTTTGAAAAATCAGTACCAAAAAAGCTCGAAAATTTGGGAAAATCCATTGCAGATTTTGTTTTCAATGACGCTGATTTCGAAAATCGTATCCATTTTTTCTGAATTTTACAATTTTGCTTAAGCAGTAGGGTCTAATGTTTGGTTGTAAAGACGAAAAAAGCGTTAGAAGTTTTCTCGCAAGATCATAAAAGTTTGACCAAGTTTTTACCAATTAATTCCGTCCTTCGTGGTTTTCGATGGTGCCGATTTCAAAAATCATGTTAATGTTTTCTGATTTTTATTTTTTTTTCATTTTAAGACTGTTGACGTATGTTGAAGTGCATTGTCAATTCGGCAAAAGGATTACAGATTTTCTAAGGAAGACCTTTAGCGAAAATCTCAGAACATGGCTAAGAAACGTAAAACTCACATTTGTCCGCCAAGGCGGATAACATCATAAAGCCGCCTATTTCTTGGTCTTATTTCACCAGAAATAAGAATTTTTTGAATATCTTGATTGAGCGCAACGAAATCGACAAAAACTTTCAGGGAAATTTCTCTGAACACCCTGTACAAATTGACTAAATCGTTTCTTACAGCTGGCATTAGATTCAATAAAGTCGCCATCAAAGATTTCCAAAGCCAAAAGGCGTCTTCGAAAGGCCTTCGCCAGAAGTACGCCGAGTAAATCGGCAGAACCGGAGATGAGCGACTGGAAGGATGTTTCCGGGGAAGAAGTCACCGACCCAGAAGAAGGTCGGTCATCGCCCGAAAGTCTTGATTGGGATCCCATCGACGGAATGCATGCAGAAAGACAACGACCTGTCAAGGACCTTAAGAAAATGTTTGACAAGTCCAAGAAAAAATAAAAAAAAATAAAGCGTTTATAAATTAAAGGATTTTCTCAGTCAGCCGTCAGTTATGATTGAGCCCGAAGAGGCCCCCTGCCCTAGGACACCCCTCGGCCGAAGAAGCCCCCTAAAAAAACCTGGATTAGCTAGCCAATATATCAGATTCGCAGAAGCGTTGAAAATAGCTAGCCAAAGAGTTGATTGGTGTCAAAGAGTAGCTGTGACAACCGAAGCCCCCGGCTAGCCAAATCAGGTTTTGGCAAGCCAAACAATTTTGCAATATTGGCTATAAATATTGGTCCGATTCCCGATCTGTCCCAAATGAAAGGCTGCGATGTCATTAAAAAAGTGAGGGTCAAATTATAGGGCACACTTCCATTTGAGCCTGCTTCAGCAACGCGCGAAGTGTCTTTTAATTTTAAAATCATGGTTAAACGATAAAATCAGAATGCATAAAAACCCGCGCGATCCAATAAACCAATAAAGGTTTCATTTTATATTTTAAAGATTTCAACAATTCTTAAAATTAGGAAGGTAAAATAAATAATTAGCCCTAGAAATCACCGAGATTTTCACACGCGAGATCATCAGACGGTCAGCCAGCAATTGGGGACTCTTACCCAATCGATACTTGTAACAGTTTTATCACAATCCCATATATTATGACAAGCATGGTCACGATTCCTGTTCATGCTCTGACGACATTTCTCAATATGTTCATTGATAGTAAACCCGTAATTTGTCCATTCCGATATACCTAAATAATCAGATTACGTCATTCGGCGTTAATTTTATTAAAACAGTATAACTAAGCAAATATATTTAATAAACCCACCGAACGTGTAATTGGAAATACGTTCTTGGAAATTCTTCTCCATTCGTTCGGCTGTATCCATCAGGATCGACGAATTGTAAGCATTCGTCCAAGGATACATGTCTTTTAATCTTCTGATATGTAAAACAACTCCACCTTCGGGGGCAATATTGACGTGCTTGTAAAAGGTATCGGTGCCCGGAATCCTCTCAGTTTGTAACTGACGATGAATGTGGACATGGAACACCTGAAGAAAAGGCTTGCTAATTCCGAGACGCCTTACCCTTTCTGGTCTGTAGATCATTTTTGCGTAAAGCGGCCTTTTGAAAACACGATCTTCGAGGATAATCTCATCGAGATTAGTGAACGACAATTCCGATGGATTCTGAGCGACAGCCCACGTGCTGTTCTAAAAATATATCTAAAAGCCAGGATAACCCTACCATTACTTGTACTCTCTGACTTCTGAAAGACACCGACGCCATCATCGGTTCTTGTTTGTCCATAATATCCATGAACTTGATTATCGAGCGGTCCTTTCCGACGTATATAATCTCATCCAGGTCAGTTTGAGCCAAATACTTGACATTTCCTCTAAAAATAAGCTGTGTAAATTACAATAACGTGTTTATATATTTTAATGTATAAAAACGTTAACCCCAGTAAGTTTAAAAACCTACTGGAGAAGTAGCCCAAGTGCAACGCTCAAATTTGGATGAAACTTGGCACAAATTTAGAATAATTTTTTCAAAGAAATATGCGAGAATCCTAGCTTGGGCTTTGCAGAAACAACGAAAGTCGGCAAAAATTCGACATTTTTTGCCAAATTACGGCACGGAAAGTTTCATACCTATTTCTGCCCTAGAGGGTAATGTTTCCACAAAAAGTAATTTTTCTCCGCACGAAACTGGCAAAGTTATGGTCAAAAAACGTTTTCCTCTCTGACCACTCTCTGTGTTTCGCATACTCTCTCGGCGGCAAAAATCGTTCAATATATCGGCGGCACTTGCAAATCGCGAGCTAAAATTTTCAGAAATTTATATTTAACCTATGCCTGAAGTGAGTGCAAAATCTAAAGAAAATCTGAGCGTCGCAATTGGGGTACTTTCCTTGTCAATAAAAAATCATACCTGGCCCGATGAACGCAATCGAAGATGGCCATAAAAACTTCCAGTCTGAACCAATATCTGTTGGGATTTCTCGAATCAGATGAGTCTTCTTCGATCAGTGGCAGGGACGACCAGTCGATGAAATCCACTTGAATTCCTTTTTGGGACGCATAAAACTGAAGGAGTTCTCCCACTTCCTTGGTATAACTCTCCCGGTATACATAAAATTTTGTCGCATTTTCAGAAAGCCAAAACTCGAAAAATTGGACCAGAGCTGAGAAATCCGTGTGGAGATAGATAGGCTGGACACAAACACCCAGCTTGTGCTTCGGAAGATCAACATTTCTGGCATTCCTGAGCAAATGAGAAAAAAATACAGCAAACTTACTGAACATTAATAAACAATGGGTCTTCCATGTTCAAATCAGAGAAAATTACCAAATAAGACTGATAATCTTGTTTGGTAAGGTCGTTAATGATCCCGACGTAACCATTTAGCCGACAAGGAGGAGAAAAGGGATCGGGACAGTGCTCATTATGGCATTCCAAGCGGATTCGACCTTTCTTCTTCCCATATTCATATGTCAAATTGTGGCTAAAACATAAATTGAACAAGAAAACGTGAACTTACAAATTATTCATAGATCGAACAAACACAATTCTTATGGTGGAATCATCGACTCGGTAGGCGGAACGAACAAAATTGACATCATCAAAGGCAGCTCGACCGTAACGGGTAGACCCTGCGACAAATAAAAAAACATAAATCTGTATGTAAAATATATCATCGCTGACGTATTTTTTACGCTAAAGTATTTTTGTTTCGCGTTGCAAGCGTGATTTTATTTGTTTGCGCATCAAATAATCTCGTTTATCTCTGGAATCATAAATTTTAGAAGCGCTTTTATGTCGCGGTATCATAAATAATATAAATCAAGGTAGAACTTACGGGTTCGTAGGAGATATGCACCCAACAGGCATAAAACGACTAGCAGAAACAGCAAGTAGTGGCGAAAAAGGTAGACAAACTTTCGGCGCCGTACCTTGCTGTTGATGATCTGCTTAATTCCTTCGACAAAACGGCGCATCATTTATTGGAAGACCAAGAATTCGGGGTCTCCGAAGAAAGTTGAGCCCACCTGATAACTATCAAAACAAAGGACCCCGCCCTTCCCCGACAGAATTTGTGTTGCCGGAGGCAGCTCGTCCTCCTTTCCAAACATTTTTACATCTTTTGCCTGTATTCTATCGTTTTGATCATTTATTTCAGGAAAGCTACGAAATGTTAACAATCTGTTATTTACACATGAAATGAAAGAGTACATAGTTATGATTCATAATTATCGTTAATAAAAAGCGTCTAAAGTACAAAATATAATCGAAAATTGGGTCGTTGGCTGATCGAGAAGACCTACACCTGAGCATTTGACCCGTGACACAGGACGTGCCAAAGTGATAGAGGGCATTATAAACGTAGGTTATTTTCAGACATCCTTACAGGTTAATGGGAGATCAAGAAAGGAGCGCTTCAAACAAAAAATACTTCTTTGGGATAGCCAAAAACGATATACGAAGCTCTAGATGGAAGAAAAACAGGTGTGTACCGGATGTGTCAAGGATCAGACCTTCACCATTATGAGGCTACGTATGGGGGAGGAAGACGTTGTCCAATGGCACTTCTAGTAGGGGTACCCACTTCCGAAGGTGGTTTGTAGATGGGATTCTCGTGAAGTGTGGTTGTGTTGGGATTGAGGGGAGGATGTTCATGACTGACTAGCATGGGGGTAGTCACAGCCGCGGTACTCCCATTGGTATCGTCGTCGGGACGAACGTCATCAGGGAACACGATGGGAGTGCCTGGAAATGAGTCAGCATATCATTAATGTGGGTGGATGCCTACCTTTTGTTGTGTATTCTTGGCTCTTTTTTGGGGTCTGTTTTCTTTTAATGCAACAGAAAACAACGAATAAAATGACCAGCAACAATGCAATGGCGACTACTATCAGGATCAAAAGGACCAGGTTGGAGATTCCGACCTCTTCGTCCAAAGGAGTGGCGATAGTGGATGCCCTGACTCGGATGATCTGGGGGGTTACAGTTTGGGGGCCACAATTTCCTTGTAGTTTTATGGTCACCTGATAGGAAAGAAATTATTATACGCAAATTGGTTCTTACATCACGAACAGCGAAGTCAGCTCCCATATGCTTGACAAATTCTCGAATTCCGCTCTTTCCCCTTCCGGTCATCTTAACCTTCGTTGCATTAACGACTTTCTCCTCGCATGTTGTCCGACTTAATGAGCTGTTGCTCCATCTAATGACTGTGTTAGAGCCTTGTTCTTCAACTGAGTTTATCATTACTTGTTCCCGGGTTCCTCCAATTCTTTCTACAAGTTTTTCTCCAAATTTGACCAAAAGTTTGGGCTCATCCTTGAATTTCTTATACCTGGTGTCGAGCAGTAATTCGAATGCATGGTTTGGTTCGGGTTCATCCTTTACTTCGACGTTGAAGGCAGCAGCGGCCATCTAAAATGAATGAGGATACGAGTGAGTGAATGGGTGGAATTTGATCTTTCAGCTGCGCGATTGAAAGCGAGCCTTCTTGGGCACATTTCCAATCTTTTGTGACTTTTCTGGAACACTCTCGGATAGCGACTCCTTATGTGTATGGACCTTCTCATGGACAGATGCGCGAACCGAAATGCCGGTCGTAAAAGATATATATTAGCTTCTTAGATGGGCACTTAAGTGGAATAAATCGGGCCCCACATCTGTCTTTTGGCTATTTTAATCGCCGCCTTAATGCAGGATTGCTTACCTGGTCGGCGGAATCGCGCACTTCCAGTCGGAAGCTGAAGATTCCGGTGCTCAAGGGTACCCCTTCCAATGCAACACGGTCCTTATCATGGACTACAGTCAAGAAGTTGGTCGAGTCGTCATCACTGACGACCTTGGATCGAAGATTCGGCAGATATCCGTCTTCGGAGTCGATGAAAGTGTTGGGCGACAGCCATTTCTGACATAATTTTCCTCTGAAAAACAACTCATAATTAATGCTCTCGGGGATTAGGATGGCGCTCGCTGCACATGGCTTTTCCTTTCTTAGCCACATTGCGCAACGAATGTCATGGCAAATATGTCAACAGAGGACCCAAGCACTCTTTGTCCCGCGATCAGAGAGCTGGTCTCTGCTTCCAACCTTCGAACGCAAATAAAGAAAGCGGACAAACAAAATTTCTGAAGGTATCTCTTACCTCTGACACTCAAACTTGTCGATGTTATTGTATCTGGTGGGTGGATTGTCCTTGGCCATTCGGGTTGTTCGCGCAATTGGAGCAGGGGTGGCCGTTTGCAACGCCAGAAGGTCATCTTTCTTGACTCGAGCTTGGCCGAGCTGAAAGAATTTCGTAAAAACATGCAATAATGCGATTACAAGTAACATGAAAGCACTTGTGGTGTAATAAAGGATTTCTAATGGGACCACATACTTGGACATGATCGCCTTCAGACTCAATGAGCGTAGCCTTTTCCATAATTTCAGGTTGTTCTTCAGCTGCTTGTTCGGAAGTGCCGCAATAGATGTTAGCCCAAAGAACTAGAAGGTTCTCTCGTTGAATATAATCGGTTCCTAAATTAATTAAATATTCCTGAACTTTGCGGTAACGAGTGATTTCGTCGGCTCGGTAAGCTCGGACTTGAGTTTCTTCGAGATCAAATCGTTCGGCGTAGTTTTTGATGAGCTCTCTAAACGATAATTATTTTTTAAGCGGTGATGAGATCTTACCTCAAGTCCTCGATCTTATAATTTTCGTATGGTTTGTCCTGATAGAGTTCGAGGAAAATGTAACTCTCGGTTTCTTTGCATTGATCCAGTTCAATGTAAGTGTTGACGTCAATCGACTTTCCTTGAGATGTCCTCAGGGTGACATTCTCAAGACGATTCCATTTGGGAACACCGTATAGAGTGCTTTGTGAGGGGTCAAAGCTCATCCAACCGGGAAGGCCATCACTGGGTATCGAGTCGCTTCCTTCTAAGCGCACGGTAAATAACTGCCCCACTGCAACGTCAATGACTTGGGCCTTACAGCCGGCAAAAAGAAGCAGAAATGGAATCCACAACCTCATGTCGGCGGACCTAAAAATAAAGAACAATAATAGAGCGCCTTTAAAGGTGATACTTTAATAGAAGATTTGGCCATTCGCGACAATTCGGACGTAAAACCGCCAATGGAATAAAACTGATGGATCGGAGATAAGTATAGATGAACACAATGAGAGATGAGGATCGGCAGCGTTAATTAGCGCACAAAAAGAGTGAGAAACACAAAGTCGCAAACGAGAATGCGACGTTCCCTGGCGATCTTCGCGCACAAATAAACCGGCGCCGCCCTTCGGGCCTTGAAAAAAACAGGAAGTGCTCGGGGTCGGGTGTAAATCATAATTGGGTCTGTAACAATATATGGCTACTCCCTTTTGTGGGGTCACTTGGAGAGTCCCGTCTTTCGAATCGACCTACTCTTTCCGCCTCAACACTTGAAATCCCATTAGAGGAGATAGTAATGAAGAGAAGAAGATTCAGAAAGTCATTTCACCCGACCTCCGGAACATTTTATTGAAGACGGCGAAACAACGGTACCCAATAAAATTTTAACGTCTTGGGGGAAAGAGAATCAGAAAGTGTTTATCCAATCTCTTATTTAGCTAGGCCATCCCAACTAATCTCACGCACAAACACTTTGGCTCGAAACCCTCTTAATGGTGGTATGACCGACTGAAAGGTACAAATCTGGCTATAAATCCGGAAACAACCATCGGCAGCGTTAGGGGGGAATTTTTATCGTCTAATTGGCACGAGCGTCGTTATTATAAGGCATGGGAGATAAGATGGGAAGAGGTCACCAGCACAAGCCATGTTGGCGGCATATGGATATAAGAAGAAAGAGAGCCTAAAAAACTGTACGGGGACATGACTCGAACTGTAGAAAAGCCGCATGATGCATAATCTATATAGACAGATGGCTGAAAGGCGGATCTCCCTTTCCCCGAACATCAACTCGGTAATGTTAGTTCAGCATGGCCTTGTAATCGAGGGAACGAGTATTAAAATGTTTACCAAGTCCCTCCCAAACTGATGCGCGGCTTTCTCTCCTCGAATCCTCTTTTGGAATGTGTTTTGGCACCAGAGACAGACGTTCCATATAGGTTTAGGGAACCACAACAAAGGATAAGAGCGACAATGATGATCGATGTGACCGTCAAGGAACGCTTTAACCGCGGCACGCAACAATCATGGAAAACGGGAAGGGGGGAAGGGGCAGAGAAAAACAACTGGAGAAATCGCGACAACAACGGGCGTTGGAGTGAGCGTGTGGGGGACTTAGAGGGATGGGAATGCGAAAAGAGGCGGCGCAATTGCATCTATTGCGACACCTACATGCATTGTCCATACGATGACCCGACTGGCCAGAAGTTGGAGAAAAGGGATCCTATTTGCATAACTTGTTTTCACATAAGTTTTTATGCGATTAAGACCACGGGGATACACTATAGATGACATGGTTATAAAATTAATGAGTAATTAATAAAAGAAACACGAACTCGCATATCCCGTCGAGATGAGTGATGTCGATTTTATGTATGCTAGAGAGAATCATCAATTTGTGACTCATATATCACTAGCCGGCTGATTAAATCTTCTTCTTAATATGCGCATGGTTTCATCGAGAGGCCCATTGTAAACACATTAATCGCCAAAATAAGTTGAACGGACGGAGAACAAAACGACGTAATGGAAGGAAGGCAACACGGAAAATTCAGTGTAAAATGGAACCCGAAGTTTTTTAAGTAACTGCCAGAATAAATTGAATGTAAATGTAGGGAAAACAAAAATAAAGGAGGCAAAAGAAACTTCACCATGCCTTAATTGTGCTGACATCCTCAAAAGGACAGAGCCCCACGAGCGAGTAAAAGTTGCATTGTATAGAATGGTAAAGCTGTTCATACAAAAAGACCTGTCTCTTGGTTACTAGCCTTAAAGAGTAAAGAAACGTGACACCCCAGGAGTCATTGTCAAGTTCGCCCGCCACAGAACAGTCCATACAAAACGATGTTGAGAGATCGACCTCCGCCAGCACTAATTGTGTCCCCTAAAACCGGGTTCTATTGAAAAGTGAACCCTAAAGATCCAACCCCGACCGAAGCCGGACTCTGAGTTTTTGGGTGGGATGGCATGTTGACTGTAAGTTCCGCTTCGGCCACGGAATTGAGCGATCGGGGACACTCGTGATGTCTCTACGCGATTCCGGTTGCCCCCGTTCTGGCCGTCGCCGGGTCCTAGACAGTCCTGTACCGTCCCCTCCCTTTCCTCCAGATTGCGCTCGCCATCCGAATGTGGTGTTTTACAAAAAAAAAACCAAGAATAAGATGGTTATCCTGACCGCCGCCATTTCGCTCTTAACCACAACATTTCCAGGCGGTGTCGTTGGGCCTATTGCTTTTCAAATCTACCGAATTCCTCTCATAAAAACTATAATCGTGATATTAAAAGCAGGCGAGGCCTGTCGGAACGTGTTGACCCCAAAGAGGGCCCGAGGAGTATCACGCAGATCCAAAGCAAACATTCCACTCGTTCAGTGTCCTAAAGGACCTTTGATTGTCCACAATTAGGGCACAATTAACTGGGACTTTCGTTTGAAGCCGCTGGGGAGTTTCTGGAAAGAAAAGAGACCGCACCCTAGGCAACCTGGCCATAGCCAATGGTCAAGTTCGCCCAGATTAGATAAAAAATGAACATTGTCAGTCGGAAGTGGATGGAAAACGCCATTTCTGGCAGCGAAATCCGTGAAAACGGAGGGCAATTACAACGGTCGGAGTGGACGGGAAAGTGACCGAGAAGTCGGTCATTCTTGTTTCTCCTTATGCGTCACCTTGATCCATGCTTCAAAAAGGCAGCACAACCATAAATCAGGAAAAAAGTAAACATTTGATAAATCTTCGCGGCCCGACCGCACACTCAAGAAACTGGCTCGTGCAGCTGCGTTCCGAAAGGCCATAATTCATAAAATGACTGGAAAGTGTGGTAGTACGGCCATGGAAAGAAAGAGAGAGGTAACGTGAGCCAAAGCAACGATTCGTCGTTCACTTCAAAACTTCTGACACTTTTCGGTTTAAACGCAATGACCTTGTTTGACATGCAGCCTGACTACGGAGGAAGCCGTAATCGACCCGGAAAGTGTCGAGAGCCCTCAGCTATAATAGCTTCAGCTTCCGGTAATGCCTGCCGACACTCCCGATGACTCAAGACGAGAAAGTCGCGCGATTCAAATGCCACACCTAATTTGTCAGAAACCCCTCAAACAATCGCCCAAAAATGAAACTCACTCAAAAGGGAGGACCGACCCGGGATTAGAGCCCTCCTCTTTTTGCGCTTCTGACAGCCGGCTACTGCAAGAATACCTACTGTCCTGCCCTAAGTGCTCGCATCGAATGGCGATGACACTTTTTTAAATGGAAATTAAAATTAAAATGCAAATCCAATGTCGAGAGGCTGTGGCCACCATTCGGTCGAGTGGATCGCGCGATCCACAGGGGATTCCCGGCAATTTCACGCCTCATCTTGGGAGCCGCCCCACTCCAACAAATTCGCTCCAAACGCGGCGAAAGTGACTGCACTTGACGGAACACGTCCTAATGACTCGATCGTCTAATCTCTTCATCCAATTTGTGCGGGGAGAAGAGGAATTTGTTTCGCCTTTCTTCCGTTTCCGCCTCAACTTCATAAACGAAATACGGTCATCGGCATAAAAAGTGTTGGGCCAAGAGAATGGACATCGCTCTGCCCCCTTTCCCGAACTGCCAGTTTTTTTCACCTGGCTAAATATTTTGAATAAAAAATGCTGGAAACCCGACCTTTCGGGGGCAATGAGGACAACACGGCGATGAGAGGCCATGGCACCGGATTACTCACGTCCGAATGGACATCGCCCTGATCTCCTCCTCCTCCCGCCTCTCATAACCAATTTAGGGAGACCTGTTGGGTTCGAGAGGCCGGACAAATGCGCGCAAGCGATGATCCGCCATGTCGGTTGGGTTGTCCACAAGAAAGAAACCGCCGTTCAGACACGACCTTGCTCGAGTGGGCAAATTAGTTGTGGGCCTGATGCTCGGGAGAGAGCGTCAACAGCAGAGAAGGGCGACTGCTAAGAGAAGGCGTGAATTGCGCCTCCTCGACCTCCGGAACCGGAGATGGCAATAAACGGCCTCAAATTCAACTTTCGAACAGTTCCGCGCACGGCTTCCGAATTCAGCGCCCGTCAGCCCCTGAGGGCTTAACGAATAAAACGGCGACTGGCCCACTTCAATCAAGGCTGATGCCCCCTCCCTCCAATTCATTCATTTATCATGCTTTCGGATGCGCTTTCATTTGCGTAAATGGCGGAATATTTGCATTCGAATCAAAATGGGATTGTTTTTGGCCCCGACCCTGCAGGAATTCGGGTCACCCTCCACTTCCAAAATACTTTTGAAATAAAACGACAGAGCGAATACAAAACCGCTTCTGCCTCCGCCATCAACACCCCGCAATTAAACTGAATAACCACCGTTCACGTCAACTTGATGATCTTAAATGGGCCGAATTTGTGTTTTAAGTATCAGGTTGTGCAGGAATCGGAGCCCATTTAGGGTTTTATGGGATTCCGGAACTCTTACGGTGCTTATGCGCAGGCATCGTAAAGTCAGCGTTTACAACTAAATCTATTTTCAAAACAGTTAACAATCGATGCTACTCAATTTAGGTTGCCAATTTCATAAAAAAAATCAAAAGACATCAAATGGGTCAGAGAAAGACAAACAAGGGCTCTTTTGGCCCACGCATTGGATATTTTTTGTGAGAAGAAAATTGCGTGGAATTTGAGGGAACAGATATAAAAAAGAATCGAATCCATCTTTTGCAGCCCAATTATTTCCGACAACAGCCCCTTATTGCAAGGGATATCGCCGAATTACCGTACCGGTCGAGCAATGTCATCTCTTTGTCATCGACCTGATGAATAGCGGAGCGGCAACAAAAGAGTCTGCTTTAATGAACGCCCATCCCCGAGGATTCCCGACTCCATTCTTGATTTAGAGGCGTCAAGGCCGCTGACATGACGGCACTTTTATTTCATATACACCGGTCTCGGGGGAACACACCGAAGGGCCAAAAAAGCGTGAATTCAGAGGCCGGAAAAGGCGAGTTTCCGGTCAGAAATGGGCTCGGAAAAAGAGCCTGGACTACTTGCAAAGACCTGGAAACAGTTCAGAGAAATGATGATCTCTTTTTTATGCTTCTCTAAGCTCCCTTTCTATTATGATCCCCATGGAAAAACAGAAAAAAAACTCGCTTCGGAGCCCTGTACCGAAAGTGTCAATCAAACTTTGATCTCGTTTATCCACCTTAAATCCACTGGTAGGATATAAAAACTCCAAAAATTTTCGAAATGCACTCTAATGTTTAAAGGCCCGTTTTCAAATCAGCTGGAAATTTTTAAATATTTAAATTAATAAATATTTTTTTTACCATGAGAAAACAAAAAACAAAGTGCCAGGATCAACGATATATTAACAAGGGTTTGACCCGCAAAAAACAAAACGTTGATACGTTTAAGGACGGCCTCCAGGTTTAAGTCCGAAAAATGCCCTGAGGGCCGAATGAAATGGACACCAGCCCCAATCTCGGCAGCTGTTCACCTTCTTATGCCATTTTATTGTTAAAGTTTTATATCGTCCTGATCCATTGTTCATATGTAATTTGCGTATGATTAGAAGGCGATCTCATAATTATCGTACATTTTCTGCTTGATCAGTCTCTTTTCCTCCACTTCTTCGAAAGATCTGGCGTCACAAACGTAGATAAACACCCGCCAAACTACGAGCAGACAATACACCTCGAAGACGATTAATCCAATCTGAAAGTGATGATGACAACGACGAGGAAGGTGTTGCAAAACATGGTTGATAATCGTAAATAAATGACAGAAGCCTTGAAGGGATATTTGAGAAACGACCTTTTAAGGACCGACCTGCATCATGAAGGACGAGATCCGTCCGGAACTCATCGTATCTCGAGTGTTTGCGCTATCCAAAAAGTCGACAAACAGATGAACCACCGCTGAAATTGTTTATGGAAGTGCTGAGGACGACTTACCAATAACAATCAGGACGAAACTCACGAAGAAATAGGGGATGAAAAGATGGAATCTCTTCCTTCGCATCCCCAGAAACAGGGCTGCATAGCTTAGAAGGGCTAGACCAAAGGCCAGGAAGAAACCTGACGATGAAATTTAATCAGGAACTTGGAATTGGAAAGTTTGAAATAACAAATTGTTATGTAGTAAATAAAGACTTACCAAATTCAATAAGAGGGGCTATATCTGTGCTGAGAGATGCTGCCAGCAAAGACCCAAAGATGAAAATCTTGGTAAAGATCAGACTCTTGGCCAAGTCAATTACATGCACCAACCCACAGCAAGTGTAATACGCTTCATCATTCTCCTAATCGAATCAAAACTTTTTGTCATCTTTTTTCTTGTTTGATATAAGCGTAAAAAAGGAATCGAAACATAATAATGTAAACACTTTTCAACGCCTTTAGAATAATCGAATCCGAAAGTTTTGTTACCTGAAAGATGGGACTGGAGATGGGGTGAGAAGTGGAGGGAGTTTGTTGACTTGTGGAGGTGGTTAGAATTGACATAACTCCCAACGAACGCGTCAAACAAACGGCTACTTTGGCTCTTCACCTTACACGTCCATCAATGAAACGTCTTTTTTCGCGAGAACAAATAAAGGGTATAAAAGTAATTCCTTAAAATCACTCTCTTCGCCGTTGGAATAATCAATGTTGCGATTTCAGAGAAGGGTAGTAGTTTGTGGTCTCATCTGACCGTATTTTCGGTCAATAAATGATCTAACGGTCTCATTTAGGATCCAACAGTATTATATTATTTGCCTAAAAAGAGTTACCTTCTAAATTTGCATGACTCTTTGCTACCTATCTCGAAATGATTATTCAAAATTCCCGCGAAATAAGCGCTCATTCCAAAAAAAGATAAATCATTAGCGTTTCCTGCCTGAGGGCAATGATCAAATAATTTTCTGGTTCTGATTTCTTTCAATTCAATTAAATTAATAATGGTTTTCGGTCCCAAATCTTCTGGATTCTGCGCCTTTATCTCCTTATGGGGTGTAATTTTCATGGTGAGATTACTGTACTTATTACCGTAATTTTTATTCTTAGGGAGTACTTGGATTGGCCTTTTACAATCAAGCAGTGGGTCTCTTGAGTAGCTTACCCGAGAGCGAGAATGAATTTAAGGACTTTGATCAGCTCAAAAAGATCGTGGAGGATAAATATTGGGAGAACGCACTCAAATGCTGGTATATCTGCGGATTCTACGGAGTTACTTTCGTTTTAAGTGCCATCAGATTAGCATTCTCCGTTTGAATTTACATTTTCACTTTTGCTCAATACATTTGGAATAAACTATATTGTACATACAGAATACAGAAAAGAAGGGTCGGCTCTCAAAGGTCCGCAATAATCTGAGATACGAATTTGCAAGCCCGATCACTGGCAGCACGGGCCGTGTCCAGAACTTCTTGATGAGACACTTCCACCGAGTTATCCACATCCTGATTAGCGCTGTAAATAGGGAAATGTAAGAATTAGTACTGAAGACTTACATATTTGTAATCAAAGAGAATCCAAAGACTCTCATTCCACACTGCCTGGCTACCGTAACTTCGTGACAAGTAGACATTCCCAGAGCATCAGCCCCCACTACTTTGTACAATTTAACTTCGGATGGGGTCTCATATTGGGGTCCAGCCGACATACAATATACTCCTTCATGAACCCGAATACCCTGTTCTTCGGCAATCTTCAACGCATTCTTCCTAAAAAACAATATTTAATGTATGTATATATTTAGCCTTACCTTAGTTTAAGATCATAAGCATCGTGAATAGAGACAAATCTGGGGCCAAACCTTGGATCATTTAGACCAACCAAAGGGCCGAATCCACTCAATCCGGGCATGAAAATGTGATCTTTAATCACCATCAGATCCCCATAATGGAAGGCAGAATTAATGCCTCCGGCAGCATTTGAGACTAGCAGAGTCTTGCATCCAAGAATATGCATTATTCTGACAGGAACGGTACACTGAAAAAGATACATTTTATGGTTATATTGCACTTACCAGCGCCAGATTCATATCATGTTCGTATGGATGAAATCGGCCCTGAAGGCACATGACTTGCTTCCCGCAGAGCTCTCCAAAGACCAGATTTCCCTTGTGTCCGACAACTAAAATCATGGTATCAGCAAGGAATGACCAATTAGAATACTTGCTTAGTCACACCTACCACTTGGAATTGGAAATCCGGGGATCCTACTGTAGGGGATGATGGTGGGATTCTCGATCAGATCAGCCAGGTCTCCAAGCCCAGAGCCACAGATGATGCCGACTGTTGGATGGACCTCGAGATTCGCCAACTTCTGAATCGTCATCGCCAATTCGTAGACATGATCGTAATTTTTAGGACTAAAAATGTTGATTTAAAAAGGATTGCTGTACTTCGGGACTCGAGGGGTAGTAACTTGTGGATTTCTCGGCGGACGACACATGGAGACTGGGAATCGACCGGCTGGTCGATAATAATGACAATCGAATCACATAACTTTCCAAAAGATAAACTTACTCGAACTCGTGATGTATCCCCTCCTTCACTTTTTTCTCAATGATCCCATTAGTGGAGGCGATCTCAGCAGTCATTCCTTCAGGTTGTAACAGCCGTCGACTGACCCCAACTGGAGACTGAAAAAGTTTGAATTGGAACCCGAATTTTTATGAACCTTCTCTGACGTTTCCCGCTCACGTGTCTCTTGTTGATCACCATAACTAACCCACCCAATTACCCCCACTCAACTCGAATTAATCGTTGATGAAGTGATCGACCGACAATCGCCCAAGAAATTGTTTTTATCTCATCAGCTGATACGGAAACATACGACCTGATACGCGTCTCTTATATGGATGTAGATCTGAATGTTATGCAATAAACATTAATTGAAAAGAAAGATTAATTCGTCGACTGAACTGCAAATTTCGTCGATAGAAGATACTCCATCATCTTGTAGGGGGTATTACATCATAAATGTTGAGCTTTCTCGATAACAGTTCCGTCACAAACATCATCATTGTGGCATGGACTACATATTGACTAACAGTTTGTCAAACAGAAAATTATTTAACATAATGACTAACAGTTTGTCAAACAGAAAACTATTATTTTTAGTCATCTATTACTGGAACGTTCTTGTTTTCAACATTTATTGGGCCCAAAATAATAACCGAGTTTTGCAGGCAAAAAGGACAAACGGCAAAATTTGAATTTTCTGGGAAATTGTCATGGAACGTCGCGCGCGATTGTGACCTTCATTGACGACACGTTGTCAATTGGGAAAAACGACGATTGAGGAAAATAGAATCATTTTTCTGCAACCTTTCATTTGGGCAGATCGGGTATTGGCCCGATACTTATAGCCAATGCAGCAAAATTGTTTGACTAGCCAGCCAATGAGTAGCATAGCAACCAAAAAAAATTCTGTTCGGCTAGCCAAAATGTGTCAGGACACCTTCTTTAGGTCACCAAGCTACCGACCTAGGTCGTGACCATGGTCAGGTTGGTTGTGAACTGACCAAACTGGTGCGTCAGAGCCATCTGGATCAACTGGTAGGATCATTTTCAGAGTATATTGGACATTAATCGTGACCTAGGTTACGCCCGAGGTCATGACTGAACTAGCTTTTTTCCCCGAATAACACGGATTTCACATGTTGAACAAACTTTTACCGCTTTTGGACGGCTTTTGATACAAGCTCACGAGCTAGGCAATAGGGTGTGACATTTTATACGGTGTTTTCACCGATTTTTTTCTTCAAAAAGAGGGTCTCCACGGTCGAGGGGCCTCTTCGGATTCCTCGCGAAAATGAAAAAAAAGGGCCTCTTCGACTTTTTTTAGGGGGCTTCTTCGGCCAAAGGGTCTCCTAGGTCAGGGGGGCTCTTCGGGTTCAATCTTGTCTTGACCTCTGCACGTTGCAGGACAAAAAATTTGATACGGGAGAAACTCGTGGTCGAGCGTACAAATTTGGAAGTTTGTATTTCTTACATCCATTTAAACAAAAAGTTTATACGATTTTCTTTCTTTCCAATCGACTGTAAATCCAAATTATAATTTGGCAGACGCCTCATCCCCAATCAACAGCATTTGCTTTCCTTTCCGTCCATCTAGATGATCTCGAAGAGCCTGCTTGAAATCAGAAAGAGGATGAATCTTGGCTGGTGGGGGAGTCAGTTGCCCAGACAGAATCAAATCCTACAATAATGCTGACGTCAATAATTCTTTCTTTCTTACCTGGAGCTCATTAAACATGTTTTTGACCTTTTTTTCATTCTTGGGATTAGTAACGAAGCTGGTAACGGCAACTCCAACTGCCTTCAGATCGTTGAATAGGAGAGAAGAAGTCGAGAATTCAGACGGTTTCATGCTCATGCCACCTAAATTTTTATTTCCGTCTATTTCTTTACTTTACCGTATGTTACACATGTTCTACCGTAACCCAGGACAGCAGAAATGGCCAAGGCACTCCGTCCTCCGACTCCATTGCAGGCCAATTTTATTGGTCGATCCAAGGACTTCACAAACTTCCGGCCATCGTTTTTAAACTCTTCCTCCGTAAAAACAAAATCAGCGCCTAAGGCGATTAATTCTTTCTTCAGTTCTTCCACATTCGGCCGTTCTCTGACAATATTTACTGTTTTCAAACCAAAGGCTAAATAAAAACCGATGAAAAAACAGGGAGTTCATAAGGTCACGCCAATTCTATCCACGTACCTTTGGCTTGTTGTATTACACACCTTCCAACGGCGGAATTAGCCGAGTTTTGGATGACATAATCCCCTGGGGCCAAGTCTTCGTATTCCTTGAGCATGATATAAGCAGTAGGAGGGTTGATTTTTAACGTGGCCGCAGAGACCAGATCAACGTTGGGATGGATGACTTGCAATCCATCTTGGAAAGAAACGCCAAATTCAGTCCAGGTAGATGTCACTGGAGCTCCCCCGATCACCTTATCTCCAACTTTTAGTCCGTCCACACCAGACCCCACCTAAAACAATACAAAATAATCCGTAAACAGTCTCAAAAACACGGCTTTGTGTACTGACATTATCTCTAACGACGTCTCCTTACCTTGACGATCTTCCCGACGCCTTCAGAACCAGCGATTTGAGGGTATTCATTCTTGAGGACATAGGCCCCTTGGATCCGATTGATATCCAGAGGGTTGACTGGAGCCATGAGCCATCTTATCAGGACCTGTGTTGGTTCAAGTTTTGTATTTACATTTATTGTGTCCAATTGGAGAACCTTAAAATGTTATTTATTAAAAATTTTAATTTTAGGCGCCATATTTTTAATGAAAAGCAAAAGGCAGCCGTTTTAGGATTTGAAATGCACTGTGGAAACATAAAAAACAAATTTGGAGCTATAAATAACCTCAAAAGGCAAGTTCTTCACCTTTTCGGGAAGCTTTCGGACAGATTGATTCAAAAATCAATATATTTGTGATTTTTTTGTCACAACAGAAAGATTGCTCTGAATTTTAGTTTTTGCAATATTTTTTTGGCGAAGGATAAACTTGCCCTTAAGGGATCTCCAGCCTTGTGATAGCGTATAGCCTTGCTTGCAATCATCTTTTGGAAAATGTTTTTAAGAGGAGCAAAAGGGAACCGATCTTATAACAAGGCACAGTTTGTGTAGTTATTTGTTCAATCAGTGTTGTAGTGATGCAATGTTGTTTGTCTGTGGTATAATTATTGCGTGTTGAACACATATGCCGTAGGATATAAGGATGGTGACATACGCATCAAATTGGGTGTCATGGCTTTCCTGTCTGAGAAGAGAAAAAAAGAAAAAAATCTCCACAGGGAGAGAGCAGAAATTTGCGCAATGTTACACAATTTGAGAATTACGCATTTCTTGTCTAGAGGCCTAACAGACAAGAAATCGCGGTTTCTGGCCACGACACCCGATTTGATGCGTATGTCCCCATCCTTATAATGAACAGGAATCATGACCAAAGGAAATTACTCATAAACATATTACACCAAGAATGAAGAACGTGCAGATCAAGATGGACGAGAACAGAGATCAAAGAACCATCAGCACATGAGCGGGCTTTACAATGCGAGAACTGATAACAGATCTAACTCAAGAAGGAGAAGGTCATTGCAGCGAGGTCGGGCCTGCGATAAATAACTTTTATACAAGGTCTATTTATTTTTGGGCTGCTCTTGTTTGGGCTTTTATCTCCATTTTCATAAAAATTTTCTGAGGTTTGCTTCTCGAACACGTATATCAACATGCTTCTGAGGTTATTGGGAAACGTGGGGCCTCCTTTTATCTAGTGCAAGTTCGGAGCATACGGTTTTGTTGTAAATATTTGCCGTTGGTCCCATTTATCGATATAAAGGCTACCTGATGTGTTATTTTCCCTGTTATCCTAAAGCTTTTCCCCAGGTCTATTCGAATCATGGTCAAGATCCAAGGAGGAGATGTGGTGGAGATGCAAGGAGACGAGATGACCAGGATCATCTGGGATCTCATCAAGGAGAAGCTGATTAATCCCTACGTTGACTTGAAGATTCATTACTTTGACTTGGGAATTGAGAATCGGGATAAGACTGATGATCAGGGTAAGGATAACTTCATTTATACTCTGGAGCTACGATCTATTCATTTCCCAATTCATTGCAGTCACGATCGATGCTGCTGAGGCAACAAAGAAGTACAATGTGGCCGTCAAGTGTGCCACCATCACGCCTGATGAGGCCAGAGTAGAAGAATTCAAGTTGAAGAAGATGTGGAAGAGTCCCAACGGAACCATCAGGAACATCCTGGGAGGTACAGTTTTCAGAGAGCCCATCATTGTGAAGAACGTCCCTCGTCTAGTCTCCGGATGGATCAAGCCGATTATCATTGGTCGTCATGCTCATGCTGATCAGGTATGGATGATATAATATAAATGGATGACACACGTCAATCAAGCACATTTCCTGACCCGGAAAATATTTTAAACGTCAAGGTTGTTTCTGACAAGAAAAGCACTTCTATGGGGTCGGGAGGTCGGCACATATATCAAAAAATCCGCGAAATTATGCTGATTTAGAATATGTATTGTACTTCGGGAAAGAGCGGTGTGGCCCAGCGGTTTTGTTGTAGGATGTAGTGTTGATTACTTTGCAAAATACCAAGGTAGTCACAACAATTTCTGAAAGTTTTAGCTCGCGCTTTTCGGATGCAGCCGAGATGGAGCGGAATGCGGAGTGCGGTAAGAGATAAAAAAATTTTGTTGGCCGTATATTTGATAATTCTTTCCGAAAATTATACTTACCGATAACGCTGATGTCCAACCGTCCTAGTACAACGGTTGATTATGCAAAATTTCCGCAGTTCTGAAATCATCGTTTCTTGTAGATGTTCTAGCCAAAAGAAAAACAGCCAAAGCTTTATCTCAAAAATTAAATTTGTGACGAAACGCCACCTCGATAAAATCTTGGTCAGGAAATAGCTTCAACTACGCTGGATTGACGTGTGGTACCTGTTTTTAGTACAAAGCTACTGACTTTGTTGTCCCTGGAGCTGGTACAGTTGAGCTGGTATATACTCCGGCAGCCGGCGGAGAAAATATTTCCTACCAAGTGCACAAATACACAGGACCAGGGGTCACTCTGGCGATGTATAATACCGATGAGAGCATCAGAGACTTTGCAGTTGCGAGTTTGGAATACGCCCTTCAGAGGAAGTACCCTCTTTATATGAGGTATGCAAAGACCAATCGTAAATAGATTATGTTTTCCTTTAGCACTAAGAACACGATCCTCAAGAAGTATGATGGCCGTTTCAAGGACATCTTCCAGGAGATCTACGAAAGGGATTATAAGAAGAAATACGAAGCTGCCGGCATCTGGTATGAGCATCGACTTATCGATGACATGGTAGCCCAAGCTATGAAGTCTGAGGGAGGATTTGTGTGGGCCTGCAAGAACTATGATGGAGATGTCCAATCGGATTCAGTCGCCCAAGGATACGGATCACTGGGTCTGATGACTTCTGTCCTCATCTGTCCTGACGGAAAGACCGTCGAGGCTGAAGCTGCTCATGGCACTGTTACCAGGCATTACAGAGTCCATCAAAAAGGTGGAGAGACTTCTACTAACCCAATTGGTAAGTTACGATTATTTTACCATAGATTACGTGCCCTTTTAAGCTTCTATTTTCGCGTGGACTCGCGGCTTATCTCATCGGGCCAAGCTGGACAACAACAAGGAATTGGCCGTGTTTGCCCAGAATCTGGAGCAAGTGTGTGTAGAGACCATCGAGCAGGGCTTCATGACCAAGGATCTGGCCATCTGTGTCAAGGGGACCACCAAAGTGGACCGCAAGGACTACTTGAACACATTCGAATTCCTCGACAAATTGGCCGAGAACTTGGCTAAGAAACAAAACTCTAAATTGTAATCTGGTCGCTTTTATAGTCCTAACAATGATTTTACAACTCGATGTTCTGTGGTTTGTTGTAATTGTCGACTAGTATTTGAAGAGCGTCGTCCAAGTCGGCGATATTGACCTTGATAATGTCCAATGTTTTTAGGAACTTTTCCTTTTTCTCTTCGTTCTCAACTTTTGATTCCACGAATTCCCTGACCTTAACTTCATACTCTTCCAAAGAGTCCAACTGAACTCCTTCCAGCACTTGGTCTATCTAAAATTCTTGTTTATTTTACCTTCACGTATAATTTTTACCTTTTCTAATTCTTCCTTTTCCATTTCGGCGTCTGCAAAATACTCTTGAAGGTACTGTAATCGGCTTGATTTATCGTTCATTTTGGAATTAATCAGGGTCTTCAGGGTAGACAAACTAATCTTCTGAAATCAATCATCATCAGGCGTTTCTTGGAATGTTCTTTACAAAAGTTGAATCAATCGACCTTTGACTTTTACAATTGACTCCAATATGAATGGACTTACTTGCTCATCTACTTTGAGAATGTTCTGGTTGAATTCTTGGATTAGTTGGTCGACACTGAGAGTGGTCATCTGGGTGTATAAGTAGAAGGCAAAGAAGGTCATCAAAGACAACATCCATACTGTAAAGAAGACTTTAAGACTGACAGCAAGGGCCATGATGACCAGAAAAAGCTTTTTGCTTTTAATTCTCTGATTCCGAAACTCTTACAACAAATCCAGAAACTCGTGGAATCTCCGCACCTGAGCAAATTCGAAGTTTATATGGGAAAACAAATAAAATTGTGTTATTCGGTCTGTTCGTGACAGACTTCGGAAAAAGCCGGTGCCCTGAGGACACGTTTGATCATGTTTTTGAGGAGGTAATAGCGAGGCATGATAGGGTAATATCTGCTGTCTTGATAGGCCTCCGTGAGTTCTCTGACCACTGACCGAAGATTTTGATACTTTCTGATTAATTTGTAGAGCTCGGTGTACAACCGGTCGCATTCCCGCCTCAGGTCATCCGTAGACATGGCTGAAGAATAAATTGTGAAATCATGACCTATCAAATTTTATGACATGTCTCTGGCATGGACTGTGTTCAATATAATTCTAAGTCCTGGGTGCCAATCTGATGCCCGGATTCCGCGGACCCATAAATATCCCGAATCTTATTTGTTTTGGTCATGTTAACAGTGGAAGGCGGGCATAAATAAAAAATTATTGACGCCGGACCCCTCACCCCCTCCTCCCGAATATCCTTACCACGAATGTTCTCGTAAAAACTCTGGTCCTTTGTCTTCTCCGCAATATTGATGGTGGTCCCCAGCAGACTCGCTATCCCGCCTGATTTTACCACATTCGACTTTTCATCCAGCAGGGTCATCACTCTGCAGTCGTTCATTTATATCCATGTTATTAGACCTACCGTAAGACATAAGAATTGGGCGTTTCGGACACTTCGTGAGGGGGCACGTCGATCAGTTGCCAGTATTGTTTCTCCAGTAATACAACCTTAAACAAACACAATTAATTCATGTTATATTATAGTATTTAATATCTTATCATGATTTGTGAATAACAACAACTCACTTCATGTACCATATGTTGCATGTGCGTATATCTAAGGAAGATGTTGTGGTCTTTGGCCTCTGAATAGTCATCTTGCATCTTCTTCAATGCATTCTTAATGCGTCTGTACGGCTCCAGAAGCTTGGCACGCGTACGGTATTGTTTGTAGACAGTGGCCACCAATCCATCTCTGCTGGAACCTGAAACCGGTCATCTGGAGAGCCCTTGACTTACTGGCCGGAGACGAGACTGGTGTTCCTGGACCCACATTATCCTTGGCTAGTGAGAAAAGTACATTGAACATCTCTGAAATGGATGTTGATAAGAGGAAAAGCTAAACCTTTAAAGGCGAACAGGGTCTTCGAAGACATGGGAGATGACATCGGGAGAACAAAAGTACTGGTAAAAGTAAAGACGGACGGGAAGGAGAGCATATTATTAGATTATGCTCATGAGAAGCCCACTCTAAGTCACTTCAAATCTGATTGCGTGACCAAAATATTTAGTTGGTGTGAATTTTGTTGCCCGAATTCTCATCCGATTAAGCGCCGCGTACTTCTAATAAGAGTGAAGCGAAGTTGTAATCGCAGCTGCAAAGTACATCCGTTTCGAGAGGCTGGATTAATTATGTGTTCCTAATTAAAGACCGACGTCATCAGACGTGAGTGAAACCCAGAATCCGTCGTCCGTCTATCACAACATTAAGTAAGTCGTTGAACTAAGGACATCATAGCTTCCTCCCAATAATCAGGTGGCAAAGGAAACGAAAATATTCCCTGAATATTTCACCTCAGAACGTCTGAAGTCACAAAAAAGAAATTATTGAGTGAAGTGCCAATCGACATGTTTGCAACCACGTCGAATCATATTTTGGAATTTTTAAACTCGTTTGAACCGCAATCACCTCTAGTTTTTTACGAAAAAAAAACCCGGAAAATTATTCAAAATTTTTGAGAAATTAGGCAAAAACTTAATTTGGTGGCAAATATCATGAAAATTCAAGTTTTTCTGGCCGTGCTAGAGACTCGGCCTAGTTTGCAAAAAATGGTTTCCGTGTACGAGGAGGCGACGGTGAAGTCGGTTTGCCTCTATCGCGTCTGGTTCTCGTGATATAAAATACGACCCTCACTTACAGTGTACCAGGTTACGGTAACATTTATGAATTTTGTTACAGAAAATTAATTATTGGATTCTAGGGGCACTCTAATTGCAAATTTGGCATGGTCCGAACAAGTTTGAAATGCACGTCGACACAGCGCTCCAACATTACAAAAATCATGTTCTAATGACTCCATAAGACTACTTTGTATTCTTATAAAACCACCTACCAGCCTTTGATTTCTTTCGTTGACATTCCACGTTCATTTTGGAAATATAAAATGATCTAGGACAACAACAAAACTTTAGGTCCCTCCTTTGAGGAATCCCTGCTTATGTAAATCCCCGAAATTTTTTCTCAAGTCTAACTTTACCCCTTTTGAAGAACCGATAAAGTCCTGAATTGCTCGCAGTTTGGGCGATGCCATGCCAGTCCGGGAGCAGAGAGGCGCCAGATTGAGTTCTCTTCACAATTTGAGGCTCCTCGTCCACCACTCTTCGAAAGCCGGGTTCGCTGGACTGCCGGAAATAACTGGAGCGACGATGTTGAGCCCGAATCGACTGGGCAGCCATACAAATAAATAGTAATTTGAAAGTTGGTAATGGTTGGACCAAGGCCGAATGCTGACTGACACCGCTAATTCCGGCGGAAAACAGAAGCCGGGGAGAGAGTGCAATGTAGAAGAGACGAGCACGATTAACCGACCGGATAATGATTAAGAACGGCATACTTAATAAACCATGGATGAAACCCCCTTCTCGAGATTAAGGCCGTGCCCAAAACCAAGTTGTCTAATCCGGAGACAAAGAGGACAATGAAAACGGTAAGCTTCATTCTAGAGCCGCGGCCTGAAACCCGAACCCATTTTCTCTTCAAGGCGCCCCGAATAAAATCCGGTAAATGTGCAGAAATGCCCGGGGGTATAAAGGATTCCATCAAACGCCTTTTACATCCCACCAATCGCAAACTTGGCTCCCATGTCGGCGTTTCTTGGCCCAACATAGACGAAGGTATAAAATGAATTAGATTTTGGAAGTGAGACCGTCCAATTCCAATTCACTGAAACTCGCTGACCCGTGTTTAATTGAATTTGAGGAAGAGCGGATAAAGACAGGAAGAGGGGAAGCATCAACGAGTCCGGCAAGTCAAAGAACCAGAACAAAGACGGATTGATGCATGGACACCTTATGAATGACAATAAAAAGACCCAGACTGAACAATGAATGCCGGAACCTCTGAGGAAAACATCCTTCAGAAGTTGAGTAAAAATAAAAAGCAATTACCTTCGAAGCACTAAGCTAAGACCTGGAGACTGTCTAGAAAAGAAACAATCCGAATTCACACCAGTGAAACAACAAACCCGCAAAGTTCCATTTAGATTGTTGCCAGAGGCCGTGAAAACAAAATTGCATTAAAAAAGAAAACCCCCGGGAGATGCTAGTCGTACGCTGGGTGGGGACGTGGTTGTCTCGACATACGCTGGGTCAATCATTTGTCAAATTAACAGCCATGCTACTCCAACTGCAGTCACTCCCACTATATATGTATAACGCAATATGTATACCTCGAGAATGAGAAGAAATAGTAGATCGATGAAAATCTTACAACTTTGCCGAATTTACAATTCTCCAGAAAATTTTAAAGGATTATCAAAATTCAGTCGCAATAAACAGTCATAGCATTTATAAACATAGAACTACCCAATAACATGAACGGAACAAGGCAATCTGCAACAAATAATATAGTATAAGTTAACGACGACGGCGGGTGCTAACAGATGACCACCCGTCTGCAGTCTCAGACTCAGGGTCCCTCCAGTTTTTGACTGGTTCTTCTTTCTTCACAGGCTCCTCTCTTCTAGCTGGTGGATCATCTCTTCTCCACTTTTCTTGTCTTTCTGATCTCACATCTTTTACATCTCGGCTTTCCCTTCCCCAAGGTTTACGTTCGTTCGGAGGAGGTCCATCATTTCGATCTTGCCGAGGTGGCTGATACGTTGCTTGTTGTGGCTTCGACTGATTTCCAGACCTCCACGATTTATCTTCATCCGCCACAGATGGCAGTTTAACAGTGACGGGCTTGGCTGCTCCGAACGGGTTTGATTTCTGAATGGGTCTGGGTGTAGCTGAAAAGAATTCAGATTAGTTCGAAAAAACGCTTTAGGCAACATTATATTTACTAAACGTAAGCTTTAACTTACTCTTTTCTTCTTTTATGTCACTCCACGAAGTCGGTGCCGCTTCAATTTTAGAAGATCTCCAAGAAGTCTGTTCCCGTCTTGGAGCTTCTGGTTCAGCTTTAGGCTCTTCTAAAACGATCCATTCTCCCTTGGCATTCATGAATCCAGTTCCAATATTTCCCGATGGAGGAGCAACTCGTGGAGTTGGCCTAGCGGCAGGAGTGGGGAGAGTTGCCGTTGGGGTTGGTTCTGGTTTCTTAACCTCACGAACTGGTTCCGGCTTCGGCTCAGCTGGGGTTACGACTTTCTCTTCTTGTCTTTGTTTCTTCTGGTACTCAGTTTGCTGTTTTTCAATCTTATCGGCATCTCCCAGAGATGGGAACATTTCTTCACTGCGCAGGTCAACATTTTGCCTCCTGGTAGGAGCATGGCTACCACCACTACGCTGCGTTGGAGGTTTATAAGCCTCGAATTTGGACTTTGTCGTTGTCACTGCGGCAATAACGGTCTCCTTGGGGGCTTCTTCTTTATCCTAAACATAAGATTATGGAAAAACAAAACAGTCGTACCTTTGAAGGGATATTCCAGGTTTTCGTCTTTTCAACGACACAATTTTCACGTTCGGAACGGTCTGACACGACTTCTTCGTCAATCACATCAATTGAATTAAACGTTCCGACTGTTTCGCCGGCTAGATGAAGGGACTTAGTTCCATATCCAATCCACTCCGAATCCTCGTCATTAAAATGGTTTCCAGGCAAGTCCTGGGTAAGCGGTGCATCATCCTCACCACCTTCCTATAAATAAACGTTATGAAATGAAGAAAGAAATCGATAACTCTAACAAATAAGATATACCTACCCTGTCGAATCTCATATTCGACTCCAACTGCTGGACAACATCATCCATGCGGATGGCCTTCTTCTTGGTTCCCTTGGACTTCTTTTTGGCAAAAAACGCAGCAAGATCGTCACCCATGATTTAGCTAGATTATCCAAAAACCACAATAAAATTTGGCACTCGGTTTCGAAAAAAATCGAAAATCTTCGGCCGACGAATCTTGAGTTACAGGAATCTATAAATATACACGTCAAAATTGATGAAAACGTTTCATCAACAGAAAAAAATCAAAACGGATTTTGCAATCAACGAACATTACCCTACGTCAATAAACAGAATGCCAAACTTTGTTGGCACTCAAATAATTCTTTATAAAATCGTCAAGGGTGGCCAGTGCATGCCACGAAAAACGTAATGCAAAATAGATTTCGAGCTGCGCCCAATATTTCTTGATTTTTTTGAACGAGTGAATATTGTGTTAGATAGTATTGTAACTCTGCGATTTGGAATAATTTAAGGATACATTTTCCCGCGAAATTGCTCTATTTCCACTTTTTTCGTGGCGTGCCTGTGAGCGAAAATCTGCCGTTTTCCGATTCAGGGACAAGATGGGTCAGGATGCGTCAAAAAATTTGTCCAGAGGGTTCCGCGTCGTGTGATGTGCGTTATTGAGGGAGGCCTCAGGGAGCAGAACTAAACATCAGTTATTGATATTCTGTGCTTTTATTAGGATAATACTCCAAATTCGCAAGTGCGGTTATAATTTTGCGACACCGAAAAGTATCAAATACGGAAGCTTTTCAAAATAACTTTTTGGGACATCATTTCTAGTACACTGATGCACATTGGTGCCAAATATGATACATTTCTCTTCACAATCACAAAAGTTACACGCATTTTTACAGTGCGGTTATAATTATGACGCGCACTGTATAAGAGAGGAGACCTTTGGGATTTTGGGCTTTCTCATTATTTTTTTTCTCATGTCGGTCTCATTTTTTCCATTCTATTTTTTCAAAAAAGTAAGGAACGCGTTTTTAGCGTTTAGCTTCGGAACGATCTTATTTCTTCACTTTTACATAGCGCAGCGTTCTGTACTTTTTTGGAATGAATCGGACACCGATTTTTTCGATTTTTGTAGTTGTCGACATTTATGCGGGTCTCACGAGCGTATGCTATAAGATTGACGGGTGAAATTTGCAATGCTTATAGAGCAAAGATAGATCTTGCGAGCCATGCCACTTTTAACAACTTTTATACAGAACTGAATTTGTAACCAACGCTTAAAAATGACTCAATCTGGATTTTCAGCGCCAAAAAACGCCCTTACTAGGGAAGTGTACATACGAACCCTCACCAAATGATAAGTGACATACGTCACTGAAGAGCCCTTGAAAAATGGTAGAAGACACCATTTTCATTTTTTGCAGAATGACTTTCCGCGACGACATACTGTAAATTGTATTATTTTTAGGCCATTTTGCAACAAAAATCTTCCTTTCTCTTGGGCAGGAAAAAATCCTCGAAGAGGGTTGCTTCAATAGTGTAGTGGTTGCTGAGCAGGCTCATAAGCCAAAGCAAGCCGGGTTCAGTTCCCAGCTTGGGAAAAATAATTTTTGCGTTCTTACAGTTAGGAAAATATTTGCGTTAAACTTTTACAAACGCTTTAATTTTACTGGAAGACGGTCGGTTACGGTTAAAACCATCAAACTTACATGTTTTTCAACATTAAAAAACGTGAAAAGTGTTTTTTCACATTATGGGTACTTAAAACCAGTAAATATCATAAGTAAAATGGTCTTACTGGCAAGCGCTAAACTTCATAATGATCCTTATGCTAACCTAGTAGCATTCCGTACCATTTAACGTTTTGAAATAACATTTATTATGCCCCACAGCAGATATTGTAACTACTTAAGGGACAAATCAACCGTTTATAATTTTTTGCCCTGAGGCATTCTGCAAAAAATGAAAATGGTGTCTTGCACCATTTTTCAAGAGCTTTCCAATGGTGTATAACACTTGCCATTTGGTGAGGGTTCGTTTGTACACTTCCCTAGTTAGGCGGATCTTTTGGAACATGTGGGACATACCATCTTCTGCGGAATTTAATAATCTACAACCAGTAATGAAAAAAGGTTTCACTGCTTTTCCGTCGACTTATACATCCAGAACGCAATTTTTACATTTACTTTGCCATATTTTACAAATATTTGCACTTTAAGGGCATTATTACAAAAATGAATTGGTACGCATTGAAGCTTGAATGCTTACTTACGGAGCTAAAGTTTGGGCCTTGCACCAAGCATAAAAATGCCCTAAGGGGAAATTTCAGAAATGCGGTAATGCTACTGACCGTAGAGTAAGCTGTTTAAACGACCATGCTTAAAAGGCTTCGATTCCTTCTTCTGTAGCTGCTCCAAGAAATCCATGCGACATCATGAACTTGTAGATGTGTTTGTGTGTTAATGAGGCCACCGATGTTTGTATCTATTCCGAAAACTTTCGACGTTTAACTTTTCCGTCAAATTTTTCATACCTGCAGTACAAAAAATAGAAAGATGACATAAAAGTTGTACAAAGTGACGTGACTGGAAAGACCTCGTCGACCAAAAAAAAATCGGTGTCCGATTCATAGCAAAAAATACAGAACGCTGTGAGTCGTCATACGCTGTGGAGGTACATTAAAAACTACAAAGCTATTATACTAATCCTGTACCAGCCAGATCGCCCCCTTTTTAGCCTAACATTAGTCTTTTCAAAAAATCTCATTTAAAAATAATTAAATTAGATTTGCTGTAATGTAAACTGCATTTTTGTGGTCGCACTACTCAATATTCAACTTCTAGTCAAAGTTGGTCGTTTAAAAGGGATTGAGATGTTTTCTCGGGCCATTTTTTGTTATGGTATATATAAAGAAGCAGACATTTAGAAGCGGCGAAGAATGGGAACTTCGTCTTTTTCGGCTCGTTTCGACTCTCCAAGGGCCTTCTGGCGAGCATAGGCATTTTAATTATATGGAATATCTCTCTGATCAGTCCACAAGGATATCCCCTGAGGGTTTATAATCATTTCATCGCCCCATCATATAAAAGTCATAAGATTGTTCCCAAATATTTAGAAATGTTGAATTACATTTTTATTTTCAAATTCTGCAGCATCCACTGTCTCATTTTTTCAGACCACATGATACCAACAGTCAACTTGCGATCTGAGCATAAAAGATATTTTACAAATCCGTGTGAATTGGATCCTTCGGCTTTGGCCAAATATGCGACTGATGAGTGGTTGGAGAAATGGATTCTGGAATTAACATTAAGGCTGACATCAAAGCCCGTCCGCAAAGATGAGATAGAAGAAGGTAGGAAATCGCCTTACATGGAATCGATTCTATTGGGCACCGTATTGACTTTTTTTAGCGGGTCCCTATACTGGTAGTGGAGGTGTTGGGTTTGCATTACTGAAGGCAGCCCAAGCCATTCCAGAAAGATTAGCACAGTCGGTCCAAGCCTGCAGCGATCTTTTGGATGGTCAACTTGAGTGTGCAAGGGTATTTTTGTAAATATCTAACAACTATTTTGCAGAATGGCTCCAGATCTCGTCATTCCCGTTATCTTTGTGGTACCCTCGGACTCTATGTAATCCAAACCATAAAAGATCACATGTCTGGGAGATCAATCACTCAGTACAAGAGTCTTTTCTCGAGCCTTGTGGAAACAGTCTGCTCAAAAGGATATCAGAGATACGGTGATGATGACATTCTGAATGGTCGTGCTGGGTTCTTACTGGCTGTTCAGATGGTAAAGAATGAAACTGGGGTCTCCATGCTGACAGATGAAGAATTAAAGAAAGT
The DNA here is from genome assembly GCA_904066235.2 of Bursaphelenchus xylophilus. Classification (NCBI taxonomy): domain Eukaryota; kingdom Metazoa; phylum Nematoda; class Chromadorea; order Rhabditida; family Aphelenchoididae; genus Bursaphelenchus; species Bursaphelenchus xylophilus. The sequence goes on from CAJFCV020000004.1 coordinate 5,983,221, forward strand.
TTTGGATGCTTTGCTGGAGTCTGGTCGGGAGTATTCCTCTGTTCACAACAGCCAAACTCCCTTGTTTTATGAATGGCACAGCAAAGAATATCTCGGAGCGGCTCACGGGGTTTCGGGTATTCTGCAAGCATTGTTGACGTAAGTGTCCAGTTGACTCTAGACAATGCTTGTAGCTATTGGCATTTGCTGGATGAACAAGATCAGAAAGATGTGAAGGCGACGCTTGATTGGTTTGTTGGTATCCAGTCTCCAGATGGCAACTTTCCCTCATCCAGTGGATATATTGGATATCCGAAAGGAGAAGATGAATTGGTTCATTGGTGTCATGGGGCGCCCGGGGTTATCCATCTAATGATAACTGCAATTACTTTATTTAACGACGAAAAGTATCTCCAGAGTGCCAGGAGATGCGCGGATCTGATATGGCATCGAGGAATACTAAAGAAGGGTCCAGGCATTTGTCATGGTGTTTCTGGCAATGGATATTCACTACTGTTGCTCTCAAGAGTTATGAGTGACCCTCAACTCTTACTCAAAGCCAAAGCGTTTGCTGTCATAATGATGGATCCAAATTTTGAGGTATGTTTAGAGCTCCTTATCGTCGAAGGGGTGTGCAGAGGCCGACCCTCTGCACGGCATTGCCGCGGCAACCCAGGGAGTCTCCCGCCTCCTTTCGGCGATTGAAATCAGAAATGTCACCAACAGAATTTTTTTGTAGGGTTTTTTCGATTGGAAAATATTAGGCTTGTTATGTTTTGCCTAAATTGAAAATTGTCATATACAAAGCTTCCACACGCGACTTTAACATAGATTATGATGAATACCGTATCTATTAGTCTTAACTATTTTTACTGCTTAATCGGTAATTTTGACAAAAAGGATTAATTTAATAGTTCCTAAAAATTTTTGATTCGTACGACTTTTTAGCTAAACAAGTTCAAGTTGACAATTAAAATGACAAAACAATTTGACATGACGAAAATTTGACAATCTGACTGACGCGTCAAGTTGACGACTTAACAATCCTAGAAAATACTTTTCTCAGAATTATTTTATTTCTTTTGTCAATTATGATTTGATGAGACCAAACTCGAAACTGGGCGGGAGACATAATTGGGACCCCACCCCTTCCTCAATGCACGCCCCTACCGTCGATTGTTCCTTCCAGTCTCTCGCCAACGTCCCCGACTCCCCGTTCTCTCTCTTCGAAGGCTGGGCGGGAGCTCTTTGTTACCTGGTCGACCTTCGGAACCCTGTTCGTGCTCAATTCCCCTTGATTCCCACAAAGCTCAAGTAATCTTCTAGTATGGAAAATTCATTTATGTGAATAAATCATGATATGAGAAGAGAGGTCACCCGTGATGATAAGTTATCCATGAGCCGGCATTCCCCCGTTCTTGGCTGTATTTAAAAGACGATTGTCATTAATCTGAGGTCGATAAGTTGATTTTTGGGAAGATGAATCGTTAAAGCGACGTCCAATGGGAGTCGATCCGACAATCACAGTAAGAACAATACCCACACTGATAAAGAAGATAACGAAGCACCAGACACAGAGGATACAGCACCTGTAATTTCGGGAGAGGAAGTGAACGATCCTCAGACGGAATTTGGTGGTGATCACAGGCACAGAATATCTGTAGATGCTGACCTTATCCAGAGACACATGTCTCCATTTGACCCGTCTGACACGTTCAGTTCGGAAGTGATTTTCCAGCGCCTTGATGCTCACTACTGTTACCTGCAAAGTGATGTTTCTTAGAAGAGATCTTTGTCAATTTGCAATGGTAATGTTCTTAATGCAAGGGTGATCGATGACGAGGGTTTCAAAAACCACATTAATTTTTTAATTTGAATTTTACACTTTCGTGTTACAGTAAAAATGTAATTTTTTCTAGAAGTAGTAATGGGGCCCATGGGGGGGGGGGGGTTTTCGATAGTGTTGAGGCTACGAAAATAATTTCAACTTTTTCTGTTTTTTTTTCCTAGCCAGGCTCCTCAAATATTACTAACCTTTTTTGAAATCCACAATATTGACTACCCTAAGCTCCCGTTTCAGAAAAAATTTCTAAGGTTGGGGGCATGTTAATCCGGCGCATTTCCTGAATCGTTTAGACGTTTCCTCCACGAACTGTCTAAGATCGACGAAAAGATGCTAGACGTCAAAGTTCTTTCTGAAGAATTTTTGTGAACGAAATTGGTCGCAAAAAAAAGTTTTAAACACTAGTTTCTGACAAAGATTTTGACCCGGCTAGCCAAGAGAAAACAGCCAAAGATTAATATGTAGAAACCATCCTCTAATGATGGTTCTACAGTCCTAGGTTTAATGAGTCCATAATTCTCTTGCACTTAACATTTTCAGTAATACCGAGATTTAAAGGACAAGCAGGTCCTCAGTTTTTTTGTGTAAATATCGTTTAATTCTCCACCATTGTTTAAATAATTTGCACTTACTTGACTAGTGTCGTCGTTCCGAACCCATATATGGTACTCCCCGATGTTAGGCTCCTCTCTCTCCAAGAACTTTTGTATTTTATCTCGATTTTTGTCTCCCAATGCCTCGAGGAAAACATCTGCTTCTCGGCCACTCAGACATTCACAGGACAATGGAACGATCCTTTTGTCAGGCATCCGAGCAAAAAATTCTCCTTCACGGAATGTGAGATCTGACTCCGTGATCGACGTGCTTGGCTGCTCTTCACTGTACGAGGATTCTTCTTCGGAAGCACTTACGCTGGCACGTGTATCTACTCGAACTGGCTGCGAACTCGAGGCGTATCCGAAGCTAATATTGTTAAATCCATTGCGGGATGCTTGTAAAACATGCATCGTTCCCTGAAATGTTAATTTTTTTTTTAAATAAAAGTTGTGTTGCTTACCCTGCGATGTGATTTGGGTTGAGGTCTGGTGATATACGCACTGGCAACATCATGGGACCTTCTTCTTGGACTGACTTCTAATTTTGTAAACTTCTTAGGGCCGGTGGTGCACTTAGAACTTTGCACTGTTCCATCAACCCTTTCTGGTGTTCCTGACATCTAAAAAGACAAAAAAACATTGAATAAGTTAGGTGACTATCAAATTTCTATCTTTTTCTTTAAACATTAAAATTGAAATCGCGTATCGAATGAGTTTAATTAAATATAAAAACAAAACGGCTCCCTCTTTGCCAGAGACAGGTGCCCGGCATCTAATTTAAAGCTCAACCACAGTGAATCGATAAATAAGATGTGACCATTGGAAGCCAAATGCCTGAGGGCCTAGAAAATTCAGAAGGCGCGGATAATTTAGAGCCTATATTTAGAATAACTAAATAAGGACTTCTGGAGCCGAGAGAAACGAATTGACCTCACTCACTTCCCGTTGCTCTCTCGAATCAATGTCAACCTGATTTGGGCTATGTGCGAAATTGAATTTGGGAGTTCCCTCCGTTTGGGCCGTCCGGAAAGCGGCCGAAGGGATCCAACCCCCAAAAAACAAACGTCTTCATACCACGAAAAACGGACCAATTTAAAGACGGGTTTCAGAGCCGGAAGCAGGTACAGCTCTAAGGTCATGCATACATGTCACCCAATCGAAACAAAAGTGTTCGAACCGACTTTTAAATTAAAGTCGACACGGCCCATGTCCAAATAAGAGAAGTCGGCAAAAAGAGATGGAATGTGCATTGAAATGCCGCCGATAAATGAAGAGTGCATGGATAGAAGGCCGAGAGTGCGTGGACATGAATAACTTAAGGGGATGACTGGCCGGAAGGATAGTTGTGAAGTGCCCATGCTAATGAAGACGCTCTTTCTTCGTTTCCTGCCCAGATACAAAAACATTGCAATAAAGCTACGAGAACGTCGTTTCATGCATCTCGAGCTGAAGGAGCGAACATAATCGCACGCCCTATTATGTCGTCTACATGAAATAAAAGGCCGTCGGGATGAACTACATTTACCAGCAAACAATTTTACAAATAGCACGGCCGGGAACGGAGGTTTCTCTAAACGCAATACCCTCTTACTGCGTACAATACCGTATAAATGGAGTGTTTACAACGAACCCCATCAAGTAGGCCATTCGATTATCGTCAAACGAATGTACTCTGACAGTTCTCATCTCAAACGCCTGCCCCTGTAACATTTGCCGAAGAGACCCTGAGGGCTTCGTGATATCTGTGGCCGAACAAAGTTAAAAAATACCTCACCCACCGCCCAAAAACAAAAAGAAACGGGCCGAGATTAACACAAATAAACTCGCGGTGGTGCTCTATATAAAGCTTCTTTCCTCCCGGGGGCTTGTCTCCCCGATTCCGCCAAAACCTCATCAGAAATAAAATAAATAACATTGACTTCGCATACATTCTTCATTCTAGAGAGCGATAAATCCTATACATAATTCGATTACTCTTTGCTGGGGGGCTGCCAGCCTTGGACTTTGGGTCGGGTGGTGGAGTAGGGCACATACTTCTCGTTCCTGAAGAAAATAATCTTATTAATCATTCAACTCAACGTACGAACCGAGGCCAGGTGCAAGATCTGGCTCCGGTACTTAATTCCGATGACATTCCTATTTGTTTCGAATATGAGAAACAGAAGAAAGTACGAAATAAATTCAAATAACATTGTATTAAAATAAAAATTTCTTTGATGGAAATATTAGGTTCCCCTTTCTAACAGCATATGTATCGCACATTGGCTGTTGGTTGAAAGATTTAAAAAATTTATAAAGACACGGCGGGAAACTTGAATCAACCTAATAATACAAACTTACATGTAGATTGAAGTGTTCTCCTTGTGTTCGAGAATCCATTTGCGGTCAACTGGAGGCTTAATAGTTGGGGGCTCATCAGTCATATGATGGAGCCATCTGTGCCATTCCGGGGGGACCTGACTAGCATCATAATCTAGCCATTGCTTTTGATCATAGACCACCCATCTGTTTCTGGGCATGAACAAAGAGTTGTCCTGATAGTATTTGTTGCCGAACTTGTCTGATCCCACCAACTCACCAGTCTTGCTCTGATCAGTCCTAAACAACCTTATACCCACATCAAGCACTTACAAATAACGTTGCCTAATTGCACCGCGAATTCCTCCGGCATCTTTGACGATCTTAATGGCCTTCGCCCATTTATCCACGCCAAACAGCTCTTTCAAGCCTGCCATCTAACAACAAATATACTTACACATTCACAAACAGTTTTAGGTAACAGAGTTTTGAACTCTTAAGAAAAAATTATCTTTGATCGAAATAAAATTTATATGATACCAAAAATAGTTTAGATTAAATTATGATACAGGTTTGATCACCACGACCGCATTCAGAATATCTGTTTCCTTGACCGTTTTGCTCTCATCATCGATCAATTTGTTGGGAAAAGTGGTGAACAACTGGAACGGATGGAAAGACCAGTCAGGCAGAGCACTAAAACAATAAAGCTTACAAACTGAAGAAATAAACAGGAGAATTATAATTATAACTACTCACGTTACAATGAAAGATCGAACATCCTCAACTGTGTGCGAGGGATTAAAGGTCCCAATCAATCGCTCCCCATTTGGTTGTCGAACCTGAATTCTACCAGTTGGTTCGCCTTCCTTTAGTCCAACATTGTTCTGCGCTTCCTCCAGCAATTTTTTAGATTCTAAAGCCAGAACAATAAAAAATAAATAAGTCTTACCATCTGGGTTTTTCTCGGTAGTAATAACAGGTTGCTCGCCGACAATCGCTGGAACTACAGCTCCCAATCTGACGCCGGTCGAAGAGAATGGCTTAGCCTTTGGCTTCACATAAGGAGTAGCCCGTCGCTCCAGATGAAGATCAATCTGCTTGTAACGATGCTTTTGCTGCAGTTCAGAAGGAATTTGACCACGATCTAAAGCTTTGATAAACTCGAGAGAAGCAGGATCAGCAAAGGTTCTCAACGGTCCATCATCCACACTAAAGCCATCTTGCCAGAAGATGACATGAACTCTCTCGACATTATTACTCTGGGCCGTCAAAGAACTCTGCCCATGACCGCCAAGACGAACACCTTCGGTATCAACAGCCCCGTCTCTGAATCGATCGACTTCTTCGGAACTCAAACTCTCAGCTCCATGACGTTGAGCCGACTTGAAAACACGATCAGCAATGTCATCTCCCCCATTTGGTCCCAAAACTTGTTGGCCACTGCGTTCACTTCCGCCCACAAAAAATCCCTGACGTCCCTCATCTTCATCAGACGAATGTCCGCTTTCTTGTTTATCGCCGTTGAGCTCGCCGAGAGTCCGGATACTAAAAAAATCCATTATTTTGTTAACATATTGTATCACAATTTCAATATAAACGCTTACTTCTTTGCCATTGTCAAGCACGTGTACACAGACAGCGCAATACTTATTCGGTACTTCGCAAAATTCTTTCGCATAAAATTTTTATTACAAATCTCTTGGCATTCTGTCAAAGGTCAGTTGTTTTCGTGGTAAAGCATTTAGCACGAAACAACGAAGATGATTTATAAAAAAAAATACGCAAAGCGCCACCATTTGGCAGAGATATGAACTAATGTTATTAGGGATTAAAAGTTAACCGGTCAAGGCCTTCTTAACCAAACTTTACCGATTACGTGACACGTGAAGACAAGTCGAGGGGATTTTTGCCATTTCTTACTACTTACATGCTTTATTTTTGCAAAATTATGCTTTCTGGGAGAAAATGCATAGTTTCTTTTCTGTACAGGGGATTCGGATTGCAAAAACTAATGGTTAACAGGTTCATTTGCTACTGGAAGTATATAGTTGTCTTTCAATGAACATCTCTTGGCTTAAAAAAATCGTCAAAACGCCTAGTTTTTTGGCCCTAAAAGCTATTAAAAATGCTTGAAACTTGACAGATTTGCTTGACCTGACAGGTCAATTTTCAGTACCAATCCCTAACTAGTATTACTCTTCTTGGTTTGGTATTTCCTTTCTGAACGCGTTTCTATAAAAGTGCTTCAGATTAGCGAAGGTTGACGTCATAATTAATATTTCGTTTCATCAACGCAGCACGTCAAATGTAAGGTACTTAGGCTTGCCCCTTATGTTGTAAAGTAAAATTTATTGAGAAATAGGGTAGATCTGGCGAATTTGTACATCGATCCATCATCCGTCGTTCCGAATCCTGATTTCATCGTTACGTTTGGAGAATTGCTTATGAAATCCTTTTTAGAAAACTATTCGTAAGGCTTCTGTGTATTACAACCTTAAAAGTCCAAGATTTTAATTTTTTTATAGTTTATTGCATGAACAACACAACCGATGTTTATATGACAAACTGGTTGTGAAGAGATCGAGTGGTCTAAGAACGGTCTAGAGCTAAATAAATCAAATGAGAGACAAAATGGACAAGTCAACCTTATTGGAGTACATAATGACATCTGTTAGACATTAGATGCTTTAGACACCGGTACTAAAACAAAGTGGACCTAAGGATTAGGATGAGCGGGGCCAAGTCGGAGAGTGAGAAAGTGAGAGACTAGGGGATAAAGTGAGAGACTAGTGATTGAGATGAGTGCATGACAACAAGATGTTGTTGGTACAGACAAAGTGCTCCCAGAAGTTGGGGACGGTCCGGAGAAATCTGTTCAGCGATCTCATTGTTTGTTGATGCTGGGCTCGCTTCGAGAACGTTCCAGTCGAGAACTACTCGAGGACGCGGTCATTGTTCCACTGGGTTGAGGATTCTGTTCAAAGTTCTCAGGCAATGGGGCTCGGTCCACTTCTTTACTCTCTTCCGTTGGATTAAGTTTCTTCATGAGGATCTTGCTCAATTCAATCAGCTGTTCCTCACTGGTGATCGTCATGGGGAATTTGACGTCCTTGTTGTCACCAGAAGGCGTGACAACGGCCGAATCAAGAGTGGCGGTATCGCTGGGGATATCCTCGACTGTATTCAACTTGGCCGAATATCCGAATTGGCCTCCCATTTGGACCTTGGACATGGCATCTTCGATTTCGCTGGTGACACTGGCCATTGAAGCAGCCAATCTTTTGGACCAGCGTTTGCTGAGTGTGGTCTCGATATCTTTTTCTTGTGGAACCACGGCCGAAGTCTCGATATCAGTCTCTGTTGGGGCGCCGCATCTCTTGATGTAATAGAAGAGCTTGACGATTGGAGCGCGTTGCTTGGGTTTTCTGGGGAGCACAATGAATAAGATCAGTTGACAGAAGGCCAGAAATGATCCAACGCCATTGGGGAACTGAAAAAAACCAAAGAGTTAAGTAATTTTAACAATAAATATATTATACAGGGTGTACCAATTTTGTGCACCTGGTACAACCTGTACTTTAGGTAATAAAAATTTGCGCAAAACTTACAATAAGATAGAAGTCCCATTTAAGAAGACCGTAGATGAACCATTCGGTTGAGACAAGGAAGTTAGCGATGCAAAGAGGCAAAGGCAAAGTGGAAGTGGCGCCTCGACGAATGACAACACGAAGCCCAGCCAAAGGAGCCGCGAAGTCACCGATGTTGAGAGTCAAACACACAACTCCAAGAGGGTGGAATACCTTCATGCCGAAGAAGTAGACCGACGAGAAGAGAGCAGTGCATGTGACCAGAAGAGCAGCGATTTGGACACTGATCCACAACTTCTTCTTGGTCATACAGAAGTAGTAGACCGTGTAGATCGAGTAGAGGACCACCTGAGCGCTGGTCACGTATTTTACAGTCGTGTCGTTCTTGAGGTAGCCGTAGGTCATCCAGCAGAATCCTCCCAACACGCCCATCAAGAAAGGGGCCCCGCTAATCTCGGCCGTGTCCTTTCTCTTCCAGATCTGACGGCAGATTGGACTAGAAAATATTAGAAATTTAGGTATACAAGTATAGCGATAAGGAAATAAAAAAGTATTATGTAATAAATCTCATCTAATTAGATAACAGTTTTCAAAATTAGTCAAAGATTTGTAAAAAAAATGATAAAACTTACATTCCGCAGAAGAATAAACCAACGGTTGTGAAGAAGGCGCATAACGACAAGATGTTGAGGAAAGAGATTTCTCCGGCAAAGACCTCAAACATGTCTGCGGTGATCGCTCTTCTGAACTAGAAGAGATGTGAAGGTGAAGGGAATTGAGGGGAGTTGATGTCGACTTGACACCCGCGTGCTGTGGGAAGCCGAATTGGCTTTATCTGAAAGGAAAAAGGTTCAAAATCCATTCAAGACGCATGAATTTATTGTAATCATAGCGCGCAAAAAACGGAAATGGGACAAGACCCGCGATCGAAGAAAGAGATGTCGAGGTTTATTTGGATGCGCACTCAGGAGGATTGACTGGGACACGGGATTTTGGTTGATTGAGAGACGCAGGAATAACAAGAAAACACGCCCAAGAAAGCGATGGCATTTTTCCAAACGGGGAAAACATGTCCACCACTCAATTTGGCAGTCAGTGATCAACATTTGCACCCTCAAACCGTCGAGAACTTGAGAAACACAGACCATGAAGCCTTCTCAGAAAAAAGGTCGAAATTAGAAACTCGAAAATGAATATTGAGTGTGAGGCTCTAAGCCCATGGCCAGGTAGAAACCGGCCTGAAGGACACTCAGACTGGCTTCCGAAGCGGGAGTCTGATTTGATATAAGGAGAAGGGAGAGACCGACTGACGGATTGTTCGTCGAGTTTCTCCATCCCCGCCCACCCCCCAATTCACCGTACGAACCGATGAATGGGTGGCGTCACCGACTCGGGGAACCATTTCTTTGTGCTGAATTGGCCCCGATTCCGAGGACGGCCCCGAACACGTCTAAGTGGGATCATCAAGGCAAGAGGAGGGCCAATTTTCATGAGGGGGATCAAGTCGTCTCGAAATATCCAAACATATCAACACCCAACCAAAGCAATTAGTCCTCTTGTAAGTGGCCGGAAAACAAATACTATGAAATTCACAGTTGGAGATGATAATCGGTAAAGGTACAGTGATATCTTTTTTGGTCAGACAACTCAACTGGAAATTTTTGAAATGGTAAACAAAGAAACCGGGAATCTCATTGTTAAATTATCGATGACCAATCAGAAGTCGTCGATGAATTTGTTAATGGCAGGCACTTTCGTTATTGTTTACAGTCTGATTTCAGTTTTGATACCTAGAAGAGTTTAATGTGCGCAAGAGTAGGTTTAATCAGGAACTTTAAGGTCACATTGGTTGTCTGGGTACATCTGATCTTCACTACCATTAATCATTTGATTTACGATATTCAGTGGGGTTTGTGACTAAAAAAATCGGACAACAAAGTAATCTCTTCCAAGGTCAAGGTGATTCTGGATCACCGTTCTCTTTTCTGTCATCGAAAACGTTGGTGTTATTGGATTAAAGAAATTTAAAAATAACTTCTCTTATTACAGTAATAACCAATAGAACAAGATGCTGTCACTTCGTATAAACTTGCGAAAAATGATTATCAATGATATCAATGTCGAAATGAAGAACATGTGAGTCGATTCGTCGATTTGGAGCCGCTGAGAATTGCAGATTCTAGAGAAAAGAGCACAGTTCTTTGGGTTTAATTGATCAATTGTATATATATGAATTAAAAATAATTGGAATGCAGGCATCGGTCAATCATAACATGAGTCATCACCTTACTGGTCACAATATTTAATTCAAATCAAGTTAGTTACCTAGAAATAAAACCAAAAGGAAAGTCTTGATGACATTGTGGATAACAATCTTTTGTGTTGGGCGATAAAAACATCTTATCAAAGCTTTCTTTTCTCCGCTTTTATCCTCTGTCATCCAATAAACATCGTTTTCTTTCAGCCCCCCACAACCCTTGCTTTAAATTCTCTGACGTCTGGAGAGATGATATTGATGAATTGCCATCAACTCCGCGGCTTCGTGATTTTCACAAGGAAACGAATTCATCAATCGACGAATTCCACTAACTTTCGCTGTAAGAACTCTACAAGACGATAATGGAACATTCCCAATCATCGAAAGTATTTATGTACAGATAAAAATACAATTCATAAATAATATTTTTGGTCCATTTACCGGTTATTACAATCTCTTTACAACCAATTGACGAGGTATGATCGGAAAAACATTCAGCCCCAACGGCATCGAGAATCAAAGAGAGTTTTCTGTCCGAAGCCCGGACATTGTTTTGGAAGAATTGAGCCCTGAGGGCTTGTATGAAACAATACTTTTTATGAGACCGGGATATGTGATGACAAGAAGAAAGCACCGTGGTATTAAAACTCTGAATAATTTAAGGCAGAGACTCTTCCAGAACACTGGCAGCATCAGGACGGCCGAGAACTCGGATTGTCTGAAGGAGATCAAAGAGGGCCCGATCTGATCCGAACGAAACAGATTCCCAGAGATCGAGGATCAGGGTCGTAGCTGAACATCCAGGACGAGTTCCAAAATACTGAAAGCAATAGAATTAAGAGTACAAAAAGGCCTTTAAAGTTGTTACCTGAAGGTATCTGTCATATCCCAATTTTTTTGCCAGTCCTCTCCAGTCCTGTTCCGAATCCACTGGTGGATCCAGCAACCTGGCTAGCCGTCTTTTCGTGTCTGGGGTCAGTTTCAATTCCTGAGAGACCAACTTATTCGACAGATCGCTCAATTCATCCTTCGCCGACTAAAAATAAATTGCGTAATTAATTGCGTAACATACTTGAATTGAGGGATTCACATCGAATTCGAGGATCTGTTTCTCTGCTACGCTTGATTTCTGATAGACTGAAATCTTCCCCGCCAATCTTGTTTTATTTTTGTTCGTAATTAGAACGCTTAATGGACATTGGATTCCATTTTGGGAACACCATAAATGCTGAGAGGCAGGGATCTCCTGAAAAAATAATAGTATAATAGATTGCTCAAACTTACCCTATAACGAATGCCGTTGCAGGGTAGTGTGTAGCCATCAGATGCATTGGCGGTGTTATCATCCAGACAAATGCAGAAATCTCCGAACTCATTCATGAGGAACTCCTTGGACTCTGTGATCATCGTCCCTCTCTGGTCGTTCTCTTGTTTCCTTACATTCTCCAAAGCCATTGCAGAGTCAGGCACAATGTAGACTCTGATGGGAAGATTCTGATGTTCTTTTTTAGGTAATGATGCGTAAGAAATTATTCTAACTCTCTTAAAGGGGGGAACATTGGGCCGTTTTGGGGAACCGGCCAACAGAAATCGGCCGAACTGATCGGTCATGATGTGATACTTCTGTCTTTCCAACTGGACGTGCACCGGAGTGTTGATGTTCTCTTCTCCCAACTTTACTCCCAATTCCCAGCCAGATCCAAAATCAGTGTAGAGGCAGAAGTCCCAATTATCCTTAGGAAAAGTGGATGCGCAATGTTCCAGGGTGATGACGACCGGTCGATTTGGTTGGATGTCGTTCGTCTCATTCTCGCATCGACCGAATTCCACAACACTGCTCAACCAAGTCTCTCCAGGATTGAGATGAGGGCGGTCCTAAAAACATACAATAACATCGAGTTGTTTAAATTGTTTGAGACAAGAGTTTTCCTACCTGGAGATCGTCAGAGACTGACAGATATACCATCGTGGATTCGTTGAAGGTATTCTCACTCAGCGAAACAGAGCCTCCGCATTTCTTGAGTTCAATCCGACTGAAATCGGAGTCGACTTGAGCAGCAACAATAGTTGCACTCTGATCAACACCAGAATGGGGGTCATCGATGGTTATGGAGGAATTGTAATGCTCGGCAACACAGTCATATAAAGTAGCGTATTCTTCGGAAGGGGAATGACATCGCATTAACGGCTTCTTTATTGGCGTTACCCCGCTTGAACTGCCACCGTTGGAAGAAGTATTAGAGCTTGAATAATCGTGGATCAAAGCAGCTCGAGATCCTAAAAAATGAAATTAAATGGTCCTGTAAAAAATAAAACAAATTTTATAAAAGAGTATTATACTCACCAAGCCGATGATTCGTAGAATATCCACTGGCATAACTTTTGTTGGATTTGAGCGTGTAATTGTTTGGATAAAGGTTTGTGTTCACAGTGCCAGTGCCAGTGGAAAGAGAGACATAGGGAGCCGGAGGTGGAGTGCACATCAACTGGACATCCCGACTTCCAAGATGACTCAACAAGGCCGCTTTCTGCTGTTGTAACAGTACAGTATGCACACTGCCTGAGGGGAAGTAGGCCTGATCCTTCTCGGATCTCTTCTTTCGACAAACCAAAGTAATAATTAAACCGATGATGACTAGAAGAAGAAAGGCGAAGCACAAAAGCGACCCCAGAATAAAGACTTGGTTCCCATTCCACAGATCCATATTATTATGGGGCACCAGTCGATTTTCTGGTTGATAAAAAGTACTTCCAGGTTGACAGTGCAAGGGGAGGATTCCTTCTGTGCAATTTACATTCTCTGTACTCTTTCCTTTACAGTCAGCACCCCCATTTGTTGGTTCTGGAGCTGTGCAATGGCGGTTTCGTATCCTTTGGCATTGGCTGTTACACTCTGACCAAGGTGCCCATTTCGACCATGAGCCTGCAGTACTTTTATATTATTTTTAATTTTTTCGTATTCAAATTGGGTTGTGATCTTATAAACAGATTGCGCAACCAAAGAAAGGTCCCTCCGTCTTCGGTAATAATTAATTTCACTCGCGCGCTCACCATTTATTTTACAGTCATGAGGACATGCCCGGAACTCTTCTTCCGGTCCTGAACATCTCCTCCCGCCATTAATCGGGGCTGGATTATTGCAAACCCGAGTCCGTCGCTGAGATGGAATGATCTGTTGCAACGCTTGTTCATCGCCTCTACTCATGTCGATGTGGGTGATCAGAAGAGGACAATTGATAGTGCATTGACCTTGCCACGACGACCATGGTGACCAGTTACCATCCACTAAAATTCAGATTATTCATTGTGTTATTCTTGGTTTCAGAGAGTCATTTATGTTTCCGATCCTCAATTCAGTGAGTTTGGATTGCGCAAGCATGTGTCGGTGTCTTTGCGGAAACTTTTTCACGAACAAATAAAACCCCATTGTGGTTGCGCAATCGGAAAAACCGTCGCGAACTTCGGGAGTTAGTGTCCCTTTACTTCTAAGCCGCCTTCACCCATGTCCGACAGATGCCAAGAAACTCAAATAGGCCGTTATAATTGGGCGGCTTATAATCCACAGTTCTTAAAAAAAGGTTTCCCGTTCCTCAACAGGCCTTCAATTACCCGCCAAAAAAAGACTGATGACCTCGATTGGCCCAGGATTAGCAGAAGTGACCACAACTTGGCCAAAACTCCTCTTATCTCCGGGTCAATCTCTTAATCTACGTTCATCTTTTACTGCCACCATTACTCTTAGTATTACTCTTACCAAAAACGACAATCTCCGCGGGCTCTGTCATTCGGCGGTTGGCCAAGTTTCGGGCCTCACAAGTATAATTTCCGGAGTCCGAAAGTCGAGTCGAAGAGATAATCAGCGATCCATCGTTGGCTAATATCAGATTAGAGTCATGATCTGCATTCATATCATGCCCATCTTTTAACCAATACACCTGAAACGGAATGTAATTACAAGAAATTCAACATAACATGTAATTATCTCATGAAAGGATCCATTATGTAATACCTCGACTTTGGGCTCCCCATCTGGCGGAACACACGGAAGTTGGATTGTTCTGCCCTCCGGCACTTTGTCTGATACCGGCGTTTGGTAGAAATGTTTTCGGATGTCTGAAATGTTTACAATTACTGTTGTTGTGCAATTTCTTGTGTGTTCGGGTATGAGTGCAACTGTGTCCAATTAGAGTTCGGGCTCTGTTTATGTCAAAACAGAATTTCTCGCGCAGATTCCTCAAGTGGTTCGGCGCAAAGTTTGTTAATGCGGCAGTCAGAGGGCGGCGGAAGTCTCAAGTACCTTGACTCAATGTCGCTGGGGGAAAGGGAAGGAGGCGGGGGTCATTAGCGCAAAATTGAATCGAATTCTGATTCTGAGCGCGAGCATGGAAGACGAGGAAAGGAAAGGGCGTGATCCGCACTTTCCCAGGCCTGGCGGCGAACCCAAAACAGGAAATGGCGGTGATTTATGCCCGAGGCCAATAAGAAGCCATAATGTCATCTCTCTCTGTTTCGTGTTGCATTTGGCATCAAAACATCGCCGCCGCCTCGGGTGTTGTATTCGTTTAGAACACGCACCGAGATTACTGTAAAACTGTCAGTGCTATTTTTATAACGTATGCCGAGAACAGATAATGGCTGTCTGTTATACTCTCATGTTCGAAGTGGAGGTGAACGTCAAGCTCTCGAAGACTTTGTTTGTTTTAGGCCAGATGGTCAAGAATCCGGTTGCAATGGCCGTTAAGTGCGTTGAGTCAGAAGTTCGGGATTGATAGGGATCTGGCCACAGGCATTGTGTCCCAATCAAAAAGCAATTCCTCGGAAAAAACGTTCCCCGAGGGCTTAAAAGGCCTGAGGGCGATTCATTTGAAATGTTTTTGGAGACAAAAAATGCGCGTCCAGGGACCTCACTTTTTTGGGCTTGCGCAATTCGTTTGGCGCGGGTTTGAGTCGATTTCCGATGCCGATAAGCGCCCCCTCCCCTTGGCCAAGTTATGTGTCCCAGTCATTCTCTAATTACGCACAATTGGGTCATTCGGATTAAACATCCGGAATAATGGCGCTGTAAACAAAACATACGATGATGAAGATACCAATTAATTCTCTTCCGACAAATTGTGTACAGAAGAGAGAGAGACAAGGATTACAGCAGTAATGGATGGCCCGAGGGAATATAGGATTATGCAAATATGAAAGGACCGCAATGTTTTACACAAAAGCTGAGCAGAGTTGTAGGGATATCTACGGTCATCAGAACCTCCAATCAATCTTCTCATGTCCAAAGTCAAAACAAACCAAAGGAAATCACTTTAAACTTCCCCTCAGGCAATCGAATGACTCAGAGCGGATAAACGAATGTCAGCCAGTATAAATAAATATAAAACGAAGCCACAGGTCAGAAATAAATCACTGCTGATCAGCTGATCGGGCCGCGGTAAAGGGCGCGTTGCAAAAAGTCATAAACCCCAAGGGCAAAATGGAAAAAGGAACTTACAAGCCAACCGAACTCGAGCTGTCGCTGATCGGATGACAAGTTCATGGGCATCACTTCTGGAAGCAAAGCATTGACAAGAAAAAGATTCCGATTCATTTAATGCATTCTCAATATCCTGGCGATTTAATTCAAGAGTAACTCTTCGAAATGGCTTCTGATTCTCGGCATCTGTACCTGTTTGGACTTCTAGACGATCCTCTGGGATCTAAAGTAAGTTTTTAAAAAAATCATAGACGCAGAAACTTACCCACTTGGAGTTGCATTGGAATCTGATGACATTTGCATTCAACGCTTTACATGATAAAAACGCTGGCCTTGATCTGACAACATATGTGGATTCTGGGTTCTCTACAAAGACGACCTCATCCATCACTGAAATCAAAGCAAAAATAAACTTTAATGGCAAATCTAACAAGCAGTGACACACGTCCACATCACACATGTCGGTCTTATCATTAGCGCAGTCGTAAAACGCAAGGGTCAAGTTTATGTAAACGGAATTAAGTCATTGATACCGTATGGAAAAGGGGCCGCATTCGGTGGCCAAAACATGAAATTCAGAAGACAAGCGAGGACCCGAATCAACGAGAGTAAAAGGGGGCGGAGTCGACTGCAAAAGAGCAAAAAATAGTTCGCGGAGAATCCGAAAAGAGAGCACAGAAGAGCGAGAGACTGCCTGACATCCATCCGTCAAAACGCCGTTTTTGCGCACTCTTTTTGCAGTAGCGGCATTTTGATCCCAGGAATGGCAAACAAAGTTACAAACAGGTCGGACCCACCTGTTCGGACTCTGACAGTCATCCGAGACATTGGGTTGCGGCTAAACAAATACCTCTGCACTAATTTGTGCAACATTGCGCAATCAAATAAGAACACGTTCAGTCTGCAGTAAATTAATCCGCGAGGTGGTAGGGATAAACAAAACGATTGAATAAGTTTGCATGACTGAATCAGGTATCCCTAAAAGAATGTAAATATAAATTATTCATAATCATAAACGATAAGCTGTCCTTCCAAACGATCCTAATCTCCAAAATAACAAGAATTCGCTTCGTCCGAAAAAAATGAGAAAAGGAAAACGCAAATGTTGCATTTATTTGGGAGCCAGGTAGTCCCATATATTAAGATCGAGGCATTTCTGTCAGCCACATGTTGTATAAACGGAGCGATGTTATCTGATGCTACAGTTATCATGCGATCTGATCAATTACCCCCATTAAAGAGCACATAATAATTATTCCCCGGGTTATTGTAAAGTAAAAATCTTGGAAAGAAGGTAGCCGCCATCCGAAGAGTGAGGGATTAGCGAGTGCTTAAGAGGGTACCCGGCCCTACTGATCGTAAATCAGAGGCCGCCAAAGTTTACTTTACCCCTCTCACCCTCTAGGCCAACGCGGGGTCAGTTGGCCCTATCAAAGATTAAAACTATATATTATACTGGTCGGTGCAACCTGAAGAATCACAAGATAATGCATTCAAATCGAAAGTTTCGCAATTAAATTGGAAACGAAATAAAAAGATTTAAGTGGATGATTTTATCGCGCCAATAAACATTGCCACTGTGGTTATGCCCGGTCCAGCTGACGACATTCCCGGACTCAGAGGGGAACAACCGTTTAAACGCGGTTTCGAGTTACGATTGACTAAAAACAATGGAGAAGATAAGGCGGCTTTTCAAAAAACAGCTCAGCCCCGGGACATTCTCCCACTCCTTTGATCCCCCGCTATCAGTCCATAAAGGTCGTAATAGCCGGGCTACGTCCTCTGAAAGCGTCTCAAAACATTCCTTTCGCTTATCAACGCCCAGAGGCTTCTTATCTTTTGTTTTCTTTTAATGGACACCGGTCAGAGGTGCGGCGTGAAGTGCGTGAATAAAAGCGGGATCGAGTAACAGACCCTCCGGACAAACATAAATAT
Source organism: Bursaphelenchus xylophilus (assembly GCA_904066235.2). Classification (NCBI taxonomy): domain Eukaryota; kingdom Metazoa; phylum Nematoda; class Chromadorea; order Rhabditida; family Aphelenchoididae; genus Bursaphelenchus; species Bursaphelenchus xylophilus. The sequence goes on from CAJFCV020000004.1 coordinate 6,001,192, forward strand.
GCGGTCCATGTTTCATGGGTGCACACTTTGAGGAGAATGCAAACAAACCGGCTCTCGGATCCAGGTTTGGAAATGGCGATCGAACAGGAATGAGCCCTAAATAAATATTTTACAAGCATGGGATGGACCCACCGACACTTCCTATTACTTTATAAAAATTCAAATAAAACCAGCAAGATCGACTTCCCGTCCATTTTCACGCAAATCCTCCAAATTCTGCCGCACCTGAACCCCCACCTTCTAAGCGCATAATCCCATCAATCCTCCGCAAATTTGATTACTTTTGCAACGCAGGTGAAAGCGAGAAACTCGGCTCCGGGGTATTATTCCGTCATTTTATGGATGAAAAACGGTTCGTAAGTGAAGACATCCAAAAAACAGAAAGACCCTGAGGCGCCAATTCTACCTGCGATTATGAAGCAAACGCTTGAATGCGCCCTGAGGGCATTGTCTTCCTTGCAGAATGCCTTCGATCTTTCTACTTCAGAACACATCGGGAATGAATTAATCCAAAATTTGCTATTCGGGTCAAATTAACAGATCAAATGGGATGTAAACACAGAACACAAACAAAGGAACGTTATTATGGGTTATTGTCGAGGAGATGTATCCTTTGGGGATCCAACAGGCTATTATTACGGGCATTGCATAAACAGTACGGGCGAAAAGCTCACATTGATCGAAATCCAGAAAGTAATCTTCGTACATGGCTACAGTATCCATCTTCTCCAATCCGCCAATACGGGATTTAAAATCAGATCGGGGCTCCATCAGAAGTCAGGATCAATTTTGATAGCAAGATAAAGATCTCTTTAAAGAATAAAAGGAACCATGAGAAGAGCTGTCACTCAGGTTTCATCTTACAATCATGACACCTCAGGCTATGAGACAGAAGGGAAGAGGGGTGTCACATTGTCAGATAAGCGGGGATTCAAAATAAACTTTATTTAAATTCCCATTCTTCTGAACCCAAAATTAATCTTCTGATGACTTTAGCTTGTCATTTCTTTAGTTGCAACCCAAAAACTTTTGTTCGGTCATTAAAAACGATGCGAATCTAAATCAAGGTCCCGCGGAACGGCGCCACATTGTCCCAGAATTGTTTTTTTTTTCAAATATCGTCAGAATCGGCCAAAGTGACACGATGGAGAAAAGCGCGGGGCTCCCGAACAGGGTCGGGGCTGTCCTTAACACCTTCTTGGCCATTTCTCGGAATGATTCTCTGGGCCAGTTCATCTTTCTCTTCTTTTTTGGTTGGTCTGACATGAAGATGATGAATCGTGTTTTGAATCACGCGCAGGAAACGACTCGACAGCGCTAATGGCATCGAACCTGCAACGATTTTGTCACAGTACTACTTGCAAAATTTAAAAAGCAATCCTGCACTCAGTGCTTGCTTTTTGTCTCCTTTCTCTTCTGATATTTTTAAGACAATATATAATACATATGAATTTGATTGGGATGCCCTTCGAGGAGCCCATAAGATATAGATCCTACCATGCATGTGTTTAACCAGCTGGCTGACTTTGTGCAAGTGTTCGACGCAAAAGTTGAATCCAATCAATTGGCCATGCTGGATTACTAAAAAGTTGGCCTTTGTCTTCCAAAATCTGGCCCCATCACTCCTAAAAGAATGCCCTTCCTGTCATCGTATATGAGAATCATCTTCTTACATTTTGATGATAAATCGGCATCGTTCAGAAGAAAAGAAAGAAAGGAAAATATCGTTTTTTTCGTGCTCTGTCTTTGCATGGTAACTGTACAATACTAATTCCCCCATCATACTGGAATGCCATCCCTTAAACGGATCACCAATCAGCGTTTGGACGACTGCTTGGCAATAAATCTGAGGAAAGGTTAAATATAATATCCGAGATGTTTGTTTTATTACCTGTCCGTCCCCAACCTCAGCAGTTAGAGACCGAGAGCGATCGTAAAACGAAGACGGTGACCAGTGCAATAAATTAGACATGGAAATGAAAGTAATGGACATAGAAACGGGAGTGAGGTGTAAATTGGTCAAACAAGGCGCAAAGAGAAACAGGTCATTCTTAAAACACATGTGCAAGATGCAGTACTGTAATCATTTCAAAATTAAAAGATAACTCAAGATAAAAAATGAGGTGGCATGCGGGTAGTCAAGTAACTCTTTCCAATATCCCCAATAAACGAGTTTAAAAGACGAGGGATGGCTCGTTACTCAACACACTCATTCCTTGTCTTGTTGAAGATGCGTCTCTTCTTTGGTCTTCTGTTGTTAACACACCTTGGATTGGCTGATGTTATTCCTAGGACATCATACTACACAAGTAAGGCGTTTCAAATAAATTAATTGCTGTAACTTAGGAGATCGTGTCTTCCAATGCATAAATTATGCACCAAATGTAACCAGATGCTCACTGAAAGAAGAAGGCCGAAATACTGAGCTGAATCCTGGTTGTTTTGAAGAACAGACAGAAGTAAGTGGAACACCGACTAAAGGAAATAAATATGGTTATAGAAGAATGAAACGAGGGTGTACTGTAGATTAAATTGTGAGGAATCAGATGAAACTACAGTATTGGCTAAGATCCCTGGATCAAATCATAAATGTAATAACTTTTTTACATATCATCTGGAAAGGAGAAGAAGAGATTGGTAAGTTACTGTAACACAAAATATGCAAGGGGATTCTGAATAAAATATGTAGTATTTGAGACGAAAATAACATCGCGATAAAATCATTTGAGAGTAATGATTTCTGTGACAAGCATGATTAATTGCATTTTCCCGCATGTTTTTTGTTTTCAGGTATATTTGGAGATCGGGCGAATGCATTTCGACTACAATCAGCTTCGAGATCCGTTGCGGATTCCCCAAAGACCCTCGCCAATTCTATGCCCAATATAAACAACTCTTCGAGTATGATGAGGGTGATGTTCCAGTCGACACGGATGCAAAACGTCGATCTTAGGAACGAAAACATTTATTTATTATCCCTTAACTTATCCAATAAACTGGTTTCTGCTCTATATAAACTCGGCAAGTTGACTTGTTGAGAAGTCGCCATGCTTCTTCGGGTTGCTGTTATCTCCACTGTTCTGTTGGTCGCTAAAGCTCAATGGCCTCGATGGGGTTAGTAAAACCAAAATTTAGAAATTGGGATTTTAGAGGAGAGGACATTGGACTGTTCTAATGTGGCCAAGTCCCAGCAATGCACACTCGTCGCCCCCAATGCGAAGGTGCCTCGAGATCCGGCCAAATATAAATGTAGAGTGGAGCCAATGCCTCAGACCGAATGGAATCATCTGGCCAGAAATTCTAAGATCAGAATTGCCTGCCCTATCGGGTGTGAGCCCGATGCCGATCTTTCTGTAAGCCTCTAAATGATGAATAATTAATTTCTCAGGTTATCCAAAAGAAACCTTACGTCAACTCAAACTGTCAAAAGTATTATACCTACGGAAAATACCGTGACACTAAAGAGAATGAATGGTATCTCTGGATCACCGACCCTTGCGTGGCCACCCTGACTACTCACTGTCGTTTCAAGGACATCCCTATTCATCCCGAGGCCAACCCTTCAACTGAAGCTCCATCTTTCCAACGCCGAACTTGAGAATCTTTGACTAATTATATAAGATCTTTAGGGAGAATAAGGAAGCCATTATAAGAAATAAATTATTTCACCATGTGTACAGTACAAGATGCTTCTTAAGTCGCTTATGTAATCTGATTTGAATTCCACTAGACAGCTATTAGATTAATTAGAAGTGGGGTGGGACGAGATATAAAAGGAAAATATTCATCTTTCAACGGAAAGGGGACAGAGGATGTTACCGGCCATAGTCTTCGAGGTGTTACCTATCTTTGGCTTTATTCTCTGCGTGTCTACATCCTTTTATTTATGGATTATGCGGAGGAAACAAAAAGATGCGTTTGGAGGGATATATGTAATCCAATGTCTTGGTAAGAAAAATAATGATAAAATAATATGTTCTTAAGATTTTGTGTACGGACTCAGTCTCTTTTATGCTGGGTTTCATGGCTGCTTCGTATCAGCAAACACAGATGACAATAGCTTTGTGCAGCCAGTGGAATGTCTGTGGAAGGCATTCCATATCAGCTTTTGGTGTATTCTCGATATCTCCAATACCTTAGTAATATTTTTGTTATGCTTCGATCAATTGGTTTCGGTGTTTTGGAGCAAGAAACATAAGCTTGTAAGTTAATCCTGTCTGGCTGTTCACCTCGTTTTACGACCATTTGCAGATAAACTCCATATACTTGTCCAAATGTACGATGATCATTGTCGTAATTTTTTCTGGCGCCATTCTAATGCCAGCTTGGGACTTTCCGTTGACATATGAAAACAACGCGACCATCAGCACCTCTCCGTATTGCTCCATGGAGAGAGTTTTTGGACAAGATTTCTATGAAATGGAAGTTAACATTCGAAAGTTTTCACCATTGGCGGGTAAGTCAAACATGATATCCTCAGGCTGTTCAGGCATTTCTATTCTGTCACTGGCGGGGGTAGCCTTGCTGATATTTCAATTACTCCAAAATTGGAGTTTCAAATGGTCGGACAACAACGACGAATCGGAACGTCTGTATTTTTTTGTTCTCACACGGTGCTTAATGTTATTAGCTGTGGTTCACGGACCATTATATTTGTTAGAACCGTACACGAAGCAACAAGACCAAATCGTCGAGATTGCCTTACGGATATCATATTCGGTTACTTTTGGCGTGTTGGAGCCATTGATATTGTTCAAAGTGTTTCCCGAGTACAGAACAGAGTTCTACAACTTCTTTTTACGATATTCCCATAATACGAAAAGGACTTGGCAGAGTGCAGGTGAGGCTAGCGCTTTTATCGAGTTTTTGTTAGAAAACATGTGATCGTTCAGTCTTTACTTTTTGTAAATTCAGACTTTAAGAAATCAGGGCTAATTAAAAGGTTTCAGAAGATCCCCCTGACAGCAAAAATATAGGCGGAGAAGGGTTGGACTTTGGAAGCTGGTATTCGAGTGCTGGGAATATAATTGGCGAGGCTGGATTGCCATATGAAATGAATGCGGACAAACAAAAGAGCGTGTCGTTCTACTACAATGAGATGGAGAAAGTTTAAATCGATCAGGAGAAGAAAAAACGGCCAAGGTTTGAGCCGCGTCATCGCGAAAGAAAGGAGCACCGGGTTTTATCCGACAGGCGCGATCCCCAGCATCAACCTTCCTGTTTTCCTCCCCCCTCCGTTCCTCAGGTCTTGACGAAGATCCGGCCGCACTCTTTAACTCCCTCAGTGCGGCCCTGAGGCAGTGATTGGGGCAATCGAAAGCCGTGTCCGAGAAGTCGGATTTCTCTGGCTTCTCTCTCTTATCCCACCGCCCTGAGGCCTTTGATCCATCCTGGTCCATTCGGCCGTTTCTCGGTCGAACTTCCATTAACTGGAGCTCTTAACTCCAGCCCTCAAACCTTTTTTATCACTCCGATTGAAATGCAAATTCGTACAAATGTTGTTTGATCCCGTTTTCTGTTTTTGCTTTGCTTAAATCAGTCAGGCCCTGCTTCTTTGTTGTACATTTGTTGACTATAATAAAGTGGGATGCGTGTTCGTTCGATCGCTTTACTCTTCTTCATAAGTATGAATAATTAAAACCCCGGTTTAAATGACCTTAATCAATGCTCCCGGTTGTTAGTCATAATCATCACTCCTTCTGCCGAAACTCGAGGCCCATTTGTTCGGCCCCGAGGGCAAAAAACAACCACTACCTTGATCCCTTCCCCCGCACTTTGAAGCTCTCCCTTAGCGAGCTGTCCACGGACGTCATGGCGTCACGGACAATAACCCGGGAGCATCTATATTGCAAACACAGATCTGGTTCGGTCTGATGGGTTTTAAAATATTTGACGTTGAAGATGTTAATTACCACAGAAGAGTAAAGCGTTCTCTTATATTTAAACCCCGTAGTTTCAAAACACTGTACTTAGAAGACGAATTACTGTTTCGTCATCAAAGCCGAAGATTTTCTCTCTTTTACGTTGGGGATAAACTCGGCGAGATTTTGATTTTTCTGGTCCGTATTCCTAAACGTTTACGGCCGATTGATCCCATATGTTAATTTACTGCGAATCTTTTTTGTAACTGACCTCGTTTAGGCCGCTGGGTCCCCTGAAGATGGTAATCATGGGGACCAGCTCGCGGTCCAGCAGCCGAACCAAGGCTCCTGGTCGAATGAGTCTGACGAGGCTGAGACATGGAAGTTCTGGAGGGCAGGGACCGTCATCCAATGTTGGTGGAGCACCTTTGGCAGGCGCTGACAAGAACAATCGGGATATTAAACATCGATTCGAGATTACCAAGAAGCTCGGCGAAGGAACTTATGGTAAAGTGTCCCTGGCATACGATCATAAGACGGAGAGAGAGGTAAGGAAATTCAACATACAGTGACCCAAAACACATAGGTTGCTGTAAAATTAATCAAAAAGAGTGCCATCGAGAACAAGCAAGATCTTGTCAGGATTCGGAGGGAGATCAGGATCATGTCTATGCTCAAGCATCCCAATATTATTGAAATATACGAAGTGTTCGAAAACAAGGACAAGATTATATTAGTCATGGAGTATGCGAGTGGGGGAGAGCTCTATGATTATGTAGGGAAGAGCGGAAGTCTTCCGGAATCCGAAGCGCGCAGGATCTTCAGACAAATCACTTCAGCCATTTTGTATTGTCATAAAGTAAGAACTTTTCCCAAAAAAACTTACCATTTTTTCAGCACAAAGTAGTCCACCGAGATCTGAAATTAGAAAATATTCTGTTGGATGTCAGCAGCAACGCCAAGATCGCTGACTTTGGTCTCTCTAATTACTTTAACGACAAGACATTGTTGAATACTTTTTGCGGGTCTCCCTTGTACGCCTCTCCAGAAATCATCAACGGAACTCCTTATCGAGGTCCTGAGGTCGATTGTTGGAGTTTGGGCATCCTCTTGTACACCTTAGTGTATGGAACGATGCCATTTGATGGTCAGGATTTTAATAGAATGGTAAGTTCATATTGAATTTATAAAGAAAATCAAGGTCCGTCAAATAAAACGTGGTACTTATTACGAACCAGAATCTCCGTCATGTAAGTCCTCAAACTAATGTTTAAAGTTTGATTTTAGCTGCTTCGATGCTTATCCGAAATATGCTACGGGTAAATCCGGACAGACGAGCTGACATTGACGACATTGCAAGTCACTGGTGGCTTAATCTAGAGGAAAACATGCCAGTTATTCAAGAGTTGCCAGAAAATCAGGTAAGCAGGGAATTATTATTATATTTAAATTTTTTTTTTAATTTCAGATTACTGATTACACACCTCTCACAGAACGAGCCGAAGTTCTTTATGTTCAGGATCTTGCCGATGAAACCGACGTTTTCATGGAATTCGGACATCTCAGTTCACTCACACGACAAAAGATCGAGGAGTTCAGAAGACGTAGAAAGGAGGCGGAGGAATACAATGAAAACTCTCCGATCAAACCTCCCAAACGAAAAAATGATGACAAACCCGAGCTGACGTCCAAAGAAAAAAGTCTGCGACAAGAACAAGAGGAAAAGAAAATCGACGTTGCCGGTCACATGAATGATCCCTTGGAAAGACTCCGGCAACTCGAGAAAAATCTTCACAAACCATCATCTCCAGAACCGTCAACCTCAAAAACCAGAAGAGATTCAAAAGCGGAAACAGAAAGAGAGGAAGAGAAAGCTGCTAAGAAAGAAGATGACAAGAGACCAGCATTCGTGGCGCTTTCAGAAGCCAAGAAACCTTCCACTGGACACAAACCATTGCATAATAATTGGATGGCTGACAATGATTCGTTGAATTTATTGATGAATCAAGTTCTCGAACAGATGGATAAGGGTCCCGTTAGTATTAATCTGATCGCTAGAGTGAAGGCACATCCAATGTATGAGCATAGACCGATCATTAAAGAACTTCTTGAGTCCATAATCTCGGCACAACCCGATTCTGTCCAAAAACAAGCGTCAAAGGTCATTGAACATGCTTGTAACACGATCAAGGCAAGTTTTAAAGATAACCAGTAACCCAAAGTTTTAGAAAGAGAAGAAGGCCACACCAATACAAAGTCCGACGGCAAAGAAGAACGCAGGAATTCCAGAGACCATCACCGAGAACCCAAAAAAGAAATACGAAGTTCCAGAACTACCCACTAAAGTGGACGTCAAAGAAGCCATCTCAAAAAGAGTAACGTTAGAAGAAAGAAAATGGCATAGCGTGGAAGTAGGCTTCGAAACAGACGAAGAATCATCAGGATCATCCGGAAGCAGGAAGAATTCAAAAGTGTCTGCTCAGCCCAATATTGCACCACGCGTTAGAGACACCAAGTCCGCAGGGCATGTAGTAGACGAAGAGGAAGAAGATTTGGAAAACGAAGACAACGAATGTGAGGACGAATCTGAATACGAAAGTGAAATTGACGAATTGGCCGAGGTCGTGGAACAAGCTGGAAAAAGTACAAGTCAGATTGCACCAAAGATTGTAGAGAGCCTAAGTGAACAAGTCGAGCCTCAACCACATCTAGAGATCTCCGCCAATCATTTGTCGACATTAGAAAGGAAGCTGGCAAAACGGCAAAGCAAAGGAAAATATCAGGTATGCAATGGGAAACTGTTTCCCCTTCTTTTCTCCTTTTTGTTTAACTTCTTCCTTCTGTTTAGCACAGTCATGTTGAACTGTATGGTCGTGGGGTTTCTACGGAGACTGATAGTCCTCCCGTGGCCAAGAAACCCATCGGGGGACCACAGCCATCCATCGAGCAGTTGCCTGTTCTTTTCGACAAGGTTCGCTTCTGATTCTGTCACTTCCACAAACCCCACATTATAGTGGTTAACAAGTGTATTTTTAGGCCAAACAACTTATTATGGAGTATCCGTTAAAACCGGATGAAGACGCAAAAGAAACAGAGGCCAAGTCATCCAAATGGACCAAAACCCAAGACCCCGATCTCAGTGACAAGAGTGCAACTGCCACGCCAATTCCAAAGTACGTTTTTATTTTGTGAGACTTTTCGGGCCTTGTGTAATTCGGGCGGCGGACTTTTTGAAATAAAAAAAAACTCATCCGTTTATAACGCTGCGCGATTGGATGTGCAGTAACATTTATACCGATCTTTCGAAGAAATGAATTTTTGAATTCTCCATAGTCGGAAACTACAAAAACGCGGAAGAATAAGTTTTTTCTATTTTAAAATTTTACAATTTTTTATTTTACAATTTACAATGAGTCATCAGCAGTATTTGATTTTACAAGTTACAATTTGATTTTACATAAGGTACGAATGTTATTTTTAGATTTTTTTGACAAATAGTTTATTTAGGGGTAGTCCCGAAGCGAAAACATTACAACGCGGCCGCGGCGACTTCCCGTTTTTGCACTAGCGAAATGCACTTTTCGGCGACGTCGGCGAAAAAATTCCACGGAACCAGAAAACAAGGTTTTGTCCCGGCCGTGCCCGGCTAGCCAAGAAAACAACATTCAAATGTATCAGCTTGCCGGGCAAACAACGGCGGGTCGTCGCAGCAAATGTTTCGCCGCGGCGCGCAAAAGTGGGCATCGTCTCTTTTAACAATAAAGAACAAATTTTAGCCGCAAAGTTAATGAAGATGTGCAACAGAATACAGCCAAAGCAGAACATAACAGTGAAGAGGAGAGTGAAGATGAAGGCGAGGTCATCAGAAAACCAAGAACCTCCACCATCATTGGGTTCAGAACTATAAAAACTTCTGCAGGTGAGTAAACCGAGTCATAAGAGACGTTAGAATTCAAGAAGGCTATCAAAAAGAGGCCCCAATTGCGGAAGTAAAGCCCCAAAAACCGTATCAAGGGATCACCCAGAAGACCCCGCCCAAGGAACCAGAAAAGGCCAAGAGCAAGGAGCCCTCGTTGAAACCGGAGGATCAGAAAAAGTACGTTAACACCATTTCGAGACTAACCTTTGAACTTGGCTTGGTTAAAATCTTCTCTTTATTGATGTGTTTTTAAGTTCTGAGAATGGCTTGGGATCGCCACCGGACTCGCCAACGGCAGGGAAGTTAAGTTATGAGACGGCATCGCAATATATTCGACGGAAAAACAGGGAACGGAGAGCAAGGACGCTGACTATTGCAATCACAGACGAAGCTTGGCAACGGTGGCGTCTTTTTCGCTTGTGTTTTCAATTAAATCTGCACGTCTCATCCTCTTTTCAAATTTCAGAGTCGTTGAAAAAACGCCTGAACCAATCAGCAAGCCCCCAGAACCCGCAAAGGAATCTAATATTCCGACAATTCTGAGGAGACACCTTGCTAGGCAATCATCCAAAGGAGCCGCTGATGCAACTCCAAATTATCATAGGAATTCCTATCTAGAGGAGAAAAGACAGGTAAACAGTGGACTCTTTCCTTCTTAACTCCGTTTTCAGACGTATGCTGAACGCAGAAAGTCATTCCATGAGTTTTCACCAGGGGAGTCCGACGATTATGCGACTGTATACGGTAACCCGAAGACCCCGACTTATTCATCCGGATATGGCAACTCGGCAAGGACCGGGGGAAGATTCGAGTTGGACGAGGTATTGTTGAGGAATCATCTTCATCCCGATCCCTACCGCACCTCAGATTCGTTTAACCCTCACTGGACTGGATCACAGGTCCGCGAAAAAAAAGAATAAAGAAAGCGACGAATATTTTTATACGAAAAAATGGCATCCTTTTAAATGTCATCAATTCAAAAAATAGCTTGTTGCTGAAATAACACTTTGTCCATTTTTCCATTAACATTCTTCGCCAAAATATTTTTTTTAATTATTTTGTTTTAGCCCCTGTCAAATCTTCGTCTCGAAAGTAATTCCATAGGCCACGAACAGCCACGCCAACGGTTCGAAGTGTATAAAACTCGGGCTGAAAGGGATCGGGATGCTGCAAATGGAGTCGCTTCCGGCTCCTCTTACTACCAAGATCGACCTTCCAATAGTTATATCCCAGGGCCGGGCTACAAGTCGCAATACAGTGGTAATGATTACGGTATTTCTACCTCGGGTTACCGCCGTCCATCCGCCTACGAGCCTGATCTTGTCAACACTTCGGATTACGGGCCAGGTTCTTCTGGATATAGTCAAGATCCGTATTTTACATCGAATAAAGACAGATTCCGCCCGGTAACCAGACGACTGGGGAATAATGCCAAAGATGTGGACGGGAGACGGGCAAGAGCACGATCTCAATCCAACGACAGGAAGTTCTCGACCAGTTCGATAACGGACATTGATGCTGCAGGTAGATTTTGCCATATCAATGTAATGTTATTATTAGAATAAAGAATATCTTACGATCTGTTTCAGCAGCTTTATCAAGTCGTCTGATGACTCCCGAGATCGGAACGGGGGTTACCGACTACGGCTACGTTAGTTACCATGATTCTGGAAACTCCCGGATCTCCCAAACACGGGAACCTGATATCAGCATGGCTCCAGCACGGGGTATCCTGAAAAATAAACAAGTAGGTTCCCTAAAAAGACAACTAAAACAACATGATCATTTAGGCTTACGAGGTTGAACCAAGAGCTGCAGCTTCTCAAGGTAAGTGTAAAAAAAGTTCCCTCTGAGTTGATTGACCTCACTTTCGCTATCCACCACACTCTATCGCCATGTTTAATCAAAATTTCCACTAAACCAGTAATCGATATTTCTTGTGTAGCCCGGCTTCGGAGTGCCATCAGTGCCGAGAAAGCTTTGGGGCCGCCGTTGTACGGGCCCGTCCATCCAATGCCATTTGGTGCCCCTATGAGACTTGGATCCACTGATCCTTCTGGCTTCCAAATGTCTCATACGACACCCTTTTATAGCCATCTGCCTGAAGGTGGGCCTCTGACCTGGTGTCCTGCCGTTTGCCGTGCTGTGAAGATTCATTCTGATGTCAAAAGTCGTACTGTCCGATATTCTACTCACAGAAAAAGGAATTTGATGTGTCAGTCTTAAATTCACTTAACCGTTTATTCTGTAGTTATGTGTGTTGTTGTCATCATTTTATTCTTCTAAAAAGATTTTTTAGTCCCCCGAGGTATAACCCCTAGCTCCGATTTCTACGACCCAATCGGATCATCAATTCCAAAGAAAAGGAACTCCGGCCCTTCCAGCTTTTTAAATCTTAGACGTCGGACAGCCGAAATACGACTGGGGAACGACGGGAAGATGAGTACAACAAGTAACGGGTGAGTTTGACAAGAACATATGACTATGATCGTAGAATACATATTGATGACGATTACAAAAGACCGTCTTCTCCAATCGATAGACTGAAGAATCTTTTCGGCGGAGTCACCTCAAGTACAACGCCTAAGAAACCGACCAATTCCGTCTATTCATCAACCAACACCTCACGCTACAACTCGGGACTGCCAACTTCAACCCAATTCAAACGATACGGCGGAGGATGGTTCTAAAACCGGTTAAAAATATATATTACTACGGCATTTGTCTAATGTTATGCTCAATTAAAACAATAAAGGTTCTTTATAATAACATTCGACAATAACAACGAACAGCTAACAACAATTTCATCAAAAGCCTGTCGTCCTCTGTTTCTTTAGGTCTCGATAAGCCTGGATGACCTTCAATCGTTCCTGATCATCCACTTTTTGTTTTGTTTTCTTCCCAAAAGAATGCTCATCCAACTCCATTTCAATGCCCTTCTTTTCTACCGAGTTCCCCATCAGTTTCTTCAACAGGAGGTCCTTACTTCCTGCCTGTAATTAAAGCTATTTTAAGTGAAGAACTCATCACGCGTAAACATCAATGTGTTACTTACTTGTGCATACAATGGATCCATTGTTTTTCTGAAGGATTCGAATTTAGGAGGGGCATCAGCAGTTTCTCCGAACGGTATAATCTCTAAGAAAATCTTGTATTAGGTAATTCAACTCACCTCTAGCGTTCAATAACAAATCCTTTTCTTCATCTTCTCTCTGGATCCGTCGCTTCAACTGTTTCCGTTCTCGCTTATTCAGCCTTCTCCGCTTCTTGCCAATTTCTTGTTTATCGTTATCTTCAATCTTGAAGTTTTCTTTCTTCTTATTTTTATCGCTTCCTTTTTCATCCACTTGATTAATTGATTCTGCTTCAGAATCCACCTCTTCCTCATCTTCAGCGTCTTCTGAATCCTCTTCCGAATCCAAATTGGCCATCTTTCTAACTTTTGATTGTTTAAATTTTTCCTCCTTCTCTTTTAATTTGAGTTTCTTTTCCCTCAAGGCTATTTTTGCTAGTTTCTTCCGTTTCGCGGTCTCATCCAATTGTCTAAATTCTTCGTCGAGTTCTTTGGCATCTCTACCTGCCTTTCCTGCTTTCACTTTCATCATTTCGTCGTCCAAAGCTTTGTTTTTTGTTCTCATTATTCTCTTGGTTAGCTGCTCCTGATCTTCCCAGGGTCTTTGATGGAAACCCATCCTGGACGTTAGCTCTAAAAATCTTTGAATTACTCGAAAACATATAATCCTTACCGAGGAATTTGTTTTTGTTTCTCTTATTCCTCTTCCTCTTGATATCGATCCCATCCTTCAAAGCCTGCTTAGCTTGTTCAAGATCCTTGAGTCTTCGAGGAATCATTTGCTCATCAATCTCATCTAAAGTTGGCGGCCTATTCTTCCTCCTAAATAATGAACTAGTTTAAATCAAATTGCTTACCTAAGGTCGACCTTTCCCGGCCCCTTGCCTTTGGTCATCGGGTCACTGGCCTTGATTTTGGTGTTCTTTTTTACCGGGTATCTTCGATGTCTCATGATAGCAGCTGAAAAGAGAATTATATATAGCCAAAACAAGCAATTTGGCTCAAAAAGAAGAGCGAAGCACAAAAAAAATAAAAAGAAACGAGCCGAAAACGGCCTCATACGGAAAGCGGCCGAAAAAAGAGCCAAGAGTGGCTTTTGTGGATTCGTTTTCGGCCCTTTCCTCCAGGCAAACATAACTATAGGTTTTAGTTGGTAGTAAAAATTCAACAAGAAATTGATCAAAAATTTTTGATTTTTTGTGAAACGAAATGCCAGAACCACAAATTTTTCGGGAATTTTTATGGATTTAAACGGTTTGATAGTGTACGTATTAATTTGTAATGTTCTAACGAATATATGGCAAACATGTTTACTTTCAGCATGCTACAATGGGGTTTTCTTTTCGTATATTGATAGTTGCGCTTCTATATTGTACTTCCACATCCGCCAAACACTGTGATAAAAGCGAATTTGTTTATGAGTATACGAAATGTGATAACAATGGCCAAAGATGGAGAGTAGCTCTTCCAAAATTCCACAGCCTTCAGTGTGACAACATTCCTTCTCTCCAAGATGGGGTCAACTGCAGTAAGTATATTTTAATATTTTTTAATAAAAACTTACAATGTTTCACTAATTGTTAATTAAGGTTTTTCATGCCCGGCGGGTTACTATCTGAACATGGAGAATCAGCAATGTATGGGATGCCCAGCAGGTGCTTTCTCTTGAAATCAATTCATTCCTCTTGTTTAGGGTCATATAGCCTCGGGGATGGAGTTAGATACGATGGATTCAGCGGTTTGCCGGAAGGATTCTCTATTGAAAACTTTGTGGATGACTCTGCACAATTATTTGGGACATCGCAAAGTTATACATGTCCAAAAAGGTAGATCAGACAGAAATTTCTTTCTGTTTTTATATGGTATGTTTAATCATTGCGTCATCTTTAAGCTCGGGCTGGGTGGTGGAAGATGGAGAGCTCAGGTATAACCCAACCTCATGTGTATCTCGACTCAGCATCTCTGTTCATCTTGTGAAAGATGGCTATGTTGAGATCTTTTACCAACTTCCAAAGAATCGGCATTCTCTTGTTAGTGATTTGGTCATAAGAAATGAGCAATGCGAGAGTTATGGGTGGGAATATTTTTAAAACATTTCAGTGTTTAGAGCTCCTGAAGTATTTAAAAAACGCAGACCAGTGGACGAAGACATTTCGACCGGCAACGATTGGCATCTGAAGCGCTTTAATGTGAGACGAGGCCAGAATCTGATAGTCTGGACAATTGTGTCCAACAAAGAACTGACCACTCTTGCTGATGTTGTGAGGGTACCCAGGATTGACATAATTGGATTACCCTTTACGCCTGTTTGCACTCAATGTCCAGCTGGAAGTTACAGTAATCCCAAATCATCACAATGTTTCGGCTGCCAGGCTGGATTCTTCAGCATCAAGGGGTCACCGTCGTGCACAGCTTGTGGAGTTAACGAATATTCTGGTAGGACTATTAAACATTCATCTATTCATATCATAGGACCAAAATCTGGCAAATGTTTAACCCGCCCTACCTGTCAAACTCTCGATTTTTATCCAGTCTACGGTAAATGTGATGATGGGAAGTTGAAGGTGCATCAGGCAAAGGGGGAGCCCAATGTTTGCATCAATGCAAACCAGCAGGTACTTTTATTTGGCTGTTGTATATATTCTAGACACCATCTTTATCTTCTGAACCCTGCTTTAAATGCCATGCGGGGACTAAAAGACAAGAAGGAGTGTGCGTAGCTTGTGCAAAAGGAGAGTTTTCTGACGGTGAAAGTTGCAACAAATGCCCCAACTCCACAATTCCTGAATACGGTCTCTATTATACAAATTGGGAGAGAATGCCGGAAGCAATGGGGTCGGGATGTGAGTATGTAATGGCAGAAGATCTGGGGGATTGCCCCGTTAAAAATGGATGGATTCCCTACGGTAATCGGATTGAAAGTTCGATGACTCGTGCTCGAGGCGTAGCTCTAGAGTTGTCGTTGAATGTGACTTACGGATTTTTTGATCCGTTGCGGAGTTCTGATGTGAAATTAAGTGCATCTGATCCTGTGGCTAGGCTTGATTTTGAATTCGAACTTCAATGTCGCGACGCAAGCTGCCAATTATACGTTGTTTTGGTCGATCTGGTAAGTAAAATATCTAGCAAACGTAAGCCGGATTTAAAGAGCGAGACGGAAAAAAGAGATGGATTTAAATTTCTGGAAGCCTTCAGCGGCAGCCAGAAGAGGCAAGTGAAGTCCTATTCCATCATCAAAAAGTCCCCCGTCAAACTTGTCTTTGCCTTTATGAGATCAGGCGCCAGTCGGGGAGATGATGCCCTCGGGGACAAAGCTGTTATGTATGCCCTAAACCTCACTAATGTTGCTGATCAGACTAAAAAAGGGAATATTGGTGGGGCCAGAAGGTGTCGGCCTTGTCCATCAATCAAAGGAAGCAACGGAGAATGCAAGCCCTGCCCTCCAGGGCATTTCATCCAAGAAAAGGTATACTGTAATGTCATACATAGTACATTTTATTTTATGATTTTACAGACTAATGAATGCGTTAAATGTCCCGATGGAACTGCCTTAAATACAACCTCAAATAAATTAGGAGTGGAGAGTTGTGTTAAATGCCCTGAAAATATGGGATCAGTGGGTCAAAGCGAATGTGGATTTACTGGGAACATGGACTTGGATGTTGAAGGGAAGAAGTTGCACTTTGATCTGACCCCATTAAAGAATCAGTAAGTTGATCTTTTACAGCTCTCTTGACATTCGTTACTTAATTTTTTCAATATGAGATGCGGGTATTTGGGTATATACCCGGATATATACCCCGTCCTAACCCCACTCCGGAGAAGCGCGGCTGCCCCAATCCTTGGCATTGAGACTATTTGAAATTACATGTTTTCAGCCCATTAACAGCCAGCGGGATTAAGGTATTTCCTCGAGAAGGGAGTTCGTATTATCATTCCTTCAATATCAGCATATTCAATGAACCTGTGGTTTGTCAAGACAGCTATGACAGTGGCCTTATGGACTCATTGGGTCCGTTGGGAATCGACTTCCAAGTATCCGATTCCCGGCCATTCTTTTGTAGAGCGACGGCAATTCCTGGGGCTAAGAAGTTTAATTCGACCAACAAGGTTTCCTTCGTATCATCATTTATGTAAGTTTCCAACTGCCAAATTCTTATCAAAGTCGGATTGGTTTTTGATTTCAGAATATCCTCAAAACTTGCAGTCATCACTCAAAACAAGACATACAAGGGATTCCGGCTTGAAGACAAACAGCTCGAATACGGTAATAGTAACCTGTAATCCAAAGAAGACAATTCAGACCTGTCTGCAAGGTCGTCTTCACGACCCATTGATGTTCATTTTTTCTTCGAACCGAGTCCCAGTAAGAGCTCGAGTTGTCCAAATGGGACAATTGGCGTGGTTACAACCAGATGTGAGCCCTTGGTCGTCACATCGCCAGAAGTGCGGCTCTCTCGAAATTGTCCTGATGGTACCTGTGATGGATGTCTCTTCCATGTTATAATTGAGAGTTCATTTGCTTGTCCTATTTGTGATCCTTCAGACTTTGATGAGATTAAAGGTGAATGTTTGGAGGGGAAACAAAAGATCCATTCCATACCGTCAAAGTAAGTTCAATGCGCTTTAATGGGAATATTCTGCCTATTACTACGTACCTATCACGCCCCATGTTTTAGGCATTGTGTTCTGAGTGGAATGCAAAGCCGACAGCGCGTAGAAGCTTGCTCGAATGTCAACTCCAATGTGAAACTTCTGTTTATTTTGGCTGCCCTGTTGATCTTATTCCTTGTTTTGATCATCGTCGCTTTCCATCGACGAAACAAAACGTAAGAAAATTTGTAAATAAAAAACCTTTAAGACTGGAATATCGATACATGAGGATTGTGGAAGGGAAAGAACCGGATGATGTGAATAGCTGTGGTCTGACCAGTGATGAGGAGGAAGAGGAAGACGACAAAAACAGGACAAAGGTGTTCTTCAAGAAGAAGAACCAAAAAGAAGAGGGCAGTGTTCGCGTATCCACCACGAGAACACCCAAAGGAGCTCTTCTCGACGCAGAAACCAACGATTTCCTATCCGATGACTCATCTTAATCTGTTTCCTCTCACATCTATACGATTACATTCCATTCCAATGTTCTTTATCATCTCCGCATTTCATTCCGGGCAAGAGAATCTCATCCACTTATCTCGATCTATTTAATACTATTTATTCTGAATGGTCACTATCACCACAACCAAAGCGGGTACAAACAAAGTCCCATTTTTATGAAAGGTAATAAAAGAAAGCTGAACAAACCAAATGGTCTTGATCTCCGTCCAAGCACATTAACAGTACAGAACCTCATTTCTCACTCGAATTTCACAGGTGCCTTGAAAATGCTGACTATCGGCCTACTATTTTATCTTATTCATGTAATATTATCTGATGATGTTGAGATAGACCCCTGGGACTTGGCCTATTTAGAAAACTTTGGAGGACAAATTCAACAAGTTACAAAACCACAAGTTGATTTGATCCGGAAGCCCCCAATTGTCGAAGAAAAAGAACAACCTGCAAAGAAAACTTTGGGCCCTGATCTTGAAATTCGCGAAACCAAAACGATTTGTGAAGATAGGGCGGCCAATTGTTTTGCCATACAGAAACAATGCACGGAGAGTTCCTATGATGACATGATGTTCGAAAATTGTGCCAGGACTTGTGGCTATTGCGACTGTCGCGATTTATCAACACGGTAAGAATTAAACTATTATAAAAGCGATTATAGTTGTGCCTACTGGGAGATCAATGGATTCTGCAGCTCTCTTATACACAGCCAAGCCGTTAAGAAAAGAACCTGTGCCAAGACTTGCAAGCTGTGCGACTAATTTTTCATGTATTTATATCACCGTGAATTAATAAAACAATCGCAATAAATTAATGTATATATACACAGAGTCATCATGCCGATTCAACGACCATAACCTTCGCAATATCATCCAGTTCATATGTCCGTTTCAAATACGAATCAGTGATTCGTATGCCAGACAGAGACTAAAACATATTTTACACCTAGCGGTAGCAATCGGGCCGGCCTTACCACGTCGGGCCCTTAAGGTTGAATTTGCAAATAAACGAAAAAATTTTAGTACTAAAAGAGCGAAACAAAACGCATTTTTGAAAAATTAATGGATGGTATTAGATTAAGCCTTTTTACTTTAGTTTTTAAAACTCCCAAATTCCTTATTATGTATACATGAAATCGCACCGAAATATGCGGAGGGTTGCAAAAACATGTTTGAACTTTTGGGTGGTGAACTAAAAGAATTCATTTACTCGATGATGAGATGTAAATTAAAATGTCTATGCAATCTGTGATTAGACATATGGTATTGTCACGGTTGCAAACTTCCTAGGATAAAGAAAATCCGTAACACGATCCAACTTTTTGGCTACCTTCACGGCTATTCCCGACGTTTGGCTTACTGTTTTAATTTCGCACATACATACGTAAAAAGAATTCCGGAAAGCATAAAAGTTTACAGTAAACCGGGCTTTCACTATTCCAGGCCTGACAAGGGAATGGTCTGTACTTCCCACAGGGTTTGGAGAAATGACTAGTACAGGTGGATAGAGCAGGTCAACGTTGGTAAAAAGAGTCATTTTGGTGCGGATATTTGAAACAGAAGGGCAAAGAGAAATTTTAACAAAAAATTTTTCGTTGTTTTCTGGTGCACCTATTGGGGTTCCTCGATGGCTAAACTTCAGCCAAGGCTTGATCACAAAATTTTGGTGGGTATACGATGCCTGCAAAGAATGCTTGCCAGACCATAAGGATTGCGTTAGGCCATTTCTTGTCGTAGCTGAGTTAAGATACGGCCAGCGGCTGCCATATCTCCGCCGAACGCTTGATAAACACAAAAAGTAGCAAGTATCTTCATTTCAACCGTCAAAACCCACAAAAAAGCGTTTATGATGGGTGTGATGACCAAAAAGCGATCAAAAGTCTCTGCCGAATTCAGTGTTTTCCGCGTCGGCGGAGAAAATGATTTTCTTAGGCAAAAAACCGCCCATCTTCTTCTTTATCCTGCAAAAAGAATTTTTTGGATATCGTGACTTAGCGCCAAGAAATCGATAAAAACTTTCCGCGGAATTTCTTGAAACACCCTGTATAAAAAATTTTAAACAATGACTAATTGGGGTACAGACCGTTTAAAAAACGTATGGATACCCGTCTCTACGACCAAACGAGTATAACTTCGACGTTCCATCGCTTCGTAGGTTCGGAGACATCCAAAATATTTATTCTTTCGACGATTATTGTGTTTTGGCTATAACGCCCCTTATTGCAAAATGATTTCTTCGTTTATTAGAGTTTTGCGTTTGGTCCAAACACTAGCGGAAGTTCAGACCATTCCCTTATAAGCAAATTTGAAAAGGTCCAGGGCCGGCCTGACTACTTCGGTCTGGCCCGATTGCCACCTCTTGTTACCCTAGTCCCATTATCTCACCTGCAGTCCATGTTTTAATGGGAGAACTTCCAAAGAGAACTGGACAAAAGTATTTGGAAGTACTTGACCCAATCTGAGACCACTTAGCGATGCAATCAGAAAAGGGCGATCATCCTGGTTATCCACGGTCAAGACTAGATCCAGAGATCTCTCGCTAAACATAAGGAAGACCATTCCTGGGAAATCCGCAGGACTCACCAGCAATTGAGAACTTTACACCTGACTGTGAAGAGATTGTGTAATTCTATTTTTCCCGGAATCGATTCAATCAAGAGTCTGATATCTCCATACGACGGGGAAACCCGAGTCAAGGGACTCGTCTGAAGACGTCCAGGCTCACCCATCATCGTTCGCCATGACATATCTAACTTTCCAATGGCGGTAACCCCGCGGAAATCGGCCAAAGAATGATCGGTTGTATTGGGAGTAAGGCAAAACAGATATTGATGGACTTCTCCAGAATTTAAATGAATCGGAGAATCTCTAAAGCAATAAAACATTATAGTGCTACAACGGGCATAAACCATAACGTTCAGATACCATAATGGGCATTTCAAGAACCCGTTCGAATTTCATAGATATTTTTACACCTTTGTATTAGGTTGTCCCACAAATAATGTCGTTTTCGAGAGGGGTAGAGCCCAAAGTCCATAAAAAACGTAAACAACAACAAAATTTTACGATATTGCACAATTTTGTAGCCGGGATCACAAGGTTTCGTTCAAGGTAAGATTTGACATATTTGGATGAAATTACAGTAATTTAGCCCCATTCCAAAATTATGGAAAAAAGTTCGATTCGTGCCGTCATCTTGTACGAGCAAAAACAGGGTATAAAAGTTACAGGAGTTACACAAAATATCAACGGCGTGTTCGGCTAGTCCGATGTGAGTCTGAACACGGTGAAACAATGGTTCAAAAAATTTCGATCTGACGGTGAGGGACTCAAAGATAAAGTCCGGCACCCGAACTTTATGAATTTACCCTGGGGCCATTACTCGTCAGATATCCTAGAATCAACATCCAACGCGTCTCTGACATCGTCTGGGTGTTGAAATAATCGGCGGCTAACCGTTGGAAGTCGATGGAATTCAACAAAATGCTCGGCAGCTTTTTCCCATATTAATGGACCGAACCACAGAATGGAGGTGTCACGTTTGTTGCTTTTACAATCTGAAGAGCCGGGTTTTCTCGATTGGATCGTGACCCGTGATGAAGAGTAGATCCTGTACGACAACCAGATGTGCCCAATGGAGTCCCCTGAGGGTACCAACACGGAACTTGGCAAAGCGAGCCCCCATAAACAAGGTGATGGGCACTGCTGGATGGTGCAGCAGGGGTATCTCACAATACAGCTCGTTGAAAGTTGGCCAAAATGTAAATGCTGTGTCCTGCTGTATTCAGATAGACAGCTTATGGCAGAATATGCCTTTAAAAACACGCCGCGGAATTCCAAAGGTCCTAGGCGACGATGCGCAACACCACGTTGTAAAGACGACGCTCC
The DNA here is from genome assembly GCA_904066235.2 of Bursaphelenchus xylophilus. Lineage (NCBI taxonomy): Eukaryota > Metazoa > Nematoda > Chromadorea > Rhabditida > Aphelenchoididae > Bursaphelenchus > Bursaphelenchus xylophilus. The sequence goes on from CAJFCV020000004.1 coordinate 6,023,041, forward strand.
AGGAGTGGAGATACGGGACTCTCCTTCGTCCGGAGTACTCACTAGGCATGTCTCAAACAGATTGTTACCTTTCCAAGAGTCTAATGGGTTTGATCCGTGGTAGGGAATTTATGAATCAAGACCTTGTTTAATGGGCCTTCAAAAATTTAATCGGCTCCAGAAGCCGGGGTTTCAAAGCCACTGGCAAAAAATGCTTTCAACGCGTTGCAATAGCGTGGTATAACACATCGTGATTATTTTGATCAAAAATATCTTCGTTATTACGGTAAATTTCTTTGTACAAAAAATCTTTTGAAGAACGACATTATTTGTGGGACAACCTAATAAAAGTGTAATTCGGAAAAAGTACGAATTGCAAGTGTATATTTAAAAAAGTTTAACTTTGAAAAGCGTTAATTTTTATGTAACACGTTTAGAAATAATGTTACATTGGCATTTGTTCTAAGTGTAAAAACGTAAGTGTAGGATTTTTTAAATGTGTAACGTCGAAGAAAGTTTTGAAGATTGAACTTTTAACAAGTTCAAATCAAAAAGTACACATTTTCAAAGTATACACTTTTTATTTTTACACTGACATTAAAATTTTTAGACATTAGAAATTTAAAAATATAACATCATTTCTAACAGTGTTACATCAAAATTAAGAACCTTTTTTCAGAGTTTCATTTTTTTTGAAAAATTTACACTTACAATTCATACTTTTTTTCTAGTTACACTTTTTCTAAAAAGATGTAAGGGGATTTATGACACTCAAAATCTCGAAATCTGCCCATTACGTACGAACGCGACAGTTTACGCTTATCGCACGGCAATTTGCTTTCTGAAAAAAGATTAAATCGACGTTTTCTAAAAAGTTATGTCGATTTTGAAAATTTTGACGGATTATGAAATTCCACGCTTTAAACTATCCTAAAATGAAGAGGATCCGGGTTAAAACCTTTAGATCTTGACGAAAGACCGAAATTTTCATCATCGGGATACTGTAATACCCGGAATATTTTCGCTACCTTCCTGGATAAAACCGTGACCCTGCAGCAAATTTTTGTTCCATTTTTTGTGGAGAAAAATCGGTGTGCTTACCGGTCTTGAGAAACAAGTTCTTTTCGCCCATACAACTCCGAGGGATCAAGCGCAACCTTTTCCATTATCATTGGATTCACGCATAAGTTTTGAATTTGTGCCTCCAGATACACATCGTTGTTCTGAATCAATAAAATAAGGTCAGTTTTTAAATGCTTGCTTACCAAGTGATCTTCTGTGTTAAAAAATTTTGTACGGACATCAATTGGTTTTTGTACAGGAAATTTAAAAAACTTCCGAAATGAGTACTCCTTCTCCTCGATGCAGTATGTTACAGTACATACCAAACTAAAAACATGTTAATTATGCTCGATGCACTCACATATGCTGCCCAGTTTCCTTTATTTCGTGTGATACCGTGTTCCCCACAAATCTTTTTGGTTCAAGATCCTTTCCGGTACTCAATTTACAATCCAAGGAAATTTTTTGACTTTGCGTCTGTATGTCTGTCTAACAAAAGTTTTTAGGCAGAAGGGGTATAAACAAACCTTTAATTTCACATTGTTGCATAACTGATCGCTTTCGTTAAGGACAGCCACATAGAAAGTAAATGTTTCGCCCAAGTAAATGTTACTAAAATTTATGACACATCAGTTTACAAGAAAACCTACTCTATTGTTTGAGGGGCCATCAAAAACCCACTCAAAGGCACCTCCATGCTTTCTTTGCCATGAGCTTTTGTGACAACTTCATTTATAAGATTCGAAAACTCGTCCGCTGGATCTATTCCCATTGAACAGCTCTCATGGAACTTCGGCCTTGCCAATCTCATAACTAAACGCAAATTAAAGCCTCAACCGAAACCACAAACCTCTTAATGTTAACAAATGAGGACTGTTCTTCGGACTAGACGCCATTTTGGCCGTTACACCTAAATTTTTATTTACCCCCATGAAGAAAGAAGTATTTCATCGACAAGGAATTCGAATTTATATCTGCTAAACTAACTCTTGACAAAATAACCATCCAACGAAGGAGACCTTTAACAATTCATTCGGGAAACTCGTAAACGAAAACAACCAAGAAAAAATAATTTTGACGCGTCCTTCTCAAATTGAGATTCGCACGATTGGGAACGGAAAACAACGAATAGCCAACAGCAAACGAGTTCAACGAAAAGCTTGATCTAGGCCTCTTGTTTCTCCTCAGCCTTGGCTTCTGTTTTTGAGGCTTCTTCGAAGTCGCCAACGAGATCTAAAAAAACTTGTAAGTATGTGCATATTAATCTCAACAGTAACCTTAATACCAATAATTACCTGGTATTTCTTCTTCTCCCGCTTTGTATTGGCTGGTAACATTGTTGGCCAGCTTCTTCAAGTGGGTCAGTGATTCAGCACCCAATTGGTTTAAGATTCCTGGGAGCATTTCCGTCAATTCTAAAAAAAACACAAGATTAACCATGAAAATATAGAACAACAGCAATGCATTATAAACGTACGTTTGTTTTCAGCAGTTCCGGTAACCGAAAATGTGTTAGCAGGAACCGAAGCCTGCACCTTCGGATTGTTGAAATGGATAACAGATCCATCATCCTTGATCATGTTGACCTCCTCGATACCGGGAATGTTGGTCACGGAGAGCTTCTTCAAATTACTCTGGAGCTTCTTGTCATCGGTGGCAGCGGTTTTATGTACAATCTTCTTCTTTCTTCTGGCGGTTCCCTAAAATTACATAAAGATAAAAATTACTGATATTGCCTAAAAACCGCAAATCAAATAAAATTCTGACCTTTCCTCCAGTACGAACAGCCTCAGAAGCTGCCTGGAGCTTCTTTATTTTCTCAGCGTTCATGAGTAGTACAAGTTTCGACCGAGTTCTCGAATGACTTCTGAAAGGAAAGAGTTGTACGACTTAAAATAGCGTTGTAATAATCAATTTTCCGTAGGTCGAAAAACTGGTTTGCAAAAGCCAAACATTATACTAGAGCCAAGCTAAAAAATAGAAAACAAAAATTCGCAAAAAATCCGCGCTCTATTCGCAGCGCCTCGATTGACACATGAAAACGCAAGAAACCCGAGATCATCATATCAAAAATCAACAAAAAGTTTATCAAAGCGATCGTAGGCCTTCGCGGAAAATACAGAGTCGAGGGGTCACACTTCTGGCATTCAGTCTTATTTTCGTGGCAGGAGAGAGCAGAGATTGGTGTGTTATTTTTTCTTTTTTTTTGTTTGTCGTCTCATCTGACCATCTGACGTCTGCTCAGGTCTACAACAGGGTTCAGTGTTGCATACTCCACAAAGGTATTTTTTTGGGTTGCTTAATATTTTAGTTTTTTTATAAGTGAACAATATGGCCGTCTACACATCTATTGGGCCTTGAAATTTTGAAACAGGAGAATTTCCTGAGAATAGATAGGAGAATTTTTTATTGTTAGTTTGAGGCGTAGTAACAGCCAGCGTTTATCGCGATCAATGGTTTCTCTTGGACTTAGGTAGCAAGGGGCGGATGACGTAATTCTAAAAATTTCCCGAAGAACGGATAAAAGAGGAGGAGACAAAGGTAACGGTGAATGACTCATATGTTAACAAAGTCTCTCTCTTGCGCTCTCACGTTGAAATTGTCTCTTTAACAAACGTTCTATGAGAACTGATTAGAATTTTTACTTATTATTTTCAATAACTCTCCTTTTTCAGATGAGTGTGTTCTCCAATTTATTCAGCAAGAAGAAAGAGGTCACCCCATCAACTCAAGATGCTCTCCAAACCCTTAGAAACACTGAGGAGATGCTTCTAAAGAAGCAGGAGTATATTGAAAACAAGATTGAACAGGTAACGTATAATTCTGTGTATCTTTTAGTCCAATTTAGGAATTAAAAACTGCGCGGCAGCATGGTACCAAGAATAAACGGTTGGCTCTTCAAGCTCTGCGCAACAAGAAAAAGTTAGAGAAACAACAAGAAATGAATGATGGAATGTTGAACAGAATTCAGCATCAGAAGGAAACACTCGAGAATGCTGCAACGAATGCCGAAGTTTTGCAAGTTCTGGCTGGATCAGCTAAGGCTCTCAAGGGAGCTCATAACAATATGGATGTGGATAAGGTTCATGATCTTATGGAAGACATTGCTGAACAACAAGAAGTTGCGAACGAGATCGCTGATGCCATCTCCAGTAATGTTGGAACCGCTGAGTTTGATGAAGATGAACTTTTGGCCGAATTGGAAGCTTTGGAAGAGGTAAGCTAATTTGAATAGCATGTATTTTAAAATGGTTGTGTAATTCTTGCTATTTATAGGAGGATCTCGATAAACAACTTCTGGCAGCCGGTCCCGCCCCAGTTGCAGATGTTCCCTTGCCCGTTGCCCCAACCGATGCCCTTCCAAAGGCTAAAGGAAAGTCAAAAGAAGAAGATGAGATGGCTCAACTCCAAGCGTGGGCAGATTCATAAAAACGAAAATCGTACAATGATAACGAACCTTTCAAATCCCCTCTAAACCTTCTATAAATTACTTGTACATTAAATTTATTGATTTGAAATAATGAGACCAGATCAACTGATGACCATGTCTTCAGCAGAAAGGTCCGTGAGGTAGTATCCCCAATATCCGACGTTGAATATGAAGTAGGCAGTGGGAAAAAGTATTGCGCTGAAATATAATATGTCATATTAACATAAGCGGCATACAAACAGATAGAATAATTCTAGAGGAAGTCGTCGATTCCTGTTTTTGATTACTTACCTGTATTTGTCAACTTTCTCGGGGTTTGACATCTTCATGCTATTGAGGACATCGTAAATGGATAGGAGTATTCCGTTCTTGGAATGAGTTCTCGATTTGCTGAATGTGCATTGAAGAGGAGGGTCGGATATGGGCTGAATAATGGGCGGGTGGTCCTTTATCTCGGTGACGGGCATCTCGTCGTTGTTGTTCCGCAGACTTGCACACTGTTTTTCCACCCAGAATTGACGCAATCCTATCCTAGGGCTGGGCATTTCCTTCCAGGAGAAATCATCGTCCGCTTTTTTTCGTATCGATGCTCTCCGTGGTAGACCATCGTTTCGTGACATAAATCCAACTACAGCCAGCTCAAGAAGACTCATGAAGATGAACATCATGCCAGACAACATCCACACATCAATAGCCTGCATTAAAGTTTTAATTGTTTGATCTTAACATACCTTTACGTACGATACCCTGGGAAGATTCCTGATGATGTTGCCAAATTGAAATGTCATTGCTAAAAGCAGGGTTAGTAAGAGTTCGATTCCTTACCTAGTAGAGAGTTGACTCCTAACATTGTTCGTGCTGGAATGGCTTTCGAGCCGAGGTAGAACGAAATCCAAGAGATGAAGATGGTTACGTAACTAAATAAATATTTTGCAAGTAATTGAGTCCTTACGTAGGTATGTATCCCTGCAAAATATACCATCCAAATCGTCGTTTAAAGACAAATGCGACCGTCAACTCATCCCACCAGCCTGCTGGATACATCTGCTCGATGGCGATGACACTATAATTGACTAAAACAAAGTCGGGCAATTCTATGGATTTGAGCAACATGACTGGATATGGTTGATTCCACTGCATTCTTACTTCGCCAGTGTTATAATTGAAGGACTCGAACGTTAGGAAACATTTCTGTTGATCAAAAGGAAATCTAAATCGAATGAGATGATTATTTTAATTTTATATTTCTTTTATTATATTTGAGCTTTATAATCATCTAAATAGCGGCAGGACCGATAAACGCTGACTTTGAGTTCTCGGAAAATGTCTAAGTAAAGCTGGTCATGTCCAGACTTAGGCTCAAATATTTGTGCGCCTCATAACAAAATGTAATTACGTTAGAGTAACAGGATTCCATATAGCCCTTTAAACTTGCACGTTAAGCTCTAGGGTTAGTTAAAAAGACTGCGAAATGTATTGTGCAACAAAAAGACACTTGTTTTAAGTAGTTACCTTTTTAAGTTCATATCACACGGACCCGTTACTTTCATCCTGTAATTTACCCATACTGTACCGTTTGAGAGGACCATCAAGAAAACATTCCTAAAACCAGAGGATTTATAACAAATGTTGAAAAACTTCGTGATGACTAAGTTTGCAAGATTGCTGACTTACCTGAACGGACTTTCGTGAATGGCTGCGTTTTTTGAATTTATGAAACCTAAAGCAAATCTTCGTTATAATAAAGTCGCCAGGCGCTCACATGTGTTAGGTATCCAAAGTTTTTGCAGCACTTTGTCATCGAAAGATATATTGTTCTTGCATGGATTCATATAATTGAATGCTAATGCAGGATCTTCCCAGAATTCGTTAATATAAAGATCTAAACAGTTCGTTGATCGATCCAATATTTTACCTATTTCAAAATCCTGAGTCAGCTCACTAACTGCGGTTACTTCCTGCACCCACATATCTACTCTAACGCGCACCGGATATGCAGGGAGATAATGTTTGTTGTAGGCTTCCTTCAGGAGATTGTCTATCACTTCCGTGTCGTTGGCACAATTACTGGGTAGATGCGGTTTACCCATGCCACCGTAAGAGCTGAGTAATTCGGTCAGGAAGGAGACCATCACCCAGCCCGGATGACTCATCTGCAAGAGTCAGATGAGGAAATTAATCAGCTCCCTCAACATGAGGACTAAAACATACGATTTAGATGGCACTCCCAAGTTCAACCTCGAGTCAGCACGGAGACCCATACAAAAGGAACAAGGTGGAGGGCATAACTTTCTGTAAAATGAAATTATACTCTGAAAGGGAGAATGACAATAAGCGACAAACGAATCATGTTCTCGCGGCGAAGATTTAGTAAAACGCTGTGCAAGGTCCAGGGCCTGGGGCTCCTTTAAACCTCAGCACCCTAACCAAAACGAACTTGACGGGGTCGTGGAATTGAATTTGCTCTCCTTCTCGTGCATATGAAGCACAGAAGGAGACTCGCTTCGACGACGTCACGGAACTTGGTCCACAGAATTCAGGGCTCCAGTCCTAAACAGGGATGAAATATCAGCCAGGCAATAAAGCTGCACTCTCATATCCTTATAAGCAAAGTTTCGTTCAGAAAGGTGGCGACTTCTTATTTGCCTCCGGCACTTAAAAACCTTCGTCGAGTGTCACTTTTGCCTGAGGGCTCAGCTCATTTTCTCTCCGTGGAGATTTCGAAGCCGGCTGACCGTTGTCCTTTTCCTTGACCTGAGCCCAACAAACAGGTTCGATTAAGAAGGGATTTAGAGGATCTGTCCAAAAAAGCAAGAAAACATTCGGATGTGCGAAGTTTTAATAAACAAACATCGGAAATGTAGGACCTCCTTCATTGGTTAATAAACTTCTGATTGGCTGCAAAGACGCGCCTTGTGAGGCCAAGAGGTAACAATTGCATTCAGTTCTCCCAAACTTTTTGTGAAAACGGGCGCCGAGGGGATATTTGGCGAACGGAAGCAATTTTCAACAGAAAGTGCGCAGCATCGGTTGAAACAGGAAAGGAGCAGTCTGCAAAGGTGACGAGTAGCATACAGCATCACCCTCTCAAGTACTCAACGACTCTCCTCGGAGTAATCTCCGCCAATTACAACGGCTTTCCCAAGTCTTCCTTCTGTTTTATATTTTCTAATCACGCTTGGCAAACAAAAATGTATGATGTAACCGTGTTACGGAGAGATAAAGATCATCCATAATCATACGAGCCGCTTGAAGGGTTTTTAATTAAAGGGAGTACGGTAATCCCGAGGTTCAGAAGGCCTCTGAAACAAAAGGAAACTGAGCTCAAAATTTTTTAAATGTCCTCGGGCATCTAATGTCCTGTTTGTGGGACGAAGAAATTTAAATTTAAAAGTGGTGTAAGCAAAGAGTGCGCGATTTATTCTTTTAATGCCTGTGATGTCCTCACAAAACAGACTCCCGTGGGGAATCAGGACCAGAACGATGCGGAACGACGCGAGAAAAGAACAAGGCGCGGAGGTCATGTTTTAAACGGGACACTTGGAGACATAGGTTGGCATGAGCGATGACATCTCCGATTAGACCGCGGCTGCTTCCGGCGCTTTCCTCGGCTGCGGCCACGTGGAGCCCAGGGTATGTAAATCAGCTCGAATTCTGCTTCCGGCAGCCCTGCCTCGAGAATCCCGTCAAAAAAGGGGGTGACCGGTTTTGAGTGAGCGAAGCCGACCAACTCTCTGAATTCGAGCTAACAAGAAGATGCTCCCCTCTCCGCTTTTTGGCTTTTTATGATTGAAACTGTGTAAAATCTTTTGGTTTATATTTGTTGTCCTGAGATCCATTGATCTGTGCATTCTGACTGTGTCTTAGAACTCTTTGCTCTTTGTTAATGAAGTTCAAAACTTACTTGAAAAACCATTACTCGCAGAGTAACCTTAAATAATATAACCTCTGCAGGAACAAGATCATTAATCAAATGACATTAAAATTAATTTGTCTCAAAAATATAAAAGGCGGCCTGGCAGACCGATCTCCCGTCTTTGATCATGAATTTTTACATCCTGCCATTCCTTGTCTCCCTGGTCTCTGCCCAGTATTACTATTACCCATACACAAATCAGTACAACTTCATCAGTGGGGATTCTCCCAGCCGCGCAGCTCCACGACCTCCATTTCGGAGACCACCTCCGCCAGGGCGGTTTGTTGCTTCACCTGTTGTAAATGGACCACCACAAAATCCAGAAAATCACGGGTATGAATGTCTAACAAATATAAAAGACACATTTACTTTAGAGTATTACTTGGTGCAGCGATCGGAGCACAAGTTGCAGCTCAGTTAGGCTGAGGCGGATTCTAATGACTCCAAACTTTCAACACTTGGCTTAAAATTTGAAACAGCCTCTATGAAGTGTTTGATTCGCAATAAACCTATTCTTGCGTGTATTTGTGAAATAAACGTCATTACCTGCATACTGATCGATTCCTGGTTGATTGTGAAAGCTATTTCTGTTCTTGGAAAGCACAGAAAGGAATAAGTAAATAATAAAGAGCGGATCATTTCGTGAAAGTTTTCAACAAATGATTACCTCTTCAAGGCCGGATAAAACGGCAATTGTCGCGGAAATATGCAGTCCACAAGGGATATTGCGCAAGACAGGTTGGAAACTACAGTAACCAGAAAAAACATTGCGTTTAGTGAACAGGGCCCAATTTCCTAATCGAATTTTTGGTCGAAAAATTCGACTTTCAAGGTCAAGCTATGCAAATTTTGCTTCAAAAATACGAAATTCTTGGGAATTTTATTTTTTTTATATTATAGTTATAAAAACTCGACTTTCCCACATAAATTCAAATTTTGACCTTGAAAGTCAAATTATTCGACCAAAAAATCGAATAGGAAATTGGGGCCGGCCAAAAGGCCCGGGCCTGTATGTATGTAAAAAAATAAACACGAATTATAAAGAAAATCAGGCCAATATATGCAAAAAAGTTTTGAAAAAGTCATGGTGATCTGGGTGTGAAGTGGATTCCTTACTTGAGTGATGACCTTTGACCCGGGTCCGATACAAGAAAAATTGAATTCAGGGAAGTAAACTAATAAATGTGTGATTAAAAATAATAAGAATAGTTTGGTATATAAGCCCACAAAAGTGCCGACCATCAGACCAAGTCACACAGCAATGTTCATCGTCATTTTCCTTCTATTCTTGCCATTGGTTACCTCTCAATACTACTATCCGTATCGTAATTATGGGTATTATAGTCAGGGTTATGGTGGATATGGTGGCTCCCCATACTATGGAGGGTATGGAGGACTTGGTGGATTTGGTGGAGGGTACGGCGGCGGTTTGTTTTCTAACCCCGGGTAGGTAGAAGAAGACAGAAGTTATGTTTTCAGATCGGCAATTGGGTCAGTTGTGGGTGCCCAGCTTGGAGCTCAACTGGGACGTGCAATCTCAGGTTAAATACGACTCATGGTAATGTTGGCTGATGTTCATGAACATCGAAAACCTTTACTTTTTTGTATTGCGTAAATAAATGGCTTACATGGGCATTCTCCTAATGGATCCCAATCTATTATTTAAAAAGCTGATGTGAGTGGAAATCGCCAAAAATTTAGGTCTTATTGTCATACATAGTAAAGAAAAGATGCAATTTTTTGTATTTTTTCGAAGAGCAGTATTTTTATAATTTGTAAGTGTATATTTAAAAAAAAACATTTTGAAAACAATGTTAATATTGAGCCGGCGCCGCCGAGATATCGAACGATTTTTGCCGCAGAGAGCACGCTAAACGTGGAGAGCGGTCAGAGAGAAAACACCTTTTTGGCCATAACTTTGGCAGTTTCGAGCGTAAAAATTTGATTTTTTGTAGAAACATTATCCTTTACGGTTGAAATAGGCATGAAACTTTTCGAGCCGAAATTCGGCAAAAGGTCCTAAATTTTAGCCGACTTTTGATCTAAAAATCTCGGTTGTTTCTGCAAAGCGCGAGCTAGGATTCTCGCATATATCTTGGAAAAAATTATTCTAAATTTGTGTCAAGTTTCATCAAAATCTGAGCGTCGCACTTGGAGTACTTCCCCTGTAAAATATAATTTGTAAACCTGTGAAAATTGAGCGAGTTTATGTACAGCGTGTTTCAAGAAATTTGGAACAAAAGATTTGCTTTTTTTATTTGTGTTCTTTGCAGCTATCAACGAATTTCTTTTTGCTTCTAAAAATTGACAGCGTGCGTTTTTAGAATCTCAAAAAAAATTTTTTCGTCGGCGGAGACAATTGGGGCCTTTTTTAAAAATCACAGCGTATTACGCGGCGGAAACGCCGTTGCAACGGCTGAAATCAAGTTTACGTTACACCTCCGTCGATTTTACGGTATGCATTTTTTGTTTTCGATTTTACGCGCACCGCAGAGGCGCGGCGGAGACTTCAGATTTCGGCGAACGTTGTTTTGGGCCTTTGGTTTTTGCAATTCATGTTGGAAAAGGAGGTTTGGGTGATTTTTTGTTGTCATCCGATGCACAGATGGCAAAAATTTTGTGCTTTTTTTCCCCGGCGGAGGATTCGGCGGAGGCTTTATCAAAGGGTCAAAGCTGTTTTACGAGTCCGGGAAAAATCTCAGCTACAAGAATCCAACAGAGCTACATTATCTTTCAAAGATTTTTGATTTTTTTGGTCCGGCGGTTTTGTTTTGATCTCCGCCGACGAAAAAAATTTTTTTTTGAGATTCTAAAAACGCACGCTGTCAATTTTTAGAAGCAAAAAGAAATTCGTTGATAGCTGCAAAGAACACAAAGATATAAGCAAATCATTTGTTCCAAATTTCTTGAAACACCCTGTAGTACTTTAAGTCAACTTGTAATTCATTTTTCACCCTTAAAACCCGAAATTCGGCAGCTAATTTTTGCATCTGCTTAATCAGCATGATTTAACGCATTTTTGAAATATGTCCCGCTTAAAAGTAGGAGCCTCTAAAAAAAGTACTTTCCTTGTAAAATGAAAGTGTAAATATAAAAAATAAAAATTGTAATTTTGGAAACGTGAGTTTGACCTAATGTAATTGTAGAAGTTTCAAAACTATGTATTTCTTCGTCTAATACTCTTATTAGATCAGAATTTATAGGCTTTCAAAATTACACCGTTAAAAAATTTTTTACACTCGCACTTATGCTTCCACGCTTACAACAAATTTGCCATTGTAGCATCATTTTTAACAATGTTACATCAAAATGAACACTTTTTCCAAAGTTAAACTTTTTTGAAAAATTTTTACACTTACAACTTTCCCAAAAATTCCGATACGGATGTTTCAAATAAAACTGTAAGTAGAAAAAATTAAATCTTTTCCTAAAATAAATGCATCGTTGACCCGAACTGTCCATAAAAGTCGGAACGCGGAAAAAATGGCTTTCGACTTTTCCTTGAAGTAAATCCGAATTGATTTCATCGGTGACGTTGGAAATAAGAAAGTTATGTAACAGGCTGGTTTATTTTCTCATTTTCTGAGCCCGAATTTGGAAAAATTAAAAGTTTCGATGACTTTTTAAATCCGAGAAAAAGATTTGAAAATCTGCTTATTTCATAGTCCTTTAAAATTAATTAAGAATTCTATGCAAAAGAGAACGAATGAATTTGAAATAAACTTATTTTCTTAAAATGATAATGAGACCTTGCAACTACCAGAAGGCAGACAGACAAAGCCATGGAAACGATTCTGACTTTACGAATTGGCTTAAAAACTTTTTACTTTTTTTCAATCGTAGCCTGAAACGTTGAAAAAAAGTGTTGGGGGCGTTATCTTATTACAACAAACTTCTAAAATGTGACCTTGCATCATGCTTTACATCTCTCAATATAAAACCGAGACGTCCCATAAAGAAGGGATCCGCACAGTCCCATTCTCATCATGAATTTGCTTATCACCGTATTCTTGCTCGTAGCCGCTGTGTCGGCCCAATTCTACGGACCTCAGTATGGCGGAGGTCCCTATGGCCGTGGAGGATATGGTGGAGGCCCATACGGACGAGGGGGATATGGTGGGGGACCATACGGAAGAGGGGGATACGGTGGGGGACCATACGGGCGTGGAGGCTATGGAGGTGGCCCCTATGGACGCGGCGGATACGGTGATGGATACAACCCCGGGTAAGTGCAAAAATGTGATTTTTGTACTATACCAGAATGTTAGGAACATATGGTTGGGTTGTTTTTAAAAGTGTTTGGGGCGCTAATTAGAAAAGAGAAAGTCGAAACCCGTTTGATTGATTTGTTTGTAGAGCCGCGATTGGAGCCCAGGTCGGAGCATCTCTTCTTGGCCGTTAACCGACTTGACGAACACCTTTAGTTACCTCAGTCTCTGTTTGTGCAGTTCTCGTTTAACTTAAGTCAGGAATAAACGTTCCGTTATTCGCGTACCATCTTAATCCCTTTTGTAATAATCACAAATGCAAATAAGTCATCTGGCAATCAAAATTTTCTGGAAAAACAGTTTCGAAATACAAAGGAGAAGCCCGCTCCAAGATGCACTTTGATTTTAAAAGGCGTCGATCGGGTGCAGACTGCACCCTGATGAGGCCCGGATTGTGTTAAAAAGGGTCGTCCAGACGTTTTCCGGATGCCTCTTTACTTGGGATAGGCCTGGCCAAGAGTTCCCTTTCTCCGGCCGGCTCCCCGACGATCAGAGAGACGACAACGATGGCCCGGCGCCTGTCCACGACATTCTCTGAGCGGAGAGAGGCGGTCTCTCTTTCTCCTTTATAATACCTGGCCCAAGACTTTGTGTAGAAGGCTTGATCCAGCCTTCATGGCCCTATCAGACCGCGATTTTGTTTGTTCTGGCAGGAACCCTACAAGTTTATACTTAATACCGTTTGTTTTATAAACCATACCAACATATTGTGTATAAGAAGGCTCAACTTTCGCCATTAGTTTCTGGTAGGGACAAGTTTTCGGATTTATAAAAAGCTATTGTGTTTATAAAGGAATCTAACTCAAATTCTCCATATCCCTATTCTTTCACATTGCCTCAGACAAACAACAATATGCTTCCACTTTACGACCCTTAAATCTCTTCGCAAAATCCACGTTCCGTTTTTGGTTGAAGGAAATCCGGCGATGATTGGGGTCGTATTTTCGAAACACTATTTTCATGGCCCGGTTCCGTTCCTCGAGCATCAAGAGCGGCTTCGAAAGGGCGGGATTCAAGTACTGCCGATAGTACACACTTCTTTTGCGCGCCATCCCTTGTTTCGCAACGCAAAAGGCGGGCCAGAGAACGGAGGGACGTGCTGTGCGGCCGACAGAAAAGAGGCAGCTGGCCAAAGAAGGGCTTGTTTTAGGAACAGTTGGTCTTCCTTCGTTTTCTCCCAAACCCATCTCATTTAGAAGGACGCTGGATTTCTGTGGGATCAAGTGCGGACATTAATAAGGAACGGATGGAGTCAGCCTTGTTTGAGGTCAGTTGAAGTCTCTGCTTTTCTGTCTGACTAATATACGACTTTTTCTCCCTTTTCATTGTATTTGGTCGCTTTAGCCGACATTTGAACACAGGTAGGCCGGGAGGTCGTGTCCTATCGTGCCGCGTTTCCCCATTGTCAGTGTTATATTTTTACCTTTATTTCAGTGCCATTATCCTCACTTAGGTGTTGGTTGACTGTGCCGTTGGCCGCAGCCGAATTGACAATGCTTGAGGAGCTGGTCGCTTGGCAAGGGGACGTCGTATGGACTCTATGTCTTGGATTCGTGATTTCGTTTATCTTGGCGTTTGCCATTGGTGCCAATGACACGGCCAATTCTTTCGGTACATCGGTTGGCAGTAAAGTCATCACATTGCATCAGGCTTATATACTGGCCAGCATATTCGAAACACTTGGGGCATGTTTGCTTGGTGAGTGTTTTGAAAAAAGTAATTAAGTTATTTACATACATAATGTAATGCTTACGAAATCACAAAAAAAAAATTCAGGATATCAAGTTACGGATACAATGCGGAAGGGTGTAATTGATCTTGAGGTATACAAAGACGCCGAGAAGGAGCTGATGCTTGGACAGATCGCTGTACTCAGTGGTTGTGGCGCTTGGCTTTTGATAGCTACATTTTTCAAGCTCCCAGTTTCAACAACTCATAGTATTGTTGGAGCCACAGTTGGGTATTCGCTTGTTCTCCGCGGAACCGAAGGGATCAAATGGTACAAGATCATCAACATCTGTAAGTAGACTTCGGGGAATCCGTATATTTTTTATCTTCTTTTTTAAACATCGGATTTCAGTTATGTCCTGGTTTGTTTCCCCAGTCTTTGCTGGCCTTATTTCGACGGTCTTCTATCTCTTAATTGATCACACAGTTCTTCGACGGGTAAGTATAAAGAATAACTGACTGATCAGTGCTGTTTAGAATCGGCCATTGAAGTGGGGCCTGAGTCTTTTGCCTGGCCTTTACTTCATCTGCGTTGGGTTTAACGTGTTTGCCGTCGTATACCAAGGATCCTCTTATATTGGATTTGACAACTGGCCGCTCTCTCGAGTTCTTATTGTTACTTTTGGAATGGGCCTTTTGGCTGGGGTGATCGTCCAAGTATTTGTGGTAAAGCGTCTCAGACAGTCAATCGTTGGCGGCGATTTGGAAAGTCTGGCAGTTAATGATTCACCCAGAGCAACTGAGAAAGTAAACGGATTCGGAAAAGAACCTCTAATCGAAAATGGAAAGGAGAACGGTTCCGTGGGTAAGCAGACAGCTCTAAAAAAATAAATATTTTTATGTCAACATCTCTGTTTTGAGTACACGTATTATTTTCAGTCCCGACAATCAAACCGACGTCGTCAGTTGTTAGTTTCTTTCGTTCGGACAAACCGGAAGATCCCCAGGCATCCCAATTATTCAACTTCCTGCAAATCATGACAGCTTGCTTCGGAGGATTCGCTCATGGCGGGAATGATGTGAGTAATGCCATTGCTCCTCTGGTCTCTTTGTACGCAATCTACAAAGAGGGAAGCGTCGCTCAGAGTGGAACTACTCCGATACTTCTTCTCCTTTATGGGGCTGTGGGTATGTGCGTTGGATTGTGGGTCCTCGGACATCGAGTAATCTCAACGGTCGGCGAAAATATAACCAAGATTACTCCTCCAAGGTATGCCTTAATTCAATTTTATCATTGTTTCCGGTAATCGCGGGTAATTTGATTTCTTCCAGTGGATTTTCAATTGAGTTTGGAGCCGCGGTTACCGTTCTGATAGCCTCAAAGTTCGGAATGCCTATCAGCTCCACTCAGTGTAAGGTCGGTAGTGTCGTTGCTGTCGGACTGGTACAGGCTAATTCCGATGTTCATTGGGGTGTCTTCAGAAATATCTTCCTTTCATGGCTGGTTACCCTACCTGTAGCGAGTAAGTGTTAAAACAGTTAAAGCTTGTACTCTGAGTCACTTGTAGTTCTAACTTCTGTACTTTTAGGCCTTCTCAGTGCGGGTGTGATGCTGCTATTAAAAACGATAGCTTTATAAAAACCAGGTTGCAATATTACAATATCGGTTACGGCCATTTTATGAATTACGGTTCACTTCTTATTAATTGTTTCCCCTTGAAATTTCGCAGAATAGCCAGATTTCGTTGTTGATGTACTGTTACCATAATAATATATGCGGTAAAAAATAAAATTATTACCGAAAAAAATAAAACATATTTAACCCTTACTATGGACACTTTATTGACAAGATTCTTGGTTAGGAAATACATAGTGAAATCATTGCCTTCGCATCTTCCCCTTCAGAGATTTCTCTTTCAAAGCACTTGGAGCTGCTCGTCGCTTTGGTCGTTGACTTGGTGCTTCTAATTCTGGTGGTCGAATGTTTTCTTTCCGCCTCTCCACAACATTAATCCATTTGGAGCGACCAGGACTTTGTAAGAACTTATGTTCGACTTCAGCCGGTGGGGTGAAAGACGGGTTGATCAGTGATTCCCGATTTTCCTGAATTTAAAAATAATTAAAAACGACTGGACACTTACATCATTGGTTGAGAAGGATGTAGAAGCAGCCATTCCATTTTTATCGTCCTTAACAGTATCGAAAGTTCTGCTCTAAAAGCGGAATATGAATATAGGGGTCAAGCCTTTTCTGACCGCGGGGCCCCGTAGTGGACGTTTTTGTCCCCACTTTTTTCGAGCCTTTTTGTCCCCAGACCGGTTCTGTCCCCAGGACGGTTTTGTCTCCAAGACGTTTTTGTCCCCACTTTTTTTATTTTTTTGTCCCCAGGACGTTTTTGTCCCCAAGCTGGATGGTACAATTAAAAATTATGCATTCAGATGTTAATGCTGTTGGTTTGGTGCATAGTACTGCTCAAACAACATGTTCTTAGCGCTTGGTACTGTATAGCGAGGTGGTACTATATAGCACGAGGTAAAAATAATGCCATAACACGTCAATGCTGTAGGTTTGAAGCCCTGTACTTCTCAAAAATGTGTTTTAGCACTTGGTACTATATAGCAAGAATTTGTTTTTGCACGAAATGAACTCCTGATCAGTACTGCATACCAAAACAACGGCATTCACGCGTTATAGCTTAATTTTTACCTCGTGCTATATAGTACCACCTCGTACTATACAGTACCAAGTGCTAAAAAAACATTTTTTGAGAAATTCTGGGCTTCAAACCAACAGCATTAACGCGTTATGACTTAATTTTCACCTCGTGCTATATAGTACCACCTTGTACTATACAGTACTAATAACATGTTATTTGAGCAGTACTATGCACCAAACCAACAGCATTAACATTTGAATGCATAATTTTTAATTGTACTATCCAGCTTGGGGACAAAAACGTCCTGGGGACAAAACCGGTGTGGGGACAAAAAAATAAAAAAAGTGGGGACAAAAACGTCTTGGGGACAAAACCGTCCTGGGGTCAGAACTGGTCTGGGGACAAAAAGGCTCGAAAAAAGTGGGGACAAAAACGTCCTGGGGACAAAACCGTCTTGGGGACAAAACCGGGGTGGGGACAAAACCGGGCCCAACCCGGGGCCCCGAAAAGGCGCCAACCACGTCAAGAAAAATGTTTCCTTTCAATAAATTCAAATTTTCGAATCGCCACAAGAATTATCGACCAATCTTTTATTTTTCCCATCGAAATTTGTACAAATCCGATAATTCCTGTATCATTTCGTCGCATTTGAGACTTATTGAAGGGAAACATTTTGTTCTAACTTTTATTGACGTGCCGCCCACCCGAAAGACGGGGGCCCGAAAAGTCAGCCTTCCGTAAGTATACTAAAACATTTCCCTTACCAATTCGTTGGGTTCCACTCTTAAAGTACCGGGTAAATTGGTTACAAAACTTCCATCATCTACATCAGGTTCCGTAAAGCTTTGTATTGACGGTTTCTTAATAAAAGAATCAAAGAAGGGCTCTTCTTCTAAGCTCTGTAAATCCGTCGAATACCGATCAAGAAGAAGCTTGCGATCCATAACATCACAAGCTTTAGTCGCCTTCAACGCCCCTGTTGCTATGCAACTCATTTTCCTAAAAGTAAAAAGTCGAAGAAAAAATATACCGATGCTACAACTACACATACAATGCATTCAATTCCTCTTGAGTCTTTTCAAAATCCATAGTCATCTTCTGCAAGAAATCGAGACAACGGTGATGTTTTGCTGTGATGTGAGTCACTTTTTGCTAAATTAAGATTAGGAAAACAAAAAAAACTTACCAACATCCTATCCGATACTATCAGATTAATGCGCTGTTTATCCGTTTCCTCCGTTTCCCCCAATCTTCTCCTCAATTGAAAGTTTTCATCTCTCAATTCACTATTCTCCTGTTTTAATCTTGCAATCAACGTATCCTTCGATTTGACACTAGCGCATTTTGACTCTGAAAAAATTATTACTCCGAGCACAATCGCACCTTTCTTGGAGAACGTCTTCAAAAGCCTTGATTGTGAAGACGACGACGGCGTTTGAGGGTTGATCATCACAGAGCCGGGGAGGAGGGCAAAGTTTTTTTTTGAGCTCTCAGAACATCCGAGTGCTGTTTATGCGATAAAAATTTTTTTCCACATAATGCATAATGCCAAAAAATTAAAATTTTGGTTTTTCTCAAAATTAAGCGCTCCGAGATCACTTTTATGCTATGAGTTACAACCGGTCGGTTTTCGAATTCGGTGAATCATTCGAAGATGAGTGCTCAACGGAGAAACGGTGCAGAAAGTGGAATGAATGGGATAGCTGGAGAAGTGTCCAGGAACGTGGATGTTGCATATTTGAGACAGAAATATCGCAAGCATTTGAAACGGAACAAGAAAAGTAATAATATAAGGATGGTGCGATTACAATTTGTCGTCTTGACTGGCAAAAAGCCCGATTTCTTTTCTGAAGAGCTTCAAGACAAAAGGTGCGAAATTTTAACTGAACAGAGCAAAAAGAAAAAAATCTTCACAAGGAAAGAGCAGAAATCTGTGCAATACCGCGCGATGTTACGCAATTTGAGTTAAGAATTTCGCATTTCTTGCCTGGGAGCTCTTCAGCCACGAAATCGGGCTTTTGACCAGTCAAGAAGCAGAATTGTAGATTGCACCACCCTTATGTCGGAAATTTGTGTCGCATCTTTTAGATGATACCGCTGACAATACTAAGCTTGACAAAGACACAACTACGCCACTTAAGGGGAAGAGCAGTTCTTTGATGTTAGCGGTCTCCCCAGAAACATCCTCACAAGGTTCAAATACCAAGGGTAAGATACTATTGCTTGTAATAGGATGACGATCCACCTTTAGATGATGATGACGAAAGGACAAAATTCGAAACTCACACTGGACCAAGTCGACCAGCAATCTCAGGGAAATCCAGCAAGCAAATCATCAAGCAGTCCGTTTCCAGAGAAAAATTGCCAAAGACGAGTGCGAAACGTGAAGAAGATGAACCTACTGAATTTGTCCGCGTTGCTCGAGCTAAACCAGCAAAGTGCCGAAAACATGGACGAAAGGTAAGAAACAAAAAGAAGACAGAGGACATAACGGAAGAAGACAAAGTTGACAAAGAAATCAAACGGAAGTCATGGATCAGAGAGGGTAACAAAGAAGATCATGTGATCAGGGCCAAAAGAAAGATCAAGAAGAAGAGTAAAGATAAGACTAAGGAAAATGATAAGACTTTTGAAGACACCGTGAAGTCGGAAGTGGAGTTGATAACCTCCGCACTGCCCAATGGCAATGCCTCCCTACCGGATGTTGATATCGACGATGAGACTGATGACACTTGTGTGGTTACGGAGTCAGAAGCCGAAAGAAATGAACCGTCCAAACTTACAACGGCTGAGACTGTAAGTACTGTCATTTACGGTAAATTTCTTGTTTAGCTGATTAACAGCCAGTTTGGTCAGGCTGTTTTAGAGAAAATGCATGAGGGGAAAGCGTTTGATAACGCTCTCTCACCTACCGAGAGTGAAGAACTCAGTAAATTCTTCGATGGAAAGATCCCCTTCTCTAATAATGTAAGCATTCCGGTGTTTTAATGTTATGCTTCCAGGTCATAGAGTTATTGGACAAAGGAATGGAAAGGGGTATAATCACATTCCGTAATACCACACCGCATTTGGATTCCGAACTACTCGATTTCCTCGCCAATACAGCCAAGGCGAAGGCATTGTTGGTCGACACTATCCTAACTAACCAGGGTTTGTTACCCAAACAATGGAACGGAAAGGGTTCGGACGAAAAAGAAAAATCAAAGAATCCGAAAACTGCCCCGGTGACCAGTACCTCCGATATGAATGTCACAGACTCCGGTAACTCCGTTGGTGCCGAATACATGCATTCAAAAGAGAAAGAATCAGAGAAACACAACGCTTCAATTGATTCCGTTAACTTGAAGGAAGCCGACGTCATTTCTTTCTCGTTGGTTCCGCAGACGGCTTCGTCCAATGAGAAAGCCTTGAGTAAGTAAAATCTTAAGTTGAAAGAAGGAAAGCCTTCAGAACCTACGACGGCCAATACTAGCTCAGCTGACACGTGCCCTGAGGAGAACGATCTCTCTTTCCTGCCTGCTTCTTACTCAATGCCAAAAAAGTAAATCACCGTATATTGTACATGTACGTTAGACACATGGTAAATCTACTCATCCGGTAATCGATGAAATAACTTTTTAAAGCTTTCATTCCTGTGCCGGAGGAGCTGGAGGAGGGGGGAGCGATTCTGCCAGCTCCTCACTGTCATCATATCCGGGAGGTCTATTTGCTGTGTCTAATACATTCCGAACGATTTCATTAAAATTCACACGGTCTTCTGAGGCTGTTGGTTGGCTTGGCGGAGCAGTTTCATTCTCCATGGGTTCTTCTTCTTCCTCTCCATCGTCGTTAAACGCTTGCCATGACTAAAAGTACTCGTTTACGTAGAAGGGCAAAAGCATCCTTTTAAAAATATTTAAAAAATATATATACCTGTTCGACAATAGCTTGCACTCTCTTTTCGTATTCTCTTCTGTTTTCTTGATAAAGTTGCGCAGCCACAGAGTTCGCAGGACTGTTAGGATTCGGCTCGTCCAACAACGATTGAATAGATGTCAAAACAGCGGCAACATCGTATGTTGGAGACCACCGATTCTTAAAATTGAATACGACAAGAGATAACCTTACCTGTAAGATATCTAAACAAATACTTCCATCTGCATAAACATTTGGATGAAACATTTTGGATAGAAATTTGACCGAAGGAGGTTTGTTGGGGTACTCTTCTGTGAATTCGAGCGAAAGTTTAAACGTACCGTCCTCGAATGGCGTGTCTTGAGGCCCAAAAATTATGGCTTCCCACACCATAATGTTCTCTTCCGTCGGGGCACCACTTACTCCAGCTGGAGGATCTTCCTAAACAGGAAATAGATGGGAAGGATGGAATTACCTGGAGTTTCTTGAAATCTCTCATCAGACGGCGTCGCGAAGGTGTGGTCATTATCTGCAAGGGTTTTAAAAATTTTATTTATAAACAATGTAAATAAGAAAATTCTCATGGAGATGAACAGGTTAATAAGAGAACAAAATAAAAGGTCGTAAGATTCTGCTTTAATAGTCCTAACTGTAAAGCACTAACTATATCGGTACGATCCGGAACAGCTAGTCAGGTAGTTCGTCATATGAGCAACGAACTGGACTTATGAAAATGGACAGAGTGAAACTCGACCGACATAAATTGGAGACTTTTTTCTTTGCAATCGTACGAAATGTCACTATTTTGCAGTGGGAATCAATACAAAGTACGCGGAATGCAACTCGCCTTTATAAACGAATTCTGCATAAATTCTTTTGACTAAAAAGAGGGAGCCACGCTTGGTAATAACAGTTGATATAATGTTCTGCGATAAGTGAAAGGAGTGGTTTTTGTACGCCGTCCGACTTTTTCGGCTTCCTTTTGTGAAGGTCGTGAAAGATTTTCCTAAGCGCAAACTAAGGCTGAGCCTGGGCCTAAGACTAAACGGAGCTAAACTGAGGTTCGTCCTAAGCTTTAGGGCGCTCAGCAACAAAAGATCTTCCAATTAGACTGAAATCTGACGGTACGGTGTACATGAAGTAGATGCGTAAAAAATTATAATATTCGTGTCATAATGGAGGATCTAGATGATATGATTATGAAAACATTAAGCCAGATTGGATGGTAAATTTAAAGGTTCCGCTATACTTCTGATTTTAGTTCTTTTTGTAAAGATGTGGACAGTTTAGCCCTTCTCGGAATAGATGACATATTCGAAGCGATTGTAAGGTTGCTGTGTTTGTGTGATCCAAGAGCTAAAGAAATACCAAGCTTGAAGCTTCCTTCTCAAATGACTATACGGTATCGAGAAGCTACCCGTGTTGCAGATGCTGTAAAGGTAGGTAACAATATATTTTACACTTATTAAAATCTTTTAGAGTTTGGGAATCAGAGAAAAGATAGGGTATCATACAATTCTTTACCCCAACCTTTATGACATTCGGAATATTATGATATTTTTGATTGAAAAACTTCCCAAAGATTCTATTATTGAAGAAGTGAAATTGTGTAAGTCATAGGTTGCATAAATTATTTGATTTATTTGTTTTACATGGGTTGCCACTTTTAGTACCGATTGATGACTTGAGGAAGACCATTGGTTCTCAAATACGACAAGATTTGAATAAAGAATGGACACCCGGATATTGCGAGTGTCTTCGGATGAAAAAAGAAAGGTTATTTTGGCTCGATAATGAGGTAAGAATTTATCTCTCAGCTGTATTGGTCTTTAGAATGATCCAATTAAAATTCCTGTATTAAAAAGTGGGTTTAAACGATCAAAATTGTTGGACCATTTGGGAATCTTGCCTGATAGCCCAATTTGTGAGGCTACTTCGTTTCAACCGCAAAATATTTACAAAGCACCACAACCGAAACCAAGGCAGATAGTACAGAGGTAATTCACTCAAAAACTTACCGAATGTTATAGATTCAGCTCGGAGATTGAAACAATTCAGGTGCTGGATGTTGAAAAGAACGAATCTTTAGAGAGACTTATTAGGATTCGTGAAGCATTGAAATTACACGGAGATAGGCATCGTAATCTCATTAGACATCAGTACATCTTACGCGAGGAATATGTAGCAAAAGCTGAAAAGTGGGACATGAAAGCTGAAAAAATGATGAAAATACTGTCCAATCCAGACTCACAAATTGAATGCTTGCATGTGAGCTCTTGCGTTTTGCCAATATCCTAAGTTTAGAAGTTTATTGCTGAACGGGAAGAAAGACGTACTGGATTGGAAGATAACTTCGCTAATTGGAAACGTAAAAATTCCGAAATTCTAGGAAAACTGAAATCAGAAAAAGGATCAGAAGCAGAGCTTGAAACCCATGAGTTAATTGAAACCAATGGAAGGTTAAAAAAGTGTATCTCAGAGCAGAAGAAAGCTTTGGGAAAGATGGTATGTAGAAAATATTTGTAGTGCATATTTTTTCAATAATTTCTTTCAGAAAAAACAGTTATCAAAGGAAAGCAGCGGAGAAATTTGGGACAGAAACAAGTTTTTGTCGCGAATTGTATACCTTGCAAATAATGTTAACGGACAGAAAGCCGAGATTTCAACCGTAAGCTCATAAACAACGTAAAAAACTGCCTACATTTAGAGCCTTCAAGACTGCAAGCGATTAGAAAAAGAGAAAAGAAATTTGTTCGGAAGTCTGGAAAGAACATTTACAGTTGTTAATAACTGGTTGTACCAGTCTGCAGAGGCGGATTTACGACTTAAGAACGCATACGATTTAGTAATGAAATTGCATATTCAATGTTCATCGGTAGTGAAAAACATGGATGAGATATACCAGATGTGCAGGCAGAAAGATACGTTTGATGATGAGATTGAAGTCCTAAAGCAACAAAACGCTGAATCTAACTTGGATCAGATACTCAAGGATTTGATATTGATTCAAAGAGAAAACATCGAATTGGAGGAAGAATTAAAATGATTATAGATCATAATTAAACTTTATGGGACAAGCTTTTATTTATTACATATTATGTCGCTTCATTTTATGATTTGAACTTGTATCCTGTTGAGTGTTCTTCTTCTCCGTATTCTCGAACGCTTGCATCAGGTCTACTGACGGCAGAAATAGAAGATTCCGTAATTTCGATTGGTCCTTCATCCTTTTCTGGTTTCTTACTTTTGTCTTCATCTGTTGGTTCAGAATTTGTTTCTTGGTGTTTTTTGGAGCCTTCAACTTGTTTTTGTCGTCCATTCGAAATGTCTTTTTCTTCTTCCTCAACGTTTCCGAAAGGTTCATGAATCATATGCGAATTCTCGTCGCCGATCTTGACATGGGCGTTTTTATAAGACGAATAAGTGGCTTTCCCTACACCAACTGATGGAGGTACATGCCCTGGAGGAGAAAAGTTGGATGGGATATTGTAATTCCCACCAGATGGTCCGTGAGGATGATTATTACTATTTATGTAATGTCCCGGCTGTTGTTGATACGAATCTTGCGGTGGTAGCGGTACAGATAAATACGCACTACCATAAGTTGACGGACCTTGCGGGGGTGCTGGCAATGGTTGAGGTTGGGGAGCAGCGGGATAGGCTATCTGTGGAGGATTATAGTTGGCTGGGGGAGGGGCAGCATACTGTGGCGCACTGTAGGAAGACCCATACCTAAGGAAAGATTTTCCAAAATTTTATATTTATACTCACCCGCCACCGCACGATGGAGCCGAGGACCCACAGATAGGGCCGGAATGCGGAGGACAGCAAGATTGGCCACCGCCTCCAAATCCACCAATACATGCCAAGCCGATGGATGGCATGCCCATGATAATAATGACGGCCTTAATAAAATAGACCTCAACCTTAGCGTACTTACCGTAACCTTCCGCAGTAACATTTTACCAAGTAATCGGTCGGAGGGATGCTGTCGGATTTGAAGGAATATAAATACGATGAAGGAAAGCAGATATCTTGGCACGTCTTAAAGTGCTTCCGATTAATGGGATTTTGGTATTTTGACGCCTTCGATTGCGCATGTCTCTAGTTGTTGTAGGCGGTGTTCAGATTTATTGTTATCCACCTTTTCTTTCCGGAGCCGGCTCCAAACGAAACTTGTTTTGAATCGTTTCTTTTCTCCTGTAGCCTCACAGTTTCGTAAAAAAAGAAGGATGGTATTCGTCTGAATGGAAGCATCTTGATGACAAATCGTTCTGTCATCGTTTAATGTAATGGCCTCAACAACTTGTTCTGCTATCCCTAGAATGAATTATGCAACATCACTCATACTTATTCTACTTTATATCCCGCGGTGACTACCGATCGGAGGTTATCGTATCCTTTGTTAATGGATCGTAATCTTTGCTTACCTCTCTCTGTTCCTTATCAAAATGCCCTTTAGGAACGGTATATTCTTTTCGCAGAATTGACAACATCTTTCTTCTTATCAGCCAAAGAAAGGGCAGTCCTTTTCTCTTAAAAAAAGATGATTGATACGTAGAACATTTATTGAAATATAAAGATGAATTCTTTATACAAGCATATGATACTCTAATACAGGTTTCAATGTACAGAAAAAAATTTTTAAGCCTTAATATGACCAAGTGAATACACCCGAATGAACAATATGGACGATATCCAAATACCGGTTTTGCGTAGAAAAATAAGAAGATCAATTAGTTAGAAGAATATCCTCAGTAGTAGAAGAGAAACGATGGTTTTGTACACCCCTGAAAGGACAGTCATTAAATTTGAATACAGGTTGCGCCATTTTTGTGGCCCGATTTGAATTGGCTATAACTTTATTTTTTTGATAAAATTTGAAGATTCTTTTTTCCTTTAATCCTCAGGCCTCCCTCTTGTTTTGTTTGATACCGAATATGTGGCAGTAATCAAGAAATTCCGCCATCTTCATGGTGAAAAAAAAATCTCAAAAAATGCCAAAAATCAGTCGTATCTCGGGAACGGTGAAAGATAGTTGTGGCAAGTCCGGGTTCAGAGGTCTTACGATTGTTAGAATTTCGTGTAGAATAGGATGGAATCAAAAAAACTGAAAAAAACCCTCCTAAGGGTGAAACCCGGAGGGCATAGATATCCAAATTTTGAAAGTCCGTAAATGTGGAGGAAGGTAATTTGGTAAAAAAATCTCATCTTCTAACGCCCATAACTCCCGTTAAAAGAAATGACAATTGGGGAAAATAAAATTATTTTTCCCGTTTTTGGCTAGCGAAGACCATACTTTGCTAGCCCATCCTCACAAATGATCCATTTTTATTCGCTTTACCCATTGATGCTCTTCATTGGCTCCGAAACGATGTTAAAACCCCTGCTGAAGGTCCAAAATTTTGAATTTTTTTGAAACGGCATCAAGCATGTGTTTCTTGGTGGGTCAACTAAGGGCATTTAAGACCGAAAAAGACTATAAATGACGTTTTTGTGAGGATGGGCTGACAAAGTATTATTTTGGCTAGCCAAAACGGCAAAAGAACGATTTTAATTCCCCAATCCTCACGGTCCGATGGTAAACATACTTATTGAAGGGGAAGCATTGACGTCTTCATATCCAACTTCGAACTCAAGTTGTGGGAGATGATTGGCCAAGGGATTGGGCAAGCTTCCCAGATGACTAAACTCCGTAATCTCGTTGGTCGTTATCTTTCGTTCGCCAACGTCGTATTTTAATCCATCAGGGTTAGATTCTGCGGTGATGTGCCTAGTCGGCTGACTTCTGTGGGTCGGATCCCTTTTTGGTGGTTTCATATGATGTATCCGTCTAACTGAATGTGTTGTTGTAGTAAAGGCTGTGCTTGCTTCTATCATTTCTTTTCCTTCGCTTTCTTTGATTTGTTCTCGGAGCCAAAGTGATCGAGTCAAATCCATAACGGGAAGATCACTTCCAACTGCATCTTTCGGCAATACGAATATCCTTAGTCTCATCCCGACCTTGCGACATAATCCGTCGTTTAATCGGCCAAAAGTGTCATTGGTAGCAGCTGAAATGGTGATTGGAACTCAATTAAGAGGTCATAAATAATATTGCGCTGACGCAACGGTGAGTAAATGACGTCTCGCATTACGAAGAACTCGAAACCAATTTGGCTCGAGTGCTAGATACATTCTCGAGAAAATATCTAGATCACAAAAGTTAAATTTGCATGGTTTGTTGCGTTCCGAGACTGCAAATTATCGCAGCAAGGGACACCCTGTTTATAGTTCGCACCATATTTGGGTCAAATTAAATGAGATCTTATTGATTCTACATACCAATGCGCGGCAGGGGGCATTATGCAAAGTGCAAAAAATGTTTTAGTAAACAAGAGTAGGGGCCACACTAATTACATAACAGCTTCAGGGTAGGAAATTGGTCAGATCGGACCGGTTATTAATATAATATAATAACCCGCCCTTCACTCACAGCTGCCTCCTAGGAGATTATCCCCGGACTCATGCAGATTTCTCTTTCTCGGCAGTGGCGGTGTCTCATTTCAAGCAGATTTTAGAATAATCGAATACGATTAACACTCACTCACCTGCAAAATAATAAGCTTCTTTTTCTTGGAACAGGGGCTGATCTGGCATTGGACTAAATTTCCTGATTACTAATCGAGGATCGGTAGTTTCCGGACTACAGAATCCGATTGCTGATTTATCATTTTGAAATCTGCATTCTAGGGCATCCAGAGAGTTCATCTAAACAAGTATTGTCAGCTACAGGGTTCTACTAACTTACCAAATGAATCTGTAAACTCAATCCATTCGGACACCTGAACTTCAAAAGATCGTTTAATCGAACAAATATTGTTCTTATATGGATCCCGTTATCAAATCTGCAATCAAACAAGAATTATATCCCTGACATCAGGTTACTGTTATTGTTTTTCCATGGACAAAAGACAGTGACTCGGGATGCGGGAACGATCCCGTTCTGGGAATGGGGGAATAAAAGGAATTATTCGATTTACAGAATGCCACTTTGGATGTGTCATTGTGATCGGGTCTTTGTGCGAGTCAAGCGAGGCTCCTTTTCTATGAAGAATGAATATTCGTTTGTTTCATTAACCGAAATCCTGCGGGAACTAGCTGACAGCGGGATAAAGGGGTTCCCGACAGGGCGGAAAACCGTTTGAATGACCAAGTGGATTAGGTCGAGAGTACCTAAAAAGGAAAAAAAAAACGCAAAGAACCCTTCTCTATCGACCCGATTGTTTTTTTTTTGCTAGATGTTTTGCATTGACTCAGAATTAGATTCGTGTCTGTATTTTGGAATACTGATGAGGGAGAGGTCGCGTATGCATTGGTTAATCGGAAAACCAAATACAAGTAAGGGGGATTACGCATGCCAAGATTGGAATGAATATTGTTTGACCAGGGTCTCTTAGAATCGGAGGTGATAAGACTATGTGAAAGTTTGGTCGTAAAATTGTAAAAAGCCAGTTTCCAAAACTTACAAATCACTGCTCGGTGACCAATCCACACTAATCATTTTGGCATCAGAAAATAACATTACCACCATCCACAACACTGAACATAGGAACGTTCGTATTACAACCATAATACTGTTGGCAATCTCAAATCTTATAATTCCATCGTCGTCTGTTTCGGCAGTCTTTCCTATAAATGCCGAAAAGTAAATGACATTTG
This sequence comes from Bursaphelenchus xylophilus, assembly GCA_904066235.2. Taxonomy (NCBI): domain Eukaryota; kingdom Metazoa; phylum Nematoda; class Chromadorea; order Rhabditida; family Aphelenchoididae; genus Bursaphelenchus; species Bursaphelenchus xylophilus. Next base: position 6,051,615 of record CAJFCV020000004.1, read on the forward strand.
AGACAGTCTGATCTTGCGCAAGCAGTACCTGACGCGCGTTCAAAATACGAGCGGAAAAGATAAAGTGGGAAAGAGATCGAGTTCAGAGACTCGGAAATGCCGAAGCATAATCTCACTTGAGAGTTCACGAGATCCTATAATGGTATGTTCATGAGATTACTGATGGGAAGGTCAGACTTGTGGTGGATTCTAAGCTTAAAGTGGCTAACTGGAAGGTCCTTCGTCCCACTTCCAAACAAATCTTGACAAGCACGTCGGAAATTGGCGCTCTCCAAATTGATAGAGTCCTAATGGGTTAAGTACCGACAACCAGTACTTCGTCAGGTCGGAAACAAGTGGCCAACGCGCTTAATTTGGCCCGCAAAATGGACAGACAGAATATTTGCATAAGTTGTTTTTCCACCTGTAAAAGGAAGGTTTACCCGATCAAAAAGATTTAATATAAGCCTCGAAGGGTACCCCTCTCGACTCTCGGACACTCCCTATACCGCACTCAATGCGCGATCCAATTGGAACACAGGGCGGGTCAGAAGAAGGAACGAATCCTTCAAACGCTTATTCAATAAGGCGCATCGAATTACTTTATTGTTTTGTTTGATTTGAATTGTAAATCGGTATTACTCAAAAAGGATAGGTAAAAACCGGGTGGGAGAACAGCCCTTTGAACACTCATAAAACATTCGGAACTTGCCGAACAAGTAATGCGAATTTAATTATAGATATCACAAGTGGAGACCGGCACTTTCTATGTAAATGTGCACTTAAAAGGATAGCGATCGCCGTTGCGCCCCACTTTTTTGTTGCTAAATAACTCGAGGAAACTGTCGTTGCGAAAAAGAACTTGACCTCCAGCTACAGATATAAACACGGGTTGTCCCCCGGTAAGATGTATATACACATAAGAGGGAACAATATAAAACAGAATGCACCTGCCCTGAGGCACTTTGGATGCGCTCAAAGGATACCATTGCAAGATTGTTATGACTCCACTTCGTGGCCATTATTCTTTGCGGTTCGCCGCCATCTACTTCTCCCTCTATTGCCACATAATCCGGCCTGGGATGCTTTAATCCCAGTGACCATATAAAGGTGTCCCAAGGGAAATGGACAAGTCTCATTCCCAGATAAAATCTCAAAGATATGAATTATAATTACGCGGCTGAGGATAAGGCGTCCTTCGCGTCAGAACAGGTAATAAAATAATCAGATTGACATTGCTGACATGTATAATATCCCCGCTAAATTGAATACGAAGCTTGGTTCGTGTGAGGGCTAGGACTGTTTTAACATGCCCCCTGGGACTAATTATCAAAAAAATATGGAATGTATAATTAGCCAAGCCTCGCATTCTTCTTTTGAGACTTGGCCGAATAACCCTTCCGGTCATATAAGGCATCCTCATTAACCCTAAATTTTAATTTGCGGTAGCAGATGATTACAGGTACCATCGACTAGCGAGTAGCCATGGCCATGGGAAATCCGCTCAAAGAGAGAAGCAAAAATTTGCATTTTTTGAGGCCTGAAATAAGAAACCGACGGTGGAGGGGGTGGGCATTTAATTGCGATATGAGCCTGTAAAATGACGCGATCGGCCGAGAACCTAGGCAATGGCTTATCCCTGAAGCGAAGGCTAGCGGTTACTGTATAATTAGAGACTTAACGCGCAATACATTTCCAATCCATTTCTTATCGGGAGAATGGTCTTTTCTTGGTGGTAATAATATCCAGCAGAATTACTCTCCATAAAAACGAGTAAAGTCACGCAATCTTCGTATACAAGTCTTGGCCAGATTTATTGGCCCTAAAAGAGATTCCAAATATCAGATTTATAACATTCTCGATCCCTCAGTTATTGTACACACCCTCTTGCGTAACACTTTATGAACATATTCTTTGGCCATATGGCCGAATGATCTTGAATGGATATTCGATTACTGAGTAAACTTTGGAATGTGTCTACATAAAAGAAAACGAGAGACAGGAGAAAAAAGATAAAAGTGATTTATTTATTGGGTCGGGATTTAGTTCTACAGACGGCGTGAAGAACAAGATTGTTCTTGCCTTAATTTAAAAATAATGCAACAGTACTCTCTAATCTCTTCCGAGAAATGAAATCATAAGGCCAGACCTCCCTTTCGGCCGTACCAATCACTTCGAAATGGCCGCAAAAATCCCGAAACCAGATTAACAAGTGTTTTACACAAATAAGTTGTCAAGAAAAGTCGGAAGCCGAGGCGTCAATCAATCTCAGATCCCTTGCTCGGCCCTTGTAGTTGGGCTCTAATGCCTTGACCGCCCATTAATTAGTGACTTTTAAACCTGTCCAGCCGGCTGTAATGCGGACTATTGTTTGGACGTGCTCGTTCCGGCAATTGCTTGCTAATAAAGAGGGGAATGTGTTCGAGGGGTCGTTAATCGCTCTGCTCACAATTCTTAGACGCTTTTTGGGGAAACCAGATCGCTGCTTAATGGCCCACGGCTGAGAAAGGCGCTGATTCAAAAAAACACGAAATCCGGACACACGAATCCACACGGAAGGAAAAAAACTTTATTGATAAGACTCGAAATAGGTTCCCAAAAGAAGAGCGACATCAGAGAAAGGAATCAGTTTGCACTTTATTTCCCCTATCATAAAGCAAGAAAGGCCAACAAAGTGGAGTAATAATGGGCAAGGCAACCGGCTTTTCTGGCCACCCATCCGACCCTCGCCCGACCCAACTCAATGCAAATTCGATTCCAAAAAGGCCCACGATCTTCGCACTGTGAAGATTGGATCCCGATGAACTTGCTAAGATCTCCTAAGACATCGGTCCTTTTTTTATTCCAAAAAAGACAATTATTTAGCCGGCAACCGGCTTACTGTAGGTTTTGAATTATCTTTTTGATTTTTAATTTTTGCAAAAGGCAGTAAGTTGCGGAAGTATAAATAGAGATAAGGGAGTCAGCGGCTGGTTTTTCAATTTTTTAAAGTATGAGTCCGTAACTTATCGATTCTACCATCAGATGACAGACAAATATTTATGGGTTTGAATACTTAGCGAATCAGAGTCCAATTCAAGAAAGATAAGACACGATTGTTTATGTCTACCAATTTGTTTGCAAGTGTTTCACCCCAAAAACAAGCCGATAAATAGCCACAAAATGACTACCTTGCAGCGACCGGCGTCCCTTTGAACCCATCGCCACTCCCACTCTCGTATATGTTATATGACGGAAACGAATCGTTTACAACCATTTCGTGACCTTCCTCCCTTTCCGGCACAATCGCCACTCTATTAATTAAGGAAGCGTCGTCTTCAATCATAACTTGTCCGGGTACCCTTCTTTGATCATCGGTATCCGACTGACAGGTGATGGTTAGATTAATATTTAAATTCTTTATTCGCTATTTCCTGATTGAGCAGTGATTATACGATAATAACGAACATAAAAATATGAAGACCGTATTTGTCATCTATACCGGTGTCTGTTAATTGAAGTATCATAGTAGAGTTTCGTTGTTCATGTTGGAGAGTAATCGGGATGAGAGTTCTGAATTCTGAGCTTCAGAATCCGCGTCAAAGCTCGATACAATCGACTGAGCAGGTTTTAAGACACTTTCAATATTGTTTTCACCATCTTTTGAACTCAACGTCAACGTACAAGCCTGGCCTTTACAGGGCGTGACTGACTAAAAATTGCAAAGTGTTACAGATTTGTAGAATAATTATATACTTTGTATATAAACAATACCTGAGGGGCAGGTCGTTTCCGAGTACTCATGCATTTCTTGTAAGATTCCCTCAGAGAGAGCGCAACTTCTTTTCTCAACGGTGCTTGACATAACATGTAAATTATTGGGCGAAAAGCACATGCCATGTTCGTAAGGATGGACAACATGTCTATGGAAATTGCATAAAATCTAGGGCATTCTGATGACGTTTCATTTTGTTTACTTACTTCTCTTTCGCCACTAGAGAATCCTTGTCCACATGTTCCCAAGTGGTAATAACAACATTTGGAATATTGGAGACGAGATATGTACACACGACGAGCACCATTGTCCTGGTGGCTGCCCTAGCTTGGGCCTGAAGATGTGTGGTTTAGAACAATATTTTTTGCGGCCGTAGATGTAATCACAACAGTTACCTTTCTTTTTGTCTGCGCATTGTTGTTGGACACGCTTTCGTACTTCTCTTGTTTGTGAAGAGCTCGGACAATTAAAATATTCAGCCAAAACAGGGCGAAGAACGGGAAGAATATGGTGACGAAGTTACGATAATAGAATCGGAAGTACTTTGAATATAAGTTCAAATAGTTTAAGACTCACGTCGTTGTACGGGGTGTCGGGTCCACTGAAAGGTTCCATGGCCAAACCGTATTCGGTCATTTGACCTCGACATTCCTCAAAGATTACCACCTGAAGAATAGGACATTTTATTTTTTACCTACTTTCATTTCAATAAATATCCCGCCTTTACTTATTACTCCCATCAGAATAGCCAGGAAAACAATCCATTGTCGTCTACGTTGAACTATGGGAGCCCAACTTGTGTTTAAAGTAATACAAAATCTTTCAAATGTAGCTGCCAAAATGAGGAAAGAAGTGGTGGTTATGGCAATATGTGATATGGTCAACATGGGAGGCATGTAATGATAGTACACTTTGATAACCCCAGGCAGTTCATGGTATTCTGCAAACACTCCCACACTCATCAAGAAGATATAGGCAAGACTGACAAACACGTCGAAGAAGGCAATCATCATCATGTAGATGTTGTAGGTGGTTCGGTGGTGTTTTCTAAAATAAAGCCAGCTTATTGTGTAATAAAAAATCTAAATTTATACCCGCCAACTCACCGTCTGAGGAAATGGAAGAAGAAAAAAACATTTTCTACAATACTGGCTAGGGAAATTGTGGAGCCGAAAACAGTGACAAGCCATATCCTCATGTCTGCCAGAGGCGGTATTATGTAAGTGCAAAAATCGGGTTCGACTTCCGTACCCGAACTATTCGAATCCATTTTGAACTGAAAAGAAATTGAGAAAGGATATGTTCATATATACACTCGCAATGTTCATTAATCTATTGCAATATAAGAGCTTTACGCAAAGAAAAAATTATTAGATAAGGCCTTAGAAAATATTGCAAAGGTCGGCGGAGATATTCGAAGAAAAATCTCGCGAATTGGAAGTTTTTTTGGCACCGACGGCCACAATTAATCCTAGCCTGAGGCTACGGAAAAGATCGCGCGATCCCTCTTCCAGTAATTAGCCATCTTAAATGTGGACGAACGAGAGGCGCCTTCTGGGAAAATAAATTCCCATTTTAAATTTATTCAAGCCGCAGGTATTAAGTTTAGGGGGGGAGACTGGTAGATCAGGTGGAAATACCCAAGCAGTGCCTAGACGGTCACCCTTCTAGTTTTTACTATAGTTTAGCCTTCATGCATTCATATTTTTGGTCGGAAACAAAGGCATAATATTTTTTAAGTTCAAAGAACGCAAAACCAAAAGATATGAACCTCCAACCCGGCTAAGGCACTGTTCGATACAGAGATAGTTACTGTCAGGTGGAAATATTTTTATTTATAATTTAATTCCGCTTAATGAAAAACAAAAAAGTCGATCCTTTTGGTCCAACCTTTGACCTAATTAAATATGTGATATGGCCAATGAATAAAGAAGTGCGCAGATCTTATATGATGTTCCTATCAGTGTACAAAGTGAAGCATATCTTACAGTGAAAGCCTACGGAGATTCCTTAAGGCGTCCTTGAACGACGTTCTCAAGGTTTGGACACACCAGACATAGAAACTTGTCATCCTCCGGACACTTAGTGCCGTCCTCGGATAAGGTGTCGTGTGTTTTTTGTGGATCAAATGACTTCTGAAAGGCCCAAAAACTTTCAGTTGAGGACAAAAACAGGAGGACAACGTGAAGGTGCCAATAAAACAAGTAAGTTAATTTTAAGGGGTTTATGAACAGGTTATTTTATTGATAACCCACGTCTTTCCCTGGCGGCAGCAGGTGGTTTCCGCGTACAAAAAACGCAAAGCACTCCGTCCGCCCGCCATCCGCCAAAGAAGGGCCGCGGGAACGAATCTGGAGAAAAGAAAGGGAAATTTGATTTGAATGCCGCCAAATCTGTTCAAAAGTTTTCAAGCCTTATTTGGACACACCGACATTAAGGCCGGATTAACAAGAGTGGATTCTCCAACCTCTCTTGGGGCTTGTATTGTCCCAATCAAATTAAGGCCAGAAGAAAGACTGGGAATAGTTAAGGTGTTTTTTGGCCCAACCATGAGTAAATTCTCCAATTGTGGGCCACAAAGAAACAATGGCTAGAGCCCGCTCTTAATAGGAAGTCAGCGGTGACTGGTGATGACAAAACAGAAGACGTGCAGCTATTCTAGGAACTGTCTTTATGGAATTAGGAACAAAAAAGCGTTCATCGACCAGAGGTTTCCAATCTCTTGGAACTACCTCAAAATGACATTTCGTATCTCTTTCGCACAACAATTATTATAGTTGAATAGAAGACGTCTTCAAAAAACGGAAAATAACGATATATAATCGGACTAATTTATAGAGCTACGCCCGCACCGTATAAATTAACCAATTGTGGGTTGAAGAACGTGCAATAAGTGATATTTAATTTTCCAAAAATTGGGTTTGATGCAAGCTCCAGAGGGCATGAGAGGAGGTCTTGAGGAAAGCGAATTGAATGTCCACACTTGACTGGAACGGCCAAAAGAACATTTCTAATTTCAAGACGGAATCTGAATCGGGTTTATGTAGATGAACATAAAGTCCCTGGAGAAAAGATGGAAACAAGAAGGAATACAGATGATGGTGAGGAGAACGTCACTGGGTTCTAAATCTGGCCAATGTCCTTCGAGGAAGCTGGTCAGGGTGGGGAAATAATCCACTTTCCAGTTGCAAAAGATCCCGCGTTGATGGAATGACAAAGAAAGATGCTTTAATTTGGACAAAGGAATCGGCTTTCGCTTTCAAAAGATGGAAATATAATGCGGGAGTGAGCCATTAGTCTTCCACAATTTATTTGCAATATCTGGGTTAGAAATTTTCTTAAATATATTATCATATCTGTGATCACAACACTCTATTGCAATCCAATGCATATAAAAAAGGTAAACTAAACTTTTTGTGACACAAAACGAACTTGAAGCTGTGAATGATAGGATAAATAAATAATCCCCTCCCAATCTACGTGATCCCAATGTTTTGATAGGCCTTGGCCAAGGGCGAGCGAAAGAAAACTCTCATTTAATTCTTTTGATTCGACTTTTTTTGTTGGCCCGGACATAAAATCAATGGAGATAATTAAGCGATGATTTACTCCCAGTTTGGCTGACATTAACGCGAATAAAACACGAGGCAAAAAATATGTTCAAAAAGCCATGATCCCGTTTATAAGAGTATTGAATAAGCAGTAACAAACACAAACACCCCAAAATGTTCAAAACGGCGGCCACAAAACATCGAACGGTTTCTAAAAAAGAAATCCTTGAGAATCCTCTGGGGATCTACAATGACGAGGTACAGAAACAGTCGAGAGTCCCGAACCAAATGGCAAGGTGTTGGAAGAAGACGGATGCCCTGGGGGCATATCCTTCAGAGATTGGGTGGGGGATTAATCAGCCTTATTTCGTTCCATTTATTTCCACCTTGTTTTATGTTTTCTGTTCTCGTATAAAGTGCAGAAGAAGTGGAGAATGACATGACCTGTCAAGTCATGAACACACGGAAACCCTCAGGGAATGTTCCCGCCAACAACTGCTACTTCACAATTTAAACTCGGACTTTGAAAGATGACCACGGCTTAGCGAAATGTTTAGAAGGTTTAATTTTTTGGTTCTATTTATATATACAAACAAACATGCTGGAGTAACAAATAAATGAAAATAATACCCGTGGAGAGCAACATTAATATGCGGACAACCCAAGCGGACGACGTTCGGGAACGGACTACAATTCGTCATCGGCAAGATAATACGAGATGATATGTACATATAATAAATAAAACTAGTAATATAAGGTCGTTCGATTGGGTCTCCGGCCTCCGTGAGTATGGTGTCCACTGGTTATATGCTCCTGAGTCGATCTTCTGGAAGTACTGGGTCCTGCTTCGGACATTCTCAACGCATAAATATCCTCAACAGAGACTGTCTTTTTAGTTCTTAAGACCGACGCTGGCCTTGAAGAAATGGGACTGCCATTTTGAGGAGGTGTAAAAGCACTGATTTGACCATAGGGACTTGGAGACAATCCCCTCAAAACAGAACTTGCACTCTTTGAACGGGATCTGACAAACATCTAAACAATCAGCGTGCTTAAATTATGTGCCACTTACACATGACATAAACACTGTAAAGAGAACAATCAGACACACAATGGCCGAGGAGATCAGCAGAACTGAAATATAATTTTTTAAGTACAGGGTGGCCCACTCTGTAGTCATAAAGTATTCTATTTTATTTATTATACTCATAATATGTGGATTACTTACGCCAATACAATGGCCCACTAAGCCTGGGATTGTTGTTAGAGTTTACTAATTGTGCGAATAGAGTAGTAGGCTCAGCATGGTATGTCTGATCTCCATATCGGAAGTAAAGTTGGCCAGATTCAATCTAAAAAGTAATTGTAATACTTTTGTGGCTGAAAGTACCTTTTTCGTTATAAGATCTGCCTTCTTTTGAGCATCCCTCGAAACAAGATTAAATCGAATAGAATTGTCATCTTGCACTAGAAGGTCTCTAATGTCATTGTCTTCGAGTTCGAAAGTTTCCTTAATGTAATCTCTCAACTTATCAGAGAAGGCTTCCGTATGACGAGATCTCATCAATGGTCCAGTGAATGTGAACCCAACATGATAATATTGCATTCCATCTTCGTCCAGGGCCTCGTCCATTCTGAGTCCCCTGCAGTATAATTTGCAATCTTTCTCCGACTCAAAATTATTCAAGTTCCCATCACATCCACTATAAATAAAACGCTGGCATAACTGACTTTCAGCGTCGAAGTAATACCGCTCTGTGGGATTGTTACAAGATCCAATATCCAATTCGAGATTACAAACAAACCCTAAGAGACCGTGCGTAAATCGATGGGCACCTTACTCTTTGTTGGACAACAGATTCCATGGCCTTGTTCATTTGAGGAGACGCAGTAATGAGTACTGGGACAAGAATTTGCCTGTTTTAACGAGCAAATGGCTGGTCTGTCATGGGCAATAAAAGGTGTTCCGTGCGGACAAGAGACGTCCCCAAAGGCCTTTAATAATGTTGGATCAGTGGAGGGACAACAAACGCCGACATTAATGTCACTAAAGCCAGTACATATGTGATTGGACGGGCATGGTCTTGTAATGTTCTCAAAACAGTTGTACTGAGCGATAGAAGACATATCTTTTAATGGATATCCATTCGAACACGGGTTTCTCTCGCCTAAAATGGAATGATTACAGTAACAGGAAAATATTCCGCAAAGCGGAAAACCTCTTATAATTAAGCTCGTTTTGGCGGAGCTAACGATTGGTACGTAGCACATAAATCTGGACACTGTACTCTTGTATATGCTAGGTATTTACAGTGGGCACTCGGTCTTGGCGCGAAAAAAATTAAATTGAAAGTTGGGTAAAAATTCGTACGGACTTTCCGTCCAACCTAATAGTACTTACAAACAGGAACAGGAGGACAAAAAGAGAGACCACAATTGGTCTGTCTCATCAGACAGACTTCGTCCTCTGGACAGTAGATAGAGTCACATGGGTTGTAACATCTACATTGAGAGGTCTTCGGACATCCTTCGGAATTGAGGTCAAGACCCAAAGGACAGTTGTTGACCTCATCCAGAGTACATTGAAATGGACATTCTCTTCTTTTGGCAGCACAGGTATCAATTGAAGGCTGATATTGACGAGTCCCCACCAATTCGATTCCACTCTCCTTCTCCACACACCAACAGTGACCATCCTGATTACACTGTGTTTTGAGAAAAAGGCCGCTCTCCGTATCACACAAGGGAATCGACAATGACGTCTTAATTTTTCGGTTTAACAGATTTTGGATGGCGCTACTCAACGTGTGACAATCTGCATAATCAATTTCGTATGCTGTGAAATTCAGACTTACGTGTAGCGGCGGTAGGTGCCCTACACATGGCGGAGCATCCATATTTACAGCACATCTTATTCCGAGGACAATCATCATTGGAATCGCATTCTTTTTCACACCTCTCATCTTGGAACAAAGTATCCCGAGGGGGGCAAACTCCCGGGACTTTTTTCTTTAGAGCGGACATTACATCAAATGGTTTGGTCTCTGAATGTGAACATAAAGTAACTACAGTAATCTCATTTCAAAATGTCGAAAAATGATTACCAGTCCCACAACAAATCCCAATCCGGAATCCTTGAGGGTCATTTGTAGTGGCCAGAGAGCGGCAAATATTTGTTCGGCCGCAGTCTTCTTCATTCTTACAAGTAACTACCAAGCCTAAAGAATCCTTTAAAACTTGTGTCGGAGAAGGACAGGTTGATGGTCTACAGACTGGTTGCTGAACACACTTCTCTCCCGTTAAACAGTGAACCTTCTTCAAGACACAGATCTCCCCAGGAACGACACAAGTGAACTGTTCACATGGATTCAGACATTCGCATTTCCCATTTAACGGACATCCAGAATTATCGAGCCTTAGGCCATGTTCGCAGTCCAATTCGTCAGCAACGCATTTCACAGAACATCGTCGGGGAACTAATCTTGTTTGATTGTATTTGAACTGCCTTACCTTTACAATTAGGCTCTCCTATTGTTGACATGGGGCTTCTTGTCCCCGTAATCTCATTCCCCGTTCTCTTCTCCACACACCAACACTGCCGTCTCTTCTTGTCACACTGGATTTCCTTGTAGTCTCCATTGGAATTACACTTTTTTAACTGATCTTCATCAAAGGAAATCTGTGGGACCAACGGTCCCAAACGGGCATATTTTATAACCTCTTCGGCTAATACAGCCAGTCGATGAACACAATTGTGAGTTATTTCGGGAAAAAGGCATCTTTTTCCACATCCAAAATTACAGCACAACTGGAAATCGGGGCAATCGTAATCTTTGAGACATTCCGTTTGACACCCAGGATTCTGGAATCGATTGGAAGGACAGGAGCCAAGCTGGTTCGGTGACAACAACACATTATTGGAAGCCTCGTCTAAATAGTGATGCCAATAAAAATGATTGAAAACGTTTTCTTACTTTCTGCAGGATGGATTGGCCTCACCGTATCCAGCTGAGTACCTATGCATCTGACTCCAAACCCGTCGAAGCAACATGCCTGGCCATTCGAACATTCCATTTTACACTCGACTGTCCTTGGCCTAATACTCTGACCATTTGCGAATGAAGTAAAAACGTCAGGACAAGTTCCTCTACTTGCACCTAAACCGAAATGTGAAAAAAAGCTCGCCTACTTATTCCAGCACAACAATAACTTCTTTTTTCGAATCCAAAATGATGACATGACCATCCAGGAGGACATGTTTTGTCGGATCCATTACACTCCAACAACTTAGAGCCTCCTCCAATTGTCAAAGGATCACCTCGAGGGCAGATGTTCGGAATACATTTGGGGATATGATTACAATTGCTGGAGTCTACACAATCAGACATCACAGAGCGACAAACATATTGCAGAGGACATTCCACATGCTCACAGAGATCCCGGCATTCACAGATCTCGCAGCCATCACTCCCAATTTTATATCCGAAATCACAGGAAAGCGGGCAAATGGCTGTGGGGCAAATCCTGGGTCTTTTACAGTCGGGAGTCTCGACATTTGATCTGGTTCCAGGCAACTCACGACCATCTTCACCGACACAATATTGCTGATCTCCGGAACTCTGGACTGGACTGAATTCCCCATTTAACTCGCACAAAGGCTAAAAATTTAGCTAATTTTGATTATTCAAGAGGAACTTTTCTTTTACTTTTAGGACTTACTAGTTTCAAATGATTGTTTTGAAATTGAATTAATGCCTGGATGGCCCCTTTGAGATGGAAACATCTACTTGTTTTCACTGGATTCAGGCACGACCTCATGCATCCATCGAAACAACAAATCAATCCAGACGGGCAATTTGAGTCTACATAAAAGTAAATTGATTACACGATCTGTGTACCTGTAACACATTGATCCTCCCTTTTGTGGCCACAAACGCTCATCCCAACATCCTTTACTAACGGGCATTCCCTTTGAAGTTCGCCGATTAACGACTTGTTCCGATCTGAATTTTGGATAAGGTTATGTGCAAACATACCTCGTGTCTTCGGCGTTTCAGTAGTTATAACCACACATTCAGTCCCACATCCATTATAACAACATTTGGAGTCAGGGCAATCTTTATCATCTTTGCAATGTTGATGACAATTGGATGTCATCGAAGATATTTCTGATCGTTTTGGACATTCGCCGGAGGACTGGGGATATCCTAAAATAAATTATCATAAAATTGAGTCATCAAACCTGTTCCTGGACAACATATGCCTGAAGATAATCCGAAACGACGACAGTGACCATTGGAAGGACATTCACTGTCACTGAAGCATCTAACAACGCCACTTGTCATTCTACTCTTCACCGGGAGCCCATGACAAATATTGGGAACACATTTGGGAACATCAACACAAGTGTCGCCGTCACAATCAACTGGTTCAGTAAGACAAATGTAATTATTGGGACACGCAATTGCCTGTAACTCATGATATTTGTAATCAACTTGAGCTTACTTGACATGGATTGTAACATTCACAAGAATCGCATCCTCTTTTGTCCTTTATATATCCGTGAGGACAGTTCTTGAGACAATTCTGAACAGGACATATTCTGGGAGTACAAGTCGGCTTTGTCCCGACTTCCACTCGAGTCCCAACCATCTCCAGGCCATGGTGATCGATACACCAACAACCCGAGTCATCACATTTGATTGGTTTAAAGGATCCATCTAAGAAATTTGGTGATATAAATTGGTAAATTTACCTTCATTACATCTCACAAATTCCTCAATTCCAAACTTTTCGTAGGCTGCTTGTAAGTGTAAACACGCAGTGGTAACCTGGGCATAATTACATCTCCTAAAACATCCATCGTAGCAACATTTCTGGATTCCGTTGCAATCAGAGTCCACTGTGCATTCATTATGGCCAGATCTACAATTATTTCTGGTGTCGTTTCCCATTCGAGGGCATTTCCCGATCTTGTTCTTATGCTTTAATGGCTTCACAACTCCACTTCGTACTGTAGATAGAGTTGTGGAAATGGGATGACCCATCTCTGAGCATTGCATTCCGCAACCATTAAAGCAACATTTCGAAGTAGATTTACATTCATCATCAGATCTACATTCAATGTGACAATGCATTTTCGGAGATATATTGACTGGGATCTTTGGGCATTGGCCACTTTTTTGTCGTGAAATTGTAGAATCTTCACAACAAAGTCCCCCAAATCCAGGAAATCCAACATTATTACATTTATATCCAACACCACATTCACTGGAACATTGCTGAACAAGGCCATCATCAGAAGTTGCTGGTTTTCCATTACAAATGTTTGGAATACCTAAACATAGATAGCAGAAAACAACACTTACATCGAGGTTGTTGAGGACAGGAAGAAGGTGTAATACATTCAACATCCACCATCACACAGACATTTCCAATTGGACATTGGATATGGGAACAGGGATTAAGACAACGACAAGTTTCGCAACCATCTTGATCCAATTCGGACCCATACTTACAATTGCAATCTTTGATATGACAAGATTTTGGATGATCACAATTAGGGCTTTGGGAGTTGGCCATTAATGTCCCAGGAATCGGGACTCCAGTTAGGCGATTTACACAATAACAATTAACATTGTTACATTGCACAGCCTCAAAATAACCATCATCTGAGCATTGTGGGGAATAAATTGATGAAAATAATTGAGAAGAAATCGCCTGATGAAGACAGGGACTGGTCTTGTAAGGGAACACACACTTCTTGGAACAGCCATCTACACAACATCGCCTCAGGCCGGCACAATCATGGTCAGTCTCACATTCAGCACTACATATTGTAGATGAAGATTGCGGGGATTCTACGGGACATTGAGACATGTGAGAGATGAGCTCTGTAAGAGTTTTGTTAATTATTTCTTGGGTCTTTGTGCTTTCTTACTCTTATTATCATTTTTATTTGTATTTCCTTTCTGAGGCCTTGATCCGTGGTAATCAGTTGTACATTTGAGGCCACAACCATCGAAACAACACTTCTCGGAATCCGAGCAATCAGAATCCCCGCGACATTCAGATTCGCACACCGATTTCTCGTCGATTTCAACTTTTTTGCATTCTCCGGAGCGGCGCGCGGACTCGGGATCGGAACAACAAAAGCCGAGTCCGTCAAAACCAATCTAAAAGTGACCAGTCATGTGGATCTTATTAAATCCCGCGTGTAACTCTCCACTACAGAGTTTCACGGTTATATTTCAGGGCCATTCCCTCCGGCAATTACTCATTTTATTACCTGGTTGCACCAGAATCCAATGCCACATTGTTTCTCGTTTCTGCACAACGCAGTCACTCTATTCCTCAGCTTCTTCAAACCATGGGGACAGGGGTTGATTAAGCCTTAAAGAAACATTATATGTAGTAAAATGGAAGTGTACAACGAACTTACAGATCGGTGCTGGAGGGCAATTGGGACAAGAGGACTCCTTCAGTTGGCATTCGCTTATTTTATCTTGGCATCTTTAAAAATAAAATCATTTCTCAAAAAGTCATTACAAAGATACGATTTGTAAAATGTGCATTTATTGTAAATCGGCTTACTTAACTCCATCACAGGGGCTTTTGCATTCACATCCCGCCAGTGGACATCCGTGAGAGTCCGTCCTTAATCCGTAAATACATTGTTTATCCTCACAGAGTTGATCGCAGGGAGTATTTACTGCAAAGTACATAATTAACAACCAGTCTTCTTACTGTGGCAGTTCATTTCGTTCCGCTTGTTTTTGTTTGTTTTCGTTCCCAACAACTCAGTTCCTTTGTCCGGGTCCACACACCAGCAGAATCTCTAAGATTTCTTTAAAATATGTCATCATTTTGCATACCAAGTCACATTGGATACTCTTGAAATCTCCATTGCTATCACATTCAGGGATGTAACCATTTTCCAAAACTTTTTGTGGCAATTTGCTTACAGCCCTAAGAAGATTCAGGCACCATCTTAAGCCCTTGCCGCCTTTATTGGGCCCTAAAATGGAGTTGGAGACAAGGGTGTATAAATATGGATAAAGGATATCCCTACTTGAGATCCCCGAGATGGGTAAAATGGGAAGCGCCGACTTGACCGGTGCCACTTCCACTGGTTGCACACACTCCATTCCACATCCATTGTGACAACACTTGAAGTCAATGGGACAATCATGATCTGAATGACAATCCTGGGAACAGGAACCCCCGTTTAATCGGGGACACTCCCCAATAAGGTCTGTCTGACGATGCGAGAGTAGGGAGGGAGATCGCGGCACTTCGATACCCGACACCGCTAAACAATTTGCATATAAAGTGGATCAGTGGTGTTATATGTAGATATTAGTTAATTACACTTACAACCAGTTATGCACTGAGGCACGCCGTTATTCGAAATACAAAATTGGCCGGGAGCGCAGGGGTAATTCTAGATTCAATTTCATTTGACAGAGGATCAACTTACAGTACAAGGATTTACATAACAAAGACAAATACAACTACTGCCAAAGCCCCAGGAAAAACCTTGAGCACAATTTAAAATACATGCCGGGGGGCGAATCAAACAGGGCCCCGATCGACTGTTTACGGGATTTATTTGGCCTGAGGTGACGGTAGAAAAGAGGATACAAACAATGAGCCTAATGAACAGCCTCGCCTGGATGGTCATCTACAGAGCAGAGGCATTCAACCACAACTACAGATTGATCTTTTTTAGGGAGAGAATCGCTTTTGGAGTCAAATGGATGGATAATAATGGCGTTGCTGACCGGTTGACTTGACACGAGTTCAGGGAAGTGAAGAGCGAATAAATAAAAGAAGATGAGGAGTGCGCGAACGAACGGCTTGGAGGCGGGCGATTCAGGTTCGGTCGCCATATAAAGACAATGAGGCCGATGTTGGTCTTGTATTAGGGTTCCCTCGTATTAGTCTCTTGTCTTAGTGTGACTGATGGCTTTCAAGTCAATATTTGGATAAGTCAAGGATTTGTTTGGGGGGTATGACATTGCCCATGTTATATTTGTTTTGGATTGGAAGATTTTATACACCCAACACGTTTCTTGTTACAACAATTATATGTAGCATGATGGGAGTTTCTTTTTTTTTACAGGATGGGCCAAAAAATGGACATTCTTTTTTCTTCGATCTTTCTTGCCATGAAACACCCTGTATGATGTGATTGTGAAGCATACTTGTGATTTGTCCAAGTAATCCTGAATCGTCCTTCTCTTTCTTTCCTATGTTTCTCGAAAACCTATATGAGAACATGTATTATTTTGAGGTGGTTATTGAACAACGACCACGCAATAGAATTAATTGCATTAACGATTGAAACAGTCCTGTTTAAGTCGAATTCTTTTTTTGAGGCTGTAAACCTTTTTATGCTCATTTTTTTTCATTTTCCTCAAAATTTAATTGTCCTCTGACCTTTTTGCGGGACAGTTCTTGATTACAATCGATTTTATCAGTTCCGTCAGTCTAAAAAAGCAATCGATATAAACAGAAGAAGCGTGTCGAATAAATATAATCATAAACAAATCCCGTTTGACATTATTTTTGTCTTCCTTGCGTCAAATAATAGTATTACTATGTCATTATAACATAACAAGTTTATTGAATATTTTTACAAGTAATAATCGAAGATCGTCTTTACTGAGATTTGTTGATTTTTTCTTGATGCTGAACATACTTCTTGCCTCCGGTCCTGATGTAAGAGACGTAGTAAAACTGGAACCACAAGAGAAGATAGGTGACTTCCATGAAAGCACCCACAAAGAATCCATATGGAGTCACAGCCACCTTATCTCCCACCACCCAGGCTGAATAGGCAGTCAATGCCATAACTAGATGAGTAATCAGGAATTGGACGATCTGAGCAGAGGTAATTATCTGAGCAACTTGAGGGGGAACACGGATCTGACAAGCACGAAGGCCATAGTACGTATACATGGCAGAATGGATGATATAATTGAGCCAAACAACCCAGATCATGTAGGCATTCTCCGAGTAGAAGGTCACAAAAGCAAAGTATCCAGTAAAAGCATGATGATACCAATGCATGAACATCAAGGGCTTCTTTCTGAGGACGATGAAGAAGGTGTCCACAAATTCGGGGATCTTGGAGACTACCCACAAGAAGGTCCAATAGCCAGCAACTTTGTCCGTATACATCTCACTGACATGAGTGTAGGTGTCTAAAAACAATTTAATACTTTGGGTTTTTGTCTGACTTTGTTTTGAAAATTATACTAAACTCACGCGAGATTCCATGTTTGCTGATAACTCTGATCCAAGTGGGGGTTGTGTAGATAACTCCGAGGATACTGAAGGTGGCCAGAATCGCATTCCATAAGATCAGAGGGACTTTCAAATCAAAAGGTTTCCGAGAACTTTGAATCCATTTAATCGTCCAGATCCCGATCACATAGAAGGCGACAGCCTTCAGAAGAAAGGGTTCGGTCTCGACTAGCCATCGCTTGGCCTTATTAAAGTTATATTCCTCGAAAAAGATACCCAAACTGGAAGCCATGTTGCTGGATGGGAATACCGATTGATGCCCCGTCTTCCTTGTTTTATAAGAACGGCGTTATCAGTGGAACTTTGATCATCACCCCATCCCGTCCTCTCCATAATCGGAAGAGTTCTAGTCCTCCAAAGCAAAAAAACTTTTCACTGTAATTACTGCTCGCATGTCTTTCATGGAATGTTTTACGGTTTAGTGACACTCTTTCTTTTACGATAAGGAGATGAACAAGAATCCGAAGCACAATTAAAACTGGAGCCGCAAATGGAAGCCCTTTTTTTATTCGCTCGCCACGGTAGATCGCCTCATAATACCGGTTGTTACGCTCTGAATAAAAGAAGATACGACGACTACAGAGTCAGTAAGTGTTTAAGTTGACTATAGTCCTGTTGCGATTATCTCTTTCGTAATCGGTTGTGCAATCTATTACGATCAAAGGTTTTGTTTTAATAAACGTTTTACTTTCAGGTGTGAAATGAATGTAATCTGTCTTTTGTTTGCCCTAAACTTGGCTCTTGTGATCGGTAGACCCCAGCTGGATGATGCAAAGACCCTGGAATCAGCACCCATCACTCCAGAAGCGTCTTTTATTATCCGTTCGGTGGGTGCATGCAAATTAAGGGAACGGAAGATACTATTTGCTGAATATGAATAATAGATGTTCTAATGAATACAAGTCTCCTCTTCTCAGACTTTTGTTTTTCAGCGTGCGAAACGGGCACTCTTACGCAGTCATTGGCATGGCCGACACACGGACTACTCCTTAGAGAGCGCAGAACATAAGATTATTAGAAGAACCTGGTAATTACCTGCCAGTCCCAATATATACATCACCTGTCAATTAATATTTTCTCAACCTAATTTCTGCGCGTGTTTCGGGGGCCACGGCCTTGGCCACGCTTCGTTTGTCTATGGATTCGGGAAGGAAAGTTCATTGGAGGGATGTCTCGGCTTCAAATGAGACGGTCACTCGGATTCAGACCGAAGATTTCACAGTCGATACCGTGAGTTTTCTCCATTTTTGAGGGGACAGCTGTAAAAAGTGGATAAATAGAGTCCTACAAGTACTTATGTAGTACTTGTACTTTTACAACCTTTGCCCAAATAAACACAATATTAATGAGACGGATTAAATATGACGGGTGTGGGTGTGCTGTTATTTTGGTACTTGCAGTCCCACAATCTCACCCCTTGCCTGTTTTCAGTCCCGATCTCTGCCCGCCACCACCAAAACGCATCCCTGTTGTCACATAATTATGCTGATACTACTGGTCTCCGTGTTTTCCGTTTCCGTCTTTTTTATTCAATGTTTTTTGTATGTCCTTTACACACTGATAGCCAAATTTTGGAGTTCTTCGTTTACTCTGCCCGTCAATCAAACCGTGTAATAAACGATTTTTCCATTTGGAGGGCATTTTTCAAGTTCATTCCACGGCAACGGTCCGCAATAATGGGCAGATTTTTGAAATCCTGAGAAATTCAGAGAACCTTAGCATCCTTATATATTTGTAAAGCGTATGTTTTTTATGTGGTTTTTACATGTTTTTACAGGTTAACAATGTATGTAATTTTTTGAATTTCTTCTAAAAATTGTGGATTTATGAGACTTCAATGGTTCTCCGTTTGGTCAGGGACAGTTCGGGCCGCGACAGTTCGGGTCAGGACAGTCCGGCTCACGACGGTTCGGGCCAATAATACCGTTTCATATGTAATCGGGTTTGCGGAGGATAGGTTACCCCGAGAATAGGTTACCCACCGGATATGTTACCCCAAAAAACACATGTCCCGGAGGATGGGTTACCCCACCGGAGAGGTTACCTAGAGGATAGGTTACCCCTTACCAAAAAAAAAAAAATTTTTTTGAAATGTCTTCGGGACTTGGAAAAAAAGAATTTTTTGTGAAGTTTGAATAAAATTTGAAATGTTTTCGCTTCCGGAGTTGAAAAAAAAAAGAATTTTTCGTGAACTTTGAATAAATTTTGAAATGTTTTCGCTTGGGGAGTTGAAAAAATTTTTTTTGTGAAATTGGAATAAAATTTGGAATGTTTTCGTTTCGGGAGTGGGAAAAAAGAATTTTTTTGGAAGATTCAACAAAATTTGACATGTTTTCTCTTCGTGAGTGGGAAAATTTTTTAATTCTTTCAAATTTTATTCAAATTTCACCAAAAAATTCTTTTTTTCCCAGTCCCTAAGCGAAAACAATTCAAAAATTTTTTTTTCAGAAAAGGGGTAACCTATTCTCGTGTTGACCTATCCTCTGAGGTAACCTATCCGTGGGGTAACCTATCCTCTGGGGTAACCTATCCGAAACTTGGGGTAACCGATCCGGTGGGGTAACCTATTGGCTAGGGGTAACCTATCTTCCGAGAACGATGTAATCGATGGGATTTTTTCCGAACAGTGTACCTTACAAACTTTGAAATGTTTTCGTTTCGGGTCATGAAAGAGAGATTTTTTGTGGAGAATTTACACAACTTTTTAAGCCAAATTGTAATATTCAAAAACAGAGATGAATATTGTATTCAAAATTATCACCATTGATTGTCTCTAAATCCACTATTACCCAAAAAATTTTAAAAATTACATTTTTACATTACTTTGTATGAACTATCGAATAATTTATGCAGATTTTTGCTAAAAAATCGTATGAATTTGAAATTTTGAGGAACTAAATTGCTCCTTTTGTCAAAATGTCCGGATAAATAAACAGTAAAACTAGTTACGACTAATGTAAACGGCATTCATCACAGTCTATGGTAAAAGCTTAGTACGAGATTTTCACTTCTGCCAGAAAAAATTACTGTAATCTGACGTCATTTTGGAAAGATCTGTCAAATTAAAAACCCCAAAAATAAATGAAAATTTTGCAACCGTTTATTCGTAAACGCTAGAAACAAAATGCTTCACTAAGCGAAAAAAGCTCCGGCAAAAAGGTCTAGGTCGTCACCAACTTCAAGATGGTGGACTAAAATTATCCGAAACGTTCTCCGTGCTTGACTAGGATGGTCACTACACCTTTTTTATAGTTATTTCGTCATCAAGATCACGACCAGGTCATTACCATCCTACTAGCTGATCCAAAAACCGTCTGGATCAGCTAGTAGGATTATTTTTTTGGATTTTGAACATTAATCTTGACCTAACTCACGATCTATGTCATGAACTAGCTTAGTTCTCCCCGAAAAACGCACCTGCCCAGATCAAGGGTAGCTGTAAATTTGTGTAGTTTGTTTTTGCCAATAAAATCATAAAAAAGGAATATCGTTTTCATAATCAGCGACGTTGATTACCCATAAATCCACAATTTTTAAAGAAAAATTCAAAAAGTTACATTTTACTCTTTTAAAAATGTAAAAATCACATAAAATACACATGGTTTACAAAGACATAAGGATGTTGAGGATGCCTGAAAGGATTCCAGCAAACTGCACATTATAGCATCTGCCCATTGTGCTTTCTGCCCATTACGAACGGACACGCATTACACATTAACTGATGACATATCATGGTTGTTATGTTTTTTTGTTTTTGATCTCTGACTCATTTGAGGAAATGACATATGGCCGATCATCAGACCCACTCATCAAATCATCAGGTCAAGTTAAAGACGACTTTAAAGAAGTAAAATAACACGTTGAGTCATCACAGACGTCGCATCGAGCGCTCAAAATAAACATAAGGTATGTTTTGTCCCATAAACAACTGACTTTGAGTGAATAAACAGGAATCAAATAAATTAAAGAGCGAAGTCAAGGGCCTTCAACAGATCCAAAGGGCCGTTCAATTCGAAGGTAACGTAACAAACAGCCTTACTTTCCTTCTTTCCTTGCCTTCCTTCCTTCCGCCTTCAACAAACAATCAGGGCGGGACCGTTCCTTTTCAATAAAAGTTTTTTATTTTGGTCTAGATTTAGATCAGATCTGATTTCAGAGATCAGAGAGGAAGGATGTGGCGTCGGATCGTGGTGTTTTCGCTTTTGGTCAGTCTGACCCTGGCTTTGGAGGTAAGCAACATGTTTAAATAAAATTTTGAGTTTGAAATGTTTACTTATACTTTCGCACCGTTTATTCTAATTACACTTTTTGCGTTCTCATTTACGTCATGACTTTATTAACCGTTATTATAATGCCTTTCAGAAAAGAGATGCTGCTCATGACATCAAAAAGAAGTACGGAGATCTCAAGGAAAATTGTTTCCCCCGTCCCGGAGTAAAAGCCGGCTGTAGATGCACGTTTAAAAACGATAAAGGAGAGGAACAAGTCAAGCTGTTCGACAACAAATCTGAATGTGTGAAACCAGTCGTGGGTGGGTAACCAACTTCAAACCTTACCAAATTATATTCCTTTAGTCCAAACAGCTGAGAACAAGGCCAAACTTAATCAGGAATTTAAGGAAAAGATGGGCGGCCTCAGGGATGGGTGTTTCCCCCTACCCAAGGGCTGTAGATGCACAGAAAAGGATGCCCAAGGAGCCGATATTGTCAAAAAGTACGCCAACATTGATGAATGCAGAGGCCCAACAGCTGAGGATAAGGAAAACAAAGCCAAAGTGAATGAAGAATTGGAAAAAAAGTTTGGAGGATTAAAGGAAAACTGTTACCCCAGAGCCGGAAATGGAGGAAAGGGATGCAGATGTACTGCGAAGGATTCTCAGGGAAACGAACAAACTAAATATTATGACACTGACGCTGAATGTAAGGTCGAGTTGGTTGAAGGGTGCACTGAAACTGAATGCAAAGTAAGCTAACATTTCATAATCGACTTCTTCTAACTTTGCAGTCATTCCTTATGCCTCTGGTAATTTAGATCCGCCAAAAACGTGAGTACCAAAGAGATAGATCCCCGTCTCAGAATGTCCGAGATCCCGTTAGAGAAAAAGCTCAGGCCAACTATCAAGCAGTCATCAACGAGTTGAAACAGAAGTTTGCCGGCCTTAAAGATGGTTGTTTCCCCCGCCCCAAGGGCTGTGTTTGTGTGGTTGGCAAAGACGTTGATGGGCATGAGATCACGGAACGTCGAATGAAAGATACCGATTGCAAATGTCAGCCCGGAGAGCGAGGCCCTGGATGTCCAGCTGATGGTGCTTAGCTTTGACGTTGCAACTTTACAATCAAAAAAATGAAAACTTTGTTTGCATAACATTAATTTACTCCATCATTGACTTGTAATAACAACAAACTGTACATGGCTGAAATAAGTAACTTTAGATGGATGAATAAGGAAATCAGATGATAACTTTCTGATTATTTGATTCAAACTTGCCGTATTGCTGGAGCTCTGGCCAATCTGGCAGATTGATTGTCCTGGGCATTGATATTGACTATTGCATGATCCAATCTGAACTCCGCCTTTGCAAGTGCATTGGGAGTTCATATTGGGGAGGGGAATGGAAATCTTTATAGGGCTGAATTGAGGGGCTGGTGTGGTGGTCGTGCCGGGAGGGGGCAATGGACCCGGGATGGACACTAGAAAGATTTGTATTTGGATTAAAATAAGATTTAAAAATCTGATGACGTCATTCTTACTAGCATTCCACACACAAACTTGTGCCGTCACATCGAACGCTGTAGCAGGAGCACAAGGCATCTTCTGCCAGCGACCACAAAACAGATTATTCGGAGCTGGCTGACACTGCAAGTAATTGCATTTGGTCTCGGGATCTTCGGCCAAAGGGTCCAGCATCCAGGAACAGATACCCATGTATTTGGCATTGGAAATTCCATCACCGTCAACTAAATAACAGTGAAATTATTACATTTGATCTCACCCAAAGCACATGGCTGTGGTTGGATAATGGGCTGATCATTCCGAGGACAATATTGTTGCTGGGTGGAGGTTAATTGACATTTTATCTAAAACGTGATTCAAGAATGATTAAATTTCAGGTATTATTACGCAGCATGTTAATATTATTAAATATTATTAGTTAGATCAGAAAGAGTGTTAATTCGTCCAGACTTACATACGGCGATGGTGTTACAGGCTGGGATTCATGATCATATCGATTGTTAAACCTTGGGTCGTTGTCTAACATACCTCTGCCCGAATTCATTGACTGTCGGTTGTAATTATTATAATCGAGACTCGATTCCAGGGCCGAATTTAAATTGTAAATGTTTTGATTACCGTCTGGACATGGTCCCTGGGTGTCAGAGTAAGGTGGAGTCAGCCCATTCTGATGGTTTTGTTGACAAGAAGGACACGGTAGTTCTCTAGGTAAAGATGGTGGCTGATTATAAAACTTTGAATTTTGATTGCTAAAAGGTCTTTCTCCTTGGGTCGCATAATGTTGTAGATTATTATTTATATTTGGTTGCTGATTTTGGTTGTATTCAATAGTTTGATGGCTCAGAGAAGACGGCATTTCATATATCTGCTGATTCAGAGTCCTGTAATCATAAAGGCCGTTTTTACGATTGGGACAAGGCTGGTTGTTCTCGTAGACCTTGGAATTGGATCCATCGTATCCTGGCTGTGATTGAGGCCTTTCCCTTTGAACATATGGATTGTAAATATTTCCGTTTTGCGCCTGCGTTTGTGGGTTCCCTTGATTTCTCTGTAAAGCCCTTTGATCATACTGATCTGGGCCTCCTCTTTCCTTATATTGAGTGATTACAATATCATATTCGGTATCTCCATACTTTCCGTTTAAGGTTCTTCTTTCTCCATTCCCTTGTACAGGTAGGTTGCTTACTGGCGGATTACGGTAATCATAAGTTGGTATGTTACTCTGCGAGTAATGTTGAGTGTAATTATGGAATGGAATTCCATTGGACTCTTGATGTTGCTGCCAATTGCTATATGGGGCAGATCCTGATGGTGGTTGTTGAAAAGATGGGGATTTCTGGCAGGAGTCACAAGGCTCACCCCGAGGGATATTTTGATAAGGTTGACGCGGTTGTTGGTCCAGTCCTTCAGGTTGAGTCGAGTCCGGTTGATTCATCTGAGCCAATTGTTTTTGGTAGGCATTCTGATTGTAATAATTCCGAAGTCGGTTCGAGAATCCATCTTGTTGATTTGGAGGTGAACTGGGTGTTGTGAATATATGGTTTTGATTGGAATATCCAGATGTAGACGCAGCAGAATATTGAGGAGAAATGTGAGGATCAGGGGAATGAAAATAAGGAGGATGGGAAGATGGGGGAGGTGTAGGGGATGGGGATGGGCGGGGATATGCCGTCAATCCGTCGTAAATGTCTATTACCATCTACAAAATATACATCTCGGTCCAACGATTACCTGAGTTTTGACACAATTCCCATTACAATTTGTGGTCGACATCTGTCTGAATCTGGGCGGTGACGTCACTTCTTGTTCTTGATGAGTTGTTCTGCTTTTTCGGATGATTTTCACCGGCTCCAGAACATCTTGTTTCTTTTTACAATTACATTCTTTTACATTTTCTCCACATGCGCATGTTTTGAGGACTGATGTGGTCTTCCGAATATGATACTGTAACGCAAGATATTTAATGAATAATTTGCTTAAGATTAAATCAAAAAATTCATCCTCTACCTCATCCTCGTGTTTGGGGCAGAAATCGAATTCCTTATTTGATTCACACATTATCTCCTGTTTGCGGATGCTCTTTTGGGATTTACATTTCTTTGCCGTGGGCATAAA
The DNA here is from genome assembly GCA_904066235.2 of Bursaphelenchus xylophilus. Classification (NCBI taxonomy): domain Eukaryota; kingdom Metazoa; phylum Nematoda; class Chromadorea; order Rhabditida; family Aphelenchoididae; genus Bursaphelenchus; species Bursaphelenchus xylophilus. The sequence continues at coordinate 6,077,058 of CAJFCV020000004.1, forward strand.
AAGGAACCCATCCGCGCATTCTTGAAGTTTCCAAACACCCAGATCATCTCTGACAATCTTTTTAACAACATTTATTCTTACCTCTCGGCAATTAGATCTTGTTTCACACATTCCAAATACTTTGATGGATCCCCGGCAGCCTTAGGCAGACTGGGCAATTGGCAGATATCTCCTAGTATAGCCTGCCAATACTTCCCTTTATAGTCATCACAGGCAACGTGATGGCAAAGAAGAAAAAAAATAAAAAAACAAAAATAAAAATGACCAGTCATAATTTGGACAGACTCCAGTGCAGGAAGAGAAAACAAGCACGGAACACTTTTAAAGCACTTAAATTAATATAAAAAGCAGATTAAGTGAAAGACAGGAATTATTTGAAGAGTGGACATCGGGGGATGCGTAAAGGGCAGTAGGAAAAACTTAATTCTATTGTAAGGAGTCAAGCCGCTTAACTTTTTTATGAATTACCTTTTGTTTGAGGTTAATAAAGGAGATAGAGATGATGATATTAGATGCCATAAAATCAAATTATATTTTCTAAACGCTTAGTTGTATTTACATTGCATAAATGTATTATTTACTTAAACCAAATGTTTTTACAATATTCTGTGCAAGTTTCCTTATCAAGTTTCGCAAACCTGACGTAAATGGTCTGATTTGACCCACACCATCTCAGCAAGGGTACACTTTTCGTATCAAACGAATTTCCAAAGAACCTTGAAATGGCGAAAATCGGGGTTTATGATAAAGAATACATGATATTCGAATCGATCTTTGCATTAGTCTTACCACAGGTCTTATATAACTTAATATTTAATCGAATAATTAATTATATGTTTACAATACGCATTAAGCCCGTTATGTTCAGCTACGTTGATATGTTTGCACTTTCGTCATCACTCGTTTTTCTTGTTATAAAAATTGGACACGCGATATCTGAGGACCCCAGTCCCCTTGCCCAGCAGGTAATCTAATCGGATGTTCAATCTGAAAGCCATGTTATGCAATAAAAAAGGACTCACTTAAGGAAGTCATATAATGTGTAGAAGTTGTTCTCTTTCTTGTAAACTCCCGGATAATTCTCAAAAACTCCTTGAATAGCTTTGGTGGCTTCCATTAAATGATAATGGGGGATCTTGGTGAAGAACATGTGGTGGGCAACATGACCTGAACAATGATTACACATAACGTCAGCTCTTACCATCAGTAATGTGATGCATCAACGTATCAATTCCAAGGCCGTACGTCCTGTCGATTGTCTGAGTCTGCCCTCGAACAAAGTTCCACTCAGAATCTTCATAAATTTCAATTTCATCATCTTGGTGTTGTAGATAAGTAATCATAATAATCCAGAGACCTTGGAATAACAGGGGAATGTAATAATATTTAATGAAATTGTAAAGACTGAAGTTGCAGAGAGATAAGCCGATGTATCCACAGACAAAACAAGCAGCCACACTGATCACACATTTGATCCGGTCTTCAGTGGTCTTAAAGAGTTTGGAATAAGGCCAATAGTGCGAGCCATCGGGGAGTCCAATAATTGTGTAGATGGGATTCCATCTAAAAGTGTTTTATTCTATGTTGCATCCAATTACCTGATGAATCCAGAAAGAGGAAACGCCGCAAAGTTCTGGAGCCACCAACTCTTGCTGAGATGTTCCTCTTCCGTGACCCAGGGATGTCCTCGATCTTTCTCCAGATGAGCCGTATATTGATGATGCTGTCTGTGAGATTTCTGCCAAGGCCAATAGGGCACCAAAAGAATAGCATGAGCAATATGCCCAACGAGATCATTCAGCCAGGTGTACTCCGAATATGTACTGTGGCCACAATCATGACCAATAACGAATAAAGATGACAAAAACATACCCATTACGTAATACCTATAAGAACAGGTCTAAGAATGAAAGCAGACATTTACCAAAACAAGAGGCCTATCCATCCACCGTACTGCTCTACATAAGGGACGATGTAATACAAGCCAGCAAGAACAGAGAGATCCCAAACCAAGTAGAAGGTCGACTTCTTCCAGTCCTTCTCAAAACATTCTTCTGGGATGGCATTTCTGAGTTCTTGAAGAGATGGCAACTTCTTTCTCTCATCCTAAACATTTGATTAGTCAGGCCAAATTTAATACACAAGATATAACGATATAACCTTACAGTAGGCTTGACGGCTTCTTGAGGTACAGTAATCTCGTCGCCTAGCTGACTGGGGGATGCAGCCACCATATCCTTATTGTATTATTCGTTTCAGTGAGAACGATAAAACTCGGTCGGCCTTTTTAAAGGACGGGATGGCGTGACTGAACTCCCCTGTAATGCCTGCTGATCGGACTTTGTTCGCCCCTTGTCTACGTTCCTCCCCTTCACACCCTCTTTCCGTTCTTCGATTTGTTTCGATTTTTCTCATTTGCATTACCTGCATCTATGTAAAATACCATCTGATAGTCGTGTAATGCTCGCCATATAACATTTTTATGGATCTTCACGTGCGCGGGCGTCAGCCATTGAGAATCGGGTCCTTTTAAGTTTACACTGATAAGATACGGTCTCAGCTGAGAGGAAAAGAGCAGACAGAAAATGGACAACGAATATTTTGCTGCCATCTGGGAGGTCGACACAGACCGGCCGTTAGATGATGGTCTTATTCTTGTTTTGCAAGTGGCTCCACTTAAATTAATCTTATTAGTAGGGTTGTTAAGTGGTCAACTTGGCATGTCAGTCATGTTGTCAAATTGTCGTCATTTTCGTCATGTCAAGTTGTTCTCTCATTTTAATTGTCAAATTGAACCATTTTTGAAAAAAAAAATTCTAAAATTTGACGTGAGGTTAAAAAAATCCGTCAAATTAACAACCCTTCTTATTTGCAAAACGCGAATGTTTCAAAATAATCCTTTATATTCATTCACACAAGGTAGGTCTTTGAGATCTTGGCGAGGAAAAGAAAAATTATATAGTTCGTTGCAACGAACTCGCGGTACACAACGCGTTGTGTACTTTGTACAGTACCCGGATATTTTTACACTATCAGAACTGATTGGCATGCAATTTCTTAAAATATTTTCTTTTCCCGTGTAGTCTAGCAGCAAACAAAAATAATTGATTATTTTAAATCAATGAAACATTACATTGCATGCAGTGAAGAACAATAGTTTGAAGAGTTTTGTAATTCATTGGGTTCGTTCCCCTTAAAAAAACTTTCTTTCTGAAACAATTGTAAGGCATAAACCCCACAATTCCATTCTCCTGATTACCGTATTTTTGTAGGCTATCCCTTTTCAATCGTTCATTATATCCGTTGTCATTACGAAAGGATCTCTTTTTGTAAACCTCCAAGTATTTTTTATGAGACATCTGGCCAAATACAAACAATAATTGATCCGAATTGTCCTCATTTTTATCTTTTTATTCTTCCTCGATGACGTTGCGATTATGCATTTCATTGAGTTTATTGTTCGCAGTTGTATCAGGTAGTAACTCTACTGCTTTTGTTTGTGGTATTCCTCCAAACGAGTACTATTCGAGTACACGTGAGTCTCCGATGATCTTACAATTAATATTATCCTTGAAGCATGCCTCCAGCCTCGCATCCGAATTGGGGTATGTCCTCAGGACACAATCAAGATAGCCGATTGTAATGGAAATAGGGTTTTCTGTAGTGGCTTTAACGCCAATAGAGTCCAGATTCCTGGGATCTGCTATAACGGGGCTTGTTGCGCCAATCAGAACTCCCAATCTTGCATCAATAACCAGGGGATGACTACTCCTTTAATTTGTTCTTCCAATTGCCCTCAATTGGCCCCTTGTGATCGAGTATCTGGGTATTGTTGTATGCACAGATCAAGGATTAATGGGATGTGTCCGGACGACTCAATCAATGCTGGTTTGTGCACTTATCCCAACTCGGTTTGTTATGTAAATGGAGCTCAAGGAAGATGTTCAGCAAATTATGTTTGTTGTGTCCAAGCCCAACAACAACAATGCCCGTCAGGATCTCGGCCATCAGGGATCCAGTGTCAATTCAATCAGCAATCTTGTAATGCCAATGGCCTCAGGGGAATATGCCAATCAGGGCAATGTTGTGTCTTCAGTCAGGATCCTCAACAATGTTCTGGTGGGGGTACTGTAGTCGGAAATGGTTACTGTAATGGAGACAATTCTTGTCGGCAGTATTCCCCGCAGGCGTATTGTGATTTATCAATTGGGAGATGTTGTGTTTTCACAAATCAGCAATGCCAGAACGGAGAAATTGCACAGGGAAGTTGTAGTATGTCAGGGAATATATGTCAGACAAATGGAGGCCAGGGAACTTGTAGAAATGGGATCTGTTGTGTCTATAGATGTGCAACCAGCCAGTCTACATTCAACGGCCAATTATGTTCTACCCAAAGTCAATGCAGGGTCAATTCTTTTACTGATATTGCTGTCTGTGAGAACGGTCATTGTTGTATTGGCCAAGGGAATCAGCCCAACCAATGTCCTTATGGGACTTCTATTAATTATAATCTAAGATGTTCTACTGATAATGATTGTGTCTACAACAATCGGAATGGGAGATGCGTTAATAATTACTGTTGTGTAAGCCAAGGATCCAATGGAGAAGACGTCTGCAGAGGATATGGAATGGCTTATACTGGATTCAATTGTGTTGGGAATACTCAGATCTGTGCAAGTCAAACGCAAACAACAGCAATCTGCCGGGATGGATACTGCTGTTCACAAGGAGGAGGGACCAATCCGGGAACGGGGCTTGGTAAGTTGTCTCTTCCCATTATTAACAATCTTTAGGGATTTGTTATAATGGAGAACAGTCATCCAAATTATGCAGATATAGAAATGATTGTGGGAATGGCCAGTTATGTGTAAACGGAGTTTGTTGTCGTCATACGGGGAATGAATGGAAATGTAAGCACTACTGACTACTTAATGCTTACTTTACATAAATTTATAAGTAATCTCTTTACAGTTGCTTGTGGTGGTATCACCGCTGTTGCCAGCTGTACTCAGCAAGGTAGTTGTGCCAGCCAGATGTCCTGCACATCTTCCAATTACTGCTGCGAATGTCCTTATGGCCAATCTAGTGGATCTTGCAAGCATGGCTGTCCCATCGGGTACTCCTGTGCCCAGAATGGATACTGCTGTCCGTCTTGTCAGAATGGCCGAGAGCCCGTTGGATCTTGTTTCGAAGGACGGTGTGGCGCCCAGTACAGATGTCGTCCGGGTAACATCTGTTGTCCATCCTGATCTCCTGATTCCAATTTCCGGTTCACAATTTATAAAATTTTATTTTTCTCCCAATGTTTCTGATGCCAAAATCGCACAAAAAACATTTATTTTACTATAACACCTTAGGTCCCAAACAATTCAGCCATTGTTTGAGGCCTCTGCATTTATCTCCATTCGGATATCTCTTACTCTTAACGCAGATGTTCATCAGCTTCTGGATTCGACGGCATTCCAGGAGACATTGTTCGGCAAACTGAACAGTAAATTATATTAAAAGAAGGCTGAGGTGGGATACATTAAAGGTTAAGAAAAGACTGACCTTGATCTTGTTGATCAATGCCTTGTCCGATTTATGGGAATTGAGGACAACCCGAGATCTGGCCGTCTCGATTGTACACAAAGTGATAGTTCCGGAATCACAAACATCTGCGAATAACTGGCAGAGAAAGGAGAGATCGGACACGAAATCCACTCTCCACTCGTCGTAACTCGTCCATCGCTGAAACAGAAATAGGTTTTACTCAAAAACATATTAATTTTTAAATTTTTGAACCGTTGCAGGCGAAGGCTCCCTTTTTTTGCAGATGTCACACCTTATCTTTTTTTTAAATGAGAGGGAGTGTTCGAAAAGTGGGAGTGTTCGGAAAAAGTTCGGACTCAACCTTTTGAAAGCAGCCTTACCACGTTGGAGATCTCCATTATCTTTCCAAACGTCTCAGTAGCCAGTCTCCACGATTCCATTCGATTCTTGTCTTGAACCATTCCCCGAGGAAATAATTTATTCAAAAACACCAAAGTTTTGAATGTCAGGTCTTCGAGTAATACGAAGATTTCATTGTTGATCTGATTGTTCAGAGCTTTATGCATAATTCTGACACAATTATACAAAATCTCGAACCTTGTTTCCTTCTGAATGTTATCAGAATATAACAAGACGAGATATTGCCTCAGGTCTTCCATTTCTTCGGATTTAACCAACGCAGTCATCAAATCCATCGATGATAAGACTAGTTTTTGCTCAAATTGGATATTCATTTCTTCAGAATTAGAAGAAATTTTCTAAAATACGATTATTAAATATATTATTATCGGACTTACATTAAAAACATTGGCCATTTTTTGTAGATTGATGGCTAATTCCATCTGATTTCGATGGATCGCTGTCAATTCTGCCGGTGATAATGGATACTCTTGTTCCAGCCTTGCCATATTCTTCTTGATTACTGTATTCATCTGACCTTTTACACTCTTAAACCCGTTTTTCATTTTATCTTTTCCTTACATCTCTGAGTATCTCCAATTTTTGTAGATTCCCATTATTTTCGTTGAGATTCTTGGCTCTCTGCTTGAAATCCTTGTCCAAATAATCGGTATGCTTCTGAATAACGGCTGTTTGTTTCATTACATCCTGATGATTCCTCTCCAATTGTTCAATTTGAACAAGTCTATGGCCATTATGACTGTTCACACAGCATTCCAAGCACACCAACCTCTGAAAGAGATCCCATTTTGTTATGTTATCTTACCAAAGTCTTGGCTGTTTCATGACAGTCCTTGCAGAACCTGCATATGACGGATCTCTCAACCTTATTTATGCTTCTTCTACAATCAAAACAAGCCTCAGTCATCTTATTCTTGGATCCCTGACATCTTTTTAGCTTCCTTTTCCTCTCTTTATTTGCCAAGGATGAACTGGAATGGTCCGGAACATGGATTACTGTAACATTCTGGGTATATCTGAAGTTCTCCAGCACTTCTAAAAGATGACATAATTCGTATCTTTGATCTGTTTACTCACTGCAGAGGTCATAATTAGTCGGAGCATTCATGGCGAGCTTGGCATCACACAGTTGACGACACTTGGGACACTTGATGGTGTCAAGGAGATAATACTAAGGCAATATGGTCGTTTATCTCCCCATTACATCACTTACTTCACTATGCAAACACAAGGAAAATAAACAATTCTCGCAGAAATTGTGGCCACAAGGAATGATCTTGGGAGGTCGGCATTGCGAATCGAAGGCCTCCAGGCAGATCTCACAGCTGATCAGATCTCCAGAATCCATTAAAGGGCTTGCTTGGTCTGAACAAACATTCAAAAACATATATTACATACAAAGACTCAGCTGGAGATTAAATGCAACGAAAAAAGATGTTCAAATTAAATATGCAAATGGAGCTGAGAAGAATAAAATTCCCGGTCACTTGATTGCCAAGAAAGGGATCGAGTTGCCTCGAAACGGAACTTAATAAACAGATCGAGAGCCAATTAATCTAATCCCACCCACTTGTTTATGCTAATTCTATTCCGAGGTCACAAAATTATTGCGCAATTCCTGATGGGAACAGGTTTAGGGTACTGTAAATTAAAGGGACCAGTGTGTAGCCTCAAGCAATTATATAAGGGCCATAAAAAGTTGTACTTTCAATAAAAAAATAATCGCGAGTTACGGTAGGAAACAAAATATAATAAGAGAAAATGGGTGCATCAATTAAACGATGGCTTCAAATAAGAGCGATCCGGCATGAAAAGTTTGGCCAAACAGAAATGAGAGAATCAAGTGCGCCGATCCAACGCCGGCTGAAACGCCGCCCCGACCCCATAAATTTGGCCAGTTAATCCGTCCGAAGATTGCGTGCCATAACAACCATAGAAAGAGATCGATTTCAAGAAAAATAAAACGACCGAATCCCTTTTAAGTGCCGCTTTGTGAGCTTCCGAGGACCGTATTACCTGGGAAGAGGTGTTTTAGACGACAACCGGTCGTGGGACGGGTCACAACAGCGGCGACTTGGTGCCCGAGGAGACGATCCACGCCTCAACAATTGATCTGATTAATTTAATCCGGACTTTGCGCAATTAATGGAGAAAGAACAGTGGAGAATCCGAGCTTCTGAACAGCGGAAGCAGTCATGCATCAGCCGAGGATGGGTTTGTGAATAGCGAATAGTAATTGGTTTACCACAATAACCTCCAATAAAGATAACCCCGACCTATTTCTCTCAGGTCTTACAATAAGATAACCGAGACAATAACCCGTCTTCTGCCACTGTTGAACTTGCCATTATCTATGTAATCCCGTTTATATTTCCGTCAGCGGCCTTCCTTTATGTCCCCAACCGAATGAAAACATTATGCAACATATCCGCTGACCCCGTGGAGGACGCGGCGAGTCCCCGGTCTCCCCTTGACATGCCGAGACAGCCCTGTCATTCGAAAGAAACGAATGCTAATCGGCCAGAATTTGAATTACTCGAGAAAGCGACAATTAAAGACGATTAATCTGCGCGACTTTCGTCTTATCCCAACGTCGCCTTACAGCTGTTTCGCAACAAACTAACTCCGAATTTCAAAAACGGCTTCTTTTTTTGAATCCCCTTGATCATTAACTCAGGGAAACCGCAGGTGTTCTCAGAGACTGATGACATCTCTGAGGAAGGAAAGCTGGTTTATTCCATTAAATTTAAACAATAAAAGTCTGAATCGTATCAAGTTAAGCGATCTTCTCGAACTCTCTTTTACACAAATCCGAGCAGAAGATGTTGTTGTTCTTGAACAGGAACTTGGTTTCCAGGTACTTCGCACATTTCCGACATCTGTAAATCAAACATATTGCAACGCGTTGAATTTTGAAAATAAAATTTGGATTTTAACTAAATTTTTCTTATTTCTTTATCTCACCTAAAGCATTTGGGATGTTTGTGCCAATACAATTCTTTGTGAACCACGAACGCCTCAGGCGCTGCTATCTTCTGTCCGCACCCAAAGCAGATCTAAGTAATATTATTTTATGATTTTACGACCCCTCACTTTGGCAAATTTGATGAGATAACAATCGAGGCAATAGAACATCTCGTTCTTGTTCACGTAATCTTCGTTAATGAAGCTCTTATCACACCCGAAGCAACAGAAATGCTTCACATGCCAAGAGCGGTCTTCAGCCCGAGTATACTGCTTGTCCAAGATCAACTGTAAACTCATCTTATATATCAGCAATTATAATTATCTACCTCATCACATCCAGCACATCGATCGTAAGTCTTCTCACAGTAATGTCGCCCACAAAGATACTTTCCATCCTTGTGGAAATACAATAAGTCGGCCAGAAGATCGTTGCATTCTTCACATTTGAAACAAGCCGGATGCCATATGTCCTGTAAAAAATAACCCTTTTTTTGTTTACCGACAGAACCAATGGAAAGTTGGTTTCTTGTCACTTACTTCTAACACAGAATGTTTATTGGAAGGTAATATTCCCACAGAATCGGGGGGAATAACTTGATTACAACGATGACAAGAGGCCACTTTCCCATGAGGAGTTGTAATTATTTGTCCTTGGTATCCCTTTTCTTGAAGACTATTTACATTTGAGCAGACAACTTGACCCATGGCCACATTCTAAAAATACTTTGATTTTGTCTGATTTGTGCCTACATCTTGTGCCTTTTTCACAAATTTCTCCAACTCTTGTCTGATCGCTGGAGACTCCACTGATACTGCACTCTCGGGATAACAATCATATACAGGGAGCTGTAAATAGAGATGTTATTCAATATTCGAAGGAACATTTATACCTGATATTGTAGCCTCTGCCTCCTCTTCTGTCCCCCTTCGGTCCCTTTGATCGGCCGGTCCTTCTCATTTAAAGCGGCCAAGTATTTTTCGGCCAGGACTACATCTTCTGATGGAATCCATTCCAATTTTTCTTTTAAAAGTTTTACTCTTTCCGTGCTATTGACATTTCCTTTGTCCTTTTTCTCTCTAATTCTTCCATTCACGGCCGAAAACTTTTCTTCCTCAATCTGGATTTTCCCTGGGTTTATATTCCTTCGGTTAATTATGTTACAGTAATCATGATCCGGGGGTAATTCAATGTTGTGCTCATCTGCCCGACAAGTGCATATTTTGCATCTCTTTCTGCAAGTGTTAATGGCTCTAATTAATGGTATTTACCTCCAGAAATGTAGATCTAATCCAGGGCAATCACAATTCAAACAACTGGCTCCAGCTCCGAGGTCATGGGACAAGATCAGCTGAGAGTTCGAGGGTTAGATCAATGAATAAATTACTTAAATTATCCTAGCAATGAGAATGCTTTTAGAAAACATAATAATGTTCCAAATTCTATACGTCATCGGTTTTCAAATTCTTTTCCAATTCTGAGAAAGAGAAATGAATAAATTGTAATCAATCCCCGCAATAATAACAATCAAAAATCCATCTGTCAACTTTAATTACTAAAGCAGTCGATAATATTGTTACACCCGGAGGATCAAGTGCTCAAGGCGGATCACTGTTTTGCTTACCTTGGGCTTCTCTTCGAGTAGATTGAAGTACGGTTTTTGTTCAGTCGCCGTCATCGGACTGGAATCAGGGTCTTCGGAAGGACGGAGGCTTCGATGTGCGACAGAACCGGTGTTATAATCTGCTCGCTTAATACTTCGGCATCAGAAAAAGGCGAGAATGATCGAGGCCGCACCTTTTTCGGGCGCGTCTTATCCGGCGAATCAATATCAGATGAGGCTGCGGGAGGAACGTCGGACACTCGGAGCCCCGCCACTTTCTCTTTGTGACCGGCCCGGGCTTTAAACGTCTCGCTCCCCTTGCATGCACCCGTCCTTGTTTAGAAAAAAATTATTTCAAATGGAACAAGAAACCGGCCATAAAACGTAACTTTTAATTATCTGGCAGTCCAGTAATGAGGCAATCACAATTATATTCATGATAAGTTTAGTTAGAAAACAGATATAAGTGATAAGGCAACAACAAATAACGTCGGGCAATGTCTTCTTTATTCATGACATCTTCCGTTACATTCTGGATAAAATTCTACGATTGTACTCTATTCTTTTCCTCGGTCCTTATCCTTCCCATCTGGAATCTTTCGATCATTTTAAGTACAGAAAAGAAGTCATCGAGATCGGAAGGACAGTGACGAATCTAGATGTAGGTGTGGAACCTGCCTATTTATTGAGTCAGACCATACAAATCCGAACAGCCTGCCGATTCGAACAAATTAACGGCATCTGAAGGGAAAGAGGAGTCCGTGAGATCATCTTCAAGAAGGCCACTGAAGGAGCTGATGTCCATCTGATCTATTTGAGCCTAAACATTAGAATGATCTAGAGATATGAACGACAGACAACTAACTTTATTAAAGGCACTTACTTGATGTTCAGATGGAGAAAAGTCAGCAGTCATCGATCGACTCGACCAGCTCGTTAATGGAGAACTACAATCGTCGCTGGATTCTGTTTGGGTGCTTCCATCCGATCGAGACAAATGGCTTCCATTTGTAGCCTTGGCAAAGGTATCAAGAGCCTTAAGGCTACGATTATTACACTTAATTTGACCTTACCTGTAGACTAATATCTGCTGGATTCTCGAATAAAGGAGATGATGAGGTTTGAGTGGAGGTGATGAGAGGTTCGTCGTTCTTGGAGTCTTGGAATAATTCGTTGAGAAGGGATTCACTGGGAGGTCGATTACCGAATACTGTCTGACAGAATTGCATATTTTCACACATGATTGCGGAGAGAGTCTGGAAAAGGCAATTAAGATTGTAAAAAATAACTGGGGTTATCTGTAATGTAATGTCTTACTGTGATCGTTGGAAGTAGTAACAACAGATTCCCGAACCTCGATGAGGCATTGTAAACGGGATGTAACTCTTTAACAACTTGGAATAACATGTCCTGGATCTTGTCTCTCAAATCAGCCACATGGTGCTGTGCTTCTGGGGAAAGTCCTTTGGCATCTACAGAAGATGACCGTCATATGAACAGTACTTACTTGGATTTAGACATATAATTGCCTTGAGAGGGATCACTTCTTCTTCCCTCAACTTCAATTTCCTTAAGGGACCCACTAATTCATTGAGGGTTCGATCCACCAGATTATTTGAGAGATGACTGTAATGAGTCATAATGAATAATATGTTGAATCACTCACTTGTTTGCATTGAATTCAGGGGGTAATTTGCGGGGGACATAAGAGTAGAAACATAAACATAAGATGTCCGGGTTATCTGTGTTTTGTGCTGTCCTTGCCGAAAAGTTGAATATTGTGAGCGGGGCGTAACAAGACTTGACCAAGGCGATCTTGTCCTCGGTATCTATGAGTTCAGTCATCTCAACCAGACTCTCCACCCAATCTACTGCAGCAATTGCACCTCGATGTGCAATCATGGGTAATTCATCTGCCCTGGCCATTCGATAAGGCTCATAGCACATCTGGAATGATGTTGTATACATTTTTTGTTTATGAGCCCACTGTATACTTTTATGTTCCAATCTACTATGCGATGGTTCTCCCAATATCAACTTTACTTTTTTTTTGACAGCAAAAATGTATAATTACGATGATCTAACAATAAAAAGGTTGGCATTTGGTTTCGTAAAGATCAGAAAATGTTATCAGTGCTGATAATGTTATCTTGTGATCGAACTCTTCACGTAACATTGCAGATAATCCCTGAAAAATTACCTCAGTTCGTCTCGTCGTGCAGGCGGGCTTCTTTTCGAACAATTCCCTTAGGCTAACACTGCTCGAATTCAACTTTTCATAGTAATTAGCAGAGTTGGGAGAGAGCACGTCGCCCTTCACAACGTTGGACTCGATGTTGAGTAACTGCATCAACAAGACTTTGGCCTCCACGGGTATCTTCCGGGACCAATCATCGCCTTGTAAACGCATCTGAAGCCGGTTAAATGTTGTAATTATTCATAAACTAGAAACAAATTTGGGAGAAACAGTCATACCATGTGATTAATCAACTCCTCATCCATCTGCCGTTTCCTTGCCCGAGGCACTTTCTGTTTCCCAGTCAGATCTCGGTCCGGCCGCACTGCCTGAGGGTCCATCCCCACCTCGAGGCATCGTTGGAAACGACAATAACGGCAGCTATTCCTTTGTACTGGAATAAATTAAAGATAAAGTCAAGCTTCGAATAAATTACGAAGTAAAGTCAATTTCTCACCTTTATCGACCACACAATTGTTTCCAAATCTACAAACATATCGATATTTGCCCGTTAAAGTCCTCCGAAAGAACCCCTTGCATCCTGGAATTAAAATGATTTAAGAGGATTAAATGCAAATTTTAACTTGAAATGTGATTTCTAATGCTTTGTCAATGACTGCTCAGCTTAAACATATTATCATCCAGAACAATTCAAAAATCAGAAAGCATACCATAACAAGCCAAGACTCCATAATGGGCCTTAGCTGGGCCATCCCCACACACAGCACAGGTGGCCTCGCTACTCGACACAACTGCCTTTTCCTTGATGTAATAGGAAGGCGGAGCTGTCATTCTGAAAAATCTGGGATCAACAATTTGTATAATCTTCCTAATGATGACGACCAAACAAGGGTGTGTTCCAATTAGCGTGAAAAAGGGCTAGAGACCGATTCATTAAGGTTTTAAGCGCTAACTGATAATAAATACCATGGAATTCCGCTTCACAAATGGCTTTTCCGTTTTTTTGTTTCCTCAGCGCTCGAATTCCAAACAAAAACAGATTGTATTTGATATTGTAAACCTGTAAAGTAACTGGACTCTGGACTCCAATTCACATCAATTAGACCACTCAGATGACAATGTAATCTTTAAAACAACGAAATGACGTCAATTTTTATGAGACTTATTCAAACAACGGGAAACTAGAGAGAAAAAGAACGGTGTTTTGATTGGAACGGGCATCTAATAGACTCAAAATATTAGCAAGACACTGATTCGAAACGATTCCATTTAATTAAAACTCCAAAACGCCTGCAGGGAAAGTCGAGCATCGTTCCGAAAGTAAAGTTAATTTATTATTTGACCATTGGAAGGTCACAAATCGGAAGCCAATTGAATGTGAGGTTGGTTGATCGGCTTCACGAAGAGACCCTTCGAAAAAGGATCAGTTTTGGTTTAAGAGAAAAAGCGCGACCAGACTCTCGCTCCCCATTCCCTCACTTACCGGGACATTCTCATGTAACGGAGCTGGTGTTGATGATGGTTTTTGATAATCTGATGCTGATAGGATTCTTCTCGAGGCATCATTTGTTTGAGTAACAGCTGTGTGGAACTGACTTCTTCGTCATCCTCCTCGAAGGAATGACTGGAAGGGCATTGTCCATAGTCATCCTCCCAATACTCATATTCCATCGTATCTCTACCTGCAAATAATGAGCAAATGAGTGAATTGAATAGGTGAACTCAATGCGTTGAAGCGCCGGTTCAACGATCTGTTAGGCTGTTTATTGAAACCCGCACTCTTTTCTTGCATATCATCCGTAACGGACCTTGAATTGCCTTCGGTCTTTGAACTTAAGGCGTTGTAAGGTCGTTGTCGACTCAAATTCAAATAAAAACCTTTTGAAAACTTGATTTGGAATGCGTTGATTCGAATCATATTCAATAAATTCGGAACTTACCCTACAATAATGTACACTACAAGGTCAGGGGGGCTACTATGATGCGTCTGTTCTCTGGCTATGAATGATACGTCTGAAAAAGACAAAAAAATGTTTGGAATTCGAAATAAAAACAATGAAACGCGGGTTAATGGACGGATCAGTGAGTCAGGGATCTCTCTGTCTATCAGTTCATAAGACCTGAATCACCCCCTAATTGGTCTCGAGATTCCGTCGACGGAGCGCGGACTGAGCGATCAAATAAATATTTATTTCACGGCTGTCAAAGCCTTCCGTCCGTCGTCGCTTTATTCAAATCTTTACGATCGCCTCGGGTTTTGTATTGAAATTGTGTGCGCAAATATTTTTTGTTTGGCTTCTGCTTTAAAGGAAGGGTAATTCGAAGTCATGGATGAATGACAGGATCATAAACGGCATAACCCCATTGCAAACAAACAACAGCACACCATCACCAGCGCTGTTTTTAGAGATGGAAACCGGTAAGCGGACTGGCAGACAGCGGGATAATCGGTGTCTCCATATCAAGGCCCATCAAAAACTGCAAGGGATTTTCGACATAGACACCATCAGAGGAAGTAACGCACAAAAAACACAAGAGCGCTGTTACAATTTGACAAAAAGTAATCAAAAGTAAACAGCCAGGGATTCGCTCTTGGCTGTCAAGAACACCCCCCCCCTTGAAGAATGTTTTGCCGAGACTGTCTGGCGGGCACAAGAAGAGATAGAGCCTGATCTTCAAACATCTTCAAAGCGGCTGCAAGGAGCAAGAGCGCGTTTACAAACTACTTAAGAGCCTCCGCAATTACGAAGTACCAGCTTATATTACTAATAAAAAGCCGGGATATCAGACAGCCAAACCATCGATGCATTCATGATCGATATGGCTGACCCTGAGAGCAAGCAGAGTTCCAATGCAAGAGCAACAATCACTACGATGATATTCAAATGCCCGCAATCACTTGGGAGCGGGAGTCTCCCGAGTCATTCCCAAAAGTAACCGAATCCAAATCGCTTCCAGAAGCTCCTAAAACACGCTCGGTGGGGATTAAGAGATCGTCCCGACCCATAACAAGGCCGTCCAACACTCATCGAGAGGTCTCCAAACTTGCAATGCCCTAAGGGCGGAGTCTCTTAGATTTATGTAAACCTCACCATAAAGGGCTGTGACGTCAGGGGATCGAATAAAACATGTCAATGCGCGACCCCAACACTTTGCTCTACCACAATATAAGGCTGTCTCTTTTGTGCATTGGCCCGTTGCGAAAGGCGAGGTAGCAGAACATAAGGGTTGGAAGGGGATTACAAACAAAATAGAAATATAAAAAACAGAAAACGGGAGCTCCGTAACTTGCAAAGTACAACCAACGTCCAAGATGGACGCCCACGGTAATAATCGTGAGTAGGACCAGTTCCAAGACCAAAAAGTCATATAATACACTCAAAATTTAATCGGAATCACCTACTTTAGAAGAATGCGCAAGGCCGGAAACACAAAAATGTGAGGAGACCCGAGAGTTTGGTCCCCCTTATCATACTTCAAGTCAACCGACGTCGCCGACTTTAATTAATAGCAAATTAACGAGGAATACTGATTATGGTACACATCAATTTAAACAATCATTGCAGACTCTCCAGGTCGCTGATAAAAAACAAATGCCCGCCGGCACTTCCCTCCTAACAAAGAAATTAGAATAAGGATTTGACATTTTGACCCGTTGTTATATCATCAGACTTCCATTTCTTCGGACACGCAAAAAGAAAACAAAAAATAATTCCAAAAAAGGAGCGCCGAGACTTGGCCAAGAAGGTTTTTAAAGCAAAAAAAAAAGAGTTGGGCCACGTAAAAAATGCGTGAGATCGATATTGGAGAAAAATGGCATTCAAATAAAAGAAACTGCTTCAAAGGACCTTCGAAAAATAAACTTTTTGTAAATTATATGCCCGCCATTTTTACACAATGACAAACTGATAGTCGAACAGAAAAGCAATGACAAATTGTTTTTTTTTTAATCATGCATAAAGCGCTAGAATATCAAGTTGCTCGGTTTTCTAAGGGAATAAATAAAGTGGCAAAACCCAGCGATGAAAGACGGCAAGTATAACAAACTTTTCGATATGTGATTGCTGCTTCTGAAAACACTGTTAGAGCGATCTAATCGAAAGGAAAAGTTTATGAAATGACCGGTCAAGCCGCAGGCCATGTCTTCAAAACAACCGAGAAGGGATCGCAATGATCGCGACAAATTTGTTTGATCTTTTGAATATCAAAAGAGAAGTTGGTTTTTGAACCGCTGGATATGGCGACGTCACTTCTTATACAAACTTTTCAAGTGTCAGTCCATATTGGACTCAGCTACGGAAGATTCTCAGCATGAAAAATGGCTTCAGAAAGAGTCCATCAACGCCCAAATAACAATCGACAAAGGTCAGAGAAAAGACAACAGTCATCTGTGATATTTAATTGCAACGGAAACAGAAAGGAAACAAGAAATGTGAGAAATCATCGGTTTGTTATGACTGAACGTCAGGCACGTCGCAAATTTAAATCAAGTTTTGTCGCGATCATGTCAACCAAGTTTCTTTCTAAAGGTCTCGGACTGTCGTTTTAAACCGAGAAAGATGAGGTGTTCAAACTCTTAAATGTATATGCAGATTATCAATGCCTCCGGCATACCGAACAGATATTAGATGCAATTTTGCTGGATCGTTATGCTCTTGATCATTTACGTCGTATTTCAAAACTATTCAAAAATTTAAGCCGAAAGAAACACAAAAAACCCGCACAGACAAACAGCGATCGGAGAGACGACCAGAGAGAGGAGCGGCGACGAGGCAGCGAGGTCGTCACTTGAACATGTCCCCCCTTTTTTGTTGCGGCACTGTCAGCGTAACAACGTGTGTGGATCGAAGAATTCGCAAGGGTTTTTGTACTTTTTGTTGTTTTTCCCCAAAAAATTCAGATTGATATTCGATAAACGTGATCTTCGGTTCATTGCCCCAAGCACTTTGTTTACTCAGATCAAGCATTGACATGTGCCCTCAACGCACTTAACGGAATCATATTTTAATTCGTTTATTCCGCTTTCTCCACGACCATCCGAACCTCTTCTTACGCTTGTTATGCCCTGCGAATCGACCAGTCGACGAGCGCTGCGGTATTGTGTTCCCCGAAGACGTCGTCGCCGTCGAATCTCTTAAGAATGGCTAGTCCAGAAACACCTCCAGAGAGCAAGTTCATTTTGTTTTGCAACTGACAAAACGATGATTATTTCAAATTTAGACAGCCAATCCAATTCAGCATTGCTAACATGTGTGGTTTGTGGAGATGAAGGTGCAAAGACCCATTACGGAATTACTTCTTGCTTGGGATGCAAAGGATTCTTTAGAAGGGCTCTTAAGAAAGCCGATCAGTATGAATGTTTGAATGACAACAAGTGCGTCATCAACAAAGGTAACCTCCTGTTGTCATCGTATTTAATCTTTAGATGGTCGGAATTCCTGCAGAGCATGTCGATTTCAAAAATGCCTTAAAGCAGGGATGGATCCAGGTGCGGTTAGACCTGATCGGGACTTTACGGGCAAACAGCATAATCTGCGAACATCGCAACCGAATCATTCCAAAAACAAGAGCATCCAAACGAAACCAAAATGTCCAGAATCCAAAGAGGAACGATGGAAGAAGTTGCCAGTGGAGATCAGGACTACCATTATGAGTCTTTTGAATATTGAAGCTACTGTCATCGGGGGAGATACCACCAAAGATCCCTCAGAATTGTATCCTCTTAACATCAATTCCATCAGAGATATTATATCCGATCCTTCGAAACTCAAAGGAATGAGGACCGAGGTAGATTATGGTACTAAGGTAATAAACTTTGCAGATGAGATACGAGCCTTATCGCATGGCTAAGAACGAGGAACTTCTTGGTGTAGTGAGCAGAAGACTGGTCGCCGTTGTGGATTGGGTCGAGAGTTTGGCTGATTTAATGGGAGGACTGGAAATCGAGGACAAGATTTCCCTTGTGAAATCCGGATTCGGACCTCTGATGTTGTTCAAAAATGCCGCCAGGACTGCCATGGTGACAGATAAAGAAGATATTTTATGTGTTTGTAATTTCTCATATGTTCCCAGAAACATGGCCATAGCCTACGGGGATGCATAGTAAGTTTGGAGCAGCCAGTAACGTGTCCTTTAGTCATCTTGATAATGGATTGGTTGCTAGGATCCTAGATGAAATTGTCACCCCGTTACGAAGGTTAAGAATCACAGATGAGGAAGTTGTTTGCATCAGTGCCATTACTGTTCTTAACCCAAGTAAGAGCCAAAACATCAACTAATAGTTTGATGTCCAAGAATAATCATTAGTATTTCAGTGGCCAGAGGCATATCAGAAGTTGGAGCCGACAAAGTAATGACTCTTCGAAACAAGATCCAAGAAACCTTATTCATAGTCATCAAGGACATTAACGAAGAAAAGAATGCCAGTCTCCGCTTCGGGAACCTTTTGTTTTTCATTCCCATTCTGACCAGTTTAGCTAATATTGTAAACGAGAATATTCGTTTCGCCCAGACTTTTTCTTCCCTTGGACGTATTCCCATGCTGATCTCCTTATTTGGCTGCTTCCCGGTGGAACCATTTCTAGAAGAGACTCCCAAAGTTATATGCAAATCGGTAGAAACGCAGACCGATTCTCTGCCTCCGGTATGTTACAATCGCCCAATTAATATAGTATGTTTTTAGAAGAAGAAAACTCTTAAACGACGCCTTCCTTCGTCGTTGACCAATCCAGTTGAAAACGATAGAACTCAAGAATTCCGCTTGTTACAGCCACCTTGTTCGTATACTCTCACTGAGATGTTCGATGATCGCATAAATGCCAATCTTAAAAAACAGAAGCCACAGGTAATCCTTCAAGGACTTATTTTTATTTTTTAGACCTCAAATTATTATACGGCTCCTCCAATTTACATATCTCGGAATGAAATGGACAAAAAAGTGATTACATCAGACTCCATATATACATTAAAGCGTCATGGTTCGGGTATTTTATCTGCAGAAAACGAGTCCTCAATAGCCCGATCCGATGTCGATAGGCCAGGCCAATCTCCCTCCACCTCCAACATATCAAAGAAGTTCAGTAATAGTGTTCAGCTTTAGCGATGTATATAGATGCCTATTCGTTGGTGATATTACCCCGTCTTTCTAACCATTTATTTAACTTGATTATGAGATCTGACTGATATGAAAATCAAATAAATTAACGATGGCCACTCTCATTGACGGAATGAGATCGGCATTGATCCAGGGACGGGAGTTTCCTTGAGCTTCGACTCTCTCTGAAACCATTACAATTAGTCTAGTTTCACTCACTTAAAACTGGAAGAATCTCTTTCGCAGAGTGAAGATCGAAGGGAATCTTCATCTGTCAACATTTCATTACTCTGGAGTGATCTAGTAGCGCATGAATTCATGTCAACAGAAGATATCCCTACAACATTTGCTTGCATAGAATGTAAAGATGGAAAGGTTGGTCTGAAAACTGTACTACCACGGGCAGAATGGCGCTGAAAAGGGGATCTTTGATGTTAATGACTAGATATGATGACATGTTAATTGATGTATAATATTAAAAGTGGGAGCTTACCGATGAACAAGGATCAGGAACAGGAGGTTTAATTCCATTTCGTGACATCCATGACGTCATCTGATAAGGTACTGAGACCAAGCCTCTCTCTGCGATTAAGCCAAGAAGCTCTGGCTTGGTGCTTTCTTCCTCTCGGCATTTGGGAACGGAGACAAACTTTAAAGCTCAAATTGCATTACCCATCTGAATTACCTGCATGCAATCTCTCTCCGGTTTTCTTCCATGATAATTGAGTCTTGTTCCGGCTGTTCCGAGACGTTCCAATTCACTCAGATCCAATTCTCCAATCCCCACAAAAACCACGGATATTGGGGCCCTTGAGGCAAATATTAAAGCTTGCACCGTCTCCTTAATGTCATCAAAAATCCCACGAGTAATCAGGACCAGTATATGATACTGTGTCTGTCCGGCTTTGCATCGGGCGACAGCATTTTGGGCCAGCCTGTCAGTGGTTTGAACGTTCAGAACATACGGACTTACTTGGAGACATAGTAGATGACGTGTGATAGATGGGCCATGTTGATGGGCTGTGTGTTTGCAAAAGCTGTCTTGAAGGAATCGAGGACACCATCTAATCCTCGACAGTAGGGGTCTGTGTCCAAATTCTAAAGAAAAATTATTATCTTGAATAGAAAGGTGGTCAAAGAACATACCAAGCAGAATTCCTGAGATTCTCGGAAATGTGGCGGGACCTTGGCCCCAAACCCGAAGGCCGCGTATGCACTGGAGATGTTAAACTCCCTCAGGGGCTCACCAATCGCCTTGATGGCCAACTCAACGTCATCTAAATACTGCTGGACATTCTGAGGATCAACTTGGAATTCGTTTTGAGTGAAATCGATAGCAAAGGCGACATTAATCAGAGTCCTGAACGAGTCATAATCGTTGAATCTTCGACCACCTGTCTTACCCTGTGGTGATAAACTCGAGGAACGATGGGAGGACCATTTCATTAAACTTCAACAATTCAAACTCCCCGCAGACTTTCTTTTGCCCTTTTGAGTTTTCGTATGATAACTGCAACCATTTTATTTAAAAGCAAATACAACTAGACTTACAGCATAAACGTTGCTTAACGTGGGTCCGATTCTTAGTCGTTCATAAGTGGTTTCACAGGATCCAATGAATATTTTTGCATTCTTTACGTCTTTTTGGTAGCATGTGACTTCCAGTATACTGTATGACGGTCCAGAAAATTAAATTTTTCACTTACCTGTCATTTACATCAGACGACTGAAGAGAAAAAGTCTTAAATATACATTTATTCCCGTATTTCACAGTCTCACTTCGATACAACACTACCGACCCAGTTCTTGACTCAACTTTTTTTACCTCAAAAAACATCTGAAAGTTGAATAAAATTGTGCTGAAATTACCTGAGACGCCCCCAGGGCAAGTGATTTTTTTGATACCCCGCGGGCACAGAACTGTAAGAGAACGGAATGCGGTTTCGGCCGCAGAGTGCAGGAAATGGAGATATCAGCAATCTTCTGGCCAGATTCATCCTCTCTGAAAGCATCCGCAATATTAGCCTAAAAACAACTCAGTCTCGCCTTACATGATTTCCTTCTCAATCCCAATTCCGTACTTTACAACCAATTCTGCAACTGTGAAGATGGCATAACCCAGACTGACCGCGTTACTTTCCTCCCATTCACATCTAAAATTAATTCGAACTCCAACCGTTAAATTAAAATATCTTTAAAAATATTCCTACCATGTTTTTTATTAGTTTTACTTACATATCTACCTTTATATACTGACATCTTTCAAATTGAAATTCGACAGCAAAGACGGAGCTCAAATCAAAACACTCCGCTTTGGGGATTATTTCAGAAGCGGTGGTCTGCAAACAGTCGATGACAATTTACCTTCTTCAAATCAACCTACAACTCGCCAAGGTCCCTTTCTTGCGTCATCGCTTTCCGAGAAAATGAGAACAATATTGGCACTGGTATATTTAGAAAGACAACGGAAATGACTGAAATAAAATACTGCTACACTTGAACTATTTATACCAACAGAAAAAGGTATCAATCTCTCTCACCGAGCACTAATGTGAACATCGATGATTTCCTTTGGACCCCGCCGATAATCGGAGTCGGATCCTCTAAAAAAGATAAAAGTTACAGTACTCTACCGTAATCCGGTACCTTTTGTTCTTAGGTGGTACTAATGGGGGAGCCTTAGTGGCCCTCCTCAGTTCGAGGATCTGCCTCAACTTGACCATGTTCATCTTGACGAGATTGTAATCGCGGAGGGAAGGAATGAACGTTGAATGCCTGAAGGCATAAAAAGCAGGCTCAGGTGGACGTCTCGTATTCTCGGCCCCACCACTTCAGAAACGAAACTCAATACGGGTCGGGCACAAAGCCGTGAGCACTAAAGGAAGAAAGGAGAGAAATGGTTGATTGCATTAAAGGTGTGCGTCGAACATTTCCGGAGAACGACCGAAGAGGACGGGGAGTGCTAAATGGCCCCAGGTGGGATGCAGCGACGGACAATACGACCGGAAGCGGTTGGCGGAAGGTAGCCGGGTACAAAGCCGGATATTCTGGGGCGAGAAGCTCGAGGCAAAGATGAAATGCGCGCCTCCACCCGCCCCAATCCCCCCAGGGCCCTTCTTCGCAATGCCCTGACCAAGATCGCAGCACTGTGCGTGTTTGGAAAGTTTTGGTGAGATGAGAAAATATGGCCGGAAATGGTCGGTATCACTCTCTCAAAAATGCATTAATCCCCATCCAAGACATGTTCTACGCAAATGATGACATCTCATTATGACAAACAAAATACCCTTGCGTTTCACATACCGTACAGAAAAAAAATTAAATTTAAAAGGACGAGGATAGTTCCAAATTTGAATACACGCATGACCAGATAAAACGGAGTTTAATCGAATGTCCCCTTTACCTGAATCAGTAATCCAGGAGGGGGAAACAGAGATGACTAAACTGCGTTTATGTCGTGAATACGGAAGCGAATGTCATGAGGCTGATCCCTTTGCTTCAAATTTTGCACCTTGACGCCTCCCAAACACACACAAATTACAAGAAACAAAGAGATATGCAAATTTTACAAAATGAAAACTTTGTTTGCATATGAAAAATCAGGAAAACGATTCATTCAATCGATCGGCGAGAAGCAGTGCGGCAGCAGACACGACTATGGATTCCGGCTCCTCTGGAAACGATTTTCAGAAGAGCGCCTACGTCTTTGAGAGCGGCAAGCAGTACCAACCGGGCCCGGTCAGCTCCAGCTATGCCTTCGAGCGTGAATTCCCCGCCTTGTCCAATTACCAAGCCTACCTTCCTGAGAAGGTAATTCCAAAATCTACCGTAATCATTGTTTAGAAGCACAGCCAATACGAACTGGAGTCAATCCGGAACTACCCAGCCGGGGAGTACAGCAACTACCATTACGTCAAGGCGGAGGAGCTAAGCCCTCTCCATCAACCCACGGCCAAAGCTGAAGTGGGTCCTTGGATTGGATCCGGTACTTGAATTTTATTTCAGATCTTCACGAAAAAGGATCTCTTGAGAAGAGTCGAGCAGCTGGACTCTGGCTTCTATCAGCCGGTGATCACTTGTGGTCAACTCCATTTTGTGAGCTCAGGCAATGACACCACCCATACTGCCCGTTCTTCCATCTCCGAGGCCGAATTCAACGATCTGAACACGGCCATCTCCGAACGGAGCCTCAGGACTGCCAAATCGAAGGCCAATTCTGTTGCTACGGCCAAACTTGCCGGTTCTGAAGTCAATCTGAACAGGGCCCTGCTCAATGTGAAGAGAATCACCCCGGATGACATCGGCTTTCTCATCCAGATTCCTGGATTCAGAGAATCTTTGGCGCAGTTCAAGAACGACAGAAAGGCCCGCAAGTACAGAAGAAAAGAGAACGAACAGCTGACTACCGGCATTTCAGTAAGTTTATATCAAAGTTATTTTCATGTTTTCAGGCTTCGAGAGAGAGTATTCTGGCCCCACAAAACCAAGGAAGTCGTCAGGTATGTGTATTTGATCTGGCAGTTTATGATGATAATCTTGATTACATATGATTTTAGCTTGGCACTCTGCATGGTGATCTCAAAACTGCAAGACAAGCTGTGAGATTAGTAACGTTTAACTGATTTGCGTATTTAATGGACCAATTTGTGTATTTTAGAGTTCCACCAGTCTTGGAAATCTCAGAACCGGCAGGGAAAGGGTAAGGTCCCTTGACAAATTTATCCATCTTTTACTTACAATCAATTACATTTGTTCAGAGTGCTTCGAGTGTCATGCAGTTTCGTACCGCTCGCGATGTTGTAAGTATTTCTTAGATGTTTCGTAACTTACCGTTTTTTCTGCCAAAATAGTATACGGACAGTCGGGGTCCAAGTTAACGAATTATTGGCATACGTTTTCAAAGTTAGTTACAATTTTGTATTGCTATACGCATGCTACATTTAACTCGAGGACCCAATAACTGACTTATTTTTAATGTTCATACTATATATTGCACTTTGTCTCAGTATCGACGGCTCGTCGAAGACCCGAAGGAGTGCAACTCAAGTCCGGATGGTTTCATTCAATATTTCATCGTTTAAGTTTCATGTCGAGGAACTGTTGCTAGTAAAATCATAGGTAAAGTACCAAACCCAGGTATACGAACATAAGACTAGATCCTCCTTCGCCAGGTCTCCATCGGTTTTCCGCCGTAAATCATTCTAGTCTTCGATATTTCACGTTAATTCTACGTTTACTACGCATGGGTACTAAAACGTATATCGATACCGTACTAACTTCGCCGGGCCCCGACTGTCAGGACGCGGTCATAATTTCTTATACGTTCAGAGTTCTCCCAGCATCCGCCAAGTCAGAACTGGACGAGAAGCAGTAAGAGTTTGATTTTTTTTTTGTTAATCCGCGCTTGCTATTCCAGAGTCTCTCCAATCTCCGTACTGGCAGACAGAATGTAAGTGATGTCATCACTAACTTTTGTTTAACTTACAGAGCCAATCCGGCCTCCAAACCCCGCCTGTCAGCCCAACTCCCCGTCGTCATATCTCTCGTTTCGAAAGCTCTCAGCTCCAAACCGGACGGCAGAACGTGGGATTTGATTTCAAGATTCTTACTGTATTTTAGAGCCTTTCCGATTTGATCCAAATCTCTGGACTCCGCACTGGTCGCGAGAGGGTAAGGTTTAAGCATTACATCACCCCAATTTTAGAGCAGTTCGGGTGCTTTGGGAAGCAGCAAGCCTGTTGTCGATAACCGTTCTGGTCGTGGTCAGGTAAACACAACCTACACGACCTACTCTAACCTTACAGTCTTTGCAGGGTAACTCTTCGGTCAAAACTGGCAGTGCTGTGTCCAGTCGTTCTCCCAGTGTGACTACCAGTACTCGTTCCGCCTCTCAACCTCGTTCTCGACGATCCAAAAGTTCCGCATCTCAGCGCCAATCGCGGCCCATCCCTTCTCAACAAGCTAATGTCACCACGGCTATTGAGAAGCAGAGTCTCATCCTGACAACTGGTCGTTCCCCAAGTACGTCTTCGATGAGAACTGCGTTGGATTGTGAATCGAGCAAGGATGTGGCCACCGCTCTTCTCCCCTCTTCTGAAGACGACCGGCAACTTTTTGAGAGTCTAAATGAGCTCAATTCAGTCAGTTATCGTCTAAATATCAACTTCTATTCTATTCTGTTAGGTGGCAGCTCGAGAACTTCGTACTCCCGCTGCTGAGTTGACGGCCAGAGAATGTGCTTCCGTAACCGAGCAGATGCAGAGATCGGCTGTTCACGACGTTCTCCATACTCCCCGGGACTTTGATCGTCGTGCTTCAGAATCCGCAGCCAATCTTGGTGCCTCCCTTGAACATCGTATCATCTCCGACGACTCCGATATCCGCACCGCCCAAGCTTCTGTACGCCTTCTAGCTTGTCATCACATTTATATTTTCAGGAATCATTCCACTGACTTTTTCCTCGCAATTTCAAAGGAAATAAAAGATAGCCGCATATTTTGGATTTTGTAACATTTTGTTTGCTGTTCTAAGAAGCTGGAAACAATATTTTTAATCAGTTGTTCTTATAAGTGGATGAAGTGAATCAAAAAATATCTGGAATGCGCTCATTGTTTGGCGGGTTTTACAATCCCCATTGATTCAAATAAGGCCAGTACATTGTCATAGGGCTGCTTGGGAATGCGCCTAAAAATTTTACATTTTATAACAAAATTATGGTAGTTCTACAGGGTGGACCACTCGGAACTTCGAACATTGTCTCAGGTATCCTCCCGCCAATAATGCACCAATTTCTAAGTGGTTTATACAGGGCTTTAAGTCAATTTGCGATTGAATTTTAACCTCTAAAACCCAAAATTGTGCAGCCAATTTTTTAATACTCTTAACCAGCATGATTTTACGTATTTTTTAAAGATATGTCTCGTCTAAAAGCAAGGGCCCCGTAATTTCCTTGTAAAATACATGCGATAAAATTTACATTTGATCCGCTTTGCAGAAACAATCGAGATTTTTAGACCAAAAGTCGGCAAAAATTTGACAATTTTTGCCGAATTTCGGCAAGAAAAGTTTCATTCTATTTATAGCATGGAGGGTAATGCAAAATTTAGTTAAATAAAACCTCAGCGTCGCACTTGGGGTGCAGCCAGGATTACCAAGACCAAAATTTCGGCTCCAGCTCTTACCTCCCAGAGCCATTGCCGAGGCCAAATTTGCGGCTCCGGCTGCCGTGCAACATTTTTTTATTTTTCAAGCAATTGGTTTAACAAGAGCGCGAAATTTTTACTTTTCTGAACGCTGAGAAGCCTGGCTCCGGCTTTAGGTTCGAGAGCCGGAGCCGGACCCAAAATTTCCGGTTCCGGCTCTGGCTCCCGGCTCGGAGCCAAGAGCCGGCTCCGGAGCAGTGGTAATCTCTGGGTACTTCTCTTGTCAATTGACAATCATTGCAAAAATTTTCTAAGTTTCGCCCGCGCCAGGACATTTCCGGAACCGGGGAAAAATCAAAGATAAGGCTTAGGCGACCTTTTTGACCTCAGCCACGACCTAGGTCGCGAGATAGTAAAGTGCAGACAAAATGAACATGACTTTCGAAATAAGCAACCTCAAAAACCCATAAATCCAGTATGTTTAGAAAAATTTCAAAAAATTACTTTTTACCACTACGTAAAAAAAAAGAAACAATCAGAAAAAATTAACATGATTTTCGAAATCAACATCATCGAAAACCCCTATATCGAATATTTTTGGAAAATTTTCAAAAAATTACTTTTTAACACTACTACTTAAGAAAAAAGTAACAAAATTTTTTTGATTAATAACAATAAATCCATTCAGATGGGAGGTCGAAGCCTTATCTTTGATTTTTTCCCCGGTTCCGGAAGTGTCACTTTTCCGCCATTCCGGAAGCGTCCAAATTCCGGAAATGTCGTGGTGCCGTTTCGCTGATTTCGAGCTCCAAACTTTGGAATGGAAATCTCAAAGGTCAGTAGAAGGCCTCCGTGAAATAATTTTTTTAAAATTAGATCATTATCGGCGGAGAAATGCCTGAAACAAGGGTGGAAGTTCCGAGTGGCCCGCCCTGTATTGTGCCGAGTAGTTGCCTTACGTTTCTTCATCTTTAATCACCTTCAGTTTTTCCATTGTTTTGAAAGCTTCACGGCACTCTTCTTCTTTTGCAAAGTACAAACCAAATAACCGATCTACAAAAATAGCATAAAAACAAAGAATTTTTGAAGATATATGGTGCGTGCGCACAGCGTTCTGTACTTTTTTGGAATGATTCCGACACCGATTTTTTCGAATTTTTCTAAAATAGCCCGCATTTACGCGGGTGTCGCTAGGGAATACTGTAAGATTGAAGTGTAAAATTTGCAGTGCTTATAGAGTGAAGAGAGATCTTTCCAACGATACAACTACGTAAATTAATATGGAAAAAGAAATTTGTAATCAACGCTGAAAACTGACCGACTTTGGATTATCGGCGCTAAAGATTGCCCTTAGGCAGATCTCTTAGAAGAAGTGGATGGTACCAACTTGTGCGGAATTTAATTCTCTACAACATATCCAAAAACTACAAAATTTTACTGCTTTTCCGTCGAATTATGCCTCAAAAATGCAATTTTTGCACTAGTTTTACCAATTTTTTAAAAATATTTGCACTTTAAAGGCATTATTACAAAAACAGAGTCGTACATATTGAAGCTTGCATGGTAGCTGAGCATACTGTTTAATTTTACCCTGTCATCTATCTCCATCTTCAAGAACAACGGAGCTAAAGTTTGGTGCTTGGACCCAGCATAAAAATGCCCTAAGGGCGAATTTCAAAAATGCGATAGTGCCACTGAACGTAGAATTTTTTGTGCTACAGGTACGCCAAATTTGAGGAAAAAAATCAACGTTGGGAGTTTCCGGAATAGTTTGAAACATCGGTGGCCTCATGAACACATTTACGCGTTCATGATGTTGCATGGATTTCTTGGAGCAGTCACAGAAGAAGGAATCGAATCGTTGCCTTTTGAGCATGGCTGTTTGAAGGCTTATTTTACGTTTAGTGGCACTATCGCATTTTTGAAATTCGCCCTTAGGGCATTTTTATGCTGGGTCCAAGCACCAAACTTTAGCTCCGTTGTTTTTGAAGATGGAGATAGATGACAGGGTAAAATTAAACAGTATGCTCAGCTACCATGCAAGCTTCAATATGTACGACTCTGTTTTTGTAATAATGCCCTTAAAGTGCAAATATTTTTTAAAAATTGGTAAAACTAGTGCAAAAATTGCATTTTTGAGGCATAATTCGACGGAAAAGCAGTAAAATTTTGTAGTTTTTGGATATGTTGTAGAGAATTAAATTCCGCACAAGTTGGTACCATCCACTTCTTCTAAGAGATCTGCCTAAGGGCAATCTTTAGCGCCGATAATCCAAAGTCGGTCAGTTTTCAGCGTTGATTACAAATTTCTTTTTCCATATTAATTTACGTAAGTTGTATCGTTGGAAAGATCTCTCTTTACTCTATAAGCACTGCAAATTTTACACGTCAATCTTACAGTATTCCCTAGCGACACCCGCGTAAATGCGGGCTATTTTAGAAAAATTCGAAAAAATCGGTGTCGGAATCATTCCAAAAAAGTACAGAACGCTGTGCGTGCGTTCTTATTATTTTGTCGTAATATATAACTTACCCTGATCTCCTTTCCCAAAAATAAACGATGCCTGGAGAGTTAATCTAAGGTCATCGTTTAGAGGCAACACAAAGTCATCGCCTGTCTCCTTACTGGCCAGCATAATTTTATATTTTGGTTGAGAAGTCCTGGAGTACACGAAAAGAGGCCCGTGGACGTCTGTTCGAATCCAATTTTTCGTTTTGAGATCAAAATTGTATAAAGCAACACTTTTATAGACATATTCAATTCCCCCAATGTCCTTATCGACACACTTAACGTATTTGAAAGCCCTTTCATTGACAGTCAAGGGTTGCTCAGAGCTTGATGGCTTTAAAAAGGTTGTTAAACACAATTTAATTTTACCTTGGCCGATGTGCCAAACAAAGCTTCCAGCACTTTGGGCGCCGTATGCACAGTGACAGGCCGGTCTTTAAGAGAGGTTGTCTCCTCGATGTTATCCACGTCTTCTCCTTCATTACCCTCGACATCTTTAAGCTCTTCATATTGTTCATGTATCACATCTTCCTCTTCGCTATTTTCATCGTATTCATCCGAATACTCTTCACCGTCTTCTACTTCTTCTACAACTGGGCTTTCAACATGATCTATTTTTACAACAGGGGTAGGGAACAGCGAATTCAAAAGTGATGAGGATGCGTCTGGCCTTGATGCCGAAGTAGCATCAGTAGAATGCGTGTCAATAGAGTTATCCACATTCGTTTCTGACTGTTCCAGTTTTTCTTTGAGCCCCACCAAAGTTTGATAAACCTTTATGCATTCCTTTTCATCTCCAAACCACAACGCCTTGATCTCCTCTAAAGAAAATTTATGAATCACGAAACAGAAAACTTACTTTTTGGAATATTTGTGAAAATGTATGGACTATTACACTCAAATCTCATGTCTTTCTTGATAGGCTGGATCCAATCTTCGAGAGATTGTCTGTTGGCAATCATATACGAATAAAAGGGCCGATCTTTCCTACTGTATATAAAAAACGGACCTCCGACCTCAGACTTGATCCATTCGTCGGTTTCTACACAATAATTATAGAGTGCGCCATGGCTGGCCTGACATACAATCTTATCAGCCAGAGGGTCGATCATTTTTATACATTTCAAGTTCTGATCAGACACGTCTACCAATTCGGACTGGATGAAAGTTTTCATGTTTGATGCCTAATAACCAAAAATATAATTTTATATAAGGGTTACCTTAATTTTCTTTGTGACATTCTTCGATTTAAACGATGCTGCAACGATGGTCTTCTCCGAATACGTCATACAAACTTCGTTTCGTTTGTCCGATTTGTTCAGAAACTGTTGTAATTCTGTATCCTTTCTTCGATTAATTTCCCTGCCTTTAGTCACTGAAGTCACGACTTCAAAAAACTTCGGACATTCCGTCACGTCTTTGAAACATATTCCAAAAGACTCTCCTAAACATTAATTTCGTATTTCAATAAATTGCATACCATGTTTTAGATGGAGAAAAATGAATGGACTCTTAAATTCAAGCTTGGAAGAGTCATTGAGAGGTCTGATAAAATTGCTGGTTTTCGAAGCAATAAAGAGAGAATTCAGAGGTTTGTCCAATCTTTCATACACAAATAATGGCCCAGTAATATCCGTCGTCACCCATTTTCCGTCGCTGAATTTGTATAAAGCACACTGCTTGGAGCTCAAAATAATATTCTTGGCAAGCGGGTCTGTGGATTTAACAAAAGTTAAAGGATCCGTTGCCTTACTGGCCGTTTTTTCTAATCGCTAAAAAGCAATAATTCATAATAAAGATACTCTTACCTTTTCTTCAGCAGCTTTGGCAAACAATTCGTCTAATTTATTCGATTTCACCGAGACTGGAGCTTGTCTTGCATTTTTAAACAACGATTCTAATAGATCAGTGCCAGACATGATACCAGAATATAATTATTTCTTTTCTAGTTTTTTATATAATTAATTATATAAAAAACTAGAAAAAATCGAACAAAAAGGCTGCAGACCGCATATTCATTATTATACGAACAAACATGTCAGACAACTATCAATTTGAACCCCGAACCGTATACGGTACAACGTTGTACACAAATCCCATATCATAGTTCCATTGTCTGACAAGCTCACTTACAACCGACCAGCAAAAGATTCCCACTTTATGATGCCCGTGCAGGCCCGATTGGGCGCGAGCTGCCAAATTTTCTTGGAAAAAATTTTCCTTGTTTTCTTATCAAAGATTTTTTTGATTTGATCTCCATGCCTCGTCCAACTCAAATAGAATCTGCTGTCTCGAAGGCGAATGGAGTTCAGAAAAAGAAGAAAAGACGTAAAAAGACGGTACCAAGAGAGGACGAAATAAAACAACTGAAGACCGCCTTGGAAGTAAGAAATTGGTTATGCTATACTTATTTTCCAGAAATTGAAAAAGAAATACGCTGAAACGAATGATGCCGAGTTTGACCTAGATGACAAACAGTTCGAAGTAAATTATGAGAAGATTGTGAAAATTCGCCAAAAACAGGATGAATGTGAAAGAAGACTAAGATACCTCCAAAATGAAGCTGGAGAAGAGTAAGGTTTTATTTACCGTTTTATCGTTTTAGATCCACAGAGATCTTCGTCAATTGCACTGGTTTCGAACCACTGAATGAAAAGCTCAGTGAGTTTCTCAACAATCCTGCAAATTTGAATAGGTAAGCGCAGTTAATATCCGAGGCCTGTGTTATATATTCAGACCGTTGAGTAAAAAAATATTTTCCCGCATTTTGAATGAGGTAAAGGAGGTGCATGGGGAAGAACTAATGATTCGAAATCGTATCCCCGTGAACAGCCCAGATGATTTATGTAAGTATAACACCTTTTATATTCAATTTGTTTGTTTTAGTAATCTTTTCAATGATCCAGATGCAAAACATTGCGCGCCAGACGAAGCTTCTTCGTGTTCATGTCCCCATGTTAAAGAGATATGACCCTGAAGGGTCTTGTAAGTTATTTAAGGTTGCTGCAATTTTAATTTTTTTAGACGATCAATTTATTTCTGCTGCGGTTAACAGTATCTGTAAAGAAAATGAGAATGGTGAGGAAGTCAGAGACGCGTTAAAGCAGGCAGCGGAAGTTATGGAAGAAGAAGGAGATAATTGTAGTCTCGACGATGAGGAAGAGGGGGGAAAGGACCTTGAGGTTGATGGAAATTTTGAGGTTGGAGATTTGGAGGAGTTTATGGCTAAAGTTGTTGACGAAGGCGAAGATGACGATCACGAATTGATGTTAGTGGATTCAGATGATAACGAAAAAAATGCAGATGTAAACTAACCGGAACATTACAATTTTTGTTTCTTTTAGGATGAGGTTAATGTAGCGGATGATTTTAATAATGACTCCAACCAGTATATTACTTTGGATAGTGATGATGATCATATCTGTGGTGAAGTTCCTTCGTCTAGTCATGAAATTGTGGATACGATGATGAATGGCCAAATAACCTCAGAAAATGTAAAGAGACCTCAAATGGCATCATCTGTATATCCGCAGAAAGGTAGATACTTGTAGAAGGATACTGAAGTTACTCGTTTATGTTGCAGGAACCGTTGTGGAAATCAAAGAAGGGGGACCTCTAAGTCTGTCGCATTCTAACTTCATGCAAAACTCAGATATGGCCTTTGGTAAGGTAAGCCTAATACACCAATCGAATGTAAAACTGCTTTTAATCTTAGATTAAACGTTGCGCGACGCCCCGACCGGATGCTGTTCCGGTGATAACCTTGTCTGACGATGATGATGCCTAGGTTCGGCTGACTTATTTTCATAATTTTCTCCATAGGAAGACTCTATTTAAATGTATTTTGATCTCGTTCATGAACAATAAAACGTTTTCTCCAAGTTTCTGCGGATTGTCATGACAACCTAAATCGTGGCTTGCCTTTTTGTCGATTATTTGAAAATGAAGGGGTCCCTCAAGGAGATTGTAAACTATTCTTTTGGTCATCGTCTTGCAAAGAACGCCACTTCGATCGGGTATGTTGATCAATCGGAGGTGGAGAAGATCGTTGTGGGGACTGCTTCTAATAAGGTCATTCTTCAAAATTCGGGTAGGTAATTGGATTATACTGCGAGTTTTGTATATTCGGGTTTAATTTTAACATCTTCAGAAGCCATCTTCCATGTGAATGAACCCATTACATGGATTGATGTTCTCCCTCCAAAGCAGCGAATCACCTCTGAATTGAATTGTGATCTTGTTGTGGTTGGGACGGATAAAAGTCTTATCGTATTTGATGTTTACAACAACAAGACAATTTTCCATCGAGACATGCCTGAGGGCATTTCTTGTGTTAAGATAGGCAGGGTGGAAGAACAACAAGATAATTTAATTATTTGTGGATGTGGATCTACAATCTGGGGAATCGACGAGCAAGGCGAGGATGTATTTTGGACCGCCTTGGGTGATGACGTGAATTCCTTGGATCTTTGTGATATTGACCATGATGGAATAAATGAGGTAAAAAAAAATTTTTTGTTGATCTTCAGCTCTCAGC
This sequence comes from Bursaphelenchus xylophilus, assembly GCA_904066235.2. Classification (NCBI taxonomy): domain Eukaryota; kingdom Metazoa; phylum Nematoda; class Chromadorea; order Rhabditida; family Aphelenchoididae; genus Bursaphelenchus; species Bursaphelenchus xylophilus. The sequence goes on from CAJFCV020000004.1 coordinate 6,111,056, forward strand.
TGATCGTTGGAACCAATGGAACCGAAATCAAGGTGCTGAAACAACAATCATTAATGAAGGATCTCGTGGAGGGAGATCCGTGTATGTTAATTCGAACTTTGTGTGATGGAAAGTTTGCATTTGGGCTGAATAATGGGGTCATTGGAGTATACAGAAAATGGGAAAGATTGTGGAGAATCAAGACAAAACATCTGATTAACAACCTTCTCATCTTTCCAATTGTACCTGGAGACGAAAAGATTTATCTGGGATGTGTCTGGCAAAATGGAAAGGTATCTCTTATCTTGCTGGGGATTTTTATGTAATCTCAATTTCCAAATGATCTTTTTAGGTGGATGTGAGAGACGCTGATAATGGAGAAAATTATTTGAAAACACATCTCGAAGGGGATGTCGCTGGCTCTGTGGTCTTGCGAAGGAACGGGCGGATGGACCAATTATTGGTCACGTACTTCAACGGCAAAGGTAAGCAAACAAAAAAGGACTTGCACACTGTCATAGTGAGAGGAGTAGAACTGAATCCGGATTTCGATGAAGTCAGTGACGAGATTGCGGTTCTTCATGAATTTGGACAAAGAAAACACAATCTTATGGAGGAATTGAAGAACTACGAGGCTACAGAGACACGAGATCGGTCCCAACCAGGCATTCCTTTGAACACTCAGATGGACTGTACTCTTGAATTAACGGAGGAAAGAGGTCTTCTCCTTCATATTCATGTCTCCAACGATATACCCATAAAGGCTGTGTTGATGTTTGCTGAAGGAATCTTTCCGTCGGAGTGTTTTGCCATGTATGTATAACCATCCATGTACTATATTTTCAGTCATCCAAATGTAGAAACTTCGGATATGTTTACTATCATCACCCCGTTAAAGAATACCGCGACGGATATTTTGATGAGAGTTATAATTGGAGCCCAAGGAAGGTGAGGGTCCACTCTTTCCACATTTTGTATGCCACTTTCTGACCTGTATTTACTCCGATTACAGTACGCAACTTCGTGTGTTGGAATTCGACCGATCACTCCCCAAATTTTCAACATACGTGTATCTGGAAGGTGGCGTAACTGCCCCCGAGGGATTTGTTGATTTGGAGTTTACAGTCAGACTGGATTTATTAAATCGATGGTTGGCAACAAACTTCTTAATTAACGATGAGGTCGTAAACACTATGAACAATGAGAATAGCTGGAGTGTTTCCTTCAAGTGCTGTTATACGAAGGAAGTCTTGCAAATTGAGATCATAGGTGGTCGGGTAGGACTTATAAGGCGTGTGTCCTTATCTTTCACAAGCTGACAAGACAAGAACGTTTTCTATCTAAAATCTTTTTGTCTGGCCGGTTCACAGTTAAAAATACACACGCCTTATATGACGTTATTGTCGTAGGTGATCATCAAACACAATTTGATTGAAATTGCTGGAGAAGTTGTTCAATCCATGGTGCAATCAATGGAAATAAGGCAGCTGACAAGTCGAGCGCATTTCCCCAAATACCAAGAACAGCTAATGGAGTTGATAAGCTCGGTAAGGATGTAAAATATCATCCATGTAGGTATCTTAGATGGAAGATCGTTACACCATGAACGATAAACTGACTGCGGAATGGACCGAGAGGCTAAACTTTATCCGCGAGACTGTTGTCCGAGCAGAAGACGCTCTAATAACAGATCAAACTACCAAAGCCAGGAAACTGTACGTTCGCGTGGCAATGCTTAACCGGGAATGCGTAGCACAACGCCAAATTTTGATGAATTCGGTGGAAGCTTTGGTCAGTTCTCTGAAGAAACTGAATCTGTTAATCAAACAGAACTCTCAGCTAAAGAGTGGGTTCAGTTTTATACTGTAATTAACCGTTATTTTAGTTGGTGAGGACGCCAACGAATTGGTCAGGGAATGTCGAAAGCTTTTGGCCGCTGAGAACTTTAGTGTGCTCGGAAAACGTTTACAAATATCTGGCACTTAATTTTAATTACATAAGTTGTGGCATTTAAATATTTATTTGCTAATATATGAGGATGATCCGATCTACAACTTTTTCCGTCTAGACTGGCAAGAAGCCCGGTTTCTTGGCTGGAGAGCAGGGTTAGGACGGGGTATATACCAAAATACCCGCGAAGCCGGGCATTTTTGGGAATTTTGAAAGTACTTTAGCATTAAAAAATGTAAAAAAAGTGAAATTTGGTCATAAAGAATCAATAAATGTGGACGTTTTGTCATAATTTGTTCTTTGGCGTTCAAAACTTGGTTTTGAGGTCGAAAACTATTCCAACCTGGTCCACAGGTTCGTCTTGTGCCGCACCTTATTGCACTACGCCACCGAAGCACTTCTGCGCTGTGCTATGGAAACGGTTCGCATTTGTTTCCTCGGAAAACACCTTTTATTAGCTGCTAATAAAAGGTAATCCTAGACCAGTTTTCTATGCTCTTTCAAATAGTGTTTGTCTCAAGAAAAAACCAGGATGCGCGGTTTTGCCGAGCCGTTGTCAGTCAAGAATTTCGCATTTCTTGTCTGAGAGCCCTTCAGCCAACAAATCGGGCCTTGACGACAAATTGTAGATCGACACGTTACTTATAAATTTCAGCGCTCTAAAAGTTGCGCAATCTTACATAACGTTGCGCAATTTTTTCTCTTTGTAGAAATTTCTGCCTTTCTCTGTCGGCTCCTCCTCGCCTCCCCTTTTTTGAGAACTTTTAGCTTTGGACTAAACCCGCGGGGTTGGGATGGACTAGCGCGCTGAAATTTGTAAGTAACGTGCCGTATATACAGGGTGAGCCACTCGAAGCTTCCGTCCTCTTTTTTTGGATTTCTCCGCCGATCTTCCTAAATTTTAGATTTTTCTTGAACTGGGATCCGCCATTTTGAACCGGTTGACTTTCGAATCGAAAAACATTTCGGATTGACCTTTCTATCAGTCTGTCGGGAAAATAATGGCGGGTCGTCGCATTTTAGGAAAATCGGCGGATTAAATTTAAGGTCTCGGCAGAGCCATCCAAAGAAAGACGACGGAAGCTTCGAGTGGCACAGTATAATTATGCAATGATCTTGAAAGTTAAACCCGTAAATTAATTATTATGTCATACATTGGCAGAATGGGAATTTAAAGGCTCACGCCCTCTGTGATCTCCGCGCCCAGTCGGCCTAGTGGCCAAGGAATTCATGACAATCGTTTGGCCCCGATCATAATTGGAGTCGAGCCCATTCTGACCAGATTGACGGCCTGCTTCTCTTCTTTGCTTTCTTTGCGCCCTTCTGAAGTTTTAGCCCATTAAAATTAACTTTTTTATTCAACAGCTTTGCCCCGACTTCTTTCTCGCGGGTTCCCCGAGAAAATCCCGTAGTGTCTAAAAACAAGGGAAACTTACTTTGCACTCATTAATTCGATCTGCCTTTTTGTCCGAGGAATACGAATCCTCATAAAACAACACACAATTATTGTCATTACTAATAACACGGATCCAACTAGTCCAATTAGCATCCATAATCGAAGGCCTGGAGCGATAAATTGATCCATCCAATGAGTGTCATCGTGCATTCTGAAAACGTATTAGGTAGTTTTTATAGTGCACTCAAGCCACGTGTATAGTCCTCATATACCAAAATAACGGAGACAATTTTTTGAAGTGTACTACCGCGAAAAACAGGCGTTGGAGAAACACAAGCGACAGCGCATAATATTCTGTAACACCTTGTCTATAATCCAAAAAAATTTGGTAGAATCATCATGTCGCAAAAAAAAGTTACAGTTAAACAAAGATGCCTTGCGCCGTTTTTTAGATTTTGGTTCCCTTGTGTTGCGTAGAGCCTAGCTGCACTACTGCTAGTTTTCTGGGCTACGGTTCTTATTTCTAAGGTGGTACCGATCTCAACATCATGAATCTTAATAAGTCACAGAAAAAACGGGAAATCTTGTCAACGTTATTTTGGGTCACCCTGTAATTCCTTAGTTGGCGACGGGATTTCGGACAGACGAGCGAAGTCTGTTCCAAATGTAGGGTGGCCGAAATTGCTCACGCACATGGTTTAAAGGTGACTATAAAAGAAAACGCCCAGTCTCCCGGCATCAAACCCTCGAAAACCGGAAAAAGCCGCCTTTTGGCCCTTCAAAACAATGTGTCCGGCCATTGCATCGGCATGGCCAATACATCTGCTCCATTCGAACCGGGAGAGAAAGCGAGAGACCAATGTCAAATATTATCCCCGACCCCAAGACAACTGACCGGCCAATTTACGCACTTTAGAATTTATCGATTAACAACAAAATAAGCTAATTATCACATCAAAAAGTGGATAGAATAAAATTCTTATGCAAAAGATGGAGATAGATATGTATAAAAGTTGAGACCAAGACTGAAATAATTTGGAAACTGTATTATAATCAAAGAAAATCAGCACGAAGTATTCGCTGAACCGACGGATGAAGACACAACCGAATCATCTTGACCTCTTTCTTTCTCCTGTTGGAACTCAGCGACATAAAGTTTTGGATCAACGTCCTTGGGAATAGGATCAATGCGAGTCTTCAGTTCCCTTTCGATGCGACCCATGTTGAATCGATCCTCGTAAGTGACAAGATTGACAGCAATACCAAGGTGACCAAAGCGACCAGATCTGAAAAACCAATAGAACGTAACCATTATTTTACCTTCCAATTCTATGCAAGTAGGTTTCGGCATTTCTTGGAAAGTCAAAGTTGATCACAACATTGACCGCTTGGATATCGATACCACGAGTAAGGAGATCGGAACAAACCAAATTGCGACAATTTCCTTGACGGAAGTCATGGAAAACACGGTTCCTGTGATGTTGCGCCATTTTAGAATGGATATAAAAGCACGAGTAACCGAGTTCAGTGATCTTCTTGGCCAAAAGTTCGACTCTTTGGGTAGAGTTGCAGAAGATGATAGACTGGTTGATCTGGAGCTTCCGGAACAGTGTGTTCAAACAATGGACCTATAAACGTCTAAATTTCAGGTAGTTACACTAACCTTTTGCTTCTCTTGAACACACGCGTAGAATTGACTGACTCCCAGCAGGGTCAATTCGTCCATCAAGTTCACTTCAAACGCCTTTCTCATATGGTTCTGCATGAAAGTGGCGACTGTGCGCGGGAAAGTTGCAGAGAACATCATAATCTGTCTGTCTCCAGGAAGATGCGAGACCAAACGATCCAACATGGCCTAAAAACAGCTATGAAGCCATAATCGACAGCAATCGTTACCTGGAAATCTTGCGACAGCAACTTGTCTGCCTCATCCAAGACCAAAGTTTTGCACTCGTTCATTTTGGCAACACCCTTATCCATCAAGTCAAGGATTCTTCCGGGGGTCGCAATAATAAGGTGAACGACACCGTTTAGACGAAGAAGATCGTCACGGAGATCGGTTCCACCAGTAGTCACCATAATCTGAAAAAAATTCAGACAACCAGAAAGGAAACTCACCTTCAACTTCAGATGCTTGCTAAGCTCAACACAAATTTGAGAGGTCTGAAGAGCCAATTCCCTGGTAGGGACAACAATAAGAGCTTGAATGGCGTTCAATCCCGGGTTGATCTTCTCAATCACAGGAATACAATAAGCTCCAGTCTTTCCGGTCCCGTTTTTCGCACGGGCCAAAATATCCTGACCTGAAATGAGTTCAAATAGGATTAAAATAACATAGATTACCTTAAAATACGGAAATTCATTCTTACCGGACATAGCAGCTTTGATGGTGCTCTCTTGAATCGGAGAAGGCTTGTCCCATCCTTTTTCGAAGATTCCCTTCAGCAGATCGCGAGAGAGACCAAACTGCTCGAACTCGATTCCCTGTGTAGCAGTTACATCGGCTGTTCTGATTCGCATATCTCTTGGAGGCAGTTTTAAGTCCTTTTTCCAATCGTCGCTTAGTTGAAGGACAAGGGTCATTTTGAACGAATTAGATTGCGCGTGTATAAAACTGAAAGAAATAAACTTAAACCCGACGTAAACAAGGTTAATATAATGCAAACACCAAACGCAATACCGCGTTTGCAACACTTACTAGATAAAGAAAATGAGTTTGCCACAGAGCCGAAGGCAATCAACCCATTTTTCATCTTCCAAGAAATTCATCGCTTGAACAATCGGAATACTGTAGTTTTCTTCGTAAGACCTACAAGAGACCATTGTTTTTGAAATACAGGGTCAAACTTCCATCCTTATTTCAAGTATTTCTCCGCCGAAAATGCACCAATTTCTATAATATTTATATCAAATTGAAGCTGAGGTGCCCCATTTTTTGTCCAGCAAATATGACAAGCCCAAGTTCACGGAGGCTCCCGTACTGACCTTCGACATTTTAATTCCAAATTTTAGAGCCCGAAATCGGTGAAACAGAAATTTTTTGCAATGATTTTCAGTTGAGTTTCTCGGACTTTGAAAATGTTCGAGTCTTTGGCTAAATAAGACATTTAGAAGTAGCTGAAAAAATTTACGGCAGTGAACGGAATACTCGTAATTATTTTTCAAAGCATTGCTCTTGTGTTCTGGGGATTTTTTTTATAGCAAAGTAAATAATACAGTGAAATGGTTATAATCTTGTGTAGAAGTTAGGTATTGACAAAAAAATTAATGGCAGCTTCAGGGTTGTTTCTGATGAGATCCGAATACAGTTGCTCCTGAAAGAAAGACTATTAACGGGAAGACCACTTATGCCATTGATTGTATTTAATGACACACATACCGCTTCTTCTTTCGTGATGTAAGTATCGATAAACTGTTTGGCTCTAACAGCGATATCTTGTCCTCCAAATTGACCGGCCAGACAAACAAGATCAAGAACATTGGACTGATCAATGTTCTTCCCAACCTTACTCATACAATGGTCCCTGAGTCCATCTAATTGAAAGTAATCTGCTGCTTTCACAACTTCAGAGCAGATCGAACAGGCTTGGTTGGAGACCTTCCCATGGTATATATAGTAGAAGATCTCTTTGACTATCTGAAAATCAAATGCTTTTAATCCTTTCCGGACGAGTCGGCATCCCCACGCAGAAATAAAATGGGGTACCATAGTGAGTAATACAATAGTGGTTCAGCACATCAAAGCGTTATTCAACTCATGTGTTTTCTAGATTTCAAAGTCTGTTGTAGCTTACGCATTTCTTGTCTAGAGGCCTAACACACAAAAATCTCGGTTTCTGCCCACGACACGTGATTTGATGCGTATGTCACCATCCTTACATATTTGACTTTAGGTAAAAAATTGGCCGAAATTTAAAACGCATTTTCAAAAATCGATAACAAATCATTTTCAGACAACGAGTGTCTCAACGCCTATGACTCACCTCTGGTCTGAACGTATTGACAACGGCTTCGTTGCGTTGACTTTCTTTGGTATCTCCCAGGAACATGCTTTGAAAATATGGAGAACTCGGTCCAACAATGACTTTATGCACGGGAATTCTGATAGTCTCCTCTCCAGGATATTCGCAGATAAACGTGAAGTCACTGTACTTTTCATCCATATACATTTTGGCCGCTTGGAACTAAAAACGTCAAAGAATGACAATTGAGGTCATACATTTCGAGAGTCCTCGTTGGAAGAAAATGTAGCTGGTTCAACTAGAGGTTGTCCTTCCCGTTCCCTTCGTTGCGGGTGTGCAGTTGAGAACCTAAGTTCGGCGTTCCAACCATTTCCTCGGTCCACAATGGGAACGGCAACGTACTAAAAAAACAAACAAGATTAGGAAGGTTAGAATCACTAAAATAAAAAATCCTTACCAACGCATCTCCATTGTCTAATTTCCCCATCTTGGTAGATATTTCACTCAATCTTCGATCGTACGTTCTGAAGTTCTCAATTGGTTTTGTTATGCTGACAGAAACACTTTCCCATCCAGGATACACTGGTTGAAGTTTGAAACCAATTCGATTGTACTAAATAAAGTCATTAAATATTTCAACTTCAAGCGTACCCCCCTATTATACTCTATAAGCAAAGTCGTAGTAAATGCGGGGCTATTTTGGAACTCATCAATCTGTAATTCCATCTGAGCATTTTCTCTTTGAGTGAGGGTAAGTGGAACAATCTTTGTATAGTATGGTTGCTGGTGTCTCTGACGTTGTGGTATTCTTTCACCATATCCTTCATCGTCAGGAAATGGATCTCCAAACGCAACCCCGGGCCTTTGAACACCTCTAGCAATAAGTGATATCTGATCACGCCTTCGATCAACGTCTCCAAGTCCTGCTCTTCCTCTTGGTCTCAGAACGTCATTTCTCCTGTACCGTTCGAAATGGAGATCAGCTACTTCTGCCGGAATCTCAAGGTCCTCTTCGCCGGAAACACCTTCATCATTCCTAGACATACCTGAAAAACTTCACTATCTGGGGGAAAATTCATAAGGCTATATATTGTATAAGGCATGCGAGATTACAGGGCAGCGCAAAAGAAATTTTGACGAAAAATTTGAATGAGCTGGTTATTTTGAAGAAAACATGGGTCTCCAAATCCATTTTCAAGAAAAAATCTCGCGTTTGAAAACTTCGTATATCAGATTTTTTTATTTGTTAGCGAAATGACGAAAATGACCCCAATTTTCAAATGACGTCAGATTGAAAAAATCTGTCAACAATTTTTTGCGTCTGGCCCATGTTATACGATGAAGATCGAGAATGGTTTATAATTTGCAAAATCAGTAAAAAAAATCAGACTTTTTTTTGATATACATAATCAATCCAGCACAACCGATTTTTTGTGGTTTTGTGCAGTTTTACGAATTTTCGTTCCACGGGGATCGAACCCGTGACCTCTGTATTACTAAATTTGACCAAAATCCACTACACCACGAAAAAAGGGTGATGACTTTTTACACATTTTTTAATGTTTCTAGGGCAGAATTTTACGCTGATTAACATATGTAAAAATCAGCTGCGGCATTTCAGAAACAAATTTTTTATGGCCGATTTTGTTCGGCCGAAACCACATTGCGGTATGTTACAGTAACCCGACCGCCGAAATTCTGGATTCGCAATGACGAGCATACCCGAAAACATCAGTATTCTCAATTTCAGCCATTTGTGGTGAGTAGTTATGTTGTAATAGTCGATTACTGTAAAACGTTAAATTGTAAATTACAGTAGGTTAATGAGAGAATTAGGCAAAAATGTTTCAGGAATATGTTTACTGGATGCCTGCGGTCATTTTAAAATCAAAAACTCAAAATCCATTTTTTTTCTATGTCCACGGCTGATTCAGTGACTCAGAAATCGTGTTTTAATATTTTCGCTTCGGGACTTGGGAAAAAGGATTTTTTGGAGAATTTGAACAAAATTTTGAAATGTTTTCGCTTCGGGACTTGGGGAAAAATTTTTTTTTGAGAATTTTTAAGTGTTTTCGCTTTTATTTGCTTACAATCAGTACGACTATCTTCTTACTCCGCTCTCTGGCACTGTCTGTGCTTAAATCCCGTTCTTCCAGTTAAAAACATAAACAATGGATACGGTTTTCTTATTCGCTCGTCGCTTATAAACACTATTTTCCTAAAAAAAATTTAAAATAAACCTCAATACTCCAAAAAGTCCTTTTTCCCCAATCCGCAAGCGAAAACATTTCAAAAAAATTTTTCAAATTCACAAAAAAATTCTTTTTTCCCAGTCCCGAAGCGAAAATATTAAACGGTATCGTTGACCCGAGGTGTCGTTGATCCGAAATGTCGGGACGCGGATTTCTCGAATTTCTGCGTGCGAAAGCGGCGACAAATTGTGCGAACTTTTGAGCGCGAGTAGTTTTGTATAAGATAAGGCAATAAAACCAGTAGGTGAAAAATCTTATGGGCATGGGCTTATTGCCGAAGCTCCCATTTTATAAAAGTGATTGTTTCGTTTCGAAAGTGTTTGTGCGCATTAGATAAAAAAAACAAATATTTTTAATAGTATCGTATCAGCTAATTGTAAAAAAAAACAATAGCAAAATCGGACGTTAGTCAGGTTAAACGAAACGCCTAAATCTGAAAGAATTGATTCATCTTCGTTTCCGTGAGTCTTTTTTTCAGATGGACCGGACGGGCTCAGAAACAGCTGATGCTCGGGGGTGGAAGGGAAAGAACATACGGGTCAGCCCCATCATTTTGAAACGACACGTTTTTAGAACAAGACATGTTTATTATTATAAATCTCTGGCATTTCAAATATGCCATTTTTAGAAAACCGAGATTGATATTATGGTTTATGAGGCTTTATGATTTGAGTATCCCGTATTTTATTCCACTTCTTCAATGAGGTAATTTTGAACTTTTGAAGTGACCGTTTCACTAATCCATCGATGTTTTCGTCGCAAGTAATCAAAGTGCACTTTGAGGTTTTGTGGCCATTCCGAAAGGAGGGCCTCAACAGTTTCCAATTCGGCTAACGTTCTGGTTGCATGCAGAAGATATCTCCCAATTCTGTCGGATTTCCCCGTATTTACAGCGAACAGAAGTTGGCGTTCATGCACTGATAGTCGGCTGATTCCGCGCCAAAACACGTCTCGGAACTGTTTGTTGTATTGGACGGTGTAGGACCCCTAAAAATTGTAAATAAAATGAAGGAAACGGGTACCCGTTTCGATACCCGCGGGTATAGTATGTAAAGAGCCAAACCCATCATGGAACAATTTCAAAAACCTTGAAAAATATCTGTATTAATTTACTTTTATTACAAATAAAATTCAGACACTTTGGCTAGCCGATCCAGGTCCCTTAAAAAAATTAGTTGTGATTTCAACTCATTAACTGGTTTGTCAAAAAATTTTGCAACATTGGCTATACATATTGGGCCAATACCCGATCTGTCCCAAATGAAGGGTAGCCAGAAATCGGTCTGCTTATCCCCGATTTCTGGTTCCAAGAATGCCCAGTAGTTACAACGTATAAAGATTAAAAAAGAATAAGTCAAGATCAGAAAAAATGAACATGATTTAAAAATTCAAAAAATTGCTTGTTAACAGTACTATACTGCACGTCAAAAGTTTGGAACAGGCCAGATCTTCTTTGCGGCTTGAGATGGGAGTTTCATTTCTTTTTTATTAGAAGCTCCATGTATTAAGAACCTCAATGAATACATAGCCATAGAAATCAGAAAGCTCGTTGGAATTTTAAAAAAAAATTTTAAAAATAAGTGCGTCAAAAGTTTGGAACAGCTTTTGGAAGGTGATTATAAACTTCGGAATGGAGGCAGGTATCCTCGCATTTAGTGTTTCTGGATGATGTATGGAATCGGCATGCCAATGGCCTACTGATTTTCATCGATAAACCCAAAATGAAAAAAATGCTTATTGAGCCAAAAACTACGGTCAAAATTGAGAAAAAATGATTTTTTTGGTCTGGGTTCTCTATGTTATCGGTGTGTAAGCGTTCTAAAATATTTAATGTAGTCGCACAATTGTACAAGGGCACTCAGATCTTCGCGTAGGAACCATATCCGCACAGCATAATTTATGAAAATTTTGAGTTTTGCTATAAATCTTTATTTAATGTATTTTATATTTTTCATAGAGCGGCTTGGAGGCTAATTGGCTTGGACACCGTTATCGTGGAATCAAAAGGTGTCTTTAAGAAGCAGAACCTGGCCACTATTTGCAACATCAAGGCCACATCTTTAAAAATAGCGGGTATATGAAATGTTAATATTCCCATATTTTTTATCTTGGATTTGATGCCGCTGCATGGTTCAAAACTAAGTGCCTTTATCGTTATCACACCGATACAGTATTATAAACCAACTCTCCGAATTATCCCGCCACAAATCCGGGTCAGATATGAATATTGATTTTGGGGGCAAAAATTTTTTTAATATCTGAAAGATGTGGCCTTAGATGTTGCAAGTAGCGTGGGTTTTTGTTTCTTGAAGACACGTTTTTATTCCACGATAACGGTGTCCAAGCCAATTAGCCTCCAAGCCGCTCTATGAAAAATATAAAATACATTAAATAAAGATTCATAGCAAAACTCAAAATTTTCATAAATTATGCTGTGCGGATATAGTTCCTATGCGAAGATCTGAGTGCCCTTGTACAATTGTGCGACCACATTAAATATCTTAGAACGCTTACACACCGATAACATAGAGAACCCAAACCAAAAAAATTATTTTTTCGCAATTTTGACCGTAGTTTTTGGCTCGATAAGCATTTTTTTCATTTTGGGTTTATCGATGAAAATCAGTAGGCCATTGGCATGCCGATTCCATACATCATCCAGAAACACTAAATGCGAGGATACCTGCCTCCATTCCGAAGTTTATAATCACCTTCCAAAAGCTGTTCCAAACTTTTGACGCACTTATTTTTTAAATTTTTTTTTAAAATTCCAACGAGCTTTCTGACTTCCATGGCTATGTATTCATTGAGGTTCTTAATACATGGAGCTTATAATAAAAAAGAAATGAAACTCCCATCTCAAGCCGCAAAGAAGATCTGGCCTGTTCCAAACTTTTGACGTGCAGTATACTTAAAAGAAATAATCTGTGAAGGCATGTGTGGTTAGTTAAAATGTTTATGCTGTTTATAAGTGGAAAAGATCGCAGTTTTAACAGTTTAGATATTCAAGCCCGAACTGTTATCAAACCCCAAATCGAGCTAGACTTATGGGACACCCTAATATAGGCCAATTCAAGTACTAACATTTTTGAATACTTATATCCGTTCGAATGAGCTCACCTGCAAGACGGATAAGTACACCGCAGCGTTTTTTGTTTTGACCACTTTGTCTACTACTGAAGCAATGAGAGTTTCATCTCGCACACAGGTGGCCAGCTGTATGTTCACTGACCATTGGCCACTCCTCAACTTAAGTAATCCCATTAACATCGACAATTCGGATGGACCGGCCTGAGTGAATAGATAATGACAGATTGCTGTAATCTGTTGGTGATGTGAGGGATCGAGAGCCGTGGGATGGGACATCCACTGAGACATTTGCTTGTTCTGATCGCATGATTGGAGGTTGGCTACGCATCTCAGTTGGTACAGTTTGGCCAATCTTCGTGGACTGAGTAACCATACTGATGCTAACTCTGGATTCGAAGCTGTGTTTTGTAATAATCGATCTAATTGTTGAATCACTGGGTTCCAATGCACAAGCAGTGGCCCTACCAGGTTGGTTCCACTAATCATGTCAACAAATTCATGTATCTGATCTAATCCTTGCAACAGAACTCCGAGATCTTCCTCTTTAGAAAGGTATCCCAGAAGGTTAATATATAGTTGAGGGACTCCGCTTTGTTTCAAATAAGTATCAGCGTCAACCAGCAGCTGCATTCTGGACATCACGGGAATGGCCGTGTTGTCTCTGTGAAGTTGTTTTATCAGCATGCGCCAATTATCTATGTCATAATTCACTTTGTATGGATATATCCAATGAGGATTGGCCAGGACGTACTGATAGGCCTGAACGCCGAGATCGACAAATCTTACTGTCTCATTATGAAGCCAAAACTGCCTGACTGTCTGACCGGTGGACGATTTTGCAGAACCAAAGCTGTAGCTGAACGGAATCGACCACAACTGGTCACTCCCGTTCTTCACTCGTCTTCTTCGTTGCTCTCGTGTTATTAAGAATTGGTTCGTGGCTAGTTTAGGCGTATTGTTCTTGCTTATATCCATCTTGTGCTCTCCAAAAACGGATATTCTTTCATCCGTTGATTTCCTCCGGTTCTCCGCGTTCTTCCGTCGATGATAATTCCGTCGTCTATATGGCTTGGATGTTGTTGCATGTTCAAAATAGGAGTCGTTGAAAGTGGAGAAAGTTTCCGGTCCATCGGTTGCAGTAATACTCCTCTTGGTTTTCTTTTCCTCTTCTCTAATAACAGTTTTGCTCTCTTCATTAAGGAAAATTATGTAATTGTTAAGATTGGCGGTTCTCTGTGTAATTCTAACCGTTTGTTCCTCATAATTTCTACTCAAAATGATCTCAGGGAGCCCCTTCTTCTCCAACCAGCTCTTCATGACATCAGATAAACGTTCATCTTCTACTCCATGATCGGCAAAGGTTGGGAAAGAGTCCCATATGTTATCCGTGCTGATTGATTTGTAGGAATTGTCCTTCAGGAACTTGGTGATTCCCTCTCTGAACATCTCCACTCCTAACAGATCTTTGATCATTTTGACTATCACCGATCCTTTCGTATAAACATTGTCATGATGGAATAATTCACTGACCAAGTCTGCGTTTTCTATCGGTTCAACTAACGCTGAGGGGGAATCAGATATCTTAATTTATTTTTTTTAGAAGCGACAACAACTCACCTGGGATTGAACTAATCCCACAAGTTGAAGATAATATTCATTATCAGTCAGGTATGGGTGATCGATATTCAGGTAATCAAACACAAAATAGGTGGCAAATCCCTCGTTAAGCCACAAATTTGACCAATCGGACATTGTGACGAGATCTCCGAACCATTGATGGACAACCTAAAAATTGATATTTGAAGAAAGTACGCTTACCTCATGAGTTATGATCTTTTCAATCTTGTACTGTTCAGCCAACCTGTCCACAGTCATATTTTGTTCATCCATGATTATTGATGACATTAATGCAGCATCTTCTTGCAGGATAATAAGACCCCAATTTTCCATTCCTCCAACAGGATAGTTTGGGGTAAGCACAATATCCAATTTCTGAAGTGGATAGAGAACCTCTAGATCCTTCTCGATTCTGTCAAATATAACTGGAGAGAAACTGGCCGTGAAGTGTCCAGCAGCCAGTTTCTGAGGGTCCGACCATACCGTTAAAGGCAGATTTCTTTGCGTTCTCAGTTCAAGTGGTGTGAAATCGGTAAGAACAAATGCCAGGAGGTAGATGGACATTCGAGGGGTTTCTTTAAAACGCGAAAATTTGTTGTCTCCCCCAATTTCGTCGTATTCATCAATTAAAGCCGAGTTTGACAAGACGGTAAGATCTCTGTTATGTCTGACTGTTACATTGAATGTAGCTTTTAATTTTGGCTCATCCCAACATGGCAGGAATGTATGGGCAAATGTTGGCTCAAACTTAGTTGTGAACCCGGCGATCTTGTGAATTGTGGTCGAATTGTCCTAAAATAATTATTGCTGTCATACTTTTGGCTCTCCGCTTACTCTTGTATAAATGGTCCGCCGAATACAATGGACCCCTTTCACATTACTCTGGCATATCCTTGTTCTAAATTCTATTCTCAGTCTGTACCAAGTCTTCTTCAGTTTCTCAATGATCAGCACTTTGACCAGGTTCTTCTTGAATTCACGATTGATTTCGCCCAACTTCACGGTCTTCTTGTCATGCTCCAATTTTAATCGATGAATGAAGATGTTTGGTGCTGCATAAAATATAATTTCCTTTTGTGTAACATTCCCTGAGTATTCCAACAAGATGGAAACATTCCCTCGGATATGTTCGGCAGTTGAAAATTCAGTGAAATCAAGCTAAATATTATTTGTCATCACATTATTGTACTTACTGAGAGATCATAATGGACCGGCTTAAAGTGTCCAGGGAGGTTAATTGTAAAGTCACTGTATTTATTTCTCGGATGGTAAAATCCTAAGGTATCTTCAGTCCCCTTGCTTGGGGGATATACTTCCATCAAAGTAATATTCTTTACTTTTCTCTGAATTGACAGACTTAAATGAAGAGATTGACTTGTGGATGTGTCAGTTTCATTGTTAATTGTAGAATTAAGAAAAGTGGCGGTAAAATTGGGGTTAAGTCGGTTAAGAGAAGTGAGCAGGAAAGTCTGTTAGGTATTTATGAGGTTACTTTCTCACTTACGTCATTCCCAAATTCCACTTCGGACATCCAATGGCCAATTAGGAAAGCCAAAAACACCCCAAATATGAATATAGCATGAACCAATAAACAAATTACACATTTCCCCATACAATCACCTTTCGCTGGACGATGATATATTTCTAAACCAATGTTTATAAAAAGTAATGCGTTCAAAAAATAATTTAAAGTTACCAACCTCTGAATCTGGCCTTTTTCACATCAGCGATTGGATAATGGCCATGGTGAGATACCATGGATGCTGACATTCCATTCCTAAGACATGGTTCGAGCTCATCCGATGGCAAACAAGTGGACGCTCTAATATATGTGACACCTAGAGAGACTTGTTACCATAAGGCTTCATTCAAGTTACCTTTTGTTCGAGGATCTTGTCGTAAAATACTCATCCTCTCATTAGATATTCATAATGAACTGACTGAAAATAGGTCAAGAAGGTCATAATAAGACCGCCAGCAGAGCTAATTGAGGGTTATAAAACCGGGCAACAAATGGCCGGCAGGTAAATCGATGGTACATACGAAGTGTTAGGGTCAAATGAAAGGATAAATTTTATAAATTCATAAAAAGTAAAACTGAAAAAAAAGTTCTGTATATGTGGTGACCGCAAAAACGGGCTCCAGAAGATATCTCTCAAAACTCGCTTTCGTGTCCAGCGCTCACCAGCTTATGAAATGAAGAGCATGATTCCCCGCTTAATCCATGAAACTTGAATGAAACGGCCTCGCCCGCCCAATTAGAAACCATTTCGAAGCACATTTCAACGACTCCCAATAGGTTATCGGGCCGCGATCTCTCGCTCCGCATCACAATTCCGAGGGATCCTCCATTACGTCCTTATAAGGGCCGGATCTGCTCATTTTCTCACGACTTTTGCGTCATTTGAGATGTCCACAGGATGGTGCAGATGTCGGTAACTGAGGCACGATTAAGCACCGGGATCCGATTTCTGGCCCGAGTGAGAAAAACGGGTTACGGTAAAGCAAAAGGCAAAGTTTAGGGACTTTTCTCGGATGACATTGTCGCGGCAATGTTTTTAAAAAAGGACTAGGCATCGTATGGAAGGGTGAGCCTCTTATAAAAAACGGCTATTGCTGTCATCTCCAGTTTTGATTATTCCAAAAGTCTTGGCCACCCCCAATTCCCCGCAGACTCCTCTCTAACCGGACCGTTTAATCCAATAAGGCTGTTATGCAACATGTCCACCAAAAATCCTTTTATAAATCCAACCGGGAGTGCGGTCCACCTTTGAATTTGACCTTTCTGACTCATCTTAAGTGCAATTCCGGTTAGGGCCAAGAAAGAGGAAGGACTACGGAACATTGGAGGAACAGAAGAAAGGGCCGGAGGGCATTAACGCAGGACTCGTCCTCCCAGAATTCAGGGAACCGGAAAACTTGGGAGCCGAACCTGGAGCTTAAGTATCATCGGCATGACATAAGGCCATCAAATCGGCGTCTTAAAAGATTTGTTTCACAGCACCGTGCAATACGCGAGCAGTCCTCCCGCTGTGAGCGCTTGGCCATTGAATTAAGACCAAAAAGGGGTTGAGGGAGGCGTCAAGAGCAATCTCCTCCCAGAACTTTACAAATGACCATAGAAAGGCAGGTAGCAAAAATAGCCTTCAGAATAAAGCCTTGCTCTTGGCCTCCTAAAGCGATGATTGACTTGGCGACATAATTGCGCCATTAGGTACAAATAAAGGATAAAAATATTATTTTTTCTTCCGTTCAAGTCCCACGACTGCCTTCATAACTATAAATCTGAAGTCCGGCCGAATTTATTAGCATTTTTAGGGTTAAACAAGACCAAAAAAACATAAAAACTCAGAAAACTGCTTAACTCAAAGGAAGACCTTATAACTACCACAAAAAAATAGAAAATGTGGCCTTGTTTAGAACCAAAAGTTAGCTGACATTACAACAAATTACAGGAAATTCGAACCAAATGCCCAAAAAGATCACGAAAAAGATAAACGAACATACACGTATGCCGTCTTGTCTACGATTTCTCCACTTATTCATTACCGTCTGAGGGTTCGTGGAAGAGTAATGTATCTGAACAAGTAAGTCCCGTCATATCTCATAGCCATGTCATGTTTTTGCGGCTTCTTTTTATCTCCGACGATCTATTTTCAGACAAAAAATAGGGCCTCCGATCATTTATATACTGTTATTTTTGTTCGTATTCACCTGTAACAAACAATGGACCGACCAAGAAATTGCCGTCATCTCAGCTACACACTTCTCACATTCGAAGAGCGGGTAGAAGGGACATTTGTAAACGTTCAGCTCTATTCTTTCTGTCGTTTCAGGTATCCCGAGAACACGATGGCTATTTTATTTAACAGTCAAAAGAGACTATGGCCTCCACGCCCCTTTATTTGTGTGTCCAATAACGGCACTCATGTCTTTGCTGAACTGGCCAAGATTCGTTATGCTTTTGAACCCATTTACATATGCCGATGGGCTACTTACATCATGACTTGTCCAGTAGTCGGCATTCCCAATGGATTCGCTTTAAGTGACACTCGGTTTAGTTCGGCAACGATTCAGGTATCAAGCATTACAAAAAAATCATTTTATTAGGTACCATACAGGCAAGCAGTTGAGCAGAGGCTGGGCGTTGTCGCTTGCTTCTCGCCATTATTTTACAACGAACGATGGCAGTTGATTATTCCGACTTTAGAGATCTATCGACAACTGGGTGTAGACGTACAAGTATTTTACATTCAGAGCATGCTTACAGACATCATGGACTACATGAAGGTAGCGTGCCAATTTTCGCTTCATTTGGCGACTTTAGGTTTACGAAAGATTGAATATAATCAAAATAAATACCTGGAATATGATACGATTAGATCCGGCCAAAGAAAGAAAATTAGGATACGATCCAAATGCGGAATTGGAATGGAGGAATCAGGCCACGGCACACACGGACTGCTTCATTCATTATAAAGTAAGTTCTCTTTACAACTTAATACGAACATTGCAGCAAGCTGCAGAATTCATAATAATATCGGATATTGACGACATTTTATTCCCCAAACTGGGAGATACATATCTGGAAGAATTCAGAAGACTGTCGGTGACATTTCCCCAAGGAGCAGGGTTCTCGTATAGCCGTTACAATACAGAACTTATCGCTAGTAAGTCATTGGTGATGACGTAACAATATTTGCAGGTAAATCAGCCCAGGATTACAGTCTGGCATCTCTTTTAAACAGTGCCAGAATCGCGAATGAATGGGAAGATGGAAAGTATGTGGTAAGGCCAGAATTCATAGAAACAGTTTGGTTACATTGGCCCGGGATCATGGACTCCAACCACAAGATGTACGCGGTTGATGAAGAGATCAACATCATGGTTCATATGAGGAATTGGAGCATTGTAAGTCTACAAACCCTATATCAACCAGTGAAAGATCGATTACAGTTACAACACAAACCACAAAACATCGAAGACATTTGAATTATTCAAGTATCAGATATCCGACGTCATCCAACCACAGATGACACATGATCTCGAGAGAAATTTCAGAAGATTCCTCAGACTTTATGCCCAGAAAGAATTCGATCGGCTACCAAACGAAGTTCGATATTACCCATTAATTGAAGAATGTTACAATCGGATCTTCTACGGCCGTTCCAAAAGACCCGAGAGTTGCCCCGGTCCTCTCAGATGTGATCTCCCCAAAGTCGAAGGCCTTCGTTGTTCTATTGCACGCAAAGTGTATGAACATGACTCCATGAACACGAAGGTGAAGATACATTTTGCACGAGATGGCGGTGATTTCGTAGTTAGTTATAATGGTTGTACTATGTGACCACGTAATAAATATTTATTTACATATCCACACGGGAGGACAAATGTTCTTCAAGCATTCAAGGTGATGTGACGACTTTCCGGCCGATTCTGACCCTTCCCGCTCTGAGATCATCAATAGTAGCAAACACTTCCCGTGTATCTCCAGGTGTTCGAGACCTAATATGTACATATTCATCAGCCAGAGCAAACACAATTGCTGGGAATTTTGTGTAATTCATCGTCTGCACAAATAGTTTTTGACCGCGATAAAACCTGCAGATCTAGTTTACATGGACGAAAGTTGCTTACGTTTTTCCATCGTATATTAACCTGGCCTTGTCCATGACCACTTTATGTCTCGGTCTCATCAGTTTCGGGACTTCTGGTGTATCAACTTCCGTTGTAACAAAACTTTGGTTTAGATGAATGAGGTCTTCTTTTATAGCAGCGTCCGATATAAGTCTTCCGGGCATTACAGATCGCTTTTCCAAAAGAGACAACGGGTTGTCTTGACTAAATTATTAAAATTCGAACGAAAGAGAAAACCATTTACGTGTAATCTCCATCCATTTTATCATCCACATTTAATTCTTGACAAACTGACTCAAAGACTTGAAGAGTCTTTCGGTCAAACAAATCCATTTTATGTACATAATCCTCCAGGCTTTGCTTTAAACTATCCAACTCGTCAGATAATTTTGTTATTACATTGGACAACTCGCTTGTTTCGTCGGTTTCCAACTGTTCAGACTCTTGTTTACATCTAGTAGATATCCACTTATACTCTGCCTAAGAATAAACAATTTCTGTTGGTATTGCGCGAAGTACTTACATCCATCTGAGCATTAAGTATTAAGTTCCTCTCATTCAGTTGCTCCTTTATTTTGGCTATCTCAACTTGCAATTTAGGGTCAGTGCCATTCAGAACCTTCCGCCTTTGCTCCAGCAAATCAAGCCGTTGTGTATTAACGTTACTGAAACATCAACAAAAGATAAGACAATTAACATACATTGTCCTGAAGTCCATGTTGTCAAACGGGTCATAGTCCATATTATTATCGTCATTATAGCTCATCGTACAAAATCTATTGATACACATGGAACTCGAATTTACTTTTAAAATTTTTTTTACGCATATTTACCATTTATGGAATATATAAACATCAAGTAAATATAAGTAAAAAAGTGTACTCATAAGTAAATCCGAGATCCCCGTACGGCTCGTGTACGTACGTACGTACATCGCGATATCGTACATACGTACGTATCAAAATTTTCAAGCCAAAAAAAACTTTCCGAAGAAAATATACACTTGACGCGCGTCATGTCTTCTTTCAAAAAAAAAACAGGAAATCGGTCATGACGTCAGTACGAGCAGGAGGGATTCAGCGGGCCCGGCCGCGCGCGGCCGGGCTCAAAAACCTCAAAACCACTTGCCGGCCGAGCCGGACCGCTGATCTTGGGTTTTCAGGCCCGGCCCGTTTATGTTACAAGGCCAAGCTCTTGGCATTCATTGTTTTTGCGTCGGGAAGATCATTATTAAATATCTAAAATATTTGCAATTTGTTAAAAATATGGAGTATTTATATATAGACTATAGTAAGAATGGCTGCAATCCGGGCCTAGCATTCTCTGGCTGCAGTTAGTTTTTCTTTGCCGACCTTATCGTTATTTGTAACATACTGGTTTTACTTCTCGTCAAAAATCCCAATGTTAATTTTCCCATTTTTCTATTTCAATTTTTGAATCCATACTTTTTCTAGCGGCGATCAAACCTATCGAATCATGTCGTTAGCCATGTTTCGAATATCAAGGACTCTAGGACGTTTTGATGCATCGATTAGTGGTCGGCTTACTGGGGCTTGCGGAATATTTCTTTCTGATTATACCCAGTATCGAGGACGTAAGCGTGCCTTGAAGAAGCCGTTGAGTCGACAAGAGAAACTCGCCAGGAGGATTAAAAGGGAAGAAAAAGAAGCAGCCCGGAAGCAATTCTCGTTTATGGAAAGGATCAAAATCCGTAGAATGAGGAAAATGTAAGTGTTCGAACAATTGCGGAAGAACTCTTTTATCTTTCCTTCATTTAGGCAATCTCCGTCTGAGATGGGCCCAGGAAGATATGATGAAAGTAATGAACAAGAGTTGCCACAACGTCCTGTAGCCAACGTTTACATCAAAACTGACGTGAAGCAACAGTTTTACAGTATTTCTGAAGCTTTGATGCTGCACAGAATGCAACAGCGACCAGAGATTTACAATAACCTTAATGCCCCTGTAAAGTTGAGGATTGAACTGGACATGACTACCGAAAAAGCGGTAAGTCGTCTTCCCTTGAGTGGATATTTTTTTAGAGTAGAATGATACCCGCCAGCGATGAGATTATACCAGTCCCATATCCATTTGATCATAACGAGAAGAGGTCTATCTTGGCTTTTGCGGCTGACATTGCTACTCAAGATGAAGCAATTGAAGCTGGCGCTGAAGTTGCTGTTGGATTGGACATGGTGAAGAAAATCGTCAAAGGTCAATTCAGGATTGATGACTATGACTTCTGTGTTGCTCATAATAATATGGCCGGTCCAGTTTTGGCTCCATTAAGAGGCCTTTTAAAGTCACGATATCCAAGCAAAGTAAACGGTATGTTTTACTCCCATTCACTTGTCAGACTGCAAATTTTTGCTTTGCAGGTGCAATGGGCGAAGATCTTAAGGAGTTGGTCGAAAAGTTTAAGAAAGGTGTCAAGTTGGCCATCTACCCGGACGGAGTCTATCCAATGTGGGGACTTGCTGAACCTGTGGTTGGAAGGGTATGACTCCTTCAGGGGACCATATATGTTATTACAGCTTGACATGCCTGATGAACATATCCAAGAGAACATTAGGTGTGTTGTAGAGGCCTTATGCAAGCACAGGAACCCGGCATTGGGCCCGTTTGTTAACAGATGTATGATGACGTTGATTCCATCGAAGATGTTTATTCCCGTCGATGTTAGTAGATACATGCCGGTGGCGTCAGAAGAGCAAATCGAGAAACTTCAGAATCGTAAAAAGAAAAAGGCCAAGAAGGTTGAGGAGGTAAAGACAGAGAAAGATCCGGATGAGTACCTGGTTTCCCTCATGTAGACCTCCTTATTAGGTATTGTTGTTTGTTTTGTTTTAGTTGATAAAATTATTTCCTTGATTTATATCCATGGGGCACTGCAGAATTCGCTGTTTGGCAGGAGTAATATATTTTTATTCGAGGATTTATTGGGTCGTAAAAGAGGTTGCTCGGGAGCCTTTTCTCTTCCCTCTAAGGCATGCTCTCGTCTGCAACTGATCCTCGAGACTTTAATGCGCGAATGATGCGCTCGCACTTGAGAATGTCAAACGTTAACCGAAACTGTAAAGAAATCAGTTAGAGGGTCCCTTTGCGGGGCGCTGATGACCTTGAGGCCAACGACCTCAAACGGTTGTCGCTTCTTGAACGCCGCGAGTGCCGAATGGACCATGCTCACTCTGCAATTCCCTTGTAAAGGTATACTTCTTCCTGCGTCGGCTTCTGCCTTCAAGGCCGTCCAGATCTCTAATTTCGAGATCCCTCCGATGACTCAATTTCCTCGCTCACCTCTTCTCCCTCGCTTCACTCGGGCAGGGTACCCTCTCTTTTTTCCTGTTAACTTGAAACCAGAATCGGAGGCGACTGAATGTGCCTCCGGCTGTCGCTCCATTACCTTTCGGTGAGGACGTTTGACTCGCCCGCAGACAGAGAAAGGGGGTGTGTTTACGGCAAGAAGTTCCCCCGAATGATGGTGCGACCCATGCATCGCTTCTGGCGCTTATTTTTTCATTTTTCTTCGAAGGACATTTGCCTACAGTGAAGCACACCTTCCGAAGCGATTCCCGTCGCGCCGCCTTTCCCTCTCATGCCCCTTTCCTTCCAAAAAAGATGCCAATCCGCCAACGATCGGAATTAAAACCAGCCGGGCCGCGTCGAGAGTGCACTCCCGGACCGTTCGGGTTTCTAATTCGTTGACCGACTCACGTTTTTTACGTTCTCTGTCGATTGACCGCCACGAATAATTTCCGTGATCATCCGTTTAACATGATTACATTGCAGAATGTCGGACATTGGCCGAAAGGCGACGACGGCAGCGGCCATGGGCTTGATCGTAATAGGGATTGGACTGTCTATTGGGGCCATCCTAACACCCAGCTGGCAAGTAGTTAATCTTCGAGAGTACAATTCGGTCCATGAACATGGCCTCTGGCTCGATTGCACTCGGCACACAAGGGATGGTAGCCCGTTATTGCGCCGGTAAGATAATAATCCCATTTCCTCTGGATCACGCCATGATTCATCGAGGCATTTAGCGCTTTAACTGCTCTCTCATGCTAGTAATCCTTTTCTTACGAATAACAAATTAATACAATCATCTCAAAAATTTACGCTTGCAGATATGCCACGATAAATGAGCCGTTGCATTGTGTCTACAAATTCGACTATGATAAATATTCTGGTACCTTTGATCTGGAAGATGACAACAGTCCCGTCGGAGAAGTCAATCGCCACAAGTTCTATGGTTGGCACACATCGACGCTAATCTTGTTAGCCCTGGCATTGTTGACGGCGTTTCTATCTCTTGGTCTCGCTTCCTGTGGATGTTGTTACCCATCGCTGTCTCTTCTTTTCGTTGGTGCTACGTTAGTTACAAGTAAGAATTTATTTTTTGTTTTTTGTAACTCTCACTTTCAGCATTCCTCTCGTCGATCGCCGTGGGTCTGTTCTTCTTTTTTTCTCATCGTGCCGACAACAGATTCATCAAAGGAATTGTTGGAACGTATGAAGTAAATATTTTAAAACAGCAATCTTTAAACATTTTTTTAAAGTAACACACCTTATTTGAATTTCAGCAAAGAGTTGGATTGGCCTTTTTCCTCCAAATGGCTGCTACTTTTGCACACTTTATCTCCTTTATAATCGCCATGTTCAACACCTATTTGTCGTTTTCCGGCAAAGGTGGAGCGCTGGAACGTTACAGTGCCCCGCGGTCTTCTCATACGAACATGACCAACATTGGCCGGTGAGTCTCAACTGCGTTTGCTTAGGACTTTTGAATTTCGAAATCAAAATTAGCACACTTGCTGAAGTTGAACACCGCTCCCATTTGTTTTGTTGGTGTTCGACGGCTTGTCTTTGAGTTTCTCACCGTTCCGTGCCGTTCTGTCGAACACCCCAACTTTAGACAAAAGGAATGGGAAGTGTCCAGTTTCGCCGGTACGCCGCTTCTGCTGGCGCCTCCTTATCGGCCACCCGAATCAGCTTCCCCTATGTTCAGGTCCATGGATTTCGAACAGCCCGTCTTTCACACGGGCTCCCAACAGTTCCAGAACAAGAACATCAAGCCCATCTTCTACAAGAGTTCCACGGAAGAGATGGGGGATTCCATGCCCGATCTCCCTGTCCATCGCTCGTATCCGGACGCTCTGAATGCCTCTAGAATTCGCAGAAAATCCGAGACCTGCGTTTAACCTCTGCCATGACTTAAGTGCTCATAATTTTGTTTGTAGATTTCCCCGTATTTAGATTCCTCACTTGGTTTATTGACTCTTCACATGTTCTTAACTCAGGCATACTTTTGAATTTCTCATTCCGCTCAACCGACGGACCATTATCTTTCTTTGAATGTTCCGGTACTCTGCCCACACCGATTATCCATCTTTGTCTTCTGTTTCTGTTAGACTTCTGAACTCAATTTTTATCGTATTTCTGGAGAAGATCTGTGCTATAAAATAAATAAATCTTGACGTTTTCTTGCTCTCGGCTTTGAATTTTCAATAAATCCGGACTTCATGCCGCGATCCGGCTCAGTTAGAAGAAGACGCGCAGCTGACTCATTGTGCATTTGCAGTAGCCTTGAGGAGAAACGCCGAAGGATTGCTGACCCACACCGGTTGGCAGCTGCTAAAGAAGAGGCGGAGCTTGCCTTTGGTTATGTCGCGAGGTTTGGAAAGGGGGGGGGGGTGCGCGGTTCCATAACGCAATCGTTCCAAGGACAAACACCGAAGCGCTGCTTCTTCATCATCTCCCTTGAACGGCATCCACACCCACAGTCTCAGCACCCATCGAGCTTCATGGAATTTCCGGTTTTCGGTCTGTAAATTCAAGCCCGATCTCCGATTATGGGCTCCAGCAAGGCGGCGTGGCTGACTGGGTTCTTCATATTACAAATTTGTGGATTCACTTGTCTTTTACTGGCATTGGTGACTCCAAGTTGGCAATATGTTTATCTAGAGGTTTGTTCTAGCTTTTTGGTTTCTGTAAATTTGATCTTCGAATCATTTATCAGTATAACCGTTTTATTTTTGATGACGTTGTATCAAATAATTTTTTTTAGGATGGCCGAACTGAACATCAACATGGCCTTTGGCTAGATTGTAAACGTGATTATTCGAATGAATACGGCAGACCCCGTGATTACTATGAGACATTGTATAGGTAAGCATCTGATAACGCGTTCTGAGTCCTTGATTGATGACATCTCCGTTTTATTTGGATTTATTCCTCGCGAGAAGCCTCGTTTTCCAGAAAACGACCTTGAATTCTTCTCTTCGATCGAGGCGACTGGTCACTCTAATAAAATAATGCCCAATTTTTCAGAAGGGACCATCTTCAAGGTCCATTCGATCAGTTCTGGCTCCCGGCGCTCCAATGTGTTTACAAATTCGATTATTGGCTGGACGAAGAAGACTGGTTTGAGCATGGCTACGATGAGAATCGACTTCAAGGTGATGCCTATCAGCATTTATTTATTGGTAAGTGTTTCATTTTATGTTCCTTTTTTAGTCAGTAATCAATCCGAGCTAATTGTCATCGCACATGTCACGTTGCGTAATCATTCCTTTCAGGCTGGAAGATCGCTGCTTTGACCGCCATTTCTTTTGCCACTGTTCTCTCTCTGGCAGGGGTGATTGTTTTATTTTGGGCCTTCTGTCATCGTACATTGGTGTGTGTCACTGCCGTCCTTGTCGTTCTTTCCCTTTTCGGCTGTTCCATCGGGAATACCGTATTTTATTTCTTTGCCAACTATCAGGACAATAATATAATCAAAGAAGAGGATGGTATCTACCAGCAATGGTTCGGATGGTCGTTTTATTCATCAGTTATGGCCAACATCTTCCTTTTCCTTGCATCTTTTGTTGGATGTTTCTCCACAAAAGCGACTTTAGGAAAGAAAAAGGCTCAACTTGTGAAAATCGAGCTTCCCGAGGAAGACGACGAACGATTGATTAGACAGCTAGACAGTGTGGAAAACAAATTTAAGCGGTCCAAGTCCGCCATCTACAAGATTGACTCCAAAGAATTAAGAAAATGGGAAAAAGAACAAATGAAGATCATGCAAAAGGTAAGGCATAAAAATGGTGGATTTTATTCAATAAAATATTACTCCTCTTCAGACGGCATTCAAGAGAGCTAATTCGATGCCAAACATAAAAAAGATGGTGTCAAAACCGAGCTTGAATTTGATGTCGTCTACATCAGATATCTCCAAGGCCGTCACCGAGCCAGCAACCGCCCCAAGGGTCAATTTCTTTGATTTGCCACACAAGGAGGATGATGATGATCTGATTTATGAATATGTGGAAGCAAACACTGTATCATTGAACTCAGACCGAACGTACAACAGCGGGTAAGAGTAGCTGGAGTAATTATATTTTTTCTTAGCCCTCCTTTACCCAAGAGACCAACAACATCCACAAAGTTGCCTGTGTATGATAGTGTGTTTGATAACGCAGAAGAAGAGGAATACCTTAAACCAAGGAGTGTTGCGTCAACCCCGGTGGGAATAACTCCTCGTCCAGCACCGCTAAGAGGTAAAGAGTATCATCTACAGTATTACAGTATCTTTTTTCAGAAGTCCTAAGTCGCCATGACATTGAGAAACATTTCGAACAGAGAACACTCCATGCCGTCACTTCCATGCCATTCCAAAACATCAAAAAGGCTGATTCTACAGTTATTGAAGGCAAACCAGTAATAGCCCCAAAACCGGTAAGTTTAAGCTAATAAAAATATTGTATAACTACAGGGTGGGCCACTATTTAGATTTGATCCTAGCTCGCGCTTTGCAGAAAAGATTTTTAGATCGACAGTCGGCAAAAATTTGACACTTTATGCCGAATTTCGGCACGAAAAGTATTGTGCCTCCTTCTACCGTAGAGAGTAATACTCACACAAAAAAATTTTTTTCGCACGAAACTAGCAAAATTATAGGCAAAAAGTGTTTTTCTTTCTGGCCGCTCTCTGCGTTTAGCGTACGATGTAAAACAAAGAAAATTTCACCCAAGAACTCGAATTTTTCAAAACTTTGGGAAGGCATACTAGTCCGTTCGTAAAGTCGCTGGAATGTTTTCGGCGACATGCACCCCGCGAAATCGAAAGTTCACTTTGCACTGTGCAAATTTTGGCTTTTTGCACAGTGCAATAGGCTTTTTTGGGCTGTCGCCCGCACTCTGAGTTTTCGTGCACAGTGCGCGTCGCCGAAATCATTCCAGCGACTTTACGAACGGACTAGTAGAAAGGTCACTTTGAAACAATTTTTTTTGAAATTCAATGGGTTGAAAATGGCTGATCTCAGGTCCAGAAAAATCTAATATAAGAAGTTTTGAGTAACAAGATTTTTTTTTAATTAAAAATTTTTTTTCTAGGCCCTACGGAGTTCTTTGAGGCATTCAAAAGTACCTCCTACGTCTCAGCCTTCAGTTCAGATAAATACTTTTGCATATCGTGATGAAGAGGGAAGGATTCGGTGAGTAGTCACTCTCAAATTAAGTTGTTTTAGATCCCTTACTAACCTCAATCTCTCTGTGGAACCATCTGAATCATCAAGAACGTCAAGAGCGTTGTCCGAGATCGGCCAACAAAGATCTCAGCCAAATAATGGTCTTAAGGAGACCAACTTTGGAGTAGGGTATGCACCATCAGAGAATGATAGATCGGTTGGATCTATGACTTATCGGTTGGGGGACTCCCAGTTCGATGCTGAAGACGACCGTTCCACAGTTTCGACTTCAATTTCGGGTGGATCGACCACCTTTAAAGCATCCAGGAAAGAGTTCACAATGGTCTAATGGCGCTACTCGAAAGCCATATCCAGATATCACTGTACTCAAGGTCATTCACAGGGTTTCGCAAAATCTCACATTTCCAAACGGGTATTCCTTCCTTTTTATTAAGCATTTGATAATAATTTATAAATAAAAACCATCGCTACGAAACTATCTACATCACGACGT
This sequence comes from Bursaphelenchus xylophilus, assembly GCA_904066235.2. NCBI lineage: Eukaryota > Metazoa > Nematoda > Chromadorea > Rhabditida > Aphelenchoididae > Bursaphelenchus > Bursaphelenchus xylophilus. The sequence goes on from CAJFCV020000004.1 coordinate 6,139,905, forward strand.
ATGTACAAACATTGCTCTTATTATACCATAGTTGCAGTCTTCTTTGAAGGACTTAGGAGCAAATTGCTGTTCTTGAAGTGGATGGCAGCTCGAGATGATATTGAGGAAAGAAGGTGATCCACGTTCTTCGACGTCGGTTGTATTCGGGAGGCCGATATTGACATCTCCAATGCCGTTGTTGATGATAGTCCACTAAAAATAGCTTTGAATTAACACGTTGAGAAAAGCATTAATCATCTACAGGGTGTTTCAAGAAATTTGGAACAAATGATTTGCTTATATCTTTGTGTTCTTTGCAGCTATCAACGAATTTCTTTCTGCTTCTAAAAATTGACAGCGTGCGTTTTTAGAATCTAAAAAAAAATTTTTTTTTCGTCGGCGGAGGGCCCATTTCTCGGCGGAGAAAATAAGGGCCTTTTTTAAAAATCACAGCGCATTACGTGGCGGAAACGCCGTTGCACCGGCTGAAATCAAGTTTACGCAATACCTCCATCGATTTTACGGTATGCTTTTTTTGCGTTTTCGATTTTACGCACTTCCGCGGATGCGCGGCGGAGACCTATTCGGTGGACGTTGTTTTGGGCCTTTGGTTTTTGCAATTCATGTTGGAAAAGGAGGTTTGGGTGATTTTTTGTTGTCATCCGATGCACAGATGGCAAAAATTTCGTGCTTTTTATCCTCGGCGGAGGCTTTATCAAAGGGTAAAAACAAAACTCCGCCGATTTCTCCGCCGGACCAAAAAAATCAAAAATCTTTGGAAGACAATGCAGCTCTGTTGGATTCTTGTAGCTGAGATTTTTCCCGGACTCGTAAGACTGCTTTGACCCTTTGATAAAGCCTCCGCCGAATTCTCCGCCGGAGAAAAAAAGCACGAAATTTTTGCCATCTGTGCATCGGATGACAACAAAAAATCACCCCAACCTCTTTTCCAACATGAATTGCAACAGCCGAAGGCCCAAAACAACGTCCGCCGAAATCTGAAGTCTCCGCCGCGCCTCCGCGGTGCGCGTAAAATCGAAAACAAAAAAATGCATACCGTAAAATCGAGGGAGGTGTAACGTATACTTGATTTCAGCCGTTGCAACGGCGTTTCCGCCACGTAATGCGCTGTGATTTTTAAAAAAGGCCCTAATTTTCTCCGCCGAGAAATGAGCCCTCCGCCGACGAAAAAAAATTTTTTTGAGATTCTAAAAACGCACGCTGTCAATTTTTAGAAGCAAAAAGAAATTCGTTGATAGCTGCAAAGAACAAAAAGATATAAGCAAGTCATTTGTTCCAAATTTCTTGAAACACCCTGTATAAGTCGTAGCGTCATACTTGATATCCGATGCCACAGGGAACGTAGTCGTCCTTGACATCATAGACGGAGAGCCAGTGAAGGAAGATGCACTCGAGACGCCCGAAGACGTAGAGTCCCTCAGATGGGTGTTGGACGAGGCCATACTGCTCGGCCTAGTTCTTAACATCCGCCGGTCCAAACTAGATGTCGAATAGCCCGCTGCCAGAATCCCCGAATCAGTTTCTTTTCTCTCATACGGCACAACATACGTCTTTTGTATCGAGAAATCAGTTTTGTGGACAGCATCACTATAGTTGGAGATACTTCGAGATCTGGTAGTATGGCCAAGTTTCTCATGGAAAGTAGGGAAATTTGACTGACGATATGCACTGCGATACGGCACCGAAGATTGATACCCAATATTGGAATAGGTTGGAGATTCTGGAATGTAATTGGAAGACGATTGGCGAGACAAGGAGATACCGTCGATTTGACAAGACCCAAGCGAAGCAGAAGTGTGCTTCCGTTGAGGGATCAAAGGCGGCAAAGCTCCGGAAGAACGTCGCTGTTCAGCAGTTAAACTCATCGCTGACATTTTCTGAGCCGTTCTTTCAGCAGGCCCTCTTCGGAAAGCAAAGGCCTTCCCGATTGACAACTTGTCGACTTCTTCTGCTGACATATCCTGGATTGAACCTCTAGGCGTCGTGGGACAGGACTTGGCCACCGATCCCAATTTTGGAGTAATAAAATTGGGCCAATACCCTAGAAAAATATCATAAAAAAAGAAAGGTCACTTACGCAAGTTATTCAAGGAGAATCCCGACCCTGTATTTGACTTGGGTACCTGAGCCAAGTCGTTATATTCTGAGACGTCGGGTTTTGAAGCAGACAATCTTAACTGATAGAGCCCCTTCTCCAGACCTCTTAATTTGCTAGCTGCTGCTTTAAAATCCTTTCTCCTCTTCTTCCTGACGGATTTGTTAATCGTTACATCATTTGCCAACCTCTCCGCTGCTGCAACAATTTTTCGATGTAATTGGACGTCAGCTTGGAGTTGGTCGACTCGAGATGGCTAAAAAAAATATTTAAGATCAAACCTTGCTTTCAAAATGAGGAAGAATTAAGCTTTTAAAATCATTTGTGAAAGGATGGCGGCAAAAGGGTCGGCCGATCTCATCACCAGATCAGTCAAGCAAGTGGAGTCAAACGAAACCGGCAAACAATTCACTAAGTTCGGAATAAAGTGGATTGTCACAGCGGCGGAGCACAGCCAACGCCTTAGTCGCAATGGAACTGAGTAAGCGATCTATCGTACTGTAAAAGTTTCAAGGAACGTGGATTGCAAGCAAGAGCTGCAAAAGGCTGTGGATGAGATCAAAGCCGATGTGATCGACACCTCTCCATTGCCAGACTCATTCGATTTTGGATACGCTTTCCGGCAAGAAAATTACTGTTGTTAAACAATAAATTTAGAGCCTACATTTGGAGCGTAATTGTGATGACTTCAAAGACTATGGGTCACCGATTTGCCAGAAACACATCCGTCCACCTTCTCCTCAGCGTTTTGAACAACATATTCTTGTCTCTTCTGGTCTATGTTGCGCTCCCCATATCAGTGTTTACAGTCCCCGGAAAATACACTGAGGTAAAAAAACTATAAACCACACTAATCCACCCGTTTTTAGAAAGAAGTGCCCTTAACTGTGAGAAGAATCATCCTGATTTGTTTGGCATTTGTCTCTGGACTTTTGGGAGAGCACATCTGGATTCATTACATCCATTACACAAACAACGTCCCATCCTATTATTACCCTGCCGTCGTTGGGGCCACCTTACAATTGATGGGCCCAATTCTGGCCAATGACCGAAAAGCGCTGGTTGGAACTTGCGTGACCTCGGCTTTCATCTTGAGTATTAGTATGGCGGCCTACATGGAAGTCTTGAATCTTAGCTATTTGATTGCAGCCTGCGTAAATTTATGCGCATCCACAGTGAATCTGCAACTTCTGATCGCTGATCTACGAAAGAATGGATCGGGTATGTGCTGTATTCAAATACGACCCTTTATTTTAGACGAGAGCAGTATGGTGAAAGGGCATTACCGAGCCTTGATCGTTAACGTGTTCATCCATGCCTTCCTCTCTCTACTTTTTGCCCATTATGACCCCGATTGCTTCAATGATTCTGACGCCGCTTTGGACTAGAAAGCACAAAAACCTGAAAGGAAACTTACTGCTTTGGCATTCTCAATTGTGTTTTCATCCAGTTTAAAGGAAGTTCCAACTCTTTTTGTAATGGTCGGTATTTTTTCTCCTGGCACAAGTGTCATGTATATCTCCTTAGGTACATCGCCTGTGATATTCTGCAAAAAATATGTAAATCAAACGAAAACCGGGTGCCCTACAGCTTCTTCGATGCACAATCCTTTGAGTTCCTCCAATTGTTCTATTAGCTCGTCTTCTATTAACTTCACATCAGCCTTCAATCGGTAGTAAAGCTGGAGATCTCGTTCCTTCTCTTCCCTTGTCCGTTCTAAACATTTCATATAATTAGAAACTCAAAAGTTTTTCTTACCATGAGAGACAATTGGAACTTCACTGCAGCCGGGCTTTTCATTCAAGCGGGACCTCATACTAGAGATGCTGTCTGATCGAAAAGACCCCAAAGAGCTTAAACCATATGATTACTCCTAGTATTAACATTTCAAAAAATCATTTTTCTTTAATGAAGTTTGACACGCAAAAATTTTTTTTCCTACCTGCTGGACGTGAACACGGTAGACGAGCTGGCCAAAAACTCGCTCAATCTCTCCGTTAATCGTTTCAAGTTGTATTCCGAATTTTCGTAGGAGGTCTAAAACATGAGGAATCAGGTCCGAAAGCGGTAGTGAAGGAATGAAATCAGGATTAGAGGCTAATTGAACGCTTCGCGAGGGGTTCTAATTCCATCTTCAGCCATTTCCATTAAACAACATACGAGAAGTAATGTCAGAAGATAAAAAAGGGGCCAGATCTAGAACCCTTGAGATCCCCTCGGTCCGAGAGGTCGTGGGAAACGCTCGGCAGGTCAAAAAAATGCGGGTTCTCGCGCCGATCGACCTTGTTTGGGGATTTGGCTTCGGAAATTAATGACGACAAAACAAAAATAAGAAACAACAGAGCGAAGGGAGGCAAAACCCAACGTAAATCCTGTTGATCTGACCCTTTAGATGACCGACGGCTCTCAAAACGTTGAAGAAAGACCGTGTAATTATGCAAGAAGAAAAGCGCCGAGAAGCGTAATGGACGCCCACAAAACGTTCAACATAAATCGAGGGGAAACAATACATAGTGCAAAGTCAAGAGGCCTATGAAAAGGAATGCTATTGATCCGCAAACATTGGAATCATTGCAAAGGAGAGGAGACTACCCGACTCTATTCCTATCATATTATAGTAGCGATTCCTCGGCCAAAAAAACGAAATAAAAGCAATTTTGGAGATAAACCAACTGAATAAGGGGAAGGTAAGCGTGCGGGGAACGGTGATCCCTCATGGAGCGGCAATCCCCAAGTCACTTCATGCAACCGGGGAAGCAAAAAGACGCGTTCGCCTCAAATTTCGGCTTTACGAATCGCAAAAGGAAGGAGAAAAGAACTCGGGGCAACCGTCTGAATCATCAGTGAAGAGCCACTGTAATAATGGCCAAGCTTTTTAGTGAAATCCCGCAAGAAAAAAGTCCACTACTCATTGTCCACACATAAAAATTGAAAGAAAAAAACAAGCGTTGGATGAGTAATATTATATTTATGAAATCCTGTTTTGGAAGCAGCGAATTCAAGACAATTGGCCAAAACAAAGCACAGCCTGGCAATGTAAGACATGACCCTCAAAAAGATTGTATTAATCTTGAGCGATAATGCCCACTCTTTGGCATCACGGAGAGCGAGCCCAAGATTAAATGACCATCCTTAATTCAAAAGCCCGCCAAATGTTTCCCGAGGCAAAAGCAACAAATCCTCGCGCCATTAATCAAGAGTCTAGATCGGGTAACCAGGGCGGTCTTCCGAAAAGAACCGCACCTTGTCCTTTTGACCCGATAAGATTGTGGGCCTTTCGGAGTCATAAATACCTTCTACATATATATACTTTTTGAACAACATTTCTTAGACATAAATCAGCGGACCGTAAAAGTGTGGTTGTATGCCCTTAGGGCCCATTTTCTGAACCTAAGAACGCTGCAAAAGACGATTTCGCGGAGACGTATTCGTCTTTAAGGGCTCGCTAACCCTATCCTTTTTATTCAAATGAGCCATTTCGCCACGAAATACCCGCCCGGAGGCCCATCTAAACCCTCGCAGCGTGAAATCTGTTCCTTGCGCAGAGATGCGACGCGAATGCTGACCATAAAACCCCTGATATAACCACTTTCTTACCTCTCCAATCAGACTTCGGTAGAACTTGTGTTGTGCAACAGTGGCGCTCCAAATTTTCCGGCATATGTGAGTAGAAACACACTTAAATCTAAGTTTCTTTAGTGATGATGATGGTAACGTCTGCGTGCCTTCATAATGACTGTCATAATTTAAATCATGACTAAAAGCTCTTAAAATCAGCATACTAAATTTACCCTTGACAATTTCGACTTGTAACGACTAAAGAATCCTCGGAACACTGTATATCATCCACATTCGAGAAGGGGAGCACCTAGAAACAATTGTATGTGAGGCACAAAAGGTTACCTTTTTTGGATTGTAAATATTCTTCTCTTCAAAAATAATAATGGCGCTGCTATTAACAGCAAAGAGAAGATCGTGGTTCTGCGTGTCTTTCAATTTGTAGAAGACACTTCCAAACGATATGGAAGTCTGACAGTGTTTCAAAAATCTGTAAATGTCAGTTGATGAAAGATTAACCCACCGCGTAATCAGTTCGGCCGAAGAGAAATTCTTTAGCCTCAAAACATGATCGTATATTGCTTCATGAATCTCTGATAAACTAGCGTCATATTGTCGTAAAAGAAGTTTTGGAGGTGACAATTCCTCATCAAAGATGCGGGTTACTTCATGGAATCTAAAAAAATAGGAACTAAACCAATACGACTTACTCGAGAATGCACTCTGAAGCCTTCTGAACAACCAAAATTGCTGAACAAACACAAAAGTCATTAAACTCCATCGACAAAGCTCCCTAGAAAAATAATTCACCGATTCCATAATAACCCACTTTCATAAATTGGAGCCGAGCATCAAAAAAGAATTGCATAACAGTATTCGAATCCATTATAGACAGGCAAGACAAGGGGAAGAATCTGACTCCATGGAACAGACAGATCTGTCCATTTGAATCCCGAGGAGCTAAAATATCAATGAAGCGATCTACTGGATTCAGCCATTGTATTTGTCCTCTAAAAAATAAAAATTAAAACATTTACAACGTTATTCACTTACTCAGAATCAAGGTAATAAAGAGCAAAAAAAATGAAGTTCGATTCATCAATAAACAGTTTCTTATTGGCCGCTAGTAGTGCCGAGTCGACAGTCTGTTTAGAACTAATTTCGAATTGAAGGACTTCCTGACTTAGAAGGGTCAGATGGCAGATCGGCCTTTGAAATCCCATAATTTCTTAGTAGATGTAAAAAATTAACAAAATCTCATATTTCCCCTTCTTGTGTATGTAAAGTGCCGACAAATGCAGTGCCAATGTCGCGACTCGCGAGTCGAAGAGACGCGTTACTTTTTCCCTTCATTAGAAAATTTTTGAATGAGAAAATGAACGCAGGGGTGGTCAGCAGACCCTATTTTTCCGATTTTCGGCCCGCGGCCCGGCCCGTCTAATCACCGGCCCGGCCCGGCCCGTCTAGTCTTTTTCCAGGCCCGGCCCGGCCCGGCCCGTGACGGGCCTGGCCCGGCCCGGCCCGGCCCGTCCAGGCCCGTCTATAGAGGGTTCTGCGAACTGCGCCCAGGCTCGGGATCTAAACTGAGGCAAAAAAGGCGTTGATCTAGCTAGTAAAGGATCAATGTGATAGTTTTGTGGTTCTATAATGGAACTATAGACTTGTAAACGTGTTAGAACTTGAGAAACAGCAACTATAACAACATCAATTAATTTTCCCGGCGCGAAAACAATGAATGCCAACGGTTTGGCATTGTATTTTAGACGGGCCGGGCCGGGCCGGAAAAACCCCAGGCCCGCGGCCCGGCCCGGCCCGGCCCGTGACGGGCCCGGCCCGTTTGTCAATTTCCATTTTTGAGGCCGGCCGGCCCGTTTGGGCCGGGCCGGGCCGGCCCGGGCCGGGCCGGCCCGGCCCGCCGACCACCCCTGAATGAACGCATTAAAAGGTAGAGATGACTCGGAGGGACAACTGTTTCCCTGAATATTTTGATGTGTCTGTATTTTTGGTACCCCAAGTTCAACAATAGTTTACTACTTTATAGTACTTTTTTGCATATATGTTATAATAAAAGATCCAAATTACAACATATAAATAATATAGTCCATAGCAGATTTTAGAACCATAGAGTCGGTAAGATCAAAGGAAAATTTTTCAGTTCGCGCCCTAACCGGACTTTTACCGGGACGGGCCGGGCCTGATTTCCACCGGGCTGGGTCTGCAAAATTTTGAACCGGGCCTGGTTTTTGCCAGGCCGGGCCATGGGGCCTAAATTTTGAAAAAGTGGCCCGTTTGCCACCCCTGCCCCTAAATGGAGTATTTATGAAAAAAATCAAAAAATTACTGCTTTACAGTACTACTGACAATGAAGGAAAAAAGTAACAATCAAAAAAATGAATGTCATTTTCGAAATCAGCACCCTCGATTATCCTAATTTCGACATTTACATCGAAAAAATAATACTTTTCGGTTTCCCCAATCGTCCGACTCCGTGGTGTACCCTGTGGTATTAGGAAGCGTACTACATTAATTTCAATTGCACTTTACCCACTGACCTTGTACATGAGGTTAATCATAATTTCAAAAAAATTCTTAACTAGGCTGCTTTCTTGGCGGAAAAACTACATTACCTGTTATATTATACACACATAGCTCATTATGAGTAAATAAAACAGCTTACTCAAAGTTTTCAAGTATTTTATCGTCATATCATCTACAACAAGCAGCTACCGTAACACTTTAGGCTCTAGAGTACCAAGACTAATGGACGAGAATCATCAAATTTTATACGTTAATTCAAACTCAACACGTCGGAAAACATATCTCTTTAATACGAACAGGCCCAGCCATGTAGAGTTCGTTCTTCAAAAACTTACGAAAAACAGGCAAAAATACACTAGGTTTTGCAAATGAATTTTGGAACCGATAGTCTGCAACAGATAACACACTTCTGAAACCAATGAAGTGAAAATATAGGTTTATGCTGACAGTTTGATTTTCCGGTCAAACTTTTGCAATCGATACTAATTTTTTGTGTTTTTAGGGTCTTTGAAGTTTACTGTAGGAAGTATACGATAATTTATCTTTTATGTAGGTGGCTGTGCACGATACTGTATTGATTTGTTTTACGTATTATCTTCTATTTTTAAGAGGCGTTTAGGTCATTTTTTCAGCGAAACAAACACATTCATGCAGGAATTTTTTGAAATTATGATTAACCTAATGCATTAGGTTAGCTAATGTACAAGGGGTTTTTAGAGATGCTCTTTCGAATGGCATTAACAGTTTCTCGATATCTCTTACGAAACCTTAGATACTGCTCTTCCATGGGGTAGGTATACTTTCGTAACAGAGTGTATATAAAGGTGGTCACCGAAGTTCTCGACTTGTATTTTTTCTGTTGAGTCGAATTTCAGTGCAAAAATGGGTTGACATTGATTTTGAAAAATCAGTGCCAAAAAAGCTCGTAAATTTGGAAATAACCAGTGCAGATTTTGGGAAATCGCTGCAGGACGAAAATTAAAGTGCGCACTGATTTTTCAAAATCAATGTCAACCCATTTTTGCACCGAAATTCGACTCAACAGCAAAAATAAAAGTCGAGAACTTCTGTGACCACCTTTATATATATGTATAAGTTTATATGTAACCCTTGACTAAAATTCAAATGAAACTTCTATTTTCTAATTTGGCGACAGTAATCAGTTTTTTTGCAGTTATGTAATTGCGCGACACTCATCTGGTCTTTGTTTGGGAATTTTATGCGGTTTATTGCCTTAAAAATTGGATTTTCAATACGACCTGGCAGTTAAAGGGTAATATTTACTCGAATTTGATGGATACCATCGTGACTTTGATGTATGAGCAATTATTATATCCGGGAAAGGTCATGACAATCTATATAAACTGTACAAGAGCCTAAGTTTTCGCCATTACGCAATCACAATGCGTTTTTTGAGTTTGCTTTGTATTTTTTGTGTGGTAGCTTGGGTTTTAAATGCCGGTAAGTCACTAAAGTAGATGGGTAAAGGATTTTTTAAGGTGATAGTGCGGAAGAAAAAAATGTGAGGCGAAGAAGAGCAGATGAAGAAGCGCCGGAAGAGGCTAGGGTCAAACGATACGAATTCAGACTTTTCAAACGTCATGATGACGAGGAAGAGAAGAATTTGAATAAGAGGCATAATGAAGACGAAGAAGAAGAAAAGGAAGAAAGCAGGAAACGAGATACAGAAGTTGAAGAAGAGGAGGATGACGAGGAGGAAGATGAAGAGGCTGAAGAAGAGAAAGAAAAGGAAGAAGAGAAAGAAAAGGAGGAAGAAGAGAAAGAAAAGGAAGAAGAGAAAGAAAAGGAAGAAGAGAAGGAAAAGGAGGAAGAAGAGAAGGAAAAGGAGGAAGAAGAGAAGGAAAAGGAAGATGAGGCTGAGGAAAAAACCGAAGACCAGGAAGATGAAACAGAAGCGAAGAAAGGAACCACTAAAAAACCAAAACGTAGACGTAAGTTTCTTTCACCGGAGGTCAAAAAATTAACTACAGATACCAATTCGGAATCAATGACTCAGGGAGAACCGACACAACAACAAGAAGTGAAGTCTGAGGCAAAAGATCCTGCTCGACTCAGAAGACACGTAAAGCATTCACACGGCACCAACCTCGGGCATGCATCGTCAGCTACCACAGAAGGTTATTTACCTCACTACTAAAAACGAAATAAAAAAATTCACAAGCTTTATATTATTAATCTCAGTATGATATGCGTTACAAGATCTTTAGCCGCGCTTTTCTGTCAACCCGGTACGGTACAACTTTTCCTCTTGGCCCAAAACAAGTCTGTCAGCAATTTCCTTTCCTTGAATGAAGCAGTGGTCTTGGTTGGATACTTCGTATTTCCATCCACCGAAGCGACCTCTACTGTAGATTTCGTGGGACTCTAGGGCGCGATGAGCTCGAGCCATCTCATTGTCTCGCTGAAAAAAATAAATTTACGCATTTAATGACCAACTTACTTCAACAGTTGGGATTGGGTATCCATAAGGCAATGTAGTGGACCAGACAGATACAATTTGTTCTCTCTTGATGATCTCCTTGGTGATCAGACCCTCCACTGAGGCGTTCTTGATCTCTTCTTCTGTGATTGGGTCATCGGGCTGACGAGCACATTCAACCATAACTGACCAGTACTTGTTGTTATCTGGTGTCATTTCACCATATCTGGAGAGGAAAGTGACTCTGTAGAAAGGAACAGCAGGGTCAGGGAAGTAGAGCCAAGTGTAGTTCTTCATGCTCTCAGGCATGGGTAGCTCAAGACCAACCCCAACAATGAACACTTTGTTGTGCTCAACGTTGATCTCGGGGCAGATTTTGGTGTGCTGAACTAAGAGATCTGCTGGGGTGGTGCTGACCAGGGCGTCGTAGGCAACGTCTTCGGTGGACCCATCCTTCTTCTGGACGGTGATCTTCTTGTTCTTATAATCAACATTGACACACTTGTGGTTGTACTTGATCCATTCCTGAGGAAGTTTGTCGGCCATCTTCTGCCAGACAGCACCAGTACCGCCGTATTTGGGGAAAGTGAAGCAGGCATTGGGTCCCCAACCAAAATCAGCCTTGGCCAATTCGTCTGTGCTCATGGCACAAAGAGATTCCAATTTCTCTTGAGGAAGCTTGGCTACGCGGGTACCCACCCAATTAGGGGACATCTTGGCGGTGTCAACGGTCCATACTTTCTTCGTATAAGGCTTGAAAAAGATGTTGAGGATGGTAGGTCCGAAGTTATTCAGAATCCAATCCTCAAAGGTAACAGGAGAAGCTGATTCCTCTGACTTCTCATAACGTTCCTTCAGCTCAGCCAAACAGCTCTTCTTCACGTCTTCTGGGAAAAGGGGAACTGCAAATTGAGCTGGATAGGGGACCAAGTGAATGCCTTTCTTGTCGAACAAGTAGTTCATGTCGACCAAGCAGTTGCGTTGGAGGGAATTCCACTCTTCAACGGCCCAACGGGTGGCTTTCTCGTAATAGGGACAGTTCTCACTGAAGGTGATGTGACCTCCCATGTCCCACAAGAAGCCTTTGTCATCCTTTTCGGAATGAGAAAGGCCGCCAGCAAAGGACTCCTAGAAAAATTATGATTATTGTCGATACATTCCGACGTGGAGTACCTGTTCGAAGATCTGAAGTTCAACGTTCTTGGCTTCTTCGTTGCCCTCTTGAAGCAATTCGTTGAGCCGATAAGCAAATCCCAAGCCGGTGGGGGCAGCCCCAATGATTACCAACTTCTTGGTCGTCATTTCGCTAAAGGCACTCTGAAAAAGGCAAGTAAAGATAAAATTTAGAGGTTGGGAAGAGGGAAATAAAATTTCCAGAGGTCATTACAACTTTAAATACGAAAAGAAGGCAGTTTTCCGTTTCGCTAATCGGCGCGACGCTTATCTCGAAATAAATCCAGGTTAACGTGTCAAAGGCAGGATGTCTGACTTTGAGTAGTTATGGCGGAGGGAGATAAAAGGAAATTCATGAAATCTCTCGGCAACGAAAAAGTCGAGTTTCCAACGTAAATTATCAGTGAGCAATGGACCGGATATTCTGGATGCAGCGCGATAAGATCAGTCCGGGACTGGCGCTGACGGAGGACTGGCTTTTGGTTGACAATTTTGGAGACCTCGCTTTTATAGACGACAGTTCAAACGCCAACTCAGCTTCCGATACCCAACCAAACTACCAATTTGAATGAGAATTATAATCCTCGAAAACAAATCAGCCTGAATTTAATCCATGAATAATTTGGACGTGGTTGTCGGGGGCTTCGGGTTGTTTGCATTTCTAACCAATACAAATATCTGATTTCAAAAATCCAAAACATACGGTGCATGTGAAGGGTTGATGATTTATGTTACATTCCATTTCACAAAGCACCAACGTTATAGCATACTTCTTGGTGACAAAGAAAATGCTGCAGGTGCCGGTGGATTATTACGCATTCAGTTGCACAACCTGATACGGTTGTCGATATTAGGACTCGAATAAAGCTTGTGCCCGCTTGAAGAGTTTACTGTTTTCTGTGTTTGTATCTTCGTGTCCGCGTTTATTACGCATGAACTTTTACGACGCGGGGTATCGTTTCGAAGTCTCTAAACCAATAGCTGTGACGTTGCTACGGGATTTGCACTTAAATTTCTCTTTCAAAATTCCACTCAGACGCCCTCGAGCGGACAAAAGAAACGATTAAAGTGACTGTATAATACAATCAACTGTTACCAAAGTATTTTGATCATATATTTTAATGGCGTTTTATTTTTATCGAATGTAAGAAAAACAAGAGCTCGTCGACTAAACGCCTCAAAGTTTAATCATCCGATCACAAAAAAGCATCGATAAGCTAGAGAATTTGTATGCCAGAGTGCGAGCGCACAATAATCTTTTAAGGCACACGGTTCCTGTGTCTTTTAGGGTGTCTTTAGTTTGAAATCATTTAAACCTTTTAAAAGAAAACTTAAATATTTTTCCTTGTAAGGCCTTCGAAATATTTAACCAAAATGGAGCTCGTTAAATACTTGGAAACCGTTGGAAACCACGTCCTCGAAAGCCTTGAGAACGAGCGGGAGCTGCTGGCTGCGTTCAAAGGACTAAGGAATGGATTAGTGTAAGCATTTCGTTCCAAATGAAACTTCTTTTAGTTATGGAACACGGATCAGAGCCCCTCATGCCCTGGTTATGGTATTTCTGTTCGGGAAAGGGCCATTACTTTCACGACTTAAGACTATACTAACCTTAACGAAAACCCATGCCTTTAATTTGGGTCGCTTTGTTTTCGGATACAAACTTTTGTTGGCTTTACTGAGAAAGCTGGAAGGTGACAAAAACCAATTCCATTCTTTCATTTCTGCATTTGCCGTTGGATATTTGGTGTTTGGAAAAGAAAACGGAGTCAACACCCAGGTGAGCAATCGTAATTATTGAGAGATGTTTACAAACAGCCCGGACTCATTCATTCTGCTTATAGATCAACCTCTACCTTCTCTCGAGAATTGTTTATGGAATGGCGAAGCTTGGAGCCGAGAAAGGGTTTATTCCAACCCCAAACTTCCCCGTTTTCCCATGGTTTGCAGCTGTTGTTTGGGGGACTGTTCTATGGATGTTCGAATATCATCAGCATGTCTTACAAAACTCATTGCAATCTTCCATGACATATTTATATCACGACTCTGACTTCTGGACAGGAATCAGAAACTTTCTGTTTGTAAATAAGTGAACATAAAAGTAAGGGCCATTAAACCAACGAAACTTTATTCAAAATGCATAGCGATTAATGAGAATTCACGGTTAAGCTCACACAGAAGACCGATCGTCGCGTCAAAAATAAATAGATTACAGTTTATGTGGGGGATTCCATTTGTAAGTGCCCGTGAAGACAAAGCCGTTCTTTCTCATGATCTCATCACTCGCCTTAGGCCCACGAGATCCGTAAACATAAGTTTCAGGCTTCTTGCGCTCCTTCTCAATCTGTTTTAAGACCGGAGTAAAAATACGCCAGGCATGCTCAAGTTCGTCACTTCGGACAAAGTTGTATTGCTGACCTTCCATCAGATCAAAGAACAGACGTTCATATGCATCAGGGAGACGAAGATCCTATAAAATAAAATTGGGTTGCATAAACTCTTGTAGTCACCTTATATCTGGAATGAAGTGTCAGATCCAATTCGGTCTCTTCGGCCTCAAAGTCGAAGCCTGGCTTTTTAGTATTCAGTTTTAGATAAACGGCTTCGTTCGGTTGAACTCTAATGACTAATTCGTCTCTCTTCAAACTCCCGGCCTTAAATATATCTCCGGACACATCCTTATACTGGATTCGGACCTCGGCTTTTCTCTCATTCAAAGCTTTTCCACATCGAAGGATGAACGGGATACCTTCCCATCTTTCGTTGTTAATCCGGAGAACGGCCGTCGCGAAGGTTGGAGTAACAGAGTCGTTGGGAACAGTCGGATCTTCCAGATATCCTGTTCTCGCATCATCGTCTGAAAATGATTACAAAAATCGGGCGTTTTTTGTTTCCGAAAAATATGTATTATTTTCCCTTTTTTACGTTCCCTTTCTGTTTTTATTCCCCAGCAGAACTTTCTGTTTATTATAGTTTGTGTTCTGAAAACGATTAAACTCAACCGCGGAAAAATTGTTTTTTTGTCTAATTTTAGCTTACCTGTTCCTTCTGGGTTTGCAACATATTGTCCCAAGACGAGATCCTTCAGTTCGAGTTCCTTTATGCATTTCAATACCTTCACTTTCTCATTCCGAATATCATCAGCAGACAATGAAGCTGGCTTTTCCATCGCCACCAATGTCAAGATTTGCATCAAATGATTCTGCATTACGTCTCTGATGATTCCACTTGAGTCAAAGTAGCCTCCTCGTCCTTGAGTTCCGAAGTCTTCCTTGAACGAGATCATCACACAGGCAATGTGATCTCTGTTCCAAGTAGGACTGATAAACCGATTCCCCAATCTGAAGGAATGTTTCATCAGAAATTATGATTACCTTAAGACCACAAGGTTTTGAACCATTTCCTTCCCCAAATAATGGTCGATTCTGTATATCTGATCTTCAGTGAACAAGCTATTTAAGTGTTTCGAGAGGGCGCTAGACGACTCCGAATCATGCCCAAAAGGTTTTTCGATGACAACACGAGTCCATGAATTACTAAATCAAAAAAGTTGAATTAAGAAACACTGTCAAAATACTTGCCCCTTGTCCATACAATGTTTCTTGATGAACTTAGTGACGGGTTCGAAAACATTTGGAGGTAAGGCCAGATAGAACAAACGGTTTAGAGGCTTGTTTAACTTCACTTCAATAGCATCAAAACTCTTTCGGAGAGCTTCGAACCCCTCGTCTTTGTCATACTGACCAGAAATGTAAGTAATGCACTTGATGAAGTCCTCAAAACGTCCTTTCTCGCCATCTCGGACCTTGCAATACTTCTCAAATGACTCACGGAGTTTCTCCAATGTGAGCTTGGATCGAGCATAACCGATGAAAACAATATGTTCGGGCAAAAGTTTATCTCTGTAAAGCCACCAAAGCGTTGGAAAGATCTTCTTCTTCGCCAGGTCACCCTGAAAATGTTTATATAACTTTAACGAAAAAGAATTTAAGGGTAACTTTACCAAAAAATATTCGTTCCGTTTCAAAAATACTTTTCCGACTTACAGAAGCCCCGAAAACAACAAAAACATGAGGAAGTTGGAAAGTCTCGGTCTTCCGAAGATCCTCTTGAATCAAACTAATGGCCTCAGGTAACAAGGGCTCGGAAGCCGAGATGCGACGTTGCCTCTCCATGTCTTCCACTTTCAACAATGAAAGGGTTTGCTTGGGGTTCTCTTCGCTCCCCGCCATTCCTATCAGTTCTCGAGTGGGCGGAGTCTCCTGGACCTTGAACACGTTTTCTCGAACCTCTTCTGATCGTGGAGCCACAGGTCGTTCACCTTCTGAAGGCCCGAACAGACCACAACAGCAGACAAAATCCCCGCTTTCGGTTGGATCTCTCAGTTTGTTCTGAAAAAATCAAGGACACGTCTCTAAATGTTTTTTGGAGCATGTTTTGTGATTCATTGTCAAGGCCCACCTCTCTCTATTATCCCGCAAAAATGGGGGCTTTTAAATATAGAGATTGCAAAGAACTTTCAAAACAAACAAGCAGAAACTCTGAAAATGACCTTAGATCATTATATCGTGCAAAGAACTTTTTTCCTTGTTATAATCATAGGCAAGCTAAAAAAAATGAAAAAAGAAATAAAACAGCCACCATTTTACTGTTTCTAACCACAACTGTGAATGACTACGACGATTTTTCTCCCTTTCTACCTCACCGGTTTACCCGCCTTGCGTACGATGAAGGACACTTCAGACATGAGGTAAACAGTAAGATAACATTGTTAGTGGCGACGCAACCTTTAATTGGCTGTTACCAGGCGAATATGGTAGTTGAGAACAGTTTTTTATTTATAAAAACAAACGGGAGCAGATTCTAAGCATTTTTACCAGGTATTCAGTTCAGTCACTGTGCTTCAATCTTGTATTCTTCAATCCTCGTTCTCACGTGCCCATAAAAAAATTACGATGTGGTAAAAGTTAATCACCAATTCTAAAACATCTCTTTTCTGAGGAACACTCTAAAATATGGATTTTAGATATTTTTTAAACCAATTGACCTTTGAAATGCAATAAAGAGTTAAAATGCGTACATTTTTCCTGTTCTTTCACCTACATTACAAAAAATAGTCTGAGGTCAAAGCAAGGTTCCCGTACTTAACAGATCAAGAAAAGAACGTACTCCATCGCTTTTCTTCATGAGGACGAAGAAAAACGAGAGGCACGCCATTTCGTACAGAAAAAACGGCGCGCTATCCCGATATAGACATTGGTGATATTATCCTGCATACGCCTAAAATAAAATCGAAGAATACAAAGAATTATCGCTAAATTAAAGCGATATGTACGGAAACCACATAAACAGAGACTTTTCAGTATAAAACTAAGAAAATCTGGACATGAAACCTTGAATTTAGAAGTGATTTTTTAATAAAAAACATTTATAAACATACCTTCCGCTACAAAACTTTCGAATACCAGTTCCTTATGTCATTTCTTATATCCGCCAATTTGGTGTTGAAAAAAAAATAATATATTTTTGTCAAAGGCTCGAACTGCGCCCGATACTTTTGAAAATCTTGGTACCTTTTTATACGACAGTGGGCCGCCTTGAATCACTCTGTAGAATATTTTTGTAAAAACCTGTCATGCTGACAGATTTATGGCAAATTTACTGACTTGGTGAAAACGGTTTACAACGTCCATACTTTTGCCTTCAGCACAGTGAAGCCTTCTGAAGTATGTTTTGAATGCTCGTCATGTTTCTCGTTGATACAATTTGGTCACGATTACTAACATGGAGTCAATTTTGCATTAGATAGGCTACCGCACACTGTATTATGGCGTTTCCGATGAAATGTGCATACTTTTACATAACACCCATACCCCGAGTTTAAAACTATAGTTTTGCGAGGAACTCGAGCTTTCAGATATGCTTTGTGCACATGAAACAAGACGTTACAATAGAGAGACGTGAAATTTCGACGATAGTTAGCTAGTTATTGTACACTATAATGGGCAGGTCAAAATTACAATTTTTGGCTTACCTGTAACATTTAAGGTTTTTTCGTTTCTCCTAGTTTAGCAGCCCGATTAACTCCGGACCCGTAGGGTTATAGAGTGGATGTTTCTAAGCAACTCTTGTGTTGACATCTTTTTCCTAGGACAAAAAAAAAAAGTATGCAAAAAAAGCATAATAAGTAAAAAATTTGAAATTCATAAATTTTCTCAAAAATTTTGCGTAATGGCATTACTTACCTTTTTACTGCTCTAAAAGATGCCCTACAGGATCACTCGCCCCTGTAGCTTTTCGTGGTTTAGAAATCGGAGTTTTTTCAAAGTATTGAAAAACGGCACTGCGACATTTCCGGAAGGAATTTGGACACTTGGAATAGTGGCACTTCCGGAATAGCGGAATAGTGACAGTTCCGGTGCCGGGGAAAGTCAAAGATAAGGCTAACAAGGGATCGGCAAATAGTTGCACCCTGCTTTCTTAACGAAACCTATATCATTTAAAAGAGCATTAAAAATAATGCACAACGCAAAAAAAATTAGCTGCCCAATATATGTTTGGGCAAAGTTATGGCCAAAATACAGATTTTAGCCTAATTTCCGCGGCAATTTATAAGCTCTTGGAACAAAGTTGTGTCCAGTTAGCCGAGTGGTAGTGACACCACTTCCGGCGATACAGGTCCTGGTTTCGAATCCGGGCTATGCAAGAGTTTTTGCATTTCGTCTCTTATATGCCACAAAACCGTGGAATGTTGATATTTTTAAATAATTTTTGTTCCTTCGCAGTCAAAATAAATTTTGACGGGATTTTTTCGAGTTTTTGGTTTTTTTTTTGCTACCACCACAAATTTGATGGTGATGAGAGTGGGGATTCCTATCGTATAATTACAAGGGTGGCATGCCTTTAGCCTGATTGATTATGATTACTGGACGATAATTCAATTTACAAAGGCCTATAAATATATTTTTTTCCAAAAAAATACGAAGAGAAAATTACAAAAGCGGCCAAAACACTATTTCTGACACAGTGGCCTAACCGTCGGTAAGGCTAAAATATAAGAAATTTTTGATTTTGAGGTTTTTGTTTGTAAACAGCCACGACGATCATACCAATGTATTTCCAAAGTTTTTTGCTCCAGTTTTCCCATTAACCTAGTTTTATTTACAATTTTTTGTAAATGGCAGTAATGCGACATTATAATGTTTAATAACTCATAGCCAAGGATTGATAAAGCCATGAAACGACCGTGATAGGCGTTTCGGGATACTAGTAAGACAATGGAGACAATTTCAAGCCGCCAGGATTACTGTAATATAAGAAACCGGCGTTTTGGCCGCATATAACCCCTATAATAAAACGGCCATAACTTTGCCCAAACATATATTGGGCAGCTAATTTTTCTTGTGTTGTACACTATTTTTAATGCTCTTTCAAACGGTATATGTTTCGTTAAGAAAGCAGGGTGCAACTATTTGCCGATCCCTTGAAAGACCTATCATATAAATGGATTTTTTTTTATTTCTTTCTGGCTGTTAATTTAAGAACGCAGCAAGTGTGCCTGTTGCGAGACATCTATCAGAGGGTACCTTAGCACTTCTGTGACAGAAAAGTCAAATGAAGTTTGGTTTTTCGAACGATAACAGCTTTTTGTTGCAATATTCCTTGATCAAAAAACTGATTAGGATTCAAATCTCGGAAGATTTGCTGCGCCTTTTGTAGGGAAATTAAGCCAGTTTTTGGGCATTTTCACCCCTAAAGACCTAAAATGGGGAGCTAATTTTTATACATCCTTGATCAGCACATTTTTTCTGATTTTTTGAGATATGTCCCGTCAAAAAGTAGGAGCCCCCATAAAAGTACTTTCCTTGTCAAGTATTAATGCCACAGGTCACATCTCCTCATCTAAAGCTGACGCTTGTAAAGTCGCTGCGGAATATTACAAGACCTTATACGCCGATGAGCGGTCGGCCAACTTCAACAAAGAATTCCGGGTTCTTTTATGTTTTGATCTATTCGCACTTCTACATATTGGCAAATCAAAGCATATTTTTTAATTGAAAACTGGGAAATCAACAAGTCTTTTCTTAACTATCATCATCGTCATCCAGCCCAATGTTATCTCCAAATTTGCTGCGTAATTGTTCCTTCAACTGGTCCCTTCTTTTAGTGGCCTGATCAATCTGTGTCTTATATACCTCCATTCTTTTTTCACATGCAGAACTAGCCACTTCCAATTTCTCAGTGACTTCATCATGCTCAAGATAAATGAAGGACTCTCCGAATTTGTAAGCAAAAGGGCCATCAGTCTCGTCCAAAATCAGTAACTCATCGCTGGCATCGTCGTAGTTGGCCTTTTCCTTTTCCAAGTTCTTGTATTCACCCTTAAAGTTGATTAAACTAAGACATTATTTTTACCTTCAAGTCGACGAGACACTTGTGTTCTCTCGCAAACTCATTGATCTGGGCCTGATCTTCCGGCGAGACACTCTTCTTGTATTCTTTCGACATCTAAAGGTAAAATCTACCTAAAATGACCATTTATACAAAAAGTACTTGATGGTCATTCAACCATGTTTTCAAGAAAAAAATGTCAATAAAAATGTATGTAACAAAGAACAAATAACGTGTAACAAAAAGCAAAAACAGAATAATCACTCCTTTGACGCTTCGTCCATCCCTTCTTGAACTGCTCCTCGAATCTTTCGGCGTGTCATCTTTACTCCTTTGTTGGTATTGCTGCAACAAGTAAAAATTATTGAAATACTTGACTCACTTGAACTTTTTATTGGTTCTTTCTCTAATTTCGTCTACAGTTTCTGATTCCTTAGCCCATTCCAGGACTAACCTTCTGCCGTACATGTGAGTTGAATGGACAAGAGAGTCGAAAGCTTTTTTGGCGTCCAATTTGGATATAAAATCCACAAAAGCGAATCCTCTGTGTTTTGTAGATGCAACCTAAAATACAGAGTGTCTCAAGAAATTCGCGGAAAGTTTTTGTCGATTTATTGGCGCTCAGCCAAGATATCCAAAAAATTATTTTTGCATTGGAAAGAAGAAGTTCTATATCAAGATAATAATATCAACTCCAAAACATGCTTTCTAATTCGCGAATAACCCTTGATACAGTTTTTCGTACTCTGCGTGTACTTAACAATTCTCATCGACACGATTTCTTGACGTTTTGTGCAGTTTTACAAATTTTTCTTCCACGGGGATCGAGATTTTCTTTAACTTTTGCATACACGTCGGGTATGGACTAAATATCAATTCCTGAAAGTTTTAGCTCGCGCTTTGCGGGCGCCGCCGAGATATCGAACGATATTTGCCGCCGAGAGAGCACGCTAAATGTGGAGAGTGGTCAGAGAGAAAAGCGCTTTTTGGCCATAACTTTGGCAGTTTCGTACAGAAAAATTTGATTTTTTGTAGAAACATTACCCTTTACGGTTGAAATCGGCATGAAACTTTACGTGCCGAAATTCGGCAAAAAGTCCTAAATTTCCGCCGACTTTCGATTTAAAAATCTCGGTTGTTTCTGCAAAGCGCGAGCTAGGATCCTCGCATATATCTTAGAAAAAATTATTCTAAATTAGTGCCAAGTTTCATCAAAATCTGAGCGTCGCACTTGGAGTACTTCCCCTGTAAGTTTGACAAAATGCACTACAACACGAAAGTTGGGGCATGCCTTTTTCATCTTTTTTTAAATAGTGCGCTCGGATTTTATCGATATTGCAGCGACTGCCCTACACCATACAGTCGCTAAATGTGGTCTCACAGCGTTGTCACCGGCCTTCTGATCCATTGTGCAAAAAAAACTGAAGACTTTCCGGAAGTTCCAATGTCACAATAAGTTAAAAATACGTGTGACGACTAGGCTTGGCTCCGGCCCGGGCCGACTAATTTCTCGGCTCGACCCCGGGCTTCGATTTTTAGGCCCGGCCCGGGGAGAAAGTTTTGCCCGGAAAAAATAAGATTTTTCGATAGAATTTTTAATTTTTTCGAACATAATAGAACGTAAGGTGATCTTATTTAGCACTCGCCCAAATAAAAAAATAATTTTCATGTCAATTTGAAAAAGATTTCAGAAATTCTTAAGTGCGACTTCATATAGCCAATACGCCGGCAAAAAAAAGAAACCGGAAAAATTTTCAATTTTCTAAAATACGCAATAGCCCCGTAGCTTTTTCAGTTCAACACAGTATACTCTACACATAACTTACCTTTTTAGGCAATCGAACAGTTTTAATTTCACCAAAAGCAGTAAAAAGAGCGGTAACTTCCTTCTCCGAAGCTTGGAACGGGATATTTCTAACCAGTATCTTCGTGCATTCTCCTTGTTCAAGGGTCGTGACTTCTTTCCGTTTCAAAGAATCTGCAGATTTTAATGGATCCTGCCTTCTTGATCTCTTTAGTTCAATCGCATGTCCTTCGAGCAAAGCCCCCTATATAAACAGTTATATCTCATCCTGTAGCATTACCTGATGATTTCTCAACGCCTTCTCGGCCTCCTCTGCTGTCTTAAACGTAATAAAACCGAATCCCATACTAATTAGACCGGCCCTCTCAGACTTTTCTGCTTTCTTGGACACCTGAGCATTATCGAGCTTGTATTTCTTGGCAAAGAACTTTGTTAAAACCTCATCCGTCGTTTCGAAGTTCAGGTTCTTGACAAAGAGCGTTCTGCCGTCATTCTAAAACATAGATTTAACTTATAGCTGGCATATCTTACCACGTTTACGCCCTCTTCACCAACTTCTTCCTGCTTTACTCCTTCTTCTACTTCCTCCTTAACTTCCTCTTCAGACTCTTCCTTTGCTTCTACATCCTGACCCACTTTCTTGCCATATTTCTTTTTCAGTTGAATCTCTCTCTTCTCTTTCTTATTTAAATCGATGGCCCCAGGTGTTATTTTTTCTTCAACCACCTGCTTCTCCTTTCCATTATCACTGAAAACATCAATCGGCGCCCACTCCAAGTATAGTGGCTGAGTTTTGTACTTCGAATAAGCCAAGTTTTTAAAAGATTTTTTGGCATCGCTAGACAGTTTGAATTCAACAATTCCAGTCACTTTGCACTCTAAAAAATAAAATAAATTCAAGTTAGAACTCACCCGGAGGTAACAGAAAACGTTTTACCTCCCCAAATCTCTCAAACATTCGTTTAAGTTCTTCTGAGTCGGTACCAGAGGGAAGATTCTTTACAATAATCACAGTGTCAGACCTCTTTGATGCTGGACGAGAAAATGCATCAAGACAGACACCGTTGTTAACGAGGAAGTCTCGAGTTTCATTCACTAAACGTGTCTCTGCCAAACTCATTCGCACAGCGGCACTAAAGTGTTTCTTATAATAACAACAAAACGCTCACCTATTCTTGTCATCACCTTCCAAGAACTGAGACTTCTGAATGTTTAACTTCTCTGCCAACGTATCAGCCACTGCATTTGCACCCAAGAATAGAGTATTCCAGCTGAAGGCTCTTCCAGAATTCTCTTTCTGTTTAGCGTTCTTTTCCTTTTGGAATTTAGACAGAACCTTTTCGTTTGTTTGGTCTTCTGATACATCGGGTTTCTCTTCACCGGGCAATATATGCAACATTCTACCCTTGAATACCGTCCCATCTAATTCAGTATACGCTGTGAGAGCATTTTCCGGGAACATAAACGTAATGACAGCAAAGCCTTTACACTGTCCTGTCTGTCGGTTTACAATACATTGGATGTCAACAATTTCCCCAAACTTCTTGAATAGAAATGTGAGATCGTCTTCATTGCAAATGTAAGGTAAATTCCGGAGAAATAACCGCCCAGTTTCAAGAATTTTGTCCGTTAATTTCTTCCTTTCCGCTTCAAAATCAATTTCCTCATGTTTTTCTCCTTCTTTAGTATCATTCTTTTCCTCCGGGAATCTACAAATTCGAACCTAAAATGATAAAACGTTAACTAGAAAGGTAGGCGTACCTTAAAACCACCCAGAAATTGATCCGTCCTTTGCAGAGCCTTCTTCATATCTGCAGGCCTATTAAACTCGACGAAAGCAAACGCCTCTGTTGAAGACTGAACAAAGAAACAACTTCTTATCCTAATTGGACTCAGCCATTCTTTCAGATTTGTCTGCTTGATATGTAGCGGTAGTCCTCTGAATATCAGTGAAACATTCTTATCACCTAAAATCAGCCTGGTTGCAAAGTTCTAATCAAAAAGTACTTCCAAATCAAATGATACTCACCCTTATATGTCTCGATGGCCTTTAGAATTACTTCGCCAGAATCTTCTTCGCTGTTTTCCTCAGCTTTCTTTTCAATTTTCACACCGCGCACCTTAAGGAAGTCTGCGAACAGTGGATCCTTTTCATACTTGTTTAAAACTTGGTTCTCCTTCTTTGATTTCTTTACATCCATATTATCGAGAACGCTATCATCGCCATGAATTCGTTTGTACGCATTTGATCCTTTGCTGTACTTACTCCATGGTCGAATCTTACTTTTTTCTTCAATTGCACTGCATTCTTCTACCTAAATAACAATGGTTTTTAACAAGCTGGAAAAATTACCGTAATTCTAGAGGTACCAAAAAAGCTACAGTTGAACTTATTTATAACAGCCTTCGCCTTTTCATCCGAGTCGAATCCAACAAAGGCAAACTTCCTGAAGACTCCATCTTTTGTAAACTTTAAACTGACATCAGTTACAGGCTGATAATCTTTGAAAAATTTTCGAATTTCATCCTCAGAACACTTAGATGGCAAATTTTTGATAATTACACGAGACATATTCGAATACTTCCACAAAAGTTGTTGAGTTAGAAAAGAAATTCTTTTCTCCCTCTTTTGCAAAAGTTTTCCAAACTGCGCCCAGAAAAAACGTCGATAGGCCCATCTTATACGAAAAAGATGAAAAGTTGCTCCAAAATTCGTAAAGAAGATCCAATAAGTGCAGGGTTCTTTCCTGGTCGGATGGAACAGAAAAAATCATTTTGGGAAGGATTTTACCAACTCCAGTCACGGCATCATCCATGGCTGAGATTCAAGTTTCACTGATCCCGGCGATTTGGCAGAGGAGTATTTTTCTGGCATCCCGCAACAAGAGTTAGTAGTTCCTAGATAAAATTACTAAACAAGGCATCAAAGGAAATAAAAATAAGGGTAAAATGTGAAGAAAAGAATCACTATCAGACTTATAGCTTTTCTCCGCCAGGATTTAGCTCGACATATAGCTGAACACCAGTTTTAGTTTACTAGTAATTTTTCTAATAAAAATCAAAGGCAGTAAGCCAACCATTTTTTTCGTGACGAGACGCGACACAACAGTTGAAAAAAATGTGCATTCGATCGAAAACAGATATTTGTATCAGATTTATCCTCCATGAACGGATTTTTGGAGCTCTACAGGGTGCAATACGAATGTCCATGTGGCTCTTGGTTCCCCTTGAGTTATCTTTATTTCTGCAAGCCTTGTAAACATGTCAGATGTACGGATTGTGCATTGGAAGATGTTGACAAGACGTATTGCCCCATTTGCATTGATGACACGGTCATTGACGACACGCGATTTGGGAAGGGGACGTGTTCTGTTTGCTACACCTGTCCCATTTGTAGTAAGAGTTTGTATCTTTTGTGCATGTGTTACTTTAGGTGATAAATTGATATATCGAGCTCTAACCGGAACGGATCTTCACTATCTGCATTGTAACAATTGCATGTGGAATACGAACGAGGCCGGACTTGAAGGACAACCCAGGAAACAAATATGGCCAGCCTATCCAAATTCACTGGAGGACAAGCTACAGAAGGTCCACGCCCAGCTCAAAGTCCTGTCCTCGTATGAACGTGCGGAAAGCGAGAAACCGTCTCGGCGCTCGATGTCTAACTTAGGCCATGTTTCTAATGATAGATATGGCATTTTACAATTAATGCAGACTCGTAGAAAGAAGATCCTTGCCAGACCAGAGTCCATTGAATATCTGAATTCTGATAAGCCAGAGGGTATGTCACTATTTTAAATTCGGTTACTCTGTTAGAACTGGATCTGTCTATCTATACACAGCCAGTTGATGAAGGAAATGTGCCTACATTAGATCAAGTGATCCGCCTTCCCTATTGCAATCCTTCTATTCTCTATCCAGTCCACAAGAAACTGCAGAGTCGAAAACATGTTAGATGTCCTGAGCATGATGTGACAATATATAGGGGCGAATTCGCGATTCTCAAGACTGCGGCCAAACACCATGTAAGATTACATGAAGAGTGAATGATCTCTTTTAGATTCCATGTTCTGATTTCTGCCCTGAACTAAAATTCAGCCATGAGACTGTCTTCTCGGCTACCGATATGTTCTCCATCTTTATAACAGTACTGAACTCGGCCTTTTCTGCAATGGATGTTCGAATAGAGCCATTACAATCGGAAGACAGGGATTGTCTGATTTGTGATAACGGGCTTATTGAGCTGAAGGGAGAATATTCGATTCCAAACAAAGACACCAGTGGGACGGGAGATCCTCTTGGTCCGCTGAGAGATAACACTCCTGATCTGGGAGCAGCACTAGATCCTGAAGGACTTGGGTAAGGAATCTCGACAGATAAATAACTTTTTCAGGACCGTTGTCTTCCGAATCCAGCATCGAGTTGGTCTTCATCTGAAGTGCAGAGCTAAACCAGGATGTGATCCGAAGAAGAGCTACTTATTACTTCAAATCACCTACAAAACCAACAAAGCGGAAGCCGAATCCACCAATAGAGTGAAGCTTTATCTGGCCTAATTATTATTGTACAATAAATTTATTGTCTGCCTAATTAACAATACCGAATTTACCAGATAATTCCTTGGTTATTCGTTGCCGCTCTTGCATTTGCTCCTTTCTATTTTCGATGACTTGTGACTTTACCGTGACAAACAGACTGAAGCCGATAACAATAATGACTCCGAATGAAAGCCATATTTTGGTGTGAGGTTTGTCGAGACCTAGGCGATCCACAAACTCTGATCTGTAATTCCACCGCCTGACTTGTCCAGCAATTACTTCTTCATGCCAATACCGTCCTTTACTGCTTTGTTTGGGCTTTTCGCTTTGCATTCGCCGTTTCAACAGATCCATTTGACTAAACCAAACTGCATAAATGAAGAGAAACCTACTTTATCTCATCATTTCTAGCTTCATTTGTTGAGGCATTCCGAGCGTTATATCGCTGACCGATAGACAGCGCTCTTGGACGTAGAATCTTGAACATTTTACGGACAAATATTAGAATTCTTTGCAACCGTGAAAATAAAAAAAAACATGTTCTGTTGCGCCCTGAGATAACTCTTCGCGAGGGTTATTTTATACGATGGAAGCTTTTGAGGTTCTAGATTGCAATATTTTGGTCAGTCAGTCTGCCCTCCTTTAATTTATTTAGTGGCGTAACAATTTCTTATTCTTTACGGATTTACACTTCATACGTTTTCCACAAATTTGTGCCAATCAATCTACAACGCCAAGTAAATCTGTGGCATAATGTCACAAGTTCTGTAAAAAAATAAATCGAAGTTAGAAAGCGAAGATTCAGAAGTCATACGTCCCGTCAGAAGTGATGGGTGACAATGGAGGCGATAACCGTCGACTTTTCGAGCATTTTATTGTAGCTGGATTGGCAGATGGTGCAGATGAACTAACTCCCGTTATACATGAATGTGGAAATAAACCACCCGAACAAGTGGCTCCGATCATTGATATTACAGTTATATTTCCTAGTCTTGGTGAAACAGTAAGTATCTCTGTAGGTAATCTTTATGTTGGAATTTTAATCTAGGTGCCGAAGGGATACGAATGCATCGAAACAACTCCTTCCGGGCATCCGGCTGATCTTAATCATGGTTCGTTTCGGACAAATTCTGCCTTTCTGTGTTATCGGCGAGGCTATAATAAGCCAGCTCTTGTGGATATTGGTATTCTTGACGAAAGTAAGAACGAAAAGGTTAAGTTCGACTCGACGATCATTCAACATACTCACTTTGGGCACTCAGCCAATGTAAATAATTCGTCTACTGGATTATACTTTACAACTCGGAGATCTAAAAACAACGCTCCTCCTCATCAACTGGTCATAACTCATATCTGTGTTATTCTTTCCACAAAAGGAGAAGTCCCACCTCATACCTACTTCAAGATTGACAAAAACTTGAATAAAGTAAGCAATTTTCTTTTGCTTTATTCATTCATATAGGGCATGGTTGGATCGGGAGTCTACGTATGCTACAAGAAAGCCCAGTCTTCTTCCAAGAGAATCTCTTATAAACCATTTATTCTCGACTGTTACCCAAAAGTGGAAGATATGACAAATTCGATTGCACAGAATGTTTCTATGTTTTGTTTACCAATGGGAGCTGTCATTGAAAGCTGGGCCAAAGATTGTAGTGAACCAGAGAAAATGTTCAGTACATGCGTTCTGACGGATGAGGTGAGTTTGTTACTAGTCTTTCCTGCGTAAACTTTTCTTCTCATCTTGCTTCTTTTTGCACTGTGCGAGTGTTGTGGCTCACCTAAAATCAGCGGCGACGCACTTGAAAAAAGCTTAAGTCGCGGCGATTTTTGAATTGAACAGTGTAAAAGTGAAATGCACAGTGCAAAAAGCTTCGCGACGAAAAGTCTACGCACTTTATGGAAAGCCCAGTATACTTTTCCGATATCTTCGTTTAGGTTGGGAATAAGTTCTATGGGGCTTCGTTGACTTTTTATGAAAAATATTCGAAAGAATTAAGTGATGCACAATTAGAAAAATTGGAATTGAGTTCGATGATTCCTGAAGAAGAAGGTGGAGAAGGCCAAGATCCAGTCAGTACTGAAGTATGTTAATTTGTTTAATTCCTACATTGTTTTTGCAGGCCAAGTATTACAGTAGCAAAGCCATATGTATTGTGTCCAGATACCCATTCTTCGAGTCTTTCCGGAAATTTTTATTTTTTGTAAATGGTATGTCCCAATCGGGACCTCATAAGTTGCCCATTGAGCGATACATCAGCCATTTGGTATGGGTTGTTTTCTGTTCTCATTCTTGGTTTAGATGTTAGAAGTGCCATTTCCGTCTCCTGCACGGCCGCGGGTGCTAGTTCAACTAAATACTGAACTTGTTGCTTTTGAAAGTCACGATGATAGTCAGGTCCCTCTCTCCGGTGCAACATTTGTGGAATCGTTGAAGTTTCTGGGAGTCGATAATATTCTATATGCCATGCTGTTGTCATTATTAGAACAAAAGGTAGGAAATTTATATGAACTTTGATTCTGTTGTTTTAGATACTCGTCCATTCACTCCGTTCTTGGCTTCTGACAGCTGTTTCCGAAACATTATGTGCCATGATGTTTCCCTTTCATTGGCAATGTCCTTACATTCCGCAATGTCCTCTTGATCTTGCCGGTGTCCTTCATGCTCCTTTACCTTTTATTGCGGGAGTCCATTCAAGATATTTTGACTTATATGAAGATCCTCCAGATGATGTGACTTGTTTTGATCTTGACACAACTACAATAAGCAATTCGGTTGTGAGGAAAAATCTGAAATTAAATGTCTTACCGAAGAAACCTCTGAAGAAATTGAGACAATCATTGGAAAAATTGTATGTGGAAGTTCAAAACAACGAAAAGAAACTACGAGGAGATTCAGATTATAAGAAAAAACTCGATTTGAGTATACGTGAAGAGTTTCTGAGGTAAAAGTTTTGTCTATTTTGTAATATTTGATTTTTTAGGTTTATGTGCCATCTAATGATGAATTATGTTGATCATCTAAAGCCAATAACCAGCTCTCCGAAGACTGTAAATGCTACTGATATGAATACTTTGTTTGACTTGGACAACTTTTTGAAATCTCGGGATAAGAATTCGCAGGAGTTCTACAGACGATTTTCGGAAACCCAGTGTTTCATCAGGTTCATCGAAGAAAGATCTTTTATATCTGACAAGAATGTATACAATGTTTTCTTTGACGATTGTGCAGAGAAAATGAAGAGAGGTAAGGACAATTGATCCATCATTTGATTGTTTTAGATGGGTTCACTGGACCTTTGCTTGATTACGACTCTTATCTGGCCAATCACACGATTGTTGTTCCTCCACCAGAGATGCTGACGTATAAAGAAAGAACGTATGACTATAGTGGATTCCCGTCGGAATTCGATGAGGATTTGTTTGAGACGGAAGCGATTATCAAGAAGAAGAATGATGCCGTGCCCCCAGCAAGGCTACCTTATTCTTCATCCGATCCAGGTAATTTTTGAGGCACTTTAAATCTAAGAATCTTTTTTTTAAGATGCTCAACCCTATGCATTCATTCGGTCAAAACAAGAAGTTCGGATAGCAACGATCGAATTGAAGCATGCGTTGGAACAATCAGAGATGAACTGGCCTCGATCATTACTTTTCTACGCTTATTCTCTCTGGTTCTTGCAAATGCCGGCCTTGGTGTCGGTGTCTCGAAACAAATTCAAGATGCTTTTGTTGGCATTCAGAGTAGGTATCTCTTCTAATCCGGAAGATCTTTAGATATTGACAAGAATGGAGAAGAGCGGAGTCATATTCTATGACCAGGTTGCCTACCGAACATTAATTCGACTATGTGGGGAGTACAAATACCCTGCGCTCGCATATGACGTCCTCAAGAAAATAAATCGCCATGGAATCAACATGAATGCGATCACTTATGGCACTTATCATTGGGCTGTTATGCAGGGAAAGTGGCCATCACAAACACAAATTAACGCTCATGCGGCCTGGAGAAGGTTGAGGTTACGACTTGAGACTGCTGCTTCTTTCTATTTACCGATAAGAAATGGACTTGTTAGACCGGAAACTCAAGTTGAAATTCAAGACGACAAGGCGTCCATAACATCAAGCCACTCCCGGAATGATCTTCGCGTGGGATCCAGTGTATCTGGTTCGTTATCGAACCAATCATTGGGAACCACGAATGTTTTGGACGAAGAAAAATTGTCTATCCAGAATTCAATATCGCCTAATGAGAATTTAATGGTGAGTAAAGAAAAAATAAAAAATTTTTGGTTAGTCTTCGAGGAAAGTCTCGCAAGAGGATCCTCTTGGAGCATATTCAAATGGAGAAATAAAAAGGGAGATCAGCAAAGGATCGCTCAATGAAACGCTAAGTCCTAGCAGGCATCAGTTTATTAAAGAACATTCTACATCACCGTTCTCAAAGGAAATGGATGATCTGGATAAAAAGTTGGCACAGGAGCGAAAAAAGTCGTCCAAATTAGGTGGCTCCTGGTTGAAGGGATTTACCACATCACCCATGATCAACAAATTGATGAAGACCACGGGTTCAGGTATTGTTACGTAAAATTGATGACCTTTTCATAGATGCGCGCGATAAACAAAAGTCCCAGAGCATTGGAGGAAACGAGAAGTCGGAGTCATCTCAATCGTCTTTGAATATGTCGCCTAGCTTGCATTCTTTGGTTACCCAGTTCAGGAAGCAAGCGATAAAGGGTAGGAATACAAATAATCGTGATTAAATTATTAGGTTACGAACAAAGTTCGGTGATGTTGAAGAAATCGATGCTGAACTCTCTAATTGGTGATTCAAAGCACCATAAAAATACTTCCAAAGATGCTTTGTCCACCATGTCATCTAGCGAAGAAAATCTGGACTTATTAGATCCTTATTCAAAAGATGGGATATATCAACTTGATAGCGGAACAAGTGGCGACCTGTTGAGTCTAGACTTCTGGATGAAAGATGCGTTACCCGAGTCCATTTCCCGACTTGATCAGCTCTGTTCTAATACACAGGAAGATCCTTTAGGTAAGTGCTGCTTTTCTTATTTTTATTATAGTTTATTTTAGATGTTGTTTTATCATCGGCTTCAAAATGTCCCACTTGTGAAAGTATAATTTACGACGAAGAATTGATGAATGGATGGAAAATGGGTTCAGTGAATATGAATTCAACCTGCCCACTATGCTTGACCAGCTTCTCGCCATCCTTAAGCATTTTTATCCAAGAAAGACCTTTGGAAAAATTGGCGTCAAGTTGGTATGTACCCTTTATATTCAATTTTTTGGGCGACGAGAAATGCAGCACGATTGATGACCATGGAGTTAAGGTATGATACGGGTTCACTTAAACGTGGTTCTCGGGCCCGGGGGGGGGGCGAGAGCCATCTCGAGGTGCACTAAAGTATAAACCGTTAATTTCAGGATGGACTGAATCTTTCTGTCCCATTTTTGTCGCCTATTGCTTTGAAAAAGGAGATGGAAATGCTTCTTCTAAACGATCCATCGTCCTTCGCCCGACCGTCTTTAAAAGTTTCTCATCCGGTCGTTTTCTGGAATTTGTTGTATTACTGTAGACGACTCGATCTCCCTTCTCACATCTACGCGTGGTTATCACCGAAGGTACATATTCGGTGTGTATATGACATTCCGAGCCTGCATTCGGAACAGCTGGCACCTATGTATTTCTCCCGTGATGAGGTAGGTTCCTTGAATCTGACGTAATCAATTTAGAATGAGTAGATTGTACTGAGAACATAAGTTTTTGGGTTGTATTATTTTGAGTTCGGAACTTGAAAAATTTATTTTTTGGCTGTTTCCATGACAACCGATTTCGGCCGGTTGTCGAGATTCTGCGGCCGCAAACTGTGTGTGTGAGGACTCTTAATGTGTCTTTGTCCATTCGTGTTGAAATCGACGTATTATAGTTGTTTTTTTACTCCCCCGTCTGGATTTCGGATTAGTAATCAGCAATTAGTAAAAATAGTTTAATTCGCTATTTTATGTCTAGTTTCTATGTAGACTGACATTTCTATATTGCATAAGTTGGGGGCTTGTCTGAAGAAAGTAGTGGGAAATTGTAGTCAAGGGAATGTAAATCTATTGGACCCTTCATTTGGACTATTTCTATGGCTTTCCCTTTTGCACTTATTCTACTCTTGTTTATATCGATTTCCGCATATCTCACGTGTTATTTTTTAAGACCGGGTTAATTTAGTTATTCATATATATTGTATGTTAAGATCACAAAAATTCCTGGCGCGTTATAATGGAGGTAGCACAAACACGAGAGCTTTTTGCTCCATTGATAAAACGCCCAGAGATGAAAGATTCTCTGCTAGTAAGGCCCCCATTCAAGTTTATCCATGACATCGTGAGGGAAATCGTCAAATCGACCGGATATCTCGGAAATGTCTTCAGTGCAGATGAATTGGACTACGCAAAAGCTTCGACGTCAAAGGACAGCAAAGCCAGCTTTCTGAAGAAGCTCAAGTCAAATATCAACACCGATGGGTCGCTTGATTCCGTTAGTGCTTCGAAGATTATTGCCGGGAAAGAGCCCGAATTAACAAACTTGTTACTACAGAAGTTAGCTGTAAATGCAGCGGCAGCGAATGTTGGTAAACCCACCAAACAATCAAAGACTTCGAAAACAAGATCGAGCGACAGAGATAAATCAAAGGAGAAAAAGAAGAAGCCAGAAGAGAAAGAGGAAAGGAAATCGAAGAAAGAAAGAGACAGGGAAGTAGAAAGGGAGAAAAGGCGGCTCTCCAAGGCATCCGTGATTCTGTCCGAAACCGGAGAGAAGGAGGCAAAGAGCCGCTCCAAGTCTAAGGAAAGAAGGGTTCGGGATTCTAAGATAAAGAAATCGATTCGACATAACGACACTCCTATAATAGAAACGCCGTTAACTCGTGATGAAAGTACGCCTAGAAGGGAGTCTAGTGGAGGTACGTCAAAAGGAGACGATAGTGGTATCGCAGAGGAATCCGAACTTCATGATACAGCCAGACAATCAAGACGTCTATCAGCGTCTTCGACAAGAGATGTAATGTTTGTAGAGCAGCCAAGCCCATCATATGATATTGTTCAGGAGCCGGCTCCGCCCTCGCCACTCAATGAAGACACAACATCTGAACTTAAGAGGCCGACGACTGCTTCAGGACGGCCGCAAACCGCAATGGGTAGACCGGGCACCGCGGCTGCACGGCCGGCTCCGCCAAAAGTGAAAAAGACGAAACTTGCTGATATTGACCCGGTTGCTGTTAACCAACAGCCTATCTCGTTTGAAAAGTCGACAGTAATCGTTGATGGCGAACCTCTAAAAGAAGACGAAGGATTTCTGGTGGATGAGGAGGATACCCCTGAAGCAATAACCACGTCGGACGGAACTAATATCAAGGACCTTACGACTGACTCTCAGGATCATGGGGCCCTCATTAATAGAATCATAGAGAACACCAGAGACTTGGAAAAGGATGGACTCGATGTCGAAGACATGGAGTTTGACCTTCACGAATACAAGAAGATACGATTGGAGGTTGAGGGAGTTCAAAAAAGTCTTCAGAACTCCGCACAGACTGTCCAGCCATTAAGCAGAACATTGGAATTTATTTCTGAAGACTTGACATTCTTAATCAAAGAAGTGGAAATTAATCGACGAACGGCGACGGAGACAAAACAACAAGCAGTAGCGTTGAAGTCAAATAAGAATGAAGGCGTTGGTTCGTACTATGCTCAACTCAGGAATATGGACGACGAACTGAAGGATGTCCGCTCACAAATCTCCAAGTTTATGGCACAAATTATCGAAAACGAAAAAAGACTAAACGAATTAATGATTAATAATTAGGTTAGCCCTGGGATAGTAATATTTTAGTCACTATACAGAAAGTAATGAAAGGTTTGTTTTCAGGAGCCTCCCTTCAGTTCAATACCTCCGCTAATGCCTCGGACTAACCATAAGATCCGTCAACTGATAATCGAGAATCTACCTGTGGAGAAGGGCTTGGTAAAGATATTGCAATATGTGATTCAACATCATCGCGAAGCCGCGGATGGAATCGTCAGACTAAAACCTCACTTTTCCGTGTATCGGTATGTTTTTTTTTATCAACATTAATCTCTCTTTTTCAGGGACATTCTGTTTGTCGCTCTTGACCAATTTGGTCGTAGCGTAAATCGAGAACAATTCGACCGTGAGTTCCAAATCCAAGTCGAACGTCTGCCAGCCCGGGTCATCCAGCTCTTGCAGAAGGGAGATATCCTTCCTCAGTTGATGGTAATCGCATGCAGACGTTTGTTCCTGCCATTGGATATGAATTGATGTATCCCTGTGATTCTCTGATCTCATTTTACATATATTGACATTTACTAATCGCTAAACCTTTGAGCCGTTGCCTTTTCTCTTTCTCTTATTGTCACAACTATATGGGTTACAACATAATCAACGAGTTTTTGGCCGTCTTCGAATTTATATGAATCTTTTAACTCTCTAAGCTGTTATTATTAACGAAAATAAAGAGAGCGTGTAAACATCTGGTTGAGCGCTTGAATGTATGTGCCAAAGTCATTATTCTAATGTCGATATTTTACTTAGGCTTACCATAACATTACAACATGTATTGCGTCATCCATTCCAGGAATAAAGATGATGAATGTTATCAGAGCCAAACGGAAATCAGAGTTTCTTTTATTAGAAGTGGATATCAAAAAGCAAAAAATAGTAGTAATTCAGCCAAAGGTACATATTATGAATATTATTCCAACTGTTACAATAAGTTTTATAGAGTTCTCATCTTTCAAAAATGGGTTACTTCGAGGATAAAACCCATTTTTTGTCCATTGAGGAGACAATTTATTTGGTTCAAATTGGTGCCGCAGCTGTTTTAACCCCCACCTCAACATACCCTTTAAGTTTGTCACAGCTGATCGCACTACTTCCTCTTTTTGGAAGTTGCCTTCAACGATTCTCCGTATTTAGCTCCCTTTACAGTAACGGGTTTGTTGTTTCTCGTCTGGAGACTGAAGGGTAATTCTAGTTATGGTTTTATGTAAACTTATTTTTAGAGTGCAATACTATAAGATTCAAAAAGAACCAGAAGGCTATGAACCGTATTTTATGTTCTTTGCCAGGTAAATAAGGAGGGATTATTAAGAACCTCCATGCATATTTAGCTCCAACGTGCTACAATCTCTTCCGCAGAACAGAATCATTATCCCCACGGGCAGCACAACCGTCCCTCGCTTTCGATTTCTGGATTCAAATCAAAGTTTCGATCTGAAAACCACTTTTCTAGTGCAATAAACTTGTTTTTGGACTGGATGCGGGTGCAATATTGACCGTTAGAACGGGGAGGATTGGGGAAATAAAATGGGCCTTGCCTCGGCCCGCATACCGACGAAAGAATCGAACGATCGGGAAGAAGAGAGTGCGGATGCCCTGAGGAAATGGGAACTTGTGTGATCGGGCGTGACGCCGTGCCAAATATTTAATATAGCTGGGAACCTGGAGTGTTCCACTCCTCCGCCCCGACAACGCTGCCCACTCTTCTGCATGAGGCCGGCCAATCGCGCTTTATCTCCAGGTGTAATGATTTTTCGGCCGTTTCTCCCTTCTCTGGACGTCTCTCGATCAGCCACTTTCTCCTCCGGCCAAGTCCGAGATCAAGCAAAGCGGAAAAACCCCTGCGATTTCCGATTTTTTTTTCTTTTCCCTTCTTGAATCTCCAACATTTTCGTGAGGTCCTCTCGGACAAGGTCGCCAGTCAAACTTCTGTTTCGGCCGTACTCTAACTATCTCCCCGTCTCACACAATGTCCGTTTTTTCGACCGCCCCTTTCCAAAAAACGAAAAAATTCAACCGCCCGGGGTCGGCATCTGAGTGATTGCTGCCGAGATAATCTGAGGGGATATTACGCCATTCCAGAGTAAAGATCACGGCATCCATTTTTGGTATTATCCTCAGTTCATAAGAGGCTCTTGAAACGGCTCTGTTTGTTTGCGTGGGAGGCTTTGGTGTTTTTTGATTTATTCGAAACGAAACAGTTGCTTTCAAGCCCTTTTCTTCGCACTTTCGGCCGTTCCGTGGCTTCTGGGATTTGGAGGTTAATTGCGCATTCATAATCTTTGACTTTGTAGAAGGAACTAGAGAATAAAGATCTTCTCCTTTATCAAGAACCGGCTTCGGCGAGCCGGCCTAGGAAGTTCTCACGATGCCTGGCGCTCCCCGTTTCACCCAGAAGCCTTCGATCAAACAGACCGCCACAGGCGATCTGTTGATGGAATGCCACATCGAAGCAGATCCCGCTCCAAATGTTCGCTGGAATCATGCCGGAACACCCATCTCTGAATCATCGAGGGTTACTCTGACACTAGACAAAGAGCAAGGATCCTTTTACAAAGCTACCCTAGTGATCAAAGTAAGTTACATTCACCACAAATTTGGTTCGGTAAAACATTTAAAAAAATACTTATAGGAACCCAATGCAAATGATGGGGGTGCCTATAAATGCACGGCATCAAATCAGTTAGGGGAATCAAATGCGAATATAAACCTGAACTTCGCAGGTACGTTCTAAAAAATGCCTAGATAGTCTTGCAGGTACTGAAGAGAGAGCTGCAACCCCAAGTCAAAAAGGTCCAACGTTTGTAGGGAAACCCAGGATCATCCCCAAAGATGGAGGCTCTCTCATTTTAATGGAATGTAAAGTTAAGTCAAGTACAAAACCATCAGCTAAATGGTCGAAAGACGGTGTCCAGTTGAGTATTGGCGGACTCTACCAGGATGTCTTCAGCGACCTTGGAGATGGCACCTATTTGTGTCAGTTGGAGATTCGGGTAA
Source organism: Bursaphelenchus xylophilus (assembly GCA_904066235.2). NCBI lineage: Eukaryota > Metazoa > Nematoda > Chromadorea > Rhabditida > Aphelenchoididae > Bursaphelenchus > Bursaphelenchus xylophilus. Next base: position 6,177,306 of record CAJFCV020000004.1, read on the forward strand.
CTAAATAACCTCATTCTATATCACTCTTTTAAGAAACCTACTGCTGGCGAGGCGGGCCAGTATCGGTGCAACATAAAGAATGATCTCGGCGAAACTAATGCCAATTTATCCCTTAATTTTCAACAAGACGAAGCAGCCTCAGAAGGCCGCCGTAGTCCATCACAACCCCGTGAAGGAAAGAAGACTCCCAAGGAAGGATCAAGACCTGGAACACCCTCCCGTAGACGCCGTGATAGATCAGAAACCCCATCACGACGACACAAATCTAAATCCAGAGAAGGATCTCCAAAGAAATCAGTCAGATCACGACCAGGAACCCCTCAGCCAGAAGATAGCAAAGACACTTTGCAGCCCGAAGGCTCTCACTCCAGAAGATCTTCAAAGGTCGAGGCCATGGAAGTCGATTCTAATGGTAGTAAGGAATCAAAAGAAATCACTTTTAGAACTTATCAGGAATGTAATTTTATTTTTCCAGCAGGCAAACGGAAGAGCGATGCAGGTCTCCCTCCGGCTCCTAAAAAAGAGCGAGGCCGAAGCCGATCCAAGAGTCCAGCAGTACAGAAAAAAGAATCCCAGCCAACCAAGAAACCTGTCATTGTTCAAGAATTGCAAAGCCAGGTAATCGTGTCTTATTTTTATTCGATTGATTTGGAATGTTAATGTACTGCAGTTTTTTCCAATGATATTTTATTTGCACATGGCTTCGAGACAAACCATGAAATAAAAACGCTTAAATTAGAGAGGTGAGAGGGAGAAGAACATTTAGATTATAGCTGAACCTGGCCATTCTATTCATTCTCCCCACTTTTCACGTAGAATTGCGTAGGAAGAGGGAAGCGAACAAAGTTTTCTTAGCCTGGCGGCAAATGGCCTGATCTCATTTTTTGTGACTTTCATAGGCGTTTTTATGAAAAATGACTCTTGAATACTCTAAACAAACATGAAAACATAAAAACATCTCATCCGGCATTATAGATCGGACATAATGGAGAAACCGTTCGTCTGGAAACACACATTGAAACAACCTCTGCAACAAAAATCACTTGGAGCAAAGACAGCACTACACTGCACTCATCATCTACTGAATATAAACAGACATTTGATGGGAAGCTAGCTGTTCTTCAGATAACAAAATTCAGCGAATCGAAGGCAGGAAGGTATGAATGTATCGCTGTGAATGAAGCCGGAGAAAGCAGGACGTCCACAACAGTGAAATTCGAAAAATCGGGTAAATAACTCACGTTTCTGCTGTGAATGGTAACCATAGCCATCTTCCCATAGAATTGATCTTCGAACGAGTTTCGACCAGGGGTGGCCGACTGTCAGCAGTTGTTGTGCAATATTACGTAGCGTTGCGCAATTTCTCTGGCGCTACGCGTTTCGGGTCGCGACCCGCGGGGACAGCTCGGGTCGCGATAAATATTAATATTTTCGCTTCGGGACTGGGAAAAAAGAATTTTTTGGTGAATTTGAAAAAAAATTGAAATATTTCGCTTCGGGACTTGGGAAAAAGGATTTTTTGAAGGATTTGAACAAATTTTTGAAATGTTTTCGCTTTTATTTGCATACAATCACTACGACTATCTTCTTACTCCACTCTCTGGCACTGTCTGTTTAGATCCCGTGCTTCCAGTTAAAACCATAAACAATGGATACGATTTTCTTATTTGCTCGCCGCTTATAAACACTATTTTCCTAAAAAACTTCAAAAATAAAGCTCAATTCTCAAAAAAATCCTTTTTCCCCAGTCCCGAAGCTAAAACATTTCAAAAATTTTTTCAAATTCACCAAAAAATTCTTTTTTCCCAGTCCCGAAGCGAAAATATTAAACGGTATCGTTAACCCGAAATGTCGCGACCCGAGCTGTCCCTGGCCCGAAACGCGTAGCGCCAGAGAAATTGTGCAACGCTACATAATATTGCACAACAACTTTTGACAGTCGGGATTCGGTGCTTTTTTGCGATTAGTCGCGCGAATTACTATCTCACACGCCTAACTGAATTTTGAAATAAAAAAAAATTTTTTTAAGAAACTGAACTCAACGCAGAGCAACAAAGGAAAGATGAGGAACAAAAAAGGAAAGAAGAGATCAAACGTCGAGCCGAAGAAAGAAAAAAGGCCGAGGAAAATAAAAAGATTGAAGAAGCACAGAAAACAGAAGAAGCCAAGAAACGGAAAGACGACCTCCAGAAGCGCCGGACAACCTTCGCAGATCAAGAAACTCCGGAGAAAAAGGAATCAAAAGTAGTAAGCATTCCCTTCTATTTTTAATATAATCGAATCTTCGAATAAAGTAGTAAAATTATCTCTTACAGAGCACCAAAAAAGCCACAGCCGAATCAGAGGAGGTAAGTAGACATAATGTCAATTACGAATGGTTTGTGACCAGAAAAGTGTTACTCTCTAACTTCGAAGGTACATAGTCTAAAGTTTGGATAGGCAAAAACAAAGCTTAAATGCGAGCAGATTCTAGATTTTGGTTGTAAGTTTGTTCAGTATCCGATATCCTGTGAAGGGCTGGCTGCGCGATCGGCCTGTTTTTTGGTTGAAACAAATTATTCTCGGTCAGATGACGGATTTGTTTTTACTCGGGTTAATTGTTTTGGCTTAATTAACTTTCAATCCGGTGTATGTATTGCTCTGCGATTTGTTGTTAGGACTGGGATTTGCATATTCCTTTGTCTTCTCGGTTGATCTTACTTGATCCTCTTTACCTTTCTTTTTGCAAGATTCCCGGAGGTTTTGATTACTTTTTTCTTGTGTCTCCGCTTTGTACTTTTAACTGATCCGGTCGTTTTTGCTCTTGTTATTCGTAATCTTACTTTTATCCTTTTAATTCTTTAATGCCGCTGAGGTGAGCTCTTCGTTTATTCTTGGAACCGCGCGCTTCTCGAGCTGCTCACTTTTGCACCTTTCCAAAAGTTATTCGAACTCGGCCTTTGACCCGTTAGTTCACTGCTGAACTTTCTGGAATTGGAAGAGATTGCAACTGTTTTCTTATCCTTTTGTTGGACGATCAAAATCTGCCTTTTTAATTATGACACTGGGAGATCAAAGAGCCTCAAAGAAAGGATGGGTTTTGAAAGAAGTTTACAGATAACTTAAGTCAGCGCGTAATTGCAGAGTACAAATTTATTCCAAATTTATTTTTATTAATCGCTATTTTTGAATGACCCGAAGTAGCAATTTTTCTATTGTTTTGGAATCGAAAACCTTTGCGGGGTGCATAATCCGGCATTTCATAACTTACAAATATCTAGCAAATCGGTCATTCTTTGCGCTAATCGTAAGAATTCCGAGTCTTTGGCAAAAATCTACAAAAATTTACCAGGTTACACGCCAATTTGTCTACACACAAAAAATGGAAAAAAATTTGTCAAAATCGGAGTTTTTAAACTTACAATTCCCAATTTTTGGAACTCTTGTACTTTGAAGTACGGGCTTTCATAATCCGTAAAAATTTTAAAAACGGTCCATTTTTGTTTGAGAAAATTTCGATTTAATTTTTTTTCAAAAAACAAATTGGCGTGCAGATTAGTCCAATTTGACAACCAAGATGACAAACCGAATTTGGATGACGGAGTTATGCATTGAATTTTGGGAAGTCCGCAACAATTTTCGATTTGAATTTACTCGAGAAAAATACTGCTGCTTCGGATCCTTCAAGAAAAAATCAAATTGTCGACGGAATCTACTTGTAAAGCTTTTAACTATGTTCATTGGCTAGCCTGTAACTTTGCGAAATTTCAAGCTTGATCTTCAAAGTTTTCTGGCTGCAAAGTGAAGAAATGTTTTCTTTGTTACCTCTTTGCACTTTTTTTGAAATTCATGTATCTTTTGGTAAGTCTGACCAGCCGGTCACCTGTTCCGTGAGTCTTCACGTCCAGTGGAGGTGTTTTTAACGAGAAATACCGGGCGGCGCAAAAGAGTGGAGAATTACAAAAATGGCCCGATTTGAATTGGCTATAACTTCTATCTTTTTGGGTCAATTAAATTTGAATCGTGCATTTTACGCTTTGGAAGACAAAATGTGACGGAATTTGCAATTGTTTAAAATAATCCAATAGATGTAAAAAGGAAAGTTTCTTTATGGGGGCTCCTACGTTTAGACGGGGCAGGTCAACTTTAGTAAAAATAGTCATTTTCCAGCTGCGAAATAAGCCCGACCGACGAGAAAAATCGACCGAAAGAAGTGCAAAAATTTACACTTTCTCTTCCCTCGAAAAAGAATAGCAGCATGCAGTGGTTCGGTTGGCCGAGTGGATAAAGCGCTTCCTCGGTATCCTTTTAGAGGTTGGTTCGATTCCAGCGCGGCTCGGAGGGCCGTAATTAAGACTTTGATGAGCAAAATGAAACTCTAACAAACCAAAAAAATTACTTTACTCTTTTTATACGTTTTATAGGAAATTAGTGGACATATTGTAAGTCTCCGCCAATCCTTCGTCGAGCGTTAAAAATTATTTTTTGATTTTTTTTGAAAGCTCACCCGAAACAAATTGCGAAAAATTACCTTGAACAGTACTAAAGAAAAAAGTAACAATAAAAAAATGAACAGTGGTAGTTCTAAGCCTTATCTTTTGTTTTTTTCCCCCGGTTCCGAAAGTGTCCAAATTCCGGAAATGTCATGACGCGCTCTTTTGATGGCGATTGTAGCCTTTAATTAAAAAATTATTTAACAAGGAAAGTACTTTTATGGGGGCTCCTACTTTTTGACGGGACATATCTCAAAAAATCAGAAAAAATGTGCTGATCAAGAATATATAGATCTTAGCTGCCCATTTTAGGTTTTTAGGGGTGAAAACTCAGTCGGAAGTTGACTTAAAGTCCTATATGAACCCCTTTTCGCTTAATTTTTTCAAAGGTTTACAATTTTTATTTTGGCTTAAAATGGTGTTTATTGAGTTTCTATGACGTAATAAGACAGTCTTGGCCCAAAAATTTATTTTTCCGACCTTCAACTTCAAAAAAGTTGATTCAGCCCAAAAGGGAAATCGAACCCGTGCGGCGTCCCCCCTCTTGATTCCCGGACTACGGCACTAACCACTCGGCCACACCGCTCTCTTCCGAAGGAAGAGATCGAGCGCTCTTTTTATCGTTTCGAATGTCTGCCTTTTGTAGGGAAATTAAACCAGTTTTTGGGCATTTTCACCCTTAAAAACCTAAAATGGGCAGCTAAGATTTATATATCCTTGATCAGCGCATTTTTTCTGATTTTTTGAGATATGTCCCGTCAAAAAGTAGGAGCCCCCATAAAAGTACTTTCCTTGTAAAATGATGCCATAGTCACAGAAATTCATGGCAAAAGCCAAAAATATAAAATATTTTTTTCGACCGATCCTGATGGAAAAAAATAAATCGATTTTTTTATGTACTGCATTCTTCAAATCAGGGCTTCAAAGTGATGTATTTGTCGTAACTTATTGAGTTATTCAGCGATTGTTGGTTCCACACTCTTTTGCGCCGCCCTGTAATGTATTTTTTCCATTAACATACAGCTTAATAATCTTAACATACCTGCAGTTAAATATCTGTATAAACGGACAATCGAAACAATTCCAAAACGTCGTCTCAACCGGTAGCCTCTACTAAAAAGGATCAGAATGGGGCACCGAAACAATCTTTGAGGAGGGCTTCTCGAGTCTCAGAGATCGATGAAGCCGGCCCCTCAACGCCGACTTCGCCCGGCTCTTCTTCCGCCTCAACATCTCGCAGGGGATCGGGGGTTCGATCGACCAGATATGAGACAGTCGATGGCCACACAATCCTTCCCGATGGCCGGAAATTGTCTCATATCCATTCCTTTATTCTAAGCAAATTGCCCGGAGGAGAGGCCAAGGAGAAGTTTTTGCGGGAATTAATCGACTTCGACACTCGACAGGGTGCTGAGAACGGTGTCGTTGGCCCTCAGAAGTTTGCTCTTCGAAAAACCAGTACAGCGGTTAGTGGGTCTTTTTTGTTGAATTAACGGGGGGTGGGGGGCGTATGAGGCCAAACATTTGCCTGACGCAATTCAGCGGAGATTGAGATGACCTCATGAACTGCTGTGTGATGTGTTGCTTCTTATGATTGGTAGGGATCACGAGGACTGTGTGTCAGTAATTGACCTGGGGAGATTCAATTTCATATAACAATTGAAGTTGGAGATCTTTGTTTGTTTTTTTTCTGCTTCCAAGTACATCAACAGGGATGGAGCGGGTGAAATTAAAACTGAGACTTAAAACTAGATGCCGTAATTCGATGAACTGGGACATAGGGTCTGATTAGAACGGGCGATTATTTGTTTGTAGTGGTTTTTTATGAACACCGGGGTCATGGTGTCACTTAGTCTGCGGTCCTTGACTTGAGGGTTGCAAGCAGAGAACATTGGTAAGCCCCCGCGCAATCCTCCTTCATCTCGATCTCTCGGGATTTTGAAGACGTTTCCAGTCATATCCCCGGCTTACATAAGAATTACCCGTCCGTTCCGAATTCTTGAATTAATTTATTGACAAACAGCCGCTCTGGCCCTTAATGATATTTTAGCAACTGTTTAAAAAGATCTCCTATCCTTAATTTGTTTTGATTTTGTTTTTTTTTCGAGTTTCCAGTCCACTTCTCTGCTTGAGTTTCTTCCAACTTATCCTACTATGTACTAATAATAATGGTGTTTGGAAGTAAAAGGTCAAAGAAAAAACTGGATGAGGTGTTTATTTTTAGATTAGCTGTTCAAAGTTCCTTAGAGTTGAGAGTAGCATTTTGAAAGTTTTTTTTGGTTTAATCTTTTTTAAGTCACAATACCATGATGATTTTTAGGGGTTTCGAATGCTTCTCTTACTTCCTCTTACCTCTTTTAGGTTGGAGATGAACTTCCGGAATCTGGACTTAAGATCAGCGCCGAAAGACGGAGGGAATTACTAAAATTCTCTGGCCAAAACTCACAAGCTGACGGTGATTCTGATGATGAAGTTACAGAATCGATCTCAGAATTGCCTTCTTTCTCCAAGAAAAGTGGGGGAACCGTCCCTGGAACACCCACTCAGGTTCGAGAGATGTCGAGGATAAAATAACTCAGATGTATGCCGTGTCTAACAGTGTTGAACTATCATTCTGTTCGTTTTTACCATGTCCTGTTTATCCTGTTCAAGTCAAGTGTTTCTTTTAGAGTTCCAAGTCGTCCATGTCCATGTCTTCTACGGTGAGTCTAATGTTGAATTTTAAATGTGTCATTAGAAGATAAATGGCGACGGGAATGAGCCGAAGAAGAAAGTGGTGAAGAGAAGAGTGGTCAAGAAGAAGGAGGCGACGACAGCAGAGGCAACCAGCTCTTCTGCTGAGGCAAAACCTCCCAAGAAGGTTGTGTTTCCGTTTGAATTTATGTCAGAGTGAACATTCATCCTTAAATGTAACTTATCTTTATCCTAATTGCAGGAAAATGGAATGCCATTCTTGCAAGTTGGTCGGAAAGACAGTACTGGGCTCGATGACAGGGTTAGTTAATGTCTAAACAATATTTTTTGCCTTGCTGAGTCCATATCCTTACTTGTAAACCTGTTCTCCCCTCATTACCTTTATGTCCTGGAATGTTTTTTTCCCATTCGATGGATTATGACGTCCAAAAATTTTTTAGAATTCCAAAAAAACTCTTCAAGGGCAACAAGTCGGGAAAAAAGCAACAACTGAGCGGAAGCCTTCGGGCACTGACTTGCGAAAATCTTCGACAGGGGTGTCCCGGGTACTTTTTTCTGTCTTTTATACTGTCTAGATGCCTCCCAATTCCTGCATTTAACTCTTACAAAAGTATTGTTTTTTAGCGAAGAAGTAGTGTCGATATGCGAAGGGAATCATTGGCCGAAATCTTGGACAAACCGAGCACTCCGTTAAAACCAATTGGAGGTGAGGGAACACCGGCTAGAATTTTAGAGATCCCGGAATCTGTTACCGTTGTTGAAAGTAAGTGTGATGCGGTAAGATCTAATATTCAGATGAAACGGCAATCCTCAAGTGCCGGATCGAAGGTAATCCAGCGCCTACAGTGGTGTGGAAGAAAGGAAATCGCGAGATCCCCAGTGCCGGACGATCAAAACATCTTACGGATGGAGATCTCGGCCAGGTGTCGCTGGTAATCGGAAAATGTAAACCCCCGGATGAGGGAGATTACACTCTCATTGTTCGGAATACTCATGGTGCTGATTCTGTCGATGCCAAACTTCTCGTTACTTCTGAGTCCGGACTTGACTTCAGGGCTATGCTCAAACGACGGTTGGTTTTGGAGTTACATTATAAATATTGCAAAAAATATTAACTCAAAAATTATTTTTTAGAGGAACAAATGTACAAGATAAATCAGAAGCTGACGATAAGCCGAAAAGCGAAGCCGAAAGGCGTCAGTCGTTGTTCCCCGGAAAGAAACCGGAGAAATGGGAGACCCCGTTGCCAACCACCACCAAGTTCCAACAACAAGTTGACAAGATTGCTGAACTCAAATGTGTTTATTCAAGACCAAATGCAAAAATCCGTTGGTATAAAGACAACAAAGAGGTCTTCTCAGGAGGTCTCAAATACAGAATACTTATTGACAAGGCCAACATTACGTTGGTCATCAACAATCCAGACGTAGATGACAGTGGAAAGTATACGTGCGAGGCAAATGGAATCAAAACAAACTCACAAGTCACTGTTGAAGGTGAGAATCATTCTGAATTTGGTACTAATTTCAAAATTTTAGAGCCTCCAATTAAGTACGTATTCTTGAATCCCCTACCCAACACCCAGGAAATCTACCGAACCAAACAAGCGGCCCTTACTTGTAAGGTAAACAGCGCCAGAGCCCCATTAGTATGGTATAGAAATGGAGAGCCGATCAAGGAAGATGACAAAAGATATAAGATAGAGAAAGATGCCGTCGGTCGCTTCACTATCACAATCAAGAAGGTCGAGCAGGAAGATCAAGGTCAATGGTTGGCCAAGATCAGCGACGAAGTTCTTTCCAAGTGCCAAGTTTATGTTGAAGAACCCAGGGAAACATTTGTCGTTCCATTGAAATCCCAAAGAGCCAATGAGAAGGAAGATGCGGCTTTCGAATGTGATGTTAATGACAAAGAAGCGAAGGTTGAATGGTGGCATGATGGAATTAAGATTACAATTGACGGAAAAAGATTTAAAACTGAGAGCCACAACCGAAAACGGCGTTTATTCATCAAAGGATGCCGGATCGAAGACCATGGTGAATACAAATGTACAACTAAAGATGATAAGACTATGGCGCAGCTGATTGTGGAAGGTAAGGTGCAATGAATATGGTGTAGCTATGTGGTTTTAGCGCTGAACAAGTTCATTACTCCCTTGACAGATGCTGAGGTCATAGAACGGGACGACGTTGAATTGAAATGTGAGACCAAAGACACAAAGACACCAGGTATCTGGTCACGGAATGGTCGGATGATCAGTTCCATGCCTGGAGGAAAGTTCGAAACTCAATCAAGGTCTGGCCAACATTCCATGAAAATCTCCAAAATTGAGATGAATGAAGCCGACATATACGAGATTGATGTCGGCGGCATGAAGGGATCTTGCCGGGTTACTGTACTTGAAGCTGAAAAGAAGCCGGTTATCAATTGGAAGCAACAAAAGATTGAATGTGAAGCCGGAAAGGAGAAGAAAATCAAAATTCCCTTTTCGGTTAAGGGAACAAGACGCGGAGATCCAAAACCCGTCCTATTGCGCAATGGAAAACCCGTGGATTTGAAGAAACTCAAAGGTCAAGTTGAAGTGGTAATCAATGGTGATGTTGCTGAGATCATCTTCAAAGACCCCAAGCAGGCGGATGCGGGAAAATGGACTCTTGAGTTAACTAATTCTGGAGGTTCGGCCATTGCTCCATTTGAATTGTCGGTCAAGGATGTCCCTAAGCAACCCAAGGGTCCTTTGGAAACAACTGATGTCACTGCTGAAAGTTGCAAACTGAAATGGAAACCGGCTGATCCTGATGAGAACTGCCCGACCCGTGGTTATGTGGTTGAAGTTCAAGAAGGACGTTCAGGTCAATGGAAGAAGATCGGCGATACCAAAGTCACCGAGTTCCAAGTGCGAGATCTGAAAGAACATGGAGAATATAAATTCAGAGTGAAAGCCGTCAATGAAATCGGAGAATCTGATCCTTTGACTGGAGAGACTATTCTGGCCAAAAATCCTTACAGTAAGTTCCGTTTTTGGATTTAAATGGCTTGTTTTAGATGTACCTGGAAAGCCTCGGGCCATGGAAGCCACAGATATCAGCGCGGACAGTCTTACTCTCCAATGGAAGCCTCCAGAGGATGATGGAGGGGCTCCCGTTGAGAGTTATATCGTTGAGCGAAGAGATAAATCTGATAAGGAATGGAACGTTGTTGGCCAGGTCCCGGCAGAAGGAAGCGGTCCTCAACAGATTGTAGATGACAAAGTTGTGGAAGGAAAGGAATACTATTACAGAGTGAAGGCTGTTAACAAGGCTGGGCCTGGAGATCCGTGCGATCATGGGCGCTCACACAAGATTAAGGCCAAGCCTAGTAAGTATAATTTAGCTGAACTATACATTCAATTAAGGTGAACCAAGATTCACCCAAGGTGGAATCAAAGATCAAAGACTCAAAGTTGGTGAGACTATCAAGTATGAAGTCCCCATCGCTGGAGAACCTCTTCCTACTGTATCTTGGACCGTTAATGGAAAACCATTAAAAGCACAAGGGCGTGTGAAGATAACTACGGAGAAAGGAAAAACTATTTTGAAAATCGAAAATGCCGAACGGGGAGATTCGGGTCAATTTACTATCACACTCAAGAATCCCAGTGGACAATGCGATTCGTCTGCCAAGGTTACTGTAGTTGGTCGTCCGAGTGCTCCCAAAGGGCCACTGGGGATTACTGATATCAACGCAGAAGGAGCAACCATCTCTTGGAATCCTCCAGATGATGATGGAGGAGAACCTCTTGAGGAATATGTCGTTGAAGCTCAGGATGTGGATGAGAAGGGAAAGTTTGTGGTTGTTGGCAAAGTCCCTGCTGGAACGACAGAACTTAAAGTGAAAGGACTCAAAGACAAAGGAAACTACAAGTTCAGGGTGAAGGCCGTCAACAAGGAAGGAGAATCCGATCCTCTGCAGTCAGACAAACATGTGCAGATCAAGGATCCATGGGATCCTCCAGGAAAACCAGGTCGTCCTCATGTTACCGATGTTGATTCCAATCAAGTCAGTTTGGAATGGGATCCACCACAAAAAGACGGAGGAGCTCCAGTCGATGAATATATAATTGAGGTCAGAGATCCCCTCACTAAAGATTGGAATAAAATTGCAACTTCCAAGACGCCCAATGCCACCATTACCGGACTTACGGAAGGAAAAGATTACCAGTTCCGAGTGAAGGCAGTTAACAAGGCCGGACCAGGCCAGCCCAGCGAGCCTTGTGAAAAGGTTCGGACCGAGCCCAAATACGGTATGTGGATTATATTTATGTCTACTTTTTTATATTGGCAATCCTAACCATACATTTTTAGTACCCGCTTGGTTGAATCACGATGACATAAAGAGTATTGTTGTGAAGGCCGGACAAACTGCACGATGGAATGTGAAGATCGGAGGTCGTCCACCTCCAGAAGTCAAGTGGTTCAAGAATGACCAACAACTTGAGCTCACTGCGACCTTACAGATCGATACGAAAAAGAATGAACACACCATTCTCTGCATTCCTTCAACAGTCAGAGGTGACCGAGGAAAATACAAACTTGAGGTGAAGAATTCTCATGGTCAAGATACAGAATCGGCCGATTTGAATGTCTTGGACCGACCATCGAAGCCACGAGGTCCGTTAGAAGTGTCGAATGTAGTTGAAGATGGATGTGATCTCTCATGGAAGCCTCCAGAAGATGATGGGGGCGAACCCATCGAGTTCTATGAGGTCGAGAAATTGGACACTGAGACTGGCAAATGGGTCCCTTGTGCTAAAGTGAAGGATACAAATGCCCAGATCAAGGGTCTCAAGAAGGGGCAGCAGTATCAGTTCAGAGTTAAGGCCGTTAATAAGGAAGGAGCTTCCGACCCGTTAGTTACAGAGAACGCCACCACAGCCAAGAATCCCTATGATGAACCTAGTAAATGCGGGGCTCCAGATATTGTGGACTGGGACACCGATCACATGGACTTAGAATGGGATCCACCAGCCAACGTAAGCATGAAATGGTTTTGTAAAACACAATATATTTAGGACGGTGGTGCTCCAATCGAGAATTATATAATCGAAAAGAAAGGAAAACACGACAGAGATTGGAAGGAATGTGCTAAAGTTGGGCCGGAGACTAAAGGAACTGTCCATGGTCTAAAGGAAGGTGAAGAATATCAATTCCGGGTTAGGGCCGTGAACAAAGCTGGCCCCGGAGAACCATCAGATCCCAGCAGAAAGCAGGTGGCCAAGGCAAGAAACTGTAAGTTGTTGGGGTTGATATCCGAGGTAGATTTAGTGAGTCCAAAGATCGATAGATCGGCAATGAAAGAGGTGACCATCAAGGTTGGCCAAAACTTTGAGTTCAACGTCCCCGTCCAAGGAGAACCTCCACCGACTTATGTGTGGACTTTCAACGACAAGGAACTCAAGACTGAAGACAAAATCAGAATTGTTAACGAGGATTATAAGACTTCATTTACACTCAGAAATGCAACCCGCGAACATGATGGTAAATACGTCCTCACAGCTACCAACCAGAATGGAGTGGATACTAATGGGGTCATCGTTCATGTCCTTGGCAAGCCCACACCACCAGGAGGACCATTGGAAGTCACCGATGTATTCGAAGACAACGTTACACTTGGCTGGAAACCTCCAGAGGACGACGGAGGAGTGCCCATTGACTCATACGAGGTTGAGAAAATGGATCTGGCTACAGGAAGATGGGTACCTTGTGGTCGAGTTGATGGAAATCAGACTTCGATCAAAGTGGGAAGTCTCCAGGCTGGTCATCAATATCAATTCCGTGTCCGTGCTGTCAACAAAGAAGGAGAGTCTGATCCCCTCACAACCAAGGATCCCACCCTCGCCAAGAATCCTTATGATGCCCCGGGCAAGATGGACAAGCCTGATGTTGTTGATTGGGACAAAGATCATGTAGATCTCGAGTGGAAACCACCAGCCAGTGATGGAGGGGCTCCAATAGAGGAGTATGTAATTGAAAAGGTCAGTTTGTTTATCCACTCTGACTTGAATCTGGGGTTATTTGTTGTTTCAGAAAGACAGCGGTGGTCGTTGGGTTGAAGCTGAAAGGGTTCCAGTCGGTACCACAAAAGCAACTGTTGGTGGTCTGACCCCTGGAGAGGAATATCAATTCAGAATTGCAGCCAAGAACAAGGGCGGCATTGGTGAATTCTCAGATCCGTCTAATAGCGTTATTGCCAAACCCAGGAATCGTAAGCTTGAGGGTATAATTTACTTAGACTTTGTTTAGTTGCTCCGCATATTCACCGAGAAGATCTTGAGGATACTGTAATCAAGGTGGGAGGTCAAGTGAAATTCAATGTCAACATTGATGGTGAGCCAGCTCCGTCTGTAACGTGGACTTTCAACGGAAATACTCCTGAAGGTGTAGACATTGATGACGTCGATTACCTTTCCAAATTTGTTCTTGGAAAAGCGACTAGAAAACAAACCGGGTCTTATACAATTACTGCTACCAACGTGAACGGAACTGACTCCGTAACTGTGAAGATTACTGTAAAAGGCCGTCCGTCGAAGCCAAGGGGACCCATCAAAGTGTCTGATGTCCATGCCGATCATATGAATTTGGCCTGGGAACCTCCAGAAGATGATGGGGGAGAACCCATCGATCATTATGAAATCGAGAGAATGGACACAAGAGACGGAATCTGGCTTCCGGTGGGTAAATCAAATGACACCAACTTCGTGGCGGATGGATTAAACAAGGGATCCCACTATCAGTTCAGAGTCAGGGCTGTCAATACCGAAGGAAAATCGGATCCTTTGGAGACAGAGGAAGCCATCGAGGCCAAGAATCCATTTGAAAGACCAGACAAACCAGGAGCTCCAGAACCAACGGATTGGGACTCTGATCACGTCGATCTGAAATGGGAGCCTCCAGCCAGTGATGGTGGAGCCCCGATTGAAGAGTATCAGATAGAAAAGAGAACTAAGTACGGCCGATGGGAGCCTGCCATCAGTGTCCCCGGTGATGTTACCAATGCGACCGTACCTGATCTCACTGCTGGAGAGGAATATGAATTCAGAGTTGTGGCAGTGAATAAAGGAGGACCATCAGACCCATCTGATCCATGCAGACCTATCATTGCTAAGCCAAGGAATTGTAAGTAGAGTGTAATAATTGGTAATCGCTTTTCAGTGGCTCCCAAGATTGAACCATTGGAAGATGTTGTCTTAAAGGCTGGTCAGATGATTGCTTTCGACACTGATGTTCATGGAGAACCCCCAGCTGAAGTCACCTGGTTCTATCCAAACGGAGCAGAAATCCATTCCGGCGGCCGAGTGAAACTCGAGAATACAGACTATCACACCAAACTCCAGATTCGTGGAACAGAAAGAGACAATAGCGGGACATACACAGTGAAGGCTTCTAACGTCAATGGAAGTGACTCGGTCACCGTCAAGGTTACGATTGTTGGGAAGCCTTCAGCTCCCGAAGGCCCGTTGAATGTGACGGATATTCATGCGGACCGTGTTACTCTCGATTGGAAACCTCCCGCAGATGACGGTGGTATTCCTCTTGAGGGATACAATATTGAGAAGTTCGATACCTCAACAGGAAGATGGGTCCCTGCTGGAAAAGTTGGACCTGACGAAACCAAAGCCACAGTCGAGGGACTCATTCAAGGACATGAATATAAATTCAGAGTATCCGCGGTTAATGCTGAAGGAGAGTCAGAGCCTCTTGAGACAGAAAACAAGATTACGGCCAAGGAACCATGGGATCCACCAGGAAAAACTGGAAAACCCGAGGTCACGGATTGGGACAAGGATCATGCCGATCTCAAATGGACCCCTCCAACTGATGATGGAGGTGCTCCAGTAGAGGAATATATTGTTGAAATGAAAGAGAAGTTCTCCCCGAACTGGAAGCCTGTTCTCACCGTTCCGGCCGATCAGACAACAGCTACTGTCGATGGATTGACTGAAGGAGATCAATATGAATTCAGAATTGTTGCCAAGAATAAGGCCGGGAAAGGCCAACCATCCGATCCTTCTGATATGATTACCGCCAAGGCCAGAAATGTTCCACCTCTGATCGATAGAAACTCGATTCAGGAGATCAGAATCCGAGCAGGCCAAAATGTTCACTTGGATATTCCCGTCAGTGGAGAGTCGCCGCCCACAATCCAATGGGACTTCGAGGGAAAACCAATTACGGATGATGAGAGAATTAAGGTCAACAATGAAGAAGACAATCGAACAAAGTTTACGATCAAGCGTGCTTTGAGAAGCGACACCGGTACCTACAACATCGTCGCCAAAAATGACAGCGGAACAGATCGTGCTGAAGTCAACGTGATTGTTCTTGACCGGCCCGGTGATCCTCGAGGACCTTTGAATATAACTGGTGTTTACAAGAATGGATGCAATCTTGACTGGAAACCGCCAGAAGATGATGGAGGGGCTGACATAACCCATTACGTCGTTGAGAAGCAAGATGCCTCAACCGGGCGATGGACTGTTTGCGGCGAACCTGCCGATACCAAGTTTGAGGTTACCGATCTGACCCCTGGCCATGAATACAAATTCAGAGTAAAGGCTGTAAACAGATATGGAGAGTCGGATCCATTAGATGCCCTTAAATCAATCATCGCCAAAGATCCATTCGACACCGCCGATAGACCAGGTACCCCAGACATTGTTGATTGGGATAAGGACCATGCTGACCTGCAATGGACACCACCTCAAGATGATGGCGGAGCCCCAGTCGAGACCTATGTTATCGAGAAGAAGATGGGAAACGGAGATTGGGAGTACGCTACAGAAGTCCCTGCCGATAAGACCAACGCTACCGTCGACGGTCTCATTGAAGGAAAACAATATCAATTCAGAGTGAAAGCCGTCAACAAGGCTGGCGAATCTGCACCATCTGATCCTAGTAGAACATTGTTGGCCAAGTCCAGAAGAGTCCCGCCAAAAATTGATAGAACAATGTTGGGAGATTTAAAGGTCAAAAAGGATGCTTTTGTCGACTTCAATGTGAATGTCGAAGGGGAACCTGCCCCCAAGATCCAGTGGTTCATCAACGATGTTCTCCTTTCTACCGCTGATCGCGTTAAAGTCGATAATTCTTTGGATAATAACACCAAACTGAAGATTCGGGCCGCCGAGAGAGGCGACAGTGGAGTTTACAAGATCGTGGCCACAAATGATCACGGAAAAGACGTAGCCGAAGTTAATGTCGTCATCTTGGATGTACCAGGGCAACCTCGGGCCATCAATGCCAACGATGTTACTAAGGAAAGTGCCACTTTAACTTGGCATGCTCCAACTGATGATGGGGGATCTCCGATTTCTCATTACGTTCTAGAAAAACAAGAAGATGGTGGGCGTTGGGTCCCGGTAAGTCGATTAAAATAATGATTAATATATATTCAATTAGTGCGGTGAAACTCCTGATACCCAGTTGCGAGTGAATCGACTAAATGAAGGTCATGAATACAAGTTCCGAGTGAAGGCAGTTAATCGACAAGGAGAGTCAAAACCGGTGGAAACAGATACACCGATCATTGCCAAGAATCCCTGGACCGAGCCTGGAAAACCGCAGGATGTTCAAGTGGTTGATTGGGACAAGGATCATATGGATTTGGAATGGAAACCACCAATCAACGATGGAGGAGCACCAATCCAAGAATACATTATTGAGAAGAAGGACAAATTCGGAGACTGGACACCTTGCGCAACAGTCCCTGGAAACCAAACAAAGGGAACTGCCAGTGGGTTGATTGCTGGGCAAGAGTATCAGTTCCGTGTTAAGGCTGTTAACAAAGCCGGGCCGGGAGAACCGTCCGACCCAACCGATCCCAAAATTGCCAAGCCAAGAAAATGTAAGTCCGATCTTTTTATAATCAATGCATCTAGTGGCTCCAAAACTAAATATTGCCGGACTGATTGACCAACGTGTCCGGGCTGGTCAACCAATTCATCTTGATATCACCTTCGAAGGAGAACCGCCACCGACCGTCACCTGGAAGGTTAATGAAAAGGAGTTGACAACTTCTAGCAGAATCGAAGTGTTGGCCAAGGATCAATTCTCTGAAGTCACCATTCCATCATCTGTCAGGTCCGACACTGGCTCCTACTCCATCGTCGTCCAAAACGAATATGGAATTGACACTGCCAAGTGTACAGTTACTGTATTGGATGTCCCCACTCCACCAGAAGGACCACTGAAACCAAGCAACATCCATAAAGAGGGTTGCAATCTATCGTGGAGACCACCAGCTGACAATGGCGGATCAGAGATCGTTGCTTATGTGGTGGAGAAGCTTGATACTAGTCGAGGAACATGGCAAGAAGTTGGTCAATTCCCTGATTGCGAAGCTAAAGTCACCAAACTTACCCCTAACAGGAACTATTTGTTCAGGGTAAAGGCTGTAAATCTTCTAGGGGAATCTAAGCCTTTAGAGAGTACTGATGAAATCACTGCCAAAAATCAATTCGGTACGTGAATGTTTAAATTAAGGTTTTTAGAGTATCGATTATTACATGACGTCACTATTTTCAGATATTCCTGACCCACCGTCTGCCCCAGAAATTGTCGATTGGGACGAAGGCCGTATCGATCTCGCATGGAAGCCACCAGCCAATGACGGAGGAGCTCCGATTAAACATTACGTCATCGAGAAGCGTGAAAAGGGATCTCCCAACTGGCTTAATTGCGGAAACACTCCTGGAACATCGATGTCCGTAACTGGGCTTAAACCTGGAGTTGAATACGAGTTTCGAGTTACTGCAGTCAACGATGCCGGGCCTTCCGATCCATCTGATCCTTCTCGGTCCCAGGCAGCCAAAGCAAGATACCTGAAACCCCGTATCTTAACCGCCAACAGGAAACAAAAAGTTCGTGCTGGAAATGCGTTGACTTTGGACATAGACTTCGTTGGAGCGCCAGAGCCAAGTGTTAATTGGCAAGTGCAAGGATTAGGTAGTTTGGCTCCAGAATTACTGGTTGACATCAAACTTGGACATACTTCTATATTCTTCCCTTCTACTAAACGTCAACACAGTGGAAGTTATCAGCTGAATCTGAAGAATGAGGTCGGGGAAGATGAAGGTGTCTTCGAGATCATTGTGCAAGATCGCCCGAGTCCCCCGGTTGGTCCTTTGGTTGTTGATGATGTCACCAAAAACTCGTGCACTCTTTCCTGGAGTCCACCTGAAGATGATGGAGGTGCTGAGATCAGCAATTATGTAGTTGAGAGACGAGAAATCCACAGTGGAACATGGGTGCCAGTCTCCGATTTTGTTGTGGGAACATCTTGTACCGTGAACAAGCTGCATGAAGGACATGAGTACGAATTCAGAGTTTCTGCGCAGAATGTCCTCGGGGTCTCTGATCCATTGGTTACTGACAACACCACTATTGCCAAGGATGCTTTTGGCACTCCTGGTAAACCAGGAAAGCCAGAAATTACGGATCATGATGTGGATCATATCGACCTCAAATGGGATCCTCCCAGAGATGACGGAGGAAAGCCAATCAGTCATTATGATATTGAAAGAAGAGATCAGAAAAGTGGTCGGTGGGTGAAGGTCAACACTTCCCCGGTCCATGGAACTACTTTCTCGGATACCCGAGTTCAGAAGGATCATGGGTATGAATACAGAATCGTCGCAGTTAATGATGCTGGTCGAGGTAAACCCTCAGATCCTTCTGATATTGCGTTTGCTAAACCTAAACGATTAGTGCCAGCCTTTGAATTGGATATTGACGGAAAGGAAGTCAGGGTCAGAGCCGGCGAGCCCCTCGATCTCAACATTCCATATGTTGGGGCTCCTCAGCCTGAGATTACTTGGACCCGTGAAGGACAGACGGTTGCTGGAGTTAACACAACCTCCGATTTCACACGTCTTTATATCTCCGAGAGCAAGCGATCCGATACTGGCCAATTCAAGATTGAAGCTGTGAACTCTGAAGGCAGAGCTGAGGCCCGTGTCTTCATCAATGTAATTGATCGGCCTGGACCTCCAGAAGGACCTGTTACATATCCAGCAACTACAAGAAGAACCGTCACGGTTGCCTGGAAGCCACCGAAGGATGATGGTGGAGCTGAAATCATCGGATACAGAATCGAATATCAGGAAGTTGGATCAGCGATTTGGGAAAAGGTTTCCGAAAGTACCACTCTACTCTTCCACACAGTCAGGAACCTTGAGAACGGAAAACAATACAAGTTCAGGATCTTCGCTGAGAATGTTGTTGGTCTGAGTACTCCTCTGAATGGCGATCCAGTTACAGCCAAGGATCCGTTTAACCCTCCAGGTGCTCCATCAACTCCAGAAGTCACTGGGTACGACACCAACATGGTCGCCCTCAAATGGAATCCTCCCAGAGATGATGGAGGAGCTCCAATTCTTGGGTATGTTGTCGAGAGATTTGAGAAGAAGGGAGGCGGTGATTGGGCCCCTGTTCCCGGAATGCCCATGGTCAGACTCACTTCCTGTAATGTTACTGGACTGGCGGACGGAGAGACCTATCAGTTCCGTGTAAGAGCCGTGAATGCTGCCGGAGAAGGAGCTCCCAGTGGAGGATGTGATCCTGTGACATGTCGACCATTTGTAGAACCTCCAGATGCCCCTGATCAACCACGAGTCATGAAGGTGACGAAGAACACAGTGGGTCTAAGCTGGAATCGACCAATTAATGATGGTGGAGCTCCTATTGAGGGTTATATTGTCGAAGCAAGAAAGGTTGGAGAATCAGATTGGAGTCGACCAAATGGAGGAAAATTGGTCAGAGGAACACTGTTTACTGTCGAGGATCTTACCGAGAAAACCGATTACGAATTCAGAGTCATCGCCGTCAACAAAGCAGGCGAATCTGATCCTTCCAGGCCATCGGACTCCGTCTACACACAAGATCAACCCAGCCGGCCCCTTCTGGATCTCTCTGGCTTGAAGGACATCACTGTCCGGGCTGGAGAAACCATTACTTTTACCATCCCTTACACTGCCGGAAGTGCCAAGCCTACAGTTGATGCCTTCAACGCCGGCAAGCCAATCTTTGAAGACGATCGAACTACAATCGAAGTCCAAGATGATAAGATTATATTCACGACTGTCAACTCCAGACGCTCTGATGCTGGGCCGTATAAATTGGTGGTCGAAAACAGATTCGGAAAAGACTTTGCCAAACTTAAAGTCAACGTCCTCGATGTCCCTGGAAAACCTCAAGGACCTCTTTCATACTCGGACATCTCTGGGGAAGAAATCACAATGCTTTGGAGCCGGCCATTAGACGATGGAGGAGCCCCAGTCACCAATTATGTAATCGAAAAGAAGAATCCCCGCACTGGAGAATGGGAACGTATTGGAACGTCCACTGGTACCAACTTCAGAGCTCGCAATCTCGTTAACGGATCCTCTTACGAGTTCCGTGTCAGAGCTGAAAACCAATACGGAGTTGGAGAACCACTAGAAGCCGATCATCCCGTCACTGCCAAGAATCCATTCGATCCCCCAGGACCTCCAGGACAACCGGAGCCAGTTCAAACCTCAGACGAAGCGATTACTCTGCAATGGACTCGACCTCTCACAGATGGTGGAGCTCCGATCACTGGATATGTTCTCGAGAAACGACTCTATGGAAGCAATGAGCGATGGGAGAAGGTTACCTTTGGAAACATTACAGATACCAGATATCGTGTGACTGGTCTCATTCCTCAAAAGACCTACGAATTCCGAGTTGCTGGTGTCAATGCCGCTGGTCAAGGAGAATACAGCGAGAACTCTGTTCCCATTGTTGCCGCGAAAGCTGCTTCTAAACCCAACATCAACATGGGAATGTTGGCCAGAGATCTTACCGTATTGGCCGGAGAACCCGCAAATCTTTTGGTGCCATTCGCTGCTAGTCCAAGACCCGAGATTAGCTGGACGAAGAATGGAATCCCTGTGGATGAAAAGAACAGCCGGCTGATTGTAGAATCCAATGACTACATGACACAATTGACTTACAAGAAGTCAGAAAGAGGTGATTCCGGTACTTATACCATCCGGTTGGAAAACGATGTTGGCTCTGATAGCATCGATATCAGATTCAAAGTCGTTGATCGCCCGGCCCCGCCTGAGGGCCCTCTTGAAGCTGACGATATTTCCCCTGATTCGTGCCGATTGGTATGGAAAGAGCCTAAAGATGATGGAGGATCTCCAATCACCAATTACATCGTGGAGAAGCTGCATGTCCGAGGAGGCAATGAGACTTGGGAGAAGGCTTCGTCGTTTGTTAGGGACACCAAGTGTTTGATTGCCGATCTGGTTGAGAATGAGCGTTACAGGTTCAGAGTCCGTGCCGAGAATCAGTATGGCATTTCTGAACCCCTGGAGATGACTGACCCAGTCGTCGCCAAGTACCAATTCAATGTTCCCAGCCAACCAGAACCTCCAGTTTGCCGAGAAACCGACAGAAACTGGGCGGAATTGGAATGGGATCCACCAGAGTCGAATGGCGGTTCCAAGATCTTGGGATACAACCTTCAATACCGAGACGCCCATTCCTACAAATGGGTGACCGCCAACAAAGAACTCATCACAGACACTCACTTTAGAGCTTCGAATCTCCGGGATCTTGGAGAGTATGAATTCAGAGTGGTGGCAAAGAACGCAGCCGGATGGAGTAAGCCCTCAGGGCCTTCTGGTCGCGTCCAACTCAGGGAAAGACATGGACCTCCCGGCCCTCCAATCCAAGTCCACGCTGATTCCATTGGTCCTAATTATGTCACCATTACTTGGCAGGCCCCGGCGGACAACGGCGGATCGAAGATTAGTGGTTATGCCGTTGAGAAACGAGAAGTCGGGTCTAATGTCTGGGAAATGGTCAACGACTACAATGTTGTCAACCCGGAATTCACCGTGCCCAACCTCAAGGAGTACCATGACTATGAATTCCGGACAATTGCCATCAACTCTTATGGTCGCGGTCCTCCATCTTTACCATCAGCTCCTATCAAGATTCAAGAATTGGCTGGATCCAAGCCGCAGATTGTTGTCAAACCATCGGATACCGCCAGCCCGTACAATAAGAGAGCCGTCTTCTCTTGTGAAGCTATTGGACGGCCAGTTCCAACTGCCCGATGGCTAAAGAACGGCCGCGAAGTTCCAGAAGGACCGCGTTATCGCACCGAATTCCTGGATGGAGTTTACCGTCTGATTATTCGAGAAGTATGGGATATTGATGCTGGAGATTACACTTGTGAACTGAGCAATGTATTTGGAACTGCGTCTGCAACTGCTACACTGAAGGTCCAGGCACCACCTGTCATCGAGAAACAAGTTCCGAACGCTGTTTACCCTGAGGGTGATATGGTCAGGATCAAGATTTATTTCAGCGGATCTCCACCTTTCGAACACACCCTCACTCTGAACGGAAACGACGTCAATTTGGACGGTCCATCTATTCGACTGGTCGATTTTGATGACCACGCCTTAATCACCATCCCAGAGCTCCATGCCTACGAGACTGGCAGATATGAATATTCAGTGAAGAACGAATCCGGCGAAGACTCCATCGGATTCTGGATCAACGTGACGGGTCTTCCATCCGCTCCGGAGGGTCCCTTGGTCATCTCGAATGTCGATCAGCACCAAGCCACAGTAAGCTGGAAGCCTCCAATCAACGATGGAGGCTCAAGAATATCCAATTATGTGTTGGAGAAGAGAGATATTGCCCGGGATGAATGGGTGGTTGTCGCTTCAGCTATTCGAGAACTTACTTTCATCGCCGCTGGCCTCTTTGCTGACCATGAATACGAATTCCGGGTATCCGCGTGTAATCACAATGGCCAAGGCCCCCCTCTCGTGTGTGATGGCCCCATTGTTGCCCGTCTTCCATTTGGTCCTCCAAGTCAGCCTAACGATGCTGCTATTGTGGATGTCGGCTCAGAGTTTGCTGTTCTTTCCTGGACTAGATCCGAAAGAGATGGTGGAGGAAGAGTGAGAGGATATATGGTCGAGAAGAAAGAGTCCGGAACTGGTAAAGGCTTTATAAAATAATGCAGCTACAGTTGAGGTCGATACTTTATAAAAGAATTTTTTCAGACTTCTGGCAGAAATGCACTCAAGCCCCGTCTCCGAGCTCCTCCTTGAATGTCAGCAATCTTATCGAAGGCAGGAAATATGACTTCAGAGTATTCGCTGTAAATGACGCCGGGGTGTCGGAGCCAGCTATTTTGTAAGTAACGAAATAAATTATGATTCCTCTTTAGGGAAGGGTATGAATTCCGTCCATCAGCTGGAGGCAAAGGCCCCGAATTCACGTCCCAGCTTGTAGATCAATACGGAGCTGAGAGAGGAAACGTGAAGTTCGAATGTGAAGTTGATGCTGATCCAAAAGCAGAGGTCGTGTGGTTCAAGGGAAGCAAAGAACTTGTGGATACTGCCAAATACACAATCTTGGACAAAGGAAAGACCCAAACTTTGCTCATTAATCATCTCCGACTCGAAGATGAAGATGAATATACTTGCAAGGCCACCAACTCCATGGGGTCCAGGATTACTCGAGCTCAACTAAAATTAAGCTGTGAGTAAAGAGGAGCGTAAAATTACTCGTATTTTAGCGAAACCAAGACTCTTTGTTCCTCCCAAATATCATCTTGGAGTAGAAGCCGAATCCGGAAATAATCTTGAACTGGTGATCCCATACAAATCATATCCGAAGCCGAATGCCACATGGATTAAGGACAACAACAACAAGTTGGATAATGGTGGAAAGTATTCCATCAATGTGGATGACAGGTAACCAGAGGTCGATTTCTAAAATTTTCTTCAGGAATGTCACCTTGAGGATTTCCAATGTCGACCGGTCAGATGCGGGAGAATACGCAGTTACTTTGCATAATCCCGTCGGTTCTGATCATGGAGAAGTCAAGGTGACCATTGCGGATAAACCAGAACCCCCACGGTTCCCAGCTATCGAAAATGTTCTGGATGAAGCCGTAATTCTCTCCTGGAAACCACCAATGCTCGACGGAGGAGCTCTCGTCACTCGGTAAAACACTTGTATTATAAATACTTGTAATACTCGTATTTTGTTCATGTTGGATCTTTACAGATACTTTGTTGAGAAAAGAGAAGGTGGAAGTGGATCGTGGACCGAGTGTGCCCATTCCAGATTCACTTATCTCACCATCGAAGGCCTCCGTCCTCAACATAGCTACGAATTCAGAATCAAGGCTGAGAATAAGTATGGAGTTAGTGAGCCATGCGAACCAACTGCACCAGTCGAGATCCCAGTCTCGAGAACCAAACGACGAAACTATGATTGTAAGTGCATTTATAACGCCAAGCATAAAAACATTTAGTGGATGACACGGGTCGAATTGTCCGTGGCCAAGGACGAATCCAAGAGAATTACGACAAATACGGTAAGTACCTGAGGACACATTCTCCGACTTTCACCACGCACATCTCACTGAGGAGTATTCATTTTACCGTATTCTTCTCCAGTTTCATTCCGTTTGGTGTTTCTATTTTTGAGTTTTAACCCGAATTTCAGTTGGCTCGGTGCTCACCTCGGTGTCAAGTGTTTCCCGCTCAAACTTTGGCTCCTCCCTCTTGGCCCCGCCCTCGTCCTACGAGCTGGCCCGCAAAAGAAGTACCCCGAATATCCCGTCTTACTTTTCCCGATACTAATCAACCATTCTTTCCGCTGCTTTTATTTTCTCCGATTCTTCTGAATCCGCCTTCTTTGGTCGACAATGGATCGCCAACAATTATCGACCGACCGTTTATGGTGCCTGGCATGTTCCTGTCACCAATCACATCTTCGCCATTAAATCTGTTTTTGAACACATTTGACCTTTGACCCGGTCTATCACTACTTTTTCTTTTTATGGGAGACTCGGCTCTGATAGAATAACTCCACTCATTTAAATTTTTTTGTAAACCCAAAAAATTTTGTGTTTTTAATATCAGAGTGACGATCCCCGAAGGGTCAAATCTTTTGTTGTCTCCACTTCTTTCATCCATTTATTCCAAAATGAAAATTCTGGAAATAAACATAAAACTATTTATTGGTTCGATTTTTTCGCTCCTTTGGCTAATCAAAGCACGGTGCTCTGTCGTTCCGTCGACGAGCCATTTCCCGGCCTCTATCTGTTCTCGTGCTTCTACAGTAACCTTCTTTTAAGTAGACTGTCTCCTTTTACAGTATTCGATATCTGGAAGGGGGAGCCCCCGCAGAGGGTCCAGATCCAAAGCACCTCCGTTTATGATGACTACGATATTTTGGAGGAGATCGGAACGTAAGCATTAATGTTATTGAATACTAGTTTGTCCTTAGGGGAGCTTTTGGTGTTGTTCATCGATGTGTGGAGAAGAAGACCGGACGGACTTTTGCAGCCAAATTTGTCAGAATTAACAATGAAAAAGAGAAGAATACAGTAAGAAAGGAGGTGGAGGTGATGTCTGAACTGAGACATCCATCCCTCATCAACCTCCATGCTGCTTTCGAAGATGAAAGAGAGACGGTCATGATATACGAATTGTAAGATTGCTAACTTTATGCCATTCTGATGACAATAATTTCATTATTTCCAGCTTATCTGGTGGAGAATTATTTGAAAAAGTGTGTGATGAAAAGAATCGGACAACTGAAGCCGAAGCCGCCCACTATATCCGTCAGATCTGCACGGCTCTGCAGCATATGCATAACATGCATTATGTGCACCTTGATCTGAAGCCAGAGAACGTCATGTTTGTAACACGTCAGAGCGATGTCCTAAAATTGATCGACTTTGGATTAACGAGTAAACTGAGTCCAGATAAACCAGTCAAAGTGACAACAGGTAACGTGAGAAGGGTCTTAATAACTGTTTAAGGAACCGCCGAATTCGCGGCCCCTGAGATCTGCCTCGGGAAACCAGTCAGTTTTACCACTGATATGTGGAGTGTGGGAGTGTTGAGTTATATTCTTCTGAGTGGACTGTCGCCATTTTGTGGGGAGAATGACCAGGAAACACTAGTTAATGTAAAGAACGGAGATTGGAACATGCAAGATCCCGTATTTGATTACATTTCCAATGAGGCCAAGGATTTTATTTCCCGATTGTTAATAATGAAGCCAGAACAGAGGATGAAGGTCGATGAAGCTCTTAGTCATCCCTGGTTAACTAGAAACACCGGGGGTTCATTGAATATCCCCAAAGAACGACGGATTTCTTTCCAGAATACGGTAAAGAATCGATATGTGAGTGTAGTTTCGTTTGAAAAACTGAATTCAGGACGCTTACCCCGATCCCAACCCTTCCATTGGTCGAGTGGCCAACTTTAGTTCTTTGAAGGCTAATCGCCCTCAAGAATTCAAGATTCTGGACACTTCATTTGACGTCGAGAAAGCGGCTCCAAGATTTATTCTGACCCCTCACAGTACTACCTGTACTGAGGGTGATACGATTACTTTCTATTCTCGAGTCTGGTCGGATACAATCCCCATGATTTCATGGTTTAAGGGGTCCTTAGAGATCGAACAGAGTGCCAAATACATCAAGCGATACAATGGCAATGAATATGCTCTCACAATTACAAACGCGAGGCCAGAAGATCGAGGAGATTACAAGGTCCGAGCGCAGAATAACATGGGCTCCGTCGAGTCGAGCTTCCATCTGACCGTGCATGCGTCATTAAGTGGGTTTAATTAAATGACTTGTATTGTTTCGTAGGTTCTCGACCTCCTCTTTTCCATGAGACTTCTTCAACGCGCCGTCGCAATCCACCGCCTGAAGTACCGGAATTCAGTGAAACACAAACTCGTCCTTTCTTCACATTCCCTCTCCGTCCCCGCCTAATCCAGAAGAATCATGGCTGTAAATTAATATGTACTGTAACCGGAAATCCCGTGCCCAAAGTCGAATGGTCAAAGGATGGACGGCCTTTGGATTACGACCGAGTCCAGGTCACATTTAAAAGTGGAGTCTGTTCACTGGAGATATTTAATGCCAAAATGGAAGATGCGGGAGTTTATGTATGTAGAGCAGTCAACGATCTGGGTGATGAGACTACAGTTTGTGAATTGACCGTCCAAGCGCGAGGAGCTGGACCGTCGAGTAAACTAATTGTGCCCAGTTTGGAAGTGGATAGATCGAGATCGTCGTCGGATTTGGCGAGGAAATTCAGAATCGCGCCATCTCCCTCTCTGAGTCGGGTCAACATGCTCAATATACACAGTGGACCGAAGAGAACTTAATATTGTAAAATTAATTTTGTTTGGAGGAATGGCAGTAAATTACTCAATCAAGCTAGGAATATTGCTGAGAGCCTACTAGAGGCAAACTTAATTAGGATAATCGGGGATCAGACATTCCTCCGGACTTTGTCTTTTAATTTTTTCGGGTTTTGGGTTGTAGCTTTGAGATTTCCTGGAATAAATTGATTGCTTGATACCTTGGTTATATTGTGTGAATGGATCAAATTAATCCCCTCCGGGAAGCCATAATTGATAGCCCTTTCTATCCGTTATTCGAAAATCGAGCAGCCGATTTTTGAGTCA
Organism: Bursaphelenchus xylophilus; assembly: GCA_904066235.2. Taxonomy (NCBI): domain Eukaryota; kingdom Metazoa; phylum Nematoda; class Chromadorea; order Rhabditida; family Aphelenchoididae; genus Bursaphelenchus; species Bursaphelenchus xylophilus. The sequence goes on from CAJFCV020000004.1 coordinate 6,205,009, forward strand.
GTGAAAGAGAAGGGGGCGGGGTCTCGCCCCCCCCCCCCCCCTCCCCATCGCCTTTCACCATCTCAGTCTCACGCACCCCCGTTCCGCCGCCTTAGCCAGCAGTTTGCCTGCGGGGTGCCAATCGTCAAAAATATATCCAAGTTACTTAAATGTGGTTGTTCATGATCACCACAATACTTTCCCAATAGAGCTCATGGTCTGGCCATGTGGAGGTGGTTCTTAATTGTAGTGGGCCATCTGTGTCATGCCAGGAGGATACCCGATATCTACTGGAATTCTTCGAGTCCAATGTAGGTTCTTTCTTCGTGCTTTCATTTTTATTTTTATTTTTTAATTATTTTTTGTCCAAGGTTTGAGGGGATATCCCGGGTCCTTATCCACTCTCAGCTGACAGTTTCTTCTGATCTCGATCCACTTTTTCCCATCGAATCAAAGCTTTTTATTGTTAAAACGTGGAGGTCACTTTCCTTCATTCCTTTCAGTTGTTTTCTTTCATTTTTTGCCACCTTAACCCACAAAAAACGATTCGAGAAATATTGACGCTAAAGGTTGGCGAACATTTTGGATCGAGGATTAACCTGCTCTGCGCGGCTCTCCCTTTTTTCTCCTTTTATGGCATTTAAGTGGGCTGACATGAGTACATTCGGAAGCCCAAAGAAACGCAAGGATCCTTCTGTCGGCACAGTTTAAATCATCAATGTTGTGTCATCAGATGCCTTCTACAATAACAAAGATTGTTTCATTTCTCCACTTGACACCTTCTCGTTTTAGTAATCACCATTTGAAGTGCAATTTCCTCTTCGATTACGCAACTCTCATAAAGCGCTCGAATTACCCAAAACTGTCTCTTTTCCCATCCTTTTCCTCCGTCTAATGAAGCCGCACCCTGCGGCTGACAACCGGACCGTTACTGAGTAATTAGCTCTCGATCGGCTAGGGCTGCTTAATAAACCAGAACGCAAACAAATTAGTGTTTTTATTTCGATTAGTTAGAGACCCTGGGATTAGCCAAAAACAAAACTTTTTTGTCTTGTCCGATCAGAAAACGATTATAAAAATTTTGTTCCGTCTTCCTTTGGGCGGATTATGAGTCGATTTTCCTATCAGAATTGATTCATAAATGAGCTACTCCCTAATGAAAATCATTGAGAAAAAACTTATTTTGTTGGGACGGAACTTATGAATCTGTTCCTTTTAATCATCAAAATTTATATATTCCAGTCACATGGCTCAAGTCAAGACAAGTTTGCCATTTCAGTTTCGACATCAGCAACACCGACCACGTCAAAACGGTCCATCTGCTGGACCGGGTCACCATTATCTGTCCCCATCCCACATCGCCCGATCTCTACGAATATTCCAAATTATATGTGGTGAGTTTTGGTCTTGCAGCTGGCCTTAATTAAGTGCGGACATTGTCCACAATCACGATTTATAAAGGCCGAGATAGCGGCCATCTCCTCGGCCCAGTAATTGGATTCCGAGGCGCCGGAAACGACGTCGGGAGTCTGTTTCTTGATTCCGAGGGATCCGCTGAATCCGCTTCGTTTTTTGCTTATCCTATTCGTTCTCGTGCTCTCGACCTCGGCATAGCGACTAGAGGAAGGGGAATTATCCTCAGCGAGGTCGTCCCTTACACGCAGAATTAAAGATAAACGCCGGGAAATGGGATTATCGTGCACAATCAACTTGTTAAATATTTCAAAAATCCCTACAAATATGTGGTCTGAAAAGGGAGGTGACGTCTGTGAAATGTGACCTAGAAGTGTCATTCAAAATCTATTGTGAACTTGTCATCTTGCAGGTGAGCAGATCCGAATACGATGCCTGTGAACTGCGGAATCCCCGGCTTCTCGGGTCGTGTGCCACCGCCGACCAACAGTCATCGATCTCGGTGGTTTTCAGGGATTTCTCACCCATTCCCGGAGCCTTGGAGTTCCAGTCCGGACAAAGTTACTATGTGATCGGTAGGTTCTTTTGATCCCGTCATCCATTCTCATCTGCAGCGACGTCCGATGGCTCCAGTGAAGGCATCAATCGGACCCTGGGAGGCCTCTGCTCCACCAAGAATATGAAACTCAAGTTCGAAGTCCTGCAGCCAGGTGGGATATCTAATCTCTCGGATCCAAACCTTTTCCAAGACACCTATTGAAAAAATTACCAAATTCTTTTCAGATTTGGCCCCAAAGGATTCGGAGTCATTAACTCGAGTCCGCGACCTCAGTCCGAATATGCCGTCCAGGTGAGGTCAAGGCTGCTGTAGGCACAAGGGACAACTTTGATTTCATAAAATGAGTGTAATTATTTTAGCGAAACAACTCCGGCGTCCACTCTGACCTCATCCATCACGTATGTCATCCACACGGTAGAGCCCGAGGTGGTTGCCTCCATGCACACCAGTGCCAGTGCCTCGGCATCTCTCTCTTTGATAGCCATAGTCCATCCCTTCCTCCGAGTTACCGGTTTCCTGTGATCACCTGTTCTTTCAAGACTTCTATCTTACTGTAAGTTCATCATGGAATCTCAAACATTGTACAGTACCATATTTATTTGGAAAGAAAAATAAAATTTCACAAAAATGTGATCTAGTAATTGCAATATTATTTAATCTATATTTGCTGACATCTTAAAGTGAGTGTTATCTTGAGATCACAAGGCTTTGGAGGAGAGATGAGTCAAGTGAAATATACAGTTAAGGAAGAGCTAAGGAGTATCAAAAAAAGGGTTGGAATCACCCATCTGACCCAGTTAACGTTTCAAATCACCGAAAGGACATTTGTTTTGAGGCTAACGACACGATCGTAAGGACACGTTTCTAAAACAATGTTGAGAAAAATTGCAAATAACTTAAGAATGACGTCGTATCTACAAATGGCACACATAGAACTCTGTATTTTATCAAGTCTACCTAGAGACAGTCAGATAATCCTGATGTGAATTGTCCCCGTTCGTGAGAGGAATACTTTCCCCATTCTCCTGAGATTTTAATTTCTGAAGAACCAAAGTTTCCGAGGACACATTGAAGCTGGTATCTGAGGGAAGGACAACTCGTTCGGTGGAGATGTTTACAACACACGCAAGAAAGTCATATTCGGGTTGAAGGATTCCATTCTTGAACAAGTAATCACTTAGCAAGCTCCCCCCAACACAGAAAGTCAACGATAATAACATGGAGAGACTCTTGAAGGGAAAGTATTGAATGTGGGAGACCGGATCGTACATTGGGTACTCGATCGTGGCCGGGAAGTGTAACAGGGGCTCCCCTCCTGATAGTCGCATCAACATTCCCACTAAAATAGCTAGCTAATTGTATATATACAAAGTAAAACCTCTTATGAATACAACTTTACTTACCGATATACCCCAATAAACAACCATAAGTATTGCTCCTTTTGAAGTAAACAACACAGAGTAATTGCGGGAATAAGATGACGTATACCAGGTCGGCGCACAAATACCAGAGAGCATAGATACTTTGAATAGTCAAGGCCATAATCGTGGCCAGTATGCCGACCATGGCAATGCCTAATCTCATCATTCCAATTACTTCTTTTTCTGATGCCTGGAGAAGGTTAAATGAAAAGATTAGAACAGAGCTTACATGGGGACGAATACTCAGTTTCCAGATATTGTGCGAGAACATCGAGGCGGCCGACAGAACTGAGGAATCGGCCGAACTCATTACCGCGGCCGAAACAGCACCTAATCCAATGAAAGTGACCCATTTGGGGGTCAGGTACTGGAACACCAAGGGCACCACCATGCTCGTGTACTCGGGCGGGATGTGCTCGGTCTTGGTCCCATTGCCCCAGGGGTCGTATTCGGTCAATCTCCAGTCCGTGTTCTTGGCGATGGCCCCGATCAGCGCTGGCGGAATCGCCATTACAATACAGCCCACACCCGCCACAAAAGACAAGTTCTGAGCTCCTGCCGAGGTCTTCGAAGACAAAACGCGTTGAAAATACACCTGATTGTATAATGCTTTAATTGTTTTCATAACCCACCTGCCAAGGGATACCTCCAAATACTAACAAAAACATATTATCCCACCATAGGGAGCATTCTGGCAGGGTAGAACACGTCTTCCCTAACCAGGCAATGGCATTATGAGAGAGGTCTGAAGTCTTGTCTTGCAGCAAAGCTGCTGGGACACAGACCCACTAAAATAAGTTAAGTAATGCGGGAAAATAAATAAAAATAAGGAGAATGTAATGTCAAAAAGGAGACACTTACCAAGCCAATGAAAATACAAAATAATTGAACAACATCCGTGTAGGCGACGGCATACAGACCCCCGGAAAAGGTGTAAGCGACAGCCACGAAGGCTGAGATTATCACCGAAATGTTCATATCCCAATGTAAGATCACGGAGAGGGTTGCGCCTAAGGCAGACAAGATGGCTGCACTCCAAAATACCTCTCCAAGAAGGGCTGGGATGAACATTAGACCTCCGACTCGTTGCCCATACTTATTCTGAACAAGGTAAATGATGATTAAAAGCAATATTGTCTTACCTGAAAAGGGTCTAACATGGTAATATACCCTTCTTCCCTCATTCTTCGAGCAAACAAGATCCCTCCCATGATCAGACTAAGAGCATATCCGAAAGGAGCTTGGCATCCGAGCACTCCGGAAGTGTACATGGCTTCGGCTGTACCATTTATGTAAGCACCGCCCACCCAGGTAGCTGCAATGTGACAGAGATTTATTGTTTTTGTAATCATAAATCTAGTATTTTTATGGATAAATTTCTAAAATCTGACATCCTTTTTCAACATTGTTGTATGCCCTTATTTTACGGAATGTGTAAAAACATTTTTTTGGTATGAGGTAAACCGAAAGTACGTTTGGTGTTGTCCCGGTGGTATCCGAACATTCCAACCCCCATAAATCCGCGTTTTCGCATTCCGGACATTCTTCCTTTTACCTCAACTCTTTCGACTTGGAAACCCCTATTGTTTCTGGAAAGAGCACATACCCGTCATGGTGAAGATGCCCACCAAGGTTCCGATATTCCGCCCAGCCAGAAAGACCTCTTCCGTTTGCTGGCCGTCTTCGGTCTTCTGCGAATCACTTTTTCGGCCAGCCCAGATCCCGACGGCCAAGATGATTAGATAGAAGATGATGATGGCCACAATCCCCAAGTAATCGGCCATGCTCTGAAAAGATTCAGTAAATGACATCACGACAAACAGACACAGCTCGTTGTTTTCAAAACCAATATCGAGCTGGCGTGTCCAAACAAACGCGAAAATCACTGTTATTTATATGGGGAGCGTCAGTCTCACGTATCATGAAGCCTCGGCGTCTCGGGAATACGGTGAAACGACGCCGAGATGTTCAGCTAGCCATCCAACCAAAAACGAAAGGATGATGAGAGTTTGGCTTTCCGTTTGGCCACACAATAGCCCAATCTGTGTGGCTACCTCGGGCCGCCAACAGAAATGGAGGCGAAAAACGAGCTGTTGAAAGAAGAGAAAGTAGGACGCCAGGTCCAGTAGAGCATATTCGTCAAACGAACCTCTTCGTCTACTAGATTGGAGGCGGCCAACGCTCCAAATTAGCATCGTTCCGCCGCCTTGGGGCATAATTCCCGTGATTAAAAAGTTTTGCTTCAAGTCAATGAAGAGGAGGGAGGGGGTTACTTAAGGTTTATGAAGTAAAAGTGAAGTCGACAGAAGGAGGGCGGATTTGAGCGGAACAATGGCTTCAGCGTTCAAAAGTCTTCGTGCCGAGCAACGGGTTCCGAACCCAAAGAAGAGATGAGGACAAAGCAAAGCCGTGACGCGCCGCCGGGGCTCAGTCGTGATGCTGACGGCGTCAGGAACATCCGGAGGCGGAGGCCATCGATTTGGCTAGCTACGGTGCGTAGGAAATGAAGTTAAGTGCGGCGAGGAATGTGGCGGCGGGGAACTACGGGATCAGGGGTCGGGTAAGAAAGGCCAATACTCCCGGCCTTTGCATCCGCTTCCCATTGACATCGATCCCACGGGGGTTCTCACGCAGTACCCCAAAACCAACAAGTCCCTCCCCTTTGCTCGTTCCAAGTCCCAGAGCTTCCGGTCTCTTCGGATATGTTTTGATTTGTCAAGACATAAAATATTATAATACCCCATTATCATCCATTTCACCTCTGCCAAAATGACATCGCTTCGACTCCAAAATAGGTAATGCTAGCCAGAGAACTAGCCTTTTGATTTATTTCTGAAGACGCAACCCAAAAAATACCAAAAAAATCTCAAGTTAAGTACAAGAGAAAGCTAATTTGGAAACATGATAATACCTAAATGATTCCCAGCTTCTCAGCTAGCCAATCCAAAGTCTCAGCCATTAATACATCAACTTTTTGAAATATTGTCTACTACGCTTTTTCAAAAATGCGAATATAGCTTTTGTCGCACGCTTTCCACACTGTTCATTTCACCTTTTGCACTGTGCAATTGAAAAAGAGCATAAAGAGGCAGATTGCACTGTGCGCCGCGAAGAAAAGTTTACGCACTTTTTAAAAAGCGTAGCATTCACTATGATATTATATCTTTCAAAGAAGGACCCAAAATTCGAGGCATGGCAGGGGCCGGGCTTTCAAAATTTTTAAAAGGGCCGGGCCCAGTTTTTCTTCAGTTTTTACGAAGAACGGAGCATTTCAGTATAATTTCAGGCAAATAAAAAAACTAAAATTTAAATTAAAAAAAATTTGGGGCCTGGACCGCGCTTTGAAATTTTTGCAATGTCTAAAATCCTTTCAATCTGTCTCTAGACAACCATTTCAGAATTGCGTCTTTCAGTAAGCTTGATAATGCTGACATTTTGCGCAATCGACGGTTCTCAACTTCCAATAATTGTTTTTATCAATCAATTGTGACACTTCGTCGAAATTAAAAGTCCATAAAATCCGTAATCTTTTCACTTTTTCAGACTCGTAATTTTAATATTACAGATAAAATATTAGTTTGGTTAGCCGGGTTTTGACGCAGTATTTTTTATTGTTTCTTACAAATAATACATAGAACATGAACAAGAATGTCGCGCTGATGTATTTATTGGATATTCCCTGCTATAGCATGCTATATTTAATTTTATCAGATGAATTTAGCAATTTTGAACCTCGCACTTTAATTCTGGTTTTTCAGCGCTCATTCATGTGAAATAAAATAATTCGGAGTTTTCGATAAAATCGGCTGAACGAGTTGAAAAGACCTCAGACGGATTGCCACGTCGATTCGCTCCCCTTGAACAATTTAAATTGTTTTAAACAAAAAATGGCCTTCAAAGAGGGCTCATTGGCCCAGCAGTACTTTGTTATTGTTACGGCCGTTTCATCTTACTGGTAAATAGATTTAAAGTTTTATTGTTTATCTTTTTACTATCATAATTTGTTTAAAAAGCCTTTGTATGTCTTGTTTGATGAGTAATGATGCTTATTTTTTAGGGTTTGCTCGATTGGTCTAGTCTTTTTGAACAAATATTTATTAAGCAGTCCATCGTTAAAGGTATGTGATCCTTGTATATTATACTTGATATTTAGCTTGATGCGCCGCTTTTCGTAACATGGTTTCAAAGTTTAATGACAGTGGTCCTTTGTTATTCATGTTCTTGGATTTCCAAAACGGCTCCTCATTTATTGAAATTCCCTTCGATGACATTCGACCAGAAGATTAGCAGAGATGTTCTTCCTCTATCTTTCATCTTTGTTGGGATGATTACCTTTAACAACCTTTGTCTGAAAAACGTTGGAGTTTCTTTTTATTATGTGGGCAGGTCGTTAACCACCGTGTTCAACGTTGTTTGTTCTTATCTTATCCTGGGGCATACAACTTCAAAGAAAGCACTGCTTTGTTGTTCCATAATTATTGGTGGATTCTTTTTGGGAGTGAATCAAGAAGATGCTGCTGGTAGGGTTGTGATCGAAGAATGTTATATTTTAGGTTCCCTCTCCATCTCCGGTGTTGTTTATGGAGTTCTGGCGTCTCTTTTCGTGGCCTTGAATGCCATCTATACCAAGAAAACTCTAAAGAACGTCGGTGATTCAATCTGGCGATTGACTATGTACAATAATCTGAATGCCTTTTTCATTTTCTTGCCTTTGATGTTGTTCAGCGGAGAATTAGGAGTCGTTCCTTATTTTGAATACATTGGAACCGTGTACTTCTGGGCTATGATGTCCCTATCCGGAGTTTTTGGGTTTGTGATGGGATATGTGACCGGATGGCAGATCCAGGTAGGTATTTTTAGCTTTAATGACTGTCAGTTGTGGTCAGTCATGTTATTACTTTGAGTTTAGGTGACTTCAGCGTTAACGCACAATATTAGTGGCACAGCCAAGGCGGCGGCTCAAACAGTGATGGCTGTCATTATATGGATGGAGGAGAAGCCATTCCTTTGGTGGATCTCCAACATTGTAGTTCTGGTCGGGTCTGGTGCCTACACTTATGTACAAAAGAAAGATTTGGACAAGAACTTCAAAGAAAGACAATCGAGCCAGGCAGATCGGGAATCTCTCCTCTCCCGAGATGATCGACGACAGAATCAGCAGTCTGTGTAGATGTACTGAGGGATGACAACTAGTCCAGTGTGCTCTTTCGCACTTGTCCCCGCCAATTAATATAAATACCCAAAAATCATCGAAACATTTCTTGAAAGAGCTTCTAGGTAGGTGAATGGGAAGCTCATTTGGCTTCGGTTTATTTATTTTATTGTTATGAAGGTAAACTAATAAGGAAAGCGTTATCTCGTGACCAAAGTTAACTGAAAACACCCGTTTTATTTGAGCAATTTGATTGAAAATAATATAAATTTAACCACTGTCTGAGACGGTAGAATGGAGCACCTTTTTCCCGGCCACGGGCATATACGCGACCATGTTCACGAACTTGACCGCTCTGCATCCAGGTTTCTCTTCGAGGTAATGGAAATTGTCGAAATGGATGAAAGGAAGGAAGCGAAGCAGGTATCTCACCCCCTCGTTGATCCTCCGGTTCTGCCAGTAATAAATAAATGGATTGACTATCGAATGGAACATGGCGATGGTATGGGCTGCCCACCAGATGTACAAGATATAAGGATGGGAGGTGATAGTGGGATCGTATGTAACCCAGATATTCATCAGCAGATTCTGGGGCAGCCAGCATCCCGCATATAAGGCGCTGACAAGGAGAACCATTGGAATAAGCTGTAATTTAAACATTAGTATTACAGTAATCTTCTTAAGACCGTTTTTACATAAAAATGGGTACACTCTACATGATAACGCAAAAAATGTAACTTTTTTCATGGTTTAGTTCCAAAAATTAATTCTTAACACTACTACTTAGAAAAAAGTCAAAATCAGAAATAATGAACGTGATTTTTGAAATCTACGCCATCGATTACCCTACTTTTGACCTTTTCGGGCAGACATCAAAATTGACCCTGAAACGGTCCCGTTCGAAAGAAACCGATTTGGCTGCTACTCCCACTTTTTACTACGCTTTCCAACGTGTTAGCTAGCTATTCAACGAGTTCAAATCACCTTTATCTAATTTCTTGAGGTTTGTCAAACGATCAGAGATGACTAAAACTACTGAAAAAAAAACTGATTTTTCCGATCCGAATTTTTGAAATGATTGACTTCAAATCATTCGGAGCCTGACACTTCCTAGCTAAGCATTTTTTCAGTGTCTCAAAAAAATTATCTTATTTTTATAGCTACATTTTACTAGTCCTTCCGGAAAGTCGCCGGACTGATTTTTGGCGTTTGCACTGTGCGAAAAAAGTCAGGGTGCGAGCGACAGCCCAAAAAAGCCTATTGCACTGCGTATATAGCGAACTAACTTTAACAAAATCGACAATAAGTAGTACCAGTAGCATTGTTAATAACATATTCAGCCAGTGTCTTTCGGCGATTCAGAGGTTCAAACGGTGACTTGAAATTTTGCGCTCGGGGCCGCAGATCTCCCGGTGAGAGCCCATTGCGTGCGCGGTTTAATGTTTAGCGAGTGCACAAGCACCAGAACGATGTTTTCCGATGAGGCTCCCGGCACGTCACCCATCGCTAACACCGTCAAAATCCGGGCCCTTATTGTCTGGGGCAGAAGTTGTTCCAGCGGCAAGAATTCCATGGTTTTTGTGGATCAAAGAGTCGAAATTCTAGCGCCGCGACAAGTTCGTTTCCGTCGTACTTCTGTTGGTTAAGTGGCGCTTTGGCAATACAACGTTAACGTTCCAACAAGACTCAGCCCAGCTTACAACGCAAAAACGACACAAGCCAATTTGAAACTCGCTGAATATGTTATTAACAACGCTCTGTTACTGACATTCACTGTTAGTTTGGTTAAATTGTGTTTGTTATATAAAATATAGCTATAAAAATAACATGCTTTTTTAAAATAATCACTCACCTTTTTGACGGAGTCATGTCTTCCTTGCACAACATATCTCGTGCTCTGTGTTCGGTCTGCGCCAGGCACTTTGCTGTTCCACATCCTGAGCCCAATGAAAGTATACGTAATCACCAAAACAAACAACGGCAGGCAGTACTGGAGGGCAAACAGAGCGGATGTGTAACTATGTACAATTTGATCGACATCCCCCAAGGGACTGAGCAGTTCCCATTTCTCCTGACAAGTCTCCACGTCCAACGCAGAGGCCTCGGTCTGAAAATAGCAATTCAAAAGTACTTTGGAAAATATAAAACATGAGCCCGACAGTGAAAATGAAATCAAAATACCTGATTCACAATCAACAAAGGGAGAGCCATCGCCAGGGAGAAGACCCAAGTCCCCAAAATGAGGAAGAAAGCCCTTTTCCGAGTTAAACGGAGCCAAGGGGACATCACAAACATTATGGCCATAAAACGATCGAAGCTGAAACCATTATTAAAGTTATAGTCTGAAAAGAAACAAAAGTTGCCTAATCTACAGATCTCCTTTTATTATTTAACTGGGACACAAAGAAGTAATTTCCTTGCATACCCCAGGATTATTTGACAGTTGTAAGCATTCTTTACCATTATTTCCATTGTAAATAAAAGAGACTACCTGATTACTACCAAGGTCCACGAACTCAAGAAGACGGCACTGGCTTGAAGGAAGTTGAAGATTTTACATAAAAAAGCACCAAATATCCACCTTTGATCCTCAAATATAATCACATGCCAATAACTAAGAGGCATGCAGAAGATGCTGATCATCAAATCAGCAATAGCCAAATTCATAATCAACATGTTGGTGGCGGTGTGGAGACGTCGAAAATAGATAATAACAGCTACAATCAACGAGTTCCCTATAAACGCCATAATCGACAACGTCGTGTACAAAACGACGGCAGTGACTTTGCATGTCGGACACAGATATTGCAACTCCAGAACTTCGGCAGAATCATTCATGGGCCGATTCTGAAAGTGATATTAAGATATTCAAAAAAAATTCAAAGCTAGAGTCTAAAATAAGACATTAAGACGTAATCTGGACGCCGCTTTTCGGCCGTTCCCCCAACAAACCGCCAAAATGGTAGAAAAAAAGTAAAAGTAGAAAAGAATGTTTAACAATTTGTCAAGTCACAAGATGTATGACATCCTGATCGAAAAGAGAGGAGTATTTACATGGCCTGGAGTCCAATGATGGAAGCCATCCGACAATGGGAGAAGCAAAGACATGCTGGATGTAATCAAAGGAAGTAATCATCGCATTCAATGGGATATTTATGGCCGATGATGTCCCGCTCTCGGCCGCCGTGAAAAGTACGGATTAACGCATTTTTTTGGGACTGTAGGAATCCATTGGGCTAATTGCCTTAGGACTCAAGGGCCGAGGATGGGGTGCGGGAGACAAATTAGCGCCGACCTTGATTCAACGGCATAACAAAGGCGCTCAATTACATCACCAAACACAACAACGAACCAAGTTGAGGACTTCCCCCGACTGCGAATTAAACGCCTTTAGAGGAAGAGAATAGCAACCATTTTAATGAACCTAATTCCTATGCCGTTCACGCTCCATAATAATTCTGTTGCAAAGGGACTTGACATTGACAAGTTGGAAGTGCGGGACAGCATTTCCTTTCCAATCCAGACGTGGATTTACTGACGGAGAAAAGAAAGAAATGTCATACGGTCGGTTATGAGGGCATTCAAAGGGAACAAGCAAACATTCAAAACAATAAGTGAAGATAATGTTTACAATGCTTTCATTACAATACTCTCACATCTCGTATAAACGACAAAATCATCTGAAAATAAAAAATCTTTGATCTTTTAAAAGTATCAGCAAAAGATATAGACAAGGAGAATAAGAGTATACACACCAGACTAGAGACCGACTATCATCGAACAATTAGCCCTCAGGTAAAGGGATAAACAGCACTTAATCAATCATAGACTTCGAGAAACTAATGGGCGAACACCGAGGCTGCTCCATGTGATGATGACAGGCGCCGAAGAAAAGGCACCCTCAGGGCTTATGTCTTTTTAGAGGCTCTCATCAATCAGAGTTTCCGGCCCAGTGGACTTAGCGAGGGGACAACTTGGCCCCTCAGCATTGCACCCCTCCTTAATGAACTTGAAAGCCGAATTTATTCAAAAAAAAGAATGCCGCATTCTCCTGAGGTCATGTTTAATTCATTATAAGGCTACGGAAAGTTTGGACAAAAGAATGGCCAGATTACCGTGAAAATGTGACATAATCGGGAGAATTCCTAGCCCGGGAATACCCGGAATAGTGTCACCTCTGCCTCTCAACCAAACTACAGTAACCCACAGATGGATTGGACCTACTCAAACAGACAACTCCGTCAAAACCATACAAGAGCCCATTTACCAGCAGATCAAACCACCCAAAAATAATGGAATGTTTTAAACGAACGAGTACGTAAAATGAAACTCTGGCCAGAACATAGCCGGCCAATTTAAGAGATGGGTATGCACAAGGGTGCAGCAAATTTCATCAAATTAAATTGGTAAAGCCCTCGAGGGCTCTTCGCCCTCTTGTCAACCCTTCCGCATCTTATCACTTGGCCCTTTGAACAACCAATCTAATCCAATAGTTCGGCCGTACTTAAATACTTGAAACCTTTTCGATTAATACAGTCCTTGCGGTTATATATAAATATATCCGTACAAAAAACTTCCGCTTACATTATACCATTTTGCCAAAAATTAGAAGTTTAAATTTTCTGGTCAACTACAAAAAAACCGACTTATAAATTGTCCGGAAGTACACAATACGGTGATTTTTCGGCCGGATTCGAGAGAGCACGCTAAATGTGGAGAGCGGTCAGAGAGAAAACCGCTTTTTGGCCATAACTTTGGCAGTTTCGAGCGGAAAAATTTGATTTTTTGTAGAAACATTATCCTGTACGGTTGAAATAGGCATGAAACTTTTCGAGCCGAAATTCGGCAAAAAGTCCTAAATTTTGGCCGACTTTTGATCTAAAAATCTCGGTTGTTTCTGCAAAGCGCGAGCTAGAATTCTCGCATATATCTTAGAAAAAATTATTCTAAATTCGTGCCAAGTTTCATCAAAATCTGAGCGTCGCAGTTGGGGAGTACTTCCCCTGTTAGCTGCATTTTTTGATGTGGCCCCCGAGTGCAAAATTTAAAGAAAATCTCGCCTTGGGGTATTTCTCTTGAATTTCTGTTGTTGCTAATTTTTACTGCATGCTAAAAAAAAGGTATAACATACTTGTTGTTAAACAAAATGAGAGCCAGGGCACCCACGAAAAGAATTTTAAAATTTGGCCAAAAACCTAAAAAAACTTATTGCCAATTCAAACCCGGCCGAAAAATTGCCGCACCCGGTATATGAGCGGCGAATGAAAGTATTTTATTGGCCAACGAATTTTCAAATAAAGTAACAACCAACAAAGTTAACAATGAAAACAAGAAAAACAGTGAAAATTTGGGGTACAACAATTGATTAAAAGAGTATTACTTATTCCTCATCGGCATTTTTCTTCTTCTTCTTGGCTCTGTATTCAGCCACCACCACAGCGTGATCGCGCTCGTATGGCTCGAGAGTACACTGTTCTCGAGGAGTGAAATGTTCCTTTCTCAGTTTATCGATTTCTCCGGCGAATACAGCTTCGGGTTCGGCAGTAGAATCAATACAGTTTGCCTTGATGGAGATGACACAATGCCCTCCATTTCTCAAAAATTTGTGCGCGTTCAGTGCAACAATACGAGCTTGATCTGGCTGAGCGACGTCCGAAAAGATCACATCAACAATTCCAACGATCATAGAGTATTTTTGTGGCAGACGAGCATCATCAACGATAGGAACAATATTTGGTCGCTTTTTAGCAACCCCCAAGAGATCACGGCCAGATCTGTGAGAGAACTCGACAGCATAAACGATACCTTCCTAAAACGGATATAATAAACGGTTAAAAAAGGCAAATTCAATCGAGCAAATCAACCTACCGGTCCAACAATATCAGAAACGTGGGAAACAGTAGTACCCGAAGCAGCTCCCAAGTACAGAACTCTGGCCCCCGGCTTTATGTGGATATTTTCTGTCCCGGCCAAGATCGCGGCTCCCAACTTTGATCGGAAAGGATTCCAGGCACGGTATTCGACCTGTTCACCATCGCTTCCAGGCACCGAGACTCTCTTCTCGCCGTACACGGAATCCCCAGGACAGAAGTTCTTGGTGGCCAAAGTATCTTCCTTTCCTCTCAGCAAGAAAACGCCTAAAAAATACAAAGAAGAACCGAAAACTTACCTTCGAAACGGTGGGGTTCGACGACAACTTGTTTGCCTCCTTTCATCCCTCCGGGACCTCCTCCACGGCCTCCCCCGCGAGGTCCACCACGTCCTCTACCTCCAGGGCTTTTTCCTCGGAATCCTCCGCCGCCTCCACGACCACCGAAACTGCGATCACCACCACCGAAGCTTCTGTCGCCACCACCAAAGCTCCTGTCGCCACCACCAAAGCTCCTGTCGCCTCCACCTCCACGACCTCCAAAGCCTCCGCCGCGACCTCCACGACCGCCTCCAAATCCACCTCGGCCACCAACTCCTCCACGGACCCCGCCGCCTCGGCCACCACGGAAGCCCCCTAAAATAGAAATATATAGTTGCATTTACTAAACAGCAAAATCTGTTATCAAACAACGTCTGAACAACATACCGCCGCCGCCACCTCTGTTTCCGAAGTCACGTCCCATTATATTTGTGATCGAGGTAATCCAAAAGATCTAAAACAATGTAAAACTTTATGTGACAAAGATGTGAAGAAAAACTAGGCAAAAAGACGCGCACGCGTAAAACTTGCAGAAAATGGAAAAGCGTCGCCTATTTTTTAGAAATATTCACAATGCCAAGGAATTTGGACAGTAAACGAACGCTAACAATCTTTCGTTATGGGAGCTATAAGAATAAATTTTAACCAATTATTCGACTTGCTATAACAAGTCGAATAATTTGTAAAATATTCAGTGGGAAACGTCGAGATTCATTAACTTTCAATCAAGGTCATGAATGTATTATCTGCCAACACTTTATAATAAAAAAATACGCATCATATTCAATTTATTCAATCTAATCACATGTTTTTGGAGTGTATCAGCCGGGAATTACGCGGTCTCAATACTTGATTACTAAATTTAGCTATCCAAGTTGTGGCTAAAGATATAAGGCTTAATTAGCCAAGTTTCATTATTGTGTACACCCTTCTTAAAATTCGTTTCAAAAATGTGGATTAATTTCGACAGATCTTTAATTTTGATACATTGGAAAAAAACTGAAGTCTCCATAGCAACGATTGTCGTCGGAGGCATCTTCATACTATAAATTTATCCATCAGACATAAACTCGCATCGTGTTTGACGCGCTGGTGCTGACGTTACAAACTTGCAGTCTTCTTTAATACCAGCGTACGCGTCCTTATATAGTATATCTTCGGCATCATTCTACAGCAGAAATACAAATTATTCGTAAGGATCTACCTCATTCTCTCAATTGTATTTCAAATGGCTAGTTTTACAAATTTTTCTGGTCGAAGTATGGATTCGGGTCAACCGAGATCGGCACGGCCTTATGTCCCCTCCAGTCTGTGCGGAGATGTGGAATCTATGATGATTGACATGGTGCTGACAGAGATTCAAAATCAAATCGGAAGGATTGAAGATGAACAGGTTAGTAGCAAACATTCTACATAATCATTCCTTTCATAGGAACAGAAACGACAAGAGAGCTTAAGGGAGACCCAATCTCCAGATTACTCTTGGCTGATGGATTGGAAGTTGAAGAACAAGAAGGTTCTCAACTTCAGGGTATGTCAGTTCTATCGTTTGAAACTCGTTTCAGGAATGTTCAGCGGTTGAGTTGTTATGCCAGAAAATCAAACCGAATGAATGGAGTCTTTTGATCCGCACCTTCAGATCCAAGGTCAGATACGTGGACTCGAGAGACGGAGTCATCGAAGTCTTCAGAGGAACTGTGGATGAGGTTAGGCAACAAAGAGGAGACAATGTGTCGATGATGAATGTGGATGAGACTGAAGACGAGGTGAGTGTGGATGCTTTTGAGTAATTGCAAGGCTCCAGACATGGAGATCGGATCCCATCCAGCATCGGAGTTTGTCGGTCGTCGAACTTTCATCGCCTCGAGGATCGCCCAAAAGCTTCAGCGGAATGGAAAACGTCGTTTGACGTTGCACCTTGGAGAGACAATACACTACACACGGTTCTACTGACTTCAAACTGAAGGTTCATCCTTTAAGTCGACAATAATCACACAGAATTTTACTTATGGCCAGTTTACAATACAAAGGGCAACCCGGTTATAAATTCAAGTAATAAAAGTTTAAAAACTATGACTATTTCAAACTGATCAAGGCACATTAAAGCAAGGACTGTATACACACTTATCCTAGATAAGTTTTACGGCTTATAGGTTAGCTGAAGAGGTTCTGGAGCAAGCAGAATTTGATATTAGACTGTCTCGGTATTTTCCATGGTCCCATATTTCTTTGTTTCGGGCGATGGAGGTGCTTTTTTCTCCTCCGTTCGACTTTCTGCAGAAGGCATTTCGAGTACAATGGGCTCGTCTGACCTCTGAGGTTGAACAAAAACTGGTTCCGAAGTCGCATTGGGAGTCGTAGAATCAGTGTCAAACTAAATAAGTAAATTTAAAATCGAGAGCTTGCTGAATACTTACCTCTCCCTCTGGACGGTCAGGACGAAATTTGCCGCAACAAAAATTACTAAAAGTACATACGATGATGCTTTAATTCGCTAATTAACTCACCAGAAACAACAACAGAAGCAACAACAGCAGCCACACCCACAAGTTAAGATAGCGACTCCAAGAACGAGCCATTTCATCCACGGATTCAGCGCGTATTTCATGGTCTCTTCGCCCACTTGATCCATCAGCTTGAGTCCCATATCTCCATACTGGTCATATACTTTTCGTTTCGAAGGATTCGACAATATCGAATTTGCATGATTGACTTCCTTGAACTAAAAC
This sequence comes from Bursaphelenchus xylophilus, assembly GCA_904066235.2. NCBI lineage: Eukaryota > Metazoa > Nematoda > Chromadorea > Rhabditida > Aphelenchoididae > Bursaphelenchus > Bursaphelenchus xylophilus. The sequence continues at coordinate 6,222,452 of CAJFCV020000004.1, forward strand.
TTGGATACCATAAAACCAGAAGATACTCACTTTCTCAGTCTTCTCCGGATCTCCATCTCGATTTTTGTCTGGATGATATTGAAGCGCAAGTTTCCGATACGCCTTCTTGATCTGTTCGTCGGTCGCTTCTTTTCGGACTCCCAAAATTTCATACAAATCCTTGGGCTTGGCCAATCTGAAAAAAAGTTTGGAAAAAACTCAAAAAAAAATTCAAAAAATAGAAACAAGACAACTTACGGTTCATCAGCTGCAAAATCAGGCATTTAGCAACCTGGGGTCGGAAGGGAGCAAATCCCCGATCCCTGACTCACAAACTAAAACGAGCAAAAATTCCCAGAATTTTTTATCTAAACCAAAAACAAACGCTGGGCGCAAAAGAAAAAAAAAATATATTCTCGTCACAAACGATTGTGGAAGATAACAGAGGTAAAGGTTACAAGCATTTACTGGTATAAATTATATAAGGTGAAATAATGCTAGATTCACTCATCATCTGAAAAAGTTGAGATTAGAAATGTTGTAAACATGATCCCATGACGTCATTATTTCAGACAAATTTCTTTCTTCAATTCAGTAAACACTAGTTAAACCCTTACCGTCGAGAATTCTTTTCTTCACCTTAATTGGTACTTCTTCTTCTTCATCATCCGAGTCAATTACACGTTTCCTTCCCCGATAGTGTTTCTGATGCTTTTCTTCGTCGAAATTATCATCTGAATCAGAAAGTATTTGAATTTGTCCACTTGTTTGCTCAGTCTCCACATCCCCCTCTTGCTCAGAATCATTTCCAGTATCATCTAACTCAAAAGGTTTGAACGGTTCCAATTCCCTGCCTAATCTCCGTGTTCCATTTCCTTCCTGCTCATTATCTTCTGACAATTCTATTCGTTTCTCTGTGTTCTCTGAAGCGAATTTTGGATTTCCCTCATCAACTTTTTGCTCGTTGTCCTTAATAAAAGACGGGCCCAATAAATCATCGTCATCCAAATAATTTTCGCCGCCTGATTCAGATGCTGTTGATGGGGAATCCTCACCATCCGATGGGTGTTCATCTAATTGTTTATTCTCGGCATCAGTTTCCTCATCTTCATACTTATCCTTTACTCTCCTCTTCTTAGCCGGTTTCTTTGTCTTGTTCTTTGGAATCACCAAACCAAGTTCTTTGAGATGCCTTTTAACTTGTTTTGGATACCGTTCTTTGGAGAGATTTGAAACGATGAAATCAACAACACTGATTCCTAAATTTCTGTCAACACTAACGGGCATATAATTACCTTCTGGTTTCTCTTCCAATTCCTCATAATCCTTGTATAACTGCTTTAACTCTTCCTCCAATGCTTCTGGCCATGTTCCACCATGTGGGTTTTTCTTGTTTTTTGCACTGTAACAGAACATTTATAAGACAAAGTTCAACAAACCACTTACTCATACTCGCCGTACCCTTCTTGGATTTCAAAGGCTTCCTTTGCATTCTTAAAGAACAGCAATTCTGCAACCAAACGCTCTCCTCGTTGTTCTAGGTGTTTAAGGAAATGCTTTATAAGGAAAAATCCAAATTGAAATAACTCGTAATGCCTGTGTACCTTCCACTGATCTCTCGGGAGACCTTCAAAGTTCTTGTTAACATCCAAGAGAACATTAAACAGAGAAGCCTAAACAAATAGAGACCGTATTTATGACACCTACCAAATATAACCTTGGGTGGCATCCCTGATCAAACGCGATTCTATGTAGCATTTTGAGGCATGCCTTGTTGATGGAATCTGTGTTTATTTCGAAATGTCGTAGGAGGTAGATATACCTGCAACAAAATAAAATTTTTAAGTAATCATCTTACCAATAAAGGACATCAGGCTTGGCAAAACTAATAACAAAGTCGCTTAATTCGAAAGGTATTTGGACGGTTTCGTATTCTGAGTCATCGACCTTCTGATCTTCATGATCGCTCGCCGAAGGGCCGACTCCGTCTTCTTCGGACACCGTCTTGTAAACTTTCTGTCTTTCCTCGAAATATTTTTTGGCCTCTTCGGACAGATCGACATTGAATATTTCCAAAATATTCTCCATTAACTCTTCCGTAGACGCACACTTGGATCCAAAAGCACTGTCAGGCCATAGGTCTCTTGATGCGTTAAAAAGAGCCACAGCATCTAATATGCGTCGCTCTCTTAATGCACTCTGAACCTGGCATAAAGCAAAAGTCCTAAAGAAAATAAAAATTGAAATAATAAACAATCCCTCACTGATGGGTCTCATCGTCAACGTTTAAAGCAATATCAATAGGTATCAGCCCTTCAGTAGGCTGAATATCTCCACGCAAACACTCATAGAGCTCTTCCTTCAAGGCATCCCATGTTCCCTTTAGTTCTTCTTGCTCAGGTTGAACATATTCGAACTGCTCAGACGTATGGACATCCTGATTATTCTTATTTTTTCTAGCCTTCTTCGCGGGTTTTTTCTTCTTTTTCTTCTCGATTGTCACCAATTGGCCTTTTTTGTAACGTTTCTCCATGACAGCCAAAAAATAATGCGTTCCCATGATTACGTCTTCCAGCAGTTTTTTGGTCATATTTTGGGGCTAATATACAAATAAACAAAATTTTGCAAGACAACAAATACCTTCAGTTCTCCAAGAATATGGAAGCAGAACAGTCGATAGTCATCCTGGTCATATATCTGTGTACAAATCTCATCAAAAGAATCGTTTTCCTTTTCATCGGTAGAGATCGCATATAACCTAAAAGCCAACAAAATACAACCAAAAGTGCACTTACAAATGACATACTTCCTTAAAAGTAGAAAGCGAATATTGAGCCCTCAGAACGTAGAGTTTGATATTTGATTTGTCCGTTTTGAAAAAATCGAAATAAGTCATCGTTTGAGAAACAATATGATTAAAGAAATTAATCGAAAGAACGAAAGATACCTAAAAAAATAATAAATGTATGAAAAAAGCATACGTTCTCTAAGGGTAATCGTGCCAAACGCATAAATTCGAGAACAAATGTAGCCAGCGAGAAGTAGTTTACGTCATTGTAGACATACAATCCTTGACGATTTTCTGAAAATGCCTAAAGACTGTAGTAAAAAAAGATTCTTACTGAATCTCTGGTCGAGTCCATCAGTTTGTCGAAACCATTGCTAATCAAAGAGATACAGTATCCTCGCACCCTCAAAGCCAGTTCTTTGGATATTGTAGAGTTCTCTTTGAAAACTGATTCCATAAAATTCTTGACCAAATATCTTTTTCCGGGGCCCTTCGCATGTTTCCGCCGTTTTATAATTTCCAAGGGATCATCGGAAATAGGTCTAAACAAATCTTTTTTTTTGTTAAACCTTACTTTTGTACGAGTAAGTCATTTTCAGAGTTGAGCGCTGCGTTTTTGATTACATAATTACTTCCTAATTGTCGGGTTTGAAGGCTTCTTCTGGAATCAATCAAATATTTGGATTAGGACGATAGAGTTACCTTTTCAGTGCAATTTTGTTGACCTCGTGATCCAACCTGGCCTTTAAAACATTGTCAGCCTCCGTTTTCCTTGTACCTTCTTCCGATCCAATGCAAGCAATGCTTTCACAGGGCTATAATTCCATACAATCCTAGTCTTAAAGACTTACAAAGCTTCGGAACAATAAAGAAATAATGGCTAATATATGCACGGCAAGCTCTCTCTCCATCTTATTTCTAGCTATCGAGAAAAGAGTATCACCAACTCCTGACTTCAGGAAAGCGTCTATCATTTGACGTTTGGAGTTTACATTGACCGAAGAGATCTAAAAACAAATAAATATTTTATAATATCCCCACCTCGGCGCATTTTGGTCCTTCCATTCCAATCGAAAAAGCATATCTTATTAGCATTACAGTTCTGTCAATTAAAATCTTGTCGACTTCTCTGCGATCGACAAGTTCCTAAGACGAAATTTTATTTAATCAGTTAAAACTTACCGCATCGTAAAATGTTTTTATTTTGATATTAAGCTTCCGAAACAATTTCTCCGAGCAAAACGCTCCAAGGTTATTAATTAGATTGGCATCAATATCATAATATACTTGAACTTCTTCTTCAGTTTCGGGAATTTGAAAACGAAAAACTGATAATGCAGGCTGGCATAAATTTAGGGACAACCTAAACAAATAATGAAATAGATCTAAAACTAACCTCAAAACAAGCCCGAAATCATCATCACTGCAGTCATCGTTAGCCATGAAAGGAAGGAGGTCATTTTTCAAGATATTTTTTGATAAACACATTCTTCTAGCCAGGTGATCATTTCCATCATTGTGCAAAAATCGGATCAAATCATGGATTCCAGCTGTAAACAACAGTTATTACACGAAAAAAATCAAAACTTACCAATGAAATCAGGTTCCGGTTGATAAATATCTTTGTCCAAAAACCCTAGAGAACTTATTGTAGCCGATATCACGGTCTCTGACATTATATACTAATCACTCACTGGTCTTATTCAAATTATAAGCCAGGAAATCAATTATTATTTCGGTAATAATAAATTAGTTATTATTCTTCTCTCGATATCGAGAGAAAATTTTAGAAAACCCACAATTTTAGAAAATTAATAAAACGCCAAACCGCCACTTGACGTTCAGGAGTTTGCGTGGTGGAACCAAGAAAAAAAATCTCGTAGGAAGTAGAATTTTTTTGCTCTCTGGATAAAAATTTGTCTTTATTTCAATCTTGGTACCGAAACAAACGGAAATGTTTTTCTATAGATGACCTCTAATAAGTTCACTTGTAGCTGCAAAAATTCATGCTTTGTAGATTTGTCGCGAAATTTTACCTGTTTGTCGGTATTATGTAGTGAGCACTCTGTCGCATCGAGAATCGCATCGCCGCCGAGAAAATGAATTGGCAAAGTCAAATTGATTTTCACTTTAGCGGCGCAATTTGCTGCAGCGACATTGCGCTCGTTATTTTCCCGACAGGCTGACTTTCATTGTAGCTTTAACAGATCGTGTGAATAAGTTTTCAGTTTCATTTCAGGCTCTGACAATGTTGCGTCAAGGGCTGAGCCTTGCGTCCACCACCGGCAGCCTTGTCCAATGTGAGAGGGGTTTTGCCACCCTCAAGGACATTTCCATCCGTCTGAAGTCGGTCAAGAACATTCAAAAGATCACAAAGTCTATGAAGATGGTGGCTGCAGCTAAATATGCCAAGGCCGAGCGTGATCTTAAGGGTGCTCGGTCTTATGGTCAAGGTGCTCAAGCGTTCTTTGATAACTTGGAACTTACTAATGCTGAGGAGACTGCTCCGAAGCCAGGAACCAAAAAACTTCTGGTCTTGATCACCTCCGACAGAGGTCTCTGTGGAGCTGTTCACTCTTCCATCATTAAGGTTAGTTTTCTTATGAGTTTTTGCTTTTAATTCTAGGTGGGTATGAATTTCGAATATTTTTAGGAGACAAAGCATATCTTTGCTAATAAGCCAGCTGACGTCGAGTATAAAATTGTTGCTATTGGTGATAAGGCCAAGATTGGTCTTCAACGGCTTGTTGGAAATTCTTTCCTTTTCTCCGGAAATGAAATCGGCAGAGCTCCACCAACTTTTGAAGATGCTTCCATCGCTGCCAATGCCATCCTTAACTCTGGATATGAGTTCAACGATGGAGCTATCATCTACAATTTCTTCAAGACTGTTGTGTCTTATGAGACCAAGGTTCTTCCTTTGGTTCCCATTGAGACCATCCGAGCCAACGAGAACTTGAATGTCTATGATTCAGTGGATGATGATGTTCTCAAGAGTTACACCGAGTACTCATTGGCCCAATTGATCTACTATGCTATGAAAGAGAGCGCAACTAGCGAACAGGCTAGCAGAATGACAGCTATGGATGGTGCCAGCAAGAACGCCGGTAAGATTTTTTAGCTATTACAATTTTGTGTTCTCCGACTGCTTTTCATACAATGTTTTTTAGGTGAGATGATTGACAAGCTGACTCTCCAATTCAACAGAACTCGCCAGGCTGTTATTACTAGAGAATTAATTGAGATCATCTCTGGAGCTGCTGCCGTCTAAGGCGTCTAATCATTAGTTGATATTGTTCATTAGATTGAGTAAATCGAGGATCTTAATTTTTGACGGTTGGTAGTTGTTAGAGTAAGGTCGAAGCCAGCGTCGCAACTGTATTTTGAGTAGTAATTAAGGTTTGTTATAACTCATTAAGATGGAAAACCCATCGGAACTTTCCAATGAGATTGCTAAAATGGAGGAGGCGGCCAGAATATTGATGGGAGAAAACTCGCCGCTGCATCAGAGACGAGAAGCCGAGAGTTATTTTGTCCAAATGAAGGAAGCCGGCTTAGATCCTAATATATGCAGAGTTATCTTAGGTAAGTGTCGCAGATTGTTTGACCTATGCTTGGTAGAAACGACAAGAGAACCGGTTGTCATGTTTCAAATTGCCCAATGTTTATGCTCTTCATTGGTCAAGAATTTTGTTACCTCGAATAAACAGGATTTGATAAACATATGCACTTATATGCTCGAAATGCCTTTAAAATCAAATCAGTAAGTCGCTCTGTTAATGAATGCCAAGATTAAGGCTGCCTGGATATGTCGTAGCAGAGGTGTTGAAGGTGGCGGCCACGTTAGTCAAAAGGGGAATCATCGCAAGTGATCCGTGGGATGTCGAGTTTGTTTTAGAATTTATCAGCAAACTTCTGGACAGCGAGGAAGAAAATATGGTTAGTACGAATTCTCAATCGTTATGAAGTGTTTGATTTAGCAAGCACTTGGGCTCCGCGTTGTTGAAGCCATATCCATCGAATTCTCAACCATGTGGAGAGCTTCTTCGAATATGGGATTTGATTTCCATCACAAGGCAAAGAGAAAGTTTGAGGTATGTTAATTCATTTGCCTATTTAGTTTTTTCTTTAGGAGATCATGCTTAAGAGGTTTATGCAAATGTCCCTATCTGCCTTGTCGAGGATTATTTCCAGTTCGTCATCAGTAAACGAACGGGTTTGCGATCGGTTTCTGAAAGTTGCCGTGATTGTACTACAATGGAATTTTACAACGAGTATTAAAACAGCGTTTCTCAAAGTTAACCTGTACTCCATGAACTCTGCTGTGGCTCTCCGACCACCTCCTTCTTGGGCCGATCTATTCACAAATGATGACCTTTTGCCATTCTTCTTTGGACTTCATAAGAAAGTACGGCATAATTCCCAGCTAGCCGAGAATTCCTTGTCCTGCATTACTCAACTAGCTGCCGTCATGGGAAGTTGTTTAGACAACAGATCCAAGGAGAAAGTGGCCGGAGTTCCTCAACCCCATGACTTATATGTTCAAAGGTTTTGCAGCAATCTTATAGAAACATTCCAGGAGTAAGTTATTTACTTATGATTGTACACCGCTGGTTTAATTTGGACTGGTCTGAAACTCAAAAACGGGTCTTCAACAAGTTTTTTGTACTGTCGCAAAATACTGATTTGTGGCACAAAAATTTGCATTGCTTTATCACTTTGCATTTTCACAACTATGCTTGAGGGAGAAGCTTCATTCGGTTTAAATTAGCTTTAGCGTCAGCACTGTTCATTATATGTTTTATCGGGGAATGTAATGAAGTATGTATTTTTTCATGAAAATATTTGCATCGCTGGGGGATTTACGATTTTGTTTTTGCATAAAATGTATGCGATGTATCCGGGTATGCCAGACCGAATGAAGGCTGAATATGAAAAGAAAAATATGAACAATATGAAAACTGGGTTTCCGTTTTTTTACTGCCCGGGGTCATTTGGCAACTTTTTGAACTTTTTTCGACTTTATGTTACGTAATCTTATACACCTCTATATTTTTCGAAATTTCGTCTAGACAGACCAAAATTTGCTAAATTATATATTCATTCAGCATCTCGGTTCATATTCAGTCAGGCAACCTATAATTGTCTTCTCTTAGTTGTTTCCCATATGAGGTGCTTCCGTTTACAACGTCGCTTCATCGGATCTTTAGTCATCACCCAATGCCAATCTTTAAGAGATTTCCCGATGACCTGATGGGAAGCTTTGTTAATTTCATTGTGTATTGGTGTGGACAACTGGCTCAACCATCTATGATGGAGGTAACTGCTTTTAAAAGATACGCTTTGGTTTTTTATCGCATATCTTTTTGTTTTTTGCAGCAGAAAGATGACGAAAGTGTCTTGGTTGAGGCGTATACTCATTGTTTGACATGCTGGGGCATTCTTCTTCGATCTTGTCCAACATTTCCTAAGGCATCGCATGATTTGATTGAAGCTGAAAATTCCAAAGTGATTGAGTCGTTCCTCAAAGCAATCCTGGCTCCGCCTTTTGGATCTAGAAGTATTTCGGACGACGACGCTGCTGATATGGAGGATGAGGAGTTGGACGACACACAGTATTACAGTATTATTCTCAACAATGTCGGCGTCTTCTGTCGTCTTTCTATTGATAGTTTCTCTGAGTTTGTGATTAGGTATGTCTGCATTTCTGCAATGATGTCGTTTTAAGGGTGTTTCATGAGCGTATCCAACAACGAACTTTAATCATGTCTGGCCAGATATCAGAGCAGGAGAGAATTTTATGGCTGGAGGATATTCATTGGATTTTGTTAATGGTCGGTATGTTAAACTCGTTAAAATTGTATGGTCGATTTAGGCTCTTTCTTCCATGACTCTGACCGTGAGATCTATATGTACCTCGAACGTGGATACTCCTCCAAGAAGTTTCAGCTACTGGATATGGCTACGTTTATTCTACAATGCGCTTCCAGTGATGAGTTCCAACCACCCGAATCTACAGATAATATCTCTATGTAAGGCATACACACCATTTTTATAAATTTTTAGAATCATCGGTCTGGTATGTCACTGGTTTGGCATCGCTTATAGATCTCTGGACACCGAAGGAGACAAGAGTAGAATTGTTAGTGCTGAACTGTATCGCACCAGTTTCCTAACCTTCTCCGTCCTAATTAATTTTCTGACTAACCTTAACGATGAAACTCCATCTCAATTCTTCGAGGACGCTGATCCGAATTCGTCTGCTCCGATGCCTGTTCTTCCATCGAATGGAGAGTTTTCAGTTCAACTTATCGACTTTATCATAAAGCAAATTTTTACTGCCTTCAAAACCTTCCCAGCCGAGAAAAAGTGAGGATAATTAACAGAAGGGATAACTGCAAAAATGGGTGATGCGCGGTTGGGTGGCGAGTTCCGGTGATCCGGCCTTTGGGTGTTGCGTATTTGGGTGGCTCGCGTACAGTAGAATATGGTTGTGTTTCAAAATCTAGGGGCAATTTCCAAAATAACGTTAAAAATCGGGGAAGGAGTTATGAACCCCATTACCACTTGCCTGGGTCAAATACGCCACTGATAACCAACGAAATTGTTACCTCTGTTTAGACTATGCAACGCGGCCGTCGGTCTCCTTCTGCAAGAATCGGAAAAAAGGGCCGAATTCATTGCGAAGAGTCCTCTGCTTTATGAATTGATATCCACCATCACGTTAGAACGTCTTCCAGCAAGGAGGAATTTCATGACCTGTCTGGTTACCATTGGATCCAATGTAAACTCTACTCGAGAACGAGAGCAAATGCATGATATGGTAACGAGTATAAAAGAGTTCACTTTAATCCTGGTCTTTTAAGATACTTAAACCAATGGCAGCCCGATTTATGGAGGCGTCGCAGCAGTATTTCGCTGGAAACATGAACATCATACCTCATCTTGTTGATCTGCTTGAATGCTTTAGTGGCATTGCAAGAGCTGCTCAGATTGAAAGTGGTTCTATTCTCTATGGTATGCTATCGTATGAATATAAAGAGTTTTAGAGTTTCTATTACCAATATTAAGAGTGTCTTGCAATATGATAAGGATTGCCGTTGACTCGCAACTATTGGTCGAAGCTATCCTCGATGTTTTCCACAAGGTTGCCACTACTGTCTTTGTTTTTATGGATCTCAAGAATAACGGAAGTGAAGAAGAAAACAGCTTTATCATGTTGTTGATGGAATTATTGGACAACTATAAGGAAAGCCAGATGAGAAGATTCAACAGAGGGCGGGCATTTGCTGATCTAGAGCAGGAGGAACAGATTGCAGACTTAGTAATGCTTCTGAAGATTATTTCAAACACGATTTCTAAGCCTTACATTATGTACGGTTCCCCCAGTGACGTGTCGGACCATTTATCATTGCCTTTATGTCAGAAAAGTGGGTTTTAGTTAAGGATCGTAATGAAATTTATTTAGCTCTGAACATGATGTTGCCTTTGATGTGCGAAGACTGTTTGCAATTACCCTCTTTAAGCGGTGCTTTCTTCCGCCTTCTGCAGCACATCACGGAATGTTGCCCAACGGTGTTCTTGTCTCTCGATGAGCTGAATGTAAATCAATTGTTCGTCTGCTTCTCGTGGGCATTAAGTGGAGCTGCCTCAACTGAACCTACTAGGTTGACCCTCGACTGTATTGCAACCATAACTAAGACGCTGTCCAACAGCACAGATACAGCAAACGGAGGTTTTACCGTAAGGATGTTCAAGGATCTATGTGGGGTAAATATTGCTTTTTCTCAAAGTAAACAATGGAAAACATTATATAGCATTTTAATACTTGCAGAAAAGCTTTGAAATGGCTGTTCACTCGACAGCCGAAGTGGAACTTCACGGCAGTGCAATTAAAGCGGTGTTCGGGTTCATCGCTCTTAATAAGGTAAGGCTCCGTCTGATGTAGTATAATTTTGTGTTTAGAGCTTCTTCATGGAATATGTAAACTCGGTTATATCTCGCCCAGAGAATGAAGCTAAGCGGGAGTTTGCGGTAAAAGCTTTTATGGATCTGATCCCTCAGAGCGAGAGTCTTAATACCCGGCAAGAATATAAAGCCTTTAGCGACCGATTCGAAAAGTTCTTGGAGATAGCCGACACACTCATCATCTAGAGGTATTCAACTGTAAGCGGGGTTTTAAGGTTCGTGATCAATTGCCAATAATTTATTCTCATAATATTGTTATTTGATACGCTTTACACGAGCCTTGTATTATATAAACTTATTTGTTTTTAACTCCGATAATAACTGGGTTACCTTATGTTTGGTGTCTTCCGGGCTAGTTACAGTATGGCCAATAGTACGCTTGTCTTCGTAGATCTCATAATCATTCCCACCCTAAAACGTCGAACTATAATTCACTCAGATATAATTACCGGAGCAGTTTTGTCGCCAAAAAAGTGTATGCGTTCGTATTTTCTTTCCAAATATTGCAAACAGAAAGTTTTATCCCATCCATTAGGGAAGATGTCAATGCTTATCTGACCACCAATTGAAAACGTCAGACCATAATCACTGAATCTCTCCTTCAATACTTTGACAAAATCAGCTCTGATCCCATGAACGAGGTCGTATCTATTGAACTCCTCACGTTCTTCTTGAGAGCAATTCCGACCGATCGGAGAAACATTAAGCATACCCTGCCATACAACTTTAGTCAGATCGGAACTTACTTTTCGATACTCGACAAAAGTTCCTCGTTTGATCGGGATCTTTAATTTCGCGATATAATCAAGGCAGAAGTTGACCACATCCTGAAGTTTTTCCTCACCGAGCTTGTCTCTTATTGACTAAAACGGTTTAAACAAAAGCCAGATAAGTTACCATTGTTGGTAGCTGCTCAGCCCCTTTGAACCCAACTAACCCATTTTCGGTGAAAATATAACTTAGTTCAGTTTTCAGTAGTTCAAGATCTGAACCGAGTTGCTCCACGACTTTGTTCAGATCGGATCCTCCAACCACTCCAATGTCCACAGTCTTACCCACGCCGACTAAGAAGTCCTTGAGATCCGTTGAAATATTCTGAACACTAATTTTATACTTCCTGGTGTTCTCACCTGTCTAGGCTTTGTCAAAGTCCCATCGACGTCAAATAAGAGTATGGTAGACATGATAGAGTCCCCTCAAAGTTGAAGCGCCTTTTAAATAAAAAAAAATACACGTGGCAAACACCTCTGAATCCATAACACACGTCGCCTCCCCCGATAAGTAAATTGCAGTAGAATGGACCTCTTTACAACAACAATTCGACTTAAAAATAAGTTTATTTACAAAATTAATTCAACTTTAAATCACGAGCTTTTTCGGATAGAAATTTTAGAGTAATCACATCTTCCATGCACCCTTCAATCTTAACGGATCCATTTAGATAAGCGGTTAAAGGGCTGAGATCACCAGTTATGAGATCATTGAGAGTTTGTAAAGCAAGACTAATAGTAACGTGAGGATTAAAATGCTGGCTGGCATTAACAGAGATACTGCCAGCACCATGACACAGATCCAATTCAGCAATCTCGACAGACCCACTACAATCACATACTATTCTGTAGCGCCTTCCCACTTTTGACACCAGACTGCTATCACAACACATTGAGATTTTAGAGATTATTCGATTAAAACCTGGGTTTGTATTTGAAGGACCGGCCTTCGGAAGACACTGCGGCGTCATATTAAATGTATCATTCAAAGGCGGCTGCGGCTGAAAACCTGAGAGCAGATCCTGTCCTAATGTTTCTTTCACGGCTTCTCCAATCATCCCAAACATTTGTTTCCCGGCATCACTTTTCATAATCTGATGGAATGTATTCAATGTCGTGTTATCTGGCTCCTTAACCACCTTCGCGTCTAATACCTTCAGATCTGACATAACGATTCCGGTGTCAACAACAAACTTTTTTAAAGTATCATTTACGTACTCCAGAATACGATCCAAACTTCTAGAATTTGCAATATCAGCCACTGTACTCTTTGACACCTTATTGTGTAACGTTGTTTGCGCAATATCTTTGATCGCCTAAACATTAAAAAGCTAACCGTAAACGAATGAAACTCACGTCATCTTTATCTTTCAACGTGCATACCAACGCCAAGGGATCACTAACTTGATAGAAGACGACTACCTTGATGGAGATGATTCCCTTATCAGCGGTGATAACATTCAATTCAGGCAATTCAACGTTTTTTGTTCTGACGTCAATACAATGTACCTTATCGATAAATGGAAGCACTAAAAGACCCCCATTTCCATGAATTTTATGGGGTAGGCCGAGGCGGAGAACAACGATCTTCTCATAACTTGCGCAGAACTGAACATTTGTATATTACACTGGGCTTTCCTCACCTTTAAACAAAAAACTAACGAAAAGGGCAACGTTATTATAAGAAGCAAGGATGAAAACAAGACCAGCAGATTATTAACGAGGGCTTCCCCAATCGATGAGCGTGGGCGAGAACCCAGGGGTTTTTGTTTGAGATTCGAGAAATCATCCTCTAAACAAATATGGAATAGTCAGCCGACCTACCAATGGATAAATATTGATTACTTAAATCAAAGTCGGTGTTGTATGTAAAGTTAGACTTGTAAAAATTCTCGTTTATAGTGGTTCGGAGGGTTTCTTCCTTGGCGTCAAAGCCAAAGAATTCCAGTAGCGCCGTTCTGTTAAGCATCACTCAGCTCATATAGCTCTAAAAACCGTCTCATACCATTTTAATTGACCATGTTGCAATAGCAGCTGGCCAAATGCAAAATTATGGAAAAATTATTCAACTCGATTGGCGCAATTTTTCGTGGCGGGACCTGTAAAATATTTATGGAAAACATTTTAATTTCGACAAATTCTGCCTTTATCTCTCTCACTATGAATTACGAAAATGTCTCTTCTATTGTGATCTTGTTTTTGGCCGCAATTGAACATAATAGTTTCTCAAGGCAGAACAAACGAGACAAGAGGGTGGTGGAGCGAGTGGAGCGAATGTGACGCGACTCATTATTTGCATTTATTTTTCATTACTTATTAGAATCGCGCTATCCTGGGATGGGTTCCATCAAATATTAAATATCGATCATGATGAACAATCCTGGGGAATGTGACTGATTTCTCTTATTTTTGCGCGAAAAATGAAAAGGAAAGAGAAATGGAGTTGATTGAGTTGTGACGGGGGTTCTGGTTTCTCGCTGAATTTGACTTTGCCGGTCTGACGCTTTCTTCACCCAATAATCGTTAGTCGGCTATCAACTGACGCTCCTGTGAGGCCAATTTGGCGTCACTCCAGCCAATTCATACCCCTTCACAGCTTCTCACCTAATCGAGTGTTTGCGCAGCCTGATGTCTACCCCCATGCGCTGCAATTTCTGGTCAAAGACAGTCCTTTTTGTTTTCAATCAATTAATTAATGGCCTTAACAATAATTTTGCATGGGTTCTTTGTAATGTACGCATGTTTTGTCAAAGAACACCTGTTTCGTGTGTTCGAGAGTTTTTTTTTGCTTTCTTTCACGGGGGATTAACAGCTAAAGATGGCTCGGTTGGTTAGCGTTTTTTTCTTCACTGATGGGAAGGGGGGAGGGGGGCGAGGGGTCGGTGTGAACCTTATTTGATATGATGATAAGTGAATGTGGTTTGCGATGGATTGTCATCGGAGATCCGGACTGAAGCGGAAATAACGACGTCGTGATTGGGCTGTCTTGTCCCGACCCAAGTTTATAGATTTCTCAATAATTTTTCAGTGATGGAGGAATGAGGAGGGGATGGGTAAACGCCGTTTTGTGTTATTATTGTGGGAACTGTAGAGACCTGCACTTTCCTTGCGTTTCGTTGATAGAAAAACACCTCTGACCCGCGGAAACGAGCGACGGACAGCCGAGCAAAGCAAAGCCCTTTCTCTTGATTTTCTGTCTGAACGCAACGAGAAGCAGAAGAAGAACAGCCCGCAGTCAGCCAGCCCAGTCCAGAGCCCAGGTTTGCCCTTCCGCTGATCGCTTTTCGGGTCTAATGGGACGCTGGTGAAGGAAGAAAGGGTGTTTCGTGCGTTTTCGAAGCGTTTGGAAGGGGAATATCGAGGTGTTTTATAATTTTGTGTTTTACGAACTGTTCCTGCCGGCCGTTCTAGTTTGCGAGATGTTTTGGTTCGGTCCGGTAGATTTGAGATGCTTTTTGATTTCTTGAATTTCCAACATTATTGAAATTTTCCGTCGTTTTTTAAATTTCTCCTTTTTTCGTTATCTCCTTTTCATTGTTTTGAATCAAAACTCGGGTATGACAAGAAACTTTCTAACTGCTTTTTCGGTCGTTGTCGAGAGCTTATTTATTCCAAGAATTGGATAACATTTTCTCTTCGCTATTGCAGGGGGATAGATGAGAAGCCATCATAGTCCAAATGCAGATAGAAACCACGATCTTCCCCATTCGCAGAAGCCGGTTCTTGGCAAACTCCATTCAGATGAGAAAGCCCGGTCCAGGAGGTCGTTTATGCTTAAGCTCACGGACGAATGTAATCAGGCGTTGAGCAAGGCCATTGAGATGAATTGGCCGGTCCGAGTAATCTCAACGAAAACTGTATGTTCGTTTCGATTCTCATTGCTATCAGCCGTGCCATGATTTCAATGTAGAAGGACATTTTATATCTGTTTTCTTTAGGGTGTTATCGTAGATGTTGGAATCGGCCCAAATATCTCCACCAAGTTCAACTGCAGTCAGCAGACACTGAATGGGACTTTAGATGCGGTTTGTCAAGATGCCCCCACTTCTTTTCAGACCATTTCTTCTGTTAAAACCAAACTTGTTGTTAATGCCACTGAAAAGACTTTTGCTGAAACTAGAGAGAAGGCCGCCAAGTTGGTGGAACAAGAACTGAAGAAGAAGACCAAGGAAACCGAGCTTAGGTGGGTATCCCATCTCATTTAAGTGATTTTTAATTTAGTAAAAATAACATGGCAAACCGAAAACGACCGTTGAATGTGATCCCGCCCAACGGGAAACCAAATGTGTTCGCCAAGGTGGTTTTTTGATTTTATTTTATTCTTTTTGCAGATTTTAGGTAATATTTATTTTTTATTTTCAGCCTAGTCCCTCTCTTCCTAAGCGAACTTCCCCTCCTTTACCAACAACCGGTAAGAGAAGTTTTGTAAATGATTAGGGCAAAAATTTGCATAATAGGAGTTTTGCGATGAGATTGGATATAAATACTCATGAAAAGTGGCACTTTGTCAGTTTTATACGTGAAATGACCCATTTACAGCGACCAAGGCTCTGCGTCCCTCAACTGCTGCCAACGGTTCAAAAGTGTCTTCAGCTGTTACCGGTCTTGTTCAGAATAAGTCCGAGCTGTTGAAGAAGTCTGTTAGAGAAAGAGTTGTTCATCTTTGTGCGGGTGGAAAGTACAAGAGCGAGGAGGAAGTTCTGGATCGTTTAAAGTTTGAAGGCTTCTCAAAAAAGGACAATCTGGACGACCTTCTAGAACAAGCTAAATCCGTGCTGACCGAGGTAGGTGTTCTCGTTGTTGTTGAATTGTAAATCTAGGTGGCCATCCATGATCTTGATGCTTTGACTATCAAACCCGAGTGTTACAACGAGATCGACATCAAATGGCCGGGTTTTGTTTCGTCTGAAAAAGCTCGTGCTCGCCGTCTGATATCTACCCAATCTCAAAATACTTCGATGAATGTGGCTCCAACTCGGAAGAGTGGAGTTGCTCCGGTGTTGGCTCCGAGTGCCCCTCACGGTTCAGGTGTCAGCTCAAAATCTCAAGCCCCTTCTACCCCGGTGAATAGTAAGTCCTGGAAAACCAACTGATGTCGTTCACTTTTGAATAAAATTATCCGACTATTTTCAGTTCCTGAATCTCTTTCTTCTCGGAACGGTCTGCCCTCCCGATCTCCCGCCATTGAACCACCTCATGAAGATGATAAGCTTCGGAAAAGATTGGCCAGCCCTATTATCCCTCCGAGACCACTCAAGGTCTCTAAACACGACTCTCCAGAGCTGGCTGTCACAAGTTCTGCTTCTTCAACTGCCTCTCCGGTTAGCGATCTGCCCAAACGGCCAGTTAATCCAAATTTGGATTTCTCGAAGCACACCCAGGGGTCCATGTCCATCCCAGTCCAATGTTCTACGGATTGGGACAAGGTGTTTCCTATGGTGCAGGATTCGGAAACCGCCGTCAGATATCACGAGTTATTTGAGGTTGGGTTTGTTAGTATGATTAATTTTGGTTTTGTAGTCAGAGTATCCCATTTATCGGAAGTGCTACGAGAAACTAGCTAAGGTCTCGGCCGAGTTCAGCGATCTCAAGAGATCGTTTGATCGTGCTCCCCTTGGGTCGTCGGAGCAGAAAGAGGTGGGTTCAGGATTAGTGATGTATTTTATAATTTCTGTTCCTTTTACTAATCCACACTGTTACAGATCCTTCGTCAGATTTACGATCGTTATCACGATTACCAATCTGATGGTGAATTCTACAACTGTCGGACGCGGCATGCCAATCTCCATGGGAAGTTGGCCGTCTTGAAGCGCCGGATTACCGAGTGGGATCAGCGAATGTTGAATGGTCGTGATCTTCCGGGTTTCGATGGCCAAAGAGGTAATGTGAGACATCGTCGTTCTCTCTCCAGTGGTAACTCCGCAAGTTCTACCACCTCTATGGACAGCTCCGGTAGTGGTCCGCATGGCTACGACGAATACTAAGTTGTTGTCTTTGCTCGCTGTTTAGTCTGTTTTTTGGTTGCGGCCATAAAGTGTTGGTACACACATTGTTGTTCTCTCTGGTCATTCTATTGTATCTTGCCTTAGTCGACAATGCTTAGTTCCGGGTTATTTATTCCCAGTTGATATTACTTTGTATTTTTTTCCTCTTTTGCTTTCGGTAACGTCGATTGTATCCAATACTGAAAGATAACTTTGCTTATTTTGTCATTCTACTCTTATTACATGCTAATCCACTTAGAATCAGGATAGATATTAGCCATTTTGTTTTCAGCGTCTCAGACTGCTGGGATAGCTTTCTCGCGGCAGGAAAAGTCAAATTTGATTTATACCATGCGTTTTATGTTGTATATAAACTGGGCCACCAGTTCATGTACATAACTGACGTTCCTAGCAACGGGATTTTTAGTCTCCTTACAGACTAGAAAAATCTTTGGCAAAACTTTTCCTACGGGTATCTGCCTGTCGAAGGCTTCTTGATGTGACCGTCCTTATTGTTCTGCGGGTCCCGTCCTCGACGGCCATGTCTCTATGCTCACCTACCACCACTTCTCTGACCGTTGACACCCGATTCCATCATTTATTCAATTTGATATGCGAAACATTTCCAAAACATAAAAATTATACGAGTATTGCCCCGTCTGTTGGTTATTATGTATCTTTTATCGTCATCCTTTATATTCTACACTGCAGAATCCACACATTTTCTTCATCGATTAACATTTTATTTGTTTTAAACGGGCTACGCCGATCGCTGAGATTGGAATTCAAATAAAAAAAGACTTGTAATGTATACGTAATTGGTCATCAGAATCAAGGAATCCTACTTGGAACCGTAGCCACCTCCTCCGGGAGTTTTTAACTCGAAGATATCCTGTACTTTTTGGTTTTAAAGATCCAATTAACTTACGCCTGTGTTCACAGTGATGCTGTTCTTACCACCCAAGTTGATCTTTGTTCCGTTTGTTTTTATTATCGTATTACTTCCACGATCTCCGTCTTCTCCACCAATTAGTCCTGAGAATATGTATGAATAACATTTATATATTTTACACGTACCGTAAGGTCTGAATACTCGTCTCTCTGTAAGGACAGACAATTGGAGGGGTCTTCTAAATTGGAGAGTTCGTGTAACCCCATCGCCTCCCTTAAATCTCCCAGAACCTCCAGAATTCTGTCTGACGCCAAACTCCCGGAGGATTATAGGATATCTAAACCAACTTAAATACATACACAACACATTTATACCGTGATTCCAATATCTCGGGATCGGTGATTCTCGTGTTTGTCATATGGGAATGGATGGCTGATCTTCCATTGTATCCAGGCCCCGCGCCCGCTCCTCCAGCCACTGTTTCATAATAACCGCCCATTTTGTCATCACCAAAAGTGATATTGTTCATGCAACCTGAATAAAAACCTAAGAAAGGGAATCAGTGAATACCTTGTGAAGCCGCGCATGCCTTGAAAGCCTTGAATATTACATCGCACAAGCGTTGTGATGTCAAAACATTGCCGCCAACCACAGCTGCATCTTCACTGGGGCTGATTATTGTTCCATCGGGTACTACAATCTAACCAACAATTAGATAAGTGTGCCAAACGCAACTAATAACATACCTGAATAGGCTCTAAACATCCTTGATTTAGTGGTATATCCTTTCCAATCAGACAACGTAGACAGTAGATGATAGCCGCCATTCGGACTGCTGGTGGGGTATTGCAAGATGAATACACTTGAAGGCCAGTCCCAGTAAAATCGAAAGTCGCATCACCCTAAAGTCGACTTTATTTCGAATGCTACTCTATACCGTATCTTGATCTATATGAACAGCCAGGGCAATTCTAGTCCCGTCATCCATAAAGTCCTCGGCCAGAAGAGTTGGCCTTCCATTTTCCTTCAAGGTCTTTACAGCCGTATCTTTTAGTAAAGTTCTGACTGCTGTCTCTGCATTCCGTTTGATATGTCCCATGTAAGCTTGGACGACTTCTAGACTGTAACTTTGCACCAATTCATTGAGTAGATGAATACCCTGGACAAAATCCTCTGTAGACATGCTATACTCTCCCCCTCACCTTCTGATTGGCTGCAATTTGAGCGTTTAAGTCGGCGATATTATCTCGAAGGTTCCTTGATCCTGAACATCCGGGGACTCTCCCAGGCTTCATGAATTCTTCCGTCAGTTCCTTTTCTTTAAATTCACCTTTATCCACAATTTTAAAACTGATAAAAGTAGCGCCTTCTTGATTTAGGTTCGTTGAATGTGGAGGCATTGAGCCTGGAACGAGGCCACCAATATCTGAATGATGGCCTCGGTTGGCCAAGAAGAACTCGGGTTTCTGCGAATCGCCGTAGAAAACCTGGAAATGAGACTGACACCCAAGACAGGACTTACTGGAGTAATCACCGTCAGATCTGGCAAATGAGAACCTCCAGCAGAGGGATGGTTGCATAGAATGACGTCATTCGGATGAATATTGTCTTTTAGGTTCTGGATTTGAAACTTGACCGTCGCTTGCATTCCTCCCAGATGTACTGGAATATGAGGGGCATTGGCTATGAGACCACCATCTGAACTGAACAAAGCGCAAGAAAAATCAAGGCGTTCCTAAAAAAAAGTCATCCTCTCCTTCCAATCTCACCTTAATATTTGTAGAAATGGCCGCCCTTCTCAAGACCGTTCCCATTTGTTCAGCGATCGACATAAAGCGATGGCTGAATATCGATAATTGAATCGGGTCCACCTCAACTCCCAGGTCTTTCTTTTCTTCACTCTGAATTTCTATTTCAATATCGCCTTTATCATCAACGATGGCCAGACAATTGGGTTCTATGAGGATCGTCGAGTTAGGGTCAATTATGATAGCTGGGCCCTTGATTCTATCTTTGGGATTTAGACTCTTCGTAAGGAAAACGTCTGTTTCCAGTTCTCCTTCTTTGAAAGAGCATTTCACTTTCTCCTCCGACTTAAGTTTACGGTCAGATACCCTCTTCAATCCGTTTTCTTTGACTAGATTCCTCTGGCCAATCGTTCTAACTCTCAAATCCTCCACGATTATGCTCCGATCTTTGATGACAAACCCAAATTCCTTCTTATATCTTGATTCAAATGTTTCCGTAAATGCCCCGACAATATTACTAGGATCGTCACTTCTGTAAATATGGATATAATGAGACCTAGTGAATCACTTACCTTGAGATGACCAGTACACAATCAGTTCGATCGTATCTCATGTGCAATATCCTGTCGAATGTGATCTCATCCTTCTTGAATCCTTGACCTTTCAACTGCGACTCCCCGCGAGCCTCCAGTTTCCTGAATTTCTGAGCCAATTCTTCTGATGTATCTGATGTCATTATTAAAGAGAACCAGTTGTGTCCTACCATTGCTTAGGGGCCTTAAGAACGCCTCCTGAGATTCAACCACGGCATCGGCCAAGGCCAATCCATATGCTGACAGAATTCCCGCGTATTTATGAATCTTGACTTTCTTCATTCCTACAAGGCAACTGTAAATACATAAATGCATGAACCGTACCCAAGGCTCGGGCAATAGCACAAGCATGCTGACCACCAGCTCCACCAAAACAAGCCAACACATGATTTGCAGTGTCATAGCCTCTACTCTAAAAAGACCGTGCTGCTATATATGTGATACATTACCTCAGTCAGTGTCCTTATAGGTCTACACATAGTTTCATTGGCAACTTGAACGAACCCAAGGGCGGCTTCGGCCACACTCATCTCCTTAATATTGTTCGCCTTATTATGAGCATTTATTCTTTCGCATAATTCTTGGAATGCTTTATATGACCCGATCCTGAAAACCTTTATGTCGCAGATTTTGTAATACAGAGTGCGGTAATTTTTCGGCCGGAATTAAATTGGCTATAACTTTTTTGGTTTTTGGCCAAATGTTAAAATTCTTTCCCCCGAATCCTGAGACTCCCCTTATTTTGTTTAAATACCCAATATTTTCCCTCTTGGCCGCCCCTGGAAATCGCGAGCTAAACTTTCAGGAATTGATATCTGGCCTATGGCCGGCCAGTGTGCAAAATTTAAAGAAAATCTGAGTGTCGCCAAATCCGGCCGAAAAACTTTTGCACTTACCTATCCAATGTCTCGTTCTCTTCTGGGCCAAATATTTTTGGAAAATATTCGGGGAGGATTCTTCCCAACACAAGATTTGCATCAGTTACTGTAAGATAGCCATTCTTTCGATAGCAGACTGGTCCGGGAGTCGACCCAGCTGATTCGGGACCCACTACAAAAAGGCCATTCTCGAAGAAAAGCCGGGAGCCACCACCAGCAGCTACTGTATTAACCTCCAACTGTGGCGCTTGGATCATGACTCCAGCAGTAACCGACTCCAATGTGTGAGTGAATATACCATCGTATCTGGAGACATCAGTAGAGGTCCCGCCCATATCAAATCCAACTATCGGCCGTTTATCTTTCTTATCGAACGAAGTCATGGATACACCAACAACTCCACCTGCAGGTCCAGAAAGAATCGCCCGTGATCCAATGAACCTGAAGACTTGTTTTAAACTTAAACGAAATAATCTACCTTTCAACTGGACATAAGCCACCATCTGATTGCATAAATTCGAGGCTAACTCCTTTCAAATTATCAACAAATCCATTTCTAAACCCATCGATGTATTTCTGAATTATAGGTGTCAAATAAGCATCGGCGCATGCTTAAAAACAAGAATATTATCATACCAAAACATTAAACTTGCCTGTGTAACCTCTGGGAACAGCCTTAATCATTGGAATCACAGAACTTGACAGAGAAATGTTTATAAATCCTAATTCCTCCGCAATCTCAGCAACTTTTTCCTCATGCTTTTGATATCTGAAATATAAATAAGAACGAGGAATTGCTCTCAACTGAACACTTCCCCATTTTGAACTCTCCCCCAAAAAAGGTACACTATTTTCGATTTTGACAAGAAATAATAAATATGAATACTATCCTTTCATAGTAAAAGACAAAAATAAGTAGTTGACATGCTATAGGACGGAAAGTGATTATAAGACTGAAGATGTAAAAAAGTGTAAATTTCAAAAAATTGTAATTTCGAAAAGATTTTAATTTTGTAACGAGAAGGTAAGTGCTATTTTTCGAAAATAATATCTTTTAGTATCTTTACGGGGTTACACTCGTTTATTAGACAGGGAACTCGGATTTACTTATATTTTCCGGCTTGAACCGAGGAATTACACTTACATATACGAATGAATAAATAAAATCGCCAGTGACTTGATCCCCTTCTGCAAGACTTTCTGCAATTCGTCTCGAACTTGATTTTCGTCAATCTCTGTTTCTACGATCACCGATTTCCCACTTTGAGTCTCGACTTTCCTCCCAGGAATATTCATTTCACAGTCATCGATATCCAATATAACTCGTTCGTCCACTTCAACCACTTCATCGTAAATTGTTTCAGGTAATTCGATTTGCAAATCGAAGATCTTTGGACGTTGTTGATTCCCGATAAACAATAAATCCTAAAAATCTCAACTAATAATATCTGCAAGTTTGCACGAAATGTGAAAAAAAGTGACATTCCGCCGTAAGAGATAATATCAGTTTGTCGGGAAAATAACGGCGGATCGTTGCGCCTCGGAATCGTCCATCATTCCGAGGCGCAACGATTGCGATGGCTGCCGAAGCTGGCACAAATTTAGAATAGTTTTTTCTAAAGTATGTGCGAGAATCCAAGCTCGCACTTTGTAGAAACAACCGAGATTTTTAAATCGAAAGTCGGCAAAAATTTCTGAACTTCGGCACGAAAAGTTTCATACCTATTTCTGTCGTAAAGTGTAATGTTTCTATAAAAAATCAATTTTTTCCGCACGAAACTAGCAAGAAAAAAGGCTTCGTGGAAATTGGACAGAGTGAAATTCGACAGAGTGAAATTGGACAGAAATAATTTGGACAGAGCGTGGAAATTGGACAGGGTGAAATTGGACAGAGTGAAATTGGACAGAGTGAAATTGGACAGATTTTCGCTGCAATCGTACGAAATGTCAATATTGAATCATCAAATAATTATTTTTTGCAGTGAAAAAAAATCTGTCGAGTTTCACTCTGTCCAATTTCACTCTGTCCAATTTACACGCTCTGTCCAAATTATTTCTGTCCAATTTCACTCTGTCCAATTTCACTCTGTCCAGTTTCCACGAAGCCAGAAAAAAACTAGTTACGGCCAAAAAGTGTTTTTCTCTCTGACCGCTCTCCGCGTTTAGCATACTCTCTCGGCGGCAAAGATAGTTCAATATCTCGTTGCGCTTGCATAGCGCGAGCTAAACCTTTCAGGAATTGATATTTAGTCCATGCCCGACGTGCGTGCAAAATTGAAAGAAAATCTGAGCGTCGTACTTGAGATACCTTGTTAGCGAAAAAACATTCCCTGTTTTTACCTTGTATCCTTTTGTTACAAGTAGGGCCGTTGGTTCGCCTTTTCTTTCCAGCAACGCATTGGTAGCCACCGTTGTGCCCATTCTTATCCAAGCAATATGGTCTACGAATCACGATGTCAAGCACGGTATAATTAATTACCTGTTGGTATCTTCTCCCCTCGCTTCACTTCGGTCCCTGTATACTCGTTGAGGATTCGTCTAATTGCCTCGGTAGGTGCATCTTGATAGTTCGAAAAGTCTTCGGATAGTAATTTAAAAGTCTTATTTATCCCATCGGGATAAACTACAAAAACATCGGTGAAAGTTCCTCCGCGGTCGATTCCAAAACCAAGGCCGTGCATCGTCAAGTTTACTGCGTTATAGTCGCGGGAATGATCTGTAACAGTTTGATAAACAAGCCTTGTTTTCTGATTTAGAACCGCTTTTTCGCTTTTCTCGTGATAAAGTTTCGAGTGGACAGAAGAGAAAAAAGGGTGCAGAAAGCCACGTAGTTTGTTCTTTTTATTTTGTGTTTGGATCCACAGGGAACTCAAAATCATAATGGACAAATTTTGAAGTCCGCAGTCAGTATAGAGAAAAATATTTTTACAATTGTGAACTGTCCCGGTTCATCACACTCATTTCAATTTTTAAAATATTTTCGCTTAACGGCTGATAAGAATTTTAGGTTTCCTTCGAAAGAGACCTCGAGTTGAAAGAGACCCCCGATTCGGGGGTCTTCCTGATGGTCAAACCCCAAAAGAAAACTTAAAAATGTTACGTCATATGGATGATGATTTTTAAATTTCATCGCACAAGTCCGTTCGAACCCTGCAAATTTAGTCCAAAGTAAAAGTTCACAAAAAAGGAGGAGGAGAGGAGGAGCCGACAGAGAAACGCAGAAATTTTTACAAAGAGGGAAATTGCGCAACTTTTAACTTTGGACTAAATCCGCAGGATTCGGATGGACTAGCGTGCTGAAATTTATAAAGCACCTATATGTAAAAAATATGCACAGTGCAGGATAGGTATAAATCTTTTCAATGATAAGAAGGAAAAACGATAGGCGGGTGCACTCTTGCGGGCAACCACTTTGCGGGAAAATTTTTTGCGGGCAGCCGACGTTTGCGGCCAGCACAGGAATTTGCGGGCAGCCTGGGGGGACATTTGCGGGCAGCCGATACTTGCGGAAAGCCGATATTTGCGGGCAACAGTTCCAAAAGTTCCAATACAATCTGCGTGCTTGTTTTTTCCTGTTGCCCGGAAATGTCGGCAAAATTTCAAAATATCTCGGTAATATTTCCACCTCCACCCTGTTACCTTCAGGCGTCGGTTGCCCGCAAATGTCCCAGGCTGCCCGCAAATGTTTCATCCGCCCGCAAATGTGACTATCCCAAAAAATCATTTTGAGATTCAGAAATTTGGCAGTGAGATTTCGAGACATCAAGTTTATCTTGTTTTACTAGGTCCGGGGGAATATTACAACATACCTGAAACATCCGGGAGGCGTTTTTCCAGGCATCGGTTGCACGTTGGTAATTTACTTCCCCCTCGACCATTTTTTCACCTACACCATGTTTACAGCTGTAATATAAATTTACAGTCCTGTAAAAGAAAAAAAAACTAAAAATACACTAAAAGCTCTTATGTAAATAAGTTTTTACAAGTATAAATCAAAATAGGCTCCGCCTTTTTTTTTAACTTGTAGGTGATTTTTTGGGAAATATTTTTACCTGTAGTAAATAAAAAGTTTTATGAAGTAGTATTTAAGAAGTGTCATTGCTCTGTTATTAGGAGGTAAATTACTTTATTTAGGTAAAGTGAACGGACCTAAAGTTACACAAATTGAATGAAAACACGGATGGGATGGATTTAAAAATTTCGTGGCCCCTACATACGTCCTTGAATGGATTACAACAATATAGGCAAAGATGACTCAAGATACACCGTTTCTGATAGTAGACTCTCGAATATCATCGAGTGAAAGCGAGGGAAGCATACAATTACTAGTACTTTTAATGTACCAGGTTAATTAATTAATAGGACTAGATGAGATGAATTGGCGCAAATTAAAGGGCTAGACTAATATAAAACGAAAGAAGCACCGGTAATCAGCGAGGCTTAGAGATTGAGAAGAGAGCACCATAACATGGACTGTACACAGCACCAGTAGACGGAAATTGTGAAGCTGATCTTGATTATGAGGTGTCGACGAGTAAGTTAGGGCTGTCTGTAAGGCTTGCAGTAGGAGTATCTGTGGTTCATGTGTTGAGAATAGCTGCCACTGTGGCTGAATCTCTTCAGACATTTGTCACACTGAAAGAGTTTTTGTTAATAATGTATTTATTTTAGCCCTATTTTAATCTCCGTGGTAAACGACCCGGTCCGACTATGGCTACCATCTTGACATAAGGCGGTAGAAGACCGAGCAAAGGTCATAAAGTCCAAATCCCTAGCCTAATCCCATTTCGATGCGTTTGGCGGCGAGGATATGGATGTGCACCGTGCGGTGGGCCTTGCATAAATTAAGGAACCTGGGGGTAATGCGACTGGACTCGCTGGGCATCTCATGGACACATAACTAATTAGAGACTGGCATGTGAGAAGATTAATGGGCGCGCGTCTCTATTTTTATGGCCAGGTCACCATACGGCCAAGACTTACTTGGAAGGGCTTTTCTCCGGTGTGGAGTCGAAGATGTTCCGCTTTGTGATGCTTGTGTTTGAAGGCCTTAGGGCACATGTCACATTTGTAAGGACGTTGGCCAGAATGCTCATAGGCATGTCGTTTAGCTGAGCTTTGTTTGCTGAACGTCTTGTCACACTGATCGCAAGTGTAAATCCCTTCGCTGTCCATTTTCACATTGGCTTTAGTCGATGTACTCGAGGGAGATCGTGACGTTCTCCCATTATCATTCTAGAAGAAAGAATTATAAAATTTACATCTAAACCTACTTCAAGAACCGTCTGCCAATCGGAAAGTCCATTAGAACCCAACATTGAATATTGAGACAAGAATAACGAAGCTGATGGCCAGATTCCAGAGCCTTCTGATTTGATACTTGGCGTCTCACTTGAGACAGATTCGGTGTTCGTGACCTCTGTACCATTCGGAGAGGCCGTCGAGATGTTGTCCGAATTGTAAAACCCATTTACTTTTTGTAGTTTCTCAGTTATGGATTCGCATTCTCGTTTAACAAAATTCCACAAGCCCTCAGGGCTTTGTTCCGCTGAACTCAGAGGACTTTGGGATCGAATACTGAGGTCAAGTGGGGCATCTGCGTTGATTTCAGTCATCTAAAATAGTGTAATTAATGATATGGATTATAATTATTCTTTTCAGGTGAATCAGCCGAGAATACATCCGGCGACATTCGAAAAGTGTTGGCGTCCGCTGCGCTATATTGAATGCGTAAATCAAAGCAGGTGCACGCAATTGGGTATGAATAGGATTACCTGATCTTCTTCTTTCTCTTTGCTTCCGTTTGCACTTTTGAGCGCATTTCTGGACAATCGTTCGGAAATGGCAGAGAGGCGGTTGGCCTTAGAAGACTTGGAACTGTCGGGCCAACGCTGAAAAAACTCTTTTTTAACTTTGAAAAAGGGGATCTTTTGTATGACCGTATGGCCC